>CAVLGL010000057.1:41924796-44324796 GCA_963668995.1 Parnassius mnemosyne | reverse complement strand
GAGCACTCCCAGAGTGACTCGAGTGAAACTATGTCACTCGAGTCCATCACTAAAGTATAATTTTAGATAGATAATTTTGTTATATGTCTTAAAGCCAAAGGAATCAATATCAATACAGCCTTGTTTAAAGTTAATTTTAATCGCAAAATTCTTCATGATAGTTTGACACGTCACACTGAGAAGTTTTAGACAAATTTAAACGATAGCTCAGCAGATTGCCGATAATGACGTCAACTAATCTTCTTATGTCCGCTCCGAACTATTATTCTGAGCGGACATAAGATGATGAGATTTATATCACCATCGGAGCACTTGTTTCATCATTTCCAATAATAATTCATATGCGAAGACATTTAATACGCAAAATCACACCACTTTTGTATATCAAAATCAACTTAAAACTATTGTCTAAGAGAAAATACAAGAGCAGAGTTTAACTGAGTAATATACACTTAGAAACTGATTGAAAAAAAGTTAAAATCTAAAAACCATCGGTAGTTTAAGATAGATTGTCATGTGAACTACCACTTCAATGCTTTCTCACATATTATGTCCTAATTTTAGTATTTACAAACCGGTATGTTTGTCAATCCTGCTCTTCATTATCGACATCATTTTTTTTAATTAAAAATACTAGTAATCCTATTAAACACTACTAATATTCCCTTTGACCACTTCTGCTAAGCTTAAAATGCTTGTGTTAGAAGTGGTTCACGACAGTAGTCGAATGGCGGATTCGAACCCACGACCTTTCGAGTTCGCGGTCTGCGCCCTGCCATTAGGCTACTGACGCTTCAACACATGAAGTGGCAGACCATCGGAAATTAACCATTCAAGAACTCACATGGCACTCCAAAGAACCTATGGATCATCAGTCAAAGTGATGATTCGACTCAAGATTACTTAATTGAATTCAAAACTCACTTACTTAGTATACTAGACTATGCTCCCTCATTCACCCTACAGACATTTACTTTGTATTTGTAATTCATATGTGTATGTAATTGTCATTTATTTATATAATGTGTAGTTATGGTGTAAGTATATCCACTACCTCATAACGTGCTGACATATTTTTGACATCCATCATAAGAGGCGAA
Source organism: Parnassius mnemosyne (assembly GCA_963668995.1). Taxonomy (NCBI): domain Eukaryota; kingdom Metazoa; phylum Arthropoda; class Insecta; order Lepidoptera; family Papilionidae; genus Parnassius; species Parnassius mnemosyne. The sequence goes on along the minus strand of CAVLGL010000057.1, from coordinate 44,323,696 downwards.
AGATGGAAATTGAGACAGAAAATGAGCAACAGCATCTTCCTCATCAAAATTATAAAAAAAACTGCGTTTTCTAATCCACCTAATACAAAATTTATCAGTAGTACCTAATACATATTTATGACAAAATATTTTTTGTAAATATTTCGTTATGAACTCTCAGGAATCCATTACATCGGCGACATTAGTATAATTGGAAACAAGAGTATCATGACACCTTGCAAATAATAAAGTAGAACTTTTGATTAAACGGAAATAAAACTAATTGTGTTAAATTTACAACAACGAATGTTAAAAATCTGAATACCAATGTGTTTTTAAATGGGGAGGAATTGAGCCCTGTTGTATCCACTGTTTTTCTTGGCATCGCTCTTGGCGCAAAGCTCCAGTGGGGCCCCCATATATCCAAATTAGCAAGCAGACTAAGTTCTGCACAGCCTATGCTGTAAAAAAGATTAGAGGTCTCACTAATGTTGAGACAGCTAGATTAGTTTATTTTAGTTATTTTCATAGCATAATGTCTTATGGGATTTTGCTATGGGGAAATGCGGCTGATTCAGAAACTATTTTTGTTTTACAGAAGAGGGCCATTAGAGCTATTTACAATCTAAAACCGAGAGAGTCTCTTAGAGATAAATTTAAAGAAATTAATATATTAACTTTGGCCTCTCAGTATATTTACGAAAATTTAATGTATGTTCACAAAAACAAAGATAGTTTTAGTAAAAGAAGTGATATACATTCTGTAAACAATAGGAACAAACACAAGCTAGTGATACCAGTTTCTCGACTTCACAGAGTCAGTAATTCATTCTTGGGGCAATGTATACGCTATTACAACAAGGTCCCGGAAAGTGTAAAGGTTCTCTCTATTACCAAGTTTAAATGTTTTATTAAGCTGAAACTGTATAAAAAGGGTTATTATAGTATAAATGAATACATAGTTGATAATAACCCCTGGGAATGAGGTGGTCGCTACCAAGCAGTTTCTAAAATAAATTTTGTAAATAGTTCGTAATCATTTATATTGTAAAATTTATTTTAAAAAAAAGTCCCGCTGGGTTTCTTGCTGGTTCTTCCCAGGACAGAGGGTTTTTTTCGAACCAGGGTTAAAGTAAAAAATGACTTTCAATAAGAATTACACATGTAATGTATATTGAATAAAAATATTCTATTCTATTCTATTAGTAAAAGTACCACTTACATGGAAAGGAAATTTTACAAATAATTATTAGGTTACGAGTTTCTTCTAGTTGATTTAAATCTGAAATATGATACCATTAAAAAACAAACCGCTGGATCACATAACTTTTGAATGCTTTGATTGGTGATAGATTTCGCGCTGTACTCATGAAGAAGAAGAGGGTTTCACTACATTGATCCATTTTTTACTATTGTAAGCCAGAGCTTGCCTACCATCCTACGTAATAGTAAGTGATGATGCTGCCAAATCTGAATTTTTATAATAAATGAGTTGTCTCTATGACTATAAGGCATTTGTCTATCCTCTTCAACAGGATGAATGGAACAACAACAGTGTTGTCTATTATGTAGTGAATAGTGATTATATTCTTTGTTTTGATTTTTGGCGGAGGACCGGGGGACCTTTTTAAATTAAATTCGCTATTTCGCTAAGAATGCGAAGCTACTGCATTTTAAATTATTACAGAAAACTTTACAAAAATGTGCAAGTACGAAAATATTGTTCTAATTTTGACAGCCAATATGAAACAAAAATTGAAAAGATAAGAAATATTGGGATTTTGGCTCACATAGATGCAGGTTAGTTTAACTGTAATATTATTTATTTATTTATTTGTGTACTTAATTTACTTGAAATATGATTCCAATGATTTATTTAGTATAGAATAATAATTAATTCATAAGTAAAAACCATTGTCTATAACATATCATTCTATTTTTATACCAAAGAATAATATTCAATTGTGTAATACATTTCAACTTTTGTAAACTTCAGGGAAAACTACAACAACAGAACGTATGCTATTCTACTCTGGAACTATCAGGTCTATGGGGGAAGTGCACCATGGTAACACAGTCACCGACTACATGGAACAGGAGAGGCAGCGCGGAATCACAATTACATGTGAGAAAAAATGATTAAATTACTGATGTTCATATCGCCACTTGTGTTCTGTAAATTTAACCAACTAACTGGCATCTGATAGATTAAATAATTGTGGATTTTAAAAATCTCCAAAAGCGTTTCAGAAATGGCAACTCTGTGCATAGGGAGGGCGTTGTGGGGGAATAAAAAGAAGGACCACTCATCATAGTGCACAAAAGCGTAGTTTTCGAGGAAAAAACTAACAGACTTACAAAAATCTCTTTAATCAAAGTAAAACTTACATACTATAGTAGGAGACATTGGAGGGAGGTGGAAATATCCCTCCAAGCCAAGGAGAAATCAAAGCAAAAAAAATCATAATTTATGAGATTCTGTAAAAGTAGTAGTTTAAAGTAGCAGTTGTATTTACTAGTAAAAGGGGAGAAATAATTATTCAAATGTATTATTAATATGATACGATATAATGAGAAAAATTGATCGAGCATATTTTGGTGAATGCAATATAATATCTTTACTTCTTATATCATAAAAATATGCACCAAATTTCTGGGTTGCTGTTTCTAAAGCTGAGTCAAATACCCATCCATTTTGTTAAGAGAGTATTAAGCCTACGTAACCTTGGACATTATCACTCAATCCTATACTCAGCACTGATTCTAATGTAAAGTTGTGAAAATTAAATTTTTAAACAATAAAATAATATGAACATAATATTTTCACATTCTGAAAGCGGTGCTAAGATAAAGTATATAGAGGAATCAAAGCTTCACTTCAGAATGTAAAATTATTGTATTATTTTAGTTAACTGAAGTTTGCTTTTACTTTTTATAAAAAAAAAATTTGCCTGTTTACTTAACTTTACTTTAAAACTTCTTCCCCTATGGTTAAGGTAAATTTTTTATCCAAATTTATATGAGACCAACCCTCATATATAAGATATTTACAATCACAAACTAAAAATATAAATAAAGGGTAATTAATACATCTTTTTCTATTATAAAAGGTTAAAGTTACCGTCTATATACATTCCACTGCTGGGCACAGGCCCTCTCATTTTTGAGAGGGCTTCAAAACCCTTGTACGGGCCACAGTTTGCTACTTGTACAACTTCTTTGATAGTTAAGTTAGTTAATAGTTATGTAGTTTAAAGATAGTTTAAGACGACAGTATGGTAGTTGCTACTATAGCAGTTTATTACACACACTGAGTTTAATATGAAAAAGGTGCATTATAAATAATTCACGGTGTGGCGGTTCAAGCCGTATCAGCATAAAAATTTTTGGACTGTACAACTCTATTATAAAATTCATAACAAAATTATATGATAGAGCAGTCATAGAGATTACCTACATTTTGAAGTGTACCAAGGAGTTAATGGGGCATTTTACAGCCTGCCAAAAATATTAGTTTCTACAAGGTGTAATTATTATGTCTTCTCCTACCAGGAATATTAACTCTTATTTATGACAAACAAAAACATTCATAATGCATATAATTTAAAATTAAAAATTTTGTGCAACCGACTTCAATATAAATTATGAAGAATAACTCAAAAACTTTTGGTCAGACCTTGATGAAATTTATATGGGACCACATGTGAAGCACCAGCTTTCAAATAAAAAAAAGAATCATCGAAATTGGTCCACCCAGTAAAAAGGTATGAGGTAACACATTAAAAAAAAACATACAGTCAAATTGAGTACTGTCTCCTTTTTGAAGTCAGTAGAAAAGTGAGTTCATTCCATATAGTAACAATAATAATATAAAGTTGGTACAGATTTAGTAACACATTAGGATGGCAGAAGCCTCAGCATCATCACTACTCGAAATTTCGCGAGTCGAAGAATTCAAGTTGTCGAAAATTAAAGAGGAAAAACTTGTAAATTAGCTTAACTCAATGCCCTACATTTTTTTAACAGCTGCAGCAGTATCATTTCCTTGGCATGGAATGCAAATCAATCTGATTGATACACCAGGCCATATTGACTTTACAATGGAAGTTGAACAGAGCCTAGCTGTGCTAGATGGGGCTGTGATAGTACTGGACGCTTCAGCAGGTAAAAACATTCTCTTACGTTTCATTTAATCCATCAATCAGCATATGTGGCTGCCTCCTTCGTAAGAAGGCTGTTTCTTTATTATCAGTAAGCAGGCAAATTGGTGACTAATGCTAAGTATTTCTACTTATGCTGTCGCACATAATCTGGATTGGGTTTTTTTTTATAGAATAAGGGTGACAAATGAGCGCACGGTCCACTTGATGGTATGTGGATACTGTGGCCTATAGATATCTACATTATTCCTCGATTAAGTATTAAAATACAGATGCATTGTTGCTCAGGACTAAGATGGAATGCCTCGTTTCCAGTAAAAAGGGTCACCAGTTCTCTACACTCACCATACGATACACAGCAGCTTTAAGCTGTTATTTTACGCTGTTATTCTGTGTGAATGTGGTCCTAACCTGGTCGAACCAACCCACTCATGCTACAATTAATATATGGTAGAGCCATATTAGTAGTAGCATGAGTGGGTCGGTTAATATATTAATTATATATCTTTATATATAAAAATTATGTGTCACATTGTTTGTCCGCCATGAACTCCTCAACTACTGAACTGATTTCAATGAAATTTTGCACACTCTGTGCAGTTTGGTCCAACTTGAGAGATCCTTTTATCCCGATAAGTGACACTCAATATTTTTTATTAAGAATTTAAGGATTTTTTATATGAAGGGTCGTCGATAAGGGCAGAATAACATCTGCCTAGCCAGATAGTATATATATATATATATATTTGTTGCTGAATATAGGATTTTCCCGAAAATTGGCACAAAACATGATCCTGAGTCACTTACATCCATTGACATCCTGCATGTCTTACCATGTTGTTTTCACTCCATCCAGGGCTGTTCTACACCTCCCTTACCAGTTCAAGGCTTCCCCATCTGTTATTTATTTGTGTACAATTTATTATTGGCACTTTAACAAAAGGGTTACAAATGGTGAATTAATAATGTCTTTAGTCATTATCACTCAGAAAACCTTGATTATGGGTTCTGATAATATATTGGGTTATATCATTTCTCCTGTTTCTACTGCCTATATCTTATCAGATTTGGTATCAGAACCAATGTTTTCGTTAGTTTATAATAATTTAGTGATGGCTATACAATTTTTTTTATTGACTACTTGGTAAGAGATGCAGGAAGTTGATGGAAGCAGTGGACTTGTGGGTTGTAGTGATGATGATGATGATTGGCCATGTCTGATATTTGTAAGTTTTAAATACTTCCAGGGCACATAAATTCTGTTAACTTGGATTTTTGTTTTCTTCCTACTTAATAACCCAGCTGCTCTTTTATATCAATTGACTTTAAACATTGCAGGAGTAGAAGCCCAGACTCTGACAGTATGGCGGCAGGCAAGCGGGTATAGGGTCCCGCGAATCCTTTACCTAAACAAAATGGATCGGGAGGACGCCGACGTCAACGCTTGCGTTGTTTCGGTGCGAGACAAACTGCAAGCCACTCCATTGGTGCTTCATCACCCCATTGTCAAAGATGGCAAACTTATTGGTAAAGAATTGTTAAAGTAAATATATTCAAATATCCTTTTTTTTTTTGCGCAACCTATGTCAAAATGTTTGCATATTTCAAAACTGAGGTTACAAAAGATTGGCATCTATACAAATAAATAAAATTGATTTTGTCTGCTTGTAACATCAAAAAAAAAATAAAAAATTGAGCATTTTAATAATAATAAAACTGTCTAAAATTATCAATTTCATTGTGCGATAAGAGGGTGCAGTAGATGTAAGTAAACATCTACTGCATCCTCTTATCAGCAGTGTTTTTTCTTTATATTTAGATAGTTTACTTTTTTTTATTGATTAACTTTAAATTGTATGTCAAAAATATAAACAAAAAAAGAAACAAAAATATATGTGCGGTATCATCGAGAAAGCGATTTCTTGCAGACAACCTTTAGATGGTCAGGGTTGCAGAAGAACAAAAACATGTAAACCTCACATAGGCAATACAAAACGGCTCCCTGGCGCAGTGGCTTAGCAATGAGTTACAACACTGGGGGAGCGGGTTCGAATCCCGCATGGAACAAGTAATTATATGGCCTACAATAAATGTTCCGGGTTTGGATGTTTGTCCTTGTGCAATTTATGTTTGTAAACTGCCTCTACGATACAGGAGAAAATCCTAGTGTGGAGGTAACATTTTTTAATAAAAAAAAAATACAAAATGGTATTTTTTATTATATTCCATATAATATTATAAATGGATAATGAAAAATAATTTATAAATATGTCACGAGTAGCAGTCAATAGGCGAAGTGTGGGGCGCCCCACTAGCTGGAGTGACGACTTGGTAAGACATGTAGGAAGTTGATGGATGCAGGTGCCTCAGGTCGTTCTTTGTGGCATTCTTTAGCATGCATCTGGCCTACGTTCAGCAGTGGACTTGTGAAGGGCTGTAATGATGATGATGTAAACACATGTATGTTTACGTAATTTCTTTCTGTGAGTGTCTTAACAGGCGACAATGAGAAATGGCAGCAAAATCTTATGGCATTCGATAGATAGTAGTATAGCATTTGGTTTACGGCAATTATAAATTACGGGCAGCAGTGTTCAAGGTGCAGGTCGTTTAGTACTGCGATCGTTTCTTCAATCCACCTGGCAAGCATGATAATTAAGACAAATTCTCCCTCTACATGGGAGAGACCCAGCAGTGATTAGGAAAATAAACCATGAAAATAAATGAACTATAGAATAACTATAAAAGAACTAGAAACTGTTTTTGCTCACAATCTTTGGTGAGGATTTGATGTTATTTATAAAAAAAAATTATAGGATAGGGTAACAAATGAGCACACAGTCCACCTGATGGTAAGTGGTTGCTGTTACCCATAGACATTTACATCTATCCTCGATAAAGAATCAAAATGCAGATGCGTTGTCACCCGTAAGGACTAAGATGGAATACAAAACACAGCAGTGTTAAGTTGCTATTTTACGCTGGTATTCTGAGAGAGCATGGTGCTTCCCCGGTCGAGACGACCTATTCGTGCTACAAATATACTACTAATATAGCTGCAGCATGGCTCTACCAAATATAATATTATATAGCAAGGAATTGAAATAATTTGCCAACTTCTGTCTTTCTGTCCATTTACAATGTGGGTGTCTTCAAGACAAGAGTGAATAGGCCTTATTAAATTTAGCCTTTACGATTTACCACCTAAAGTAAAGCTTAAAGTATATATTGGTAATAAAGTCTTTTGAAACAACTAAAAAATCAAATTAAAAAAATCATGAAATTTCCAGGTTTAATAGACTTGGTAACACGACAAGAAATAATATGGACGCAGGGACGCGGACAGAATTTTATCCGTCGACCGCTAACGGAGAAAACCGATGGCTATGACTGGGAAAAAACTATGGATAGTCACAGACAACTGATCGACACGCTATCTTCCATGGACGACCAACTAGCTGAGATCATAATACAGCAGGAGTCATTGGACAACATAGAAAGTTCAGAAATAAACGCAGCAATACGTCGATGCACTTTGGAAATGGATGCATTCCCTATTCTATGTGGCAGCTCCTATAAAAATATTGGAGTGCAGACGTTAATGGACTCTATCGTTTCCTACTTACCGTCGCCTTTGGAATGTAACAGGATTTACAAAAGTTTCGGTTCGGACTTGGCAGCCAGGGCTTTTAAAGTTCAGCACGATGATCAAAGAGGAGTGTTGACTTTCCTAAGGCTGTACAGTGGGGAGATTGAGAGAGGACAGAAGATTTATAATCTAGCGCGGGATAAAAGTGAGCAGGTCGGTATAAAATATTCTTTCTTTAGAATTCAGCAATAGAAGTGTATTCCATACATGGCACAACAATATGAAGTTATTAGGACATTATTTAGTTTGAACTTGCACATCTCACAATTGGTAAAGGATGCCACAAGACATGATAGAGCTATATTATGATTGTAGCATGATGGGCCGGCTTGACCAGGGAAAGATCACACTAAGAGAATACCAACGTAAAACAGTAGATTAATGATGCTGTGTTTCATATAATAGTGTATATAATAGTGTAGGGTACCGGGAATTCCTTTTACTCAAAATGAGGCATTCCATTGTAGTCCTCAGGAGTGACAACATCTGTTTTTTAATTCTTAATCGAAGATAAATATGGACCTCAGCATCCATTTATCAGGTGGACTTTGTGCTCGTTTGTCACCCCAATTCTAAAAAAATAGGTAGAGGTAGGAAGAAAATAGGTAGAGGTAGGAAGAAAATAGGTAGAGGTAGGAAGAAAATAGGTAGAGGTAGGAGGACGCAATTAGCTAAAGGCGTCTTAGCCCAGTGAGAGGAATGCTGCTTTCTATGGTGACTAGCCATCTGAACAGGACAAGATTATAGTGTATAGTGTGTGTGTCATTACAGGTACAGATTCTGATCAGGCGCAAGACTAACAGAATAGAATAATTTTTATTCAATATACATTACAAGTAATACTTATTGAAAGTCATTTATGTTTTTCTCCACTGGTTTCGTACAACCTTTTTGTGGAATCGTTTACCACCGGCGATTTTTCCGGAGCAATACGATTTAGGGACCTTCAAGAAAAGAGCTCACTACTTTCTAAAAGACCGGCAACGCATCTGTATTTCCTCTTGTGTTGCGGTTGTTCATCATTTTTTATTAGAATATGGGTGACAAACCAACACAGTACACCTGATGGTAAGTGGGTACTGTGGCATAGACGAACCAATTCTCTACAGTTCCCGTACGAAATCGCAGCATCAAGCTGCTATTTCATGTTGGTATTCTATAAGATTGTGTTTAATAGAAATTTGATGAAACAATTGTTATTAACGTAAATAAGATATGATTCTAAGTTTACGTTTATCAGACAGGATCCCTGTACGTGGCGCTGGCTGACGAGTACCGGCCTGTAGACAAAGTGACCGCTGGGAATATTGCAGTAGTCAGCTCTCTCAAGGTCAGTGAATCAATCTAAGTAATTTATGTGATATCATAGTAAACTGAACTTTGATAAAAGGCTTGAAAGGTATTTCAATTGACATGAGTCAACAAATAGCTGGTGGCATAAGATAATCCACTACCAGAATTCATCCTGTGTGTGTTATATGAGGCGTTAGAGGGAAACTGAATTAGGAAATGGGCAGCAGCATCCTTCTGGTAGTAATTCTTATATAATAAGATCCTTTTTACTTCCATTCTTTTTACTGGAAAAGAGGCATTCCATCTTAATCCTCACGAGTGTCAACGTATCTGAATTTGATTCGCAAACGAGGATAAATGTAGGTGTCTATGGGCCAGAGCAACTACTTACCATCAGATGGACTGTGTGCTCGCTAGTCACCCTATCCTATAAAAAAAAAACTAAACTGTGGTTGCCAGTTGGCATTGGATATTGTCACAAACACACTCGGCATACTAGTTAGTCTGCCGAGTGTGTTTGTGACAATATCCACTCTAACGCAATGTATGCGGGAGGCCTATGTTCAGTAGCGGGCTTTTGGTAAGTAAAGTAATAAATCAGTGAATGATTGAGTGTCAACTACCCATTTATTGAGTGTGGGTGTGGTGAGTACTCAGTATGATAAAATTAAATTAACTTTTACATGGTAACAACTTGGAAACATTATCGTGTAATGGCAGTGTAAGTATATCCACTACCCGGAATCATGCCGTGGGTGTCGTAAGAGGCGACGGAGGGAAACAAATCAGGTGATTGGCAGCAGCGTCTTCCTGGTAACAACTAAAAATAAAAAACTGCGTTTGACAACCCACTTGCCAAGTGTGACAAATATGGCAAAAATCCTACCCATTAGGCAATCTATGGGGTAAACCTATGTTCTGCAGTGCACTTTATTAAGCTATCACGGTATCATTAACGTTAACTAAGAAACTCGATAAGTTTCTAAAATATTGAAATAATTTTTTCATGCTGTGCCTATTTTGAAGATATGTTTTTATTTCGTAATAAGAAGTAACATCCTATACTATAATAGCCCGACGGATCAGTAAGCTGAAATGGCAATGGACTGACCATATAGCTCGAAGAACTGATAATGAATGCAATGGAAGGTTCTCGAGTGGCAGCTGTAGTGAGAGAGGCCATCTCTAACACGATGTGCGTACCAGTAAGAGTGTAGAGCAGTCCCCACTAGATGGTGTGTCGACCTGGTAAGAGATGCAGTAAGTCGATGGATGCAGGTGGCTCAGGACTGTTTTGTGGCATTCCTTGGGAGTCTTGTCACAGGTGGCTCTAGATCTTGTAGCGCTCGTGCGGTCAAAATGGAATACTTACAGTTATATTTTCAAACGGAAATACGATTGCAAATTGTGAAATTTTATTGCAAATTACGAGTAAACAATATATTTTAGGAAGGAAGGTTACAAGAATAAAAATGCAGATGTTTGTAGTTATTTCAAAAATATTTAATTTAAAAACTAGTTACATTACTGGATGCTCGTAAATCTTATGATAGGTTAGAAAAATAATGATAATGATGATGATGCAAAAATTATTTATTATACTGCTACCAAACATCAAGTCATGTATGGAGGTTCGTGATGTGATTTCAACAAATATATATGTATGCCCACTAGGCCACAATGTCTGGAGACCTTGTAACATCCACTCAGACTTCCGCCAAACGGGCTAGAGCGCAGCTCTCGTCGTGGCTGCAGGAACCTGGACAAGTGGAGGAGCTGATGCTGCCCAGCGCCCGTCAGAGACTGCAGAACCTCGACACGGAGCCGACTCGCGAAGAACTCGCTGAGGTGCTGCTTGGGATTGGTAAGCCTTACCGATTACTCCTCCGTTCTCATATAGATTCTGTTTTTTTTTTTTTAATTGAAAGGGGTCTGCGAGCATGCAACTCACCTGATGGTAAATGACTACCGTAGCTCACATAGATATAGTATTCATTAGATTGGCGATGGAGTGATTAGGGTGAGACCAAAAACGAAATGTACCAGTGTGAGTTAAATGTGCATGTGTGCGAGACGCATAGTGCTGCGCCATGCATCAACTTCAATTATCGATACAGAGCGCTGTTATAAAATGAATATTTTTATGATTGAGGGCATAAAAATAAAACTACAAACAAAAATTTTGTGATTTTTATTTTCCACCAAAAATAATTAATTTATTGTAAAAATGTCGTAAGCTCTCCTTAGAGGTATTTTGCAATTTTGCTTCATACTTAAATCTAATAATGACATAAGTTTCGATTATTAATTTAATATTTAAGTGTTTATGGTTTGATATTGCTGGCGAATAATACATATGTATGTCAAGTATGTTCATTTTTTTTGCAGGACACAAGGCATTCATTTACTAATTTTCGAAACATGTTTTCGTTTTTTGATTTTTCCTTTCATATGTTATACGAAACCTCGATCAGAATGAATACCTATCTCATCGTATAACGTCTTGAGAGGGATAAACAGAAATAAACAGCAGTGCTTACACTGCCGCGCTCCGGCCTGTTGTGTATACAGAGCCTGTATAATTATAAGCTGTAAGGCATTTTATCTTAGTCCTCAGGGGTGAAAACACATTTGTAGCTTTCTGTGTTTAAAGCTGACTGTAGGTGACGATATACTGCAGTAGCCGTTTACCATCAAGTGATATTGTAAGTTCCTTTGTTACTTTCGTTTTAGAAAAAATATACATCACAAGGATGACGACAACAAGTTGTACACATTTGAACATGTCCAAACGAAATGGACATATGTAAAGTAAAATATATACTCTTTGTGCATTTCTATGTTAAAACATTTTTGTTCAAGGTGCAAGCACCTTGAAGAAAAATGTTTTAGCAAGCTACATATGGTTGAATATTTTTTAGCAAGCTACATATGGTTGAATATTTTTTGGGAGCCCAGTCTTCTCTATTTATCATTTTTGACCATTTTTGATTAACCTTAAATTATCTCATTAAAGTATTTACTATAATGCCCTTTGGCTACGAAAGCCTAAATTTTAAAAATAGAAAATTTAAAAAATTACGAAGTTATAAGACGCTGCATCCAAAGATATGCCTTTGCCTGTTATAAACATAATATCGATAAGATGATATTGATAGTGTCAATCTCTACAAAAATTAGATCAGAAATAGCGGGAATTTACGTATTTGTTATTATTTTAATATAATTCTTACGCATATGGAGTATTATTGTAATAAAATGCGATATTTTTCCCTATCCATTTGTGTATAAAACATTTGTACCAGTTCTAAAATATTGCATTTAGAGTGGTAAATATTTTAATTGTACTTACGTGTGAAATGTATAATTTTGTGTATTTTATTTTCTCGATGAACTGCAATCAGTTACTACACACGTCATCATATTTAATCACACCTTTTAAACACTTATTAATACCCGATTATCGTTAGCCCGATATATCGTGTACGTGTATGGTCTAGCCATTCTATCTCGTTCTAACATAAGCATATGATATGCCCTTTCTCTTTTACATTGTCAATCTAATGTAAGTATATACTAAATCTGTGGCCGCTCATGAAAACATGCAACACCGTGGGAATTATTTTGCCGCAACCATAAACCGGCGTAAGACTTTTTAACTTATGTTAACAAATATTTATATAAAAACTAGCGACCGGCCCCGACTTCGTCTGGGTGGTATTTATTAATGTGACGTCACTTAGGTTTTTAAATTGTGATATAGGCCATTTATTTTATAAATTATTCCTTTTCACAAAAATTCTCCAAGTTTTTGGATAAAATATATAGGATTATTTTTCAAAGAATAGCCAAATTTTAAACTTAAGTTCTAATATATAAATAATGATATACCGTTATTGCAGTTTTTGAAAATACGAGTAAATAAGGCTTTTACTTTTATTTGAAATTATCCCAAATTGGATGTGATTTTTGTGCCACAACGTTTTGCCTACCGATCGACCCTTACGAATGTGTGCGTGCGCAGTAAAATCAGTTAAAATAGTACATTACCACGCATTTTGAATTTAAAAGATAAAAAGGACACAATGTTTGAGATTTTTTTTAATTATTTTAATTTTTTTCACCATTTACCTATATTACTTATTCTGAAACTTCTCTGCAAATTTGCCCGGTTATTACAAAATAACCCTCTATAGCTGAGACACTCCTAGATCTTCCTCCCCTCCGTATTGTTCTCTATCTGTTCATAAATTTTCATCACAATCGTTTCAGCCATTCCGAAGAATAGCCCTGATAGACAGACAGACATTTTTTTTACAAATGGTTATTCATATCTTAATGGCATGTTAATAACTCCCTGAGCTCTAGAAAAGGCAGTTACTTCGATATTATAGACAGACAGTTAAATTTTATTTATATGAAGATTATATGAGAATTTAGTGTAAAAACGTCAAAGTTACTTGTCAAATAAACATTTTATTTTTCGGTGTATTGACGGCGTAAAGCGTCTCCCACACACAAGCGGCTTGCGGTGGCGGCTAACCGCGAGCCGCGGCTCCAGCCGCTACAACAACACACCACTGCGGCCATTCGCTGTGGTGTCTGTACTACGATCGGACGTCAGTAAACATGATAAACCGTGACGAAGTCTTATTATATTCAGCAATATTATCATATATTTTGTTTTTAATCCTAATGATATTTTGATAACGATGCGAATTATCATAAAGTACTGGATAATTTTGCACTGTTTCTCAGGCGTGTCACTTTGTAAAAATCTGAGGTATGGAAAATGGTGGCGCGATTTTCAAATTTGTTCGCATTACTCGTGGGGTATTAAGGTTTAAGAGTTTGCAGTGTATATACTCAACTTATTTATTGAACTATAAGATGTGGGGTATTGAGGTTTAAGTGCTTGCGATTTATTTATATGGGGTTTGTAGTAATATGCGATTTATTTCCTAATTTCAGCTATGGAATTCCATACCTTGAAAAACTTGAGGTATGGAGTGCTCCATACCTTCCATAGTGGAAGTGACACCCCTGCTGTTTCTGTTAAAATCTCTGAATTTAGCACCATTTTTAACGCGGTATACGCGGCCTGTTGTAAAAATTTGCAACTGCCCGCTTTTAACATTTATCAAAAGAGAATCAAAATGCAGTTGTCACCTGTGAGGACTAAGATGGAACGCCTCGTTTCCAATAAAAAGGGTCTCCGGTCCTCTCCACTCACCATACGCAACACAGCTGCATTAAGCTGCTATTTTACGCTGGTATTCTGTGAGAGCGTGGTCCTACCCCTATCGAACCGACCCATTCGTGCTGCAACCACAATATAGCTACAGTATGGTTCTACCACGTAAGTGTACTGTACTGTACCACGTAAAAACTGCTGTTGCCTAATGCGTTCTTATTAGGAAGGTGCCGCTGCCTATCTCCTGTTTCAGTTTCCATATCGCCTCTTACGACAACCACGGGATAAATAGAATAGAATAACTTAAGTAGGTAGAGCCATGCTGCAGCTATATTTCTGGTATAGTTGTAACACGAATGGGTCGGCTCGACCGGGGAAGGGCCACGCTCTCACAGAATACCAGCGTAAAATAGCAGATTAATGCTGCTGTTTCGTATTGTGAGTGTAGAGAACCGGATACCCTTTTTACTGGAAACGAGGCATTCCATCTTAGTCCTCACGGGTGACAACACATCTGCATATTGATTCGTAATCGAGGATAGATGTAGATGTCTATGGGCCACAGCAACCACTTACCATCAGGTGGACTGTGTGCTCGTTTGTCACCCTTATTCTATAAAAAAAAGGTGGCGCTGTTGTCGAAATCCAGAAATAACCCGTGCGAAGCCGGGGTGGATAGCTTGTAATTTTTTTTTGCAGGAACAACGATCCCGGAGCCGGTGTTCCTGTGCTCCATTGAGCCGCCGAGTGCAGCGTATCAAAACGCGCTGGAAACTGCTCTAGCTGAGCTGCAGAGAGAGGACCCAAGTCTTCGAGTCTCCACCGACGATGATACCGGGCAATTGGTATTGGCAGGTTGGCAACACTAACTTCGCATGTTAACAGTTACGCGATCTTTTGTAAAACAACAAAATATCTTTATAAGATGTGCTAAATATTAACACGTGAAATTAATTTTATTTTAACTTGTTATAAGCCAGTGCTTGACCACAATCCTACCTGGTGGTAAGTGGTGATGCAGCCTTAAATGGTAAATCGCACTCTCTTATCGTAACAAAAGACTATTCACTCTTGGCTTGAAGACGGCCAGATTGTATTCGGACGGAAAGATAGATGCCGGCAAATTATTCCACTACTTTGCTGTACGCATTACAAAAGACGAAGCAAACCGTTTGGTTCCAATGCGTGAAATATCGACAAACAAAGGGGTGAAGACCCGCCGAACGCCTAGTCGTCCGATGGTAGAAAGGAGAGGGAGTAATTAAAGCGTGTAATTTTTGCGCACACTCCGAAATGCATCCTATAGAATACCGAGAGGCTGGCTACTCTGCGCCTGTGCTCGAGGCTGACAAGATTGGTTTCAACCAAATCAAGGTCACCAATGAGCCTTAGCACGTTAAATGCGAGAAATGAAACGTAGAATAGGTTTGGGGCTACTTGGTCTGTTCTCACTATCAATATTTTCTTTGGTGTAAAATCATCAGTAACAAACTTTTTATGCACTATGTCATCTTTGCTGCTAAGCAAAGCAAAGCTATAGCAATAAAAAACTCTGGGCAACTGGGACTGCTTAACCGATATCGAGAGCTTCCACAAATAAAGATACCCATTTTTTACCTGACTATGTATAGAAATGAAATAAATCTTAAAATTCAGCTAATTGAATTGTAAATTAAATACGCTTATCACAATGTTAAAAGAAACGCAGGAGAAAAATATTTTTTAATATTTCATCATTTATTTATTTATTTATTTATTTATTTAGACTTACCAACTAAGTACATATGAAAACATTTCGGCTACATTTTGTATAACATTATATATATGTACTTAAATTATAGGTGAGTACAACACTTTAACATTAACGCAATTACTTTATTTAAAACAATACTAAAAATTATGTGTGAGATTTAAGTTAAGATTTAAGAAAAGGCATATTTTTTAAGTAAAATATAGAATAAAGTTACATTAAGTATGGCTATTTAATTTTATTATCATTTAGGATGAAAGTTTATATCGAGTTACTCGATGTGCTTTTCAACATTCACTAGAAATTGGCTAACACTGTCTGAAAAAATATCTATATCTATGCTTGCCTTTCTAAAAAGTCGATTATATCTGGATAAAACAAGTGATATGGGGCTATTCTTTCCATAATTGTTCCTTCTTCTAGGCACAAATAATGGGGCATAGGTGTGCAGCCGAGTCGATGGTCTGGGGATTCTTATTCCAACTAGGGAAAGTAATTCAGGGCAGTCAATGGCACCACTAAGGAGCTTGTAAAGGAAAACCAGTCTGAGTTTGTCTGCATGCTGATGTAATGATTTTAGGGAGAAATAATCGAGCTTTTTCTCATAACCTCTTATAGTGTGATGCACTCCAGCAACGTATGAGAGTCTGCGAATGAACTTCTTTTGAACATTTTCCAATCGTTGAATATTGTTTTGATAAGTGGGATACCATACATTACAAAAATATTCTATGTTACAGCGAACCAATCATTCATCATTACAGCCCTTCACAAGTCCACTGCTGAACATAGGCCTCCCCCAAGGAATGCCACAAAGCACGGTCCTGAGCCACCTGTATTCATCGACTTCCTGCATGTCTTACCAGGTCGTCGCTCCATCTAGTGGGGGGTCGCCCTACACTTCGTCCGCCGGTACGAGGCTGCCACTCGAGAACCTTTTTTCCCCATCGGTTGTCGGTTCTTCGAGCTATATGGCCGGCCCATTGCCACTTCAGCTTACTAATCCGTTGCGCTATGTCGGTCACTGGTTCTACTGCGGATATCCTCATTTTTAAGTTTATCACGCAGAAAAACTCCGAGCATAGCCCTCTTCATAGGTGAGCGACCTTGAGTTTCCTCATCCGGCCAGCAGTGTTGCAGTTAAATATTTATTTAAGCTTATTCTACGTCAAGGGTAAACGTATTACCACCATATTTTGACCGCATCTCAACTACCCTTTTTCTAGTACGTTCCATTTGACACACCGCTTAATTACACTCTGTTAAACAAAAATCTCTGACTTAAATGAATTCTGTTTCTGCGTTTTAAACATTATTTTATGTTTTATTTAATCAGTATGTATTTCTTTATTACTCTTTGTATAGTACAGATTAATTAAAAATTACTTAATAATTAAATACATTAATCATGCAGTATGTCATTGAGTGCGTACGAGTGAAACGGATTTTTTTTGACATTTGACAGTTCTACGATTGGCATCGGCGCAGTCCTTCGTTGTTGCCAAAGAGAATATAATCACTTGTTGCGTTTACGTTTCGTTGTGTATTGTGCTATTTTATGTGTTTTTCATGGATCATGTAGAATAGAAATATGTAGGGATACACAAGATTTCATTCTCAGTATAATCTCAGAGGAAGTGGTGATAGAACATTAATAAGAGTTAGAAAAATTAAGTATTTGGTAACGGCAAATCCTAACCTAAAGAGTAACATAAATATTTTTGGGCTTCGTAGCGTTTAAATCGTAAAAATGACTACATGACATTATTTTCTAAACTTACAAGAAGTTTTTCTACTATACCTTATATTTTTTCCTTACGTTTTTAAATGTATGAAAAGTGGGCATGGTTCTTTTCGGGCAACGCGACGCAACTTTGGAATGAGATAAAATATTTGACAGATGTCATGGTGGGGAAGTATATAGTGTATATATAAGTATATTTATTTTAATTAGATTAGAAATGGATAAACCTAACTACGGATATTCCTAAAACTAATTTTTTTCAAAAAACAAAGAGTTAAAAAAGTGTAAAAAATTTAAGAACACACCACTGAACGATTGTTATGTGTTTTACACTAGAAATCTATTTTTATTTACTAGAAACTATTCACTAGAATTTGAGTTTTAGGTTTTTCATTTTTCTGTCCAGGCATGGGTGAACTCCACCTGGAGATAATCAAGGAGCGGATCATCCGCGAGTACAAAATCGAGGTGGATCTCGGTGCACTGCAGATTGCGTACCGAGAGGCGTTGCTAGGCAACGGCAAGCAGACGCTTACCGTCGACCGCAAGATCGGCAACGTACGACAGTCTGTCAAGGTCGTCATGTCCGCCAAGCCTGTGAAAGGGATCTCTCAGGATAAGATTCTCAGGTCAGTTGCGTTATTCTTGTTTTCTTCTTGGATTATTGCATATTTAAGGAAACGTTACCCTATCCTAGGATTTTCGTCTAATATCGTGGGGGTAGTTTACAAATATAAATTTCACAAGGACATTTTTTATACGTGGTAGAGCCATGCTGCAGCTATATTAGTAGTATAGTTGTACCACGAATGGGTCGGCTCGACCGGGGAAAGAACACGCTCCCACAGAATACCAGCGTAAAATTGCAGCTTAACACTGCTGTGTTTCATATGATGAGTGTAGAGAACCGGATACCCTTTTTACTGGAAAAGAGGCATTCCATCTTAGTCGTCACGGGTGACAACACATCTGCATTTTGATTCGCAAACGAGGATAGATGTAGATGGTATTGGGGCCGTGTAGTGGCTAGTGTTGGTGTAAAACCTCGTTTACAAAACGATCCTAAGCCACCTGCATCCATCAGATTCCCTGCATGTTTCATCAGATTGTCACTCCATCTAAAGGAAAACCCAACACTGCGATTTATTGTTTGAATCTGTCACCTGAGAACCTTCCCGTCGTTTGTCGATTCCTCCATATACATATAGAGGCCCATTGCTACTTCCGCCGGATCCGCTGGGCTATGTCAGTTACACTTTTTTTGGGGGTTTTCGTCTGTTGATATCATAGTTAATCACGCGATTTTCTTACAAAAGTATAATAAGGTGTTTTCTCATTTCGGACGTGCAGGCTGGACAAGTCGGCAGATAGTGCTGCCAACTTATCGCACGTGCATCCTCGCGTTATGCAAGCCATACAACAGGGCGTCACTACAGCATTGCGACATGGGCCCAAGCTGGGCTGCCCCGTGAGTACTATCTCTGCCACTGTTAGGAAGACCCACAGTAAAAATAACTATTAGATGTAAGGGGCATAGAGGAACACGGGCCATCGGCGTACCGGAAGCAAGCAGCAATACGCAGCCGTTCCCCTCTGTCAAAGTAAAAGTCCACGCGTGCGTACAATAAAACGCATTTACGTAAACGCTCACTAGACTAAATTTAGTTCCGCGGCTGAATCAGACGTCTTACAAAAAAGGTCTGCCACATCAAATTTATAAAAAGATGGTGTTACTTTTCATATGTACGTAATTTTTAATCATAGAATATGCGGATCGGTCGAGCAACTGATCCGAGTCTGTATCCGAGTCGCAGCTGTCACCGAGCGATAGTGTTATAATGTATCTGTGTGTGTGTGTGTGAAATTGTTAGTGTATTGTTTTAATTGTTATGTGTGAGTTTAGTAGCGACAGACAATTATTTTTGTGTGCGCAGATCCCCCCCTCCCAATCATTGTCAAAAGTGACAGCCAGTTCTGTATCGAGAAAAACGCTATAGCTACTCTCCCCTGGTCCGCCGGTAGCCTGTGTTGCTCTTTGCAAGGGGGTTGTAATAACTTATTCAAATGTCACTCTCAGCTACACGCAATGTAGTACTCCGCTCTTTAGTGAACGAGGCTCTGGCGTTCGACAAATAATTTTGCAGAAATTTATTTATTTATTCTTACAAATTATAAAAGAATACAAAGGGCAGACTTATTTGAACAAAAAATTACGTAGCCGAGGTATACTGTAGCGAATTGCAGCACTAATTCGTTGGTCCGATCGGGGAATTACAATCAAAAGGATCACTCTCGCACAGAATATCAGCATAATGTTCTTGCGTTTCGTATGGTGAGTATAGAAACGGAGACCCTTTAACTGGTAATCAGGCTTGCCGTCCTTAAGCTAAGCTACGTGGCCCATACACACCTACATATATATGTCTATATGCCGCGTTTCTAAGAAATTAAAAATATTTCAAAACATAAATTAGCTGCAAATTGCTTATAAAAAAATACATCTTCATCAGTTATAATTATCGATTATTTATTTTATCTACTTCTTTTTATCCACACAGATAAAATACCTAAATACTGTATAAAAATGGGAAACAAAATGTATAACTTGAATAAATTATATAAATATTTTAAAACAAAATAAACAAAAAGAAATTATAAAAGAAAATAAAACACTTCAATGATCTTTGTTATTAACAGATGCGAAAAAATACATAAAAAGTACTATATAATTTTTTCTTTATATAAAATTGCTATATGTTACCATCTTTCTTTATTTTTTTTTTTAATCTAATACTGTCGAGAATGTTAGAAGTTATGATGTAACATGTAAAAAGTCCAAAAAAGTATATAGGTAAGAAAAAGGTGAACTCGTGATTCAAATGGTGATTTGTTGGCAGCTGGTGGATGTGCAGGTGACCTTGCACTGGCTGGAGATGGGCCGCGGCACTTCCGACTCGGTGGTCACCGCCACCGTCGCGCAGTGTTTAAGAAAAGTGAGTGTTTTCTTATTCAAATATATTAAATTGCCCTTTTTTTTCATTACAGTCTATTTAAGTCCATTGCTGAACATATATACCTCCCTCGAAAAACTATGGCCTTTGACTGTCTTAAATTTAAATATTAAAAAAATCTAAAATAACGCCACATTAATAGATTCTACCCAGGCGAATCCAATACGAGGCGCTAGTAAACATTAAACGAGGATTTCCTTTCCATATAAATGTGTTACTGGGAAAAACGACACTATGTCGAATAGTTTAGAGTACATTTTTCCGTACGCACTTATAAATGTCTTTCTGGGAAAATCAACATTATGTCCGAAAGTTTAGAGTACATTTTTCCGTGCGCAGGTGTTCGAAGAAGCGGAATCTGTGTTGCTGGAGCCGGTGATGGCGCTGGAAGTGGTAGTGCCCGAGTCTCACTCAGCGCGCGTGATGGCAGACCTCATGCGAAGGCGTGTTGACGTACGCCACATACACACGCGACACAACAATAGGGTATAGAGTAGAATAGAATATAATCATTTTTTATTCAATATAGATCACATGTATGTATATATTGTACATATGTATATATTTTATATAACCCTTATTGAAAGTCATTTTTTAATTTATCTACTATATACAAAGATAGGTAACTTCTTATACAAAGATATAATTTACTTGGTGAAACTCTAGCTTCATTTTTGTGATTTGGATAGAGAATTGTACTAGTTACACAATATTTATTTTATATTATTAATATACTAATTACGAAATTACGAAACTTGGTTTCGCTTCACGGCATCATCATGGTATAATAATGTTCGTTATTTATATCATCATGGTGATGATACCGAAATATATAACCAAGAAAAATATTGTGAAACTGGTGCAAGTATTTACCTTATACAAAGACTTCTGTGTATACTGATAGGCGAGCCGCAGACCTTGATATGTTGCGCACTAAGTTACGGTCAATTCTCCATAACTACTTTAGTTGTCATTCATAACGCGTACGCGTGCAGCAAAGCAGTGGAATAATTTGCCAGCATCTGTCTTTCCATCCGATTACAATGTAGGTGTATATTGAAGGTAGGAGTGAATATGATTTTGCTAAGACACTTTACTGTCTTCGGCTGCATCACCATTCACTATCAGGTGGGATGGTGGTCACTAGTCAAGCACTGGCTTATCATTAAAAAATATAACTTTCAGATTTGACTGTATAAAAGCAATGACTTATGTATACTATACTAGACAAAACTCATTTTGTATTTTGATACATACATTTGTAATCTATACAAATAAATAAAATTGGAGTGTCTGTTTGTAACGTCAAAATAACAGCTTTTCACTAAGTGCATATGAAAGTATATATAGTACTTATAACAAAAACACAATTTTTAAATAACACGCGTGTGAAGTCGCGGGGAACAGATAGTAGCAGAATATTGTTAACCTACTTCAAAAAGTCAGTTCTCAATTCGAGTGTATGTTTTTTTTTTATTTTGTATTTATTTTACGTGATATCTTCGCAGATTGTGAACCCATTTTGATGATTCTTTTTTATTATAAGGGTGGACCCATTAAATACGGCGAAAAAATTTCATCCCTAAGGGTATAAATAAATAATGTTTTAGCAATTTGAAATCAGTTTTTACTTTTTGTTAAAAGTTATAATTATCAGCAAAAGTTGCATGCATGTCTGCTGGCTCAATATCTCCCAAAAACATCGCAATGTGGCGCATAACATCTATACATATAATAAAAATGTAAATAGCAGATGTCTGTACATTTTATATTTCTGTAATAAAAGTGATTGAGGGGTATTAAAAATAAGTAATTAAATACATTTCTACCATTTTTAGAATTTTCTGTCTGTCTGTTTGTTTGTTAACGTATCACGTATAAAGTACTAATTTATATCATAAGAATCGTTAAGGAAAATATAAAGGGTATCTTCGGGTTACATTTAGTCTTTATTTCATTAAAATCAGTTCATTCCATCAAAAGTTATGACAAATATTCTGAAGTGTGGGTACTAAGTATAGGTACGAATTTGTTCAATAGTGGCGTTGGATGAGTCTTTAAGTACATTTTAAATTAATAAAAATTAATATCATATTACAAATCAAAATTAAATGAGGTAAAATAATGTTCTATAATGATATAATTATATCTAAAACGCAGTAAACAAAAGTATTACATAAAGAACATAATAAATATATACAAAAATATATTAACCTTATTATTTACATCTAAAGTACAATAGTTAACCAACTTCTGGTGGTGTGGCACAAATGTGATACAAAAAGGCAGGTTAAGGTGTTTTCCTGTAGATAAGTTTCATATTTGCTTCCAATCTTTATATAACACGCTGCCCTACTGCGTGTTGACAATCTCATTTATTTTTTACCGCCGACAAAGACATTTAAATATATAGGTATACACTTAAATGTCTTTGACCGCCGAGTCCTCTATGTGGTAAATCAAATTTTAAAAGAGCTATTAACAATTTCGTTTTTCGGCGAGGATCAAACTTTCTTTTTTGCTTACTATGCTGGCACTGATTTATAAGTTCTTTTATGTTTTTTATTGTATCAATCGCATCAATTAATCTCTTATTTTTAGAATTGATGTTAACAGCGCCACCTCTCTCTAAATCTTATTATTATTATTATTATTATTTAGGAAGCGTTACACCCACACTAGGATTTTCTCCTGTATCGTGGAGGCAGTTTCAGTCTATACATGTACCTATAATAAAAATGGTGATAGAATGTTGTGACTGTTTCTGTACATTGTATAGTATATTAATTTGTGACTAAAATTATTATGGGGACTGAAAATCATTAAATAAGTACATTTTTATAATTTTTAGAATTGTACTGTCTGACGGTCTGTCTGTTTGTTTATGAACGCATGACGTTTTGGGTAAACATCTTTTTTTTTCAATTATATCTTTAAGAAAATCATAAAGTGTATTATCGAGTTCATTTAATCTTTGTTTTATTAAAATTGGTTAACTCAATCGAAAGTTATGATTATTATTTTGAAATGTAGGTTTGAATTTGTTTAATGGTGCCATAAAATCTCAGAAATAGTAATAAAAAGATTCGTGTATAAAAAAACGTTCTATTATAATATATTTATACTTAAAACACAGTAAAAAAAATATGTTACCCTACTATATGTTTTCCTTAATTAAAAAAAAGGATGTTTTCTCACAAAGAACGTAATAGATGGCGTTGTACAAATTACAACCTTTTCTGAATTGCGGTATTAAGATTTTTCGCCGGTGAATCGTATTTAGACTCACTGAAGAAATTTATGTCCATGAGTCCGATGAAGCTGTAAGCCTGTAAGAGCCGTGTAGGCTAACATCACAAACATCATCAGAAACAAAAACCAGCAAAAAAGATACGTACGTCCAAGTTATTCAACAAAACTCGACTAAAAGTAGCAAAATTGCAATAAAATGTCGTGATATTGTTTTATACCCAGAATCCCTCTAATACCAAATAACTTTCCTTTCAATTTTAAGATAGGGATGATCGATGTTGCAGAAACATCGATGTTGGCATCGATAGCTCAACATGGATGTTCGATGTTTAGCCTACTCTAAACATCGATGTTGACCATTATCGATGTTTTTTGTATATGTGTAAGTAAGATACTTACACACTGTTTCAAAATTATGTGGGTATACACATCAAGGGAAAAGTAACAAATAAATTGAATATCAATTTACGTATAATAGTTATTATGCGACAACCGACAACGACACTACAAAATAAAGCGAAAGCAGTGACCATTATGACATTACAGGTGACACTTGACAATTAAGTTTGACACACCATACTGACTTTTTTTTAGATTAACGATTCGTTCAGGAATTCTGAATTATTCAAAATTTTTAATCTTCAGAGCAGATGCAAGATTAGTTGATATTGATTTTGCGGGTTCGCATTGTTTGCAAGTTCCCAATTATCGATTATGGGTTTATTGACGTCGATGTTTCGATGTTTGACATGTGTCAACATCGATGTTAAAACATCGAAGTTTTAATTTTTAACATCGATGATCATCGAATATCCCTATTTTAAGCGTGTTTCCCACTCAGCGTCTGTTATGCGACGATCGTAAATAAAGCGCAAGGTCAAACTTTAGGCGTTGCAGCAGTGGACTTCAGTACTGATTGTTTTGCACATGGCCAACTCTATGTTGCTTTTTCCCGCGTTAGTAGTCCCCGTAACCTTTTTCTGTACGCCCCGGCTAAGTCTACTTCTAACGTCGTTTACACAGAAGTTTTATCATAAACGACTTAGAAGAATATCGATTTATTTTGTTACCATTTATTCATAGAGTAATGATATAAATCGTTTAATATTCTCTTACCCTAAACGTCAAATTCTTTAAGTAAAACGTATGCATGCGAGCTACGCCGTGGGCACAGCTAGTACATAATATTATTACTTGATACTGGCAAAAGAAAGCATCGTCTTACACTCGCACTGGCTGTCTATGTGAGCGTGCGTAAGGGTACCTACTGATTTAAGATTTTCACCAGCGTGTGGGGAAAATATAGAGAAGTTGTGCATGTACTTCTATTTGGTTTTCAACCGACTTCGATTAATGAAAAAAGGAGGAGGTACTCGGAACTTTTTTCTAGATGAACCCATTTTGATGATTCTTTTTTTTTATTAGAAAGTTGGTCCTTTCATGTCGTCCCATATAAATTTGATCAAGGTCTGACCAGTAGTTTTTGAATTATCGTTAATAATACGTATTTAATTGACTTCGACTACATTGATGATGTTCTCATTTTATCTACGAGGGTGCGTTTTTAAGTTCGCGGAATGGGGGTAAGGAGTGGAAATAAAAAGTCAAATTTATTTTTTCTTTTCAATATGCTAACACCTGCTACCCATTTTTCGGAACTTTCAATTAACTTATATATACCCTCAAAAAATGATTCGTCTTTGTCTAAAAAATACGCACTGCAAAACTGCTTCCTTCACTTCTTCATCACTTAAAAACTTTTTCCCATGAAGTTTTTTTTTTAAGTTTGGAAATAGATAATAATCACTGGGGGCTAGGTCAGGGTGGGTGTGGCAAAATTTCGAAGCCCACCTCTGCACGGCAGCAATCGCAACTGGAACAGGCGCGTTGTCGTGCAGAAGATGGATTCCTTTGGTCAATTTTCCCCTTCTTTTCTCCTTTATGGCTTCCTTCAGTTGTTCTAGGATTGAAGCGTAGTAATTTCCGGTTATGGAGACACCTTTATCTTTATAATTGATCAATAGGATTCCTTCCGCGTCCCAAAAGACTGTTGCCATGATTTTCCCAGCCGATTGTGCCACCTTAAATTTCTTGGGTAGTGGTGTGCCTTTTTTGTGCCACTGCATAGAAGAATCCTGTTTGGACTCAGGTTCATAATGGTGAACCCAAGTTTCGTCATCAGTAACAATTCGAGCCAACACTCCATCTTTTTCTTCCATACCATTGTCCATGGTCCAAAAATGCACGAGAACACAGAGAAAATGGTTGTATCTGATACTCCAGCCATTTTTGCGAGTTGTTTTTTCTTTAGGCGGGCATCTTCTAATATTAATTTTTCGACTTTTTAATAATTTCCGAAGTGGTCACCTCGATCGGCCTTCCTGGCCGTGGGTCGTCTTCAAGTGACTCTCTGCCTTGTTTAAAAAGGGGTATGCCACTTGTAAACCATAGTTTTACTTGGACAAGAGTCTCCGTAAATGGATGACATCTCTTCCAGTATAGTCTGAACTGATTTTCCGCGCTTGGTAAGGAACTTTATAACGGCACGGAACTCGATTTTCTCCATATTTCACAATTTCTTCCCGATTGACTTGTTTGGTTGACGATAACTCAAAGACTAATGATCTAATTACAATAAAACCCGGTATTTATACTAATAACGAGTTGCTCAATTAACACGTAATTCAGCGACCTCTCCATTTATTATCTACCTACCTATTCTGTGAACTTAAAAACGCACCCACGTATATTGAAATCAGTTGTACAAATGTTTTAATTTTACCACTTGTTACTCTCCTATTTTGTACAAACATACCCAATACTTAACAATTTTCATCAGCGGGTAGAAGTCTACCGTTGGTTATGAGTCCCTCGCATTCTTACAATGATTTGCCATAATCAGCAGGCTCTTGTTGACAATCACAGTACCAGACGCCTCGCGGTATTAAAGCTGCTTCCAGTCGCCGGTCTCACGTAATCGTAGATGGTTATTTTTTGTAGGATAAGGGTGACAAACGAGAACACAATCCACCTGATGGTAAATGGATGCTGTGGGCCATAGACATCTACAACTATCCTCGATTACGAATCAAAAAGCAGATGCGTCGTCACCCGTGAGGACTAAGATGGAATGCCTCGTATCCAGTAAAAAGGATCACCGGTTCTCTACACTCACCATACGAAACACAGCAGCGTTAAGCTGCTATTTAAGGCGCTGTACATAGTCAAACTAGACTTCACAAAACAGTTTTTCAACAAAGTATATACATTTTAGAGCTGCAAAAAAATATATGTTAATCTTGATCACATTTATGGGTGGATCATTGTTTTCAAAACACGTTTTCGGTAAATTTTCTCGATAGAAAAAAATAGTAAAATAGCCATTGGAATTGAATTTCCAGCAATTGTAACTGTATTACTCGTATTTATAAGCAAATCTTAATAAAATGAATAACAGTGATGTAATACATAATAATATGGGGAACTGTTGTTTTTATTTATCGATTGAAATAAAATATTTGTAAGTATTAATATATTTAATGAACAATAACTTGAACGAATCGATGTTTCGTATCGCGCCATTGTGGCGTCTTTTCGCTTCTCTTTCATTTCTACGCGGAGCGACAGTGATCGTTGAGGCACGCTGCTCCAATTTATTTCGCTCGCCGTTCAAAAATCATTTACGTATCTGTTTATTCTTAAGGACGCCTTTGCAAAATTGATAGGTATAGAATCGAACTATTACATTTACACGGGTCAGACACAAGTGAACGCACGGTTAGCTGCGGGAATCGTAATCAAGTAAAACATTTTGATACTTTGAAAGATTGATTTTTTTTCTCATTTCTTATTACTACAAAAATATACTTAGATACGAAATTCGAATATCTACCTGTGTGACCTGAAAGCGTACTTCGGTGACTGCTGCTGAAACTCCTCGACGAGTAGAACTAGATGTACCGAGTTTGGGCTCGATTTGTTAGTTATGATAAGACGTTACATCCGGGATTGATGGAAAGACCTGATGGTGTACGTCAGTGACTTGCTACTGGAACTCCTTGACGAGTCGAATTAGGTTTGCCGAGTTTGGGCTCGATTTGTTAGTTATGATGAGACCTTACCTCCGGACTTGATAGAGAGACCAGATGGTGTACTTCAGTGACTGCTACTGGTACTCCTGGACGAGTAGAACTAAGTGTGCCAAGTTTGTGCTCGTTTTGTTAGTTATGATGAGACCTTACCTCCGGACTTGATGGAGAGACCTGATGGTGTACTTCAGTGACCAACCCCCCCCCCCCTCTTTTTTCTTTTTTTTCTATATATCCACTTATACTTGTATTTCTTTAGAATCTATATCTGTAAGATATATAAATATATCTAATTTACGTGACCAGTATTTCTTGATCTTTCTAAAGGTTTAAATATAGGCCGTTTAATAAGTTTATGGCGTGATCGTCTTAATTAGGAACCTTTTTTACGTTGTGTTTGTATAGTAACTTAGTTCTTTTAGGTGTATCTTGGAAAAATGAATATTCACGAGAGCAATCGAAAGCTGTTGGTAGAGTCTTATAAGCTAAAGAACCCCGTTCACGAAGACAGAGCTCAAAAAGGTTAAGAACAATAAATTGTCCCTATTCCACTTGTATCTGGTTCACAACAGCCAATTCCTTATTAATTAATCCCTTCCCGCTTGGAAAAGGCTCACAATATTTATATCAAATACCAGCTACAAGGGCTTCGCACTCCCACATTTTAAAAAAAATGTGGAGGAGGTACACGGCTCCGCACACGCCGCGCACGGTGAGCGCCAAACATTTTAATGTTCTCCCCCCGAAGGTTACGCTAAGTTGGAACTGGACCGTAGTCCACAGCAAAATAACTGGCGAACCAGTAAAAGAGGATGATAGTGCGTAAGCACAAACATCGACCGAAGTCGCGCATCGCACCAACCAATACAATGGCAGATATAGCCAATAGGCTATATCTGCCAGAAAGGGTTTGTGTCACTGACATTGAGTATATGCATTTTTCGATCATGTTTGTCTCACCCACCAACAAGTTGCCTTCAATCTTTCAAAGGTGGGAACTTTATAGAGATATATTATTAAGTTGTTATATAAAACATCATGGAGGGCAGACAGTCTGCAGCCCCGCAATGAAGGGACCCGACTTGGGCAAAGCTACTTAGGTTGTGAATCAAACCAAGACGCAGAGAGCGCCATTGAGAATAGCGACCCGCCAAACAACCATCGCAGAGACGCAATGCTGCAGAATGCATCAAGCATCAATACGACTATCGTCGGGCTTACACCATCCCAAGGTCTCCCATACAGTCCCAGCAGACATCACCACCCGCATACCTCCACCGACCAGAACCACAAGATGCGTCGATTCAGGTGCAGCACACCCGCAGATCCATCACAAGACGCAATACTGCAAGTAGCAGTAAGCATCAATGCAACTATCATACTGATGGCGCCCCCTCACAACACATCCACATGATCCCTATCGACTTTGGTAACAAAATTGATAATGTTGTTAACTAAAAATACCACCGACGTATAGTAGCACGGTACTAAGACGTCAGTAGCCAAAACTCCACGTATCATAGCGCTATTGCACTAAGACATGAAGTTGAGTATGCTTGCTGCACTTAAAAGTACTACCAAACACACTCACCCTAATCCGAAAGATAGCAGACGTATCATAACGCTATGCGCTAAGACATGAAGATGAGTATGCTTGCTGCACTTAAAAGTACTACCAAACACACTCACCCTAATCCGAAAGATAGCAGACGTATCATAACGCTATGCGCTAAGACATGAAGTTGAGTATGCTTGCTGCAGTTAAAAGTACTACCAAACACACTCACCCTAATCCGAAAGATAGCAGACGTATCATAACGCTATGCGCTAAGACATGAAGTTGAGTATGCTTGCTGCACTTAAAAGTACTACCAAACACACTCACCCTAATCCGAAAGATAGCAGACGTATCATAACGCTATGCGCTAAGACATGAAGTTGAGTATGCTTGCTGCACTTAAAAGTACTACCAAACACACTCACCCTAATCCGAAAGATAGCAGACGTATCATAACGCTATGCGCTAAGACATGAAGATGAGTATGCTTGCTGCACTTAAAAGTACTACCAAACACACTCACCCTAATCCGAAAGATAGCAGACGTATCATAACGCTATGCGCTAAGACATGAAGATGAGTATGCTTGCTGCAGTTAAAAGTACTACCAAACACACTCACCCTAATCCGAAAGATAGCAGACGTATCATAACGCTATGCGCTAAGACATGAAGATGAGTATGCTTGCTGCAGTTAAAAGTACTACCAAACACACTCACCCTAATCCGAAAGATAGCAGACGTATCATAACGCTATGCGCTAAGACATGAAGTTGAGTATGCTTGCTGCACTTAAAAGTACTACCAAACACACTCACCCTAATCCGAAAGATAGCCGACGTATCATAACGCTATGCGCTAAGACGTCGCCCACAAACGGTAGGGATGTGCGATGTCCACGGGCAAGTCGTATTGCTACAACAAACCCGCTTACCACCGGCACTAAGATGATATGTCTAGGACACATCGGTTAGTGAGTCCAAGTTTACCTCGGTCTCAGAGGCTGCGAAGCAACCTACACGCCACTATAATAATCCTTTTCTAGTCCCATTTCTTTCAATATAATGCTTTTACATTTTTGAGACCTTCCACATATTTGCTTTATTTCATAGACCATAGTATTGTATGTCTTATTCATATGGGACTTAAGTCATAACTCTGCTATCATAATGCTTATGCATCATAGAGACGTTCTATATTAATGCTTTGGTTCGTTAGACCTTACTATGAAGTCCCTAATATAGGACTAGTCATTGTGCAACCTTAGTACTAGCAGTCGGTCAGCCGACCACCCCATATATATGTACAACCTTGGGTATGTGTCTCCGGCAACGCCCCAATATAAGGGAACATTACAAGAACACGTTCATAAACTTAGAAATTGTCCAATTATTACAAGAACACCTTCATCAACTTAGAAAATTTTGATCCATTTTTTCTATTATATTACAAATGTTATTTATCTTTGTTATTGCAATATAATCGCCTTGTATTTATATGATTTGATACATTTTGAACATTTTAAGCAGGTTTTTAATAAATTTAGAGATTTTTAGACATTTTATGCGTATACTAATATTATAATATTCAATATTCCAAATGGATATTTTTTGAACTTTATGCTTATTATTTGCATTTAATTGTTTAAATTATAATTTCTATGATATTTTTAAATGTCTGTATAGTGAATTTAATTATTATTTATTAATAATAATTATGAGGCGTCACATTATGATGAGACCTTACCTCCGGACTTGATGGAGAGACCTGATGGTGTACTTCGGTGACTACTACTGGAACTGCTGGTCAAGTGGAACTAAGTGTGCCGAGTTTGTGCTCGTTTTGTTAGTTATGATAAGACCTTACCTCAGAACTTGATGCAGAGACCTGAAGGTGTACTTCGGTGACGACAGCAGCAGCTATGCGTAAGCGTGATGCAGCGATAGGAACTGAAGGAACATTGAGCAAAGATGGCATACCTCTAATAGATATAAATGCTGACTGAAATATCGGGGGGCACGGCAGTGCCCCCGCCAAGTCGAGCGCGAAGCAAACACTGCCGTACCATCCTTTACTGGAACCGTTTCGCCGCATTTTCAGGCCTCTATTTGAGAACCTCCGGATAAGACCAGAACGCAGAAATTATCGTCATCCAGTAAGCTATAATCACATACTTAAAATTTAAAATTTCAAGTCTATAGGTCAATTAGTTCCGAAGTTAAGCGAAAGCAAAGTTTCGCATTTATGACACTCACTCACTCATGATCATCAGAATAGAACTAGTACTTCCCATAAACTCAGAGAGCTGAAATTTGGTACAGAGTTAGGGTTTAATGGCCACATAAAGGGAAAACTATAAAAACTAGGATAATCGAAGATCTGGAGTACCTGGGGACCCTGATTGGGAAACACAAGAGCCCAACCAAACTATTAGAAGAGATCGACATACCGCCTTTACAAAAAATATTCAACTTGGTGGGCCGCTTCATTTGATGTCAAAAATCGAAGTTCTGAAGTATCCTCAGCAGATCTCAGATGTATTAGAGATATGGTAATGCCTCCTTCTACTATTGGTACATAAAAAAAATACGTGTACAGAGAACAATTCCCAATCTGTGTGGCGTATGCCCTAACAATTCATAAGAGCCAAGGTCTAAGTCTAAAAATGCCCTCATGGACATTGGCACCTCCATATTCTCTTGTGGCCAAGCCTACGTGGCGCTTTCACGAGTAACCAATCTTCATGGGGTGCACCTCATAAATGTTGACTTCAAGAGTATAAAAGCTCAAGCTTCAGCGATCACCGAATACAACCGGCTTAGGCGTAAATACCGCGCCGATCTTTCAGAAATTAAACCGTATAAACCGTCTAAAAGAATAAATAATGAACGCGAACGGGCAATACGAAAAACTGTTGCTACTGTACAAGAATCAGAACCGGAAAAAAAGAAAAGAAAGATTTGTAATAATAAAAAAAACTACTCCTAAAAAATGTGTCAAATAAGAAAATCTAATAAAATAAATCATAATATGCCCACGTTTCTACAAAAAGCAGTGAAATCCCACCAAAAACATTCTGTAAAAAAACTAGCCAAGTCTCGATGGAGCTGCTTGTTTATCTCTAAAAAGTAATGAAATCTAGACAAAGTCGTGCCAAGTCTAAGGTTCCTTACTGCGATTTCTTTATTATTATAGTTATTGTTGTGTGACTTGGCCGTTGTAGGGAACACAACGGTACAAAACCAGGTGCTATATTGCATACACACCATTGCACCAATCTGTCGCCAGAACCACTACCCATTGACGATGGAAAATTGCCACTTGGAAAACGTTGATTGAATAACCAGTCAATTGTAGGCTTGATAAAGCTGCGTATTTCAATAATACTTTTGTATAGGCGAGCCTGAAACAAACAGTATAAAAAATTATTTCCAGTACAGGCGGACTTCTAATCATTGATAGAAGTCCGTCTGTACGTCTATTTTATGTTAGATCGGTGGTCGATTTGACGCTCGAAAAAGAAGAGAGTAGAAGTCAGCATTGTGAATGCTGAATGCATGTGTTGCACAATCAACAACCGCCTAAAATGAGACACTAACGTCCAATTACCAATACCACTATGGGCTATTATCTCGCTTAACAAACATAAGTAGTTACAACAGATATAACATTACGTGTAAACACAATTACGTGCAACATTACGTGTAAACGCAACTTTATCAAGCTTACAATTGACTGGTTATTCAATCAACGTTTTCCAAGAAGCACTTTTCCATCGTCAATGGGTAGCGGTTCTGGCGACAGATTGGTGCAATGGTGTCATGTAGCGCCTGGTTTTGTACCCTGTGTACCCTTCAACGGCCAAGTCACACAACATTAACTATAATAATAAAGAAATCGCAGTAAGGAACCTTAGACTTGGCACGACTTTGTCTAGATTTCATTACTTTTTAGAGATAAACAAGCAGCTCCATCGAGACTTGGCTAGTTTTTTTACAGAATGTTTTTGGTGGGATTTTTCTTTCCACAATTTATATAATTAGATTTCCCTCCGTATGCGTAAATACATCAAAATAATAAAATAAAATAAAAAATAATAAGCTTGTTTAATTTTTATGTATTCTTCAAACAACCCACAAATCCAAAAAAAAACTGCTATTTTATGCAAAAAGGTTATTCACTCTGGAAAAAAATTATGAAACGGCTGTTTGTTTTTCGATTTAAGGGCTAGCGCTATATTAAAATTTGTTCATAATAGTTTACTTTAGTCTTGATTCTGAAGAAAAATGTCTATAGGAATAAAAATTATTGTTTTTATAAATTTACAATTTTGACAATTTGCCGTTTCGAGAATAAGCCATTTCTATGATTGAACATTTTGGTTCAAAGCCATTTTATTTAAGCATTGATTTATTATTCATTGAATGAATCTGTTACAAAAGTTCTCGATTACCTTTTGTAGAAAATAACAATATTTTAAAAATAACAACACGAAAATATGTAGGTACATAATATTTTTAGAATAACTAAACAAAAATATGTACATATTTTAGATACGAAAATAAACGTAGAAACATTTTGAAAATACGTATACAAAATATATATCTGATGGGATTCTAACCACCTGACATCGCGGAAACCCGGTGCGAAGGCGGACGGCGGCGCGCTGTACCAATTGTACATTTTACGTTGAGCGTCGGCGAGATTCACGCGGTGCACCTCGCAGTGGGCGGGACTACTCGTCCCTTACTTCATCTGCTTCACCCCCTCAAATTCATAAAAGTCGTCTATACACCTCGCCTTAACGCTGGTATTCTGTGACAGCGTGTTCCTTCCCCGGTCGAGCCGACCCATTCATGCTACAACTAATACTACTAATATCGCTGCAGCATGGCTCTACCACGTTTAAAATACACCGCAGTCAATTGGAAAAGTTATAAGATTGTTCTGGCGTTCTCATTATCGCTTGTTACAATACACAGGAAGTGTATTGCGTAATATACTGTAGCTATGATATTGTGCACGACGCAACAATATTAAACAAACGACAGAAAATGCTTATTGTAACCGGCGCTAGTTGAACAACCTAGGAGCGGTGGGCGGAGCCAGGACGACGGTGTAATTATCAGGCCACGCCTCTGGTTCGACAACTAGCAAGGGTTATACGGCGGAACTAGCGCAACCTTATGTTGAATTTAAATTATAATTTGTGTAAATAATTGTATTACTTGTATCGAACGATAAAAAATAATGATTGTATTATAACTAAGTTTAAGGTTGAGTTGTAACTGTGCAATAACTCTCCCAAATAAAGGCACCGTATGAACAGGGAGAGTTAGCATAGTCTTCTAATGAAAACTATAATTGTTAAATATAATAAATGTTTACTTTATTATATAATAAATATATTAGGCCGTTAGGCACATAAAAAAAAATAGTAGTAGTGTAACCAAAGAGCATGTTATCGTGACGCGGCCGCGGAGCAAATGAAGCCACGCGCACCGCGCCACGACGTTTTATATTTATAGTGCTGAGGCGGGGGGAAGGATTCTCCGCCTAAAGCAGCTGAAAATTATAATGTAAACCCGTAAATAAGTAAAAATATTGATATGTACACCCTAGTCTAACAAGTAGTTATAAGAATATTATATAGTGAATTATGTTTATTAGTTTGTAAGGTTATTAAATAAATAAAGATAGGCGCGAGGGTGAGGCAAGGGTCCGCTGGCCAGCAGCGGCCAAATCATATAAAAGACGGGCCGGCCGCTAGGGTCAGCAGTCGCTCTCCAGCCACCGAAAAGGCACAAGCAAGAAAAGAAAAAGTACAAGTTCCTCCTCACCGCCGCTTGCCTCCAGTTAAAAGCAAGACCAGCGCGTTTTATTCCATTTTTCGCACGGCATTACGGCGATCCGTAATATTAATGGTCCTTCGAGAAGCCGGATTACTAGAAGAAAAAGACAATATCGGTCTTGGTATTGCCGGAAGAAAGAAGCAAACCGCAAGAACGAAAAAATATTATTGTGAAGAAGAATGGTGATTACGCGTAGTAACAACGGAGAA
This sequence comes from Parnassius mnemosyne, assembly GCA_963668995.1. Taxonomy (NCBI): domain Eukaryota; kingdom Metazoa; phylum Arthropoda; class Insecta; order Lepidoptera; family Papilionidae; genus Parnassius; species Parnassius mnemosyne. The sequence goes on along the minus strand of CAVLGL010000057.1, from coordinate 44,287,958 downwards.
TCATCGAAGCGTCGCAAGGATGAACAAACAACCCAGGGGGCCACAGAAGAGGCCTCCGGGGGCGACTCAGCCGCTAGTGGTTCAACAGACACCACTAGCGAAACCACAACGGTCAGCGATACGACCGCTACCTCGGCAACCGATAGAGCAACCGCAACGGAAGAAACCCAGCAAGAGGGTGATCAAAGATCGCAGTGCACATTGAAGCCCGGCGAGACTAGGTCACGCCGCTCCGTAGCCTCACGCAAGAGACTCCTCGCGGAGTTAGAGGCGAAAGAGCGGTTAGCCGAACTCAAGCTCGAGCAGGCTCAGTTGCAAGCAAGAACAGAATTGCAAGAAATACACGTGCAGCGACTACAAAAGCAGAAGCCGGATCAACCGATGAAAATGAAGAAATAGAAGACGATTTGGCATCAGTGCGCATTAGTACATGGTTGCAAGAAAAACCTACGCCTCAGCCCGCGCCACAACCCGCGCCACAACCCGCGCCGCAGCCCGCGCCGCAACCCACGTCGTACTTCGCGCCGCAACCAGCACTGCAGATCGCACCACCCGTACTCCAACAGTGTGCGCCGCAATACGCTCCGCAACATACCGCGCCGCAGAAAGAAGACTATGGACAGGCGCAGCAGCAAATCGACGTCGCTACCTTAGCCGCTGCTCTATCACAAGCAGTACGAAGCACAAGGGAGCCGCCGAAATATATACAAGAGCTGCCCTCATTCAATGGTAGCAGCAAGGAGTGGCTCAGCTTCAAGACAATGTACGAAGAATCTTCAAAGTACTTCACGGCGAACGAAAACATAGCGAGAATACGCCGAAGCTTAAAAGGGACAGCAAAAGAAGCCGCAGGTTGCCTACTTATAAGCCAACCAGATCCCAGAATTATAATAGAAGCTTTGGAAAGGAGATTCGGACGACCAGAAGCGTTAATTCACTTGGAAATAGAGAAGCTGAAGCTGCTGAACAAAGTTACGGACAATCCCAGGGAGCTATGCATATTCGCAAATCGCATAGCGAACGTAGTGGGCACCGTGGAAGCACTCAAGAAAGCACACTATCTGCATAGTCCAGAAATGACGCGAGTTATCACAGACAAACTCACGCCCATATTGAAAAGCAAATGGTACGACAATGCAGCCAGAAAGAAAGAAGATATCCCAGAGCTTAAGAAGATATCAATGTTCTTAAACGAAGAAGCGGATAAATGCAGCGCGTATGCCTTGCCGGAGTTCATCGCAGAGGACAGCGAAACGAGAGAGCGAAGACCGAGAAAAATAGAACGTGCCTTCGCCACAAGCAAGAAACCATATGAAGAACGCTGCCCTCAATGCAAACAAGAACACAAACTGCCCGATTGCAAGTCATACGCCGCTCTGTCCACAAATGACAGATGGGAAGTAGCAAAGAAGTACAATATCTGCTACCGCTGTCTGCGAGGCAAACATCGTCGATTACTGTGCAAAGCTCCACCGTGCGGAAAAGGCGGATGCATGATGAAACACCATAAATTGTTGCATCACGACAGAACAGCAGTAATGGAAAAAGAACCCGCTATGGAAACCGCAACATCGGCAAAGGAGGTCAACACAGCGACTCGACCGTACAAGCACCGCCGCGCTTACCTAAAGATTGCGCCCGTAACAATAAGGGGGCCGCTAAGCTGCGTCGAAACATACGCATTATTGGATGAAGGGAGCACGGTCACCTTAGTCGATGCCTCAATCGCCGACGTCATCGGCGCCGACGGCCCAGCCCACACAATGTGGATACAAGGGGTCGGCTCGGAGGTGAAACACGAGAAGAGCAAGATCGTCAGCTTTAAAATAAGAGCCGAGAAGACCGAAAGAAGATCCCGAGCAGCGAGCCATGCAAATATTGGACGAAACCAGCCAGAGGTCAGCGGACGGCAGATTCGAGACAGGGTTGTTGTGGAAACAAAAGGACTTCCAAATACCAAATAATTATAAAGAAGCGGAAAGGCGCCTGCACACCTTAGAGAAGAGGCTCGACCGAGACAGCAATCTCAAGCTACAGTACGAAGAACGCATCGAGAACCTCTTCAACTCGGGTTACGCAGAGCGCGCGCCAATGCCACCGCCGCAAGGAAGGACATGGTATCTGCCACACTTCCCAGTCATCAACCCTGCGAAACCGAACAAACCGCCGAGATTGGTACACGACGCCGCAGCGAAGACAGCCGGAATATGTCTCAACGATATGCTTCACTCGGGGCCCGACTTATTACAATCACTGCCCGGAGTGATCATGAGGTTCCGACAGTATCCGTATGCAGTGAGCGCCGATATAAAAGAAATGTTCATGCAGATTAAAGTGCGCAAAGAAGATAGAGACGTTTTACGTTTCTTGTGGAGAGGCAAGCGGCGGGAGGACCAACCGGAGGAATATAGGATGACGTCAATCATCTTTGGAGCGACATCATCACCATGCACAGCATTATACATCAAAAATAAAAATGCTGAAGAACATGCAGAAGCGTACCCAGAAGCTGCGGTCGCCATAAAAAGAAACCATTATATGGACGACTACTTGCAGAGCTTCCACTCTGTCACGGAAGCACAGCAAACAGTAAAAGCAGTCGATCACGTCCACAAACAAGCGGGATTCGTACTCAGCGGGTGGACATCGAACGAAGAAAAAACAATAGAAGAAATAACGACAGAACATAGACAACACGACGCGACCGTGTGCCTGGGCGGAAAAGAAACTGAGAAGACGCTAGGGCTGCTCTGGCATGTACAAAGCGATCATATTGGATTCAATACTAACAATATGAAGATGCCTGCCGACGTAAAAGAAAAACAACGCTTGCCAACTAAACGAGAAGCGTTGAGCGTCATAATGGCATTATTTGATCCGCTGGGGTTAATATCACCGGTGACCACCCCAGCGAAGAGAATATTTCAAGACACATGGCGTTACAAGGCGGACTGGGACGACCCTCTGCCAACAGAATTAAAAGAAAAATGGGAAGGCTGGATTACTTCACTTAACGCCATAGAACAACTAAGAATACCGCGATGCTACGATTACAACCCGGTGTCGACGCGCCAACTACACACATTCGTCGACGCAAGCGAGGAGGCCTACGCAGCAGCAGTGTATTGGAGAACGGAGCGAGCAGACGGCAGCGTTAACATATCATTGGCCGCCGCCAAGAGCCGCGTAACACCACTGAAACCAGTTTCCATACCACGGCTCGAGTTACAAGCGGCACTGCTGGGAGCTCGTCTTGCGCAGACCGTGATCGATGAACACGATGGCGACATAGCAGGCAAGACATACTGGTGCGACTCCCGTACTGCACTGGTGTGGATAAGATCGGAGCCTCGCGCGTACAAAGCTTTCGTCGCTCATCGCCTGGCGGAGATAGAAGATACGACCAAAAAGAACGAATGGCGTTGGCTACCGTCTAAAGAAAACGTGGCAGACGACGCAACCCGAGCCACACCAGAAGGGTTCGACGAGTCGCACCGATGGTTCCGAGGGCCCCCGTTTCTGCAGCGTCCACCGGCAGAATGGCCGCAGGAAGAGAAAACGACACAATATGACACCGGGGAAGAGCGAGAAATATGTAACATCGCTGTTAAAAGTGAAGACTCGACAACAACACATCTTCCACAGATAGGAAGATTTTCTAAATGGATTCGCCTCATAAGGGCGACAGCGAGAGTCCTCCTATTCATCGACATGTGCAGACCAAACAAGCACGTAGTGAAGGCTGGGCGTAAACGCAACAAAGCAAGACAAGGTAGCGACCCTGGCTGGCAGAGAACAAACAAACGCAACACCCCCGCCAAGGAGAAAAAGGCGACTCCTACTGCCTCATCGCTTGTAGGAATACCGGCCGCTTATCATATGAGAGCCGAACAACTGTGGGTGCAAGCCAGTCAGCGGGAAAGCTTCACGAAGGAGCTCAAGAGAATCACCAGCGGAAGTGTTCCGGGAGGCGACGACAAACTAGGCCACCTGAGCACATACATTGATGAAGAGGGGACCCTACGCCTCAGAGGTCGAATAAAAGCGGCATCAGAAGTGGAGGACGACATGTACGACCCTCCCATATTAGACGGGAAGCACGCATACACTCGCCTGTACATAGCACACGTACACGAGAGGCTGCATCACGGAGGCGTGGAAACAGTTGTGAATGAATTAAGACAGAGATTGTACGTAAGAAAAATACGTCCAGTAGTGAAAACTGTCGTCAAAGGATGCCTGCCGTGCCGTCTAAGAAAAGCCAAGCCTGCATCACCGTCTACAGGAAACCTGCCGTCCGCACGCCTCGCTCATCACGCACGTCCGTTCACATACACCGGACTAGACTACTTCGGGCCAATAGAAGTCACAGTGGGACGACATCGCGAAAAGCGCTATGGCGCGTTATTTACCTGCATGACGTCGCGAGCAATACACATAGAAGTAGCCCACTCGTTGAGCGCAGACTCAGCCGTGTCGGCACTTAGGCGTTTTATGAGCAGAAGAGGATGCCCAAAAGAAATATGGAGTGACAACGCTACGTGCTTCAAGACAGCAGACAAGGAGATGGCCGAAGCAGCACTCGCAGCCCTCGAGCACGAAACCACGTGTCAACAGATTGTGTGGAAGTACATACCGCCATCAGCACCGTTCATGGGCGGCGTATGGGAGCGAATGGTTCGCTCCGTAAAAGAAGCCCTACGCGTCACCCTCAACGAGCGCTATCCCAGTGACGAAACATTGGGGACCCTGCTCGCCGAGGTCGAAAATACTGTAAACTCCAGACCTCTCACACACGTCTCAGTCGACCCAGGAGACCCTGAAGCCATCACGCCGAATCACATCCTCATCGGTCCCAACTCGCACGTACCTGCGCCGGGACACTTCAGCAAGAATGACGTGACGGCCCGCCAGCAATGGAAACGAGCTCAAGCCCTAGCCGACGTGTTTTGGAGAAGATGGGTTAAAGAATACCTGCCCCTACTCCAACACCGGCGGGAGCCCAGCAGCATAGGAGTATCGCCGAAGATTGGAGACCTAGTCATCATTTGTGACTCCAATCTACCACGCAACACCTGGCCCAGAGGGAAAATAAGTAAGGTATATCCTGGCGTCGACGGAGAGGTACGAGTAGTGGACGTAACCACCGGCAGTGGGCACATACTAAGAAGACCAACGAAGAAGATCGTCGTGCTACCAGAGGGATCGCAGCGTGGCGACGGCGGGAGAATGTGCACGACGCAACAATATTAAACAAACGAAAGAAAATGCTTATTGTAACCGGCACTAGTTGAACAACCTAGGAGCGGTGGGCGGAGCCAGGACGACGGTGTAATTATCAGGCCACGCCTCTGGTTCGACAACTAGCAAGGGTTATACGGCGGAACTAGCGCAACCTTATGTTGAATTTAAATTATAATTTGTGTAAATAATTGTATTACTTGTATCGAACGATAAAAAATAATGATTGTATTATAACTAAGTTTAAGGTTGAGTTGTAACTGTGCAATAACTCTCCCAAATAAAGGCACCGTATGAACAGGGAGAGTTAGCATAGTCTTCTAATGAAAACTATAATTGTTAAATATAATAAATGTTTACTTTATTATATAATAAATATATTAGGCCGTTAGGCACATAAATCATATAAAAGACGGGCCGGCCGCTAGGGTCAGCAGTCGCTCTCCAGCCACCGAAAAGGCACCAGCAAGAAAAGAAAAAGTACAAGTTCCTCCTCACCGCCGCTTGCCTCCAGTTAAAAGCAAGACCAGCGCATTTTATTCCATTTTTCGCACGGCATTACGGCGATCCGTAATAAATATACACTTTATTTCAGGTGGTGGATTGTATCGCCCCTCTGTCAGAGCTGCTGGGCTATTCGACGACACTGCGCTCACTCAGCTCCGGGCTGGCCACCTTCAGCATGGAGTTCCACTCGCACCGGCACATGTCGCCCCAGGACGAGGAGAAAGCCATCAAAGATGTCACCGGTTTTTAGAAGAATACAAAGAGTCACGTATTAATTTTTCAATAAATATTGTCTGTTCACTAAGATAGTGTCGGTACACCAGGAGGCGCCACATGCTATTTTGCTTTTATTTTATAATTTTTTACTGCGTTAGTTAAATAAATGTTTCTTTTCTAACAAAATGCGTAATATTTTTATAAATAGTAAACACAAGTTAGGTAGCAAAGAGAATTTAAATGAAAAATATGACAATATTCTTCATCAATCGAAGTGTCGGAATCATTGCCTCCTGTATTTATAATAAGGCATCCAACGTCATCACGTTCTGAATCCATACGGATTCAGAACGTGATGACGTTAAAATAGTATTTTAGTTATTGGTTCACTTAAAATTTCATCTTGAGGACACTTCGCTGTCCTCCGAACGACGAAAAAACATTTTCTATATACGTAGCAGAGTCAACAAAAACAACCTTTCACTACGGCGCGGCGTTTCGCTTTAAAATGCTAAATTCTCCTGCGGGGGTGTACGCCGCAATTGGAAAGATTGTCGCGGCGGCGCTTTTAACAAGATGCGGCACGTGCCGAGGAGGCGCGACACAAAGGCGACCTCTAAGTGAACAGACTATTACTGTCTAAGTGAACAGACTACCTAATTCAAGAAATAGTTTCACATTCTGAAATCGGTGCTAAGACAGCGTAATTTTATTATTTTTTGTTCTTTGCGTCTTCGAAGTCTGCTTTTACTTTATATTTAAAGATATTTTTGACTCTTTTGAGTGGACTAAGAAATATCACAATCTCAATGTTGCTGAACAGTTACATTAAAAAATTCATCTACTATTTTGCGACTTTAAGGGTCAATTTTCTTTCCAAATTTATATGGGACCACCCTTAAAGTAGAACCTATTTAATAAAAAAAAAGAATCATCAAATTTAGTTAACCATTGACGAAGATATCGCGTATCATACGTACAAAAAAAAAAAGAAAACGTACATATAATATTCGAATTTTAAACTTGCTACTTTTTTTGAAGTCTGATATAAAGAGACTTAGGGCTCAACCCCCAAACAGTTCCTTCGCCATCGGCAGACAATGGCCAATCAGATTTAAATATATACTGAGGTTCCGGCACCTAAATTTACAGGCGAATTGCTTGCTAAGTAATTCAAGCGAGCGATGAGGCAAACCAACACAACTCAAAGTTTTATTAAACGGAATGGAAAATAAATTACGTTGTAAAGAATTAAAAACTGTTAATTTAAGTAATTATTTATATTAGTCAAATATGTACATTGTTGTAGTCATAGTTGTTCTTGTTTATATGTAAATATACACACCAAATGAAGATTACTAAATCACTTTTCATTTTATTTGTCCCCCTGAAAAAAAAAACAACTATATCATGACAATAGTAACAAAATATTTTTGTTTTAGGCACTAGGCACAGTCCCAACGCTGGCAAGGAAGCGATTAGCTATCGACTATTTTCGCGCTCAAGGAACGAACAATAGATATCAATAAAAGAGATACATATATTAATAGTTGACCGCTGGCCGATCACACTGCCGACGATCAAGATCTATCTATTCTATAATATAAAAATGAATCGCTGAATGTATTGCTAAGCGCATATCTCGAGAGCAGCTGAACCGATTTCGCTAATTCTTTTTTTATAATATTCCTTGAAGTACGGAGATGGTTCTTACGCAGAGAAAAATTTAAAAAATTGCCTGAAAAAGTCTAAAAACAACACTTTTCTATATTCCCATACAAAAGATTCGTAATAATACTTAAGTCAATTTGAACTTTAATACCATACCATACAGTTTAAGTGTTAGTGGGGGGTTCCGGGAAGGCAAAACAATTGAGTGACGTTAGTATCGTATAAATATTAATGTCAATATTTGTCAATATTTATACACACTGGCGGATAGATTATTTTAGAGTTCCGCGAAAAATAACTCCACGCGGGCGAATTCGCGGGAAACAGCTAGTTAAAGATAAAACTCGCTCAGCGATGTTCGCTTGTTGTTAGGCCTTTTGGCTTTTATAGCTTCATTGGTGTCAGGGCTAAAATGGGGTGAATTTATATTATTACACTGCTCTACTGTACACGTAGATGAATTATCGGCCACCCCTGGCTCTGATGGCTAAGTGGTATCGTTCGATGTTCCGGGACGCGGGGGTACGCTGTGTACGCGGGGTGGAGGGGGTGCGATGCGCCCGTCTGCATACTCTCTGCATGCCGTCCGTTGTTCTAATTGTGTTTATGGCACTAGGTGATTATGTAGCGTTTGTGAGTGACATTTCGGTCGTCGGTATCTAGCGGTCAGAACTCACGCCGAGAGACAAACCAGCGCTCATTTTTACTCTACAGTGCGGATCTGAGTGCACTCGCTTATAGACCAGTGATAAAACTATCGGAACTGCACACTAGCTTCCCTGCTGCTCGCCAACTCTTATCTAGTTTCTAGCTCTACTCGCTTCTCGTTCATCGTTGGCGGTGGGACGAGTTTCTTACATATGTTGATAAAATAGATTATTATATCATTTATTATTGTAAAATATAACTAATAAAGTCGAGTAAAGTTTCAAAGTTAGTTCATATGGATGCTTGGCTAACAGTACTTTAGCCCGACATTGAATATTGTTTTATTGGACGCGAAAAAATTATTATTGATTATGAAAAATAAGATAACGTAAATATGATACGACTCCATATCTTGATGGCCTAAGAGAATACACTATGCCATATCATCCCGTGTGTCAAAAAAGGTGACGGATAGAATTAAACAAGGGATGAGCAAAAACATTTTTCGATAACAATGTTAAATAAAAAAAAAACAGCGGTTGCTGATATGTCGTGGCAAAAGTACAATTGTAGCTGTAATATTTTAACCTATATACGTCCCACTGCTGGATACAGACCTCCTCTCATTTCTGAGCGAGTTTTAGAGCAATAAAATGTCCACCGCGCTGCCCCAATGCGTGTTGGCGAATTTCACATCTCAAGTTTTCCATCACCTCCGAGCAATTTCATTGGTGCCGGCGGGGATCGAACCCGGGCTGCTCGCGTACTGTGAAGTTTACAGCGAGCACTTAGCCCGTGAGTTATCGCGGCTCTCATACTTCCTGTTTTATATAGTACAAATACTTCCTAATTTTTTCTTTGATTTCATCAGTCCTCTACGTAAAGTTTGTTTAAATCACCTTAAAAGTGATAAGACTGCCGGTAGTATTTTATCATCACCATCATTACAGCGCTTGTTATTTTTAGTTGTTACCAAGGAAGATGCAGCTGCTCATTTTTTGTTTCAGTTTCTCACTGTCACCTCTTACAAAGATCCGACGTGAGTCACTCATGGTATTTAAGATGTCAATAAAATGATATAGAGAACGTATCATTTATTTTAAGGATTTATGGCCAAATACTCAAACGCCACTCAATTGTAATATGTCGTTAAGTTTCGCGATGTCGCAGTCACTTTGACTGTGACACCACAATAGTGACAGAGACAGCACGAGACTTAACAGCATCTTAAAACTGAGTAGCATTAGTCACTCATTCATTTATTACAGAGATTTAGAAGTGGAACCTACAAAGGAGATAGAGATAAAAATAAACACTGTAAACTGTGTTCTATCTCATTCTCTCGCAGGATAAATTCTATAGATGTACCTATGTTTGTTTCTTTTAGTGTCGCTTTTTCATTTCATCGAGAACGATTGTGATGCCTCCTCTACACTACTCGTGAAGTAGATCGAAGTTGGACGAGGCGAATAGTGTAGAGAGGTACTTCGATTCGCTTCGTGCATCCTCGCTTCGCCTCGGGCGATCTCCGATCGCTGTCGGTTTTTTGCGCCAGAGTCACAGGACTTCGCGAAGTACCTCGAAGTTACACGAAGCGTCTCACTATATATATATATATATATTATTAAATTTGTAGTTTTCTACATAATTATTTGTTTAGTTAATGCATTGACGTCGTACTGTTCACTCAATTAGGTATATATAGCAGCTGTCTCTTGAACGTTATTCATGTTACGGGTGCGGGAGACTGAAGATGACTGAGCTCTTCGCGAAGTAGTACGAGTGTGCAGTCACGTTCTTCGGACTGCGATCGACGTCGATGAGCACTTCGTCAAAGTTACTTCGCGAGTAGTGTAGAGGAGGCATAAAGAAGTATTCACTTTAAAAAGTGTTGAAAGTGAAGGCAAGCGTGCGCTAACCGCGAAGAGGTTGCGCATCTCGTGCAGCAGCGTCTCGTGCCTGTAGGCGAGGCGCACGGCGGGCACGTTGGTGCGCGCCATGTCGTTGCCCGCCGGGCCCGCCCGCGCGTACGCAGCGCCCAGCCACCGCTGCTTCATCTGACAGTTGCACACACCGCTATTAACTTTCTAAACACAACCTTACACAAACCTACGCGACACATAAAATTTAAATCTAATTTAAAAATCTAAAGGGACCCTCCCCTTCCCACATAGTAGTCCATCTGAAAAAGTACTACCCTCTTACATTCTTAATAACTATAGCCCTTTGTAGCACAAGGACAAACATCCAGACCCGGAACAATTGTAGACCGTACACATACTCGTTACGTGCGTACATACGCCAGGCGACTGAAAGCAGCAGCAAAGGTGCGAGACAGAAATCTTTACAGAGTATGAATATTAAGGCAAACCCTACCTGGAATGGGAGAATCCCATTTCCAGCTGTAAACTTTTACGAGCTTCTTTAGCGAAATCAATAAATGTAAAAAAAAAAACAACTATTTGTATTATAATTTTTTTAAATACGTACTTAATATTCTCCCTCTGTTCATACTCTAATCAATCCAGGATTAACATAAAGTTATACGCCCCCGTATCACGAATGTTTGACACCTATAATTCACTCTGTAATGTGTTGCCTACTGTCGATATTATTCATAATATCGACAGTACTTACTACTACTACTAATACTTTCCCTAAAAATTGGATCACTATTATAATATGTACATTATGTCTAATTTAACATCCATGACCCTTAACAGTTGCTACTTTGTTTAATGCATATTTTTATTTTCTTAGTTATATCTTTAGTTATTTTATTGCGACATATTCGTTTATTAGACGAGTGTAAAAATAAATAAAGGATACAAGGACTTTGTCAAACCAAACAAACCTCGTGCGGGAACCCAGACATGAGCACAGAGTTGCGCGCCAGCTCGCACATGTCGCAAGAACTCAACTTCCACGCTTGTGCCGCTATACTGTACTCCTCCATCAATGGTTCCTGTATTTTTAAATATAAATATATGTATTGATTTTAAAACCATCCAGATACAAACAGTACAATCAAAGAGATTTTTCTTCAATTCAAACATATGATGAAACTTTTTCCTCGACTTATTATCTATTTTACACTGCCTATTACTTCTTGTACTATTATTTATTCTGTGTTATTACTTGCTCTGGTCCAAGCGTTCCACGTGTGTATGTTTGTATGTGTGTTAGTACGTGTGTTTACACCTGAGTATAACGAAGCCTTGCGATAATAAAATAGAGAGAAATAGAGCCACCGAATAATTTCTACTTTAAGGCGCAGGTAGAGCAAAATGTCGCGTTAGTCGTTATTTGTGCGGTTTTTAGGAGCTATCTACTTTTTATTTAAAAGATATATCAACAAATAAAAAACACATTATATTTCTACATAATCTTGATTCCATAAAAGCTATATCCAAATTTTAAAAAATAAATAAATATATATATATATATAAATTCCTTACAACGAAACCACATAAATGTGAAATTATTATTGATAACATGCATCTCCTCGTAAAGTAAGTATTATTTTATTTTGCGATTTACACCAATGGATAGGCAATTTATTAGTGAACATTTCTATTATAAACTTTTTTCAAAAGCCCAAAATTTGATTTTATTAAGAAATTATTTTAAAATCTGGGTGTATTCACTGCCCACGGGCTTGCTGGAGTCAGTGAGCGCTGAGCTCTTACACGTGGAACTCGTGTCGTTAGAGCGTCTGCCAGCGCACACGCTCATGTAATCTTATCAGTCGATAATATTATAATATTATTACTTATTAGGTTATTTATCATCATCATCATCATCATTACAGCCCTTCACAAGTCCACTGCTGAACATAGGCCTCCCCCAAAGAATGCCACAAAGCACGGTCCTGAGCCACCTGCATCCATCGACTTCCTGCATGTCTTACCAGGTCGTCACTCCATCTCGTGGGGGGACGCCCTACACTTCGCCTACCGGTACGAGGCTGCCACTCGAGAACCTTTCTTCCCCATCGGTTGTCGGTTCTTCGAGCTATATGGCCGGCCCACTGCCACTTCAGCTTACTAATCCGTTGGGCTATGTCGGTCACTCTGGTTCTACTGCGGATATCCTCATTCCTAAGTTTATCACGCAGAGAAACTCCGAGCATAGCCCTCTCCATAGCTCGCTGAGCGACCTTGAGCTTCCTCATACGGCCAGCAGTGAAGGACCACGTCTCAGTTCCGTAAGTCATCACTGGCAACACGCACTGGTTGTACAATTTCGTTTTAAGGTTTTGAGGTATGTCTGACGAGAAGATGTGTCGTAGCTTCCCGAACGCTGCCCAGCCGAGTTGAATCCGTCGATTGACCTCTCGGTTATTTATAGGTAGTATTATTTGTTTGTTTTGGGTATAATTTTTCGTATTAGTCATACATATATTTGTTGTGTTTTTTACTGCGCGATGAAGCTTTTTGCGTGTATTTTCTTTGAAGTAAATGCAAATAAAAAAATGAAGCACCATTAGCATGTAAGGTTCGAATCCATAATTAACATTTCGACAAATATTATAATTTACACTATAAAAGGCTAATTCAATATTATCAGTATAGTATACAGTTAAAAATAATCCTAATACTCAACCACAATATCTTATTAGGTATAGTACCGCCTCGTTGGTCTAGTGGTTGTAGTAGTGCGACTGCTGATCATGACGTCTCGGGTTCGAATCCCGGGTCGGGCCAAAAAGTCAGTTATGAGTTTTTCATTTATGTTCTAAGTTATAATTAGTATTACTAAGTTATAGTTTTTTTCTAAAATATAGTATATTATTTATTGCTTGTTTTTTTCTTCTTTTTCAAAAAATAATTGAGTACATAAGATGTTCTATACGCCAAATGTCAGAGAGAAAAGCTAGTACATCTTTTGTTAAACTTTAAAATCTAAAACCAATTTTAAAACAGACGAATTGATCATAACTCCCTTAGCTATAAAATAAGTTATGATCTAATTAATGGTATTTATTCCAGTTTATGGCAGCCCTGATTTATATTACGTGGCTGAAATTAGGTACTTCTTATTAGGTACGTCAAACCAAATAACAGCCGGGCGGCTGACATTATGCACTTCATACATTTCTTATATTATCTAATTACAGCCCCATTAATTTCCACTAAAAGAAAATAAATAACTTGTAAATTCAAACAAAAATAACTGCATTACTATGTCTATAGTCATATTCATACAAATCAAAAAGCATATATATGAGATAATGTAAAGTAAGCATAATTTTACCGGGAACATAACTTGTCAAATAATTAGGAAAATGATCGTTTTTCGTTGCGTACCTGTTTTGATTTTAACACTGTTAGGTTTAAAACTGCGAGGTAATATTTGAATAAATATACTTTCCTCTAGGTACAAAGAATTTTTTAGTTGTCAATATTTCTAGTTAAGACTACTAGAAATCTTATTTATTTCTTTGTCTGGTATTAGGGTCTTCTACCCTAATTCGGTAAAAAGTATCTAAGTAGGTATTAATATACCTACTTTTTACTATAAACTAAAATTTTTTAAAACCATATTTAACTAAAAAAAACTAAACTGACCATTTATTTTTTAACTCAAAACAGGACATGGGTTTATTTATACTCTAAAAACTATAACTTTATACAATTAGTGTTCAATATAAAATTATATTCGGTATAGACGGTAATTATTAAATGCAACATATTTTTTTTTAATTATTAATTACATTTGTCAGTGGATTAAATTTGCTTTAATAAAGTTGGTGATGATTTTAAATAAGAATAAAATTCTGCTCAAGTTTTTTTATTGTTACCTTTGTTAACAACATCGCCTTTAGAACTGGAACCGTAAGTGTTTCTTTCAGACGTCCACAATTTATTCAAAATAAAAAAATACTCTTTCTACTGGAGCATTTGTACCAGGGAGACATAAAATATGTTCGATTAAAAAAAATTATGTTGAAGATTGTTGACTTTGAATACTTCCATCCAACGAGTTACGGGACAATTTTGTGTCCCGGAGCTTTGTTTGGGGACAATGGGACAGGTGACCGAGAAAAAGGACAGTCCCGTTCAAAACGGGACGTATGGTCACTTTAGCTATAACCCGGCGACGGCTCCGTGGCGCAGTGACTTAGCAATCAGTTGTTGCGCTGGGGGCCGCGGGTTCGAATCCCGCACGGAACAAGTATTTGTATGGCCTACAAATAATTGTTCCGGGTCTGGATGTCTGTCCTTGTGCAATTTATGTTTGTAAACTGCCTCCACGACACAGGAGAAAATCCTAGTGTGGGGGTAACGTTTTTTTGCAATTGAAATTGAAAGATTGAACCCTTATACTTCTTGTTGATTTTTGTATTACCTTTATTAAAGTTACCGTTATGTATAAATAAATATAATTACGTTTGTAGAAATAAAATTGATTTTCATCCTCATCAATCATTGGGGTGAGGATAATGTCTGCCAGCATAAGTAATAAGCAGGCTAAGTTACAAGGTGCTCAGTTCAAAAATTAGTAGGTAGGTATGTTACTTTTCAATACGTGACACGTAAAAATTAACAATAATCAAAAATACATCTGCGAAACATCCTATTTATTTATTTATTTTTTATTGCACCAAATATTTATACAAAAGACGAGCTATCTATTTATTTACCTATAGTGGATAGGTATCTTTTAAACTCACAATTTTCAATGCTTCATTTTTAATATATAATTAATTATAAAATTTCATAATTAGATAATATATGAAAATACGTAATTCTAATATAATGCAACTAATATATACCTAATAAAAAAATTAAAATACATTTATCTTTGTACGCTGTTTGTATTTCCATAAAATAGTTTATTGATGTTGAAAAAATAATACTACGTTCGTACAATAGGTGGCGTCTTACATATTTCTTACACAATAATATATTGTAGCGAGCGGCGCGCCGGTCAAATGCTCAAGGTCGGTCGCATGGAGTAGCCCCTTAACTTAATTTATATTCCTCGAATAATACCGTAACATTTTATATAACTTGATCCTGGTCCACGGTAAATTAAAAACTCAACTAATTCATAGACTAATAAAATAACAGTATTTTCTTAGTAAATTTCTTTACATAAAAACAAAATCAGCAATTAGCATTACGTGGCTCTACCACGTGTAATATAGCTGCAGCATGGCTCTACCACGTGTAATATAGCTGCAGCATGGCTCTACCACGTGTAATATAGCTGCAGCATGACTCTACCACGTGTAATATAGCTGCAGCATGGCTCTACCACGTGTAATATAGCTGCAGCATGGCTCTACCACGTGTAATATAGCTGCAGCATGACTCTACCACGTGTAATATAGCTGCAGCATGGCTCTACCACGTGTAATATAGCTGCAGCATGGCTCTACCACGTGTAATATAGCTGCAGCATGACTCTACCACGTGTAATATAGCTGCAGCATGGCTCTACCACGTGTAATATAGCTGCAGCATGGCTCTACCACGTGTAATATAGCTGCAGCATGGCTCTACAACGTGAATATTCGGCCTCACGCCGAACGCCGAATATTCTGGACTTTCTGACCCAATATTAGGCAAAATTATTCGGCCGGGAAGTAAGTAGTGTTTATTCTTCAGAGCGTCTATTCTCTGAAGCTGGGATTGTCTACGAGAACAAAAGGAGTAAACTATTGCATGAAAATGAAGAAAAAATTGTCTTTCTGCACCACTATCTTCCACTTTAATTACGACAATTCAAGTGCATAGACATTTATCTGATAGTCTTTTTTTTATAATACGGAAATTTATTATGTACCTATGTCTATTTTAATGATTACAAGAAAAAATATGTAATTATAAAATAAATAAATATTTTCATTTTACCAATTATCTGACTACAATAAAATCTCTTACTTGCTATTAATATAGCCATGCTGCGGCTATATTAATTGTATAGTTGTAGCACGAATATAATTGTATATAGATCGGGGAGGACCACGCTCTCACAGAATTACAGCGTAAATTAACACTGCTTTAATTTTTTTAGCTTAACACTGCTTTGTTTCATATGGTGAGTGAAGAGAACCGGAGACCTTTTTACTGGAAAAGAGGCATGCCATCTTAGTCCTCACGGCTGACCGCATCTGCATTTTGATTCGCAAACGAGGTTAGATGTAGTTGTCTATGGGCCACAGCAACCACTTACCATCAGGTGGACTTTGTGCTCGCTTGTCACCCTTATCTTATTAAAAAAAAAATTGAATATTAATTACCCTTGTATAATGAAATTGTAATGGATCGTCAGTACTAAGCGTGACGCAAAGTCCCCGTGCGAAGAAATCCGGCAGCGGGTTGCGATGGTAACGCAAGAAAAGAGAGTTGTTGCTCAGTGGCGACATCGCGATGTAGATCTGCGCCAGGTAGTACAAGTACTGCAGCACCGGGAACTGAGGACACATAAAACAAAATCAACTATACATGGCAAAATGTAACAGTTTAAGAACCTAAATAAAGACAGTGAAACAATAATTTCCCTTGTAAAGTACATTGTTAAATGATTTCTTATATTTACGCGAAGACTACACATTAAATGAAACAAATTTTTACGGATTTATAGCGTTTAATTTAACTTTTTAAAATCTAATCTAATGTAATGGCGGGGACTATCTAGAACATGTTCACACACTGCAGACTTCCCGGAACGATTTGAAGCACCGACGTTCCGGGAAATCTGCAGTGTGTGAACATGTTCTAGATCGTCCCCGCCATTACATTAGGTTTGATAGACCACAAATCCCCCGCAAAAGAACACCGATTCTTACCAAGGATAATTCGCGAGGCTATTGAAATTAAAAAAAAACATCCTAATTTCAATAGAGAAGATGGATGGGTGCTGCTATCTGCTTGGGATCCTATAATTAATAAAATTAAATCCAAACCCAAGCATACCATTGCAAGACTTCGAGATAATATAAGCTCATTCTGTGTAGATCGGACCAATAATTAATATTCAAAAACTGAAGGTAGCTGGGCTAACTATGACATCGGGACGTCAAACACCTCAGTACACCCCGTGACCATGGGTGCTGTAAAGCACCCGAAACGTCGGGAATTAAAAAGTTAAATTAACGCCATAAAATCCGTAAAAAAATAGTTTCATTTAAAATACATTGTTTAAATAATTCGATTGAACGTAACGCGTATCACTCCACATAAGTAACCGAATAGAGTTGTTGAACTATCGTTAAAAGTTGAATGTTGACGTGAAATCTCTGTTTTCTTTTTCTTTACAGTATATACCTATGAAATTTAAAAAAGTTCTGTTAATCGTAATGTTATGTGTCATTATGACCTCTCAGTACAACTTTTTATTTTTACAAGGTACATGAATATACGCCAAAACGCAACCCATACCTAATGTATGGCGAACATCACATACTTAGTTTCTTTATGATGTATGGCTCTACTGAAACAACAAACACTTTTGTTTAATCGTGATTATCTTTGTGTCTGATACTGTCTCGTGTCTGATATTGTCTTCAATCATATCGTACAAGAAAAAGGTACATCGTGATTCGTGATAAGTGTCCCCCTATGAGGCAATCTATGTGGGCGGCCTATGGTCAGCAGTAAACTTTTGATAGGCTGTTAAGGTAACGATAATGTATTTTACATTTTTGTCTATTTACTGTCCATTAACCATGCATGCACATTAAATTCATCTTACGTCATTATTATACATGTTTCACAAGTTTCGTGATTCATGTCAATGATGTAGAACTTTTAAGGTTTTGGTTATTCCCAAAAGTTGACAGGTAAAAAATGTTTATAGCATTAAGTCTACATATTGTATCTGTTTATACGGTCAAAAGTTTAAGTAAATAAATTATATAAGGAAAGAGCAGTGTTCATTGAATGGTATTAGTTTTATTAATCCCCTTCAATGTAGTGTAGTGGTAAAAATAATTGAATTAATATGTATTAGTAGGCAGTACTATTACTATAGGCAGATACTACGTACTAGAACAGACACCACGAACAAAATCTGTGCGGCATTGTTGGGCTCGTGGTCGGAGACATAGAGTCGTCGGAACCCTTTTTATGACACAGACTAAGTAAGTTTGAGTGCGCGGGCTCTAAGCGCATATTGCAAACTAAGTCTAGGCGTCTCTTCTAGTACGTAGTATTTATTACTTCAATGCTAAAAATGTGCAGACCTTTCTCAGCATGAGCCCATGCGATATGTTCTGCGCCAGTAGGAAGCCGGCGCTGAGGTGTGCATTCGGTCCCGCCTCGCCGCAGTGCGGTCGCAGTACGAACGTGTTAAGGCCCTGCTCCCTGGCATTGCATTTAAAACTTAGTTTGATTTGTTCAAGGCCTTCTTAACTCTCAAAAGTTTGTTAGTCATAATTTGATATCATATTTCACGTAGAATTACCTAATCATATTAGGGAGAGGAGAGTTGATGAAGAATACGATAAAGCACACCGATTAGTGTTAGGGTGTAGATTTATCAGAAGAAAGATCGACTATGAGCCAATCACCCGCCTGTCCAGTGAGGTAAATATGGCCAAATTTATAAGCAAGACTTCGTTTAGTGCATTATAGAAAAGACATAGGTATGTTTAGCAGTGGATTCTGGGTTGATGAAAAAGAGAAGATATCGTGAGATAGATATCATACATCGATATCGATAGATAGAAGACATGAGAGATAGAATCGTTGATATAATCATATGGGTGTCTAAACGAACAAACAAAACAAACTTCGCCTAACACGCATTATCATTTGATTAAATAATGTCGCAGAGGTGTTACGGTGTCAGTTATTTCCATAGCATCGAGTTATTTCCATAACGTAATGTCTTAAGGGGCATAGCATAATGCCTTTGTTATGGGGTAATGCGGCTGATTTAGAAACTATTTTTGTTTTACAGAAGAGAGGGCCATTAGCTATTTACAACATAAAACCGAGAGATTCTCTTAGATAAAAATTTTAAGAAATAAATATATTAACTTTGGCCTCTCAGTACATTTACGAAAATTTAATGTATGTTCACAAAAACAAAGGAAGTTTTAGTAAAAAAAGTGATATACACTCTGTAAACACTAGGAACAAACACAAGCTAGTGATACCAGTTTCTCGAATCAATATAGTCCGTGATTCATTTGTTGGGCAATCTATTCGCTATTACAACAAAGTCCCAGAAAATATACAAGATCTCTCTATTACCAAGTTTAAATATTTTACTAAACAAAAATTGTATAAAAAGGGCTATTATAATATAAATGAATACATGGTTAATAATAACCCCTGGGAATGAGGTGGTCGCTTCCAAGCTGTTTCTAAAGTAAATTTTGTAAATAGTGTTGCGCGCCACTATTAATGTCTTGAACATGGCAACACTAGTAACACTAGCGCCCTCTAGTGTCGAGTGTTGCGCGCCAATATTAATGTCTTGTACATGGCAACACTAGGTACACTAGCGCCCTCTAGTGTCGAGTAGCAGAACTAGAAGAGTCGAGATCCTTCCAGAAATTTCGGGACCGATATGTACTCGAACATTCTAGATGTCGCTACAGTAGAAGGTTCGGGAAACTATCTGAGGCCCTATATAAGGCCGGTATAGACCACGACCGGGGCAGTATTGAATTGGCGATACAAGAGAATACTTCGAAGCGAAACAACGGCGAACTGTGTTTTATTATTAGTGTGATTTTAAGTTGTAATTAGTGTTGTGTAATTAAATAGTCAATTTTGGTAATTCACTCGGCAGGTTTTAATTATCTCGAATCCTAAGCTCGTAACAATAGTTTGTACAACCATTCATATAAAATTAACTTTAAAAAAGTTTTTTTTTTCTCGAATCAGTGGTAAAGTAAAATGACTTTCAATGAAAATTCTATTAAAAATAATTTTATTTCCCTCCATCTTTCAAGCTCGTCCAATCACTGTCGTAAAATCGAAAGAAAAAATATCGTAAAAACATTCAGGGGCATTTGCGCCAAAAGTCCCTTTGGAGTTTTTCATCATTTATGTTGGTAAACATGTAAAAAAATTTTTGCTCCAAATGGGAGGTGTCCCTAGAACGGAACTCTACCCTAATAAAGTATGTCGCTAAAGTCATAAGCTCGCATGGATACTATTTAAAAAAAATCTTATAGAAGAGGGCAACTAACGAGCATGTGGCTCAGCTGATGGTAAGTGACTACCGCCGCCCATAAACAACTGCATTTTTTTCTTTTAAGGTTCCTAAGTCGTATCTGGCCTAAGAGATAGCTGGTGGTAACCGATTCTATAAAAAATCGTTCGGGGAAGGAATCTTTGGCTCAGACTAGGTTAGTATGCATGGTATCGCGTCAGATTTATTTCTCTGAGCACTCCAAACTCAGATATTCACCAATCGCTAATAGTATAACGGCAATGGGGCCTTTAAAGAAGCGGTGATAGTGGATACTCACTTGCGTATCTGATTGAGCACGGTCATGTTGGCGTACATGTAGTACAGATAGTACGCATAGGGCGGGTTCTCCTCGTCGTCCCACTTGTCTGGCCGCTTCATGGTCTCGTTTGGGTACGGGTTCTCGGGCTTCGACTCGTCGTCCACGCTATCGAAGCCGATCACGTGCTAAAAACATTATATAATGTTATAATAATTTACAAATACAATGCAAAGTATACAATTAGTGTAAAACAGTATGTATTTAAGTAAAAGGACTAAGGGACCGCCTCCACGAGCGAGAGAATTGCGACGAGTCCACGCTTCTATCGTCGGGTATTCTCCACGAACGAGCTATTATTTCGCCAGCGTATCGTCGCGACTCGTAACGGAATCGCCACGTTTCCGCGATGAAGCGTAGTGCAACAGTTTTGCGCGCTGTAAAATGCAGGCGGCGTTTGACAGCGCGTTCGCCACGCACTCACTGCGAGAGCACTACGTCACGTGGCGAGCACGCGACGATACGATGACGTTTCGCTTGCACTCAGCCACTCGTCGCACCGCCGCGATAACATCGCCGTGTGTAGACACGTTCTAAGAGAGTGTATAGAAATACGAACGTAATAAATAAATAAATTATCTAAGTTCTACGCCTACAAATTCTATCAAATTAATACCCAAATATTCAGATGCTACTCAATTTTAAAATGCCGTTCTGTCTTGTGCTGTTTCTATCACTTTATGTCAAAGTGACTGTGACATCACGAGACTTAACATCTTAAAATTGAGTAGCGTCTAAGTCTTTGGACATAAGTTCTTATAGTGTAAAGCTTAGAAGTTTCTATTGACCGTCTTTCTAGCAACATTTCCCCGGAGACGATATAGACCTCGGTATATACTACTCGTTGACGTGAGATAAAGACAATAAGTTATTGATTGACATTTTGAATCTATTTTACAATTATTATTGCTTCATTTACTCTCAGATATCTTTTATTATATTTACTAGCTGTGTACCACTTCGTGTGGCATAAATTTTAAAATGTGATTTTTTTAATTAACGCCCCCGCAAATCCCCTTGATGGCGGAATTTCGTAAAATCCGTTCTTAGCTGACTTCTATTTGGCGAAAGGTATATCCCTACCAAATTTCAAGTCTCTAGACCTTATAGTTCCAGAGATATCGTGATGAGTCAGTACATAGGTGGAAATCTCTTATATAGGTATGTGTGTAGGCACGACTATATAATACTGACCAGATCAAGAGTAAACGATAAAAAGGTTCTACTCCCGCGAAGCGTCGTATCTGCGCACGCACGCACGCACAAACACACACATACACACACACACACACACACACACACACACACACACACTATATATATATATATATATATATATATATATATATATATTTGCTGTTAGGTTGTAATATTCAACAATCAAAACGCTATTTCACTTTATTTCACTACGTAGTACGACTCCTTCTATGCCTCGACGTCCGACTAGGTAGGTCCACCCTGTATTCCTATTTCAACAACGTTTGAAAGCCATAGAGAGCCAGTATAACTATAGGTGAGGCATTCCATCTAAGTATTCATGGATGACATCGCATCTGTAGACTTCTTTGTTTCGAGTTAGTGCAGATATCCACGGCTGCAGTAGCTGCTTACCATTAGGTGGACTGTGAGTTCCTTTGTCACTTCAATGTTATAAGAAAATACCGTAAAAAATTACCGTGAGAAACTTGTGCAGCTCTATATTTGTGCTGGGATCAATGGACACCTGGAAGAGCGGATCGAACAGATTGTTGAGGAACTCCTGGAAGTTCTTCAGCAGCCTCTTGTTGCGGTATATATCGCTGCGGACGAAATAAAAGGGGTTATTATTAAATTATCATAGGTTTATATACATCAGGGTTTCCAACATTTTCACCTAAGAATTTTTTTCTTAACAACTTTTGTCCCTTAATTTCCATAGGCAAGATCAGTTCTTTTAAATTAATTTTTCTCTTTATAATTTTTTATGGTTAAAATCACTTAAACCTGACAAGTGACTACTGTAGTCTATTAACACCTTTTTAAACGCCTCGCGGTGGTAAGTACGGGAAATGTCGAACTTGAAAATCCCCTGTTGTTCACATCCGCGGTCCCACTAACGTCAGCCACCCCTTGGCGTTTCCTCAGGAGAATACAACTCCCCTCTTTCAGTTTAGGCACGCACGCACTGTAACGCGAGGTGTACCTTTCGTACTGCTAAGGTTATATGAGTATTTTTTTTTATAGAATAAGGGTGACAAATAAGAACACCTGATGGTAAATGGTTGTTGTGGCCCAACGACATCTATCCTCCGTTTG
This sequence comes from Parnassius mnemosyne, assembly GCA_963668995.1. Taxonomy (NCBI): domain Eukaryota; kingdom Metazoa; phylum Arthropoda; class Insecta; order Lepidoptera; family Papilionidae; genus Parnassius; species Parnassius mnemosyne. The sequence goes on along the minus strand of CAVLGL010000057.1, from coordinate 44,264,902 downwards.
CGAATCAAAATGTAGATGCGTTCTCAGCCGTGAGTATTAGTCCTCCTTTCCAGTAAAAAGGGTCTCCGGTTCTCTACACTCACCATACTAAACACAGCAGCAATAAGCTGCTATTTTACGCTGGTATTCTGTGAGAGCGTGTTCCTTCTCCAGTCGAGCAGACCTATTCGTGTTACAATTATATTATACTATTAATATAACTCCAGCATGACTCTACCACGTGTAAAATTTTATTTTCTTTAACATAGTATTAGCATGTTATTATGTGGATATCTGATAATAAATAGTGTATAAATTGTCGATAATTGTCAAGTGTTATTTAATTTACCTTGTGGTGATGACATAACAGAATCCATCATCTCATTTCGCCCTAGATGTCATAAGGAGCGAATATAGCCCATAGTCTTATGGGAGATGCCAGAAAAATCTTATAGCCACCGGTGGTATAACCATCTTGTTTACACGTCTTTATACGTGGTAGAGTCATGCTGCAGCTATATTAATAGTATAATTGTAACACGAATGGGTCGGCTCGACCGGGTAAGGACCTCGCTCTCACAAAACACCAGCGTAAAATGGCAGCTTATTGCTGCTGTGTTTCGTATGGTGAGAGTAGAGAACCAGAGACCCTTTTTACGATAAACCTCTTTTCCATCTTAGTCCTCATGGGTGGCGACGCATCTGCATTTTGATTCTTTATTGAGGATTAATGTACATGTCTATGGGTCACAGCAACTACTTACAATCAGGTGAACTGTGTGCTCGTTTGTAAAAATATTCTATATAAAAATAAACAGACATAAAATACCAGCGACGAGCAGAAGGGTCACGTCAAAGGTACGAGACGTCCAGTACTGCGATAGTCAAGCCGTCTGACAAGCGTGACTGTTAATTAGAACAAAACCTCACTAGAACAGGAGAGGTGTACGACTAAGCCCTGTAGTGAAATTTTATTTTACCAGTAGAAAAATTATAAAAATTATCTAACAAACATTTAACAATTAAAAAATAAATAAGAAATATTTTATGCGCTGCCGTAACGTTTGTCAGATTGCAGTAAAACTTTGTCAACTTTTTGCTTGCACTTGCTGGTAGGTTATAGGCATAGTACAATAATTAACTTACAGTAGGTGCGCGTGATGTGGGCTGTCGTAGGCACAGGACCGTGTTTTGTGGCATTCCTTGGGGGAGGCCTATGTTCAACAGTGGATTTGTGAAGGGCTGCAATGACGATGATGACGTGCGGCAGTATCGTGCCGACAGATTTATTTGAAAATTATATATCGTTCCATTTCAATGAACGTATTACCATTCCTAAATAAACAATATAACTCTTACAAATTTCAAACGATAGCACAATTATTTCTACTGCGGCAGCGACTCGCTGGGTGTCAGCTAGTTTAATATAAAAAATAAAATAAATTTTAATAATTAATAGATATCTAAAAAAATTATATGAATATACTTTTCAGAATCAGAATCACAATCATTTATTTCGTGGGTCGTAGATGTTAGCTACATACATATATATAATCAAGTTTTTTATCAATAAAATCATCATCATCTTATTCATTACAGCCCGTCCAAGTCCACTGCTGCCTCCACCTCTTGTCATAGTCCACCTGCATGTCTTATTAGATCGTCTCTCCGAGAACGGTTCTTCATCTGGGGGGCTGGCCCATACTTAGCTTGTTAGTACGAGGCTGTCACTCGAGAACCTTAACCAAGACCGGCGACAGGGAGCAGCATTAAAGGTGCGGAAGAGGCCCGTGTCCAGCAGTGGACTTTTACTGATAATGGTAATGGTAGTTATATTGAGCAACTTTTACCTAATTATAATGGGATAGGAATTAAGGAAGACTGTAAAAGGACAATAAAAAGTGAACACTAACTAGAGCCTGGGCACCTGCACCAGCCACCGAACATGCGGCGAGTGCATCTCGTGGCGTATGGCCCAGCTCGCCAGCCGGCTCCACTCGTCCGCACGCTTGCAGTAGATAGACAGGCGCGGCTCCACGTACGTGTACTTGCTATCCGCCAAATCCGCTATCACCTCCTGATGTTAATGCGTAGAGAACTTTCCGAGGCTTCCAAAAGTTTATCGAATGTAGAATAATAGTCAATAAAAATATATATTTTGCAGGGTTATTTTTCAAACAGTGTCCAAATTTTATATTTAAGTTCAAATCATAAATAATGATATACCGTTATTGTTGTTTTTGAAAACAGGAGTAAATAAGGTTTCTAATTTCGTTTGAAATTATCCCAAATTGAATGTGATTGATATATTAAGCGATTCAATTAGAACATTTCCTTCAATTCACAACGTTTTTGCCGAATGAGCGACCGTTACAAATGAGTGCTTGCGTAGTAAAATAGTAGACGTTAGTTATTTATCAATCCACCAGCCTGCAAAGCGGCGATTCCAAATGAGTGGCCAATGACGATTAATGAAATTTTGGACCTTCCCCATAGATTGCTTCATAGTGGGGATAAATTCTATAGTAGCCAAGCTTGGTACGCAGATTGATCACCGCAATTTTTATTTGAGTTACAGTACAGTACTCTATTACTCTGTTAAAATATTACGTATACATACCTACCTTGATTATTGTAGCAAAATACTCGCCGTTCATATAATTGTCAGTCTTGAGGAACACCTCACGCAACACACTTTCGCCCACCGGATTATACTTCGCGTTGAACTTGTCGAAGCGATGGAACGTGTTGCGATCCTAAGTATATTTGTTAATTATAAGCATAATTGCTAGACTGTATACCGTAGAGTTTCTGGGACCAAATCCCAGCTCAAACTTAAATCAAATGTAGGAGGTATTTAAAGAGAAATACTACTTATAATCTGTAAATTCGACAATTACACACAAAACTACTTTTTATTTAATATTTAAGTGCCAAAATGTCAAAAGTCAAAATCTTTATTTGCAGAATATAATGTTTAGGTAATTCAGGTATTTAGTATAGGTAAGACTAAGTCTCAATAATAATGATTTCTTATATTTACGCGAACACTACACATTTAAATAAAACTAATTTTACTGAAAAGTGCCCGAAACGTCGGGAATATATAATAAGTTAATATACGCGATAAAATCCGTAAAATTAGTTTTATTTAAAAGTCTCAATAATATTCTACCGGGAGTTGTACCGGTGTGCAAATATATCATAAAATAATCAAATTTAATTGTAAATAATGTCTAAATAAATAAATTATATAGTACATTTAATAATATTGCAATCAATTAAAATATTCCTTAATACTATAATAACACTTGTCAAGAAGCCATTTATTAATCTCAATTTTAAATTTATTCAAAGGCATTTCTTTTATGTTATTGGGTAATTTATTATATATTTTAATAGCCATCATAGTGCATAGATTATGAAATTACGATGCATTTAATTTGAACCATAAATTAATTTCAAATTGATCATTCAACTCGCTTACCCTCTCTTTCTCATCCGCTATTATATCCAGATTTATCCTCCCTAGTTTCTTCGTTATTAATAGTTTACATGCGCACATACATATTATACATATATGTGTTATACATAAAATCGCATTTTTATAGAATAAGGGTAGTTACCACACTTATCTACATATCTTTTTACGATTAAAAATCAAAATGCAGATGCGTTGTCACAGCTGAGTATTGAGATGGATGCTTCGTTGGTTGTACGTCGTTGCCCTTTCCGAGGCGACACGTTTTTCGCGCTTTAAGGCTGTCACAGCGTAGCTTAACCCTTTCGCTGTCCCGTGCACTACATATAGGTCATTGCTATTGTCTTACTATTGTGTCTGCAAATCGGACAGTGAAAGTGTTAACAATGTAAAACTTATCTAAATCCATATTTGACTTAGTTAGCTACGACATTTTGTGGCCGAAATTAAATAATATGTTTAAATATTGCTATTCAAACCAAATAAATGTCGTACGATGTGAGTGCCTTTTCTGAGCCATACGGGTTAGAGAGCGTGGTGAGACAGGGGGGTTCGACCTCACCCAAACTCTTCAACTTGTATATTAATGCACTGATAGAGAAGCTCAGCAATGGTCGTGTCGGCTTCCATATTGAAAAAGTATGTTTGAATGATGTTAGCTACGCGGACGATATGGTGCTGCTGAGTACCTCTATCTGTGGCCTAAGTAAATTGCTAGGTATCTGTGAGAAATATGCCGTATAGTCATGGACTAAAATACAATGTAAGCAAAAGTGAATATATGATCTTTTAGGCCAGAAACAAAAGTCCACTTAGCGTGGCATCTCTGAAGAGAGTAGAACATTTAAAGTAAGTATCTTGGATATTTGGTAACCTCTGACCTGAGGGACAATTTAAACATTGGTAGAGAGCGCGGGTCGATGTCTGTAAGAGCTGAATTTCACGAGACCGTATTTCAGAGCGAGTTTCTGGTGTAGAATCCTACATACTAGGTTGTGCCTGTGCAAGAACTCAGAGTTAGAAAGCGCCGGACAACAAGAGTAGACATGCCAAAGTGACTCACCGGGATGGCCACAAGCTTGACAGACGTCGACGGTGCCATCCTTTAGGATATATGTATGTCCGATAGTTGTTGGTCTTAACAACCTGATCCTGTATTGCACAGACAAGACCGAAAAAAGGAGGTCACCAAAATTTTGCCAATGGAAGGAAGCAACTGTGTCTATGAAAGGCTCATGAAGAGCCTTGTAGAACCTCCCGTGCAGCTGCTTCTCCTTCCATACGGTCTCCCGGCCGGAAATGCACTGTACTGCTGGCTCTTGCCATTGCTTCTTGACTTAGGAATACAGGTATAATTTCGGTCGGCAGACCACCTCACATGTCAGTCACCTCGTGAGACAGGTCTAGATATTTTGTTCGCTTATCTGTTTCGGCTTTCACGCGGCTCTCTTCATACGGAATGGTAATGTCTCTGTTCTCTACACTCACCATACGAAACACAACAGCATTGAGCTGCTATTTTAAGCTGATATTCTGTGAGAGTGTGGACCTCCCCCGATCGAGCCGTTCGTTGGCCTACCGCGTGTACGTGGAACAGTTCGACTTCGTGTAGTGACTCACCGCGTGCACGTCGAGCAGGTCCACGTTGAGGTCGTGCGCGTCGAGGCGCATGTCTCGGAACAGCGAGCGCAGCGTGCGTGCTCGGCCGCCGCGCATCGCTACTCGCTCACCAGCACGCTCCCGCAGTGCTCGCTTCATGAACCGCACCAAGTGCTTCTGCGTCATACACGATGCCGCGTGGATGTGTGTGTCCACCTTCCTGCAACCAAATGCCTCTCCTCTTCAATCCTTTTGGAACGAAGTTTCTTATTGCACGGTACGAATTTGACGGATGGGGGGCTAGGCGAGAAAAAGTGTAAGATTTTGCCGTCACGACCCCCTTTCTGAGCGAGATGAAATAATATTCATTACCTGTGCACTTTTTCTTATCTTGCCATGAAAGAAATATTATTTTAAATTACACTTCATTATAATAGACGCTAGTAATTCATTTATATGTAATTGTTAATCAATAATACCTATAATACAATTATATAATACGTTGTGTTATATTGTATAATACGTTTATCAATAATAATATACTACGAAAGGAACTTCGTTCCAACCGAGTGTTCCACGACGCTCATGTTTGTTTGCATGTTATTTTTATTTTTTAAACTGAATTGTCAAACGAAATTATAAACCACACGTCAATCTTTTTATATAAAATCGAAGCGACATACGAATTCGGTCTTATTTTATTTAAATTGAATCTACAAGCAAGCTTGAATAATGTTCCCACTTAGCTTAGATTATAGAGGTTACAGTTTTTTACGTGGTAGAGCAACGTTGCAGCTATATTATGGTTGTAGCACGAATGGGTCGGCACGACCGGGATAGTACCTTCTCACAGAATATCAGCGTAAAATAGTAGCTTAACACTGCTGTTTCGTATGGTGAGTGTAGGAACCGGAGACCCTTTTTACTGGAAATGAGGCATTCCATCAAGTTTTCAGGGATGACAACGCATCTGCATTTTAATTCTTAATCGAGAATAAATCCACCTGATGCCTATGGGCCACAACATCCACTTACCATCAGATGGACTGTGTGTTTCTGCGATTGGAGATTTAGATCACGGCGCCATGTCTCAACGTAGACTAGCAATCTTCGCAGGACAGGATTTATGCACAAGCACAGGTTCACTCTCTATTCTCTCATTCTCATAGTTTGATGGAGCGGATGGATTGGGCGCATGGCCAACGGCTTTACGTGATTACCGATGCCGATGCACGGGACTGAAACACCGTCAAATTCCTGACGCCGGGCTGTTACTGAGAATTTTTCGACAAAAAACCTCAACAAATTTCAATTGGCCTGACCCGTACTCGAATCCGACCTCGGACCTTATGATCAACCTCCACTTTTCTACCGACTTCAAAAAGGAGCCAGTAGTCAATTCGACTGTATGTTATTTTATGTGTGTTACCTCATAATTTTTTACTGGGTGAACCGATTTCGATGATTCTTATTTTATTTGACAGCTGGTGCTTCACACGTGGTCCCATATTAATTTGATCAAGGTCAAGTCAGTAGTTTTTGAGTTATTCTTAATAATTTATATTGAAGTCGGTTGTACAAAATTTTTAATTTTAAATTGTATCCTAAACCAACGAGACAGTCGACAATTGTTTCGCCGTTTACCTAATATTATAGAAGTCTCTGTGAGGCACGGCTTTCTGCAGCGCCAACTCGTGGATCTCATTGAGCAACACGTGCATCTTGAATTTTGAGAAGAGATAGCTCAGGCGCCGGAAACAAAATGATTTTCTGCAACGTGATAAATACATGATAAATGATATAATATAACTTTGGGTGACCCGCCACTAGATGAATCGACAACCTGGTGAGAGATAGAGGAAGCTGATGGAGATACAGGATGCAGGTGGCTGAGGACCGTGGTTTATGGCATTCCTTGGACTATTTCACTGCTGATGTGTTCAGGGCGGTAATAATCATGATGATATTTATTATTGAAACTTTGATTTTAGAAAACGAAGAACAGTGCGTTCTTGTTTTACGTACGTATTTTACCACACAATTAGTTTTCTCTGTGTTTCCCCATTTTTTAATGAAAAAGTGTTTTGTGATTTCTCCCATATCGTTGAGGCAATTTACATAAATAAAATGCAAATGGACAAGCATCCAGACCAATATACCGAATAATCGACCTACCTGCCTTACCTGCAGATTTGTTTGTTGCTAAACAATTAATATTTCAATAAAAACATTTTTTTAAATTGAAATATAATTAAAATTTTTGTAGAATTATATCAAAGGTTGTTCGAGTTTAAAATAATTGAGAGTGCGTGAATAAGTGTGTTAGATTTCTATTATAATTTATCTGAGATTTTAATCTTTAGCACCATTTTGCGCTTCATTTTTGTTATATGGCAGAAACTATCCAAAAATTAAACAAGGATAACATTAAATTGAATAAAAAACGAACTTAAAATTCACTTGATGGTATGTGGCTACGTCAGCCTAGGGACACCTTTCTTTTATAGGATAGGGTGACAAACGAGCACACAGTCCACAGTCCACCTGGTTGCTGCGGCCTATCTACATCAAACAAAATGCAGATGCGTTGTCACCCGTGAGGACTATGATGGAATGGCGTGGCATTCCAGTAAAAAGGGTCTCCAGTTCTCTACACTCACCATACGAAACACAGCATCGTTAAGCTGCTATTTTAGGCTGGTATTCTGTGAGAGCGTGGTCCTTTCCCGGTCGAGCCGAGGACTGTGTGCTCGCTGTGTGTTGTCACCCTATCCTATAAAAAAAAAAAACAGCAAAGCGCGCACACCTGCTAACGAGACGCACTCCTGGGCAGAAAACGAGTCTCTACCACTTGATGACTTGCTTTTCTATCAACATTGTCAAAAAGCGTCAATCACTTATTAATATTTAGTAAGGTATAGTAAACCAGTAACGTTACTTTAACCTACACACGAGGTGTATGCTTGTCCCATGCTTACTTTGAGGGTATTTAGTAACACATGTGTCAAAAGTGAACGGCAGAATCGGGAAGGGACCGCCATAGACGAAGATTTATCGACTAAATCGGCGATACACTGACAATGGGCCAGATTAGGAGTACCCTTAACCGACGAGCGTGTATGCGTAGATATATGTATGTAAAGGAGGCGAGAGAGGTGTGTCAGGATCGCGCCAAATGGAAGTCCGTAGTCTCTGCCTACCCCTCTGGGTGACAGGCGAGAGTGTTTGTGTGTGTGTGTGTGTGTGTATTGTGTATGTGTCAGAAATAGCTAAAGTAGTGCTTGCTTTCTAAAAGTGTAATATTGATATACGATAACGTTGTGCCTCTCTCTCTCTCTCTCTCTCTCTCTCTCTGTAATAGGTTATCATAGAGTAATTCAACGTACTATACGTTTGTACACCTAGTAAAACATAAAACAGTTTTTTTTTAATTGCACCGTTACTCACAAAGGTCCATTAACATTCATCGCGCCTAGCTTATTTAGGTCCTCCACATACTGGCTGAAGGGTACACATTGATAGTTCATTGCTTGAGACGCCTGCACGTCGTTTTCGTTGCGGTATATGCGCACCACACCGCTATGCCAACGGTATACGTAATTCTTGTCTGGAGGTACGACACACGACCACGGGTCTGGGTTCTCTGCAATACGCGATATAACAAAGAGTTACGAGTGTGTTCTTTAGTATTAGCTTGTGGAACCAACAACCGTTGTATTCTAAACGGTTAAGGGTCTGACGGATAAGACCTGTATTGACAGTAACGCTAATTAAAATGAGACGGAAAGGACATGAGGGTATAGATAGCTCACGACCGTAATTAGTGACAATCTATTGGAGAGAACTATGAACAACAATAGTGTAATGGCCGCGCCACATTATGCTACTCCTCGCGCTGCCGCGATGTTGCCCTCTCTGCCCACACACTACTCTACTCGCGCTATTAATCGCGACGCTCCGCGGAGTTTTGGCGGGAACTTGACCGGCGGCGGATTGCTGCTCCTGTATTATTGTTTAAATAATGGTTTGAAGTGGACTTTGATATGTAAAAGTGGTGCGATTTTATGTATTAAACGTCTACGCATGTGAACTATTAGTGGAAACTGTGAAACAAGTGCTCTGATAGTGATGTGATTCTCAAGATAAGGTGTCTGTCTGCTTAGGTGCCTTGAGATACCATCGCCAACTGTCAGCTGTCTGCTGGCTCAAGTTACCGTCAAAATCTCACAAGGGCTGCACAATGTGACTCATCAACATATTGTGAAGCAGTGTACTATGAAGGATAATTATACATTGTAACTTCAGGCTCAGAAGAGCTAGAACCCAGAGCCGTAAAACCAGTTATTAAGGAAGAAGCGACGCTCCGCACTAGGTCGCTCACGTTTGCAACACAATGATTGTTGCAACTGTTGCAGCGTGCGCTCTATATGCGTATTTAGTACAGCTAATTATATCAATGTCATAAAAAAGAAATATACGCCGTCATCCTCGCCAACAGAGATGGTGGATGACATATAGTCACCATCTCTGTTGGCGAGACATTAGAACGACGCTTCCTTAACGAACGCTCGATTCGGACTGCGTTTGTGCTGGCCAGCCACTCGCGCTAATATTAGGACTGCCTTTGACTCGCGCCCAAAAAAACCGACAAAACAGGGAGCCATGAGCATGACGTGCGGCATGACGAGTATTGTTGCCACACTACGTCTCCCCCTCCTTTCCTCGCTACTTCCCATGCCACTCGACCAGTGTGTGGCTGGGGGGTAACAATTTTAATGGCATATTACGGTTGTCGTGTGTGTCTGTGAAACTGCGAAATTAAAAAGTAATTCCTTTCAAATGTAACTATGTAAACGCGTCAAACATATTGCGTACTCGTAACAGTGCGCATTTACATTTTCTTGTTTTTTTATAGGATAAGGGTGACAAACGAGCACATAGTCCACCTGATGGTAAATGGTTACTGTGGTCCATAGCATTGACATCTACATCTGACCTTGATTAAGAATCAAAATACAGATGCGCTGTGACCCCTGAGTGGCACCCGTGGCATTCCATCTTAAGTAAGACGAAATTCATTATTTTCAGTGATAATTTAAAATTAAAAATTTTGTACAACCGACTTCACTATAAATTATTAAGGATAACTCAAAAACTATCAGACCTTGATCAAATTTATATGGGAACACATGAGAAGCACCAGCTTACAAACAAAAGAAAGAATCATCGAAATCGGTTCCCCTAAAAAGTTATGAGGTAAAACACATAAAAAGGAACATACACGTCGAATTGATTACCTCCTCCTTTTTGAAGTCGGTAGAAAACAGTCTCCGGTTCTCTACATTCACTATACGAAACAGCAACGTTAAGCTGCTATTTCACGCTGTTATTCTGTGATAGCATGGTCTTTCCCCGGCCACGCCGACCCATTCGTACTACAAGTATAATATATAGCAGCATGGCTCTACCACATGAAAATACGGCCGAATTTAGAATGAAACCCGGAAATTAAGGGCAATCCCTTTTTTGTAGTCGGTAATTTTAAACGTGGTAGAGCCACGCTGCAGCTATATGATGGTTGTAGCCAGTGGCGGATTAAAGGAGGGGCTAGGGGGGGCTAATGCCCCGAGCCCCACCTTGGCGGGAGAGCCCGCGGTCTCGAATCAAAAATAAATTTTTTAAACCTGTTTCAAAGAATTTTGAATAAAAGTAAAATGTTTTGCAGAGAAAATAAGTTAACCAAAATTACCTACGATTTTTAATTTGCCATCGGTTAACTATTTGTTGGCCAAAGACGGGTGAAATCTGTGATGAAATAACGAAATAAGTGGTATTATTAGCGAATGGGTTGGGAAAAACTGCGGCTAACGCTGCAGCATTTGGTCACGGTGGCGAACGGTTGGGGGAAATTTCTACCAGAGAATGTTAACGTTTATCGCGCAAAGTTATTCATTCATGCCAAAGGTTGTGATTTTCTTTTTTATTTATATAATTTAAATAATTTTTAATGAAAGATTATTTAATAACAATTCTAAAGAAAACAAAAAGAGACAAATTAAATCTGTTATTCTATTTATTATTATTTTTTTCACTTGTTTATCGCTATAAATAACTTTGAAAATGCGGTTAAAAAGAAATCTATAAACATATCGTATCAATGTTGTAAAGAGTATGAAGACCTCACTAGATCGCCAGTAAACGAGGCAGGGACGAAAAAGGGCTAGATAGTGTAATGACAGAGAGATATCTCAGACATCTAGGTGATGTGGGAACGAGTCTCCACGTCGCAAACTTTTTTGTGTTTTCTCCTCGATCCAAAATAAAATATATCGATTGGTTCACGGAAAATGCTGCAGCGGCGCGGCGCCGCCGCTATTTCAGGCGTCAGCTATCTACCGCGTATTTTAATTCGCGGAAATAGCCTTTTTCGCTGTCCTTAATTAGGCCCCTTCTCAATTTTATCCCCGGGCCCCATAAAGTTCAAATCCGCCCCTGGTTGAAGCATGAATGGGCCGGCTCGACCGGGGTAGGATCACGCCCTCACAGAATACCAGCATAAAATAGTAGCTTAAAGCTGCTGTGTTTCGTAGATGAGTCAAGAAAACCGGAGATCCTTTTACTGGAAACAAGCCATTCCATCTCAAAATGCAGATGCGTTGTCACCCAGGGGTGACAACGCATCTGCATTTTAATTCTTAATCGAGGATAAATGTAGATGTCTATAGGCCATACCATTTACCCTTATTCTATAAAAAAATAATAACTTTATTAATTTGTAACGAATCATCAATACCCTGTAAGTTAGCCTCGGTGTCTTCTTGACTCTCAAGAGATACCTTCACATTGCTTGACATTTTGTCAGGGCCTGCACTGGCCATTTCGTGAGCCATGGATACTGAAAAAAAAGAAGTTGAATTGCATTTTTATAAACCTTAGTAAAAACAATTATTTTTAGAAAAAGAAAAACCCGAATGCAGTGATCGTTTTAGTATTAGATATTGAATAACATTTATATAAAACCTTTTTCCGACGTAGTCGGGTTATAAATAACAATGTCACACTCTATGGAATTTTAAAGGCTGAAACAAATAAATGAAAAAAAAAATGTGTCGACAAACTTCAATGAAATGCCAAACAACTTCAAAGTATTGAGGAGTGAATATAACGTTCTAACTCGTGCTCGGAGACCACTTGCTCGGTGTATCGTCGAACTGGTATGCCAGGTTATCGTTAGAAGGTGGTGCCATTTGTAGATACATGTCGACTGCGCCATCTGGCGGTAAAAAGACGTCAAAATTCATATCATGATTCTTATAATTGGGTCGATATTAATGCTACTGCTATCCATGCAGACCTGTAACTAACAACTAATATTAAATATCGAGATAGTACCTCCGTCAATATCTCTGTGAATAAAGATGTAATGTCTTACAATCTGTAATTATAGTCCTCCAGTTTACACTCTTCAAACCAAACATAACAGTAGACGTACTTACTACTTTTTTACATAGGGAAGTGCCTACGAATACCCTCCTCGCGGGGGCAAGGACGGGTTATGTCGTACTCGCACCGGCTAAAACCCCATGGTGTTCCAACTTTGTCGCATATTGGCAGGGCCACGGGAACGCTTTCGAACACATCCGCTGCTCCACCAGCGCCGGCCCTCTTCGGGAGAGGACTACTCCTCCCCATTAGGTGGAATGTGTGCTCGTTTATCACCCTTATATAGTTATTTTATATTCATAGCAAAACTTCTGCAAATAACAGTTGCAAACATTTCTTTATTTCTCAACTAATACCTAATAAAATATAGCCTATATAGTATATATTATTAATGTAGCACTAGTGATACTAAATCGTAGATAAATTATTTAGTGAATAAAAAATTCTTACAATCCCATTCTTTCATTGCTTTGACGATGTTTGGAGAGAGGTGGTAGCGAGAACTGCTGGACGTCTTGTGAGCAGAAAGGAAGCTGGCGAGATCGAGTGGGAAAGATTGGTTGGAGACTTCCATGTAGCGGCGACGTAGGTCTAAAGCCTCTGTTAAGAAAGACGCTGCAGCTGACAGCTCTTCCAGAGGCACCTGAGTTCATTATAAACGAGTATATTTATTACTATAGTAGCTGTTTCCCGCGACTTCGCCCGCGTGTTATTTGGGATTTTAATTCTTTTCCGCGGAACCCTACTTGTTTTTCTTAAATAAAAGTAGCCTAAGTTACTCCTTGTGACATCAGCTATCTGCCAGTGAAAATCCCGTCAAAATCGGTCCAACCGTTTCGGAGATTAGCCGGAACAAACAGACAGACAGACGGACAGACAGACAGACAGATAAAACTATAAAAATTGTATTTTTGTTATTAGTACCGTATATACTTTCATATGCATTTAGTTAAACTATAATTTTGACATTACAAATAGACACTTCAATTTTATTTATTTGTATAGACAATTTGATTTTGCACAGTGGAGACGGTGTAAAAGAATCTCGCTACCCCATTCATTCTAGTGACTGTCATGAGAGGCGACAGAGTTAAACTGAACAGGAAATGGGCAGCAGCATTTTCATGATAACAACTCAAAAGTATAAAAAAACTGCGGTTGCCGTATGTGGTATAGTATCATTTTTTTTAATAGGATAAAGGTGACAAACGAGCACACAGTCCACCTGATGGTAAGTGGTTGCTGTGGCCTATAGACATCTACATCTATCCTCGTTTGCGAATCAAAATGCAGATGCGTTGTCACCCGTGAGGACTAAGATGGAATGCCTCGTTTCCAGTAAAAAGGGTCTCTGGTTCTCTACACTCACCATACGAAACACAGTAGTGTTAAGTGGCTATTTTACGCTGGTATTCTGTGAGAGCGTGGTCCTTCCCCGGTCGAGCCGACCCCTTCGTGTTACATATATACTACTAATATAGCTGCAGCATGGCTCTACCATGTGAACACCACGTACCACGTAACATGGTCATTAATTGATTGTGCAAGATATTTTACTCAACGAATCTAAAAAGTTCGCATTTAGAATAAGATATAGCATTCGCCTCAAATTTTATAGAATGCAAGCTACTTGTTCCGTGATGCATTGGAACGCGAAATATACTCAGCGTTACGTCTATCTTTCCTTATTGGTTGGAGGTTTGAAATTGAACGCAGTTTTATTTGCAATTATGTATAACTGTCAATTTGTTCATGGGGGAATGTTAACCATAGTTGCTACGCTTGGCAGGCGGGTTGGCAACAAAAGTTTTAAGTTCAAGGTCGTTAGGCGAACTATAGGGCTGTGCTCGGAGTTTTTCTGCGATAAACTTAGAAATTTATTTATATCCTTAGTAGAACCAGAGTAACAGACTGCACCACGCTTCAGAAAGCTGAAGTGAGAATGTGCCGACCATATAAATCAAAGAAACAAGAACTGATGGAGAAGAAACATGTGGTCGCGCCACAAGTGAAATGCACCGAAGCCTGCAAAGGATAAAGTTGCGGGTATCAGCTAGTACTTAAATATGAGTTTTGGACCTAACAATGGAAAGTCTATGTTAGCTCTTACTCTACTTTTAACTATGCTATATTTGGCTTACTCCGGTTGTATGTATTCCGTGGACCGACACTCGTTGGAAATCCATGTTATATTTCCCATTGTCCCCTGGTATCGGTCCGGGTGAAGATGGCTCTGTGCGCTTCATATTAGTACGAGAGTCCTTCAATGTGTCACTGCCAAATGACGGTACAGTTTGACTAACAGTTCTTTGGTTGGTTTTTGTTTAGTAGAACAAACTGTACTAATCAGTTTTTGGAACGAAGTTCTTTATCGGACGGTACCGGTTTGGTGGTTGGGAGCTAGGCGACAAAAATTGTAAGATTTTTTCGTCACTACCCCTTGTGTCATAGTGTAGACGGCCTTGGCGGCGAAATAAGGAAGTGAGATGGAATAACATCCATCTCCCTCGCACTTTTTCTTATCTTACCATGAAAGAAATATTATTTTATTTCAAATGACGCTTCATTTTAATAGGCGCTAGTAATTCATTTATTTGTATTTGTTAATCAATAATATAATACCTACGTTTATCAATAATAATATACTACGCAAGGAACTTCGTTTCAACTGAGTGTTCTACGACATTTCTTTTTCATTAAGAAAAAACTTTATCACACTAGAATTTCCTCTAAATTCACGTTTTAGGTGTTTTACAAAGATAAATTTTAAGGGCAAACATCCAGACACTGAATAATTCTTTTTAGGCCATACTAACTTGTTCCGTTGGGGGATTTGTAAGCGCTGTCAACGGTGATGTGAGCCAGCGGGTACAAATAAAGAGAAGAAAGAAGAATTTGACGATAGCGCTGTAGCTACAGAGCCACTGCGCTACCGTTAAATTCTTCTTTCTTCTTCTTTATATGTTTTTAATGATGTAAACTCAACCCAAAAAAAGAAAGATGGAGTGCTGCCTAAACAAGTGGTAAATTTGAAATTTTGTACAAACAAATTTCAATATGAATATAATTTATTGTTGATTTTTTTTATAACGCCTCGACTGATTTCGTTAAAACCTGGGAAGTTTTGAAAGAAGTTTGAAGTTTTTTTCGAAACAAAAAAATAATTTTCCAAATTTGTTCAGACGTCTTTGAGTAATCGGTGAACATACATAAAAAAAGATTCCAACGAATTGAGAACCTCCTCCTTTTTATAATTTTTTTTATAGGATAGGGTGACAAACGCGCACAGTCTACCTGATGGTAAGTGGTTGCTGTGACCCATAGAGATCCACATCTATCCTCAATTACGAATCAAAATGCAGATGCGTTGTCACCCGCAAGGACTAAAATGGAATGCCTCTTTCCCAGTAAAAAGGGTCTCCGGTTCTCTACACTTACCATACGAAACACAGCAGCGTTAAGCGGCTATTTTACGCTGGTATTCTGTGAGAGTGTGGTCCTTCCCCGGTCGAACCGACCGATTCGTGCTACAACTATACTATTAAAATAGCTGCAGCATGGCTCTACCACGTAAAAATTTCGTTTGAAAAGGAAGACAGAGCGCATCTATATCTATCCTCAATTAATTGATTCAATAAGTCTGCATTCTGTTCTTGTCACTCACCAAATGAAATATGGCAGCATTATACCACAAAATAAAGAGAGTAATTATATTGCTATTTTACGCTGGATTGGTACGAGTGTGATTCTTCGCCTGTCGGCCCATCCGTGCCATAAAAGAGCCATAATTCACTGCAGTGTGGCTTTACCTTTACCACATATAAACCCTTGCGTAAGCGCTACCAGTATGCCTCACCACGCCTTTTCGTATATTTACCCATTTGCATGGGGCAAGAGGAGCCAGGACAGCAGACAGATAATATCAACTGTATTTAAACGTTGGCACGAGTCAGATGTGCCGACGTTGTAGCTCAGATGGTTAGCGCTCGCTGTAAGTTTCACAGTACGCGTGCAACCCGGGTTCGATCCCCACCGGCACCAATGTAAGTTAATTGCAATTTTAAGTGCTCATTTACCATGTGCTCGGCGGTGAAGGAAAACATCGTGAGGAAACCTACAAGAAATAGAAAAATAACTTCGAAGATTTATGAAGTTCACCAATACGCATTGGGGCAGCTCGTCGTTCATTTCCTTGTCCTAAAACCCTCTCAGAAATGAGAGGAGGCCTGTGCCCAGCAGTGGGACGTATATAGGCTGTAACTTTAACTTTTATAATTTTAACAAGTTTAAATGATTTGTATTTTGTACCTTGGCAAAATATCTGGCATTATTGGTATCAGGCAAATATCGATAAATGCTTACTCTATCTTAGAGATAAGCCCGAGGTAAGCCCTCGGCCCTTGTAATTTGAGTTATACCATTACCATATATACCATTACTTACCCGCGAGATGTTAAACTATTAATCTTGGCAAGGATCGAAGATTTATAAACTGTGTACTTTGTAATTTCTTTATGATGTTCCTCATTATAGGATATTTATTTAAAAGGAAAGATTATTTAAATATAATTGTATTTTAAAAATTTATCCCATTTTGTTTGGAGTTTGAGACTGACTTTGATGACTTATGTTGGCATGACGTAATATGACGTACAAAATGACAATACATAATTGTTACTTTGTCTCCGAAGAACGAAACATTTTTCTTCATTAAGAAAACTCATAGAACACATTGAAATTCTGACGACCACAAAACTCTCTAGTATATATAAGTAACCGGTGCGTAGAACTTAATACTACTTATACTTAATGATATCGAGAGCTATTTGCGTCATCATAGAACCTGACTTCTTCCCCACGGTTCCTGGAATCTCAGCTGGAGCCAAGAATTGTGCAAAAATAGTTGCGTTGGGATTGTCCACGTACCTACACTTATACACCAAACACTGAATTTTAAAATGTTTTTTTTAAAAACCAGCTGAAGCGTTACAGACGCAAACTAACGACTAGACGAAGACTTGGTTGGTGGTGCTGTTATCGAGATCCAGTAATCACCCGTGCGATGATGAGGCGGATCCCTGTTGGCTTATTGATTCCCTGTTTTGCTTATTGGATCTCTGTTTGCTTATAAGACTATCTGTGCCCGAGACTTTGTTCGTATGTAAATATCTAAGCCGATATATAATGATATGTTTATTAAATTATTTTAATAATTTAGGGCTAATGGGATTGACGAGCGAATGATGGACATAACGAAGTATAAATTGTGTGTCAATTGCCTAAGGCAGGGCCACCCTGAAAGCGAGTGTCGCATGGGGCCTTGTCGCGAGCGCGACTGCAAAGAGCGCAACAGTCTGCTCCACCGTCCGTCTTCTTCTTCAAACCACCTCACCCTCGCGGATGAACAAGATGAGATTATCGTTAATTACTCTAATCAAAATACAAATCAGGTTTTAATATCTACTGCAATGATTGAAGTATCGAATCCACTTGATCAACAAAAGGATTCATTTCTGAGTTCCTAAAGACCAGGTTATCTTTACCAACCCGTCAAATTGACATACTAAAGGTCATTGGCATCGGTAACAATTCATCTCAACATGTAATTGAAAGTTGTAATATTCAAATTAAATCAATAAATAGCAAGTTTAGTGCAATGTTATCATGCTTTGTGTTAAAAGAACTCACCGGTCACGTACCAAAAAATGCCGGTTGATATTAGCTCATTAAAACTACCCTCAAATATCAAGTTGACTGATCCTATGTTTCATCAGCCAGCCCCCATAGATGTATTGATAGGTGCTGATCTCTTCTGGGATATTCTAGGCAATGACCAACAGTCCATAGGACCCAATTGTCCTAAGTTAAGGAGTTCACATCTTGGATGGATAGTATCTGGCCCAATAAAATCAACAGTATCTAGTAAAAAGATACATTGTAATCACGCAATTATCACTGAATCACAAAATGAAAATATTGAACAATTAATATCTAAGTTCTGGGAATTGGAAGAAGTTCCCACTAAATGTAGCACGAATGAGCCTGAAAATGATTGTGAAAGTCACTTTCTTGCTCATACTATACGAGATAAGGAAGGTAGTTTTGTGTAAAACTGCCTTTGCAAAAATCGGTTGAGTGTTTGGGTGACAGTTACAATTTAGCCAAAAAACGATTTATTAATCTAGAAAAACGGTTTAAACGCAACCCAGCTCTCAAATCGGAATACGTTAAATTCATAAACGAGTATTCTGACTTAGGACATCTTTCAATAAACAATTACAATGATGAACCGAACCTTAACCCATCTTATTATTTGTGTCAACATGCAGTTATACGACAGGAAAGCGAGTCCACCAAGCTCCGTGTGGTTTTTAACGGCTTTGTCCCCACCACTACAGGCTATTCTCTGAATGACATATTAATGATCGGCCCAAATGTTCAAGATACCCTCTTTTCCATTTTGATATGTGCTAAACAATATAAGTACCTACTTACAGGCGACATTGAAAAAATGTACAGACAGGTATTAGTGAATAAGAGTGATAGGCACTTACAGCTAATGTTATGGAGGGAGAATAAGTCACAACCCATTCAGACTTTGGCTTTGAACACGGTAATCTATAGCGCTGCAAGTGCAAGCTACCTTAGCACACGTTGTTTATGGCAGTTAGGGCAAGAACAAGACGACGAACTCATAAAAGACATTATACAAAGAGACTTCTATGTCGATGATTTAATCACAGCAGCAGATGACCCTCAATAATTAATTTATATACAGAAGTCGGTGTCAAATGCGTTAAAATCAGGTTGTTTCAATCTGCGTAAATATAAAAGCAATTGTCCCTCTATTTTCGATGGTATCGATATTGACAAGCAGGATTTTTTTTTTTTTTTTTTTTTATAGGAGAGGGGGCAAACGAGCATGCGGCTCACCTGATGGTAAGTGACTACCGCCGCCCATGAACAACCGCAACACCAGGGGAATTGCAGATGCGTTGCCGGCCCTTTAAAAAGGAGTAGGCTCTTTTCTTGAAGGTACCTAAGTCGTATCGGTCCGGAAAAATCCCTGGTGGTAAACTATTCCACAAGGAAGTTGTGCGAGGAAGAAAACATCTTCTAAATCGCACAGTGGTGGACCGCCAATCATCCAGATGGTGTGGATGGTATCGGGAGTTCTGCCGCGATGTGCGTTCGTGAAATTTGGCGGCTGGGATTAATCCGAACAATTCCTCAGAGCACTCCCCATGGTAGATGCGAAAGAAAATGCAAAGAGATGCAACATCTCTTCGCAGTGCCAATGAATCGAGCCGATCGGAAAGGGCTCGGTCGTCGACGATTCGAGCCGCTCTGCGCTGGATGCGGTCAAGTGGAAGGAGCTGGCACTGGGGAGCCCCTGCCCAGAGATGGGAACAGTATTCCATGTGAGGCCGAACCTGCGCCTTGTAAAGTTGCAGGCGGTGTGCAGGCATGAAATACTGTCCCGCTCTGCTGAGCACGCCAAGCTTTTTAGAGGCCAATTTGGCCTTCTCTTCCAAGTGACCACGAAACTGCACGTCACTCGATATGTCGACTCCGAGGATACCGATACTGGCTGAGGCAAGAAGGGGAGTGCCTTGAAACTGAGGAGATACGACAAAGGGGTTCTTTTTAGCGGTAAACGCGCAAACTTGTGTCTTCTGAGGATTAAACTGGACTAGATTTAGTCGCCCCCAATCCGAGACTTTGTCCAGCAAAGACTCGACTTCAGACACAAGTTTGTTCCGGTACTCGGCGACGTTTTCCCGAGAAATATTGGCCCGGCCGGTGTATAGAGCATCACCAGTGCTGTCATCCGCATAGCAATGAATGTTACCAGTTAGCAACATATCATTGATATGCAGAAGAAACAGCGTTGGTGATAGCACACAGCCTTGTGGAACACCAGCGTTAATAGGCTTGTAGTCAGAACATGCACCGTCTACAACGACCTTGATGCTCCGATCTGCAAGAAAGCTGGTGATCCAATTGCACAATTTCTCGGGAAGCCCATAGGAAGGCAGCTTCGAAAGAAGCGCTTTGTGCCAAACCCGATCAAAGGCCTTCGCAATGTCCAGACTAACGGCCAACGCCTCCCCCTTGGACTCTACTGCCTTCGCCCATCTATGGGTCAGGTAGACCAGAAGATCACCAGCTGATCGACCCCGACGAAAACCGTATTGGCGGTCACTAATCAGCTGGTGATCCTCAAGGTACCGGATGAGCTGGCAGTTAATAATGGATTCCATTATTTTGGAGAACAAGGAGGTGATCGCGATAGGCCTATAGTTGGACGGGTCTGAGCGGTCGCCTTTTTTAGGGATCGGGTGGACAAAAGCTGTCTTCCATGAATTCGGGACTACGCCTTGGGAGTAGGAGTACCGGAAAAGACGCGTTAGGACCGGTGCCAACTCCGGAGCACACGTCCTCAGCACAATTGGGGGGATTCCGTCAGGCCCACTCGACTTCTGGATGTCCAGGGAGAGAAGTGCTTTGCGAACTGAGCGCTGGATAAGTTAACAATCAGTGAGTCATCCAGTACTCTTGGTCTGGGGTGGATTCCTTCTACTGACACTTTGAATTTTCCTATAAAGCTAACGCAGGAACAAGATGTGCCTGTAACAAAAAGATCGATCATGTCAAATTCTTTTAAAATATTTGATCCTTTGGGTGTTCTGAGCCCACTAATAGTGGTGCCAAGGATTATCCTTCAAAAGCTGTGGCAGCAAAAAATTTATTGGGATCAACCTTTACCTTCAGAGATAGAAAATGAATAGTTGAAGTTTGCAGGAAATTTAAAACGTTTGGATAATGTACATATCCCGCGATTGGTGTTGGGTGACTCGCCAAAATATATAGAATTACATTCTTTCAGTGATGCATCGCCATCTGCATATGGCGCTTGCATATTTGTAAAATCAATTAGTGCAAATAATGATGTCACTGTCAGCCTATTGTGTGCGAAGTCCAAAGTAGCACCACTAAAACCTACCAGCATTCCGCGTCTTGAATTGTGTGCCGCGTTGCTAGCCGCCAAACTCACCAAATCTGTACTAGACTCTCTTAGGTACAAACCAACGAAAAAAGTGCACTGGTATGATTCAACTGTGGTCCTGAGTTGCATCAAAGGTGATATCAAAAGGATCAAAACATTTGCGGCCAATCGTGTAAGTGAAATCGTGGATCTTACCTCACCATTATCTTGGAGGTATGTTCCGACAGAATCGAATCCGGCGGATTTCATTTCGAGAGGAGTAGATGCAAAAAAAATATGTCTTTGTTCCTTTAGTGGTCAGGTCCTGACTTTTTACTCAAAAATGATGACGCATGGCCAGTATTAAAAATTAAAGAGTCCGAGCCTTTACCAGAGTTGAAGGTGCAAGCGGTGACAATGACTGAACCTGTTATAGATTTTGAAAAATACTCGTCGTTGAAACGATTGCAGCGACTATTCGCATACGTTCTTAGATTTATATTTAATACTAAAAATCCAAACCAAAAACGTACTGAAATTTTAACAGTTAACGAATTGCAAAAGTCATGGTTTTTGCTTAGTATTATTGCACAAACTCAATTATTTCCGGCTGAATACGATTTACTTGTAAAAACAAACCTTTAAGTAGTAAAAGCAAAATTTTCTTTCTCCATTTCTCGATAACAAGTTGTTACGTGTTGGGGGACGCATAGGTGCGGCAGATAATTACTCCTATGACCAAAAGCATCCCATTTTGCTACATGCCGCACATAGATTGACAAAACTATATTTCAAAACACAACACATATGCATGCAGGTCCACTACTGTTGTTATCAACGGTAAAGCAAACAGTGTGGCCAGTGAATGGACGACATCTGGCGTGGCGCACAGTTAATAATTGTGTTCGATGTAGAAGTATGCGCGAGAAAATCTTACAGCCTAAAATGGGCAATTTACCGCCCCAACGCGTCACACCAGGCTTTCCCTTTTTGTCAGTGGGCCTTAACTTTGCTGGGCCGCTCTCGATCATAAATTTTAAAGGCCGCGGGAGTCGAGTAAGTTGGTTTGTCTGTCTTCGTTATAAATGCATCCTTGAAGCTGTAAGCGATTTAACTAAGGATGCGTTTACAATGTCGCTCAGACGTTTTATTGCACGCCGAGGTAAGCCAACGGAAATATTTTATGACAACGGGACCAATTTTGTAGCCGCTTCACGGGAATTAGGCTCATTTATAAAACAAACTCCTACTTGGGTTTGCAGATCAAAAACTTATTAAATTTAAATTTATACCGGCTTACACTCCTCATTTTGGCGGTATATGGGAAGCGGGTGTTAAATCTGCGAAACACCACATAAAGCGAGTCAATGGAAACAGCCATCCAACGTTCGAAGAAATTGGCACTTTATTTGCCCAAGTGGAGGCTATTTTGAATAGCCGTCCTCTATGCCCTCTGTCCTCTTCTCTCAATGACCTTCTTCCCTTATCTCCGGGACACTGTCTTATTGGAAGACCATTAACAGCAGCGCCGGCACGGTATCTGATTGAAGCCAAAGAAAGTCATCCTCAACGCTACGAACGCCTAGAGAAAATGCAGCAATATTCCTGGCAACGGTGGCAGCGTGACTATCTATCTGAAATGCAGCAAAGGACAAAGTGGAAGAGTAGTGCTGCCCACCTAAACGTCGGGGATATGGTGCTTTTAGCGCAAGACAATACCCCCTCCGCTTTCATGGAAGCGTGGCCGTGTGCTACGGCTCATTATGGGAGCTGATGGAATCGCTAGAGTGGCAGATGTCAACACAAGCAGAGGCTGCGTGCGTCGTTCTCTCGTGCGACTTTGTAAGTTTCCGACAGCTGAGGATCTTCAGAGTTGAAAGCGATCTTTCAACGGCCGGGAGCATGTTCAGACTTAATGCCTTAAGTGATTTAAGTGAGAAATGCGCGAATGAGTGATTGCCTTCAGCTCGTCAGCAGGCGCTCATGTGCTTCTCAAAGCAAATTCACAATGTCATCTCAGTTGTCAACCAAACGCTGTACGATTAACATTATTTTGTCTAATATAACTAATTTTAAAAAGTAAGAGCATTTAATTTGCACCAGTTTATCCTCTAAAGATAAAACAATAAATACAAAACAAGGAGCCACAAAGGTGATATTAATAAGCAATTTTATTTTACTATCCCGAATTAATTCACTTCCTTCTGCTTACAAACGACTATTTCATACAGTGTCATTCGAGTAGAGGAACAAACAGCGAAATCCGCCATTAAGGTTTTGTTAGAACTCAAAAGTCATAAATGTGGAAAAAATATATATTTATTTAACAAAGGAGCTCTTCATAAACAACGTTAGCCGTTTTATTTTGTACACAAGCAAACACTCACCGGTAGTTGGATCCTTTAACGAAACGGAAAGTTATTTGGAACAATCGGTATTCGTGAAAAAAAATTACTTTTTCAGCCGCATCGCAACCGGTAAGTATCTCTGCCTCAATCGCATGTCTCTGAAGAGCAACTACTTTGAGCCGAGTACGATTGCATAACTTTGGTGGGCTCAAATTTCTTAAAAGAATTATGGGTAGGTACTTTTAATTTCATGTGCAGTGAGCCCTGATGCCGGTAATGCATTCAAAAACTCTACAGGATAAGCTGTTACTTCTTCATGGTTCACTACTCTATTTATTGACGCATACATAGGTAACATGTTCGCTTTCAATACGTCCTAAAATGGTCATGTTGATACTTACAGCTTGATCATTACGAGTCGTAAGTATAGCGCGCTCGCAAAGCCAGGAGTTTCCTTGGTTTACTATAATAATAATTCATTTATTTCGGACAAATATATATATATATATATATATATATATATATATATATATATATCCATAGCTGTTAGTAAATGTTTTCTTATATCTAGTGTTAGTAACATATTGTTGACGACACAAGTATGAAACTGCACCGATGGTGGCAATAAGCCAGTCTACAAGGCAGCATGTAGCCGTATCCAGCGAGCCAACATCGGCGAGTCTCAGCGGTCAGCCAGCGTACGCAGGATGCTGTTGAGGCTGCCGCGCACGCGCCGAAGTAGCGATGCACAGCGCTTGCGCATGATCGCAGCGAATCCGTCCGTGTGCAGCAGCGCGGCAGACCCCTCAGCAACCTGAACACGTTATTATATTGTATGCGCAGGTCGCTGTATGCCCTCCGCGTATAGTCTACCCACAGACTGCACGTGTAAAAGGACTGGCAATAAGCTTTAAAAAGCGTAACTTTAACTTGACTAGAACATCGTGTAAATCTGCGAGCCAACATGTTGCAGCGGACAGACAGCGCCCTCCTCTCTCTTTCAATATCTAAGTTGTCTTTTTGATCCTCCGTGACCCAGTAGCTCAAATACTTAAAACACTCCACCTTATTTAAAGGAGTACCACCTAACGTAAAATTCGGTATATTAGTGTAACGTTTATTATCCGGTCTAAATATCATAAATGCACTCTTTATAGCGTTGTATTTAAGCCCCTGGGCCACTATATAGGATTCACATATCACCACTCGATGGGCTCAGCAACACCATATCATCTGCGTAGCTGATATTGTTGACACAGACTTCGTGTATACGACAACCAATACCGGTGCTGCTGAGCTCATCAATCAACCCGTTCATGTAAAGGTTGAAAAGCGTTGGAGAGCTTAGTCCTCCCTGCCTCACACCGCAATCCAAGCTATACTCCTCGGAAAGCGAGCCTGCCCATCGTACATTGTTTTTTTGATTACTATACCAGTACTTAAAAAGCGATAAAATTTCTCGAGGCAAGTCAGTCTTAAAATTCATTTTATGCCACAGGATCTCATAGGATACAAGGTCAAAAGCCTTTGACAAATCTAAATAGCAAGCATATAAGTACTGGTGTCTTTCTTGCAGTGTAGTACTGGACAGTCTGCTTGAGGCACAAAATGCGATACGATTTCTCGAGGCAAGTCAGTCTCTAAATTCATTTTATTCCACAGGATCTCATAGGATACAAGGTCAAAAGCCTTTGACAAATCTAAATAGCAAGCATATACTGGTGTCTTTCTTGCAGTGTAGTACTGGACAGTCTGCTTGAGGCACAAAATAGCACTCTCGGTTGAAAGACCAGGTCTGAAGCCGAACTGTGCGTCATTGAGCGAGACGTACTTATTTAGGCGCCGACTAAGCAAACTGTCCAGTACTTTCGCAATCACCGTAGCCAGGGATATTGGCCTATAATTAGACACATCTGATGAATCACCGGTCTTGTTTTTAATAACAGGTACAACTATAGTACGTATTAGGCTTTCAGGCAGATAAGAATGTGCTACACAATGATTAAAAAACAAAGCTAGTACTCTTGGCAAGTGTATTCCTGCGTACTGTAGATGCTCGATGCTGAGGCTATCATATCCAGGCGATTTGCCCCGCACCATGCCTGTAATTATTTACTCTACTTCTTGCGCGCGAAATTTTACACTAAGATATGTACTGCACGCCTCAGCATCAAGCTCCCGCCGCATCGGCTCCAGTGGAGAGTCTACATTAAAGTGCCGCCGGAACATACCAGCCAGATCTTCATCATTATCATCATTACAGGTCTCCCTCGAGGTACGCTACAAAGCACGGTCTCGAGCCAGCTGCATCCATTGGCTTCCATTTGTCGTTTGTTGTTACATATATATATATATATATATATATATATATATATATATATATATATATATATATATATATATATATATATATATTGTGACCTGTGACTGTTTGCACGAATTGTGAATGTAAAAGTATTTCCCGAATGGAATTCTACTTTTTATTCAAAATAATTGTGATAATCGCTTCGAACAATCTTCCCTAGTATTATAAGGCAGAAAAGTTTTTTTTTTTATAACAAAAGTATAATAATGAAACAATTTTGAGATAGTCATGGAAACAACTTGCAACTGTAAAATACTATTTTTATCTTTATAATACATGAAAGATACATAATATAAAATTAAAAATCTTGTACTGCCGACTTCCATATAAGTTATTAAGAATAACTCAAAACCTATTAATTCTCGAGGATTACCGTGTCCTCCCCCTCTCTTCGGACTTCGGATAATCCTATAATATGCCAGCGTAACTTGTCTATCTCTTCTTCCAGCTCCACAATCTTCTCGTCAGTCCTCAGGGTGCGTGCGTTGTACTCGTATGTTGCCAGGTCGAGTCGTCGTAGGTGGCAACCGAACCTCCACCGGAGATTCTTAGCACCCCCTGCCCCGCCGTTACCATGGTCGCCACCGTAGCCAGGAATAGCGGGGCCGCCGGGGACTGGGGGCCGTTTATTATTGTCATTGCTCATGGGGGGTATATTGCCATAGTTGCCACGCTTGGCGAGCGGGTTGGCAACCGCAGTTTTTTTATTGTTATTTTGGCTATTATCAGGAAGATGCTGCTGCCCATCTCCTGCCTGTTTCCCTTTGTCGCCTTTTACGACACCCACGGGAAGATACGGGGTAGTGGATATTCTTAACCGCCACTACACGGCAACAATTACAATTCTGCTTACAAACGAATATTTCATAGTGTCATTTGAGTTGAGGAACAAACAGCGAAATCCGCCATAAAGGTTTTGTTAGAACTCAAAAGTCATAAATGTGAAAAAAAAATTATATTAATTTAACAAAGGAGCTCTTCATAAACATCGTTAGCCGTTTTATTTTGTGGTGCTAAAATAAACAAGTTAGTGGGATTACAGATACGCGACATTGCCACATAGAGCTGTCACTCACAAGCAAACACTCACCGGTAGTAGGGTCCTTTAACGAAACGGAAAGTTATTTGGAACAATCGGTATTCGTGAAAAAAAAAATAACTTTTTCAGCCGCATCGCAACCGGTAAGTATCTCTGCCTCAACCACATGTCTCTGAAGAGCAACTACTTTGAGCCGAGTACGATGGCATAACTTAGGTGGGCTCAAATTTCTTAAAAGAATTATGGGTAGGTACATTTAATTTCATGTGCAGTGAGCCCTGATGCCGGTAATGCATTCAAAAACTCTACAGGATAAGCTGTTACTTCTTCATGGTCCACTACTCTATTTATTGACGCATACATACGTAACATGTTCGCTTTCAATACGTCCTAAAATGGTCATGTTGATACTTACCGCTTGATCATTACGAGTCGTAAGTATAGCGCGCTCGCAAAGCCAGGAGTTTCCTTGGTTTACTATAATAATAATTCATTTATTTCGGACATATATATATATATATATATATATATATATATATATATATATATATATATATATATATCCATAGCTGTTAGTAAATGTTTTCTTATATCTAGTGTTAGTAACATATTGTTGACGACACAAGTATGAAACTGCACCGATGGTGGCAATAAGCCAGTCTACAAGGCAGCATGTAGCCGTATCCAGCGAGCCAACATCGGCGAGTCCCAGCGGTCAGCTAGCGTACGCAGGATGCTGTTGAGGCTGCCGCGCACGCGCCGAAGTAGCGATGCACAGCGCTTGCGCATGATCGCAGCGAATCCGTCCGTGTGCAGCAGCGCGGCAGACCCCTCAGCAACCTGAACACGTTATTATATTGTATGCGCAGGTCGCTGTATGCCCTCCGCGTATAGTCTACCCACAGACTGCACGTGTAAAAGGACTGGCAATAAGCTTTAAAAAGCGTAACTTTAACTTGACTAGAACATCGTGTAAATCTGCGAGCCAACATGTTGCAGCGGACAGACAGCGCCCTCCTCTCTCTTTCAATATCTAAGTTGTCTTTTTGATCCTCCGTGACCCAGTAGCTCAAATACTTAAAACACTCCACCTTATTTAAAGGAGTACCACCTAACGTAAAATTCGGTATATTAGTGTAACGTTTATTATCCGGTCTAAATATCATAAATGCACTCTTTATAGCGTTGTATTTAAGCCCCTGGGCCACTATATAGGATTCACATATCACCACTCGATGGGCTCAGCAACACCATATCATCTGCGTAGCTGATATTGTTGACACAGACTTCGTGTATACGACAACCAATACCGGTGCTGCTGAGCTCATCAATCAACCCGTTCATGTAAAGGTTGAAAAGCGTTGGAGAGCTTAGTCCTCCCTGCCTCACACCGCAATCCAAGCTATACTCCTCGGAAAGCGAGCCTGCCCATCGTACATTGTTTTTTTGATTACTATACCAGTACTTAAAAAGCGATAAAATTTCTCGAGGCAAGTCAGTCTTAAAATTCATTTTATGCCACAGGATCTCATAGGATACAAGGTCAAAAGCCTTTGACAAATCTAAATAGCAAGCATATAAGTACTGGTGTCTTTCTTGCAGTGTAGTACTGGACAGTCTGCTTGAGGCACAAAATGCGATACGATTTCTCGAGGCAAGTCAGTCTCTAAATTCATTTTATTCCACAGGATCTCATAGGATACAAGGTCAAAAGCCTTTGACAAATCTAAATAGCAAGCATATACTGGTGTCTTTCTTGCAGTGTAGTACTGGACAGTCTGCTTGAGGCACAAAATAGCACTCTCGGTTGAAAGACCAGGTCTGAAGCCGAACTGTGCGTCATTGAGCGAGACGTACTTATTTAGGCGCCGACTAAGCAAACTGTCCAGTACTTTCGCAATCACCGTAGCCAGGGATATTGGCCTATAATTAGACACATCTGATGAATCACCGGTCTTGTTTTTAATAACAGGTACAACTATAGTACGTATTAGGCTTTCAGGCAGATAAGAATGTGCTACACAATGATTAAAAAACAAAGCTAGTACTCTTGGCAAGTGTATTCCTGCGTACTGTAGATGCTCGATGCTGAGGCTATCATATCCAGGCGATTTGCCCCGCACCATGCCTGTAATTATTTACTCTACTTCTTGCGCGCGAAATTTTACACTAAGATATGTACTGCACGCCTCAGCATCAAGCTCCCGCCGCATCGGCTCCAGTGGAGAGTCTACATTAAAGTGCCGCCGGAACATACCAGCCAGATCTTCATCATTATCATCATTACAGGTCTCCCTCGAGGTACGCTACAAAGCACGGTCTCGAGCCAGCTGCATCCATTGGCTTCCATTTGTCGTTTGTTGTTACATATATATATATATATATATATATATATATATATATATATATATATATATATATATATATATATATATATATATTGTGACCTGTGACTGTTTGCACGAATTGTGAATGTAAAAGTATTTCCCGAATGGAATTCTACTTTTTATTCAAAATAATTGTGATAATCGCTTCGAACAATCTTCCCTAGTATTATAAGGCAGAAAAGTTTTTTTTTTTATAACAAAAGTATAATAATGAAACAATTTTGAGATAGTCATGGAAACAACTTGCAACTGTAAAATACTATTTTTATCTTTATAATACATGAAAGATACATAATATAAAATTAAAAATCTTGTACTGCCGACTTCCATATAAGTTATTAAGAATAACTCAAAACCTATTAATTCTCGAGGATTACCGTGTCCTCCCCCTCTCTTCGGACTTCGGATAATCCTATAATATGCCAGCGTAACTTGTCTATCTCTTCTTCCAGCTCCACAATCTTCTCGTCAGTCCTCAGGGTGCGTGCGTTGTACTCGTATGTTGCCAGGTCGAGTCGTCGTAGGTGGCAACCGAACCTCCACCGGAGATTCTTAGCACCCCCTGCCCCGCCGTTACCATGGTCGCCACCGTAGCCAGGAATAGCGGGGCCGCCGGGGACTGGGGGCCGTTTATTATTGTCATTGCTCATGGGGGGTATATTGCCATAGTTGCCACGCTTGGCGAGCGGGTTGGCAACCGCAGTTTTTTTATTGTTATTTTGGCTATTATCAGGAAGATGCTGCTGCCCATCTCCTGCCTGTTTCCCTTTGTCGCCTTTTACGACACCCACGGGAAGATACGGGGTAGTGGATATTCTTAACCGCCACTACACGGCAACAATTACAATTCTGCTTACAAACGAATATTTCATAGTGTCATTTGAGTTGAGGAACAAACAGCGAAATCCGCCATAAAGGTTTTGTTAGAACTCAAAAGTCATAAATGTGAAAAAAAAATTATATTAATTTAACAAAGGAGCTCTTCATAAACATCGTTAGCCGTTTTATTTTGTGGTGCTAAAATAAACAAGTTAGTGGGATTACAGATACGCGACATTGCCACATAGAGCTGTCACTCACAAGCAAACACTCACCGGTAGTAGGGTCCTTTAACGAAACGGAAAGTTATTTGGAACAATCGGTATTCGTGAAAAAAAAAATAACTTTTTCAGCCGCATCGCAACCGGTAAGTATCTCTGCCTCAACCACATGTCTCTGAAGAGCAACTACTTTGAGCCGAGTACGATGGCATAACTTAGGTGGGCTCAAATTTCTTAAAAGAATTATGGGTAGGTACATTTAATTTCATGTGCAGTGAGCCCTGATGCCGGTAATGCATTCAAAAACTCTACAGGATAAGCTGTTACTTCTTCATGGTCCACTACTCTATTTATTGACGCATACATACGTAACATGTTCGCTTTCAATACGTCCTAAAATGGTCATGTTGATACTTACCGCTTGATCATTACGAGTCGTAAGTATAGCGCGCTCGCAAAGCCAGGAGTTTCCTTGGTTTACTATAATAATAATTCATTTATTTCGGACAAATATATATATATATATATATATATATATATATATATATATATATATATATATATATATATCCATAGCTGTTAGTAAATGTTTTCTTATATCTAGTGTTAGTAACATATTGTTGACGACACAAGTATGAAACTGCACCGATGGTGGCAATAAGCCAGTCTACAAGGCAGCATGTAGCCGTATCCAGCGAGCCAACATCGGCGAGTCCCAGCGGTCAGCTAGCGTACGCAGGATGCTGTTGAGGCTGCCGCGCACGCGCCGAAGTAGCGATGCACAGCGCTTGCGCATGATCGCAGCGAATCCGTCCGTGTGCAGCAGCGCGGCAGACCCCTCAGCAACCTGAACACGTTATTATATTGTATGCGCAGGTCGCTGTATGCCCTCCGCGTATAGTCTACCCACAGACTGCACGTGTAAAAGGACTGGCAATAAGCTTTAAAAAGCGTAACTTTAACTTGACTAGAACATCGTGTAAATCTGCGAGCCAACATGTTGCAGCGGACAGACAGCGCCCTCCTCTCTCTTTCAATATCTAAGTTGTCTTTTTGATCCTCCGTGACCCAGTAGCTCAAATACTTAAAACACTCCACCTTATTTAAAGGAGTACCACCTAACGTAAAATTCGGTATATTAGTGTAACGTTTATTATCCGGTCTAAATATCATAAATGCACTCTTTATAGCGTTGTATTTAAGCCCCTGGGCCACTATATAGGATTCACATATCACCACTCGATGGGCTCAGCAACACCATATCATCTGCGTAGCTGATATTGTTGACACAGACTTCGTGTATACGACAACCAATACCGGTGCTGCTGAGCTCATCAATCAACCCGTTCATGTAAAGGTTGAAAAGCGTTGGAGAGCTTAGTCCTCCCTGCCTCACACCGCAATCCAAGCTATACTCCTCGGAAAGCGAGCCTGCCCATCGTACATTGTTTTTTTGATTACTATACCAGTACTTAAAAAGCGATAAAATTTCTCGAGGCAAGTCAGTCTTAAAATTCATTTTATGCCACAGGATCTCATAGGATACAAGGTCAAAAGCCTTTGACAAATCTAAATAGCAAGCATATAAGTACTGGTGTCTTTCTTGCAGTGTAGTACTGGACAGTCTGCTTGAGGCACAAAATGCGATACGATTTCTCGAGGCAAGTCAGTCTCTAAATTCATTTTATTCCACAGGATCTCATAGGATACAAGGTCAAAAGCCTTTGACAAATCTAAATAGCAAGCATATACTGGTGTCTTTCTTGCAGTGTAGTACTGGACAGTCTGCTTGAGGCACAAAATAGCACTCTCGGTTGAAAGACCAGGTCTGAAGCCGAACTGTGCGTCATTGAGCGAGACGTACTTATTTAGGCGCCGACTAAGCAAACTGTCCAGTACTTTCGCAATCACCGTAGCCAGGGATATTGGCCTATAATTAGACACATCTGATGAATCACCGGTCTTGTTTTTAATAACAGGTACAACTATAGTACGTATTAGGCTTTCAGGCAGATAAGAATGTGCTACACAATGATTAAAAAACAAAGCTAGTACTCTTGGCAAGTGTATTCCTGCGTACTGTAGATGCTCGATGCTGAGGCTATCATATCCAGGCGATTTGCCCCGCACCATGCCTGTAATTATTTACTCTACTTCTTGCGCGCGAAATTTTACACTAAGATATGTACTGCACGCCTCAGCATCAAGCTCCCGCCGCATCGGCTCCAGTGGAGAGTCTACATTAAAGTGCCGCCGGAACATACCAGCCAGATCTTCATCATTATCATCATTACAGGTCTCCCTCGAGGTACGCTACAAAGCACGGTCTCGAGCCAGCTGCATCCATTGGCTTCCATTTGTCGTTTGTTGTTACATATATATATATATATATATATATATATATATATATATATATATATATATATATATATATATATATATAAATTGTGACCTGTGACTGTTTGCACGAATTGTGAATGTAAAAGTATTTCCCGAATGGAATTCTACTTTTTATTCAAAATAATTGTGATAATCGCTTCGAACAATCTTCCCTAGTATTATAAGGCAGAAAAGTTTTTTTTTTTATAACAAAAGTATAATAATGAAACAATTTTGAGATAGTCATGGAAACAACTTGCAACTGTAAAATACTATTTTTATCTTTATAATACATGAAAGATACATAATATAAAATTAAAAATCTTGTACTGCCGACTTCCATATAAGTTATTAAGAATAACTCAAAACCTATTAATTCTCGAGGATTACCGTGTCCTCCCCCTCTCTTCGGACTTCGGATAATCCTATAATATGCCAGCGTAACTTGTCTATCTCTTCTTCCAGCTCCACAATCTTCTCGTCAGTCCTCAGGGTGCGTGCGTTGTACTCGTATGTTGCCAGGTCGAGTCGTCGTAGGTGGCAACCGAACCTCCACCGGAGATTCTTAGCACCCCCTGCCCCGCCGTTACCATGGTCGCCACCGTAGCCAGGAATAGCGGGGCCGCCGGGGACTGGGGGCCGTTTATTATTGTCATTGCTCATGGGGGGTATATTGCCATAGTTGCCACGCTTGGCGAGCGGGTTGGCAACCGCAGTTTTTTTATTGTTATTTTGGCTATTATCAGGAAGATGCTGCTGCCCATCTCCTGCCTGTTTCCCTTTGTCGCCTTTTACGACACCCACGGGAAGATACGGGGTAGTGGATATTCTTAACCGCCACTACACGGCAACAATTACAATTCTGCTTACAAACGAATATTTCATAGTGTCATTTGAGTTGAGGAACAAACAGCGAAATCCGCCATAAAGGTTTTGTTAGAACTCAAAAGTCATAAATGTGAAAAAAAAATTATATTAATTTAACAAAGGAGCTCTTCATAAACATCGTTAGCCGTTTTATTTTGTGGTGCTAAAATAAACAAGTTAGTGGGATTACAGATACGCGACATTGCCACATAGAGCTGTCACTCACAAGCAAACACTCACCGGTAGTAGGGTCCTTTAACGAAACGGAAAGTTATTTGGAACAATCGGTATTCGTGAAAAAAAAAATAACTTTTTCAGCCGCATCGCAACCGGTAAGTATCTCTGCCTCAACCACATGTCTCTGAAGAGCAACTACTTTGAGCCGAGTACGATGGCATAACTTAGGTGGGCTCAAATTTCTTAAAAGAATTATGGGTAGGTACATTTAATTTCATGTGCAGTGAGCCCTGATGCCGGTAATGCATTCAAAAACTCTACAGGATAAGCTGTTACTTCTTCATGGTCCACTACTCTATTTATTGACGCATACATACGTAACATGTTCGCTTTCAATACGTCCTAAAATGGTCATGTTGATACTTACCGCTTGATCATTACGAGTCGTAAGTATAGCGCGCTCGCAAAGCCAGGAGTTTCCTTGGTTTACTATAATAATAATTCATTTATTTCGGACAATATATATATATATATATATATATATATATATATATATATATATATATCCATAGCTGTTAGTAAATGTTTTCTTATATCTAGTGTTAGTAACATATTGTTGACGACACAAGTATGAAACTGCACCGATGGTGGCAATAAGCCAGTCTACAAGGCAGCATGTAGCCGTATCCAGCGAGCCAACATCGGCGAGTCCCAGCGGTCAGCTAGCGTACGCAGGATGCTGTTGAGGCTGCCGCGCACGCGCCGAAGTAGCGATGCACAGCGCTTGCGCATGATCGCAGCGAATCCGTCCGTGTGCAGCAGCGCGGCAGACCCCTCAGCAACCTGAACACGTTATTATATTGTATGCGCAGGTCGCTGTATGCCCTCCGCGTATAGTCTACCCACAGACTGCACGTGTAAAAGGACTGGCAATAAGCTTTAAAAAGCGTAACTTTAACTTGACTAGAACATCGTGTAAATCTGCGAGCCAACATGTTGCAGCGGACAGACAGCGCCCTCCTCTCTCTTTCAATATCTAAGTTGTCTTTTTGATCCTCCGTGACCCAGTGGCCCAAATACTTAAAACACTCCACCGTCTTTAAAGGAGTACCACCTAACGTAAAATTCGGTATATTAGTGTAACGTTTATTATCCGGTCTAAATACTCGTATCATAAATGCACTCTTTATAGCGTTGTATTATAGCCCCTGGGCCGCTATATAGAATTCACATATATTAATCATTTTCTTTAGAGCACCACTCGATGGGCTCAGCAACACCATATCATCTGCGTAGCTGATATTGTTGACACAGACTTCGTCTATATGACAACCAATACCGGTGCTGCTGAGCTCATCAATCAACCCGTTCATGTAAAAGGTTGAATTGAAAAGCGTTAGAGAGCTTAGTCCCCCCTGCCTCACACCGCAATCCAAGCTATACTCCTCGGAAAGCGAGCCTGCCCATCGTACATTGTTTTTTTGATTACTATACCAGTACTTAAAAAGCGATACAATTTCTCGAGGCAAGTCAGTCTCAAAATTCATTTTATTCCACAGGATCTCATAGGATACAAGGTCAAAAGCCTTCGACAAATCTAAATAGCAAGCATATACTGGTGTCTTTCTTGCAGTTTAATACTGGACAGTCTGCTTGAGGCACAAAATAGCACTCTCGGTTGAAAGACCAGGTCTGAAGCCGAACTGTGCGTCATTGAGCGAGACGTACTTATTTAGGCGCCGACTAAGCAAACTGTCCAGTACTTTCGCAATCACCGTAGCCAGGGATATTGGCCTATAATTAGACACATCTGATGAATCACCGGTCTTGTTTTTTATAACAGGTACAACTATAGTACGTATTAGGCTTTCAGATAGATAAGAATGTGCTACACAAAGATTAAAAAACAAAGCTAGTACTCTTGGCAAGTGTACTCCTGCGTACTGTAGATGCTCGATGCTGAGGCTGTCATATCCAGGCGATTTGCCCCGCACCATGCCTTTAATTATTTCCTCTACTTTTTGCACGTGAAATTTCACACTAAGATATGTACTGCACGCCTCAGCATCAAGCTCCCGCCGCATCGGCTCCAGTGGAGAGTCTACCTTAAAGTGCCGCCGGAACATACCAGCCAGATCTTCATCATTATCATCATTACAGGTCTCCCTCGAGGTACGCTACAAAGCACGGTCTCGAGCCACCTGCATCCATTGGCTTCCATTTGTCGTTTGTTGTCCTATATATATATATAACTTGTGACCTGTGACTGTTTGCACGAATTGTGAATGTAAAAGTATTTCCCGAATGGAATTCTACTTTTTATTCAAAATAATTGTGATAATCGCTTCGAACAATCTTCCCTAGTATTATAAGGCAGAAACGTTCTTTTTATAACAAAAGTATAATAATGAAACAATTTTGAGTAATTCATGGAAACAACTTGCAACTGTAAAACACTGTTTTTATCTTTATAATACATGAAAGATACATAATATAAAATTAAAAATTTTGTACTGCCGACTTCCATATAAGTTATTAAGAATAAATCAAAAACTATTGGTCTGATCTTGATCAAATTCATATGGGACCACACCAGCTTTCAAATAAAAAAGAATCATCCAAATCGGTTCACCCAGTAAAAAGTTATGAGGTAACACACATAAAAAAACATACAGTCGAATTGAGTACCGTCTCCTTTTTGGAAGTCGGCAGAAAAGCATCTCGTTTATTAAATAATATTTTTTTTATTTCAAAATATTAAATCATTTATACACAATACAGTAGTTCAGAACACTATGCTACTATTTGTACTATGCAATAAATAAATGAAAGTAAAATAATATCTGGACGTACATACAACAATTCCTTGCAATTGAAAAAAAATCGCTTTAAACATTGAGTTATATGTACTACGTACTAGAGAAGCCATTCCGAACATTGACTATGTTCAACTGAACTGTAGTGCAATCCATACAAACTAAATATTGCGTAAATTGAAGATTTGTGAATTCCATAAAATAATTATTATTACATTTTATTTAGAAATATGTTTTTTTAGATTAAATTAAGATATTTTATATTAAATTTTTATATTTATTTTATATTAATATCTTATTTTATATTAAATTAAAGTCTTCGCGCATGCGCGACTACTACACCCGCGCATCGCGAAGACATAGAGTAGGACACAATTTTTGTTTGGAATGGCTTCTCTAGTACGTAGTACATATAACTCAATGGGCTTAAACATATCATATCATCAGTAGGACAATTTGAAAAAAAACGCATAAAAAAATTGAGGGGTAATAGTTTTCGATACTCATGCGCCGATTCCTCCTGGACTATACCTCAGTAGCTATTATTCCTCAATTGTCACTGACGATACATTCAAACTTACTTCCGTTCTTATAGCACTATAGTAAGTATGTCTTGCTCCCCCCTCCCCCCCCCCGAACGGGTACCCGCCTTTTCGTGGGAGGCTTAGTAGCCGTGCCTTGGTCACCCGCGATGAACAAAGAGGAACCCCTTGGCTGGCCTGTGGTGTAGGGCCGTTCCGAGGTGGCCAATACGAGTGGGCTTTGCGAGCCCACTTCGGATGTGTGTCGGTGGGCTGCGACGAGAGGGGTGCCCTCTCCTCCTACCGCTGCAGCCGAGGTGCAGTCGTGGGGGAAGAGGAGTGTTGGTATGACAATGCGCCACTCGCCCTATCCACCGCGACTCTGATGGTGCCGAACCGTTAAATGATGCGGTGCTGGTAGGGCTGCGGGGGGAGAGGAATGTTGGTATTGCGTGCGCCGCTCTCCCTACCCTCCGCAGCTGAATCTTGGCTGGCGGCGGAGCCATAGATCAGATCCGCCACTGGGGTCGGGAAGGCTGGTGCTTCTGAGTGCTAGTATTTCCTGGCCCCATGGCCTACGCGCATCGGACACATGGTCGTCTGTTGCGCATGTTAAGTTGGAGGCTGGGGAGTAGTAGTCTCTCCCAAGGAGGAGCCGCCATGGGGCGGCCAGCGGATGTGTGCCAAAAGCGTTCCCGTGGCCCTGCCAATATGCGACGAAGGTGGAACACCATGGGGTTTTAGTCGGTGCGAGTCCAACATAACCCGTCCTTGCCCCCGCGAGGCGGGTATGCGTAGGCATTTCCACATAAAAAAAAGGTATATCTTGCTCAATTAACATGTGTAAGGTTAGGGCTTGCAAAGGAAAATGTCGAATCGTAAAATGGAAATGACGATATCCATAATATGTACTAAAGAGTATATATCGATACACAAACATGATGTGTCTTTTTTCTGGTTTTAGAACAGGTGTAGGACTTAAGTCTTAAGTGAAGTGTAGGACAATGAAATACTCCATTCTTGTCAAATATTATTTATTTTTAAAATTACATATTATGTATAACTTAAGTATATTATAAAGTAAAAACGTTCAGTTATTTTTTTTTAATTTGAACTTTAATATATCTATAAAATAAATATAGAAACGGAATTAAAATAATATTAATATAGACGTTTTCTATTATTTAAAAATTAACAACATTTTTTATTACTTTTTGATAAGAAAGTTATTTGATTTAATAAATGGCTATACGGTCATATTTTATTCTAAATAAATTATTTTTCTTAATCTATTATCAAAGGCTATTGATTAGCAAATTATAAGTACACTTAAAAATATTTAAACTAAGGCAGTAGCAAGAAGAAGTTGTACATATAATTTAAAAATAAATATTACCCACCTTCTGTGGTAATCAGGTAAAAAGGCACGTGCCAAAACAAGTGATGATTTTTTTTTAAATACGACTACAACACCTTTTTTTTTAAATTGCATATAGACAAACATCCAGCCCCAATCTTCCTAAACGGGAGTACAGTTTTCCACCGTCTGCTGCTAGCAACATTGGTAGTCAAGTTATCGCTGCAAAAATCCTATTAAGACCTTTGTCCCGTTTCTCTTTTACATTTTAATGTTTGGAATAACAAGTTCTAGAGACTTCAGCTGCTTCTAAATTTACAAATAACAAACTGTTAAAAAAGAATGTAATGACAAATGAATCTGAAGCAAATATGTGTCTTTAAAACAATTCTCTTGAATAATTTAATTGACTCTTCTCTACTTCTCTCAAAGGTATCATTTATTGCTCGTGCTCGTCTTCCAGTGCGATCCTCACGTAAAATGCCACTTTTTGTTCCTCCGCGGTTACATAAAAGATATACTCGTAACGCATTCGTATACCGTTCCACTGACTTATATAATAAACAATTTACTAATATCGACCTTTTTAACACATCTCTCAATACCTTAAAACAAACATTAAAAACCAATTTAAGTAAGGTTTGCAAGTGAGTTGCAATTTTTTTTTTTGGTATGTATATGTATATATACCTATATATTCTATTAATGCTTCTGTACTTAGTCGTTTTGTTATGTAAATAATAGCTATGTAGTGTTACCATGTAACTTTCTTTTAAATTGTGTTTAACTTTTCGGCACTGTAGGTCAATTTTTAAGAGATAAGTTGTTTGTATTGCATTTTCTTTTGTATACGACTGTTTGTTGCCAAAATAAATTAAAAAAAAAAAAATTCTATTCTTTAAAATGTTATTCTCACAGTTTTGCCGCGCTTACTACCACGTCGATTAAATAAAGTATTAAAACAGTGTCTCATACCCTGATTGGTTTATAATTTATAGTAATACATACGTATGTATGTGTCATTATAAATTCATATAGTTATTACTATTATTTCTAATACATACATACGTGTATGTCCACTATTATACAGTACAGTTTCGTGTGAAATATAGTCGGCGCTGAATATAGTATTGACGGTTCCGTAGCTCAGAGCTTAGCTTATGTTTAGTCGCGGCGCTGTAGAATTCCGGGTTCAAATCTCGCACGGAACAAGTATTTCTATGGCCTACAACTAATTGTTTCGGTTCTGAATGTGTCCATGTGCAATTTATGTTGATGAAATGCCTCCCAGATTCAGGATAAAAATAAAACTATACTGTAACATTTAAAAATATAGTTTAAAAAAAAATAGAAAACTGTTGCCATTTGTCAAGTGTGTCGAGTGGACTTATATAATAATTAATAAAATATATGATATATTAATATTTGGTTAAAAACTAAGGGTCAAACGAGCGAAGGGCGTTTGAGGCTCACGATGGGTACGTTAATGTTGGGCGGCGGCGACGTCGAGGGCGAAAGGCCATTTGAATATTGGTGGACTGAGAGATGTGACTGCAATATTACAAATACATATATTTAATTAGAATTTATTCTACATTTAACTATAAATAAAAGAAATAGAACAAAGAAGTGATTTAATTATAGATCCACTAGGAAACAATTACCATATGTAAGATTATAACAGATTTTTTACTATTATAGTTCGGCCGTTCAGAGAATGCGTTCCTGACACGTCGCGATTGAACTGACGACGTAACTTTGTAATGGCGTTGCAGTTACGATAAAAATATTTTTGCTGGTTGTTTATCGTTTTAACAATAGATGAGTATTAAAACAACATTATTATATCAATAATCAATGAATGTTATAATTTTGAGCCAAACTGAGTGTCAAATAACTTGGTAAACAATATTTTTCTAAATCTATACTGCGCTATTACAAGGTTATGTCAGCGCTTTATATTTGTAGTGCTGTGCTAACAATAACAGGCAATAACAGTATCGTAATCTGTTCTTATAGAGTTATACTTTATAAAATAATACGTTTTGTTTTTCTTTTTAAGAATTTGAAAACTAATGGACTATAAGATAACTTTTATTAAATATAAAAATAAAACTACGACCAAACCGAACGCGCGAAAGAAAGTAGCATTTTTATATTTAGGTTGAAAATGGTAACCCCAAATGGCGTAATGGGCCGCCATTTTGTGACGCTAAAACAGTCGTCTGTTGTCGTTTCGTGCGCATAGACCACGTTCTTCAAGTGTTTTCGATCTGTTTTTATTTGATTACCCGGCTTTCGTTTAATGGACTGTTTCTGCTTTTCAAACTGACATCGGCGCTAAATCGGATTTCGATTGTGTTTTGTATTGCGTTCTTTTTACTTTTGGTGCATAATAATGCCTAAACGTGGACAAACATTGAAAAATGGAGCCCGTGAGTTAATCATCAAGCTGCAAGATTACTTTGAGCGGGAGCGGCAAAATGGCGGACCCCTGTTACCTGTCGAACAAATACAAGAACGCGTCTCTCAGGCGCTTGGAGTTAGCAAACGAACGATAAGAAATATTAATAAAGAAAAGTTCGGCTCTACTGGCACGGAAGATAATATTTTACGTACTCCGAAGAAGAAACGTAGAACTAAACCCGTGACAGATATTGACACCTTTAACGCCGATGCAATCAGAAATCATATATATGGTTACTATTCCAGAAATGAATATCTCAACAGGAAGAAGCTTTTGGCATCGTTAAGAGAAGCTGGACTGTTTAGCGGGGGTAAAACTGCTTTAACCAAAATCTTAAAAGATATTGGTTTTTCGTATGAAAAAAAAGACTAATGAAAAATTTTATTAGAACGATACGACATAATTTTAAAACGGATAAGTTTTTTGAGAGAAGCAAAAAATATTGATAACTGGGATAATAATATAATTATACATGTAGGCGAAGATGATGATGAAGACACCACCTCCTCAAGCGAATCGGAGTCTGATTAATATTCTGTACGCACATTCAATTCAATGTACTTTATTGCATAGAAATTCAGATTGTAACTTTGTAACAAAGAATAAATAAAACAATTTTATTATATTAATATTGCCTTTTTTTGTTTTCCACTTAAATTACTAAAATATAAATTTTAAATGATTCCGCCAATTTAAAACGAAAATAATCTTAAAAATAACGCGGCGGTTCATTTTGGACGAGCGG
The DNA here is from genome assembly GCA_963668995.1 of Parnassius mnemosyne. Classification (NCBI taxonomy): domain Eukaryota; kingdom Metazoa; phylum Arthropoda; class Insecta; order Lepidoptera; family Papilionidae; genus Parnassius; species Parnassius mnemosyne. Next base: position 44,222,903 of record CAVLGL010000057.1, on the reverse strand, counting down.
TGACGAACTCAGTGTTATGTTGTGCCCATCACTAGTCGTGACTAACTGATAGATATCAGGAACGCATTTTCTGAACGGCCGAACTATAAGCGGAAAGTGTAATAAGTAGAGCTTAACAAAAAAACAAACAAAAATATTAAAAAATTCACATTTTTTACTAAAATAGACTTTATCAAGTAATTTAAAAATTTTGTTGAAAAATTCTATTCCAACTACTAAACTAGCAGCACTTATTGGCTAATGGAATAGGTATATAAATCTATATCCGCTCTTTTACCACAAATTCCTTCGTCGCTTTTCGTTTATCATCATCATCATTATTATCATCACTACGGCCAATTACAGAACCAAGGCCTCCCCATGTCACAAATCATGGACCTGAGCCACCTGCATGAGCCGTTCTTCGAGATATGGCTTGTTCGGAGAAAAAAAAAACGGGGATTCGTTGTGGATTTTATCACAGGAATCCCACCCTAGACACAGGCCTCCTCACACTTCAAAGAGGGTTTTAGGAAAAGGAAGTATCCACCGCGCTGCCCTAATGGGTTTTTTTCACAGATTTCACATGTCTTTGAAATATTTTTTAATTTTTCGAGAGGAAGCCCTCACGATGTTTTCCTTCATCACGGAGCACGTAATTACCCAGCCCTTGAAATTGTAAGTTAACATTTTTCTTTGGTGCCGCTGGGGAAGTGGTTGCTGTGGCCCATAGACATCTACATCTATCCTCGTTTGTGAGTCAAAATGCAGATGCGTTGTCAGCCTTGAGGACTAAGATGGAATGCCTCTTTTCCAGTAAAAAGTGTTTCCGGTTCTCTACACTCACCATACGAAACACAGCAATATCAAGCTGCTATATATATATTTAATATCACAGGAGAAACCACGAGTATATCCATCTTAATGACTTGCTGTATAATTATGAGCTTCTTCATACCGCCAACCGTAAGGGCCAACGGTTGGTACCATAAGCATCAAACGCAATGAAAATATAAAAACACTGGTTTCAATCTATTTAAATAATCTCTGAAAATCAATCATCTTATTCTATCCCATTATATACATATTATAAATTAATATCTTATTAAATAGAAGTTTTGTTTTAAGTCTATTTTGCGCACGCCCCTTTGGAAAGGATGAAACTTGACTTGACAGTTCAAACTTCAAACTATTTACATTTATTTTTCTGTGTTAACTAGGGAGATAAAAAAAATTGCGTACATATCTACAAAATAATAATAAAAAATACAAAATATTAAAATTCCAACAAGTAACAGTTAAAACAACAATTCAAGTAATCGATCTCAGATCGATATCCCTACTTCACATAGTTGTTGTTGTTTTAACTTTCGTTAATTGTTTCACCATTTCGTTTCATTATTAACCACAGATTCTTTTGGTGATTTTATACTGATTTTGATTTTATATCTTTAAGTAATTATATTTAAAAATAACCTGTTACAACGTAATAACAGTGAAAAATCACCTGTTACAGTGTAGGTAATAGATAATCTCACTTTTACTTATTTTACAATAACTCAGCGCATAGATTGACAAATCTTGCCAGATTTTCAGCTATGAATTGTTTATATATACGCTTTCAAATGGTCCTACTTTCATTTTGTTAACACTTGGGCCCAAGAATATATGGAGATGTCTCGTTCTCCTTTCCTACATATACCCGCCAACACCAATAACCCTAAAAGTTCCATGAAACTATTGCACACACTTACGTACGTAACTACGAGTAGTCTGGTTGTACTTGTCTTAGTTGCATCAAGAAATAAGAAGATACAATATTGATACACTAATACAATGAAATTATTCTTTCCAATCGAAACACACAACACCAACAAACATGTAAACCAAACATAATATTGAATAAATGCTTTATTTCGTCACACGGAAATAGTTTATTCATATTTTATTTTAGCACTAGTACACTCTGCTTTAATTTACAGTTAGTAAGTATGTTATTTACGTTGAAAAATAAAGATAAGATTTTTGTTTTAAACGTTTAATATATGATGGCATAGTCATAGTATTGCCATCACGTCTACTGTAAAGAAAAGAAATCTTTATTTTTAAAATGAAGAATATTTCGTTACGAAGTTAAACACATTTATTTCTTTTAAGATAATGAAAATGTAAAAAAAATTCTCAATGCATTTACGTGCAATTGTAATTTATGGGGAAATCGTGGGAAATATGATACTTGGATATACGATTTTTTTTAAAGTAGAACAAACAAGGCAAAGGACTTGTATTAAGAAAAATATTTCACACATTTCATCATAGCATTAGGCGTGAGTGCGAAATACCTTCAGTAGAGAAGATCGTAGCACACTGTTGTATCTATTGTACAAAAGAAAAATATTAACACAGAAACTAAACACAGAAAGACTTCGTTTTATGTCCCGTCTGTTGATTCTTAAAATTAAGCGGGAAATTATTTTGAATGTAAAATATAAAATAATAAAAATATTTTTTTTTTCTAAAATTAAAAAATGGGGACATGTTGACATATTGCCAACATAAAAAAATAATTTTCCAATTAGTACATTTTATTTCCAGCAACATGATAACATTTAACTTGTTATAATATGTAATATGTATGTGTATATATTTTAATATAAGTGTATAAAGTTTTTCATACATTTACATCAACTTAATAATTTACATTAGAATTAAGTACAAGTAGTTTTGTATATATCTTCGAAAAAATTATTGTAAGTGTAGATTAATAAAGTATGAATGTAAACAATATATTAAAATTTTGATTAAAATTTGGAACCTAATTAAATTTTAAATTAATAATAATTAAACAAATATAAATGTTGATATTTTTCACGTAGGTTAAACATAACTAAACATAATAACACTTATAGGATTTATTTGCGAATGTTAAACACATTTTATGAATGTTATCTGGTAGGGCATTCCGCAAGCGGATATATGTATTAATAATAAAATTAATGTGACCATCACAACAATAGAAGAAGATTGAACTTTACAAAGTTAATACAAAACTACCAAAAACACACAACAACGATAACAAACAATGTTACAATCACAAGAAGCAATAAACACACTTACCAGTATAACGAACAATTTAAGCTCAAGTACATATTATTATATCAGAGCGAAATATTATAATTATCGAAAAAGCTTCAATGAACGCATAAATCTCAAAACATCTTCAACATGAAAAACATTGAGTACGATTTGTCGAAAGATGTGCGATGACATGGCGATGACATTTTAGGCTTAGTATAGATTTAAAAAAAAATGTTTTAATTCATTTAAGATTAATTTCATCAAGTGTTAAATGCTCTAATGAGCATACAAATTAACCTTATAAATTTAATAATATGTAATAATGAATGAAATACTCAGATCTAAATTATTATTTAAACTATGTAAGAAATGGGTTATCTTATGTAGGAAAGGGGTAAATTTCTATATTTTAGTCAAATATTTTAAGTTCGAAGAGTATAAAATCGAGGTTTTGGAACGTGAAGAATGCGAAATATCAACTTCAGATATTTTTATTTAAAGCATATTGCCGTCTTGTATGTAGTTAAATTGGACATTATATTGAATTGTTGGGAGGATAATAAAAAGTTATCTAAAGGTAATATAAAACCATAAAAAAATTTGATTTTTGTTAATAAAACAATTTAAACTCACTATTCAACATGAGATTTTAAAAATTAATTCATAAAAGTAGAAACAAACTATACATTAAAGATATTCTGACAAATTATTCTTAAGGAACTAATGCTCTATCTAATGGAGGCACCATAATGCTGGCACTACACGATCGTCCAATTCCAAACATTCCCCAAACCTAAGCGAACTCGTTCAAAGTTCAAACCAGTACTTGGTAATAAGCGAAAAGACAGAAAGATGATGGTCGCTGGTTAAACGTGAACGTCTATCGCTGAGCCGACTCGGCTCTACTACGTGGTACACGCGTGTTGGATTCAGTGTTTGATACAGTGTGTTGGATACAGTCTACACATTTAGTGTGGGATGAATCGTTGGAGGGTTGAACGATTGTCTAGAGCCGGCTTAACACTATTGTGTCAAACTACTTCAAATGTCAACTCGAGGGAAGTGTACAAAAAATGAAATGGCACTTGGAAGCTTAGCGACCTATCTCACCTAATTATCACATTGTGGAAAACTTAACTCGCTAATAACTTTAACAAGTTAATTGGGGCACTTTATACAGCCCTAAATATTTAATCACTAAACTTATTTTATATAAACAGTAAAACTCCATATAACATGGCAATGTTAAATATAGTCAAAGCAGCTGTCTTATAGCAAATTTTTAAAACTGTGCCACGTCTGGTTACAAGTCACAGAACGGAACCAACATTAATGTAAAAAAAAGAGGCAGTCATAAGGACTACCGAAAAAAGTGAAAACTAAATGATATATGCATATACATGTACACAGGTCGCTATACTGCGCGTCGCTAGTCTGGCGCAAGCGCAATACGCCACGAGCATGTCGAGGTCATCTGTGACGCGAACCCATAAGTTTTTCCCCTGCCAAAAATCGCTTAACGCGGCTAAAGAAGTTTTACTTCAAAAAAAAATATTTGTGTTTGTCTCCATGATCAAAAACGTATCATAGCTTATCGCTATCATGTATCACGTAAGCTAGAATCAGTGATTGGCTCCGTACTAGTAGTCTTACTATCAAATCTCTTGTCAAATTAAATAGTTCTGACTGTATTCAGAAGTTGTTGCCGGAAGCGAAACCAAAATCTTACATGGTACCATTTTAAGCGGGGGTTCTAAGCCATCGCGCTACCGACCTGGCAACCTATAAGCCGCGCACAAAAGGTTTACTGATAATCCCATATACTTTAGTCTTCCGCGGCCACGTTTTTCTACAATCGTTAAAGCCCATAGAAAACTATAGAAATAAATAAATTCAATTATTTATTTCTATAGTTTATCTATATACATATTCCGAAATGAATTCACAGATTATAGTTGTAGCATGAATAGGTCAGCTCGACCGGGCTAGGACATAATACCAGCTTAATGCTGCTGTAGAAAACCGGAGACCCTTTTGACTGGAAACAAGACGTTTCATCTTAATTCTCAGGGGTGTGTGGTTGGGTGTGTTAGGGTGGGTTTATCCCAAGTGGTAACATTGAAAATTATGTACAACCGACTTCAATATAAATTACTAAGTATAACTCAAAAACTATTGGTCAGACCTTGATCAAATATTGAACCACATTACCGACAAGTGACACGTGACCATCACGCGACTTAACTTTGAAATATGTATGCGATTGTAGAGAGTGCGCGGATCGTAGTATACTAACAAAGTTCACATCATACATCATCATGTTAAATGAATTAAATTAACTGTGACAGATATGGGGGCAGTTCCAAAATATACAGCTCCATATGGATTTTAATACAATTTTATATGACGCAGAAATTAATATTAATTTTGCTGTGCCAATGTTTGATTACGTATAATTATATTCAAAACTCTACCATAAACAGTAAACTTGTGTCAAATTGTATAAAGAATTTAACAATGCCATGTTACGTGAAGGCCCTCTGTTTTGTGTAAAAATAATGTAAATTTAAATCGTCGATGTTACGCTCGATGTGATTTATCTGCGACTCGACATCCCTTCCTGCAATATGGTTTTTATATTATAATTTAGATACATATTTTAAACTAAAATAAAAATACTATCTTTACTATATATTTAATACATGCCAACGCATTTTATACCTGGTTAGTCAACAGAGAGAACACTTTTTTAATAATTAACATTTAAATTAAATTCGTCGTTAAGTGTTATGACCATTAATTACGAGTAACAAAACAAGCAAGGAATACATTAGCACAACATCCCGGTCCAAACCACCACTAAGATTTGATATGAATGAAATGTTATACTCTTACTGAACTACTTAATGAATCTTTAAATTAATTTTATTATTGTAAATAAATTAATAATTATTGTGTATGAATTGGAGATTGTTTGTAAATTGTGTGAGAATGTATTTTTTTTTTTAGAAAATACGCTTTTAATTTTTGGTAATTTGAAATAAAAGATTCAGTTTCGTTCGTTTCTAATATAAATAAAAAAAGAACCTGTAATTCGTTTGCAAGCCATACTTCATGTATTTGTTAACTTCTATAGAAAGGATACTATTGACGACATATTAAATTTTGAAAACTATAAGGTTTAATTTCGGTTTCACTTTTTAATGCAATAGGGTCGATTTTCGTTTACACTAAATAGTGTTATGTGGAGTAATTTTAAGTCTATATATAAGGAAATCGCTAAATTAGCGAATTAAGAAACACTAGATCGTTTATTTGTTCGTATGTATGGGTGTATGCGTGAGTATAAATGTGTATTGCTAAGTTTGGCTATATAAAGGATACTACATGTTGAAAACTATAAGGTTTAATGTAGGTTTCAGTTTTTTATGCAATAGGATCGATTTTTGTTTGCACTATATATAGTATTATGTAGAGTAATTTTAAGTCTAATAAGGAAATGGGTAAAACAGCGTATTGCGAAACACTAGATTATTTGTTTGTTCATATGTATGGGTGTATGCGTGAGTATAAGTGTGTAGTGCTAAGTTTGGAGGCATACCTTGAAAATATTGGTAAGTTCGTCAAGCAGAGTCTCGTAGCGGAAAGAGATACGTATGTCAGGCACGTTGGTGCGAGTTATGTCATTGCCGGCCACACCCTCCTTCATGTAGTTGGGGCCCAGCCAGTACTGCTTCATCTGGCGATCACAGTTTACATATTACAGTAAGTGTATTTTTTTGTGGTTGCAGTGGTCCATAGACATCATCTATCCTCGATTACGAATCAAAATGCAGATGCGTTGTCACCCGTGAGGACTAAGACAGAATTCCTCGACATGTCGCACGAGCTCAGCTTCCACACCTGCGCCGCGATGCTGTACTCCTGCATCAGCGCACTCACCTCGTGCGGGAAGCCGGACATGAGCACGGAGTTGCGCGCCAGCTCGCACATGTCGCACGAGCTCAGCTTCCACACCTGCGCCGCGATGCTGTACTCCTGCATCAGCGCACTCACCTCGTGCGGGAAGCCGGACATGAGCACGGAGTTGCGCGCCAGCTCGCACATGTCGCACGAGCTCAGCTTCCACACCTGCGCCGCGATGCTGTACTCCTGCATCAGCGCACTCACCTCGTGCGGGAAGCCGGACATGAGCACGGAGTTGCGCGCCAGCTCGCACATGTCGCACGAGCTCAGCTTCCACACCTGCGCCGCGATGCTGTACTCCTGCATCAGCGCACTCACCTCGTGCGGGAAGCCGGACATGAGCACGGAGTTGCGCGCCAGCTCGCACATGTCGCACGAGCTCAGCTTCCACACCTGCGCCGCGATGCTGTACTCCTGCATCAGCGCACTCACCTCGTGCGGGAAGCCGGACATGAGCACGGAGTTGCGCGCCAGCTCGCACATGTCGCACGAGCTCAGCTTCCACACCTGCGCCGCGATGCTGTACTCCTGCATCAGCGCACTCACCTCGTGCGGGAAGCCGGACATGAGCACGGAGTTGCGCGCCAGCTCGCACATGTCGCACGAGCTCACCTTCCACACCTGCGCCGCGATGCTGTACTCCTGCATCAGCGCACTCACCTCGTGCGGGAAGCCGGACATGAGCACGGAGTTGCGCGCCAGCTCGCACATGTCGCACGAGCTCAGCTTCCACACCTGCGCCGCGATGCTGTACTCCTGCATCAGCGCACTCACCTCGTGCGGGAAGCCGGACATGAGCACGGAGTTGCGCGCCAGCTCGCACATGTCGCACGAGCTCAGCTTCCACACCTGCGCCGCGATGCTGTACTCCTGCATCAGCGCACTCACCTCGTGCGGGAAGCCGGACATGAGCACGGAGTTGCGCGCCAGCTCGCACATGTCGCACGAGCTCAGCTTCCACACCTGCGCCGCGATGCTGTACTCCTGCATCAGCGCACTCACCTCGTGCGGGAAGCCGGACATGAGCACGGAGTTGCGCGCCAGCTCGCACATGTCGCACGAGCTCAGCTTCCACACCTGCGCCGCGATGCTGTACTCCTGCATCAGCGCACTCACCTCGTGCGGGAAGCCGGACATGAGCACGGAGTTGCGCGCCAGCTCGCACATGTCGCACGAGCTCAGCTTCCACACCTGCGCCGCGATGCTGTACTCCTGCATCAGCGCACTCACCTCGTGCGGGAAGCCGGACATGAGCACGGAGTTGCGCGCCAGCTCGCACATGTCGCACGAGCTCAGCTTCCACACCTGCGCCGCGATGCTGTACTCCTGCATCAGCGCACTCACCTCGTGCGGGAAGCCGGACATGAGCACGGAGTTGCGCGCCAGCTCGCACATGTCGCACGAGCTCACCTTCCACACCTGCGCCGCGATGCTGTACTCCTGCATCAGCGCACTCACCTCGTGCGGGAAGCCGGACATGAGCACGGAGTTGCGCGCCAGCTCGCACATGTCGCACGAGCTCAGCTTCCACACCTGCGCCGCGATGCTGTACTCCTGCATCAGCGCACTCACCTCGTGCGGGAAGCCGGACATGAGCACGGAGTTGCGCGCCAGCTCGCACATGTCGCACGAGCTCAGCTTCCACACCTGCGCCGCGATGCTGTACTCCTGCATCAGCGCACTCACCTCGTGCGGGAAGCCGGACATGAGCACGGAGTTGCGCGCCAGCTCGCACATGTCGCACGAGCTCAGCTTCCACACCTGCGCCGCGATGCTGTACTCCTGCATCAGCGCACTCACCTCGTGCGGGAAGCCGGACATGAGCACGTAGTTGCGCGCCAGCTCGCACATGTCGCACGAGCTCAGCTTCCACACCTGCGCCGCGATGCTGTACTCCTGCATCAGCGCACTCACCTCGTGCGGGAAGCCGGACATGAGCACGGAGTTGCGCGCCAGCTCGCACATTTCGCACGAGCTCAGCTTCCACACCTGCGCCGCGATGCTGTACTCCTGCATCAGCGCACTCACCTCGTGCGGGAAGCCGGACATGAGCACGGAGTTGCGCGCCAGCTCGCACATGTCGCACGAGCTCAGCTTCCACACCTGCGCCGCGATGCTGTACTCCTGCATCAGCGCACTCACCTCGTGCGGGAAGCCGGACATGAGCACGGAGTTGCGCGCCAGCTCGCACATGTCGCACGAGCTCAGCTTCCACACCTGCGCCGCGATGCTGTACTCCTGCATCAGCGCACTCACCTCGTGCGGGAAGCCGGACATGAGCACGGAGTTGCGCGCCAGCTCGCACATGTCGCACGAGCTCAGCTTCCACACCTGCGCCGCGATGCTGTACTCCTGCATCAGCGCACTCACCTCGTGCGGGAAGCCGGACATGAGCACGGAGTTGCGCGCCAGCTCGCACATGTCGCACGAGCTCAGCTTCCACACCTGCGCCGCGATGCTGTACTCCTGCATCAGCGCACTCACCTCGTGCGGGAAGCCGGACATGAGCACGGAGTTGCGCGCCAGCTCGCACATGTCGCACGAGCTCACCTTCCACACCTGCGCCGCGATGCTGTACTCCTGCATCAGCGCACTCACCTCGTGCGGGAAGCCGGACATGAGCACGGAGTTGCGCGCCAGCTCGCACATGTCGCACGAGCTCAGCTTCCACACCTGCGCCGCGATGCTGTACTCCTGCATCAGCGCACTCACCTCGTGCGGGAAGCCGGACATGAGCACGGAGTTGCGCGCCAGCTCGCACATGTCGCACGAGCTCAGCTTCCACACCTGCGCCGCGATGCTGTACTCCTGCATCAGCGCACTCACCTCGTGCGGGAAGCCGGACATGAGCACGGAGTTGCGCGCCAGCTCGCACATGTCGCACGAGCTCAGCTTCCACACCTGCGCCGCGATGCTGTACTCCTGCATCAGCGCACTCACCTCGTGCGGGAAGCCGGACATGAGCACGGAGTTGCGCGCCAGCTCGCACATGTCGCACGAGCTCAGCTTCCACACCTGCGCCGCGATGCTGTACTCCTGCATCAGCGCACTCACCTCGTGCGGGAAGCCGGACATGAGCACGGAGTTGCGCGCCAGCTCGCACATGTCGCACGAGCTCAGCTTCCACACCTGCGCCGCGATGCTGTACTCCTGCATCAGCGCACTCACCTCGTGCGGGAAGCCGGACATGAGCACGGAGTTGCGCGCCAGCTCGCACATGTCGCACGAGCTCAGCTTCCACACCTGCGCCGCGATGCTGTACTCCTGCATCAGCGCACTCACCTCGTGCGGGAAGCCGGACATGAGCACGGAGTTGCGCGCCAGCTCGCACATGTCGCACGAGCTCAGCTTCCACACCTGCGCCGCGATGCTGTACTCCTGCATCAGCGCACTCACCTCGTGCGGGAAGCCGGACATGAGCACGGAGTTGCGCGCCAGCTCGCACATGTCGCACGAGCTCAGCTTCCACACCTGCGCCGCGATGCTGTACTCCTGCATCAGCGCACTCACCTCGTGCGGGAAGCCGGACATGAGCACGGAGTTGCGCGCCAGCTCGCACATGTCGCACGAGCTCAGCTTCCACACCTGCGCCGCGATGCTGTACTCCTGCATCAGCGCACTCACCTCGTGCGGGAAGCCGGACATGAGCACGGAGTTGCGCGCCAGCTCGCACATGTCGCACGAGCTCAGCTTCCACACCTGCGCCGCGATGCTGTACTCCTGCATCAGCGCACTCACCTCGTGCGGGAAGCCGGACATGAGCACGGAGTTGCGCGCCAGCTCGCACATGTCGCACGAGCTCAGCTTCCACACCTGCGCCGCGATGCTGTACTCCTGCATCAGCGCACTCACCTCGTGCGGGAAGCCGGACATGAGCACGGAGTTGCGCGCCAGCTCGCACATGTCGCACGAGCTCAGCTTCCACACCTGCGCCGCGATGCTGTACTCCTGCATCAGCGCACTCACCTCGTGCGGGAAGCCGGACATGAGCACGGAGTTGCGCGCCAGCTCGCACATGTCGCACGAGCTCAGCTTCCACACCTGCGCCGCGATGCTGTACTCCTCCATCAGCGGCTCCTGCGCACAATCACTAATTCGTATTAGCCGTACTCTAAAATCACATATTTAAACGTTACAAAAGAAGTAAAAACTAAAATTAAACTTTTAATATTTAACTCTGAATAAAGAGTAGAAGCTTCAAAAGTAAACATTACAAGAGAAACAAAAAAAAAAACAAGAATATAACGTTTAATATTAAGCTATAAATAAAGAGTAGAACCGACTTTAAAATAAGGCATTTAAAACAAGCAAAAACGACTTTTTAAAACTAAATAGGTATAAACTTTAATAAAGAGTAGGACCGATTTCAAAATTAAAAAATAATTTGCTTACAGATTTGTCAAGCTGGCTTATAAAAGTTATTGTTGAAAGTTGTATCAGGAGCTCCTTAAAGAAAACTTGTTTATAACGAGAAATTACTACCTATGTTATAAGATTAAGAATTAAGAATATGTCATCATGGAGCATTCGCTTGAATTGTTCTCAAGATCGCATCCGGCTCAAAGGACCTCTCGTCTAGCATTTAACCGTGTCTGTATCTGTATCTGTTGCCTACTTTAGCGGAGCTTGATAGACAGGGCTTTCAATGGTAGTCAGGTGTTTCGCACGGGATACGAAGCATTGTACGGGACGGGACGTAGAATGAGAGGAGAGCGTAGTGCAAGCGTTAACTTAAAGTGACCTTGAGATATCAATAACATTTTATTTTTCATAAAATTGATGTGACAAGCAAACTTACAAACTTACAACTACCTGATAGTAGTCGGTGGATAATGTAGCCTATGACCAACTGCAGCCCGTTCATACGTACACGCATTATTACTTGACGGGACATATAGTTAAGAGGGCAGTACCTACCGACGGACTCCTTTAAGAAAGTTTCCAGTAAAATCGGTATCTGGTTCTCTACATTCACTATACGAAACACAGCAGCATTAAGATGCTATTTTACGCTGGTATTCTCTGAAAGCGTAGTTCTGGTCGAGCTACCGATTCGTGCTACATTCCGCGCCTGCATTAAGTGATAACAGATGTTTTAAATCTACAAGTTTTCCTAAATTGTTGGAGTTCCTCCAATGGTTGTAAAACTCCTAAACACATGACCATGTAATAAGTTACGAGAACGCACCTTGGTGAAGTGGAACTGCAGCGGGTCGTCGGTACTGAGCGTGATGCAAAGGCCACGCGCCAGGAACTCGGGCAGCGGGTTGCGGTGATAGTTCAGGAACAGCGAGTTGTTGCTGAGCGGCGACATCGCGATGTAGATCTGCGCCAGGTAGTACAGGTACTGCAGCACCGGCACCTGACAATACCACACGTATTCGTTATGCATTGCCTGAACAAAACATATCTAAAATTATCAAAATAAAAAGATATACTATACAAGACATTGAAACAAAATAAGAAATTTAAAAACTTAGACAATACTTTTCTAGTTTTATTAATAATATTATATATTTAACTTTTCTTTCCGATTGCACTTACTTTTATAGTTAAAAGTGTACGCTAAAACACGCAATAAATCTTTATTGTAATAATAAAGGTTATAAAAGTATATTGAACATTACAAATAACATTGGTCCTTCGAGCTGGATCATAATACAATTATTGAAATGAGTTCGAAAGATATTATGAAAGCAATAAAACTGTCTACTTTAAAATATTAAAAAATGTGTTAAAATGAATAAAGTCTTAATAATCAGAATTCAAATAATATTAACCTTCCTGAGCAGCAACCCATGGGAAATATTCTCAGCTAGCATGAAGCCGCATACAAGATGCTGGACGGGTCCCGCTTCCCCGCAATGTGGCCGAAGCACGAAAGTGTTCAAACCTTGCTCCCTGAAATAATAAAGATGAAGCACATAAATAAGGTTTCGTTCACCTCGTGAATTATGTTTGCAAAGAATCAGTTTTCTTATGTAAGTTTTCGTTTCGTTTCGAAAATTAGATTGTGCCCAGTATTGGGAAGAATATAGTCTATAACTTTAATCTTTATTCGTAAAGATATTATATGTACTACCCGTGCAGTTAAAGAATGGGATTGAAAATGGCGTCGGCTCTAGTGACCTCTCGCTCGCACACTGTCGCTATCTATACTCACACCCACCGGTAAGGAGTGCAAAAAATACGTTGCGATATGCGTTTTTCGTACGTTCTATAACTTAAGTCCAATGTCATTGGAATGTAATGTCGGAAGGTGTTAAATGACAATTGACGTGTCAGTTCAAGACTTTAATTATACTACTTCAACTTATTCTACTTTAACACTAATATATACTGTCGTGGGGGCTACACTACATCTCCCACCGACAAAAAAAATTATAAAAAGAAATTAATACATTTGCTTCGGGAGTCCAGATCTGTCCCATATCAATGTCGAGGTCATAATTATATTCGTCACAGTATCTTAAAGCCTTCGAAGCACTTTGGGACAAAAGGAGCAATATGTCGCTCAACAATTACGTGGAATGTCCCAAGACATATGTCGCGGAACATTTTGCAGGCCACAATACTCAGTACTTATAGAAATGTCGCCCGAGGAGTTTGTGGTGATTAGTGCTGCGTAGTACTATGTACTTATTATATAAGCAAAAGACAATGTGAGAAGAAAGAAGAATTTATATTTCAAGTGATCTCCGAAAGTCCTAAGGATCTTTTGTGAATTTTACTCGAATTTCAACATCTGATTTTGAAACTTTATTAAAAATGATTGGACCTTCCATAGCCAAACAGGATACGCTGTTGACGATCATATCAGATTTGCCATCGCATCAAGATACTTTTCGAGTGTCGAAACAACTGATCGGCATGACGGAGGTATGCTAATTTGGAGATTTAATTAAAATAAATATTGATAAGATAAAAATAAATGGTATATGGTTTTTAATAATTATCTTACGTCTAAATAACGCCACATTAATAGATCCCACCCAGGCGAAGCCAGAGCGGGTCGCTAGTTATAAATGTTATTTTAAAATTAATATATCTACTTGCGTATACAATTCTTTTCATATATTTTCTCATTCATAGAAAGTATCCAATTAACCGAATAATATAACGTTATAATGATATAAAGTTATTAGCCGGTTTTCGTTATTGGTATTTGGTACTTTTTATTTTGGTACACCGTCTCGATGAGCCTCCATTTCTAATTCCGTTCTATATCCGTACAGGCTGTAAAGACATTACCACACTTGCATCTAATCGCATAATATATTATGTGTACAATATGCATGTATGTATTGTGTATTAAGAATCATAAATAGATAACAAAAACATGTCGTATAAAACATAAAATGTTTATGTATGCTGTGATGTAGCGATAATCTTCTATCGCTACATCTAATCTCCGGGGAATCTCTTATTGCCCTCTGATTTTCTGTCCTATAATCATAGCCGATGGCTGCAGGTGGCTCAGGGCCATGTAATGTGGCATTCCTTGAGGCAGACCTACGTCCAGCAATGTATTTCTGAAGGACTGTGTATAAAGATGATAAAGTTAGCTCTATAAAATACTGAAAAGAAACAAAGTAGCAACGTTGCTCACTTGCGGAAGTGGTTGAGCACGGTCATGTTGGCGTACATGTAGTAGAGGTAGTACGCATAGGGCGGGTTCTCCTCGTCGTCCCACTCCTCGGGGATCTTCACGTCGGGGTCCAGGATTGGGTTCTCCGGCTTCGACTCGTCGTCCACGCTATCGAAGCCAACCACGTGCTGCAACCAACCGACATCAGCATTGGAACACGTTTGTGGTATTAATCACACTTTAGCGTTAGTTGAGTTTAATCTAGGGCTGCTTGTTGAATAAATTAGTATGTTTTTCTAGTTAAAGTTATAATATTCAGTATTTTAAGTGCACTCACTGAGCAATACTGTTGTTTGTTTTTGTATGTTTTTTGTCTATGTGGAGTTCTTTCTATGATTAGAACATCTAAGTTTGTATGTATATTCGAAATTCACGTGGCGAACTCTAATTGAAAATCGAACCCAATCTATTAAATTAAGTAGAAACGATGAGATAATGTGCAGAGTGAATTTGAAACTTCAGATTGCGTCTATGACGGAAATTATTTCGATCTTACTGCTTTCTTGTCAAGCAAAAAACATAAAAAGACGTAAATCAAAATATCAGAATATTTTTACGACATACATTTTTTTTCATTGTCTTTAACACTGCGGGAAGCATGCTAATTTATACGTTAGCAAGAAAGAAAGAAAATAGTTTGTTTTAATGTATAAATTCATGTATTCTAAAAATGTTCTTAAAAGAAACAACTAATTACAACTAAGTACTATTAACTAGAATAAGTAAGAATAATAAGCAAATAAACACCATCAGCTCGAGTTCGTGGAATGATTTTCAAAATGACCATATTGTATACAGAGAAAATATGTTGAATTAAAATTAAAATAATATTAGATTTTAATTTGTCTATGACTAAGTTTTATGACTAAGTATTTTACGTGGTAGAGTCATGCTGCAGTTATATTAGTGATAAAGTTGTAGCACGAGTGTGTCGGCTCGACCGGAGAAGGACCACGCTCTCACAGAATACCAGCGAAAACAGCAGCTGAACGTCGCTGTTCGTATGGTCAGTGTAGAGAACCGGAGACCAATTTTATTGGAAAGGAGCCATTCCATCTTAGTCCTCACGAGTGACAAAGCATCTGCATTTTGATTCGTAATCGATGATAGAAGTAGATATCTATGGGCCACTTACCATCAGGTGGACTGTGTGCTCGTTTGTCACCCTTATCCTATAAAAAAAAGTGTGTAAAAATTTCACAAAACTCACGGTCAAGAATTTGTGCAGGTCAGTGTTGCTGTTGGGGTCGTTGGTGACCTCGAATAGCGGCTGGAAGATGTTGCTGAGGAACTCCTGGAAGTTGTTCATGATCTTGTTCGACTTGAAGATGTCGCTGAAAGAATTTTAATGCGTGATACTGTTACTTGCAATGCGATATTTATTGAGTATTGTTATTTATTTATTACTAGCTGTTCCCCGCGACTTCGCCCGCGCGTAATTTATTACGATTGGATTTCATGGGTTTAAAGTTTTTGCGCGGAATCCTAATTCTTTTTCTAAAATTAAAGTAGCCAAGTTACTTCTTAGAACATCAGCTATCTGCCAGTGAAAATCCAGTCAAAATCGGTCCAGCCGTTTCCGAGATTAGCAGGAACAAACAGACAGACAGACAGAAAGACAGACAGACAAAAATTTTAAAAATCGTGTTTTTGTTATAAGTACCGTGTATACTTTCATATACATATAGTAAAAAGCTGTTATTTCGACATTACAAACATACACTTCAATTTTATTTATTGTATTATTTGTATAGATATAGATAATCACGTACAGTAAAATATTATGTTACAAACACCCTGGCAGCAAATACTCAACGCAAATGAATATACACACTGTGAAATATAGGATCGAAAGTTAGCGAGAGGTTGCGTCACTTGTAGTGTTATGCTACTTACATATCATTTTACACTATTTTAAATTCATTTTTCCATTCTGTTTTGATTTTCTGCATTCACCTCAAAACTGGATATTTTGTATCACCTTTATTTCCATAGGATCCTGTAACGTTTTTAAACCATAAGAACACAATAACAAATCATTTTCACTTCGTATCTTCACGCTATCAGCATTTTTTAATTTGGTGTCGATGGAGTCTACCTTTTTCGATCTTTTATTTAGTTCTCCGTAACTCTGCAACTTCGGGCTTTGTGCGCGCCGGTGCGCTACCTTTTTTCCTATAGCAATAATATCTCATTTTTCACTTAAATCTTGCCGTTTCTCTATTACGAGCCTAAAACCAAAATTTGACATGTTTTGACATCGTTGTTTATCTGGTTGTCATATGTTGCTTTCAATTTAAATAATTTTCCGTTCTCTCTAAAAAGGTATAAAAGCCGAACAATCAGTCAAGAAACTCAGTCTCGCTTCGGTTCTCAAACTCGAAGAATCTCCTAAAGGCCTTATCCCGGGGCCGCACTGCCCCGGGATCCTGCAAGCCTCTGTCCTGCCTGAAGTCTCCAGGACCCTGCAAGCCTCTGCCCTGCCTGAAGTCGCCGAATCCTGCTAACCTCTGTCCTGCCTGAAGTCGCCCGATCCTGCTAGCCTCTGTCCTGCCTGAAGTCGCCGGATCCTGCAAGCCTCTGTCCTACCTGAATTTGCCGGATCCTACAAGCCTCTGTCCTGCCTGAAGTCGCCAGATCCTGCAGGCCTCTGTCCTGCCTGAAGTCGCTGGGATCCTGCAAGCCTCTGTCTTGCCTGAAGACGCCGGATCTTGCAAACCTCTGCATTCACCTGAAGTCGTCGCCTAGACACACCCACGCCTTCACCTACGCTGTGCGTGCTCGTTCCAGGCGCTGTGGGCCTACCACCAGCACAGCCTGCGTATAATCTGTGGGCAGCGAAGAACACCACCTAAAGCGGCGTACCTCTTGGATCTTCGGCCTCAGCTTCAATACCCATCATTTTTATTATCTTTTTTTAGAAATAATTGTAAATCACATCACCCATCTTCATCCTCATACATCATTTTTTTTTATATATAAATCTGTAAATATCTTTTTTTTATATTTTAAATAGATTATTTGTTTTGCCCTATTTTTGTTGTACTTGGTAGGTTAGGTTCTTTTTTTTTGTTTTTAATTGTCGCTTCACGACACACTTTAGCGGAGCGTCATATCGATGGTGGCGGGGTAGAATTGAGGGTAGATTGGGGGACCCCCCCCCCCCTAGTATGTACCGTATAAAGTTCGGTAAAAGTGCCGAGCGCGAGATATTCCGTCTGTATCTATGAGTGCTAAGACAGTGTTTCTGTCCGTTGTGGTGGTTCTTCTGATGCAGGCAAGGAGGATGGTATTGCTGAGAGGCTGCCCTGTGTTACATTGAGACGTGTGGTGTTGCTGTTGTTTTGCATACTTTGGTGTTGTCATGTAATCGTGTCATTCACCTTACACCTATGTGTGATTGTGACGCGGACATGTTACGGTATGGTCGAACTGTAATTGCCTATACTAAATGCATAGCGCAGTTATGCTGTTTTATTGCTGATAATGATTAATTACGTAAGCAAGTTGAACATCCATCCGCTCTCACACTTTTATTACTTTTAACAATTAAACTTATCCTGATGTATTTTCGAGATCAAAAAAGTAGGATATCCTGTTGTAATTCCGACATATGTATAGTCCCGTCAAAATCGGAGATTTCGAAGATTAGCCGGAACAAACAGACAGACAAATATCTTAAAAATAGTTTTTTGTTATAAGTACTGTATATAATTTAATATGCATTTAGTAAAAAACTGTTATTTTGAAATTACAAACAGACACTTCAATTTGATTTATATGTATAGATATAGATAAGTAGTTACTAACTATAGACGAGGTATCTGTATGAGCCAGCGCACGTTGTTGGAATGTACGTCGTACTGGATGGCCCAGCGCGCCAGCTTGGCCCACTCGGTGGGGCTCTTGCCGTAGATCGAGAGCCGCAGCTCCGCGTTCTGGTACTTGCTCTCTTCCAAGTCAAAAGCCACTTCCTGCCACCGGAAATAAGAAATTCTGTTTAATTTATTATTTTTGGAAGGAAGTTCTTTATCGGACGGTACGGATTTGGCGGATGGAACGCCTAGCTTCAAAAAATATTTGATTTTTCCGTCCGGACGCATTCTGACGTACTGTAAATGGCCTTGGCGGCTATAAGGAAGCGAGATGGAATAATATCCATCTCCCTCACACATTTTCCTATCTTACAATGAAAGAAATATTATTTTATTTTAAATGACGCTTCATTTTAATAGACGCTAGTAATTCATTTATTTGTATTTGTTAATCAATAATATAATAATTTAACGGTGGTAGAGCCTTGCAGCAGCTTTTGCTGTTGCACGTATGGGCCGGCTCGAGCCGGGTTAGTACCACGACCTCACAGAATACCGGCGTGAAGTGGAAGCTCTGCTTCCGCGTTTCGTCTGGTGAGTGCAGGTGACCGGAGGCCCAATTCCCCCCCCCCCCCCCCCCCCATCAACATGGTAGCGGAATTACGTCATAAACTACCCCAGGAGGGTACCAGTACCCCTGGAGAATCCCTCGCTGAGCATCCACGACCATGCTATTCCACTCCTGAGCGTGGGTGCTCAGGCTGCCCCGCGTATTCTGGGGGGGGGGGGGGGGGGCAAAATTCCGCTCAACACAAAAACTGCTCGGGGCAAACTGAGCAACAAGACCAAGGCGACCCCTGCCACGCTATCCGTGAATTTCTGCAACATCAGGGGACTTCACTCGAACCTAAACGCCGTCCACTACCATCTTGAGACGGCGAAGCCGGCCTTGCTCTTTCTGACCGAGACGCAGGTGTCCTCTCCGGCTGATACTTCGTATCTCTCCTACCCGGGGTACAAATTGGAGCACTCCTTTGTGCCTCGGGCTGGAGTTTGCGTGTATGTCAGAGAGGACATCTGTTCTCGACGCCTCGGCAGTCTTGAAGGTTCGGACCTGTCCATCCTTTGGCTACGCATGGACAGCGACGACCATCCGCGCGTCTACGCGTGCCTCTATAGGTCCCATAGCGGTAATGCCGAAACAGACCGACTCATCGACCACGTCCAAATGGCTGCAGATTCCTTGCTACAACAGGTCCCATCCGCAGAGATCGTGATCCTTGGCGATTTTAACGCCCACCACGCCGAATGGCTCGGTTCACGTTTAACCGATCATGCGGGGAGATCTGTTTATGACTTTGCCTTGGCATATGGTCTGACACAACTGGTTACATCGCCTACGCGGATTCCAGATGTTGAGGATCATACACCTTCCCTGTTGGACCTTCTGCTGACCTCTCATCCGGACGGATATCAGGTTTCCGTCGATGCCCCTCTTGGCTCTTCGGACCATTGTCTGATCCGGAGTGTGGCGCCACTCAAGCTCCCCTCGCGGTTGCGTTCTGCAGGTTGCCGCCGTGTTTGGCATTACAGGTCGGCGGATTGGGACGGAATGCGGTCTTTCTTTGCTTCCTACCCATGGGGGCGGGTTTGCTTCTCGCCGGATGATCCCAGCGCTGTTGCTGACTCTGTCACTGATGTGGTGCTACAGGGAATGGAACTATTTATTCCATCATCTGTGGTACCCATCGGAGGCAGATCTCAGCCTTGGTTTGGTCGCTCCTGTAAGACTGCATTACGCAGTAAGCTGGAGTGTTATCAAGCCTGGGCTGCGGCTTCGGTGACTCGGGATGTAAACACCAGCACACTCAAAAAGAAGTATAACTTCGCCTCCAGGTCCTTCAAAAGAGTTATTGCCAAGGCAAAGTCAGAGCACATAGGCAGAATTGGCGAGAAACTAGTTCGCCTTCCTTCGGGAACCCGTGCATTCTGGTCTCTCGCCAAGGCTGTCCAAGGGAATTTCTGTAAGCTATCACTACCTTCTCTGCACAGGGAGGACGACTCACTGGCCCACGACGCAAAAGAGAAGGCCGACCTTTTAGGCTCCCTTTTTGCGCCCAACTCGACTGTTGATGACGGGGGGAACACACCGCCGACCATCCCGCGGTGTGAGTGCTCCATGCCGGATGTGCGGTTCTCACAGCGCTCGGTTCGCAGAGCACTCCTCTCCCTTGACATCCACAAGTCGAGTGGGCCTGACGGAATCCCCCCAATTGTGCTGAGGACGTGTGCTCCGGAGTTGGCACCGGTTCTAACGCGTCTTTTCCGGTACTCCTACTCCCTAGGCGTAGTCCCGAAATCATGGAAGACAGCTTTTGTCCACCCGATCCCTAAAAAAGGCGACCGCTCAGACCCGTCCAACTACAGGCCTATCGCCATCACCCCCTTGTTCTCCAAAATAATGGAATCCATTATTAACTGCCAGCTCATCCGGTACCTTGAGGATCACCAGCTGATTAGTGACCGCCAATACGGTTTTCGTCGGGGTCGATCACCTGGTGATCTTCTGGTCTACCTGACCCATAGATGGGCGGAGGCAGTAGAGTCCAAGGGGGAGGCGTTGGCCGTTAGTCTGGACATTGCGAAGGCCTTCGATCGGGTTTGGCACAAAGCGCTTCTTTCGAAGCTCCCTTCCTATGGGCTTCTCGAGAAATTATGCAATTGGATCACGAGCTTTCTTGCAGATCGGAGCATCAAGGTCGTTGTAGACGGTGCATGCTCCGACTACAAGCCTATTAACGCTGGTGTTCCACAAGGCTGCGTGCTATCACCAACGCTGTTTCTTCTGCATATCAATGATATGTTGCAAGCCGGTAGCATTCATTGCTATGCGGATGACAGCACTGGTGATGCTCTATACACCGGCCGTGCCAATATTTCTCGGGAAAACGTCACTGAGTACCGGAATAAACTTGTGTCTGAAGTCGAGTCTTTGCTGGACAAAGTCTCGGATTGGGGGCGACTAAATCTAGTCCAGTTTAATCCTCAGAAGACACAAGTTTGCGCGTTTACCGCTAAAAAGAACCCCTTTGTCGTATCTCCTCAGTTTCAAGGTACTCCCCTTGTTGCCTCAGCCAGTATCGGAATCCTCGGCGTCGACATATCGAGTAGCGTGCAGTTTCGTGGTCACTTGGAAGAGAAGGCCAAATTGGCCTCTAAAAAGCTTGGCGTGCTCAGTAGAGCGGGACAGTATTTCATGCCGGCTCAACGCCTGCAACTTTACAAGGCGCAGGTTCGGCCTCACATGGAATACTGTTCCCATCTCTGGGCTGGGGCTCCCCAGTGCCAGCTTCTTCCACTTGACCGCATCCAGCGCAGAGCGGCTCGAATCGTCGACGACCGAGTTCTTTCCAATCGGCTCGACTCATTGGCACTGCGAAGAGATGTTGCATCTCTTAGCATTTTCTTTCGCATTTACCATGGGGAGTGCTCTGAGGAATTGTTCGGATTAATCCCAGCCGCCAAATTTCACGAACGCACATCGCGGCAGAACTCCCGATACCATCCACACCATCTGGATGATTGGCGGTCCACCACTGTGCGATTTAGAAGATGTTTTCTTCCTCGCACAACTTCCTTGTGGAATAGTTTACCACCAGCGATTTTCCGGACCGATACGACTTAGGGACCTTCAAGAAAAGAGCCTACTCCTTTTTAAAAGGCCGGCAACGCATCTGCAATTCCCCTGGTGTTGCGGTTGTTCATGGGCGGCGGTAGTCACTTACCATCAGGTGAGCCGCATGCTCGTTTGCCCCCTCTCCTATAAAAAAAATAAAAAAAATAATAGTTCCACGACACTCACGCATGTTATTTTTTTATAGAATAGAGTGACAAACGAGCACAATCCACCTGATTGAAAGTAAATGCGGCCCATAGTAAACCACAGAAATCTTCGATTAAAATCAAACTGCATCACACATATCACCTCCGAGGACTAAGATGGAATGCCTCGTTTCCAGTAAAAAGGGTCTCTCATTCTCTACACTTACCATACGAAACTTCCACGGTCCTTCCACGGTCGAGCCGACCCATTCGTGCTACAAGTATACTATTAATATAACTGTAGCATGGCTCTACCACGTATATAAATAAATAATAATTATAATTGTTTATGATATTATTATACGTTATGACTTGCGGTGCGAAAAAATCTATCACCTTATTTTGTTACGTGGGTGTAGTGAATGACCTCATTGTCTCTGATAGATAACTCTTCTTCATCTTTAGTGCGCAAACTCTATAATTGGAGATGGACCTCTTCCGTTGGAAGGATTTTCCTTTGCCACAGAATTCCATACGTCTCACACCTTTGACATCGTTTCAACCCCCGACATCGATCTAGAAATTTTACGTCTAGAGTAAATAAGATGGTTGCACCACATCAATAAGAAGCCATGAGACCTTTTTGGAGTTTCCCATCGTCTGTCCCTTACTAAGCCCACGGGTCGAAAAGAGATGATAGATTTTCCTACGTTTCTTACGATTTCCCATCAGTTTGTTAAGCGTAGTGATTGCGGCAAATCCTTCATAAAATGGCCTTCGGCAACTGGCCGGCAGTGGGCTGCAACCCACTGTAACCCTCTAGGGCCAAACTTTTCAAACCAATAGCGTACAAAATAAAAAAGTGGTCAGGTTACTTAGTAACTATTAATTATTGTGTGCTTCAGGTGCTTGAGCGTGCATGTATGCTGTGCGTTTAGTTTTGTGTATAAATTGTAAAGAAATATGTAAATAATACCTTAATGATTCTTGCGAAGTATTTCCCGTTCATGTAGTTGTCGGTCTTGAGGAACACCTCCCTCAGTCTGCTCTCACCGATGGGATTGTATTTTGCGTTGAATTTGTCGAAACGGTGGAACGTGTTTCTGTCCTAAAGTGGAAATAATATTATAAAAAGGTATAAAAAACATAGTTTAATATTAGAGGGGGAAAGCACGCGCCTGGTAGTAAGTGCTCATGAACAACTGCAACACCAGGGGAATTGCAGGGGCGTTGTCGGACTCTTAAAAACGAGTCGGCGGCTTTAGAAAATTTTAAATTCTCTCAATCTCTTTAAAGAGTTACTCGTTCTGCTTTATAAATAGATACTCGTAACATCAAATTAAAGAAATATTCTAGAATTTAAATTAAAAACATATTACATTAGTTAACATTGTATTTTTGTGATTTTTAAAGTTTTTTTTTTAATAGGATTAGGTGACAAACGAGCACACAGTCCACCTGATGGTAAGTGGTTGCTGTGACCCATAGACATCTACATTTATTCTTAATAAATAACCAAAATGCAGATGCGTCGTCACAGGTAAGGACTAAGATGGAATGCCTCTTTTCAAGTAAAATGGGTCTCCGGTTCTTTACACTCGCCATACGAAACACAGCAGTGTGAAGCTGCTATTTTACGATGGTATTCTGTGAGAGCGTGGTCCTTCCCCGGTCGAGCAGACCCATTCGTGCTACAACTATACTACTAATAGAGCTGCAGCATGGCTCTACCACATACATAAACTTCTTAAGGACTGTTGTGATTTGAAACTCGATGAAACGAAAAATAGACCCTAAAGAGAGACAAACACGTACATCCTATAGGATTTAGCCTGCGAGCGAATGAGATAGAATACAGTATACAAGGTTTCTATTATCTCGGCCTTCTTGTTGTGTGGGTTTTTTGAAGATGGTTTATATAACTTTAAACTGTAAAAAAACGAATAAAATTAACCATATTGAATAAAACTATTATATCCCATCCATCCATAACAATCCACAATTTCATAACTTAGTGATTTATATTGTTAAGTAGACACAATATTTAAATAAAGTTAAATGTAATTTTTGTTAGATAAAATGACGTTGCCTATAGAATGGAGTAGATGGCGCTATTACAAAGCAATTCTACTCGCAATTTTCTGAAGGTTTCACATTACCGCGTGTAAACTGCAAACATGTTTTTTTTTATATAAAGAAAGGAATGAGTGAAGAGATGACGAGTAATTAAGGAGAATGGAAAAGGCAGCACTGCTATGCTGATTTCAAATAACTTGGGATAAAGGGAAGTAAAAGATACGGAAACGTGTAACTCACCGCGTGTACGTCGAGCATGTCCACAGTGAGGTCGTACGTGCTCAGGTTCATGCTCTGGAACACCGCCTTCAGCGTCATTGGAGTTCCCTTGTGCAGGGTCACCACCTGGGAATCAAATTGCATACACGTGCTTCAACGTCCTTTTCAACATCTTCATTAAAACCTTCATAAAGTCCACTGCTGAACATAGACCTCGCAAAGAATGCCACAAATCACGGTCCTGGGCCACCCGTATCCATTGACTTCCTGCATGTTTTACCAGGCCGACACTTCATCTAGTGGGGGGATGCCCTACACTTCGGTTACCGTTACGAGGCTGCCACTCAAGAACCTTTTTCCTCATCGGTTGTGGGATCTTCGAGCTATAAGGCCGGTCCATTGCCACCTGAGCTTACTGATCTTTCTTTTTTGCCTTTATAACGTATTTTAAAAACGCTTTGTTAAGTGTTGTTAATATTTTTGAGTGTGTAAAATTCCACGCATTTTGTTTTGGGGTTTGCTTAGTCGTTCATAATGCTTACAGCAAAGGAGTGGTCTATATTTCCGTCCGAATACAATATGGGTGTCTTAAATGCAAGAGATCCTTACAGCTCATGATCAGTGCGTGTTTATTTCGTTTTTCTTAAAACTCTTTTTTTGTTTTTTATTTCTAATGGTTAAAAATAGAAGTAAAACTTGATAGTTTAAAGTATTAAAACTATGGGATGAGGAAGTCATTATGCTCCTAATTTACCGGGTAAAAACCACCCACATATAAACTTTTATACATCGAAATAGGTCGAAATGGGTGGACTAAACGCGCTGCAAGAAGATCCATCATTCCATTTTATCCCGTGGGTGTCTTATTATTGGAACGAAGTTCCTTATCGGACGGTACGGGTTTGGTGGATGGGAGCTAGGCGACAAAAAGTGTAAGATTTTTTCGTCACTACGAGGTGAGATGGAATAACATCCATCTCCCTCCCACTTTTTCTTATCTTGCCACGAAAGAAATATTATTTTATTTCAAATGACTTGATGAAATTCAATAATATAATACCTACGTTTATCAATAATAATACGTAAGGAACTTCGTTCCAACAGAGTGTTCCACGACACTCACGCATTTTTAGTTTTTTATATTAAATTATGGTTTCTTTCAAAGGTGTGCGATACCTGGTAGTGCAATATTCATTCTGCCTACCAAGCGTGACTACAAAAGTAAATCTTAAATTAGAGAGGGAAGTCCATACCCAGCAGTAGACTGTTATAGACTGAAAAAAGATACTGTACTGCAGTACTGGAGTACTGCATTCCTAATACAGCTGTAGCGCTACAATGTAAAAAACTATGATTTATTTTCAGGGTTATTTTTCAAAGATTAGCCAAATTTTAAACTGAAGTTCAAATATATAAATAATGATATAACATTATTGCAGTTTTTGAAAATACGAGTAAATAAGGCATCTACTTTTATTTTGATATTATCCCCAATTGAATGTGATTTATAGGCAACAACTACGCGCACGCGCGCCCCTCTGTGTGCGATTATATTCGCAACGTCTTTGCCGACCGATCAACCATTTCGAATGTATGCGTGCGTAGTAAAATAGTAGGCGTTAGATATTTATGAATGACAATCAGTTAAAATAATGCATTACCACGCATTTTAAATTTAAAAGATATAAAGAACAGAATGTTTGAGATTTTTAAATTAATATTTCTTCACCATTTGCTTATAATTACTTAATCTGGACATTCTCTGCTGAATAATGGCTGGTTATAGCAAGATAACCCTACATGTGACATAACTTACCTCATCCGCGTGGTTTTTCAGCGTCTTTTTAATGAAGCGCAGCAGGTGTTTTTGGTTCATACACGAAGCGGCGTGGATGTGCGTGTCCACTTTCCTAAAAGAATTAAGAGCGAGGTGAAGAAAGGTTACCCATACACAAACGTAACCACACTGTTTCGAGAAAGCAAGTAAATCTGTGAGTTTTGTGCAAGAGAGGCGATTAGGAAGGGTTCAAAGCCGTGGCGAAAACTAACGCAAAGAATAGGGTTACCAGGGTCTGAAATGGGAGATCCAGTTGCAGTTGAATTTTGGTTGCAGATAAAGTGGATTATCTAAAGTTAATTTTTTGGAATAAAGCCCGGACTTCAGCCATCATATGGAGAAAACCCGATCTGTATTGAAATCCGGGCGGAGGCCGGTCTTAACTCTCAAAATTTGGTCAAGAACGGAATGTAGTGGAATGTAGAATGGTAACCCTAGCAGAGAGTAGCTTGAAGGAACAGAAAGCGTTATTTCAATACTGCGATGGACCTTGTGAAGACTGCAAAAGAGGTTTTGCTTTGGTTCATTCATACCGAAGATTAGCCCGCACAGACAGACAGACAAAATGTTAAAAATGGTTATTTATGTCTTAATAGCATTCCAATATGTTTGAGCCGTTTGAGCAGTTATTTATTTTACAGACAGATATTTTATTTCAGACAATTTTATTTCTGTTTATAAGTAATATCGGAGTAGTTTTAAAACTTTGACAGCATTACTTGGGCTTCGGTACGTTCAGGCTATTGTGGCGTAATGATATAGCCGCCACAGTTTGCATAGTGTCTTGGGGATACGGAGTTATGGTTTTATAAGTACATTTTCTACATAATTTAAAAAAAAACGTACAAAAAATCCTCCGCAGCGCACTAGTCTTGTATGTTCCTACTGGTCCCTTGTTTCATTTTTCAATGTTTAACATTAAAAACCTTGCAAAATATTTCAAGTTGATGACTCCATGGCTTAGCATTGAGTTTCGGCGCTGAGAGCCACGGAATAAATATTTGTATAGTCTACAATGACTGTTTCCGGTCTGGATGTTTGTCCTTGTGCAATTTATGTAAACAAGAAACGCACGCAGAAGAAAATCCTAGTATGAGGGTAAAGATTAAAAAAAAACAGTTACGTTCTGGAAAATTTGTGTAGGTATACCTGATGTTATAGAAGTCTCTGTGGGGTACTGCCTTCTGGGAGGCCAGCTCGCGCAGTTCATTGAGCAGCACGTGAAGCTGGAACTTGGACGACAGGTAGCTCAGCCGCCGGTAGCAGAACGACTTGCTGAAAAACGAAAAGTTTTCATTGAAATTATCAAATTAATAAAGAAATTTTATTTTATGAAGTAGAGACATGCTGCGATGTTATGGTTGTATCACGAATGGGTCGGCTCGAACAGGGAAGGACCACGCTCTCACGGAATACCACCGCAAAATAGCAGCTTAATACTGCTGTGTTTCGTATGGCGAGTGTAGAGATGCAGAGACCTTTTTTACTGGAAACGAGGAATTCCATCTTAGTCCAGGGTGACAATGCATCTACATTTTGATTCTTAATCGATGATAGATGTAGATGTCTATGAGCTACAGCACCCGCTCACCATCAGGTGAACTGTGTGGTAATATAAAAAAAAATAAACAATTATAAAGGGAAATACAAAAGGCAGTTTCATTGCTACACTGCAATTTCTTCCAGACAACCCAGAAAAATAATTAAATAAAAATAAGAGAAAGAATAACGGGTATGGTGCACTAAAATAGAAAGAATACAAACTTATGCACTTACAAGTGGTAAAATTAAAAATTTTGTACAACCGACTTCAATATAATTATAATTTATTGTAGATTTATTTAAAACCGCTCGACGTATTTCGATAAAATTTAAATGGGACCACCCTGGGAAGTATACACTTTGAAACAAAAAAAAAAAAGAATTTTCTAAATCGATTCAGTCGTCTTCGAGTAATCGGTGAACATATATAAAAAGAAAGATCTGACGAATTGTAAACCACTCCTTCTTTTAGAAGTCGGTTGAAAATACAAAATACACCTTTCTTCTATTAAAAAAAAAGCAATGGCTGTTATTATACCAACAATTTAGAGTTAAAGACTTTCATATGACTTACAGCGGTCCATCGGCGATCATGTTGCACATTGTGTTCATGTCCTGTATGTACTGCGTGAGGGTTATGTACTCATAAGGCACCCGGCTCTCCACGCCGCCCTCCTGTCGGTACAAATTGAATACGCCGCGATCCGATTTGATGGTGTAGCCTTTCGCATCTGGATTCGGACACTCCCATGGGTCCTTATTTTCTTTGAAAGGTGGGTGGACAATGTGGTCTAGAATTAAGAAAATACCTAAATGGTGACTAAGAATATGACGAAAATGAATTATACATACGTTATTTATTTATTTATATAATTTGCATGCCACAAGAAATACATCATACATGAAGTGACGCCCCTTAGAACATACTTTCCTATATCCTTTGTAACCAACTATTTTATAGGAGGGTAGGACGCAGACGGCATGCCACCTAGCAGTATTGGACTCGGTGGAGAGACGTGCTAAGAGGCTTATTGGCGACGTCGGTTTGGTCAGTCTAAGGCACAGGCACCGACTAGCCAACTCGGTATTCTATAGGATATATTTCGGAGAGTCTCCAGGAATTACACTATTTAACTTCTCCTTCCCGTTTCCATCATGAAATTATCAGGCGTTTCATTTCTTTGTAGTACACATTCCTTCTGCATACTATACGTGCATTCAAACTAAACGGTTTGTTATACCCTACAAAAACAACAACCTACCCTTAAATTTCTTTTATAGGATAAGGATGAGAAGCGAGCACACAGTCCACCTGATGGTAAGTAGTTGCTGTGGCCATAGACATATACATCTATGCTCGTATGCGATCAAAATACAGATGCGTTGTCAGTTGTCACCAGTGAGAAATAAGATGGAACGCCTCTTTTCCAGTAAAAAGGGTCTCCGGTTCTCTACACTCTCCATACAAAACACAACAGCATTAAGCTGCTATTTCACGCTGGTATTCTGTGAGAGCGTGGTCCTTCTCCGGTCGAGCCGACCCATTCGTGCTACAACTACACAATTAATATAGCTGCAGCATGGCTCTACCACGTTTAAAATTACATTACAATTATAATGTTAGTGTCTTCACGGCAAGAGTGAATAGGCTTTTGTTAAGATTAAGTCTTATTTTCGCTTTATTATCGTCTCCGACATCACGTCTTACCATCAGATGGGATAGTAGTAAAACTACTTTTTCTTTTTTATCATCTCCTTTCTCTCTCTCTCGTTGCAGGGATTATTTGTCTTATTCGCCACGCTAGGTTGCCGGTTTGACAATCACAGCATCAACCGTGTTGCATCTTTAACGCTATAGCCAAGCGCTGTGTTATACTTACAGCCTATTAAAGTCCACTGTTGAACACAGGCCTCCACCATAGACTGCCTCATAGGGGAGATATTTGCCATAGTTGTAATGTTACTGTTGATTTGAAAACACCTCTCAGTGGATCATGTGCTCCTGGTAGATTATCTTCTATACATCCATCCTGTGGCCTATTAAAGTGCACTGTTGAACATAGGTCTCCATCATAGATTGCCTCTGGCAGGATATTTGCCATAATTGCCACGCTTGGCAACCGTAGTTCTTTTTTTTATGAGGAAGACGCTGCTGCCCATCTCCTGATTTATATCCTTCTGTCTCCTCTTATGACACCCACGGGAAGATATGGGGTAGTGGATATTCTTACACTGCCACTACACGATAAATGTGACTGTGTTATTATAATTAAAGAAAAGAGCACATCCTTAAAAACTCTATAAGTAAAGGAACTTGGTCTGACCTTGATCAAATTCATATGGGACCACATGTGAAGTACCAGCTTTCAAATAAAAAAATCATCGAAATTGGTTCACCCAGTAAAAGAATATGAGGTAATACACATAAAAAAACATACAGGCGAATTGAGTACCGTCTCCTTTTTGAAGTCGGCAGAAAATGAGAACGTCATCAATGTAGTCGAAGTCAATTAAATACGCATTATTAAAGGTAACTCAAAAACTTCTGGTCAGATATCAATTAAATTTATATGGGACCACATGAGAAGCACTAGCTTTCAAATAAAAAAAAAGAATCATCAAAATCGGTTCACCTAGAAAAAAGTTCTGAGGTATAATATACATAAAAAAATTCGGCTGAATTGAGAACCTCCACCTTTTTTTAGTCGGTTAAATATAGTCAAATCTAAAAATATAAAAAAATCTCACCAGCGATGTGGCTCTTAGGCACTTTCACGGTGGGTGTGTGGTTTTGCGGCGCGTCCGCGTCCATGTTCCTCACGAAGCGCGCGGTGATGGTAGCGTAGCTCTGCTGCGACATCTCCATGTAACGCTTGCGGATCTCCAGCGCCTGCACCAGGTACGACGACGCCTGCTGGAGATCCTCAAGAGGCACCTGCAAAAGACACGCTCGACGTAACTACGAGGGCAACAAGGGATACATATCAAATAATAATGCACTATTTTACTACGTAGTAAAGACACGGTGCAGGAGTACTTAACCTTTTTTAAAGGTGACAATAGACCACACAGTCCACTCGATAGTAAGTGAACGCTGTGGCCTATAGTGGCGTACATTATTTATAAATCATTCATTCAATCATAGCGGAGATCATTCGGTAATTCTACGAGTCTCACTGTGGTTACTATGCCCGTTGAGGCATTCCACTAGTGTAGACAAGGAAGACCCTGTTGCTGAGAGGCTGCCCTGTGATACATTGAGATGGGTGGTGTTGCTGTTGGTTTGCATATTTTGGTGTTATCATCTAACTGAGTCATTAATGTTACACTGATGTGTGATTGTGACGTAAACATGTTACGGTAGGTAGAACTGTATTGTTCTCTACTAAATTAATGGTGCATTGCACTGATTCGTTGCTGATAATGACGCAACCACGTAAGTAAGAGAGCAAGTTGCAGAATAGTTTCTAATGGTAAGGAGTGCTTGTTACCGAGTAGCGTTCATTTATTTAAATAGTTTGAGGATAATTTCTAACAGCAGAAGTAGAATTAAAGCTTTTTCTTGTAGCTCTACATTTCAATTTCTAACACTTGATTAAATATCAAAACACTTATGCGTACTAATACTCGCCCCTGAATATTTCTATACGTGGTAGAGCCATGCTGCAGCTGTATAATTGTATAGTTGTAGCAAGAATGGGTTGACTCGGCCGCGGAAGGACCACGCTCTCACAGAATACCAGTGTAAAATAGCAGCTTAATGCTGCTGTGTTTCGTACTCATATGGTGAGTGTAGTTTTTACTGGAAAAGAGGCATTCCATCTTAGTCCTCACGGGTGACAACGCATCTGCATTTTGATTCACAAACGAGGATAAATGTAGATGTCTATGAGCCACAGGAACCACTTACCATCAGGTGGAAAGTGTGCTCGTTTGTTAACCTATCCTATTTACTCTCGATACCATCCACACCATCTGGATGATTGGCGGTCCACCACCACCACTGTGAGATTTAGAAGATGTTTTCTTCCTCACACAACTTTCTTGGGGAATCGATTACCACCAGCGATTTTTCCGGACCGATACGACTTAGGGACCATCAAAAAAATTCCCCTGGTGTTGCGGTTGTTCATGGGCGAAATTCCACTATAATTAACACTTTCACTGCAAGGTTTCCCTGGTTGAGCCGACCCATTTGTGCTACAACTTCACTACTAATATAGCTGCTGCATGGCTCTACCACGTATAAATGTATTTTAGCAAGTGTGTAAAGTTTCATCTTACCCCAGATGTATCCTCGCCACTAATGGCGACCCGCTGAAAATGAGGAAGAACTACGTCCACCTCGTCGTCGTCGGGGATGCGGAAGCGCGCAGCTTCCTCTAAGGCGCCGCCCACCTCGCTGCCCGCGAACGAACGTACCGACTGACCGCATTCTGCTGCCCTGGTGACAATACGAAGAAACAACTTCAGAAAAAAGAAAAAAGTAACAATCTCGATAGTTAAAACAGTAAATTTAAAAAAAACCGACTGCGTACAATAGTCTATAAAAAAAAAAAGAAAATGAAACCCCATTAAACTTCCACAACTAAGACGAATAAACAACACTGCATAAATATACTTAAAACCGTCAAACAGTTTAGGCTACAGAGGGTGCCAAAGAAAAAAACATACTAAAATACATACATACATCCGTACAAATAAATAGGAGATTAGCCGGAACAAACAGACAGACAGACGGACAGACAGACAGATAGACATACTAGACCGTATATACTTTCAGATGCATTTAGTAAAAAGCTGTAATTTTGACATTACAAACCGACACTTCAATTTCATTTATTTGTATATATGAAAAAAATAAATTACCAAAATAAATCGATTACACAAAGTATAAAATCGATTTAGGCTGTATGGTATATTTCTCCTTTGTCTTTCAATGGCTAAAGAAAAAACTTAATAAAGCGCCTTTAAATTTTTAATTGCTATAAAATTATAAGACTTGATTATCATTTTATTAACAAGCGACGCGTACCTAGGCTATTGATATGAAATAGGGAACCAGTTGATGTAATTCTGAAGCTAATAAAAAAGCCCGGTCTCGATGCGTCAATTTTTTCGGGAGTTATCATGACCACATACAAAAACAACATCCAGACGTCCACGTAAATTTTTTTACAAACAGTTTTTTACCAATGGAGCAATATAAAATTATTTTTTTAGAAAATATACGATGGATTAATTAGAGTGTTTTCTTGATAAACGGTTACTCATATTATCGTATAAGTGGAATATGGTTATGATCGTGGTTATGATAGACGTATTTTAAGACTACAAAATTGCTTGACCTTGACTTGTCGAGAGTAAATACACTACTTAATAACGTTTCGCGTTATGAGGCGTGCAGTAATAAAATAGTTGTAGTATTTATTGATAGATCAGTTTCATAAAATTGTCAATGTCCGCCGGCACCAAAGAAATCGTTAATTGAATTTGAATTTATTTTAAGTGAAGGAAAACATCGTGAGAAAACCTGCATGTCTGAGAAATAAGAAAAAAAATATTTCGAAGATATGTGAAGTTCGCCATCACGCATTGGGGCAGCACGGCGAAAACTTTTCCTTGTCCTAAAACCCTCTCAGAAATGAGACGAGGCCTGTGCCTAGCGGTGGGACGTATATAGGCTGTAAAATAGGCTGTGAATAAATTTAAAAAATACATCTTTCACTTATTAGCCCCTATATTTCCATACGGTAAAAAAGTTACCCAGTATACGGGTAATTGGAAAAGTAATTAATTAACTTCATCATACAGATGCTTTCATAAGTTCACTCATTAAGCACGCTAAATCAACTGGTACGACCCAAAGATAATATTTATTTTGTAATTTCGCTGTGGCATTTGATCACCGCCACTTGTTTACATTGAGTAATTTACTAACGCCCTTATGTTTACTGTTGTGAACGTGGGTAGAAACGAAATTAGAATTGCTTCATTCAAAATAGACAGTTCGCCGCTTTTATCACAAAATTTTTTTTTTGGAGTTTATGGCCTGCTATCTAGACCTTTAGGCCAAGTCTTAAGTATTTTTATTCGGTTTATTGTAATTTCCCCACTCCTTCATAGTATACTGCTTCACAATATGTTGATGCGTCACATTGTGCAGTTCTTGGGTGATTTTGGCGGCAACTTGATCCAGCAGACAGCTGATAGTTGGCGATGGTATCTAAAGGTGCCTATGCAAACAAACAGCTTATCTTGAGAATCCATCACCATCAGAGCACTTGTTTCACTGTTTCCACTAATAGTTCACATGCGTAGACACTTAATACACAAAATCGCAACACTTTTACATATCAAAGTCCACTTCAAACCATTATTTAAACAATAATACAGGAGCAGCAAACCGCCGCCGGTCAATTTCCCGCCAAAACTCCTATCACAAAATTTCATTACAGCTAGGGTTGCCTCTTTTGGAGTATATTATATACCTTTCTAAGCTAAAAAAATAAGCTTAATGTTAGGTTGCAGACCGCGCACTCTAAAGGTTGTGGGTTCGAATCTGCACACAATATTATTACTACATTCTATGTCTAAGTTAAGATAACACTCTATTCCTTTCATTCTATCACCTAGCCATCATAGAATAAACTCTGGTAAATAATGATGAAGTGACAGGAATGAATAAAAGACATGACACGATTTTGTATAAAGGAGAATGCCAGATCGTGCCCCAACTTGTACAAAGAAGATAAAAATATGAAAAATAATCTTATCTTATGTTTTTTGTAATAAATCGTTATTTTGTACAACTTACATACATACATACATACATAAACACTCACGCCTGTCACCCAGAGGGGTAGGCAGAGATTATGGACTTCCATTTGGCACGATCCTGACACACCTCTCTCGCTTCCTCCACATCCATATACCTACGCATACACGCTCGTCGGTTAAAGGTACTCTTGATTTGGCCCATTTTTAATATATCGCCAATTTGGTCGATAAACTTTCGCCTAGGGCGACCCTTCCCGACTATGCCGTTCACCTCTGCAACATAAATTTGCTTTGTCACTCTTTCCTCATTCATTCTTTCTACATGGCCAAACCACCGAAGCATTCCTTTCTTAATCCTGGTCACAACATCATCTTGCAAACCACACTCTTCTCTTATTAAACAATTTCTCACTCTGTCATTCAGCTTCATCCCTAACATACTCCTTAATGACCGCATTTCTACAGCATTTATTCTACTCTCATGCTTCTTCTGCCACACCCAACTTTCACTACCATACATTAAAGTAGGTACTAACACAGCATTGTGAATTGCCATACGTGCCTTTTTGGACACATTCTGACTTTTCACAATAGAGTGTAGAGCCCCATTCACTCTATTTCCTGCATTCACTCGTCGTTCTATATCCTTATCATATCTACCATCCCTGCTAAACACACATCCCAAATATACAAACTCATCTACTTGCTCTACCAACTCCCCTTCTATTCTTATTTCACATATCGTTTTACTTTCTTCTCTTTCAAAAACCATAACTTTCGTCTTACTTGCGTTCACTTTCATTCCCTTTTCTTTTAATGTCCTGTTCATTAATGTAACCATCATTTGCAACTCGGCTGCCGACGACGCAAGTATGACTTGATCATCGGCGTACAAAAGGCATTTGACGGTTAACTCACCCATTCTTAACCCGCATTCTTCTACTTTCAAATTTTCCAAACAACTGTCCATAAACAGGTTGAACAACCACGGGGAAGCCACACAGCCCTGTCTGACACCTTTATGGATGTCAAACCAGTCCGAGTAGGCCCCGTTGATCCTGACACAAGCACTAGAGTCCCTATATAGAGACTTCAATGCCTGTATCAGACCAGCGCTCAACCCAAATGAGTTCAGTGTTTGCCATAACACATCCCTGTCCACTCTGTCATAAGCCTTCTCCAAGTCCATGAACGCACAAAAAACTTTTTGGTTTTTGGCCAAAAACTTCTCGGCGATCATGCGCATGGAAAAGACCTGATCCGTACATCCCATTCCCTTTCTAAATCCCGCTTGCACATCCCAAATTTTTCCGTCAGTTTCTTTCATAACTCTTTCAATTAGTACCTTAGCATACAGTTTTCCCACAATGCTAAGAAGGCTGATACCACGGTAGTTTTTACAGTCCTGCTGTGATCCTTTTCCCTTATATATTGGGACTATCACGGCTTTGCACCAGTCTCCCGGTACCCGCTTAAGTTCCCAACATAAATTAAACAAGGTGTACAGCAGGTCTGCCACCACTCCTTCTCCAGCCCTTAGCATTTCGAGAGATACTCTATCATAACCAGCTGCCTTACCTACTTTCATACTTTTCATTGCTTTCATTATTTCATCTATACTTATATCTCTATCTATTTCCTCTTCTTTCGGAATTTCTATTTCATTTAATTCAAACGTCTCATCACTCATAAACACGCTTTCAAAGTATTCCTTCCATCTCCTTAAACTCAAAACTTTGTACAACTTGCCGTGAAATATTATTTAAAAAAAGGAGTTCAACGATTAATATTTACATTTTCAGTCTTTTCTAATAACATCTGCGTTTCTTTGTATGAATAAGTACATACGTACGCTTAAAGTATCAAACAATACATATTTCTATTTAAATATATTAAGTCTTGTCGTATAAAAATGTTACATATCAATTTTTATATATCAATTATTATTATAAGTCGATAATAATCATGAATTGCATTAGATAATTACTGAATGACTTACTGCTAATTACTACGGACATCCTGATAATTGCATCCACGATATTGAGGTGCACTAATTGTCATCTTTGCATCGACAGGATATATATTTCATCGATAGGGGCATTTTGTGTCCTCATTTCGATTTACAATCTTAACTCTTCTTTCGACATGGAGATGTTTGCAACATATATTTAGTTTTATAGCTTTTTTATATAGTTGATAATTTATGGTCCTGCCGTTGTCGTAAAATTAATTACTAATCTGTAAATATTTACACCTTCTTAAGACACATGTCGTAATAATATTATGTATCTTGAGAAATAATTTAGTAAATAATATAACTCGTTTACATGACTAAGACTTAGATTTTATGAAAAACAGGTGGTGCTAGTTATATTGTGCAAGGACCTTGGGTCTACCCTATACAAGAGAATCCTTTTTCCAATGTTACTGATCATTATATTGTTATGCTCCTTAAATTCTTACTTATACGAGTATATATCAGTGTCTAACAAATTATATTCTGAAATTACAATGAACTGCAACGAATGCTGTTCTAAAAAATAAGGTAAATGTAATTATTAAAGTCCAGTTTAGAAAAAAATCGCAAGTTCTAGAGACTTCAAGTTATATAATTTGGATGGAGTAATAAAGTAGAAAAAAAAATTGCATACGACATTCATGTACACCACACTTTTGGGTGGGGCAAAGTTCTGTAGATAATCTGGCATTCTCCTAAAATCATTACTATATAGAAAAATATTTTGCCACCATTGTGAAGCTCATAAAACTGAAAAATTTTCTGATTTATTTCCTTGTACATATGGCTTATTCTTACAAAGCTCGTTGTGTATCATTTACATCTTTAAATGAGGTATGTAAGTACATAATTCTTTATTTTAGTAAACATTAAAATAAAGCCTTGAAAATTATGAAAATAGGTAAAAATAAGGTCACGTACTTTATTGGTCTCATAATCGTACGTGTGCACGAAATAACGAACAATACTTTATTATAAAGTATGAGTGACAACCCTAGTTAATGCCCATCACAAGTCCTCTGTCATAGATCTTTCAGCTGCGGAAGCATAGAAATCGGTTGTGTAGATACTTTCTGAAAAAATATTGCAATCAGCATACAAAAAACATGCGATAGACACAGTGAACTTTATTTTTTAAGGTCGGTTACAAATCAGTTGGCTAATGTCAATCGTTATTCAGGAATATTGTAATAGAAGTACAGTTGTATTTAGAAGTTTCTTTATTTTAATTCACTAATAAATGTAATGCTTGAGACGTACATTATTAATTAATAATAATTATATACAAACAAAAACACAAAATGACGCGATGGGACTTAGTTGCTTTCACAACAATTGAACATACTAAAATACATACATACATCCGTACAAATAAATAGGAGATTAGCCGGAACAAACAGACAGACAGACGGACAGACAGACAGATAGACATACTAGACCGTATATACTTTCAGATGCATTTAGTAAAAAGCTGTAATTTTGACATTACAAACCGACACTTCAATTTCATTTATTTGTATATATGAAAAAAATAAATTACCAAAATAAATCGATTACACAAAGTATAAAATCGATTTAGGCTGTATGGTATATTTCTCCTTTGTCTTTCAATGGCTAAAGAAAAAACTTAATAAAGCGCCTTTAAATTTTTAATTGCTATAAAATTATAAGACTTGATTATCATTTTATTAACAAGCGACGCGTACCTAGGCTATTGATATGAAATAGGGAACCAGTTGATGTAATTCTGAAGCTAATAAAAAAGCCCGGTCTCGATGCGTCAATTTTTTCGGGAGTTATCATGACCACATACAAAAACAACATCCAGACGTCCACGTAAATTTTTTTACAAACAGTTTTTTACCAATGGAGCAATATAAAATTATTTTTTTAGAAAATATACGATGGATTAATTAGAGTGTTTTCTTGATAAACGGTTACTCATATTATCGTATAAGTGGAATATGGTTATGATCGTGGTTATGATAGACGTATTTTAAGACTACAAAATTGCTTGACCTTGACTTGTCGAGAGTAAATACACTACTTAATAACGTTTCGCGTTATGAGGCGTGCAGTAATAAAATAGTTGTAGTATTTATTGATAGATCAGTTTCATAAAATTGTCAATGTCCGCCGGCACCAAAGAAATCGTTAATTGAATTTGAATTTATTTTAAGTGAAGGAAAACATCGTGAGAAAACCTGCATGTCTGAGAAATAAGAAAAAAAATATTTCGAAGATATGTGAAGTTCGCCATCACGCATTGGGGCAGCACGGCGAAAACTTTTCCTTGTCCTAAAACCCTCTCAGAAATGAGACGAGGCCTGTGCCTAGCGGTGGGACGTATATAGGCTGTAAAATAGGCTGTGAATAAATTTAAAAAATACATCTTTCACTTATTAGCCCCTATATTTCCATACGGTAAAAAAGTTACCCAGTATACGGGTAATTGGAAAAGTAATTAATTAACTTCATCATACAGATGCTTTCATAAGTTCACTCATTAAGCACGCTAAATCAACTGGTACGACCCAAAGATAATATTTATTTTGTAATTTCGCTGTGGCATTTGATCACCGCCACTTGTTTACATTGAGTAATTTACTAACGCCCTTATGTTTACTGTTGTGAACGTGGGTAGAAACGAAATTAGAATTGCTTCATTCAAAATAGACAGTTCGCCGCTTTTATCACAAAATTTTTTTTTTGGAGTTTATGGCCTGCTATCTAGACCTTTAGGCCAAGTCTTAAGTATTTTTATTCGGTTTATTGTAATTTCCCCACTCCTTCATAGTATACTGCTTCACAATATGTTGATGCGTCACATTGTGCAGTTCTTGGGTGATTTTGGCGGCAACTTGATCCAGCAGACAGCTGATAGTTGGCGATGGTATCTAAAGGTGCCTATGCAAACAAACAGCTTATCTTGAGAATCCATCACCATCAGAGCACTTGTTTCACTGTTTCCACTAATAGTTCACATGCGTAGACACTTAATACACAAAATCGCAACACTTTTACATATCAAAGTCCACTTCAAACCATTATTTAAACAATAATACAGGAGCAGCAAACCGCCGCCGGTCAATTTCCCGCCAAAACTCCTATCACAAAATTTCATTACAGCTAGGGTTGCCTCTTTTGGAGTATATTATATACCTTTCTAAGCTAAAAAAATAAGCTTAATGTTAGGTTGCAGACCGCGCACTCTAAAGGTTGTGGGTTCGAATCTGCACACAATATTATTACTACATTCTATGTCTAAGTTAAGATAACACTCTATTCCTTTCATTCTATCACCTAGCCATCATAGAATAAACTCTGGTAAATAATGATGAAGTGACAGGAATGAATAAAAGACATGACACGATTTTGTATAAAGGAGAATGCCAGATCGTGCCCCAACTTGTACAAAGAAGATAAAAATATGAAAAATAATCTTATCTTATGTTTTTTGTAATAAATCGTTATTTTGTACAACTTGCCGTGAAATATTATTTAAAAAAAGGAGTTCAACGATTAATATTTACATTTTCAGTCTTTTCTAATAACATCTGCGTTTCTTTGTATGAATAAGTACATACGTACGCTTAAAGTATCAAACAATACATATTTCTATTTAAATATATTAAGTCTTGTCGTATAAAAATGTTACATATCAATTTTTATATATCAATTATTATTATAAGTCGATAATAATCATGAATTGCATTAGATAATTACTGAATGACTTACTGCTAATTACTACGGACATCCTGATAATTGCATCCACGATATTGAGGTGCACTAATTGTCATCTTTGCATCGACAGGATATATATTTCATCGATAGGGGCATTTTGTGTCCTCATTTCGATTTACAATCTTAACTCTTCTTTCGACATGGAGATGTTTGCAACATATATTTAGTTTTATAGCTTTTTTATATAGTTGATAATTTATGGTCCTGCCGTTGTCGTAAAATTAATTACTAATCTGTAAATATTTACACCTTCTTAAGACACATGTCGTAATAATATTATGTATCTTGAGAAATAATTTAGTAAATAATATAACTCGTTTACATGACTAAGACTTAGATTTTATGAAAAACAGGTGGTGCTAGTTATATTGTGCAAGGACCTTGGGTCTACCCTATACAAGAGAATCCTTTTTCCAATGTTACTGATCATTATATTGTTATGCTCCTTAAATTCTTACTTATACGAGTATATATCAGTGTCTAACAAATTATATTCTGAAATTACAATGAACTGCAACGAATGCTGTTCTAAAAAATAAGGTAAATGTAATTATTAAAGTCCAGTTTAGAAAAAAATCGCAAGTTCTAGAGACTTCAAGTTATATAATTTGGATGGAGTAATAAAGTAGAAAAAAAAATTGCATACGACATTCATGTACACCACACTTTTGGGTGGGGCAAAGTTCTGTAGATAATCTGGCATTCTCCTAAAATCATTACTATATAGAAAAATATTTTGCCACCATTGTGAAGCTCATAAAACTGAAAAATTTTCTGATTTATTTCCTTGTACATATGGCTTATTCTTACAAAGCTCGTTGTGTATCATTTACATCTTTAAATGAGGTATGTAAGTACATAATTCTTTATTTTAGTAAACATTAAAATAAAGCCTTGAAAATTATGAAAATAGGTAAAAATAAGGTCACGTACTTTATTGGTCTCATAATCGTACGTGTGCACGAAATAACGAACAATACTTTATTATAAAGTATGAGTGACAACCCTAGTTAATGCCCATCACAAGTCCTCTGTCATAGATCTTTCAGCTGCGGAAGCATAGAAATCGGTTGTGTAGATACTTTCTGAAAAAATATTGCAATCAGCATACAAAAAACATGCGATAGACACAGTGAACTTTATTTTTTAAGGTCGGTTACAAATCAGTTGGCTAATGTCAATCGTTATTCAGGAATATTGTAATAGAAGTACAGTTGTATTTAGAAGTTTCTTTATTTTAATTCACTAATAAATGTAATGCTTGAGACGTACATTATTAATTAATAATAATTATATACAAACAAAAACACAAAATGACGCGATGGGACTTAGTTGCTTTCACAACAATTGAACATACTAAAATACATACATACATCCGTACAAATAAATAGGAGATTAGCCGGAACAAACAGACAGACAGACGGACAGACAGACAGATAGACATACTAGACCGTATATACTTTCAGATGCATTTAGTAAAAAGCTGTAATTTTGACATTACAAACCGACACTTCAATTTCATTTATTTGTATATATGAAAAAAATAAATTACCAAAATAAATCGATTACACAAAGTATAAAATCGATTTAGGCTGTATGGTATATTTCTCCTTTGTCTTTCAATGGCTAAAGAAAAAACTTAATAAAGCGCCTTTAAATTTTTAATTGCTATAAAATTATAAGACTTGATTATCATTTTATTAACAAGCGACGCGTACCTAGGCTATTGATATGAAATAGGGAACCAGTTGATGTAATTCTGAAGCTAATAAAAAAGCCCGGTCTCGATGCGTCAATTTTTTCGGGAGTTATCATGACCACATACAAAAACAACATCCAGACGTCCACGTAAATTTTTTTACAAACAGTTTTTTACCAATGGAGCAATATAAAATTATTTTTTTAGAAAATATACGATGGATTAATTAGAGTGTTTTCTTGATAAACGGTTACTCATATTATCGTATAAGTGGAATATGGTTATGATCGTGGTTATGATAGACGTATTTTAAGACTACAAAATTGCTTGACCTTGACTTGTCGAGAGTAAATACACTACTTAATAACGTTTCGCGTTATGAGGCGTGCAGTAATAAAATAGTTGTAGTATTTATTGATAGATCAGTTTCATAAAATTGTCAATGTCCGCCGGCACCAAAGAAATCGTTAATTGAATTTGAATTTATTTTAAGTGAAGGAAAACATCGTGAGAAAACCTGCATGTCTGAGAAATAAGAAAAAAAATATTTCGAAGATATGTGAAGTTCGCCATCACGCATTGGGGCAGCACGGCGAAAACTTTTCCTTGTCCTAAAACCCTCTCAGAAATGAGACGAGGCCTGTGCCTAGCGGTGGGACGTATATAGGCTGTAAAATAGGCTGTGAATAAATTTAAAAAATACATCTTTCACTTATTAGCCCCTATATTTCCATACGGTAAAAAAGTT
The DNA here is from genome assembly GCA_963668995.1 of Parnassius mnemosyne. NCBI lineage: Eukaryota > Metazoa > Arthropoda > Insecta > Lepidoptera > Papilionidae > Parnassius > Parnassius mnemosyne. The sequence goes on along the minus strand of CAVLGL010000057.1, from coordinate 44,179,933 downwards.
ACCCAGTATACGGGTAATTGGAAAAGTAATTAATTAACTTCATCATACAGATGCTTTCATAAGTTCACTCATTAAGCACGCTAAATCAACTGGTACGACCCAAAGATAATATTTATTTTGTAATTTCGCTGTGGCATTTGATCACCGCCACTTGTTTACATTGAGTAATTTACTAACGCCCTTATGTTTACTGTTGTGAACGTGGGTAGAAACGAAATTAGAATTGCTTCATTCAAAATAGACAGTTCGCCGCTTTTATCACAAAATTTTTTTTTTGGAGTTTATGGCCTGCTATCTAGACCTTTAGGCCAAGTCTTAAGTATTTTTATTCGGTTTATTGTAATTTCCCCACTCCTTCATAGTATACTGCTTCACAATATGTTGATGCGTCACATTGTGCAGTTCTTGGGTGATTTTGGCGGCAACTTGATCCAGCAGACAGCTGATAGTTGGCGATGGTATCTAAAGGTGCCTATGCAAACAAACAGCTTATCTTGAGAATCCATCACCATCAGAGCACTTGTTTCACTGTTTCCACTAATAGTTCACATGCGTAGACACTTAATACACAAAATCGCAACACTTTTACATATCAAAGTCCACTTCAAACCATTATTTAAACAATAATACAGGAGCAGCAAACCGCCGCCGGTCAATTTCCCGCCAAAACTCCTATCACAAAATTTCATTACAGCTAGGGTTGCCTCTTTTGGAGTATATTATATACCTTTCTAAGCTAAAAAAATAAGCTTAATGTTAGGTTGCAGACCGCGCACTCTAAAGGTTGTGGGTTCGAATCTGCACACAATATTATTACTACATTCTATGTCTAAGTTAAGATAACACTCTATTCCTTTCATTCTATCACCTAGCCATCATAGAATAAACTCTGGTAAATAATGATGAAGTGACAGGAATGAATAAAAGACATGACACGATTTTGTATAAAGGAGAATGCCAGATCGTGCCCCAACTTGTACAAAGAAGATAAAAATATGAAAAATAATCTTATCTTATGTTTTTTGTAATAAATCGTTATTTTGTACAACTTGCCGTGAAATATTATTTAAAAAAAGGAGTTCAACGATTAATATTTACATTTTCAGTCTTTTCTAATAACATCTGCGTTTCTTTGTATGAATAAGTACATACGTACGCTTAAAGTATCAAACAATACATATTTCTATTTAAATATATTAAGTCTTGTCGTATAAAAATGTTACATATCAATTTTTATATATCAATTATTATTATAAGTCGATAATAATCATGAATTGCATTAGATAATTACTGAATGACTTACTGCTAATTACTACGGACATCCTGATAATTGCATCCACGATATTGAGGTGCACTAATTGTCATCTTTGCATCGACAGGATATATATTTCATCGATAGGGGCATTTTGTGTCCTCATTTCGATTTACAATCTTAACTCTTCTTTCGACATGGAGATGTTTGCAACATATATTTAGTTTTATAGCTTTTTTATATAGTTGATAATTTATGGTCCTGCCGTTGTCGTAAAATTAATTACTAATCTGTAAATATTTACACCTTCTTAAGACACATGTCGTAATAATATTATGTATCTTGAGAAATAATTTAGTAAATAATATAACTCGTTTACATGACTAAGACTTAGATTTTATGAAAAACAGGTGGTGCTAGTTATATTGTGCAAGGACCTTGGGTCTACCCTATACAAGAGAATCCTTTTTCCAATGTTACTGATCATTATATTGTTATGCTCCTTAAATTCTTACTTATACGAGTATATATCAGTGTCTAACAAATTATATTCTGAAATTACAATGAACTGCAACGAATGCTGTTCTAAAAAATAAGGTAAATGTAATTATTAAAGTCCAGTTTAGAAAAAAATCGCAAGTTCTAGAGACTTCAAGTTATATAATTTGGATGGAGTAATAAAGTAGAAAAAAAAAATTGCATACGACATTCATGTACACCACACTTTTGGGTGGGGCAAAGTTCTGTAGATAATCTGGCATTCTCCTAAAATCATTACTATATAGAAAAATATTTTGCCACCATTGTGAAGCTCATAAAACTGAAAAATTTTCTGATTTATTTCCTTGTACATATGGCTTATTCTTACAAAGCTCGTTGTGTATCATTTACATCTTTAAATGAGGTATGTAAGTACATAATTCTTTATTTTAGTAAACATTAAAATAAAGCCTTGAAAATTATGAAAATAGGTAAAAATAAGGTCACGTACTTTATTGGTCTCATAATCGTACGTGTGCACGAAATAACGAACAATACTTTATTATAAAGTATGAGTGACAACCCTAGTTAATGCCCATCACAAGTCCTCTGTCATAGATCTTTCAGCTGCAGAAGCAAAAAAATCGGTTGTGTTGATACTTTCTGAAAAAATATTGCAATCAGCATACAAAAAACATGCGATAGAAACAGTGAACCTTATTTTTAAGGTCGGTTAGAAATCAGTTGGCTAATGTCAATCGTTATTCAGGAATATTGTGATAGAAGTACAGTTGTATTTAGAAGTTTCTTTGTTTTAATTTACTAATAAATGTAATGCTTGAGATTCATTACATTATTAATTAATAATAATTATATACAAACAAAAACACAAAAAGACGCGATGGGATTTAGTTGCTTTCACAACAATTGAACAAATTAATTAAAACGAAAATAAAAATTATCTGTTACGGATTTCTAGAACTCGGGTGATTGGAAGAGAAGGTAAAAAGTACATCTCTAGCATACCGCTTCCGCATCCCGCACTTGAATGAAATGAACTTGCAGAAACCATTTGGTTCCTTCCTAAAATGAAGTTTAAAGCGGCTAAGTTAAAATGGTTGTACTGTATATGACTTCTTGCAATACTTAATTTGATTCCAAACATTTCTGAACTGAATATTGTAGGCGTCAAATTCTCTGCCGGTGGCAGATATAACTTCTAGCGAGCAGAGAAACTCAGAGGTTGGAATTCGATACGGCTAATTGAGCTGTTTTGTGAAATATACATCGCTATCAATATGTATTTCATTGGGTTGCATAGATAAATGCGGTGTAGTAGGCGGGGCACACATCCAATGTTTGCGAATTAACCTACCAAACAGTTTTCAAGTGACGATGTAGTGTAGTAACTACCTATCTTTATTTTTGTAGGAGCTCTTCATAGTACGTGTGTTTATCTCTGAACTCCTCCTAAACGAAGTTAGTGGAAACGGTGAAACAAGTGCTCTGATGATGATGTGATTCTCAAGATAAGGCGTCTGTCTGCTTAGGCGCCTTGAGATACCATCGGCATCTGTCAGCTGTCTGCTGGCTCAAGTTGCTGTCAAAATCTCCCATGGGTGCACAATGCGACGCATCAACATAATGAAGGATAATTATATCTTGTAACTTCAGGCTCAGAATGGCTAGAACCCAGAGCCGTAAAACCAGTTATAAAAAATATATGATGATATATTATCTAAGGCGATCACTAAACGTAGTGGTTATATTCTCTTTGGCGATCACATGGCAAAGCTAAAAAGTACAGTGAATACCAATACGCCAGTTATGGGTATTGGTGATAGTGAATATTGATTGATTGAAACTGTGGGCTTCACTGTTGATAGCGTCGCTTCGTGATCCATTATCGACAGCTGGCCTAAAGATAAAATTGTGCACTACATTGTTCACTTCACTTTTCTTAATCTACTTTTTTTGGATTTTATCGCGTTTAATTTAACTTATGTTTAACTCTCGACATTTAGTGATTAGCAGCACGTTGCCACAGAAATGAGGGGACTAAAGTGTTTTTTTTATAGGATAAAGGTGACAAACAAGCATATGGTCCACCTGATGGTAAGTGGTTGCTGCGGCCCATAGACATCTACATCTATCCTCGATTACAAATCAAAATGCAGATGCGTCGTCACCCGTGAGGACTAAGATGGAATGCCTCGGTTCCAGTAAAAAAGGTCTCCGGTTCTCTACAATAACCATCCGAAACACAGAGCGTTAAGGTGCTATTTTACGCTGGTATTCTGTGAGAGCGTGGTACTTCCCCGGTCGAGCCGACCCATTCGTGCTACAACTATACCACTAATATAGCTGCAGCATGGCTCTACCACGTCCAGTTTAACTAATGAAAAAAAAAACTGTCTAACAACTAGCCTAGTTAACAGCCTAGCTTAACAGCCAAGCCATTTTTACTAAACAGCGCCGTTTAACTAGCGGCCTGAATGGTATGCAGCTAATACGTCTGATAACAACATTGCACCTATCTTGTAATATCAGCGATAGTAGGTTAAGGTGACTATAGGTTAAGAACATTTATAAAATATAGCACATATCGCATAATTAGGCACAGCCATGCGACATTAAGCGGTATGGTTATCCTATTAATTTCATTCATAAATTATTATACAAAAATTATGATTTCATATACGTAAATCTAATAAATTAGACTTTGTATGTCAAAGATATACCAAAAAGGGGACATCACTCAGTATTTGTTGTAGTGAAACCACAGCGCTGACTTCAGTACTTAATGACCGAAAATCTTGGGGTATATAGCCCCAAGAACAAAATAAATATAGTAAAAATTTCACGAGGTGAAAAAAAATCAAGTAATGCTTCACTCGGAACTTATATTATTGATTATAATTATGATATACTTACGTAAATATCTGACGCAGTCAGCGCTATGATTGTAAGGCTTCAATCGGCAATTTGTGAGAACTAAGCCATGAGTCTAAGCCATTTTTTAACACCTCGCTAAAGCCGCGTTTTGTTTTCCTATGTATTGCAGAAACTACAAAATGTGGAAAAGAAAATTTGGTGGATTTTTTGGAAATGAAAAAAAAAAGCGAGTAACACGGGGCCTAAGATTCTAAAATATCTGTAAATTAGAGTTGTCGGTCTAGGCGATTGTAGCAGCAGATTATTTAGGTACAAACAATAAGATTAATGTATTTCTTATTGCAACAAATTGAACATACAAGTAAAGTTCGCCTTTGAAATTAAAGAGACTTTCCTTCTCCAAATTGTGTAATGCGTACAGCAGTGGAATAATTTGCCGGCGTCTATCTTTCCGTCCGAATACAATCTGTGCATCTTCAAGGCAGGAGTGAATAGTCTTTTGTTACTATAAGACAGTGCGATTTACCATCTAAGGCTACATCATCACTTACCACCAGGTGGCATTGTGCAGCACTGGCTTATAATAAGTAAAAAAAAAAATACTTGTTTTGGGGACTAACTTGAATTTTCAAAGAAAAACGTTTAAGTAAATATACAATAAAACAAGTGTTTTTTTTTAATTTGTACTAAAAAATTTGATATTCCACGTTTTTATCCCTACATTGTCATTCGATTCCGAGCTATGTTCAAAGTTTCAAATCTGTAACTAATCGGAAAGTGTTCGAAATTTGAGTTGCAAGATTCCACTCCGAAATGAACGACAGACCCACAGACAGAAATAATTTAAAATTTAAAATTTTGTACAACCGACTTCAATATAAATTATTAAGAATAACTCAAAAACTACTGGTCAGACCTTGATCAAATTGTGAACCACATGTGAAGCACCAGCTTTCAAATAAAAAAAATCATCGAAATCGGTTCACACAGTAAAAAGTTACGAGGAAACACATAAAAAAGCATACAGTGAAATTGAGTACCGTCTCCTTTTTGAAGTCGGTAGAAAAAAGAAAATGACTGAATTAATTACGTCTTAAAAATGAGAATTTAATAAATCGACTTTTATAAGTATTATGAATGGAGGATTTTTCAGAGGAAACTAATTCTACTCATGGCAAATACGGAAATTTCCGAGGGTCACACAGACGGGATCTTAGGCAGAAAGGAAGCATCAACACCATGTAGTACCTGTTTATCAAAATATGGGCTATACGTTAAGAGTTCATTATTTTCTCATATTTTCGGTCAGCCTGTGCGTACATGATATAAATTAAAATAAAAAATTTTGTACAGCCGACTTCAATATAAGTTCAATTTAAGAATAACTCAATAACCATTGGTTTGACCTTGATGAAATTCATATGGGACCACACGAGAACTATCAGCTTTCATATAAAAAAAAGAATCATCGAAATCGGTTCCCCCAGTACAAAGTTATGAGGTAACACACATAAAAAAAACATACACTCGAATTGAGTACCGTCTCCTTTTTGGAAGTCGGCAGAAAATGGAGTGATGGGTTATTAAGTTATTATTACGCAAAACACAGTTTTTTTTTTCTAAATGTATGGCTACTTACGATAACATTGCAGGTCTACATATATCAAAGTACTCTGTGTATTGGCCTTATATCGAAGTATGGTTCGAGTTTTGGCGGGAACTTGAACGGTGGAGGATTGCTGCTCTTGTATTATTGTTTAAATAGTGATTTGAAATGGATTTTGATATGTAAAAGTGGTGCGGTTTTGTATATTAAGTGTCTGCGCATGTGAACTATTACTGGAAACGGTGAAACAAGTGCGCTGATGGTGATGTGATTCTCAAGATAAGGTGGCTGTCTGCTTAGGCGCCTTGAGATACCATCGCCAACCGTCAGCTGTCTGCTGGCTCAAGTTGCCGTCAAAATCTCCCAAGTGCTGCACAATGTGACGCATCAACATATTGTGAAGCAGTGAACTATGAAGGATAATTATAAATTGCAAATGTAAATTCAGGCTCAGAAGGGCTAACCCAGGGCCGTAAAGCAAGTTATTAAAAAAAAAAACGAAGTATGGTAGAACGATTGAGTGCCTTCGTTGTTCTACAGTGCGACAACTGTAACGTTTTACACGTGGTAGAGCCACGCTGCAGTTATATTATAGTTGTAACACGAATGGATCGGTTCGACTAGGAAAGGACTGCGCTCTCACCAGTGAATATCAGAAGAAATCGTATGGTGAGCGTAGAGAACCGGAGACCCTTTTTGCTGGAAATGTGGCATTCCATTCCTCAGGGGTATCAACGCCAACATGTCTATGGTCCATAGCATCCTCTTACCACCTAAATAGACTGTCTGCTCGTTTCTAACCCTTATTCTGTAAAATAAAAACGTTTACTTCGTCGTTTATAATGTGTACAGTAAAATATTTTTCTAATTTGCTTGCATCAGTCTTTCCGTGCAAATACAATGTGGGTGTCTTCAAGATAAGAGCGAATAGACCTATACTAAGCTAAGCGTTTACCACCCAAGTTTGTATCACCACCTAACACCTAGGGAACTTTGTAAAGCTTATTATACGGATGTTATTTGTGTTTATAATCAGTAATAATTTTACGCAGTAACCTCGACCTACAAAATCGATTAAGTATCACGATTATAATAAACCTAGCAAGCTAACAGCATAGCAAAGTGGCGAAGCAATCAGCTTTGTAGCGGTTTCTAACGGTTGCCGTTGAGCAATCAGTTTCAAAATAGGAGGTTCAGATGCCTGGGTGATCAGTAATCGATTGCTGAAAACAGAATTTGAAAATTCGAAACCGTTCTCGAGATAATCGTGGGACAGACGGACAGACGGACAGACAGACAGACATCGTGAAATCAATAAGTGACTTCGCAAGCTTCGCCACTTAATAATCGAGTGAGTGGTATAGGAAAGCATAGAAAACGATGAAACAAACATACAAAAATTCTTTGTTTTCGGTTTCATGTCAACACTATTCAGTATATATATAAATTAGTCTAAATTCACTAACATGTATGGTGTTCTTTCGATTATACGTAAGTGTATTTTTAATGTCCGTACAGTGTGCACAAAGGGCACTGTACACAGTATAAAAAGGTAAAGCGCAATACGTAGTATATTTTACGACCTTGTGTGCACAGGCTAAACAACGTCATAACTTACCATACTCGTAAACTCATAAAATACGTTACATACGCTATACGAAGTAAAATTAGTCACAGTTTAGTTATTTGTTTAGTAGATAAAAATCGATTTTATATATTTTTATCAGTAAGGTTAATCAAATAAATTTAGATATAAATTATATACCTTTAAACACGTGCATTTTTTTAATAAAGCTAGTGCTTGACTTCTATTCCATCTGGTGGTAAATGATGAGGAAGCCATAGATGATAAATCGTAATACCTCTGAGTAACAAAAACCTATTCACTCTTGTATTGAAGACACCCAGATTGTAATCGGACAGAATGACAGACGTTGGTGATTGTATTCAATCTAGATTTTTTGTTATTGTCTTATTGTATACTTGCTGTTCCCCGCAACTTCGCTCGCGTGTAATTTAGGGCTTTAATTTTTTTGCGCGGAACCCTAGTTCTTTTTCTAAAATAAAAGTAGTTTAAGTTACTCCTTATGACATTAGCTATCTGCCAGTGAGTCCCGTCAAAATTGGTCCAGCCGTTTCGGAGGTTAGCCGGAACAAACAGCCAGACACAAAGACAGACAAAAATTTAAAAAAAAATATTTTTGTTATAAGTACCGTATATACTTTCGTGTGCATTTAGTAAAAAGCTGCAATTTTGACATTACAAACAGACACTTCAATTTTATTTATTTGTATAGATGTATAGATTTTAAAATTTTATATTATAATAATTTCTTTTCCATACTTTGCAGTCGCGGTATCTCAGAGATGATAATTCACAGTACGAGAACATCTGGTTTCGATCCCCGCCGATACCAATGAAATTGCCAAGTACTCGGCGGTGAAGGAAAACATCGGGAGGGAACGGCATATCTAAGAAATAAAATAATTATAGGACATGTGAAGTCTTCCAAACGCAGCGGTACAGCGCGGCGGACCAATTTTATTGGTCCATAACCCTTTTAGAATTGAGACTAGGCATTTGATCCGCAGTGGGATATATTAAGACTTAATTTTACGTAAGTAATTTTACTTCTTTCTATTTTGTTCATAAATATCGACTACAGCATGCTACATATCTCCTATAGCTGGGCCTAAGCCTCCTCACATTTCTGAAAGGATTTTGGAGGAGGGTATTAACTTTATTTTAATTTCTTAGATAGGTACCACATATTTCCTGACGATGTTTTTCATCGCTGAGTGTGTAGTAAAACAGCATTCAAAATTGCGATTACACTTATTTGTGTTGGCGAAAATCGAACTCGAAACGTCGCTTTCTTTGAAACATAAGTAGGATTAAGAAGATTAAAGCATAAACATGAGGAAATTTGACCAAGCGGTTGTTCCTTCTTTCAGACAAAGCACCGGTTCACACAGCGTGTAGGTATCTCTAAGAAAATAACCATCAACCTTACCGACTGGTTTCAAGTAAATTAAAAAAAAATATGAGAAGCATTTTCCAACGTGTTAGTGTTACATCTCAGGTCTTGACTTAACAGGAATATTTTTAAGACGCAGTGATTATATACTCTGATATTTTTTTTGAAAGAAAATGAAAAGCATTTTTTTTACTATGTGATAGGAGTATGACTCCTTTTAGGTAAAAGTACATAAATGTCATCAAGAGAACAAAATATATAAATACAGATAATATTAAATTGAGGTGGCTGAATGTCACTACCAACACAACAAAAAAATACAAAAGTCAAATGTTATCATTTCCCGCTTTAAATACATTTTAAAATAGTAATAACATACCGATAATTTCTCGTCGACGTCCATCTTTTACAATCAACTTTACTTCCAAACATAATTTTCCAGATGTAAAAAATAGTTCAGTGCACAATAATAACTACAAATATTTAATTTAGTAGTTCTTACAACTAAAAACCAGAGCCATTTCCCGGTTCCCGCCACTAAAGTGCGATAACTTTTAAAAAAAAGTGATGATTTAAAAGTGACACACGACACGTCTGCGTACAGCCGTCCCGGGCTGCGTTCCGAAATGCAATCATATTGCGAATGGACTTGAGCATCCCCCGCATTAAGGGTTAATATCGCGTCAAGGTTAATCCAATTACTTGACACTAATAATACCGACTCGCAACTGTTTTAACTTACATCTAGGACGGTAAATTTTGTCATAATCTGCTAACACAAAGAGAAGCAGGACTGTACGTAAACACGAAACCTGTGTTTAAAAATATTTATATTAACTTGTATCTACGAGTGGTAATGTTTCTATTTACTTTGCTTTTGTCTAGACAAATAACTGTAGAGATAATAGGTGTTCTAAACTGTTGTTTTCATCTTCCTCTATCTCGATTGTTAATATAGTAAGAATAAATACCATGGCCATATTTGCTACTTTTGGCATTCAGGTTGACAACGTGCAGTATTTTTGGTATTTCGAGTTGTTATCAGGACGATGCTGCTGCCCATCCCAAATATCATTACCCTCTGTTGTCCCTTACGACACCCACGAGATGATAATATGGGGTAGTGAAGTCTGATCTTCTTCAATTTATTAATTTTAAAACATTTTATAACCAATAAAATTTGCTACAAATTTAAGTAATTGATACTTTGATATTTTGGCGGCGACACAAGTTTCAGAATTTTTTTTTGTTAAAATGTTACCCCCACATTAGGATTTTCTCCTGTGTAGTGGAGGCAGTTTACAAACATAACTTGCACAAGGACAAACATCCAGATCCGGAACAATTATTTGTAGGCCATACAAATATTTGTACCGTGCGGGATTCGAACCCGCGGCCCCCAGCGCAACAACTGATTGCTAAGCCACTGCGCCACGGAGCCGTCATTTCAGAGTTTCAGAATTACGTATAATGGACTAATAATAGCATGATACATTATTATTATCATATATATCTACTTTATTGTAAACCACAAAAACTAATAAAAAACCGATTACAGGGAGCAAAACTTAGGAGGTAGGTATAATTATTCGGTCTTCCAGACAACTATTAGATCAGGAGAAAATTGTACTATTGGACAGTGACCGACATATTATTATCATAAAACAAACTAAAAACTTCAGGAGATCCAAAAGAAACAAGTTAAATATCACCAGCTTTTGCAGCTCCTATAAGCGTCATGGGTACGAGGAAATAATCTACGTACACCAGTGTAAAACAGAATCAGGTTTCAAATTACAATTAGTAATATCTCAAAACTGGCAACGTGACTTCCCATCTTAGTCCTCAGGACTGATAATGCATATATGTATACTTTAGAACGCCAGTCACCACTCATCTATACAAATAAATAAAATTGAAGTGTCTGTTTGTAATGTCAAAATAACAGCTTTTTACTTAATGCGTACGAAAGTATATACGGTACTTACAACAAAAACACTATTTTTAAAATTGTTGTCTGTCTATCTGTTTGTTCCAGCTAATCTCGGAAATGGCCTGACTGATTTTGACGGGACAATCATTGGCAGATAGCTGATGTTATAAGGAGTAACTTAGGCTACTTATATTTTAGAAAAAGAATTAGGGTTACGCGCAGTAAAATTAAAACCCTAAATTACACGCGGGTGAAGTCGCAGGGTACAGCTAGTTTTTTTATAGGATAAGGTGACAAACGAGCACACAGTCTCCATCTGATGGTAAGTGGTTGCTGTGGCCCATAGACATCTACATCTATCCTCGTTTGCGAATCAAAATGCAGATGCGTTGTCACCCGTGAGGACTAAGATGGAATGCCTTTTTTCCAGTAAAAAGGGTCTCCGGTTCTCTACACTCACCAAAACAGCAGTTTTAAGCTGCTATTTTACGCTGGTATTCTGTGAGAGCGTGGTCCCCCGGACGAGCCGACCCATTCGTGCTACAACTATATAGGTACTATAATACTAACATAACTGCAACATGGCCCTACCACGTATAAAAATATAGTTTAGTAATATGATTTAGAATGTGTGCTCATTTGTCTAAAACACATTACTGTTACTGTTACCTTTACCGCCTACCAAAAGTCCACAGCTGGACATAGGCGATATTTGCCTTATCTGTCATGCTTGATAGCAGGTTGGCATTCGCATTTTTTAATCTATAGTTGTTATAAGGACGCTGCTGCCCATATCCTGGTTTGTTTTTCTCCTCTTACAACACCCACAGTATGATGTAGGATACCTAGAGGTGTTCTTACTTCCACTACACAGTGATTTAACGCCAAGCATCTCATAGCGAGACTATTGTAATAACATAAGCCACTACAAAAATACCTCTTAAGCAAAATTCAATGACACATTGAAATAATAAAAGAATTCTTTTGCTACATACTTGTAAAGAACTTAAAAAGAGTTGTACAAAAATAGCAATTATTTAATAATTATTAACTCACTTCACGTTAAGCTGCCTTTGTATAAGAAGCTTCTTTTCAATTTGTTCGATGGGGAACTGCGGGACCTCGTAAGGCGCGGACAATTCATTGGGAAGTTCCCGAGGGGCCTCCGCACCGACAGCACTTGTTGGGCTTTCACTGCCTGTAGACAAAATAATCCATGATTAAATAATTATTAGTCAGAAGTAGAAACAAATATATATTATGGTGATATGATTAACTAGCGACCCGCCCCGACTTTGCCTGGGTGGGATTTATCAATGTGTCATGTTATACAGAGTTATTTTGCAATAACCGGCTAAATTTCCAGAGAAAATTCAGAATTAGTAATATAGGCAAATGGCGAAGAAAAATTAAGTCCTTTTTATCTTTTAAAATCAAAATGCGTGGTAATACATTATTTATACATACAACTGAGCACGCACATATTCGTAAGGGTCGATCGATAGACAAAAACGTTGTTGCCCATAAAGCACATGCAATTTGGGATAATTTCAAATAAAATTAGAAGCCTTATTTACTCGTATTTTCAAAAACTATAGTAACGGTATATCATCGGAATCCAGTATCCACTTCACGGTCTAGTACTTTATCGTAATGGTATTAAAATTAAAATTGAAAAGTAAAGGTAGTAAAAATAAAAAATAAAATTTATAGTATAGGGTGACAAGCGAGCACAGTCCACCTGATGGGAAGTGGAAACTGGCCATAGACATCTACATTTATCCTTGAATAAGAATCAAGATGCAGATGCGTTGTCACCCTGAGGATTAAGATGGAATGCTTCGTTTCCACTAAAAAGAGTCTCATACCATACGAAACACAACAGCATTACGCTGCTATTTCACGCTGGTATTCAGTGAGAGCGTGGTCCTCCCCCGGTCGAGGCGACCCATTCATGCTACAACCATAATATAGCTGTAGCGTGGCACTACCACGTAAGTAATTTATGCAACTGAAAACATAAATGTGACTTATTTCCAACGAACTCGTAAATTTAGAGTTCGTTGCTTATTTCACTCGTATTACGGTGCATCGAAAGATCAATGTCATTTGTTACACAATGCCTACACTGGAAATTTAATGGAGAACAAATCTGTTTGTGTAATACGAAAGACAATTTGCATACCTATGCAATTCTATGTTTTGAAAACAAGTAGATAATACTTATATAAAGAGATTGTGCGGATTAAAGCATTAGATTGAATTAGCCAGTTACATTTCTCATTTAATCCTTTAAAATAAATTTCTAGTTTATTATTATTAATCTTGTATTAAAAATACAATATTAAAAACGATAATAAATCGAAAAAAAACTAAAACTAATAATTTAAATTATCATACAGCCCTACTCCCGTGGTATCGTGCCAAGAACGCTAGCTGCGTTTCCTCGCTGTATGTGTTAAATAAAGTTCCCACATAATATATGAACAAATGCTTTGCGGCATTCTTTGGGGTAGGCCTATGTTCAGCAGTGGACTCGTGAAGGGCTGTAATGAAAATATTATATTCTCTGGTCTGGTACGATATTCTACCATCACTATGCGAACAAAGTTTGTGGTTACAAAAATACAAAAATGTTACACAACTTATTTCAGTACTTTCGCCTGACATGGAGGTTTTGCATATATAAATTACACATAGGCACATACGGCACAATTATTTTGTAGGTCATATTGAATAAAATCGGGACGTCAAACGCCTCGTGACCAGCTAAAGCACTCAATTATTGTATGTACACTTTATTATCTTTAAATTTTTCATAATTATTATATAATGATTTCAATTAGAACCTGACATCAGAAGAGATTTTTTAAGAATGTTACCAATTAATGATGGACTTATTCATTTTATATTTTGTATGCCTACTGACATAGAGAACCTACTTTATATTTATTATGTACATATCGAGATCTGTAAATTAACCAATGTTCATAAAATAAACGGATTTCATTTGATTTGAAACATCGGAAATTAAAAATAACTAAAATTAAACGCGACAAAATCCGGAAGAGTTGTTTTGTTCATTGTTTACTGTTCTCGTAAATGTAAGAAATCATTATGTAGGTCATATTGTAAAAATACTAACAACAGTATGAAAATTAAGTAATAACGGCGGATTCTAGCTTAAAACTTTTACGTTAGAACCACAACCATAGAAGCTGTAGCTCTATTATAAATTAATATATGAAATTATATTGACATCCTTAGTTATTTAACCTCAAGACTAGAAACTTATCAAATTGGCGACAGTCAAGCGTGTATTTACTGCAAATCGTCCTTATAAGAATTAGATGAAGAGCCCTACCGCAGCATTAGTCGTAACTCGTAATGCAGTTATGGTCTAGTAAAGAAGTAAGAAATAAAGTGACAGTCCTATAATGTAACGTCCTCCAGACCGGATGTCGGTCACGGCGGCCGGGCACAACGAAGACAAGCCATCTGACTGATAGCATATAGTGTGTGCGCAAGCGCAGGTGCACTCTTTATTACCTCATAGTCCCATTGGACGGCAATCCGACACGACCGGAGAAAGATCAGGTACCAGACCAACGGCTTTACGTGCTTTTCTAGTGGTCAAACACCGTCAAATTCTGACTCTGGACTACTGAGAATTTCTTGGCAGAATAACCCGAGACCACATGATCAGCAAATGCGCTTACAAACACAAGACTAACGAGGCAGTCAATACTGCTTATATACGTCTCGCTATTGGATACAGGCGTCCTCTTATTTCTGAGTTATGGACTCTCATTTCTGAGTTATGTACTGTCATTTCCGAGCTATGGACACTCATTTCCGAGTTATGGACTCTCAATTCTGAGTAATGGACTCTCATTTCTGAGTTATGAACTCTCATTTCCGAGTTATGGACTCTCATTTCCGAGTTATGTACTCTCATTTCTGAGTTATGTATGTAGTAATTATGTCATGGTATGTACCATTTCACCCGAAAGGTTTTGCGACATCCAAAGCGAAACTATACATTGAGTAAATGTTCGTGTAAAATGTTGTAGACGCTTCCCGATCTAAATTGCATTATATATGTGCTGAATCTCTTCATACGTAATTCGCTTATTCCCATAAAAAAAACTTCACTGCGCGTACGTTTCTGACAGCCGTCAAGGTGCGATCACATCTTTCTAAATCCTTCAGTCACTAATAGATATTAGTGATCGCAGTCTACATCTCTAAAAGTTACTTAAAGAAATCTAAGAAATCTGTTACACCAACGTTACACGGTGACTTAGAACAACCTTTACCATAAATGTCATTTGAAATTTATCAAATGATTCGTCCGGGTTTAAACGACATTTGTAATGGTGAAATTGATTGATAAAATAATCCCGAAGCAGATCAATTTTTCAATTAATCAAATTTCAATTTAGGTCGTAAAAATGTGGAGGTATATAGTACATTTTTTATAGGATAGAGTGACAAAAGAGCACACAGTCCACCTGATTTTAAGTGGTTGCTTTCACCCATAGACATCTACATCTATCCTCAATAAAGAATCAAAATGCAGATGCGTTGTCATCCGTGAGGACTAAGGTGGAATGCCTATTTCCAGTGAAAAGGGTCTCCGATTCTCTACACTCACCATTCGAAACACAACAGTGTTTAGCTGCTATTTTACGCGGGTATTCTGTGAGAGCGAGGTCCTTCCCCGGTCGTGCCGACCCACTCGTGCTACAACTATATTACTAATATAGCTGCAGCTTGGCTCTACCACCCATACAAATATATACTCTTATTTTCCTAATAAATTATGATGGCCAGTATGAAATAAAAAAAACCTTTTTTTTCGCGAAACGTTCTACGTGACCTTTCGTATATTTAGAATGTACTCATTTTAAGGTCGGTGATTTTTTTACCTGTGCATGCCTTATGTTAATAATGACAACTAGTTTAGATTTTAGAGGAGGACATTGATATGAACTTAGTAATATTAACCTACTTTTGGGTGTTAACCGCAGTCAGGTAAAACGTTGAGGCCATTGCCAAAAGCATCTGACAAACTTCATTTACACAGACCGGCGGACTGCCGAACGTCTAATGTGGAAAACTTCCGGCGTATACCAAAACAAAAATATTGAAACTATCTACGATACAATTCGCCTGCCAAGTGTCGATTACGGTTATAGAATAGGCTGTTTTAAGTCTGGCGGTAAATACATTTTGATTACAATTCTATATCCCTTGTTAGTTAGCTACTAACCTTGGCGGAGCGCCTCAAGAGCTGATTGCAGACAGCAGGCCGTTGTTTATAAGGACGCCGTAAGGTCACAAGCCGGCGATAACTACGATACAAACAACACGTTCAATCCGCGTAATAAATGTACCTACATAACAGGTAGCGTCCTTTGCATATATGTATATCAAGAAAGACTAAGCAGTAGCATTGACTAAAGGAAGCGAACTGCTAAGCATAAACATCGTGAATTATTATCGGCGAGTATTATTATTCATAATTAGCTGTTCCCCGCGACTTCGCTCGCGTGTTAGGGTTTTTATGTTTTTGCGCGGAATCCTAATTCTTTTTCTAAAATAAAAGTAACCTAAGTTACTCCTTATGAAATAAGCTATCTGCCAGAAAAAGTCCCGTCAAAATTGGTCCAGCCGTTTCGGAGATTAGCCGGAACAAACAGACAGACAGACAAAAATTTTAAAAATTGTATTTTAGTTATTAGTACCGTATTTACTTTCATATGCATTTAGTAAAAAACTGTTATTTTGACATTACAAACAGACACTTCAATTTTATTTATTTGTATAGATGTTCTTCAACCGTGTAGTGGCGGTCAAGAATATCCACTACCCCATATCCTCCCGTGGGTGTCGTAAAAGGCGACAAAGGGAAACAGGCAGGAGACGGGCAGCAGCATCTTCCTGATAATAGCCAAAATTACAATAAAAAAACTGCGGTTGCCAACCCGCTCGCCAAGCGTGGCAACTATGGCAAATACCCCCCTATGAATGTAACAAAGAGACGGCCCCCAGTCCCCGGCGGCCCCGCTATTCCTGGCTACGGTGGCGACCATGGTAACGGCGGGGCAGGGGGTGCTAAGAATCTCCGGTGGAGGTTCGGTTGCCACCTTAGACGACTCGACCTGGCAACGTACAACGCACGCACCCTGAGGACTGACGAGAAGATCGTGGAGGTGGAAGAAGAGATAGACAAGTTGCGCTGGCATATTATAGGATTATCCGAAGTCCGAAGAGAGGGAGAGGACACGGTAATCCTCGAATCCGGCCACTTGGTCTATCACCGGGAGGGCGACCATCTTTCCCAAGGAGGTGTCGGATTTATCGTCCACAAGTCTCTCGTTAACAACGTTGTAAAGATCGGGAGTGTGTCGACGAGGGTTGCGTACCTTATACTCAGAATCACCAAACGGTATTCGCTGAAGGTCATACAGGTTTACGCACCAACCTCAGCACACCCCGATGAGGAGGTGGAGGAAATGTATGAGGATATCTCTAGAGCCATGCATTCCTCCAAAACCCAATATACGGTGTTAATGGGAGACTTCAATGCAAAACTAGGCACAAGAGAGAACGATGAGCTGAAAGTAGGGAAATTTGGAATAGGGCAATGGAACCCAAGGGGCCAGCAGCTGGCCGACTTCATGGAGAAAGAGGGACTCTTTATGATGAACTCTTTCTTCCAGAAGCGGCCCCACAGGAAGTGGACCTGGTCGAGCCTCGACGGTTCGACAAAAAATGAGATTGACTTCATTATGACGACCAGACGACAACTGTTCAGTGATGTCTCCGTGATCGCGAGGGTGAAAACTGGTAGCGATCACCGAATGGTTAGAGGCACACTGAACCTAAACGTTAAGTTGGAGAGGTCTCGTCTAATGAAGTCAACGCTCCGTCCCCCTCGTGCTCTGTTCCAAAGTCCCGAAACCTTTCAGTTCGAGTTACAACACCGTTTTCAGTGCCTAGAAGACTGCAATGAAGTGGACGATATGAATGACAAGCTCGTGGAAACTGTCCATACGGTCGGAGCTAAGTTCTGCAAGACCCGCCGCAGAAGAACACAAAAACTCTCCGATCACACTCTTAATCTCATGGCTGTTAGGCGGGAGATGAAGATACATTCTTCAACAGAGTTGACAGCATACAGGCAACTGAACAGACAGATCTCCAAATGCATGCGGCGGGACTTACGCAACTTCAATACAGCTCGTATTGAAGAAGCGATCGAGCGGAACCAAGGCTCCAAAGTCTTTGCCAGAGATCTGTCTGCCAGAAAGAGCCACCTGTCAAAGCTGAAGACAGAATGTGGCAGCATCGTTTCCGGGACACCTGAGATTTTGAGTGAGATTGAGAGGTTCTATGGGCAGCTGTACACGTCATCGTTGGAGCCACACGCAAGTGTGAGTAACGATCCAAGAGCGAATCTCATCCGACACTATTCCGAAGATATCCCGGACGTCAGTCTGAGCGAGATTAGAATGGCTCTCCAGCACCTTAAAAACGGTAAGGCCCCAGGCGAGGATGGAATTACAGCGGAGCTTCTGAAAGCGGGTGGAAGACCGGTACTTGAAGTCCTTCAGAAGCTCTTTAATTCCGTCCTCCATGGTGGCATTACACCGGAGGCGTGGAGCAGAAGTGCGGTGGTCTTGTTCTTCAAGAAAGGTGACAACGCTCTCTTGAAGAACTACAGACCGATTTCCCTTCTGAGCCGCGTCTACGTGCTGTTTTCGAGAGTCATTACGAATCGTCTCGCGCGCAGACTTGACGACTTCCAGCCTCCCGAACAAGCCGGTTTCCGAAAGGGCTTTAGCACCATAGACCACATACATACCCTTCGGCAAATTGTACAGAAGTCCGAAGAGTACAATTTGCCACTATGTTTGGCGTATGTGGACTATGAGAAAGCCTTTGATTCCGTCGAAATTTGGGCGGTGCTGCAGTCCCTTCAGCGGTGCCAAGTTGACTGTCGGTATATCGAAGTGTTGAAGTGCTTGTACAGTAGGGCTACGATGGCTATCCGAGTACAGAACCAGAGTACGAAACCTATCCAATTGCAGAGAGGTGTAAGACAGGGTGACGTCATATCCCCGAAACTCTTCACCGCTGCATTGGAAGACGTTTTCAAGCTTCTGGACTGGAAAGGATACGGTATCAACATCAATGGCGAGTACATCACTCACCTTCGATTTGCCGACGATATAGTCCTTATGGCAGAATCGCTGGAGGACCTAAGCACTATGCTCAATGACCTCGATAGTGTTTCCCAACGGATAGGTCTTAAGATGAACATGGACAAAACAAAGATCATGTTCAATGTCCATGTCACACCTATGCCGGTAGTTGTTGGGAGCACTAAGCTCGAAGTTGTTGACGAGTATGTTTACCTGGGACAAATAGTCCGACTAGGTAAGTCCAATTTCGACCGAGAGGTCAATCGACGGATTCAACTCGGCTGGGCAGCGTTCGGGAAACTACGACACATCTTCTCGTCAGACATACCTCAAAACCTGAAAACGAAATTGTACAACCAGTGCGTGTTGCCAGTGATGACTTATGGAACTGAGACGTGGTCCTTCACTGCTGGCCGT
Organism: Parnassius mnemosyne; assembly: GCA_963668995.1. NCBI lineage: Eukaryota > Metazoa > Arthropoda > Insecta > Lepidoptera > Papilionidae > Parnassius > Parnassius mnemosyne. Next base: position 44,160,159 of record CAVLGL010000057.1, on the reverse strand, counting down.
ATGAGGAAGCTCAAGGTCGCTCAGCGAGCTATGGAGAGGGCTATGCTCGGAGTTTCTCTGCGTGATAAACTTAGGAATGAGGATATCCGCAGTAGAACCAGAGTAACCGACATAGCCCAACGGATTAGTAAGCTGAAGTGGCAGTGGGCCGGCCATATAGCTCGAAGAACCGATAACCGATGGGGAAGAAAGGTTCTCGAGTGGCAGCCTCGTACCGGTAGGCGAAGTGTAGGGAGTCTGGACACTGATGAAGACAACAATAGCACGTTATAGTCCGACCGCTGAGTTATTACCGATTTGACACATGACAAATTGACAATACTAGTGAAGTGACTGAACCAGTAACCCTAATATCATTTGGGAACAGTTTGTTTTTAAATATTCTAGTATAGTGTGTAATTAAATAAAATCAAAACAATAATAGTTAAAGACACAGATTCTTTATTAGGTGGAGTATCCTTGATGGGCGTAGATAATTGGTCGAGGACCTATCAAAATAAAACAAATTTGTAAACACTTTTACACATTTTAATGAATAGAGTAGGTACAAGATGTTTTAATAAATGACTACCTATCATTTATTAAAACAATTATTCAGACTCTGAACCAGATTCGCTAGATCTGTCATCGCCATCAGTCACTTGTATGACAATTTCATTCTCTATAATGGTGTCCACTCTTATATATCGCGTTCATAATCTTCTGTTATTAGTTTTCGAGTCTTTTCGACGACCTTGACCCAATCTTCTTTCGTTATTTTGCTGCAAGCACCTTTTAATAGACCCATCATTTTATTAGTACTGAATGGCGGAGTCGTATTATTACGAGCTGCGTAACCTGTAATGTAAACATTAAATAACGTTAATTTATTACATTAAATAAACGAAATGTTACACAATTACCTACATGTAAGGGACATGAGATATTTATTTCTTAGTTATGTATCTTTTTACTTATATGCTGAATATTGGATGTTATAATAGTACAAATTATTCATATTCATAACTTATGCGATTATAAACAATACCTTTGATTTGTGCCCATATTAGCTCAATGGCATTGTACTGGCAGTGATAAGGCGGAATTCGAAGTACCCGATGTCCATGTGCTAGAGCTATCTCATCTACTTCATAACGGACTCTTGATGTTTTATTTTCGCGTACCAACTTTACTAAGTCAGACTTTAGCATTTCAGCAGTAGTTTCAATTCCATTTTGGTGTAGCCATGCTACGAGATCAGCTTTCTTGTCGGCCTGAGTAGGCGCTTTATTCACTTGTTTCGAGTGATATGAAGCGTTGTCCATTATTATGATAGAAGGCTCTGGCAGGCTGGGTAATAATTGATTTTCGAACCAATTCGTAAAAGTTTCTGTATCCATCTACTCGTGGTAATCGGAAGTACTTTTTGACGCGAAAGCCAGCAGTCCATTTTCAAAGAAACCACTTCCAGCAGAACCGGCGTGACAAATTATCAGTCGCGATCCTTTTCCAATTGGAACCTTTGAGGTTGATGCTTTTGTTTCGTCAGTCCAAGAGCGTGACACAGTCTGGTTCGCATTTAACCATGTTTCGTCAACAAAGACGACGTTGTCCCAAGACTCGATTTTTCTGGCTTCAAAAAATCAAATCTTTCCATTAATATTTTCCTTTTATTCGTTTTTTTTATATTCAAACCCAATTTCGTGCAATAGTTTTGACAACGCCGTTTTACCGCCTTTAAACAAGCCAGCTTCTTTTAAAGAGACCAAAAGCAAACGTCTAGTTGGAAACTCGTTCCTAGTATAATAACCATATATGTGGTTTCTTATTGCATCTGCATCAAAAACATCAACACCTGTCACGGGCTTTTGTCTTCGTTTTTTCTTAGGAGTGCGTAAAACATTATCTTCACTTCCAGAAGCACCAAATTTTTCTTTATTTATATTATATAGTGTTTTTGCACCAATTCCAAGAGCTTGTGAAACCCGATCTTTCACTTGAGTGACAGGAATCAAAGGGCCGCCATTTTGTGACTCACGCTCAAAGTAATCCTGTAGCTTTAGTACAAGCTCACGACATTGACTATTCAATGTCTTTCCTCGTTTCGGCATTTTCAACAAAATTACCAAACACAAACAAAATTAGTCCAATAAAGCGCAACGATAAACAGGAGAAAGCCGAGTCAAAAAACAACGGTTACACAAGAGAACGTAGTCTGTGCGCACGAGAGTACGGAAGACGACTAAACTTTAATGTATGCAAGTGAATGTTGGGTCTGGCAGAAGAAGCATGAGAGTAGAATAAATGCTGCAGAAATGCGGTCATTAAGGAGTAGGCTAGGGCTGAATCTGAATGACAGAGTGAGAAATAGTGAGATAAGAGAAAAGTGTGGTTTGCAAGATGACGTTGTGACCTGGATTAAAAAGGAATGCTTCGGTGGTTTAATCATGTAGAAAGAATGAACGATGAAAGAGTGAGAAAACAAAAAAGCAAATTTATGTTTCAGAAGTGAACGGCAGAGTCAGGAAGGGACGCCCTAAAAATTATACATAATCATTTTAATTGTATTTATTTTTAAATCATAGAAAACAGTATTTCTGCCTTTGGATCACACATAAATCTTAAAAATCATAGAGGTACTGGCAACACAGTGCAATTAGGAGACGCAAAAAAATGGTAGCATTATAGTCTAGTTGCTCGAAGGAATAAGTAAAATAAAAATATCCAAATAAAATAAATATCATATCTATTCCAATGAATTCGGACCGAATACTATCAAGCACATCACTATGAAAACTAGACGCACGATGTAACTTTGTACAAGCGCGCCCAAGAACAAAAAATAAATGTTTTCATATTATTTACAAACTATTTTAAGTTATGAAACAGAGTTTATTGGAAAATTACTTGATTCTGACATTTTGACATAAAGTTTTATATTAAAGAGGTATTCTAAATCATTCGGAAAATGTGTCGCTCGTGCAAGGTTATATCGATTAATTTAAGAATAATCTGTCAAATCGGTAATAACGCAGCGGCCGTACTATAATATGGGTATAATTAACGAACACCCCCAAATTAATTTTTCATCAAAATGTCATAAGCATATTATTAAATGCCACAATTTTATTATACCCTTTATACTTTAATTAAAAATTAAAATCTGACAACTAACTACGCTCATTGTAAAGGCTATTAAATATCCTTTTAGGTGATATATGTTTCAAAGCGATGTGTTCCATAATAGTACCTAAAAATAATAACCATTATACGTGAAAAAAGGAAGTGGCTCGCTCGATTTGTTTGCTCCCATGTGTAGTTTATCAGTTTCCAAGTATTATACACACACACAATGCGTCAGTGATTTGATCTTTGATTTTTTATAATTTATACCTATTATTTATTTATTTTTTACTTTGAACGATATCATCCGAAGGGCTCTTGTCTCTGTAAATGTTCCCTCGGTTTTAGAGCCTTAGAAAATTAAGAATTTTTGTATTCTGATTTTATTTACCATACCATTACAGCAATTCAAAAGTCAATTTCTGAACAAAGGCCTCCCCTTAAAGACTGTCTCATATGGGGAACATTTGACATAGTTGCTACGATCGGCAAACGCAGTTTGCTATTTTTATTCAGCTTTTATCAGTAAGATACTGCTGCTTATCTCCTAGTTCAGTTTTACTCTGTTGCCTCTTACGACACCCACGGGATATTATGAAATAGTGGATATCAACTGCTGGATATGGGGTCGCACAATTATAGAAAGGATCTTCCATCACCAAACGACGCTTGCCCCCCCCCCCCCCCACCCACCCCCTTATCACCGACCAAGGTAATTTACGCATCTCTTTCCTTAACAGGGTGGTTATACTTACTACCGCCATAACATTGTTCCACAGCTGCATCCTACGAAAGCCACGGGACAAAATGAGGTGATGGATTCTCTTGTGCCGCCACCATATTTACTGATGATGATGGATAACAAAAATTATAACATGAAAATCAAACACCTACGCTTTTCTTCAGCGTCCTCCTGTGTCTCGGACTCCACGCGCCCACGCCGTGCTACACGAACGTGCCACAAATCCTTGTCGAAACTATACATCGTGTTACGACAGCACCGAATCACCAATTAATTATAATCATTTACTTTAGCACTAAGCAACGAATTATCATACGCAATAAAAACAATATATTAATATCTAGTTTGTTTTGGGGGTTATCTGAGTATGCAAAATATATCTCACGATATTTGCGTGTGGCATCACAATACACAACGAATAAATATGACGAAATATAAAGCTATATGTTATGGAATAAAAAAATAACTTACAAACGCACTTACAATCTCCTTTTTTTACAGAATAAGGGTGACAAACGAGCTCACAGTCCACCTGATGGTAAGTGGTTGCATTGGCCCATAGACATCTACATTTATCCTCGTTTGCGAATAAAATGCAAATGAGTTGTCACCCCTGAGGACTCAAAGGGAATGCCTCATTTCCAGTAAAAAGGGTCTCCTGTTCTCTACACTCACACAGCAGCATTAAGCTGCTATTCTATGCTGGTATTCTGTGAGAACGTTGTCCTTCCCCGGTTGATCCGATCCTTTCGTGCTACAACCATAATATAGCTGCAGCGTGGCTCTATCACGTAACATAATATGACGAAAAATAATTACGTTAAAAAATTACAAACTCATTTACAATCGACCTGCCCGACTAGCATGGGCTGGGGACAAAAATTTTATCCCCCGATAATATCCACTGATAAGAGATAAAATTACCTTATTATGTCAAACGGGGAGAAGTATATCCCCGTTTGACATAACGAGTAGACATATGTCCCCCGTCCGTAGCATGGAGCCAAATTAAAGATAAAAAATTAAGCTTTTTTGACATTTGAAAGGGACAGTTTTATCCTAGTTCATTGGACGTGGTTTCAAGTTTATATTCATACAAAAACATCTATCTAAGTCTAATTCTATCTCCCAATTTATCTACTGTTGATATTATATCCACCGGTGTGCACATGCTCTAAGGGTGGATAAAACTAAGCGAGTGGATAAACATTTTCTCCTTGCCTCGGGGATAAAATTGTCCCCCGCCCATGCTAGCCGGACTGATGGTAAGAGCCTACTGCACAAACAAAGAAGGCACATTGTCACACGTTGTCACTTCTGAGATCTAAGACAGAATTTCTCACAATCTATAATAATAAGGTATGGGTTCATCCTAAAAAAATGTTGTCCGAGTAAATAAGGAAAGCAACGTTTACTTCCGACGATGCACTGTCTAAATAAAATGGATGTGTATATAATGATTTCTTATATTTACGCGACCTGTAGTGTTCCTTGAATTGAATAAAACTACTTTTAAGGATTCTATCGCGTTTAAATAACTTATTTTTTTATTGATTCCTGACGTTTCGGATACTTTACAGCACCTATGGTCCCCCGTGATGAGTTTTATTTAATGTGTTGTGTATGTATTCAATACGAATTAAAGACTTCTATGTAACTTAGAAGTCTTCGATACGAATACTATCATTAGCAGTAGGTTATTTTGCAATAACCGGCCAAATTTGCAGAGAAGATTGAGAATAAGTAAATATCTTTTAAATTCAAAATGCGAGGTAATGTATTGTATTAACTGATTTTACTGCGCACGCACACATTCGTAAGGATCGATCGGTAGGCAAAAACGTTGTTGCCCATAAATCACATTCAATTTGGGATAATTTCAAATAAATCTTGAAGCCTTTTTTACTCGTATTTTCAAAAACTGCAATAACGGTATATCATTATTTATATATTTGAATTTAAGGTTAAAACTTGGCTATTCTTTGAAAAATAACCCTATATTTTTAATAAGGTTGTTAGGTTTATCGATTTTAACTTAAAAATGTACTTCATTAAAGTTTTTTAATCAGTCGCCTCATTAATTACGCATGTTATTATATAAAAATAACATTGCTTTATTGTTAGTGTAAAATTATAGTTGAAATGTAAGTATTTCGTACGTTGCATGCAATCTAGGTAATGCAATATATATATATATATTGTAAATAGATAATAGATATTAACAATTCATAACATAGTTTTTGGATTGGATTTTGCAAATCAAAATCCTTTTATGGTGCAACTAATGAATTTAAAAAAAAATTAAATTATTTCATTTCATTTTGACTAAGTTACCGTGGCTCTACATTAAGAAGAAATGTATAGATTAAATTATGTGTAAGGTCCTTTATTATTTACTTGAACAATTTCACTTAGTGCCTAGTACAAAGAGTAACTCACTGGCATATTATTAAGTCAAAGTAAAGGAAATATTTTATGAGTAAATGAAGCATACAAGATTACAAGACGTTCAAAGAAATAGGATGCTTACCATTATCTTGTTAGAGCTTAACAAATTTAGACGGAATGGAGTTAGCTACTCGAAATTTTTAATCTTCAAGTTCGTGACATAGGTCGAAGACGTAGGTGAATAGGGACGTCATAGAATACTATAATGTAGTATTCTATGAGGGTTGTAGATGAATGTAGAATGAATAAAATATGGCTACCCGCATTTTACAATTCTATTATATTTATTTTGTTATGAAATATTAAATTCAAGCCACTTTCGACCAAAATATATTAAGTTTGTTAACTTAAAAATTTGTAAAATTTCTTTGCATCGCGTATATCTGTTACTGAAGAGTGATAACGATAGAGTTAGTTTTAAATCGTTGTCACCCTTCGTAATCTTTGTGTTCAGGACAAGGCAATTTGAATTACATTAGATTCATATTATGTTTTATGTCAAACACTGATATAATCTATACAAATAAATAAAATTGAGTGTCTGTTTGTAATGTCAAAATAACAGCTTTTTTACTAAATGCATATCATAGATTAATCATAAGTGATAAGTGACTTATCAGTAATCTATGATGCATATGAAATTATATACGGTACATATAACAAAAACACAATTTATAAATTTTTTGTCTGCCTGTCTGTTTGCTTGTTCCGGCTAATCTGCGAAACGGCTGAACCGATTTTGACGAAACTTTCACTGGCAGATAGCTGATGTCATAGGGAGTAACTTAGGCTACCTTTGTTTTAGAAAAATAATTAGAGTTCCGCGCAAAAAAAAAACCTAAATAACACGCGGGCGAAGTCGCGAGGAACAGCTAGGTCTTAATAATTTATATTGAAGTCGGTGGTGCAAAATTTTAATTTTAAATTATTGTGTTATCTCATTATCATTTATCAAGTAATCGTACAGTAGGTAAATCTTACAGTCGGTCACTGTAAGATTTAGTTACTATAAAACTAAATATTATTAAGTTTATTTATTATTATTATTTGTTTATGGGTGTGCGGTTTTAAATATTTTTTAATCTGTTTACGTTTAGGGGCTTTATCAAGGAGGTCGTAAAATATATATAACCTCTTTGGGCTTCATATAGAGTTATAGTTTTAATTTAATTTAAAATTTTATGATAGATTGTCGCGACACTTTTTTGTATCAACAATCACTCGATTTTAATGTTGACTGAATGACTGATAGAAACTTAAAAGACAAGTGGAAATTTCGGACGATGGTTGAGTTGAATATTGCGTAACATTAGAATAGAATTTTTATTCAATATTAATTATTACATAATACTTACTTATTGAAAGTATTTTTTTTTATTTACTACTGGTTCGGAAAATACCTCTGTCCTGGGAAGAACCAGCAAGAAACCCAGTGGAACTTTTTTTTAAAACATATTTTAACGTGGTAGAGCCATGCTGCAGCTATATTAGTAGTATAGTTGTAGCACGAATGGGTCGGCTCGACCGGGGAAGGACCACGCTCTCACTGAATACCAGCGTCAAATAGCAGCTTAACACTGTTGTGTTTCGTATGGTGAGTGTCTCTACCGGTTCTCTAACCGGAGACCCTTTTTACTGGAAAAGAGGCATTCCATCTTAGTCCTCACGGGTGACAACGCATCTACATTTTGAGGATAAATGTAGATGTTTATGGGCCACAGCAACCACTTACCATCAGGTGGATTGTGTGCTTGTTTGTCACCCTATCCTATTAAAAAAAATCACTTTACAATATTTTTTTGTGTAATTTTTAAATCATTTTTAATAGAACCAGCATAGTAGCGATCATCTCATTCCCAGGGGTTATTTTCATTTATGTATTCTTTGATATTATAATAAGTAATAGCCCTATTTTGTACAATTCTTCTTTAATAAAGCATTTAAAGTTGTTTATTGACAATTTTTTTACATTTTCTGGGATTTTGTTGTAAAAGTGTATCAATACATTGCCCCATAAATGAATTACTAATTCTGTGGAGTCTAATAACTGGTATTACAAGCACATGTTTGTTCCTGGTATTTAAAGTATTAACATCTTTAAAACCATTGCAACATCATATGAATTATATTAATTCAAAACGTGTAGCTTAATCTTCCGCCACGGTGACTCTCTTTTACTTTTTTGTATGTAATATGTGTATGTTTATCTATGCGTGTTCGATAGTAATGATAACATTAATAAAATTTGAGTATTAAGTGCGTATTCCCCGCCGTGTATTCATTCACTTTCAAAAAGGTTTGACCTTGATATATTTTAGTAAAGCATTGCAAGTGTGAATAAACGCTTTTTCCTAAACAATGATTCTATAGCTGATGATAAGAATGATTGATTTCATAGGAGATTCATACTTCATTGAAAGAAATCTAATGAATTAGGAACGTTTTTGTGAGATATAATGATCGATTTTAGGTTCAATCAGTGTATCGTTTATGTGCAGTCTTGTGTATTTGAAACTATGACAAAATCTTCCTCGAACCTACACTTTAAATATTAGACACGACAGGAAACCGACTGACGGATTTATAGACGGAAAAAGTTAATCGATATTATCACAATAACGATGTTTTCCTGGTCAATTTCGATATAGGCGATAACTATCGAATAATATTTGCATTTGTTATTTGTGCATGATATAGACAAGATATAGAGTCACAAGGGCACCCGTATATATTACAGAGGCACTCACTCGACTTAACCTATCTAGATATTATTTTATAAAAATATAATTGTGTATGTACAAACGAGCACACATCACACCCAATGATAAGTGGATACAGTGGCTGTGGTCTAAGAATCAAAGTGCAGATGCGTTGTCACTTCTTAGAACTGAGATGGAATTGCTCGGAATACGAAACGCAACAAACATTCAGAGATAAGTTTTCTCATTGAAATTATATAAGGACTGATAAATTCCGGATACATAGAAATAATTATTATAACACTAAATATGTTATTCAACCAGAGTAAAAAGAATAAGTTTTTTCGTGGTAAAGCCATGCTGCAGCTATATTAGTAGTATAGTTGTGGCACGAATGGGTCGGCTCGACCGGTGTATGACCACGCTCTCACAGAATACCAGCGTAAAATAGCAGCTTAACACTGCTGTGTTTCGTATGGTGAGTGTAGAGAACCGGAGACCCTTTTTACTGGAAAAGAGGCATTCCATCTTAGTCCTCACCGGTGACAACGCATCTGCATTTTGATATGCAAACGAGGATAAATGTAGATGTCTATGGGCCACAGCAACCACTTACTATCAGAGGGACTGTGTGCTCGTTTGTCACCCTATCGTATAAAAAAAAATCTAGACGTGAATTCGATGGCACTAAGCACTTAACTTCAAATGTGACGCGAATAACTTTAAGCCTATCAAGGTGTATAAATTTAAAAAAAATTGCTGTCACGGTTCACGTACTTGCATCCAAAGTTAGAAGAACGATGAGCAAAATGTGACACATTGGGACGGGAAACAGTGCCAGATTTAGGAGAGAGCAACAGGGACTGAAGCATCTGGACATCTACACTGAAACTCAAGCACGATGTCACGTAAACAACATCCTGTATTATGAAAGTGATCTACTCCGTAAACCGGATTTTACAAAAATCGTTAATGATTTTTGTCGGAAAAGCTCGCAACGTTCCGTTTACGATATGAAACACGATAAGAAATTTATTTTCTTTGCTAAAATTATTTGATGCCACCCCTTATTACCCCAGGACTTTGAACGGCTTTAAATTGCTGATGAGGATGACAAAAAGTTTTACAAAGCGGACAGACAGGCTTGACACGTATATTTCTGCTGACACGGCTGTTATAAGCTAACCATCGGACAAAGTATACCTGGCAACCCTATTCATATATACATATAAATTATGTAATGTGAGACCTCCGTGTTAGTGCGATAAGAGGTCGAGTTCAAACTTCACTGACATCGTGAATATCAAAAAGATGATGCAAACTTTAGTTTCGTTTTTAATAAATCGTTAAATAAAATATAAACATACTGTTTTAATCATGCAAACATCTTAAAATAAATTTATTCCCTTTTAAGTATTTCAAGAAAGGCATTACTAAATTCTACATTATTATTCTACATATTATAACCATTGAGTTATATGTAGTACGTACTAGAGAAGCCATTCCAAACAAAAATTGTGCACTACTCTATGTCTTCGCGTATGCGCGGGAGTATTGGTCGCGCATGCGCGAAGACTTTAATTTAATATAAAATAAGATATTAATATAAAATAAATATAAGAATTTAATATAAAATACTGTTATTTTAATCTAAACAAACATATTTTTAAATAAAATGTAATAATAATTATCTTATGGAATTCACAAATCTTCAATTTTCGCAATATTTAATTTAGTATACTGATTGTAGTACAGTACAGTTGAACATAGTCAATGTTCGGAATGGCTTCTCTAGTACGTAGTACATATAACTCAATGATTATAACAATAAGCGTTGTGCACACATGCGCACGTATTTCAAACTTATTTTTTTTAATTAAATTAAAATGAATTATGTGTGTATAATCACTCAAATTACTTTTTATTTTTATTTATACTATAGTGTTAAGTAATGTGCTATACAAAAGTTGAGGTAGGTAGTAGTGTGGCAGTATATTTTTAAGAAGATGAGACACATGCAACATATCACCAATTATTTTTATTATCGAATTTAAAAACTGACTTCAAATTGTTAATGAAGAAGTTATTTATTTGCTACCCTTAGGGGTGGGATTTCTCCAAATTTATATGGGACTACCCCTGAAGTATAACCTATTTAATAAAAAAAAAGAATTATTAAATTCAAATTCATTCACATTTATCATATTCGTTCACAGTCTGTGAAGATATCGCATACAAAAAAACATACACTCGAATTGAGAACCTCCTCCTTTTTTAAGGTATTTTTTTTTAGGATAGGGTGACAAACGAGCACACAGTCCACCTGATGGTAAGTGGTTGCTGTGGCCCATAGACATCTACGAGTACATCTATCCTCGTTTGCGTATCAAAATGCAGATGCGTTGTCACCCGTGAGGACTAAGATGGAATGTCTCTTTTCCAGTAAAAAGGGTCTCCGGTTCTCTACACGCATCATACGAAACACAGAAGTGTTAAGCTGCTATTTTACACTGGTATTCTATGAGAGCGTGATCCTTCCCCGGTCAAGCCGATCCTTTCGTGCTACAACTATACTACTAATATAGTAGCAGCATGGCTCTACCACTTATAAAGGTCGGTTAAAAATCTCACAGGGTGGTTTTTTTATTTATTTATAGGAGAGCAAACGAGCATGCGGCTCACCTGATGGTAAGTGACTACCGCCGCCCATGAACAACCGCAACACCAGGGGAATTGCAGATGCGTTGCCGGCCTTTAATCTAGAGCAGCAATACCAATGCCAGGGCAACGGTTCTGCCCTTACCACCGCCACATGAGTAAATAAACGGAACAGAGATAAAGCTTCATACAACCACGCGAATCGGTTGCACTACTACAAGCAAACGGGACATGTTTGCGTGACCACTGGTCATTTGTCGCGTACGCGGCGAGATTGTAAAACACCGATTACGGTGGTACAGCCAGTGGACAACAATCTCAGGGTCAGTACGACGCACGTTGTTTTGTTAGTTGGAAGTTTGTTTTTTATTACTTTTTCAAGTAAGTCATCATCATCATCATTACAGCCCTTCACAAGTCCACTGCTGAACATAGGCCTCCCCCAACGAATGCCACAAAGCACGGTCCTGAGCCACCTGCATCCATCGACTTCCTGCATATCTTACCAGGTCGTCACTCCATCTAGTGGGGGGACGCCCTACACTTCGCCTGCCGGTACGAGGCTGCCACTCGAGAACCTTTCTTCCCCATCGTTTGTCGGTTCTTCGAGCTATATGGCCGGCCCATTGCCACTTCAGCTTACTAATCCGTTGGGCTATGTCGGTCACTCTAGTTCTACTGCGGATATCCTCATTTCTGAGTTTATCACGCAGAGAAACTCCGAGCATAGCCCTCTCCATAGCTCGCTGAGTGACCTTGAGCTTCCTCATCCGGCCAGCAGTGAAGGACCACGCCTCAGTTCCGTATGTCATCACTGGCAACACGCACTGGGTGTACAGTCTCGTTTTCAAGTTTTGAGGTATACCTGACGAGAAGATGTGCCGTGATTTCCCGAACGCTGCCCAACAGAGTTGAATCCGTCGATTGACCTCTCGGTCGAAGTTGGACTTACCTAGTCGGACTATTTGTCCCAGGTAAACATACTCGTCAACAACTTCGAGCTTAGTGTTCCCAACAACTACCGGCATAGGTGTGAGATGGACATTAAACATGATCTTTGTTTTGTCCATGTTCATCTTAAGACCTATCCGTTGGGAAACACTATTGAGGTCATTGAGCATAGTGCTTAGGTTCTCCAGCGATTCTGCCATAAGGACTAAATCGTCGGCAAATCGAAGGTGAGTGATGTACTCGCCATTGATGTTGATGCCGTATCCTTTCCAGTCCACAAGCTTGAAAACATCTTCCAATGCAGCGGTAAAGAGTTTCGGGGATATGACGTCACCCTGTCTTACACCTCTCTGCAATTGAGATTGGACAAAAATTGGATAGGTTTCGTACTCTGGTTCTGTACTCGGATAGCAATCGTAGCCCTACTGTACAAGCACTTCAACACTTCGATATACCGACAGCCAACTTGGCATCGCTGAAGAGACTGCAGCACCGCCCAAATTTCGACGGAATCAAAGGCTTTCTCATAGTCCACATACGCCAGATATAGCGGCAAATTGTACTCCTCTGACTTCTGTACAATTTGCCGAAGGGTATGTATGTGGTCTATGGTGCTAAAGCCTTTTCGGAAACCGGCTTGTTCGGGAGGCTGGAAGTCGTCAATTCTGCGCGCGAGACGATTCGTAATGACTCTCGAAAACAGCACGTAGACGCGGCTCAGAAGGGAAATCGGTCTGTAGTTCTTCAAGAGAGCGTTGTCGCCTTTCTTGAAGAACAAGACCACCGCACTTCTGCTTCACGCCTGCGGTGTAATGCCACCATGGAGGACGGAATTAAAGAGCTTCTGAAGGACTTCAAGTACCGGTTTTCCACCCGCTTTCAGAAGCTCCGCTGTAATTCCATCCTCGCCTGGGGCCTTGCCGTTTTTAAGGTGCTGGAGAGCCATTCTAATCTCGTTCAGACTGACGTCCGGGATATCATCGGAATAATGTCGGATAAGACCCGCTCTTGGATCGTTACTCACACTCGCGTGCGGCTCCAACGATGACGTGTACAGCTACCCATAGAACCTCTCAATCTCACTCAAAATCTCAGGTGCCCCGAAAACGATGCTGCCACATTCTGTCTTCAGCTTTGACAGTTGGCTCTTTCTGGCAGACAGATCTCAATCAAAAAAAATCAAATTTCAAGTAAGTACCTTTATTTTATTGTAAGTATGATCCTTTTTTTAATAGGAAGATGGTACTACACGGTGTGTTTTATTGTTATTGTTAACTTTTTATTGTTATTACGAGGTTTTACTACACATTTGTAGGTATGTGGGTGGGTTGGTATGTAGTAGGAATGTCTGTTAAGTTCACATATTGCAAGTAAGATTTGAACTATTTCCGGATGCCTGATTGATTTGAAATTTTGTGTACCGTAACTTCAGTGACAATAATATGATAGATATTGTTTTATTTAATTTGTCTTCACCTATTGTGACAACCCTACAGAAACAGGTAACAATTTTGCATGTTCTTAAATAGCTTTGTCTCTGTTCCATTTATTTACTCATGTGTCACCGCGCCTGTCCAGCGTGATGGTTGTGAGCTAATCTTTGGAGTAATGGAACAGAGCAGTGCAACTGCTGTGTTCCGGACTGCAGGGTATAGAAACCTAGTATAATGGACTGGACAAAATTGATGGACAACAGTAGCTGCGTACCAGGACGGACTGTAAGTTCGTCTGCCACTTTTTGTAAAAAAAAGTCTCATCTTAAACACACTCACGGATCGAAAAAAATCGATTCTTTTACGCCGCCAACACACGCAAAGGACAGTTCGGTAGTTGATTCCAGGGCATCCCTTATTCAGAGACCCCAAAAAAGAGTCCACTCCTTTCTGAAAGACCAGCAACGAACCTGCAATTCTTCCGGTGTAGTTGCTCATGGGCGGCAGTAATAACTTACTATAAGGTAAGTACTTGTAATGTAAAATTAGTGTCTCCAGTTTTAGGCGTTTAGTTCTTTATACACTGGAGTTTGTCAAAAAAGGTTTGAGCACTGAAAGTGACAACCCTATTTTTTGTATTAATATTAATGTTTATATAAGTATTTAAGTTCACAGTATAATTTAATGAAGTTTGTGTATCCTTATTTTAATAGACAGATGTTTAATAATTTTTTCAAGTGAACACTTCTATAATGTACTACTACGGTAAAAAGGCCTGGTTAAAAAAAGACTTAAAATAAATATTTTAGTTTTTAATTCAATACTTATACGAAACACAGCAGGATTATGTCATGGCCAGTTAGGTTGTTTGTCTTGTTTTATATTAATAGAAAAGCTGTTTAATTTTGTTACCATTACTTATAAAAGTGGCCACATGAAAGTCGCGAATTTAGCTCGATTTAGCTCAATCGATAATGACACAAAACAAAAAGACAATGCTTAAAATTAAAAAAGAAAGTATTTCACGAACTAGAACAATATGTGTTAACTTTCAAATGATTAATCACTGAGGTTGCAATCACGTTACAATAATAATTTCTACAATTCCCCAATTTTTACCAAGCAAATTACTTAGTGATACATAATACAACGCAGAATAATTGCTAGTGAAAATATTACTGGACAATGAAAGTGAAACGCTTCAAAATAATATACACCACAAAGAAGTTAACATTCTACTAAACTAAGTTTATTCTGTTATTTTTTTATTCGTTCATGCCATACACGCCAAATATCGTTATTAAATTAAAATTATCAATCATCCAATTACGAAACTTTAAAGGCATATCGTTTAAGTAACTCAGTTAACCCAAACACCAATACAAACATCCTGCTGTTAACAGCTGTTGAGTAACACGTATAACCCACATATTTAATAATATTTACCAAACAATCGTTACTTGTCACTTAACCGTACAACCACAGCGTATTTAAATGAAGTAAAAACTGATTATAAATTGAAAAATTATTATTCGTGTATGGAATGCGCCCGCCACGCCACGCCACGCGTATGCAACGATATGTCATGCCGCGCCTCCGTCGGACGCGGAGCGGACCAACTGACTGACACACAACACACCCGATAATTTTTGCGTCGTCGATCGTCGATTTGCCCCACAATCGCAGTTGTCACTTCTCACTTCACCACTTTATAACCACGTAACAAAGGCATTAAAAATTACACCAATATGGTGGTGGTGGTTATTAAATGGTGTATTATAAACGTATTATATACTCTTAGATAAACACACTTGAGTGGTAGTTACATATTTCATATACACTTGTGTGTCACAAAAATCCCTTATAAGCACAGAAAAAAATCTTATTTTAAGAAAAAAAAATATTTATCACATTCTGTTAAATAGATACACCGAAACGTTTTGCCAAGTTCATTCTGACAAACGGCGCAAATAGATATCTATGTTATAGGGATTAAAGTTAAAATGTTAAATTATCTTCATACAAAACTTGCTCTACATCTACACTCTACACCTCATTTTAATACAAGTTTTCAAATATATTATCTTGAATCGAAATGACATTTGTGTGTAATAATAGGGCGACACATTGTACTATTTATATATTTCTGTGTTAAATATGTCTGCGTTGAAAGCCGCTTAAACTTTTAACATAATGTAAAGTGAAATAATTTTACTTTAAAGATACCACGTAAAGGCGTGGCAGGTTTAAGCGATGGTAAGTATACCAAACTATTGTGCGAATAAAAACACTATTTCAATTTTCTTTCAAAATTTTCGAAATACACATAGGATGGATCATATACACTGTAAATGGTCTCCCGTAAAATAAGTGTTCTTGCAGATATATCAGTTTACTT
Organism: Parnassius mnemosyne; assembly: GCA_963668995.1. Taxonomy (NCBI): domain Eukaryota; kingdom Metazoa; phylum Arthropoda; class Insecta; order Lepidoptera; family Papilionidae; genus Parnassius; species Parnassius mnemosyne. The sequence continues at coordinate 44,143,728 of CAVLGL010000057.1, read as the reverse complement.
TGGAACCGTCGGTGGGGCGAAATTTATTTTTGTGTACCTACTGCATTTATCGTTAATTTCTAATAATTCTATGGTTATTTTGTACGTAAAATTGTGAATAATCATGCAAATAATGGGTCAATGGTATCGTAATTACGTCACAGTTTTAAAATAAAATAACCGTAGATTTAAAAATGCGACAGCTGTGTATTTATTTTAATGTTTTATTAATGATATACTAAAACTCGCCTAAGTAATAAAAATACTAAAATACACCAAATTCGCCGTTGCCAAACCTATTATATAGTATCACAGGTAAGTCTTTTATAAAAAAAAAATTGCATGTGTGCAGATTACTTCTATTGTTAGAGCAATCATAATATTTAACCTAATGTGTTCTGTATGTATGTATTATGTATTTATGTAGTAACAGTTCTTTGTATGTGTGTAGTTGTAGTAACAGTAACAGTTAATAGTTTTTAAATTTTTTGAGATTTAAACTGGCATTTAAAAAGTTAAGGCGTGGAGCAGATTTTAATTCCCAAAATGCCACCCCCTAAAATGTAAAATGCTGTCAAGGAACGTGGGAGAAAGAAGATACTTAATAAGTGGTGCTACGAATTGTCCCTAACCATATTTATAGGATAGGTCCATTCTATAATTCTGTACTCCATGCATAGAGTCCAGCATCTGTTCAGATTCAGAGACTTGCAATTTTAAGTACGGCAAGTCATGAACCACCGGAAAATAGTCATTAAGGGGGTCAAAGAAATCGCGCCAATCTAGCCACAAGTTTCATAGACCATATTAAAGAACCGCTATTGAGTGCAAACGTCTCCCATGATACTTTATATAGGGTTATTTTTCAATCAGTAGCCAAATTTTAACCTTAAGTTCAAATATATAAATAATGATATAACGTTATTGCAGTTTTTGAAAATACGAGTAAATAAGGCTTCTACTTTTATTTAAAATTATCCCAAATTGAATGTGATTTATGGGCAACAACGTTTTTCCTACCGATCGACCCTTACGAATGTGCACGCACTGCGTATTACGTAAAATCAGTTAAAATTGAATTTAAAAGATAAAAAGGACAGAATATTTGAGATCGCTTTAAATTATTTTTTCTTCACCATTTGCCTATATTACTTATTCTGAATCTTCTCTGCAAATTTGCACGGTTATTGAAAAATAACCCTGTATAGGCAGAGAATAAATTGACTCTTGTCAAAAACAAAACCGACTTTATCCTAACACACTAATTAAATGTCCATAACAATAACATATTATCTTCTAGTAGAGTATAGTGGAGTAGAATTGAAGGCGTTGAAGATATAGAATACGTATGAAAACTGTACATTATTACATGATTCTTAATCAAATTGGAACAAAAACAAATTAATAGAAAGTAAAAATTCCACTTTTAACGTAATAGAAACTATGTTATTTTAAATATTAAACCTTTTTAAATATATACTATAATTTCAACCGTTAACATGTACCTTCGATAGCTCAGTTGGTAGAGCGGTGGACTGTAGAGTATGAAATGAAGTCATCCATAGGTCGCTGGTTCAAATCCGGCTCGAAGGATCCTTTTTGCTTATTTTTTTTAAATGTTAAATATTAATTTATAATTTATATAATACACTAAAAAAAATTTGCATGTCAAAAACTAGTGGTGAAAAGAAAATTGGTGATAAATAGATTAAAATTCCGGGCTTTCTATTAAATAACATATTCAATTTTATTATTCGAATAAGTTACATAATATACGGTAAAGAGAGGTGTTTACGCTTTACGCAATGAACGGTTCGTCATGTTGATGCGCACTCTAGCGCACTCTATCGGTAGAGAGCCGACTCATGCGCGCAGAACGTACTGTGACAAAGTCAAATATGAAAGAGACGGAAATTAATTAAGTAATATTTGATGACGTAATCTTGACTGACCCTATTAATCTTCCACAAGCTTTCCACTCTTGTTGTCACCATTAGCGTTTATTTATAGCGTTTATTAGCATTTATCCATATTGGAAGTTGGTATCTACATTTACGTTTTATTGTTTACATTCAAAAAATATTTTCTTTTTTAGTTTCTTAGACATGCCTTCTTCACAAGGAAAATATTACAAACAAAACTGATTAAAAACATGACCGTCTAAAATGCTACAACATTGTTGTGAAGACAATGGTCATTTTCAGACCGTCTGATTTTCATTGTCTAAACGTTGTTATTACATACCACTAAAACATAAATCATGTAGCAGCGGTGTAAACATATCCACTAGGTACCACATATCATTCCGTGGATCTCGTTAGAGGCGACAGAGGGAAACTGAAACAGGAGATGGGCAGCAACATCTTTCGAATAACAACTTAAAATAATAAAAAGTGCGGTTGCCAACCCGCATGCCAAGCGTGGCGACTATAGCAAAATCTCCTCTATGAGGCAATCTATGGATGAGGCCTATGTTTGCCAATGAACTTTTATAGCATGTAATGGATGGATGGATGGATGGATGGAAAAACATAATTAACAGGAACCAAATTCTGTACAAACGACGTTTGGGGTTGTCGACTTCCCCAAAACAGTTGAGGTGTGAACGGGTGCCAAGCCCCATAACAGTTCCAAAAATATGTTACATTCCTAAGCACCTGCCTATAATTACGGCAATGTTAGATAATCCTATATTAATCCTATATTTTTTTATAATAAAATAACTAAAACTAAAAACTTATCTAGGGGTGTTGAAATATTACGTAAGCACTAAGCAGGCTTAGGGGCGGGGGGATGGTTAATTTCTTTCTTACTATTGATGACAAAGGGAGCGGGATTATTAAAAATTTTACGTAAGATAAATAATTAATTATGGTGTACCGAATTCATTTTCATATTTCTTACTAAAAATAAATAAATGTGTTTTCCAAGAACTGACTTTACTCTACACCACCATATTAGTAAAGAAAGAATTCTTACGTCTTATCGTTTAGGAGAGGAGGGAGTTCGCAATTTTCTTATTTTTGCTAATACAGGGGGGTGGGGGACTTAAATCATAGAAAGTTTGCTTACGTAATACTTGAAACACCCCCTTATACAGTGGCCCTACTGCCCGTGATATCGTGCCAAGAATGCTGGCTGCACTTCCTCCCTGAATGGTTATACTTAGCCTTTGAGTGAGAGAAGTACCAGCCCTCTTATCACCAGCAGTGACGACCAGTCGCGGATACAGTTCCTTTAGGAACTTCACCGCACGTGGACCCCACGAACCGATAGTCTCTACAGCAAATGGCACGAATATGTAGTCATCTCTCAGAGGCTCATTACTTAGTTCAGCTAGCTCTGATGCCGCCCTGGCCCTGGATTTTTTATATAATAAGAGTGACAAACGAGCACACAGTCCACCTGATGGTAAGTGGGTGCTGTAGCCCATAGCCATCTACATTTATCCACGATTAAGAATCAAAATGCAGATGCGTTGCCACCCCTGAAAACCAAGATGGAATTCATGGTTTCCAATAAAAATAATCTCCGGTTCTCTACACCCACCATACGAAACACAGCAGCATTGAGCTACTACTTTACGCTGGTATTCTGTGAGAGCGTGGTCCTTCCCTGTTCAAGCCGACATATTCGTGCTACAACCATATAATATAGCTGCAGCGTGGCTTTACCACGTATAATATTGTTATTATTGGAACGAAGTTCTTTATCGGACGGTACGGCTAGGCGACAAAAATTGTAACATTTTTCCGTCACGACCCATTCTGACGTAATGTAGACGGCTCGGCGGCTATAAGGAAGCGAGGTGGAATAATATCCATCTCCCTCACACGTTTTCTTATCTTACCATGAAAGAAATATTATTTTATTTTAAATAACGCTTCATTTTAATAGACGCTAGTAATTCATTTATTTGTATTTGTTAATCAATAATATAATACGTTTATCGATAATAATTTACTACGAATGGAACTTCGTTCCAACCGAGTGTTCCACGACACTCACGCATGTTTTTTTTATTATTAGATGTCGTATAATTTATATAATTAATTGCGAAAACGTTTCATCTATTCGTTTTCACTTCAAGGTCCTTAGTATGGACCAAAATACAGCGGTCTTCAACAGATGTGTAGTTCGCTTAACCCAGTCTTTCTCAAAGTGGGCGATAATACACCCTTGTTGGCGTTGGAGACCTAGAGAGGGGCGTAAAGGGGTCCAGAAAAAAATGGGGGGCGTTGACGTGGTTTAGGGGGAGCGATGGTTGATTTGTGTTTCATTTAGATACTTTATATTTTAAAATTTACAAGAATTAAAACCTACCTACTACTCAATATCGAATAATAATAATAATATATTATGGCCTGTTTGATGATATATATAAACTAGAAATACTTATCATAGATTTCGTAGGGTAGCCCGTACGCCGTGCGCAATCAAGTTGTAACAAGTTCATCGATACCTACTTGTCTTAAGTTGCTCAGTACCATTGAGCGTCTAAAAAGACAACAGAGTTTGTACGTGTTTGTCTTATTCCTGTCAAAGCGTGCTGTATTCAAATCCTATATAAAAGCTCGTAATAGTTTTTATATTTTCATTAGTGGTTTCGCGCGCAATCTTAAAACAAGTATTTAAGTTCAACACTTTATTTATATATTTGTAAAAACAAAGCCATGTCGGAAGCAAAAAAGAAAAGACGGCAATATAGTGCAGAATATATTGAATGTGGATTCATAGATAGAAAATTACACAAATCCATCTTTGCCTTTGTGCCTTCTTTGTTCAAAAACATTTACAAACGAAGCGATGAAGCCCTCAAGACCTTAAGATCATTTGAATAAAATACATCCAGATAAGAAGGACAAAAATGTAGTCTATTTTCAATACCAGGAAAAGAAGAACAATGCTCAGCCAAGTGTATCACACTTTTTTCGGAGGCTGCTAAGCAGGACGATGACGAAATTCGAGCTTCATACAATATCTCTTTGTTAATTGGTCAAACAGGTAAACCAGACACCATCCGAGAAACGTTAATTTTGCCGGCAATAAAAGCTTCATAAACCGGCGGCAGACATAATTCGAATAATTCCTTTTAGCAATAGTTCTGTGCAAAGACGAATTGATGAAATGGATGAAAACATTAAAGAGTCATTGTGCAATCATCTGAAGACTAGTCAATTTTCAATTCAGTTGGATAAGTCCAGAGTTGCTGTCTTACGTGAGGTTTATTAAAGATGAAAAAATATGTCAAGAACTATTATTTTCTAGAAATTTAGACACAGACACAAAATGAGAAATCATATTTAAAAGACTGGATAAGTTTTGTGATGAAAAAAGGAATTCCCTTGAAGAATATTATACAGATGGTGCACCAACTATGACGGGGTGTCAATAAGGCTTCATAGCGTACCTACTTAAAAAACAAAATTCCAGATGTGCTTGCACATTGTACATTGCGTTATACATCGACAACATTTGGTGGCTAGAAATTTAAGTGAACGACTTCAATAATTGCAACATGTCATCAGAGCAGTCAATAAAATCTGAAACAACTCTTATTTAATCAGCTTTGTGTTACTAATGATGAAGATTTCAACCGATTGATCTTTCACACAGAAGTGCGTTGGCTATCAAAAGGAAATTGTCTGACTCGATTTTACAATCTGTTTGACTCTGTCGTAGAGTTCTTGGAAAACACAGACACAGAAATGCGCGACAACCTCATCACATCAAAAAATGATATCGCATACCTGACAGACCTTTACAAATTGCTTAATGATATGAATCTCCAACTTCAAGGCGATGACTTGAACTTAATAAAAACAAACATTGTCTTTGCTGCTTTCGTAGCCAAGCTGCTCGTACACAAGAAGAATATCGGTAGACGTGTGATTTCCATAATTTTCCCAATTTATCAGTATCCAGTAACGACGACGACATGCTTGTCTACTGCCAACATTTGTAAAATCTCCACAGTGATTTCATTGAAAGATTTCAGGACATTTTGAAATTGGAAATACCAGACTGAGAGTTAGATTATTTTTCAAATGTCAACATAGCAGTATCATCCCAACTGCAAGAAGAACTTATAGAACTGACAACGAACGAGGAAATAAAAATCAAATTCAAAAATGGCTAGCGAGAATTTTGGCTACAAAAGTCAATCCCGCAGTTGTACCCTGGATTGTGGTTGATCGTTCAACTATATTTGATAGCATTTCCATCGTCATATTTGTGTGAACATGGATGTAGGGCTGTGACAACGCTGCTTACTAAAAAAGAAATCGTTTGCATGTTACCGAACGCGGCGACGTGCGACTGTTTTTGAGTAAAATCGAACCTGATATCAACAAACTTGTTAAAAATCATCAAAGTCATCAATCTCATAAGATTAGTTCTAAAACTAAAATTGATTACATATCTATATTGTTTCTTTTAATTTGATTAAAATATATTATTAATATTATAAAGTTGCGTTTTAATTGCTCTCACTGGTAATAATGTCTAGTTTAGAATGTAAGCTTAAACACCAGAACCAACTAATAACAGCACACCATAACTAAATTAATTAAAGTAATGAAATTGTGGTTTTTAAGTTTTAGGAGTGCATAAAAAGTTGGGAGGCGCTGAAAAATGATTGATTTTCAAAGGCGGCGGTAAAAGAAATAAGTTTGATAATCTCTGGCTTAACCTTACCCATCTCGTTCACGTCGGAACTAGCGAGGGTCGCGTTTAAGGTCGAGGGGAGTTATGAAAAGGAGGCGATTAGTGAAAACCGGCTATCACTATGGCAAATTCAGTTAGTAAGTATTAAGGTACGTTGGGGTAAGATCGGTGATGGGGCAAGACCGTAGGATTCAAATTCCCGGCGAATTATGCTATATTTTGAAAAGCTAACAATATGCTACACGACGCCATTTCATCCTGCCCCGACCCTCAGTTCGCGCCAGTCACTCCGGCAAGTGGGACCTGTGCTACGTGGCATTTTATAAAACAATGTAATTTTTGTATTATTTTTGTCCATCCGATCTTTCCCTATCACTTTTATTTACGATTTTTAGCGAGAATATGGCTTCTTTTGTTATTATTTTGTGTGGATACTAATTTTTATGAAGTTATAGCTAAATAAAGCTGGTCCATGCAGGGCTAACATCGCTGTAGGCCGAGATCCGATGTTTCCCCTCGTGAGTAAAGATCGGATGAATATTATCCGATCTTTGCCTGTTACAAATATGGCAGTGGTTGTTAAACTTTCATTGGCCGTGTATATTTTTTCGTTGATTACTCAAGTGACTATGGGACTCAGTCTCGTTAGCAAGTCTGTATATTTAAAAGTAATAAAACAATATGATGGTTTTATTACTTTTAAGTTCACATTAAAATACATTTTTTTATAGGATAAGGGTGACAAAGGAGCACACAGTCCACCTGATGTTAAGTGATTGCTGCGGCCCATAGACATCTATATCTATCCTCTATTACAAATCAAAATGTAATTTATAATAATTATTTAAAAAATAATTTATAATAATAAATGCCGCTTTGTTAAAATATTTATATCTTCCTTAACTCCTGCATTATCCCAGGGCATTTCGCCAGTCCTTACTGTTATTTTTTTTCCCATATAAAATCAAATGCATCCGATCTTTCTCTTATATTGAGTAATTCCATCTTATGTCATAACAAAGTTTGAGAAACATAAAATTACAATTTCTTTATATCAGGGATAAGATCGGATGGCAAGAAACAAAAAAAGAGAAAATCGTTTGGAACATTTATGTTTCTAGTAATTTATAGATCATATTGAAATATGTTTTTGAGCGTTAAAGATAGGACAAATCTCTTTTATAAACTTTTTTCTCTAAGCAGTAGAAGTGGTTTTAAATTTAAGTCCGGTCTTACCCCTTAATGGCCAATTTTTCATTATGCATATAAAAAAATATGTCTAGTTTTTGCACACCTATAAAGCAGAAACCGTTGAGTTTACACAAGCAAAAGATTCTCAGAGCTAAACTACGTTTAACGATTAACGGTTTGCTCCATGTTCCATAAATCTGATGTATACGAATGTCGAGAAATTAAAGTTTTTGGCAGACTCTTCCAACTATTCGAAAATCCGTCCGGTATTACCCCAACGTACTTACCTGTTTTAATATAAAAAAATATTACATACGTTTAATATATTACGTGTTCTTATTTATCTGGTGCAGGACTAGTCCTTCACTAGATAAATAAGACCAGCGAGCTATGGAGAGGGTTATGCTCGGCGTTTCTCTGCGTGATAGATTTAAAAACGAGGATATCCGCAGTAGAACCAGAGTAATCGACATAGACCAAAGAATTAGTATGCTGAAGTGACAATGGGCCATACAGCTCGAAGAACCGACAACCGATGGGGAAGAAAGGTTCTCGAGTGGCAGTCTCGTACCGGCAGGCGAACTGTAGGACGTCCCGACACTAGATGGAGTGACGACCTGGTAAGACATGCAGGAAGTCAATGGATGCAGGTGGCTCGGGATCGTGTTTTGTGGCATACCTTGGGGGAGGCCTATGTTCAGCAGTGGACTTGTGAAGGGCTGTAATGATGATGATGATGATGATGATGATTTATCTAGTGTTACAACTTACTAAAAGGATAATAAGATATAACGAAAATCCACTGTATCAGTTCAATAAATTTTGTCTCAATACCGAATTTATTATTATAAATATTTACATACATCATAACTAGACATCGAATTATATGCACTAACAAAGTGCCAAAATATGCATGCAAATATGCACTAAAAAGGCCGAACTATGCACTTAAAACTGTTGATATGCCCAATATATGCACAATGTAAAATCAAAAAACCTTTTTTATTTTTATATATTTTAATTACAGACGGTACAAATACAGCGAAATGTTTAAAAATTTTGCATAGTTTTTATGACAATAAGTACTTTTCCAAATTTTCTAGCGCAGTGACGTTTGTCACTCAGTATCAATTTGTATGCCGAAAACGACCTCTCTACATCAACTGACGTCATTGGATAAAATTTAAAATTTGGCCAGTCAGTTCAGTTAGCCACTGCGCTCGCGCCCTCCACGTCTTCGTCACCTAGGTTCCTAAGTTCCTATACATACCTCCCGCTACAAAACGAAATATGTACGATTGGGAAAAAGGCTAAAATATGCATTAACGCCGTAATTAGAGAGTTATTTGCATTTGCATATGCAAATATGCAAATGCATATAATCTCTAGTGGCTGCGTTTCCTCACTGAATGGCCGTCTTATTACTAGCAATGGTGACGCACAGCGTTCCTTTAGGAACTTTACCACACGTAAACCCTACGAACCGATAGTCTCTACAGCAAATATCACAAATATGTATACAAATATGTAATTGTAAATTGTAAAATAAAATAATTCAAATTTGTTTTTTTTATATAGAATAAAGGTGACAAGTGAGCACACAGCCCACCTGATGGTAAGTGGATTCTGTTGGCTCATAGACACCTACATTTATCCTTAATTGAGAATCAAAATGTAGAGGCGTTGTCCGCCCTGAGAACTGAGATGGAATGCATCGTATCCAGTACAAGTGTCATTGTAAACTTCTATTTTCAGCTAGCATTCTGCGAGATCGTGGTCCTTCCGCGGCCGAGCCGACCCATTCGAGCTACAACTTTACCACTAATATAGCTGCATCATGGCTCTACCATGTTTACGCCGAACGTACTTAGACTGCGGACTGGGAGCAGTGAAAAGGTGTGAATCGTTTGGTAATGCGATGCCCGTCAAAGGTGTGACTTTCAAGGTAAATCCTCAGTTCAATGGAGAAGGCTCTTTTTAGCAGTGACTAAGGGATGATGAATAAAAAGCCGCCCAAGTGCGAGTCGGACTCGCGCATGAAGGTTTCCGTGCCATCGTAAAACACGTTTCCACGTTTGGGTGAGCCCCCTTTAATTTTCCATTTATTTTTATTTTTATTATTTTTTGTTATAGCGGCAACAGAAATACACATTCTGTGAAAATTTCATATGTCTACCTATTAGGGATCATGAGATACAGCCCGCGGACAGACAGACAGACGGACAGCGGAGACTTAGGAATAGGGTCCCATTGGTTACCCTTAGCTTTTGACTGAGACACCGAATAATGCGGGTTTGATTCTCGATGTAAGTATTGTATAGACTACAAATAACTGTCGGATCTGGGTTATTCTGCTTGCACTTCAACTTTTTTTTTTTAAGAAAAAAGCTTTAATTATTATGTCGCCATGGGATAGTAAATAACTTTATATTTCATTTTTTTATATTTTTATTATATATATATATTTTTTAGATTATTTTTGAAAAAGGGGTACCCTTAACCGACGAGCGTGTATGCGTAGATATATGGATGTAAAAGAGGCGAGAGAGGTGTGTCAGGATCGCGCCAAATGGAAGTCCGTAGTCTCTGACTACCCCTCTGGGTGACAGGTGTGAGTGTTTATGTATGTATGTTTATTTTTATTTCATATACATCATAAATAATTATTAATATAGGTACAATATTTTATTTTATATACAGTATTAAAAAAACTAAAACTAGTAACTTAATTATCATACAGTCCTACTCCCCGCGGTATCGGAATGGCTATTCTTAGCCTTTGAGCGAGAAAAGAACCAGCCCTCTTATCACGAGCAGCAACGACCAGCCGCGGATGGAGTTCCTTTAGGAACTTTACCGTACGTGGACCCCATGGACCCATAGTCTAATTAAAGCCAAACACTGCTATAGAAAAACAACTACTTACCTCCATCGTCGAAAAACGAATCAGTGATCATCATAGGTGATCTGGAGCCATCTTGAACACCTCTGATTGACATTCTTAACGATTTGAATTATAACCACACTATTTTTGTTTCATTTATTAATTTATACAGCAACCTGTGTACACATTGTAAAGACTGAATTTTAACAATACTGTTAGTGTGTAAAGTAAAGATGTGTAATCGTGTAATATTTATGAAAATGCAAGTCTCCCGCACGTTCTGGTATAAAATAATGCATCACTGGTATGCAGCGTAGAGATAAGGAACCTGATAACGAAAGATTGTGGTTGATAAAGGCTTCATACAAACAAGCTCGAGCAATTACATCTCTCGAGCAGTAATTTAAAGTAGAACTTTGTACCAAACCGTTAGATTTTTTATATTACGCGAGTTATTTCTTATATTTACGCGAACACTACACATTTAAATAAAACAAATTTTTCGGATTTTACTTTATTTCGGACTAATTTATCGCGTATATTAACTTATTTTATATTCCCGACGTTTCGGGCACTTTTCAGCACCCATGGTCACGGGGGGGGGGGGGGGGGACTGAGGTGTATGACGTCCCAATGTCACAGTTAACCACGGCTACCTTCAGATTAAAAATTATTAATTTTTGTCCGATCTACGCAGTATGAACTTACAGTATCATGAAGTCTTGCAGTTGTATGCTTGGGTTGGGATTTAATTTTATTAATTATAGGATCCCAAGCAGATGGTAGCACCCAGCCATCTTCTCTATTGAAATTAGGATGTTTTTTAATTTCAATAGCCTCGCGAATCATCCTGGGGAGGAATCGGTGTTCTTTAGCGAGAATTTGTGGTCTATCAAATCTAATGTAGTGACGGGGGCGATCCTGTAGGTGTTCACAGAGAACACCGATTCCTCGGACGGCACAGGACGATATGGGACAGTGGATGTTCTTACACCGCCACTTCACGCATTAAACACATTTTAAAGGACACAATTTCTGTTTGTATGGAGACTGGGCCCACCACGAATTTTAGGGAATTTTAATGAAATGTATGTCGATTTATTCCTTATAATCTATACATAGATTATCAAACTAATATTAGTTTTATCGCATCTAACGGGAATTCTGAGAAATTAACAAATGAAATATGAATATCATCTTAAAACAAACTAAGAGCGATTTTCTAATAGTTTTCACAGATATTATGAGTTAGAATAGTGTATACAGAATGGAATAGCTTAATAATTAATAGTATTAAACAAAGTTGTAGGTACATGCAGCAATTATAGGTACTTTAAGATCAATGGAAAATCCTTTTATCACTTCCGTCAAAGCGTTTTTTCCTCGATAGTAGTAATAGATGTGTATGTAAGACATATGATTTTATTTCCGATGCGGGTCTTGACAAATATTTTTTAACATCTTTAATAGTTACAATCCAGACCGGCGGCGGCGGGAATTAGCGTCAAAAGTGTGAGACGTCTGGCACAGAGATCGCCTACCATCTGCCAAGCGTTGTAATTTTGGCAAATCCTCCCTACAAAAACAGAGCCTATGTCTAGCAATAAAGAAGATGAACAATGATTTAATCGTGGAAATATGGTCTTGACTCGAATAACTCCGTGGCGCAGTGGCTTAGCAGTGAATTGCGGCGCTGGGGGGCGCGGGTTCGAATCCCGGACGGAAAAAGTATTTGTATGGCCTACAAATAATTGTCCCGGGTCTGGATGTTTGTCCTTGTGCAATTTGTGTTTGTAAACTGCCTCTACGATACAGGAGAAAATCCTAGTGTGGGGGTAACGTATTTAAAAAAAAAAGAAAAAACTAATTTAAAATCGATATATATTATGGCGAAATAAATTGATTATTCTCGTTTCTCGAAGTAGGTTGTATTATTGCTCTGATTGAGGCTTGATTCCTATTTTCATTAGTTTTGTTGACCTCTTAAAATAATACAATAAGTTGCGTGAATATAATTCGAAGTTTATATTTAAGAGCGAATTATGTAACATTGTTCGAAGTCAGTCATACTCATGGAAAACTCTCATACTTTCCAGCACGTTGACGAAGCGTGTGCGCTGCGCCACTATGTGGTTTGTCGTTTCAACGCTTTGTGGTGTCTGATAAGGACAAATATATGCATGGTAATATTCACTTGGTAAGTAATGTTTGTATAAACATACGCATACCGCACGTTCTTTTTTATAGGATAGGGTGACAAACGAGCACACAGTCCACCTGATGGTAAGTGGTTGCTGTGGCCCATAGACATCTACATCTGTCCTCGTTTGTGAATCAAAATGCAGATGCGTTGTCTCTTTTCCAGTAAAAAGGGTCTCCGGTTCTCTACTCACCATACGAAACACAGCAGTGTTAAGCTGCTATTTTACGCTGGTATTCTGTGAGAGCGTGGTCCTTCCCGGTCGTGGTTTATCACCGTTTAATAAATTCTATCGTAATTATTAAAACAGTTACCGAGTAGCGGCGGTGTAAGAATATCTACAAGGTACTCCATTACATCCCGTGGGTGTCGTAAGAGGTGACAGAGGGAAACAAATCAGAAGATGGACAGCAGCGTCTTCCTAATACCGACTAAAAATAAAAAAAACTGCAGTTGCCAACAACAACTATGGCAAATATCCCCCCTATAAGGCAATCTATGGGGGAGGCCTGTATTCAACAGTGGACTTTAACAGGCTGTAATGGATGGATGTATAGAAAATAATCTACCAGGAGCACATGACCCACTGAGAGGTGTTTTCAAATCAACAATAACATTTACAAGTATGGCAAATATAGAGGATATGAGGACTATGAGGCAATCTATAAGGGAGGCCTATGTTCAACAGTGCACTTTAATAGGCCAACAGGATGGATGTATAGAAGATAATCTACCAGGAGCACATGACCCACTGAGAGGTGTTTTCAAATCAACAGTAACATTACAACTATTGCAAATATGCCCCCTATGAGGCAATCTATGGGGGAGGCCTATGTTCAGCAGCGGACTTTAATATGCTGTAACGGCAATGATAACGGTGTTAAAACTGTTACTAGTGACCGTGTAGTGGCAGTGTAAGAATAATCACTATATCGTGCCGTGGGTGTCGTATGAGGCGACAGAGGGAAACAAACCACAGGGAGCAGGGCAGCAGCGTCTTTCTAATAACACTAACTATAAAATAAAAATTATTGCGCTCGCCAAGCGTGGCGACTATGACAAAAATCCCCCTTTTGAATTTTGAAGCATTTATGGGGACGTCTATCTTCAACTGCGGACTTTATAGATTGTAATCAATGGTGAATGTAAGTCGTATTAGCTTATTTAAGTCTTATGTTTTATTTGAATAAATAATAAATATCCACGCAGTAAGGAATGGAATAACTATTATATTATTGTTTGTTTGACGACTTAAATTAATTTCATATTGTACTCACATAGTAGCTTGAGACCGTGACGTCGTTGTACAAAACATTTATAACTATTATTATATTTTGTACGACGACCTTATCTTTTGAAAGGGTCATGACCTCCTTCCCCCATCCCCCAAACTAAATATAACTTTTATAATAATGCTTCTTACGTCGAGATAAAAGAATGTCGTGAAAAAGAAAGAAAAAAAACTCTTGATTCGACCCCCCTCAAACTTAACTCTAAATCCCCTTACCTTACTGATCCACCGCTGGACATGGAACTTCCATTAGAAATACTAGGTATACTATTTACTCGCCGGCCTGCTGTTACATTGCAAGAGTGTAAAATGCCAAAAACATTTAAAAAAAACCTACCAAATAATCACAAAGGAGCGAGAGATCACTAACATCTGGTTACGGGATCATTGCCTCCGTAATCTTTTGTCCAAAACAAATGCGCAAAAAAATATAAATAGACAGTATTTTTTTATTTAACGAATTAGTGGCAACGTCCCGTATGTGTAAACGCACGCTATTTCAGTCAGGGATCGGTGCCAAACACCCACCGCTCTGCAACGAGTTCTAAGCCCTCCGGCGCTTGACTCATGAAGAGCCAATGTGTCATGGCGGTCAATTACTGCCAAAATCACCTGTACGAGAGCCGGATAAACGATTTATTTGAAATCTGTACAAAATAGCTCGCATTGCGTTTCAAATTTATTTATCCAATAGCGAGCCACTCTACGGCATGGTATGGTTGGTAGGATAGGTAGAATGGCGTTATTTAGTCTAAAATAAACCTAGCAAGCTAACAGCATAGCAAAGTGGCGAAGCAATGAGCTTTGTAGCGGTTTCTAACGGTTGCCGTTGAGCAATCAGTTTCAAAATAGGAGGTTCAGATGCCTGGGTAATCAGTAATCGATTGCTGAAAACAGAATTTGAAAATTCAAAACGGTTCTCGAGATAATCGTGGGACAGACGGACAGACGGACAGATATCGTGAAATCAATAAACCTAGCAAGCTAACAGCATAGCAAAGTGGCGAAGCAATCAGCTTTGTAGCGGTTTCTAACGGTTGCCGTTGAGCAATCAGTTTCAAAATAGGAGGTTCAGATGCCTGGGTGATCAGTGATCGATTGCTGAAAACAGAATTTGAAAATTCAAAACCGTTCTCGAGATAATCGTAGGACAGACGGACAGACGGACAGACATCGTGAAATCAATAAGTGACTTCGCAAGCTTCGCCACTTAATAATAAAAGATCATTTAAGTCTACTTTAAAAAAAAATCATTTTTCACAAAAAAAATCGCCAAATGTTTTGGATAAATTATAAACAAAAACAGAAACTTTTTTATTCAATATAGATTATAAATAATACTTATTGAAAGTGACTCTTTTGTTTCATTACCACTGGTTCGAAACAAAACTCTGTCCTGGAAAGAACCAGCAAGAAACCCAGCGGGACTTTTTTTAAATAACACTTTACAATCATGTATATTACATAAATTTACAACACAACAAATTAGAAATAGCTTGGTAGCGATCACCTCATTTCCAGGGGTTATTTTCATACATAAGTTCCTTAATATTATAATAACCCTTTTTATACAAACTTAGTTTAATAAAGTTTTTGAACTTTGAGCAGGTCAAATTTTGTATATTTTCTGGAATTTTGTTGTAAAAGTGTATACATCGCCCCAACCCCAAGAATGAATTACTGACTCGGTGGAGTCGAGTAACTGTACTAGTTTGTGTCTGTTCCTATTTACTTATTTTTATGTCTAATATCACTTATTTTTATAAAACTACTTTTATATTTTTGTACGTACATGACATTTTCATGAATATATTGAGAGGCAAAAGTTAATATATTAATTTCCATATATTTTTGTCGCAACGACTCTTTAGGCTTTAAATCATAAATTGCTCTTATGGCGCTCTTCTGTAAAACAAAATTTCAGTATCAGCTGCGTGCCCCCATAGCAAAATACCATACGACATTATGCTATGGAAACAGCTAAAGTAAACTAATCTGGCTGTTTCAACACTGGTAAGATTTCTAATCTTTTTTACATCATAATATGCTGCAGAACTTACTAGTTTTGATATATGGGGGTTCCAAGGGGGAAGCTTCGCGTCTAGTGTGATTCCGTAGTACATATATGTATATATATACTATATATATTTTATACTAGCTGGCCAGGCAGACGTTGTTCTGCCCTTTCCGACGCCCCTTCCTATAAAAAAATTCTTAAATTCGCAATAATAAATATTAAAGGTCACTACAGGTCACACTCATCGGGATAAAAAGTATCCTATCTCTCAAGTTGGACCAAACTGCACACAGTGTGCAAAATTTCATTGAAATTAGTTCAATGGGGAACGAGTTCATCGCGGACAAACAATGTGACACGAAATTTTTATATATATATGTGTGTGTGCGTGTTGGTGTTGTGTGTGATTCCAAGAAAAATGGTGACTAAAGAAAAACAAGACTCAGTTCCTCCGAATTTAAAATTACATTAGTATTTAATTGTTTGACACTTGGAGTCATGAATTTTATGCATTTCGTTTTAGTGCCAGTGTAATTTAGTAAATTGGTTCAATGTTAATAATTTGCAATTTTTTAGATATAGCATTATTTATTTCGTCATATTTTAGTAATGGCATTGCTCTCTATATGTTCGTCAAGTTTCATTACAATCGTTTCACCCATTTCGAAGATTGGCCAGGACGAACAGACAGACCGACAGACAGACAGACGGACAAAGTTTTTAAAAATGGTTATTTTCGTCATCATCATCATTTTATCATTTATCATTAGATTTTTAATATGAGTTGTTGTCAAGTACATTTCTATAGCTCAGCTCCAGTTTAATTACCCCCTGTCGTCTCTTAAGACACCCACGGCATATGGGGCAGTGAGTGGACTATCTTATGCCGCCATTTCACGTTATTTCAAATTTAATGTAACAATTTTTTTGGTATAACTTAATTTTAATTTTTTTTTGTTTTAAAAATTTTGTATATTACAAGTGGTAAAATTAAAAATTTTGTACGACCGACTTCAATTTAAACTATTAAGAATAACTCAAAAACTATTGGTCAGACCTTGATCAAAATGAAAAAAAAATAGAATAGAATAGAATGGAATAGAAAACCGCCTCGGCTTCGCACGGGTGATTTCTGGATCTCAAAAACAGCGCCACCTACCGGGTGCAATTAAAAATTTAAACCATTCTCGAATCAACTTAACCACACGTACACAATTTCATCAAAATCGGTCCAGCCGCCGTTTAGGAGGAGTTCAATCACATATACACGGACAGAAGAATTAATGTTATATATAAAGATATCGATTACAAGACAGTTTATCTATTGAAAGTCATTTATGCTTTTACCACTGTTTCAGAAATAACACCAAGACCGACCACAAGTCCTTGCGGTGTAATCGAAGTTGAAGTAAACAGTTTGAATGGAATAGCTTCAGTGACATTTATTGGTATGACATGGCCGTCACCTTGATCATTACTCTGTTTAAACTTTGATATTGTAATGATAATTATTTTTGCATTCTGTTGTTTTTTGCCTATACTAAAACACGAATGTACGATTTGTGTAGAAGATACTTAAAGCGAACTTGTTTCATCATTTCATCTGATGCCTCCTGATGCTGTCATAAGTCCTATAAAGTGGTCTATTTTCAATAGCACCGCTTTTTAAAGATTTTACTAACTCGTCGACTAAGCGCTCAGTGATCGTGACAACTGTGACAGACAAAAGGATGAAAGAGTAAATAACACAAAGCTAAGCCCGGTATACCGGTATACAAAGACAATCTTGAGCATTAATCCACGACTTTTTCTGCCACCAGGGCGGCGCCACTTAAAAATAAGGTGTAATATTTGACAGATTTTATAGCGGCGATGTTAATTTGTTCAAAAATGTGAAGGTTAATGTTTCTTTCTGTACATTGTGTTAGTTATATTTATATTAATTAGATGAAAAATAAATAAACCAAACCACAGTTATTCATGAAGGTAGAAATATTTTTTTTATATGGAGAGGAAGGGGAGAGAAATACCTGGAGAGTACGGAAGATGTGGAAATACATCACAACTTAGCTCAGGTACTTTTCATGACGGAAGTGAATTGAAGTACGTCTTGGCCGTTTTCTCTTATCGCTCGGCTAATTTCTTAAGCTTTATTTGATAGCAATGACCATACCCTTTGCGTCCCAGCAGCAAAAATATTTTGTCAGCTTAACGCTGCTGTGTTTCGTATGGTGAGTGTAGAGAACCGGAGACCCTTTTTACTGGAAACGAGGCATTCCATCTTAGTCCTCACGGGTGACAACTGACAACGCATCTGCATTTTGATTTTTAATCGAGGATAGATGTAGATGTCTATAGGCCACAGGAACCATTTACCATCAGGTAGACTGTGTGCTCCTTTGTCACCCTTATCCCATAAAAAGTTAGGTACGTTAGGTAAGAAATTACTTTTATCACCACTCCTTCCCCTTTATTCCGCGGACTTGAAGACTTGCCTCGTACATTAAAAAACAAAGACTAGTAAAATTTATGTGTTTGTGATGATAATATTTCGTAAATGGAATTCATGGGCACCACATGATACGTGACTTTGTAATCTCAATGTCTCAACGCAATAATAAAGCGTTGTAAAAACCATAAAATGGGCGACCTTGAGCGCTGAAAAGTGAAACGGTCTCGCGTTTTCTCTCACGAAAACTCAACGCTCACGAATTACCGAGGTAAATATAGTTGTTGTGCAGGTCGAAAGTGAAAAACGACAAACCATATTACTTCAAAGAAATTTGGACGATATGCTTATAGCACCTAAAACCATTTTGAATTGCATTTATTTATTATTTGGAAGTAGAATGATAAATAACTAACGCATTATGGGCCAATTTTATCAACCAAACAATCTTCGTAAGTAGGTAGGTATACTCGTATTTATTTTGACTCAAAAGTTAAATATAGATCAAAATTAAAAGTATCTTATTGCGAATTTGAATGAATTGGAAGATATGGCACAACTACTTCAATAAAGTAAAGTGTCTTGTAACAAAATATACTGTAACTTTAACTGTAAATCATACCGGAACGCAGCGGGAGACTTGCTTCCCAGTTCCCGCTGAAAACGGTGTCAAAGCGGTTCACGCGCACTTTTTTCTTTCACAAGTGTCACTGTTGTATAATTTTTCCCGGCGTTTGAAGACGTGCATGTACGAGTGTTTAGACATCGACTGAGCGGCGCGCTGGCATCAACACAGCGACACGGAATGCTTTTGTATTTTGTACAATCACTACGTCACTCATTCGTCTGTTGTGAATACAGATCTACAACATCGGTTTTTTAGGGATTTATCCTACCGACTTTGGTAGTTTGAGGTGGTAGCATTAGACAATGTATTACTCCCAAATCTTGTCGAAAGAGATCTTTTTGCTTTCTATATATGGGAATATTCTATTGATCCAGGGATCATATTCTCTCCAATGACGTGGTGTCGTAAGAGTTGAAAAGATCTCATGAATTTCGATAGATGGATGATATGTCATGAATCCAGGAAGCATCATCTAACCAATTTCGTCCAACTGGTGTGGTAAAAGGCAATTAAAGAAGATAGCAGTAGGATCTGTACGGGCAACCATCGACCGCTAGCAGTATATTCATTAAATGCCAGCCTTATAATTTGTTACCGTGATGGAGGAGAATCAAAATCTAAGAAAAGACATATAGATAAGACAGCCAATATTTTTTTTCGGCGTAAACCAAAGGAGGCTCAGACTCTACCTAAAAAATCTAGTGGCTTCCCCTACAATCTCCAGCGCGGTTGTAATGTAGCAGTGCTTGAACAGCATAGGATCTGCGCCCCTTTGAACATTTCGGAAAAAAATGTTGGCTTCGCCCTGGCTACGGTGGCGACCATGGTAACGGCGGGGCAGGGGGTGCTAAGAATCTCCGGTGGAGGTTCGGTTGCCACCTTAGACGACTCGACCTGGCAACGTACAACGCACGCACCCTGAGGACTGACGAGAAGATCGTGGAGCTGGAAGAAGAGATAGACAAGTTGCGCTGGCATATTATAGGATTATCCGAAGTCCGAAGAGAGGGGGAGGACACGGTAATCCTCGAATCCGGCAACTTGCTCTATCACCGGGAGGGCGACCATCTGTCCCAAGGAGGTGTCGGATTTATCGTCCACAAGTCTCTCGTTAACAACGTTGTAAAGATCGGGAGTGTGTCGACGAGGGTTGCGTACCTTATACTCAGAATCACCAAACGGTATTCGCTGAAGGTCATACAGGTTTACGCACCAACCTCGGCACACCCCGATCAGGAGGTGGAGGAAATGTATGAGGATATCTCTAGAGCCATGCATTCCTCCAAAACCCAATATACGGTGTTAATGGGAGACTTCAATGCAAAACTAGGCACAAGAGAGAACGGTGAGCTGAAGGTAGGGAAATTTGGAATAGGGCAACGGAACCCAAGGGGCCAGCAGCTGGCCGACTTCATGGAGAAAGAGGGACTCTTTATGATGAACTCTTTCTTCCAGAAGCGGCCCCACAGGAAGTGGACCTGGTCGAGCCCCGACGGTTCGACAAAAAATGAGATTGACTTCATTATGACGACCAGACGACAACTGTTCAGTGATGTCTCCGTGATCGCAAGGGTGAAAACTGGTAGCGATCACCGAATGGTTAGAGGCACACTGAACCTAAACGTTAAGTTGGAGAGGTCTCGTCTAATGAAGTCAACGCTCCGTCCCCCTCGTGCTCTAATCCAAAGTCCCGAAACCTTTCAGCTCGAGTTACAAAACCGTTTTCAGTGCCTAGAAGACTGCAATGAAGTGGACGATATGAATGACAAGCTCGTGGAAACTGTCCATGCGGTCGGAGCTAAGTTCTGCAAGACCCGCCGCAGAAGAACACAAAAACTCTCCGATCACACTCTTAATCTCATGGCTGTTAGACGGGAGATGAAGCTACATTCTTCAACAGACTTGACAGCATACAGGCATCTGAACAGACAGATCTCAAAATGCATGCGGCGGGACTTACGCAACTTCAATACAGCTCGTATTGAAGAAGCGATCGAGCGGAACCAAGGCTCCAAAGTCTTTGCCAGAGATCTGTCTGCCAGAAAGAGCCAACTGTCAAAGCTGAAGACAGAATGTGGCAACATCGTTTCCGGGACACCTGAGATTTTGAGTGAGATTGAGAGGTTCTATGGGCAGCTGTACACGTCATCGTTGGAGCCACACGCAAGTGTGAGTAACGATCCAAGAGCGAGTCTCATCCGACACTATTCCGAAGATATCCCGGACGTCAGTCTGAGCGAGATTAGAATGGCTCTCCAGCACCTTAAAAACGGTAAGGCCCCAGGCGAGGATGGAATAACAGCGGAGCTTCTGAAAGCGGGTGGAAGACCGGTACTTGAAGTCCTTCAGAAGCTCTTTAATTCCGTCCTCCATGGTGGCATTACACCGGAGGCGTGGAGCAGAAGTGCGGTGGTCTTGTTCTTCAAGAAAGGTGACAACGCTCTCTTGAAGAACTACAGACCGATTTCCCTTCTGAGCCGCGTCTACGTGCTGTTTTCGAGAGTCATTACGAATCGTCTCGCGCGCAGACTTGACGACTTCCAGCCTCCCGAACAAGCCGGTTTCCGAAAGGGCTTTAGCACCATAGACCACATACATACCCTTCGGCAAGTTGTACAGAAGTCCGAAGAGTACAATTTGCCACTATGTCTGGCGTATGTGGACTATGAGAAAGCCTTTGATTCCGTCGAAATTTGGGCGGTGCTGCAGTCCCTTCAGCGGTGCCAAGTTGACTGTCGGTATATCGAAGTGTTGAAGTGCTTGTACAGTAGGGCTACGATGGCTATCCGAGTACAGAACCAGAGTACGAAACCTATCCAATTGCAGAGAGGTGTAAGACAGGGTGACGTCATATCCCCGAAACTCTTCACCGCTGCATTGGAAGACGTTTTCAAGCTTCTGGACTGGAAAGGATACGGTATCAACATCAATGGCGAGTACATCACTCACCTTCGATTTGCCGACGATATAGTCCTTATGGCAGAATCGCTGGAGGGCCTAAGCACTATGCTCAATGACCTCAATAGTGTTTCCCAACGGATAGGTCTTAAGATGAACATGGACAAAACAAAGATTATGTTTAATGTCCATGTCACACCTATGCCGGTAGTTGTTGGGAGCACTAAGCTCGAAGTTGTTGACGAGTATGTTTACCTGGGACAAATAGTCCGACTAGGTAAGTCCAACTTCGACCGAGAGGTCAATCGACGGATTCAACTCGGCTGGGCAGCGTTCGGGAAGCTACGACACATCTTCTCGTCAGACATACCTCAAAACCTTAAAACGAAATTGTACAACCAGTGCGTGTTGCCAGTGATGACTTACGGAACTGAGACGTGGTCCTTCACTGCTGGCCGTATGAGGAAGCTCAAGGTCGCTCAGCGAGCTATGGAGAGGGCTATGCTCGGAGTTTCTCTGCGTGATAAACTTAGGAATGAGGATATCCGCAGTAAAACCAGAATAACCGACATAGCCCAACGAATTAGTAAGCTGAAGTGGCAGTGGGCCGGCCATATAGCTCGAAGAACCGACAACCGATGGGGAAGAAAGGTTCTCGAGTGGCAGCCTCGTACCGGTAGGCGAAGTGTAGGGCGTCCCCCCACGAGATGGAGTGACGACCTGGTAAGACATGCAGGAAGTCGTTGGATGCAGGTGGCTCAGGACCGTGCTTTGTGGCATTCTTTGGGGGAGGCCTATGTTCAGCAGTGGACTTGTGAAGGGCTGTAATGATGATGATGATGAATGTCACTTAATTGTTTTGCCATCCCGGAACCCCTCCACTAACACTTAAACTTTATGGTATGGTATTAAAGTTCAAATTGAGTTTTAAGTATTATTACGAATTTTTTGTATGGGAATATAGAAAAGTGTTGTTTTTAGACTTTTTCAGGCAATTTTTAAATTTTTCACTCCATAAGAACCATCTTCGTACTTCAAGAAATATTATAAAAAAAGAATTAGCGAAATCGGTTCAACTGCTCTCGAGATTTGCGCTTAGCAATACATTCAGCGATCCATTTTTATATGTATAGATTTTGACAATAGCTTGAGCCAGCAGACAGTCGACGACGATAATATCATAGCAGTCGCAATAAATTTTTCACTAATAGGTCACATGCGCAGACGTTTAATACACAAAACCGCATCAAATTTATATAATCAAAACCCACTTCAAACCAATATAGTATAAACAATAATACAGGGGCAGTAATCCACCAGCGGTCAAGTTTCCTCCAAAACCCTAATTCAATTTTAGTTTGGTTTTTCTACCGACTTCAAAAAGGAGCCGGTACTCAATTCGACTGTATGTTTTTTTTTTATGTGTCTCATCTCACTTTTTACTGGGTGAACCGATTTCAGTGATTCTTTTTTTATTTGAAAGCTGGTACTTCACACGTGGTCCCATATTAATTTGATGAAGGTCTGGCCAATAGGTTTTTAAGTTATTCTTAATAATTTAATTTTAAATTATATCGATGGTATTCGTCACAGAACTTTATCGCTTAGAGGCGACTAGTATATGCACCTGCAGCCTTCCCTGCTTAGATTTTGCCGCTGTAATGTCTAAGTTTATGGGCTGCAGTGACCACTTCCAATTAGATGGACTGTAAGATCCTTTGTGATAAAAATGATTGAACTGATTGTATAAATCGTTTAATCTAAATCCTGTCCTGACTTTTATTTTAATTATTTATTTATTTAATCTTTCATGCACAAAGTATGTAAAGGATGTAATCTGTCGTTACTACAATACACGAAACACAAAGAGCGTCTTCCTTCCCAGATCAAGCCGACCCATTCGTACCACATGAGTAAAGAAACCTACTACTCTTTACTCTGTGTTCGTACTGCACACATAATTCCAGGCACAGCGTGGCTCTACCCGTAATCCATTGTGTACGACTGTTACAACTTTATCTTTACAACCGTGAGCACGGTTTATGGATTTACACTTTTCACGATTAAAAAGATAGGAATCATAATATCCAAAGAATGATTTTGAACGCCATAATCATCCTTTGGATTTCATGTACAGATAAATGTTTCTTGTTCCGTAAAAAGGACCAGTTTAGATGGAAAAATACGAGTACGTCTCTATAGTATCTTGAAAACATCGTGGTACCTACTGAATCACGACGCGACCGCTCAGACCCGTCCAAATACAGGCCTATCGCCATCACCCCCTTGTTCTCCAAAATAATGGAATCCATTATTAACTGCCAGCTCATCCGGTACCTTGAGGATCACCAGCTGATTAGTGACCGCCAATACGGTTTTCGTCGGGGTCGATCAGCTGGTGATCTTCTGGTCTACCTGACCCATAGATGGGCGGAGGCAGTAGAGTCCAAGGGGGAGGCGTTGGCCGTTAGTCTGGACATTACGAAGGCCTTCGATCGGGTTTGGCACAAAGCGCTTCTTTCGAAGCTCCCTTCCTATGGGCTTCCCGAGAAATTATGCAATTGGATCACCAGCTTTCTTGCAGATCGGAGCATCAAGGTCGTTGTAGACGGTGCATGCTCCGACTACAAGCCTATTAACGCTGGTGTTCCACAAGGCTGCGTGCTATCACCAACGCTGTTTCTTCTGCATATCAATGATATGTTGCAAGCCGGTAGCATTCATTGCTATGCGGATGACAGCATTGGTGATGCTCTATACACCGGCCGTGCCAATATTTCTCGGGTAAACGTCACTGAGTACCGGAACAAACTTGTGTCTGAAGTCGAGTCTTTGCTGGACAAAGTCTCGGATTGGGGGCGACTAAATCTAGTCCAGTTTAATCCTCAGAAGACACAAGTTTGCGCGTTTACCGCTAAAAAGAACCCCTTTGTCGTATCTCCTCAGTTTCAAGGTACTCCCCTTGTTGCCTCAGCCAGTATCGGAATCCTCGGCGTCGACATATCGAGTAGCGTGCAGTTTCGTGGTCACTTGGAAGAGAAGGCCAAATTGGCCTCTAAAAAGCTTGGCGTGCTCAGTAGAGCGGGACAGTATTTCATGCCGGCTCACCGCCTGCAACTTTACAAGGCGCAGGTTCGGCCTCACATGGAATACTGTTCCCATCTCTGGGCTGGGGCTCCCCAGTGCCAGCTTCTTCCACTTGACCGCATCCAGCGCAGAGCGGCTCGAATTGTCGACGCCGAGTTCTTTCCGATCGACTCGACTCCTTGGCACTGCGAAGAGATGTTGCATCTCTTAGCATTTTCTTTCGCATTTACCATGGGGAGTGCTCTGAGGAATTGTTCGGATTAATCCCAGCCGCCAAATTTCACGAACGCACATCGCGGCAGAACTCCCGATACCATCCACACCATCTGGATGATTGGCGGTCCACCACTGTGCGATTTAGAAGATGTTTTCTTCCTCGCACAACTTCCTTGTGGAATAGTTTACCACCAGCGATTTTTCCGGACCGATACGACTTAGGGACCTTCAAGAAAAGAGCCTACTCCTTTTTAAAAGGCCGGCAACGCATCTGCAATTCCCCTGGTGTTGCGGTTGTTCATGGGCGGCGGTAGTCACTTACCATCAGGTGAGCCGCATGCTCGTTTGCCCCCTCTCCTATAAAAAAAAAATCAAGGGTGCACTTTGTATATCATAGCAGATCTGAAGATCAACTGTGAATGTATCTAGGTCAAGGCAAGTTCTAGCTATTCTTAGACAAAGTTATAACTCTTTTGAGAGTTTCCCACAATGAACCCGATGAATAGGAATAAAAGCAAAAGAAACTAAAAGGTGAAGGTCAATCCAGCTTTTAAAATTTTAATTTACATATAACCTATGCGCAAGCTTTCCCCAAGTAATGTTCCCAGATTTTTTTACGTGGTAGAGCCATGCTGCAGCTATATTACTATAGCTGTAGCACGAATGGGTCGGTTCGACCCGGGAAGGACCACGCTCTCACAGTATACCAGCGTAAAATAGCAGACTAACGCTGCTTGTGTTTCGTATGGTGAGTGTAGAGAACCGGAGACCCTTTTTCAGGAAATGAGGCATTCCATCTCAGTCCTCCCGGGTGACAACGCATCTGCATTTTGATTCGCAATCGAGGATAGATGTAGATGTCTATGGACCACAGTAACCACTTGCTTCCATAAAAAAATATTATTTGTTGGTAAAGCGTGTGAAAGAGAAGAGAAAGAGCTTACACCTTTCTAAAAGGCCGGCAACGCATCTGCAATTCCCCTGGTGTTGCGGTTGTTCGTGGGCGGCGGTAATCACTTACCATCAGATGAGCCGCAGACTCGTTTGCCCCTCTTCTATAAAAAAATCTAGATTCCTTATTCGAAACAGATCTTGGTTGCCATTTTATTATTGTTGGTTAACTTCCAGTGGAATATTTTCGCTGGCACAGAGCGTTTGCCATGTCTGCCTTGTCTCCGCAGCAAAGCATAGCTCTACTTTATTACTTAAAATTATGTTGATGTCATTGACACTGCACGGCAGAAAGGAAACCAGGCAAAGCAACGTTAGAAAGATTTCTCACACCAACACCACGAAACTTTATAGGTAAAAAAGCTTGAGTCCAGGCTATGCTTTTAATATATCTGAATTCTGAACATTTCCAGACTGTTGGGGTGTAAGATATACAATTTATCACCGTGGTTTAAAAACTGAATAAAGATTGTTTTTAAATCCGGTTTAATACTATGGAAACATATCGGGGCACCTAGCAGGCATCGCGATTCAGCATTCGTAGTTTTATTCCGTCCATTTCAGTTGTTTAGAAAAAATATGTATTTTATATTACTGCATAATACATATTAATACTTACTTAGTTTTCAGTTTCTTTTATATTATCTATACAAATAAATAAAATTGAAATGTCTCCTTGTAATATCAAAATAACAGCTTTTTACTAAATGCATATGAAAGTGTATACGGTACTTAAAACAAATACATAATTTTTAAAATTTTTCTCTCTGTCTGTCTGTCTGTCTGTTTGTTCCGGCTAATCTCGGAAACGACTGGACCGATTTTGACGGGACTTTCACTGGCAGTTAGCTAATATTATAAGGAATAACTTAGGCTACTTTTAGCTACTTTTATTTTAGAAAAAGAATTAGGGTTCCGCGCATAAAAACTAAATTGAACGCGGACGAAGTCGCGGGGAACAGCTAGTTATTATATAAACTTCCAGACTGTGTGTTCCAGGTTGTGTTACATTATGGCTGACGCTGGTACATCATAAGCACTAGGCAGTCGGTAATCGCCCTGTTTAACGTTTGACGATATGTGACTTTCACGTATGATTCCCTTTTTTTTCAATTTAACATATAACTTACTAGGTGGAAAGCCTTCCTTTTCCGCCCAGTCTGGGCATAGTCCGTCTGGATTAGTACGATCCTCTTACCTATTTTTCATCAAAACTCGTGAAAAGCAAATTGATTCAGGACCGCGCTTGGCAGCAATCTACGGAGGAAGCATGTTCAGCAGTGGCCTTGTAATAGGCTTTAATGATGATAATAATGCGAAAACTTGGATCAATAATGTAATGATTTGCTTTAATTAATTGTTTAATGTCAAAAGCAAAATAGAACTTATTAAAACCCAAAACATTTGATACCTACCTAATAAGGTAAGTAGCAAAACATCTTGGAATGAAGTTCCTTATCGGACGGTACGGGTTTGGCGGATGGGAGCTAGGCGACAAAAAGTGTAAGATTCTTTCGTCACTACCTCCTGTGTCATAGTGTATTTTATTTTAAATGACGTTTCAATTTAATAGACGCTAATAATTAATTTATTTGTATTTGTTAATCAATAATATAATACGTTTATCAA
Source organism: Parnassius mnemosyne (assembly GCA_963668995.1). Taxonomy (NCBI): domain Eukaryota; kingdom Metazoa; phylum Arthropoda; class Insecta; order Lepidoptera; family Papilionidae; genus Parnassius; species Parnassius mnemosyne. The sequence continues at coordinate 44,115,642 of CAVLGL010000057.1, read as the reverse complement.
TAATAATATACAATGAAAGGAACTTCGTTCCAACCGAGTGTTCCACGACACTCACGCATGTTTTTCTTTTCTTATATTTCATAGTTGATGCTCGTGACGTGCACGATATGAAATAAGTTGTTGCGAATTTATTACTGTGCCTCTAAAACTTACCTAACATAGGTTATACACTTTTTTATTAGTCTGAGTGAGTCAGATCAATAAAAGAGTCTTTATTTGTCTGAGGGTAGGCACTTATATATACGTGGTAGAGCCATGCTGCAGCTATATTAGTAGTATAGTTGTAGCATGAGTGTTGACGAATTTCACGTGTCCTCGAAACATTCTTTTACTTATTTCTCAGACATGCGAGTTTCCTCACGCTGTTTTTCTTTACCGCCGAGCGTGTGGTAAATCAACAAAATTGCAATCAATTTTATTGGTGTCGGCACCAATAAATCGGATAATAAATTTAGGAAAAGATAATTAAAATTCAGATCACTTGACAAAATATTGTTCACACCCATTTGGGTAATCTTATTCTTATCTTTACTTATCATAGATACATTATCTATCCGAGCCTCCGTTGAAGATAACATTAATAGCATAATACAAGTAATTAGACTTAATTTTAATTTACTGGACGAACGATAATAATAAATTATTCAAGGCCTTTGTTGACTACAGCAAACGAGCATGCATTGCAATGGATACAATGAAGAAAACTCCTAGGACCTGGATTGCCAGGCATCCAGATGATGTGTATGTCGTGAATTTTATCACTATGTGCGTTAGTGTTATTATAGTACCCCATATCGCCCCGTGGGTGACGTAAGAGGCAACAGGGGCTAACAAACCAATGGTTGGGCAGCAGCGTCTTCCAAATAACAAATTAAAAATAAAAAAAATTGCGGCTGCCAACCCACCTACCAAGCGTGGCAACTGTGAGTGAGGACTATGTTCAGCAGTGGACTTCTGGAATGAATGAATGATTTAATGAAATAACAATATAGTTAAATAAGTAAGCATTTACATTGCAATACTTTAATAACTATCAATAAAACTCACATATAAAGGTATTTTTTGATAATTTCTATGCAGCCTTCCATTTTAGCCTTGTACTTTAGCATTCCTGATAACCTTTATTCATATATAAAGTATACTTGATGGTTCTACTGATGACAATGCTTATTTTATTTTATTAGGAAAACATACAGGTTATTATAGTTCAAAACTAGATTATTATAATGGCTTAGGCACACTGCTCCTCGGGCTGCCGCGATATTGCCCTCTCTGCTAACACACTACTCTAGTCGCGCAATTAATCGCGACGCTCTGCACTAGATCGCTCGCGTTTGCAACACAATGTTTTTTGAAACTGTGGCAGCATGCGCGCTATATGCATATTTAGTATAACTAATTATATCAGTGTCATATAATGAAATATACGTCGTCGTTCTCGCCTTCATCGAAAAAGAACGACGCTTCCGTAACGCTCGATTCGGACTGCGTTTGTGTATGTGGCCAGCTCACGCTCATATTGCCAGTGCTTTGACCTTCGTCCTTCGCCTAAAAAACCGACAAAACACGGAGCGCTGGGCATGACTTGGAGCATGACGTGCGGCATGATAAGTATTGTGGCCACACTACGTCTCTGCCTCCTTTCCTCGCTACTTCTCATGTCACTCGACGATGACGAGTGTGTGGCCGAGGGTATAAAATGTTTATTAAGCCTGGTTTTAAATTTTAATTTGTAAAATCTGTGTAAATCCATCAATGGCGCTGTGCCAAAGGTGCGAGACGTCTGGCAATGCGATCGCCAATCTGTCTGCCAAATGTGGCGATTCCTCACAACAACAGAAGAGCGTACGTCTAGCAGTACACTTTCACGGACAGAAAATGAAGAATAATATAATGCGATCTAAAGAAATAACATTCTAAGCTGTTTATTGAATATGCAAATTGATCGAGTAAATACACTTGCGCAAATTATTATTTTTAAATGAAATGACCTCAGACCAATAACTTTTATTTATCCAAGCAATGCAGATCGTCGTTGGTAACATTATTTATTAAAGATATAGAGATCCAGTATAATTACAGGCACCTCTAATCCTCTAAGAGCCGTGGTATCTCAGATGGTTAGCGCTCGCTGTAAGCTTCACAGTACCCGATCAACCCGTTCGATCCCCGCCGGCACCAATGAAATTGTTAATTGCAATATTAAGTGCTGATTTACCACGTGCCCGGCGGTGAAGGAAAACATCGTGAGGAAACCTGCATGTCTGAGAAATAAGAAAAAAAATGTTTCGAAGACATGTGAAGTTCCCCAACACGCATTGGTGCAGCGCGGCGGACATTTCCTTGCCCTAAAACCCTCTCAGAAATGAGAGGAGGCCTGTGCCCAGCAGTGGGACGTAAATAGGCTGCAACTTTACTTTACTTTACTAATCCTCTGCGGTGACAACGCATCTGTAGCCTTTATGGTATGAAGTTGGCTGCTTATCCATGGACTGTAAGTTCTAAGTTTCTTTTATCACTTCAGTTTTATTAAAAAAAATTACTGACGTTGAGATATTACAACCTACTAGTACGTAATATCTCAATGCTATTGAACTGCCGTTTTATTAAACCCTAGCTGTTCCCCGCGAATTCGCCCGCGAGTAATTTAGGGTTTTAATTATGTTGCGCGGAACCTTAATTCTTTTTCTAAAACATAAGTTGCCTAAGTTACTCCTTATAACATCAGCTATCTGCCAGTGAAAGTCCCGTCGAAATTGGTCCAGCCGTTTCGGAGATTAGCCGGAACAAACAGACAGACAGACAAAAGTCTTAAAAATTGTGTTTTTGCTATAAGTACCGTATATACTTTCATAAGCATTTAGTAAAAAGCTGTTTTTGATATTACAAACAGTCACTTCAATTTTATTTATTTGTATAGATGATTCTTGTACTGTAGTGTCTTGCTGTTTAAAATCTATGTATTACTCGCGACACGCACATTCACATTGATCGAATTACAGCCTACGACCACATTTTGTCCCACAACAAAGTGTAACTTAAGCTCGCGTTGTCAATTAACATCTGAAAGTCGAGGATGCAGTCTAGTGATCTCAGATTCTTTGCTATTAAAGTAACTGCTACTATACAAGACGCTGTCAGCCATAAAGTATTCGTTTTTCGCTATTAACCAGAGCGCTTTTATATCTTTGTTGGACATAGCGACACACAATGGGTGTAAGGTTCATTGTCAGTGGGAAATTGTATGCAGTAGAGTCAAAAGTAAACCGGAAACCCAGTTTGCTGGTAACGAGGCATTCCATCGAATTTCACAGCTGACAACATATCCCCATTTTGATTCTGAGTCGATAATAGTATGTGTCATGAGGATATCCGCAGTAGAACCAGAGTGACCGACATAGCCCAACGGATTAGTAAGCTGAAGTGGCAGTGGGCCGGCCATATAGCTCGAAGAACCGACAACCGATGGGGAAGAAAGGTTCTCGAGTGGCAGCCTCGTACCGGTAGGCGAAGTGTAGGGCGTCCCCCCACGAGATGGAGTGACGACCTGGTAAGACATGCAGGAAGTCGATGGATGCAGGTGGCTCAGGACCGTGCTTTGTGGCATTCTTTGGGGGAGGCCTATGTTCAGCAGTGGACTTGTGAAGGGCTGTAATGATGAATGATGGTCTTCAGTATTCAATTACCATCAGGTCTCAGAGTGCATAAATATGTATGTAGATAATTACTCTCAGCATCAGGTGGACTGTGCGCTCGTTTGTCATTGTCACCCTTTTCTACCGACTTCAAAAAGAAGACGGCACTCAATTTGACTGCATGTTTTTTATTTTTTTTAAGTTTGTTCCTCATAACTTTTTACTGGGTGAACCGATTTCGATGATTCTTTTTTTATTTGAAAGCTGGTGCTTCACATGTGGTCCCATATAAATTTGATCAAGGTCTGGCTAATAGTTTTTGAGTTATTCTTAATAATTTATATTGAAGTCGGTTGTACAAAATTTTTAATTTTAAATCTTGGATTTTCACTGGCAGATAGCCCATGTCACAAGGAGTAACTTAGGCTACTTTTATTTTAGAAAAATAATTAGGTTTCCACTTCAATACATTCAATCACACTTCAATTTTCTGCCGACTTCCAAAAAGGAGACGGTACTAAATTCGACGCGTATGTATTTTTTATGTGTGTTACCTCATAACTTTTTATTGGGTGGACCGATTTCGATGATTCTTTTTTTATATGAAAGCTGATACTTCTCGTGTTGTCCCATATGAATTTGATCAAGGTCAAAGCAATAGTTTCTGAGTTATTTGAGTTATTCTTAATAACTTATATTGAAGTCGGCTGTACAAAATTTTTAATTTTAAATTATATTTATTTGTATAGACTAGCTGGTAACCGGAGCGTTGCTACCGCAAAAGAAGTAAGTTGTGGAAATCTCATTTTAAATTTGGAAGAGTTATATTGTTTAATTGGGAATGACAATACATTAATTGAAGTTGAATGATATATACATAGATTAATGATAAGTCATCGCGCGCTCTGACGCGATGACTTATTATTAATCTATGGATATATAATAATTGAAGTTGAATAAAAATACGCGCGCCACCTAGTGTAAGTTAATCTGCCGACTTCCAAAAAGGAGACGGTACTCAATTCGACTGTATGTTTTTTTTATGTGTGTTACCTCATAACTTCGTACTGGGTGAACCGATTTCGATGATTCTTTTTTTATATGAAAGCTGATAGTTCTCGTGTAGTCCCATATGAATTGATCAAGGTCAGACCAATAGTTTTTGAGTTATTCTTAAATAACTTATATTGAAGTCGGTTGTACAAAATTTTTAATTTTTAATTATTAATACCTTCGCACAAGTGCCAGCAATAAGTTGACAAGGTTTTAGCGCAATCTGATGAACTGTATGGCAGCGCATAAAATACGAACAAACAAAAATTATTTTTATAGGTATATCTGATTGTCAAAAATTATGGATAAAATATCAAGTATTAACATATATAGTTGGCCGTGTGGGTTGACAGTGTGTAAAATCCATCACCACTTTTCATCATAAGGGTGTCATAAGAGGCAACAATGGGAAATGCAGTTGTAAAGAGTGGAAGGAAGGATATGCCACCTAATTAACTGCCAATCTCATCAGTCCGCGGCTGATTGACCAACTGTTTAACGGCGGGACTCTGGCGACCGACTAATGGCGGATAATCTATATGACAATAAACCGTTTTTTTTTTATAGTCAATAAATTAATAATTTAAATTAAATATTGTGAAACAAGTACAAGTTTCACAGACTGGTGATGCTTATGACGGAGATCAGCATCACAAATGCGCGGATCTGTATTGCGTTCAACAACCCGTCCGACCAGGGTGAAGAATATAGAGATCATCAAATAAATTTAACGCCTTTGTTCAGATGAAGAGTAAAAATGCTATTGTTATGGATGATCAGTTAAACATTTTACAATGCTTGTTGTTATGAATGCTGTATGAGTTATAGTCAAAATGGATTATTTGATTGACCGAAAAATATATTGTTCTTAATAAAATGTTGTTTTATTAATTTTGCGTTTAACAAAGAATAATATAATTTTTGTACATAATATGTTTTTGGGATTCTTTTTATATTGAAGTAAACACATTTTGATAATATACACTGGTTTTTTTTTTATATAGAAATAGGGTGACAAACGAGCACACAGTCCACCTAATGGTAAGTGGTTGCTGTGGCCCATAGACATCTACATTTATCAAAATGCAGATGCGTTGTCAGCCTTGAGGACTAAGATGAAATGCCTCTTTTCCAGTAAAAAGGGTCTCCGGTTCTCTACACTCACCATACGAAACACAGCAGCATTAAGCTGCTATTTTACACTGGTATTCTGTGAGAACGTGGTCCTTCCCCGGTCGAGCCAACCCATTCGTGCTACAACTATACTACTAATATAGCTGCAGCATGGCTCTACCACGTATAAAATAATGGTAATAGATTCCAATAATAAACCTATTATAAATCTTATTTCTTAAATAATCTTTAGTGCTAAATTTAAGAACAACGTACAACATTATAAAACGACGGCTGGCCGCGTACATCTAACAGCTGATTTTGTTTAGAATATCGATCGCCTGACATCGAGACAGAGAACATAAAACAAACGCTTACAAAGAAAAAATGTAGGTCTTGAGCAAAATATTGAACCGTATATACCCACTACACTATCAACTTGTTTGAATTGACTGCAATTACTCAATTGCAACTACCATAGCAATTTGATGACACTAATTTGTTTCAGTAGCAATTTATAATAGAAAAATTACATTTAAAATTTCAACGTATTTATTAAAATTTCAGTGTCATAGTTAAAAAATGTCAATTTTAATTAACTGTGCATCAAATATCCAAAATAATTAAGTCAATAAAGAAATAGAATAGCTAACATAAACAATAATAATATACACCGACTAACCTATTCGTTTGTTTAGATGTGGAGTACTCCGGCCGGGGTCTTCTTCCTCTATGTCTACGTCGAAGGAAAACGGAAAATTCTTCGTGGATCCCACGAAACCGGCCGCCATAATAATTAAAAACAATAAACTGGGTTACACCGCAAACCGCAGTCACATTGCGCATCAAGCGATACAGCGCAGCGCATCGAACACTACTCTCTGATACAGCGGCACTGGCGAATGAAAACTGAGCGAACATGTTCCTCGCCGCCTTCGTTCATGACTCACTCATTTTCCTCACTGGAGTTTTTGTGTGAACGAGACAAAAACCGATTATTAGAATTTTTAACATAGAATGATGGAATAATTTTATGGTTGGAATTTAGAATTTGATTAGTATTGGAATTTAGAAATAGAAACAAATCATGCCAGTAAATATCAAATTCTTAAATTAATCGAAATAAGTTTTCTTTACATCATCATCAGCCACTGCTATAAAGGTCCAAGTTCACTGTTGGACTTGGACCTCTACCTACCAGCCCGTTCGAGCATTAGTGGATATTTTACATCCGTTTTTTTATAGTATAAGGGTGACAAACTAGCATGCCGTAATGCTGTGGCCCATAGACTTACCCTCCATTAGGAATCAAAATGCAGATACGTCGTCACCACTGAAGACTAAGATGGAATGCTTCGCTTACAGTAAAAACTTTACACTCACCATAAGAAACAAAGCAGCATTAAGCTGGTATTCTGTAAGAGCATGTACCTACTCCGGTCGAGCCGACCCATTCGTGTTTCAACCATAATATAGCTGCAGCGTGGCTCTACCACGTGAAAATAAACTGGTGTAAATGAAATGATTATACTGTCATTTTTAACTATCCTAAGCTAATACTTGACTACTATGCCAATGAGGGCTAATAATTTTCTGCTCACCAGATGTCGCTAGTTGACACTGAGGTAAACTTTTATGTAAAAGTTTATCAGTTTTTAGAGTATTATATTAATACACAAAATAATGCGTCAGTGGTTTGCTCTTTAATTTTGGCACATTTTTTACTTTTTTTTTATTTTTTTACTTTTATGAATATCTGTGGTTTGGTTTATTTATTTTTAATCTTATTAATATAAAATATAGCCAATAGTACATACAGAAAGAGACAATAACCTCTACATTATTTTCCGAACTCTGTCAAAATCTGTCAAATATTATACCTCACTTTCTAGTTGCGCTGTCCTGGTAGCAGAATAAGTCGTGGATTGAGGTGTGATGCGGCCGAAGATGGCAGAGCGCTCTGACTTAGCTCAACAAATGCCTATTCACTCTTGCCTTGAAGACACCCACATTAAAATCTAATGGAAAAGCAGATGCTGACGAATTATACCAGTCATTGATGTATTATGATCGGGAAAAGCTAACAGTTTGGTTCGAATGCGTGGTATATCGACAAAAAAGAGATCGCGACGAGACAAGCCAGGCGTCTAGTGGTACGATAATGGAACGGAGAGAGAGGATTTTTTTTTTTATAGAATAAGGGTGACTAACGAGTACACAGTCCACCTGATGATACGTGGATGATGTGGCCCATAGACATCTACATCTATCTCCGATTAAGAATCAAAATGCAGATGCGTTGCCGCCCTTTAGGACTAAGATGGAATATCTCGTTTCCAATAAAAAGGGTCTACACAGGAGAATTAAGCTGCTATTTTACGCTGATATTAAATTCAGTAATGTAATTCCTGAATATATATTCCATAAAAGAATATGCTTCTTAGAAATGTATCTCGTAAAACACGCTACATGGCTACATTGCACTTGTGCTCGGGACTGGTAAGATAAGTTCTAACCGTATTGGTGTCACCATCTAACAGAAAACATCAATATCCCAAAGTCGCCTTCTACGATACCCACGAGTAGTGTTGCCCAAATGCAAGAACAAGACGAGACTTAGCAAGTCTTGGTCTTGGTCTTGCGCCAATACACCTGGTCTTGGTCTTGGTCTTGGTATTGCGCTCCCAGTCTTGGTCTTGGTCTTGGTCTTGCAGCAAGAGTCTCGTAAGTCTCGCAATGACCTATTAGCCTATTACTATTTATTAAACGTTACTTTAGATCTTAATACAACTTAAGAGAGTAGGTACATGTTGAGCTTGAATTAACATAGCCATAGTAAAGATCAATCATATTAATAAATGTCTAAACATTTAATGAGAAATTCGAAAAATCAACTGACACCGGATGGGGTTTGAACCCACGACCTAAGCGATCCGTGCCGATGCTCTAACCAACTGACCTATCTACCGTGTCCCACGGCCACGAGCGTCAGTCTGTTTCTTAATAAACGTTTACATTTAATAAGCTTACATGTGCTAAAACATGGTTAAACATACATATAAAAACAAATTAATGGCAATAACTACACTGTATTTTAAATAACATTATCTGTCTAGAAAGAGATTGATGGACCCTCACCATATATGAAATGGAATAAAAGAGTTATACAATATACCATTTATTTAAATAAAAAATAAAATACGATGCAAATTAAAACAGTATGTACACAACAGCTTTGACATTACTGTTACTTTATATTTATTCTTTTGACAAAGCATTAATACAAAGTAACCAAAGATATTTTATAGGTCAAAACATCTTTGAAAGTACCTGGCTGTATCTGGCTTCTTCTTCTGGCTGTATCTGGTCTTGGTCTTGCAAAAATGCAAGAACAAGACCAAGACTGCAAGACCAAGACCGATTTTGGGCAACACTACCCAGGAGATGAAATGGGACATCAACATACTGAGGATGATAGAATCAATGGCAGACCATACTTTTTTTTTCCTATTAACTTTAATTTAACTGACTTTTAAACATAGTTAATAGTTTTTTTTTATAGGATAGGGTGAAAAACGAGCACACAGTCCACCTGAAGGTAAGTGGTTGCTGTAACTAATAGACATCTACATCTATCCTCAATAAAGAATCAAAATGCAGATGCGTTGTCACCCGTGAGGACTAAGATGGAATGCCTCTTTTCCAGTAAAATGGATCTCCGGTTCTCTACACTCACCATACGAAACACAGTAGCATTATGCTGCTATTTTACGCTGATATTCTGTGAGAGCGTGGTCCTTCCACGGTCGCGCCGACCCATTCGTGCTACAAATATACTAGTAATATAGCTATAAAAGTAATTAGATAAACAGGTTGTTATACGTCTCTACAACGTATAACAACCTTTTTTTTTATAGCATTGGGTGACAAACGAGTACACAGTCCACCTGATGGTAAGTGGTTACTGTGACCCATAGACATGTACATCTATCCTCAATAAAGACTCAAGATGCAGATGCGTTGTCACCCGTGAGGACTAAGATGGAATGCCTCTTTGCCAGTAAAAAGGGTCTGTTTATCTAATTACTTTTAAAGATTATTTTTAACATAAACTATTACTTTTAATTATTATTATATTACATCTAATTGTTTTTAAGATGGTACAAGTCGCTCAGCAAGTTAAGGAGAGGGCTATGCTTGGCATTTCTCACCAGATAAATAAGGTGAAATAGCAATGGCAGGTTCATACCGCTAAGCGGAGTGCAGACCCCCACTAGATGGAATGACGACCTGATAAATAGGAATAAAGGAATAGCCCCAGACGGCAGATTAACCCTTGTAGAAATTTATCATTGGACGTGTGAAGCTGTAGTTTGATTGGCCTTGTTTTTACGATGAAGTTATAGGAATGGCCCTTTAATCCACCGGATCTTGACACCAAAATAAAACACCGGCTGCTCGTCTTGTTTCTTTAATAGAAGCGCACGGAAAACGCAAATTACAACACAATATTTAACAACCATCTCTATATCTCGCTGTCAATACTCACTAGTTGTACACTATGATTTTCAAGTTTAGAAATATACATAACGAAAAAGTGTACAGCGTATGCAGCTGCAAGAAATAAGTCATCAGGTGCATTCTTATAAAAATATTCAGCAATGTATTGAAAAGACTGGTAAGACAAAGGTAAAACATCAAATCCGATAACGCACGGCGCAGTTAGTACTTTAATCTTGGCATAATGAATTATCTGCTTATAGGCTTAGATTAGATAACAGGATATCGGAGTTGCCAACATTTGGAACATTTCTTCATTCATTTTGTTACTTAAAATTTGTTTATGGAATAAGGTTGACAAACGAGCACACAGTCCACCTGACTGTTAGTGGATGCTTTGGCCCATAGACATCTACAGCTCTCCTCATTTAAGAATCAAAATACAAATGTGTTGTCGCCCCTGAGGGCCAAGAATGCCCCGTACTCACCAAAAAGAGTCATCGGTTCTCTACATTCACCATACGAAATACAGAAGTATAAAGCGGCTATATTATACTGGTATACTGTGAGACCGTGGTCCTTTCCCGGTCCAATAAGGAAAAGAGGCATTCTATCTTAGTCCTCACGGCTGACAATGCATCTGCATTTTAATTCGCAAACGAAGGTAGATGTAGATGTCTATGGGCCACAGCAACCACTTACCATCAGGTGGACTGTGTACTCAGTTGTCACCCTTATTCTATAAAAAAAATTAAACCATATTGAAATATGCCATACGGTGATGGCGTAAGGGAACCCACTACCCGATATCATCCCGTGGATATGAAACAGGAGATGACCAGTAGCATCTTCCTGATAACAAATGAAAATAATAAAAATTGACCCCACATTATAGCGTGCGTGCGTGTGTGTGTATGTATGTGAATAAAATTTTCTCGTACGATACCTTTAGAACGAACCAACCGATCGGATTGGGGGCGACGAAATCTAGTCCAGTTCAATACCCAGAAGACACAAGTTTACGCGTTTACCGCTAAAAAGAAACCCTTTGTCGTATCTCCTCAGTTTCAAGGCACTCCCCTTGTTGCCTCAGCCAGTATCGGAATCCTCGGCGTCGACATATCGAGTGACGTGCAGTTTCGTGGTCACTTAAAAGAGAAGGCCAAATTGGCCTCTAAAAAGCTTGGCGTGCTCTGCAGAGCGGGACAGTATTTCATGCCGGCACAACGCCTGCAACTTTACAAGGCACAGGTCTGCCTCACATGAAATACTGTTCCCATCACTGGGCCCAGTGCCAACTCCTTCCACTTGACCGCATCCAGCGCAGAGCGGCTCGAATCGTCGACGATCGAGTCCTTTCCGATCGGCTAGATTCATTAGCGCTGCGAAGAGATGTTGCATCCCTTTGCATTTTCTTTCGCATTTACTACGGGGAGTGCTCTGAGGAATTGTTCGGATTAATCCTAGCCGCCAAATTTCATGAACGCACATCGCAGCAGAACTCCCGATACCATCCACAACATCAGGATGATTGGCGGTCCACCACTGTGCGATTTAGAAGATGTTTTCTTCCTCGCACAAATTCCTTGTGGAATCGATTGCCACCAGCGATTTTTCCGGACCGATACGACTTAGGGACCTTCAAGAAAAGAGCCTATTCCTTTTTAAAAGGCCGGCACTGGCCGGCCGGTGAGCCGCATGCTCGTTTGTTCCCTCTCCTATAAAAAAAAACAGCGTTCATTGAGACTTCGAACTGATTAGATTTTCAAGTCAATCGGTCGAGCCGTTTCAAAGATTTTCAAAAAATAAACAACAAAAATTAAATAGATTTTCGAGCTTTGGGCACGAAAATAAGCGGGAAGTTCCAGGGATGGCCTTCAGGGTCAACCGTATTTCAGATTTTTAGTTGTTGGAGTCGGGTATAACCTTTTATTATAAGTTAAATTTTTTATACTTTTGAGTGGATGCTGGGATACCATCTTAATAGCTTTACAATAAAAACGTCATCCCCTATTTTACCACACTGAGGGCTGGAGTTCTTTAAATTTAAATGGGACCACTCCTGAAGTAAATAAATACGCATCGAATATAGAATCTCCTTTTTTGAACTCTGTTAAAAATAGCTGAATGGACACAAAGCAGGCTGCATGGACATTTAATGAAACAATAGACTTCATCATCATTATCATTCACAAATCTTCTGCTGATCCTTCCCCCATAGGATACCACAAAACACACCCTGAGCCACCAGCATCTATCGACTTCCTACACTACATCTGACGAGGACGTTTATTTATTTATTACTACTGGTTATAAATCAAAGTATTTGTATATCAACATTTTGTCTCTATTTCTTCCAGGGTGAACTAGTAGATGACCAGAGCAAGGAATCACCGCGCGCCGCCGCCTCGCCGCGCTGCGCTGCCTACGGTAGCGATTCACTAGTGCTCTGTGATACAAATTAATGTATCCTTAATATGATTAAGTTTCTTATAATATATTAAATGGATTTTAATATGCATATTTAGTCTTTCATTCTGCTAGCATCTATATACTATGATTCTTTCGAAAAGCAGTAGCCCCAGAAACGATCAGGCTCGACGACATTTACAAACTTTTAATATTCTCACAAAAATGTTGGAGGTGCCAATAAAATGTGATTTACATCAATAAATTAAAACTGAATAATTTTTATCACAGATGAGTGTACATCGTCATATTTAATTACGATAGTTTATCAAGCAATATTGCAATTTTATCATTTAATGATACCAACATATATAATAGTTAGCCTAATTATAACAATAACTAATATATTGCGGATATATTAAAATGATACATTGCAAAACGTTTTTTATAAACATACTCGTATTACACGTCTTCTTCACGATTCTGCCTTCTTTGCACGTCGGAAAATCGAAGGCGCGTGATGTACCCTTTCCAGTTCAGAAGCTTGAAAACGTCTTCCAATGCAGCGGTGAAGAATTTCAAGGATAAAACGTCACCCTGTCTTACACTTCTCTGCAGTTGAATAGGTTTCGTACACAGATCAGCCATCGTAGCCTTACTGTACAAACACCTCGGGCATTCGGCACTACGATATACCGACAGCCAACTTGGCACCGCTGACTGCAGCACCGCCCAAATTTCGACGGAATCAAAGACTTTCTTATAGTCTTATATCTTTCTTTCTTATATTATAGTTTCCTATAGTATAGTATAGTATAGTAGCAAATTGTAGGTTCTCCTCGGTCTTCTGAACAATTTTCCAAAGGGTATGAATGTGGTCAATGGTGATAAATCATTTTTGGAAACCGGCTCGAGACGATTCGTAATGACCCTCGAAGAGAGTACAGTAGTCCTTTAAGAGGATGTTGTCGCCTTTCTTGAAGAACAAGACCACCGCACTTTTGCTCCACGCCTCCGGTGTAATGCCACCATGGAGGGCAGAATTAAAGAGCTTCTGAAGGACTTCAAGTACCGGTTTTCCACCTGCTTTGGACTTCCCTTTTTTAAGGTGCTGGAGAGCCATTCTAATCTCGCTCAGACTGACGTCCGGGATATCATCGGAATAGTGTCGGTGTTCACGCACCTAGTTGTTCAGACTAAGGTCTACCATACAGGGGCCCATACAGCTGTTAGGTTCGACGGACAACTAAGTGTGGGGCTCAAAATGCCTTATGGAAAATATCCTATCATACTACACAATAGGGAGAAGGCTAGGTAAATAAATAGTACGTACCTATTCAGAGGCGAAGAAGGCTTACAGGGCTCAAACACAGTCGGAAAAGACTTGTTCTTAGATCGTTACTCACACTTGCATAATGACTCCATCGATGATGTGTTCAGCTAGCCCGTAGAACATCTGAATCTCAATCAAAATCTCACGTGTCCCTGAAACAATGCTACCATACTCGGTCTTCGAACTTTTCTGGCAAACAAATCTCTAGCAAAGACTTTGGAGCCTTAGTTCCGATCGATGCTCGATCGTTTCTTCAATACGAGCTGTATTAAATTTGCGTAAGTCTTGCTGCATGGATTTGGAGATCTGTCTTTTCAATTCATTCAGTCAGATTTGTTCAGTTGCTTGTATACTGTTATATCTGTTGAAGACTGCAGCTTCATTTCCCGTCTAACAGCCATGATATTTAGATATAGAGTGTGATCTGAGAGTTTTTGAGTTTTTCTGCGACGAGTCTTGCAGAACTTAGCTCCGACCGCATGGACAATTTCCACGAGCTTGTCACTTATATCGTCCACTACATTTCAATCTTTTAGGCATTGAAAACTGTTTTGTAATTCGAGCCGAAAGCTTTCGGGGCTTTGAATTCGAGTACGAGCGGGATGTAATGTTGACCTCTTTAACTTAGTATTAAGGATCAACGTGCTTCCTCAACCTCTTACCGTTCAGTGATCGCTACCAGTTTTCACTCATCACTGAATGGTTGCCATCTGGTCGTCATAATAAAGTCAATCTCATTTTTTGTCGAACCTTCGTGGATAGACCATGTCCACTTTCTGTGGGGCCGTTTGTGGAAGAAAAATTTCATCATAAAGAGTCCCTCTTTCTCCATGAAGTCGGTCAGCTGCTCCCCAATAAATGACAATTCGATGCGGCACAAATTCACGCCACTGCACCAGCCGCAACCACAGCCTCCCATTGCGATATCGTAATATCTATCGAAATAGCTATCAGGGTTACTCGGAACTCGACAACTTCCTGGCAGCGCGTGATAGGGGAGAGATAGGAAAAGAATTAGGACGTGATGTATCCGCAATCAAGGGGCTCGTATTGAGCAAAATGTAATTAATCTTTAAAAAACTTACTAAAAAAATTGTTTGACTTTAGAAATGACCCACATTAGTATAATTGACTGTATGTTATGAATAAATGTCTTCACCGGGATATTATTACCTTTTTGGATGGCTGATTAAATGGGCCTATTTTTCAAAATATATTTATGTCTCATGTCATAGTAATGTTTTGAAACACGTAACATTTTATGATATATAAAGTGTAAAAAAAGAAAAAAAAATTATCTAGCCCATAATTTTTTAATATGAATAGGTACTTTTTGTACTTATTATGATTGTATTCGCTTGGTGAAGCTCAAGAAAATAAATAAACTTAAAAGAAAGCATACAAAAAAAAAGGTTATATTTTTATTTAGAATTTAAAACGAAAATCTGGGTGATTCCTTTTCATTTTCGGCCATACATACGGGGGTCAAATTTGTAGCATTTTGACTCCCCTATCACGCCCTGCCAGGAAGTTGTCGAGTTTCCAGTAACCTATGTATTATAGTTGAAGTGCAAATGAGTCAGATCGACCAGGTAGGACTGCGCTCTCAAAGAATACCGGCGTAAAATAGCAGCTTAATTCTGCTGTCTTTCTTGTGGTGAGTGTAGAGAACCAGAGATCCTTTGTACAGAGAACGAGGCATTCCATCTTAGTTTAGGGGTAACAACACATCTGAGTTTTGATTCTTAGTTGAGGGTTAATGTAAATTTCTATAGGCCACAGTATCATCGGTTACATGAGGTGAACCGTGTTAGTTTGTCTCCCTTATTCTTTAAAAAAATAATCTCTCCCTGCTACTGCAGGCTTACATACGCTGTGTGCAGGCGTTTCGAGACGCTTGAACGAAGCTTCCTTTCTCTTGTTTCCTCGAGTAGTAGCGACTAGCTATACTTTATATAAAAGTTTTTGCTATTATTTTTATACAGGCGTTTTGAAACAAAGTTAGCTGAACGGAAGAGATCAAAAAGTTATTGTGTTTATGTATGTAGGTATGTAATTGCAATATGGCTAAAAAAGTCCCCAGTTTGTTTCCCGTTCTTCTCAGAGGCAGGGGTCAGAGTCAAAATTGAATAAAAAGTTTTGACTTTTGCTTTGATTTTAGTGCCTACAGCTCGAGATAGTACTCTGGTGTTTAAGAATTAAACTTTTAATAAAAATAAAAGGAATAATTATTACACTATCTTCTAAACTTTCTATTCTGCACACTACATCAAGGCAATTAGATTTATTTATTTCATTATTTTTGTTCTGTAAATTCAGCTTTTACCTACTTAATGTGCCTACTTATATAAAAAGTTAAATTTTATTCTAGACTGGCTGTTTCCTGGTACCATGGCTCTATCATATCTATACAAATAAATAAAATTGAAGTGTCTGTTTGTAATGTAAAAATTACAGTTTTTTACTAAATGTATATGAAAGTAAATAGAATAGAATAGAATGATTTTTATTCAATATGGATTATTACATAATACTTATTGAAAGTCATTATTTTATTTACCACTGGTTCGGAAAATACCTCTGTCCTGGAATGAACCAGCAAGAAACCCAGCGGGACTTTTTTTTTAAACATAATTTCACTTAACAATAATTTTGTTTATACAATTTTAAATGAATTTTCATAGAACCAGCATGGTGGCGATCACCTTATTCCCAGGGGTTATTTTCATTCATGTATTCCTTGATATTATAATAACCCTTTTTGTACAGTTTTTCTTTAATAAAACTTTTAAACTTGTTTATTGACAAACTTTGAACATGTTCTGGGATTCTGTTGTAAAAGGGTATACATTGCCCCATAAATGAATTACTAATTCTGTGGAGTCTTGTAAGTGGCATTACAAGCTTATGTTTGTTCCTAGTGTTTAAGGTATGAACATCCTTATTCTTATTAAAGCTATTTATGTTTTTATGTACATACATTACATTTTCATAAATATATTGCGATGCCAAAGTTAATATGTTTATTTCTTTAAATTTTTCTCTAAGGGACTCTTTACAATTTAGATTATAAATACGGCACTTATAACTAAAATACAATTTTTAAAAAATTTGTCTGTCTGTCCGTTTGTTCCGGGTAATCTCCGAAACGGCTGGACCGATTTTGACAGGACTTTCACTGGCAGATAGCTTATTTCATAAGGATCTGCTACTTAGGCTACTTTTATTTTAGAAAAATAATTATGGTTCCGCACAAAAACATAAAAACCCTAACACGCGAGCGAAGTCGCGGGGAACAGCTGGTATCAAATATTTGTTAAAAAAAGTAATCATTAGAGTAACCATTTTTATTGCTCAAAAACAATATATTATGCAAACAAAATATTTTTTTGTTTGCATAATATATTGTTTTATTATTCAAATTTAAGAATAATAAAATTGCAGTCGGGAAGGGACATCCTTTGCGAAAGTTTATCGACCGAATTGGCGATATATTGAAGGTTTATGGATGTGGAGGAGGCGAGAGAGGTGTGTCAGGATAGTCTTTTTTTAATAGGATAGGGTGACAAACGAGCACACAGTCCACCTGATGGTAAGTGGTTGCTGAGGCCCATAGACATCTACACCTATCCTCGTTTGTGAATCAAAATGCAAATGCGTTGTCACCCGTGAGGACTAAGATGGAATGCCTCTTTTCCAGTAAAAAGGGTCTCCGGTTCTCTACACTCACCATACGAAACACAGCAGTGTTAAGCTGCTATTATACACTGGTATTCTGCGAGAGCGTGGTCCTTCCCCGGTTCTAACCGACCCATTCGTGCTACAACTATACTAATATATAGCTGCAACATGGCTCTACCACGTAAATAACGGAAAGTCCCAAACGGAAGTCCATAGTCTCTACCTCTGGGTGACCGGCGTGAGTGTTTACGTTTTTTTTTGTATAAGTTACCTGATTTAGCATTTCTCTTAGTGTTATGTCCATGAGTGCACTTTATATTGGGTATGTGGCTGCTTTAAACACTCAACAGCCAGTAGTAAGACAAATTTAGAATTTAAGTGGAGGTTTTCCTTTATTGAATGACACAACATTCTAAACTTAATTTTAAAGAAAATATTTGCTGTAAAGTAAAATAAAGTTTACAACCAATGAAGAATGTTTTTATTTTTCTCTTACTTAGATACTCCAATAATTTCTGCCAAGCATCATATAAATATTGTAAACTATATTTCTAAAGAATCACTTAATTTCTTCACTTCTTCTGCTGTGCCTGTTCATCAATGGGGTCTAATTTAGGCTCTTCAAATTTAAATGTGGGGAATGATGTCATGTCTACTCCAGCACCTCCTCCAAACTGCCGCTCCAGTTTTTCTAGTTCCGCTTTTAGTTCCTTTTCTATCGCTGGAGTTGGGTCAACAAGTTTGCCACCACTGTGTGAAAATATAAAAGTATACATTATTTTTAAATTTTCTTGTATATAGAAGACATTGTTGAGTCACAATGTTTGTCCAAGAAACTGGTTCTGCTCAAACCATATCCTGGGTTTAGCAATGGACTTATGTAAGACTAATGATGATTATGATGATGATGATAAACAATAAATTCGACCTGCGGTAATCTAGCAGCCTTTCTAATAACTACTGTATTCTGACATGCCTAATATGTACATACTTATGTAAGAAAAATCTTCAGCAACGCATGATTGAACAGATCTCTTTTACTTTTCAGGACACAGAGACAAAGCTTTGCTCTAGCAACTTTGATAACATAAAAGAAAAGAAAATTGATGAACATTTGCTCACATCATTTGTTTATCCATTTTTTTTTGCTGAAATTAACACTCGATTCATAAATCTGTAGCAGCTTAATTTTTGTATTAATTTACATAACATGATTAATTTTTTATAACTATTATAGACATTCATTCCATAATAAACCATGTTATGGATGTATACATAGTACATATTGATTTTATCTCACCTTTTTTATTATTTTTCAGATCAGATTTCAAAAAGTTCTGTCATCACTGAGGCCAGCACAAGGTTCTGAGGATAGGGAGCAGGGACTCTATAGTCTGACAATGTTGTATTACAGCAGGTCAACGGTATATAATATAATAACTTTTGTTTCTTATTACAATTCTTATAATATTTACATCAAATTTTCTAGCTTTCCATTCTTAGTCTGGCCATTAAGCTTGTAGCTTATTTGGGACAATTTATTTACTGATCAGCTATGACAGTTGTTAAAAAATTCTGCTGCATGTTGGAAACTAAGATTTTTTTGGTTTTACTCAGAGGCAACTTTTAAAATACCAAGGAAACATACCTATTTGTCCAATTAATAATGTTCTGAGTATTCCAATGTTTCTGTCAGAACACATCTTGTATGTGCACACAAATGGATTATCTATTATTTTATTGTTTCGTTAGATACAATTTTTAGTTGATGAAATTTTTTTTTATCATAATTAATTCAAAACACATTTCCGTAATTCGAAAACAGTATAAAAGGTTCTAGCTTAACCCTGACATGCCTCCTAAACTGAAAATATAATTAAAATCAAATACCAAAAAGTATATAGCCAACCCAAATAAATTATCCATAAACCAATATAGAGTTAAAAATATTGATTAAATAACTAGGATTCAAACCTTTGGTATCTTTCAAAATTAGTAGTATCGCCAATTTACAAGATAGCAAAATAGTGGTTAACTATTTATTATATACAATTGAAATGAAAAGTATGAATACTGTTGATGATTAGAAAATATTGAAAGCAACTCACACACTCTTCTTCTTGTATTCCCTGATCTTGTCCACGAAAAGCTGCTGAATAGGGTCTGTAGCTTTTTGCGCTGCGGCTAGATTTCTTGTAACGATGACAGAGGACCGAGCAGCCCGAAGGCCAGTGACGAGTGAAGAAGTAAGCATCTGAAATAAATTAACATAACCTTCAATAATGAGTTATATAATTTCTAATGTTCTTCTGGTGGAATTATTCATATCTCCAATTATTTGGTAAAACAAGTGCTACTATTAATACATCTTTAAAATTATGCCGTTCCCAGTATTTGAGTTATTTTTCTTACCTTTTTCTTTATATTAAAGCTTCCAGCAAAACCTGAAAACCTGGATTAATTTTTTTTACTTTTGTCAAATGACAGTTGATTGACATTTGACCATAAAGAAAAGTAATACATCGGGATCATTTTTTTTGAGTTTATGGCCTGGTATCTAGACCTTTAGGCCAATCGGGAACATTTGACACATACTCAGGTCTGCCAGTGAACCGAACTTATTTTATACCGCTGGCTGCTGGGTTCCAGAAATTAATCTGTGCAGCGTCGGTCAATGAAGGCATCCACGACTTTTTCTGCCACCACGGTGGCGCCACTTAAAAGTGAGGTATAATATTTGACAGATTTCATACCGGGAAGTTAATTTGTTTGGAAAATGTAAAGGTTAATGTTTCTTTCTGTACTATTAGTTATATTCTATATTAATTAGAACAACAGATATTCACAAAATGAGAAAAATTAAAAAAAAGTTAAAAATGTGCAAAAAATTGAGAAGCAAACCACTGAGGCATTGTTTTGTGTATTAATATAGTACTCTAGAAACTGATAAACTTTTATTAAAAACTAAGTTCTCAATTAAATAAAAATGCGTAACAAAAACTTTACATCACTTTTAACTAGCGACATCTGGTGAGCAGAAAATTAGCCCTCATTGGTGAATTGGTCTTCAACAAGGAGGTTATAATATAATATAGGGAGTTTGGTATTTTTACCCTTCTAACATTGATAAGTGTTTACACAAGATAAAAACATTACCAACGTTTAGACAGTTATTGACTTAAAGTAATATTTTAGACGTATGCTAGAACGATAATCTTATATTTTTTATCGCTTATCATAGTTGGTATATTCCATATTGTATTTTAATTAAGCTTATTATTAAATAACACGAAAAAAAAATAACTAAAACCCTCTCAGAAATGAGAGGAGGCCTGTGCTCAGCAGTGGGACCTAAATAGGCTGCAACTTTACTTTTTTTACTTTTATGTTGGACTAACATTGATAGAGGAGCTGCAGAGAGCTATGTAAGAATATCTTGACATATTTTACGAGGAACTAGACCATCGCTACAGAGCAATGGATGATATTCTCGTAACATTTAGTGTTGTTCAGCCTTACACTCTGCTAACATCACCAGATGAAGATCTGAAGTTCGAAATCTGACAAAAATCTAGGATGATTTTTCTGCAGAATATATCATTTTGGCGATTTTACGACTTGAAAGCTGCCAGCATATCTTCTCAAGAAGTGGTTCAATTCATTGGTGCTTTTCTTGTAAAATTGGGCTATTCTGAATCTGTTTCGAACCGAGCGCTGTGTCTAAGATTTATTTACTATTAAGTTTCATGTGAAGGAAGCTTTTCAATACTCAAGTTAATAAAATCTTATTTAAGGTTCACAATGAGCCAAACGCGACTAACCAATATTTCCATTTTATCTATCCAAAAGGACAAGAAAGTAAATTTTGATAACATATTAGAGTATTTTAGC
Organism: Parnassius mnemosyne; assembly: GCA_963668995.1. NCBI lineage: Eukaryota > Metazoa > Arthropoda > Insecta > Lepidoptera > Papilionidae > Parnassius > Parnassius mnemosyne. The sequence continues at coordinate 44,094,027 of CAVLGL010000057.1, read as the reverse complement.
AAAATAAAGTCCCGTTAGCATGTATAGCATTTTTTGTTTTATTTTAGGGGTGCTTGATAGAAAACCGCCCTGGATGTCAACCCACGCTACGCCGCCACTAGTTACCGTACCGGTTTGATACTGTAGCGGAGCAATAATGTAATCAAAATATTATACAAAGTTTAATTATAACACTATTCAGCACTTTCCATATTGAAAAAAATACGCATTTCGTTTTCCACTATATACACGTTATGCTATATACACTAATAATATCCTCAAAATATTGTATCATGGACACTCTATTAGAAAGAAATGCAACGCCTAACTCGGTGCCTTTCATTCATTTCAACAAGGTCACTGATTTAGGAACGTTTCTCTAGTATGAAGTGCGCACTCCCTATACTCGTATTTTACAATCTCCTTGGTCTTCAATTCTTTGTAGACCCCGCCAAAGAGTAAAGTAATATTTAGAAGGAACCCCTTAGAACAATAGATAAGAGCAATAGCTTGCTACATATTTATTTATCTATGGATGGATAAGAGCGTTCAGAACTTAGAGTACAAATAAGCAAGGTATAGAGCGAGCGTATCGCTCGTTGTCCATTATGCCAAGCGTAACCAGATGTTTTATAGATACTGATACATAATTAGATTGGATAGTGATGCGCCAAGATTGATGTCTATGCATTATTGTTCTTAAGTTATTAATTTGATTATGAAAGTATTGGTAAATATTAGGTAAGCGATAATTATAAGGTATGTTTTAGCTCAATAAAGCATAGGTACGAATTTATGAAACGATGTTTAAAATCAAACACAAAAATATAATTAATTTACTCCCCCTTCAAAGTCATATTATATACAACATGTAACAAAAACCCTGTGGTTCCCATTAAGTGTGTTATCAGAATCAGTACTCAAACGTATAGAAATAACTTTATTTCAGAAACCTCGACATAAAAATAATCTAATTATATTTTAATTAAATAATAATTGTAAATTTTATGTGGATTGATTAACTCTGCCTGGAATTATCAAGCAAATAAAAGCAACTAAAGCGAAACAGCAAGCAGCGGTGGCCGGCGGCGGCGTACATCAAAGATGGAACGCGAACTTGTGCGCGTCATACCGGAACGATGATCATGGTTATTTAAAAATAACCCCAAGTCTAGTCACCTCTTACGAGACCCATGGGATGTTATGGATATTCATACACCGTAACTACACGGTAATTGATAACTTCTCAAAACATTTTATTTATCGACAATATCTTGCAATCGTCGTTTCTCTAGCGCTCACTTGACCTTCATACAAATTCTTCGATATTTTAATTGTTGATAATTTTTATTTTTGGATACTTACATAAAAAATATTGTCCTTGGCCTGACCTACTATACTGTTTGGCTTGACCGTAGGTGATATATATATGCAGGTTATCCCGGTAATGGTGGATAATCTGGTACGAACGTGTTTGGGCGGGGAAGAGGTGGCCTCGGTTCCCTAAAAAAAAACTCTATCCCGAACGGTTCGCGGTCTACGCCATGTTTTATAAAATTCCGAAAACTCGTACTTCTGCTCACATTTGTGGTCATCACGTCCGCAGTTTAATGCCTAGATCGGATTTTTGTCTTTTAATGTGTTCCCTAATAATGATTTTTCTAAATTACCCTTAAGTTTTCAACTACTGTTGGTAGTATTTTACAAGACGGCACTAAACATAAGTTTAAATTTTTTACTTTATTTATATGATAAGTTTGAGCACCTGTAATGAAAAAAAAAACGTATGGGATCTGTGTGGCCAACCATTTAAAAAGTTTGCCTATATCATAAGGATTCTAAAATATTAGCATACCATGTACTTAATGTCATGACTTACTGAGCTATAGCCGTTAATGTGCAAAAGTAGGCATTTCATTACAAAATTACAAAATTATTGGCAGATAGTTTTTTAAACATTGCATGTGTTTATTAGGTAAGTACATTTGTCGCCCTTGAAAATTTTACTTTACTACCTGCTCGCCTTGTTTGGACGAATTCTAAGCTGTGTGAGCGAGACAACAAAAAATCTAATGGGTTAATATCAGGTGAAGGTCTTGTAAAATACTACCCATAGAAGTTGAAAACTTTAAGAGTAATTTAGAAACATCATTATTAGGGAACACATTAAAAGAAAAAAATCCAATCTAGGCATTAAACTGCGGACGTGATGACCACAAATGTGAGCAGAAGTACGAATTTTCGGAATTTTATAAAACATGGCGTAGACCGCGAACCGTTGGGGATATAATTTTTTTTAGGGAACCGAGGCCACCTCTCCCCCGCCCAAACACGTACGTACCAGATTATCCACCATTACTGGGACAACCTGTATATATAGCTCTTAGAACTACGATTTCTCCGATTGACTTTTTCTGCGACCAGGGTGGCGTCACTTTACAGTGAGGTAAAATATTTGACAGATTTCATAGCGCGGACGATAGTTTCTTAGGAAAATGTAATCTTTAAGGTTTCTTTCTGTATTATTAGTTATATTTTATATTAATTACATTAGAAATGAATAATGCAAACTATAAATATAACTAAAAGACAATTTTTTTAAAGAGTTATAAAGTGCAAAAAATTTAAAATCAAACCACTGAAGCAATTTGTTGTGTATTAATATAATACTCTAGATAATGATAAACTATTGTAAAATGTGGAGGGTGGAAGGAAAAGGGGAAATTTCCCGCCAGGTGTTCTGCCCGGGGAGCGGCCAACGTTCCGAGTGGTAGTTTTGAGCTATTCTATATATACTGCTTAAACTTCGAACTTTGTTAGCGCGATTTAGGCTTCGATGTGTTTTGCTTGTGGCGCGACGACAGCGCCGCCACATTTAAAACTAATTTCTCAATTAACTGACACTGTGTAACAAAAAACTTTACTGTAAGCGATAAAACAGGATTAACAAACGGCGGTAAATCAAGTTTCTCCCCATGCAGTACTTTCATGCCTAGAGTAGAACTGCCTTAATATTATAATTATTATTCAATATGACATTTATTATAAGTATATAAGTATATATATACATTTATTAGCAGATTAGCAGCTTTACCTTTATGGATACTGCCTATCAAAAGAATATAAGGATAGGAAATATAGCCGTTGGTAAATCGTGAGTTTTGTCGCAATGGAATGGAATTATTCAGAACAATTCCACAGGGCATTCTTCGTGGTAAATGTAATAGAAAATGCAAACGGATGTAACATATCTTCACAGTACCGGTGAATTGAGCCGATCAGAAAGAACTCCGTCGCCGACGATTCCAGCCGCTCTGCACTGAATGCGATCAAGTGGAAAGAGCTGGCACTCGGGTGCCGCGGCCCGGAGATGAGAAGCCCAAATACTAAATTCGACCGTCAGTTAACACTAAGTATAATGTGTAACTACAACATAGATAATATAAGTTATAAGTTAAAAATTATATATTCCGTTGATCTGATACAGACCAAAGGAATACGTGTGGTGCACTAGAAAATAAATAAATAAACACCAAAGGGCTAATTATTATGCGTCTGTGCCAAAGTCAGGTTAAGGAAGTAGCTTAATCAGATTGAAGTTACCAAAAAACCTCATGTTCAATGTTCTTCTCACCAGATGTCGCTAGTCGAGACTGAGGTAAAATTTTTTGTTACGCAATGTAATTTAATTGAGAAGTTGTTTTTTTTTTAATAAAAGTTTATCAGTTTCTAAAATATTATATTAATCCATAAAACAATGCATCAGTGGTTTGCTCTTTAATTTTTTGCACATTTTTAACTTTTTTTATTTTTCTACTATTATGAATATCTGTGGTTTGGTTTATTTACTTTTAAATTTATTATTATTATTATTATAAAATATAGCTAATAGTAGAAAAAGAAACAATAACTTTTACATTTTACAAACAAATTAACTTTCCCACTACGAAATCTGTCAAATATTATAGCTCAATTTTTAGTGGCTCCGCTCTGGTGGCAAAAAACGTCTTGGATGCCCTCATTAGTCTAAAGCTGCTGATTTATACACACCCACACATACATTATAGTTAATAACTATGGCCAGTAATAATTCTGTGCCAGTACAGTGGTTTTCAGTCAACATATAATTAAGTACCTATATTTAATAACTGCTTAATTTCTAATTAAGTAAGTAATTAATGATTTACTTTACGATTATTGAAATGCATTTCATTGCGGTTTGTTAACTTGTTCCGTTTTATTTTATATAAAAATTATATTTTAGAAAGCGTTTAAGTATTATTGACACAGGCTATAAAATAAAAAAAAAACAATTGAACAATTTTCGCGGCTCCCGCCATTTTCATTTAAAATTTTTAAATGCGTTGATGTTGCTCGTTGACCTCGAACTTGACTCGACTAAAAATTATAAAAAGTTTTAGTTTTTCAAATAAAATGGAGATTGGTGATATTAAAAAAGTTGCTAATAGAAAAAGAATGAATACAGAGGTTGAAAAACTACGAGAAAAAGTTTCGCGGGAAACCTCTAAAATTATTAAGTTGAAGGTAACGCCATATATTTTATGAAAACTTATGAAGTAATTATTTGCACGGATTTTTATTAAGTTGTTTTGGTCGAACGAATTTGCGTTCTTGAAAATTTGCAACGGGCACTTAGCGCCTGAGCTACTACGGCTTATTGGAAAACAATGTAGTGTCTTTGCTGAAAGTTGTAGGTGTGCATGGATTGTAATTTGTAATTACAATACGGCTCATTATATAATATAAATTATATTATATAAGGAGCCGTGGTAGCTCAGGGGCTAAATTTCGCGATAAATTACAAAGTACGCGTGCAAACCTCTAAAAGAAACAAAAAGAAAGCCCGAGTTCGATCCCCGCCGACACCAATGAAATTGTTAATTGCAATTTTAAGTGCTGATTTACCAAGTGCTCAACGGTGAAGGAAAACATCGTGAGGAAAACTGCATGTCTGAGAAATAAGAAAAAAAATATTTCGAAGACATGTGTAGTTCGCCAAAACGCATTGGGGTAGCGCGGCGGACATTTTCTTGTCTTAAAACCCTCTTGGAAATGAGAGGAGACCTGTGCCCAGTAGTGTAACGTATACTGGCTGTAACTTTAACTTTTTATATATGGGTTTGGGCCAAAGTTCGGGCATTAATCTAAGCCTTGTAACAATAACCATTCTAATGAAATTAAAAACCTCTTAGGTCGCTCAAGACACAGCATACTGGGACTTAAAAGAGAAGCTGCAGCAGGTCGAGAACAACCATGAGCGTTTGCAGCAGAATATGGTGGAAGTGCAGATGCAGCACGAAGCCATCTCCGGACAATATCAGGATGAATTAAGGCTGCGACCGGAGACTCTCAATAAGTAATAAGCCACTTTCATCTTCTGTCTAAATAGAAATTAATTTTCATGAAAATATCTGGTAAATTATTTTACCTGACTACGTGGACTGTTATGAGACTGTATGTATGTCAACGTACTTATTATACATCTTTTGATCGATCCTTCTACGTCGCCCTTACGGCCATCATTTTCTCCTCGAAGATGACGTCATTGTTTGAGACACATTACATTTAAGTCATCATTCGTCATCATCATCAGCCTGCAGTATTCCACTAAACAACATAGACACACCTTCTTGCACTCACTCACACCACATCATGTTGCACAGATCATTCATCTAGCCAACGTGTCATTATAGTCTTCAGTTAGAATAAATTAAGATATAATGCTTGTCACTCAAATTGCTCTACTTATTGTTAAAAGACGTACTCACGCACACATATGACGTATCTAAAATCATTTGCAACCAACAATATGTTTTAGGTGCATATTATGTGTACGAACGAACGAACAAAGAACCGTGGTTGCCCGATGGCTAAGCACTCGCTGTATACTTCACAGTACGCGAGCAACTCGGATTCGATCCCCGCCGGCACCAATGAAATTGTTAATTGCAATTTTAAGTGCTGATTCACCACGTGCTCACCGGTGAAGGAAAACATCTTGATGAAAACTGCATGCGTGAGAAATAAGAAAAAAATTTCGCAGACATGCGAAGTTCGTCAACACGCATTGGGGGTTGGGGTAGCGCGGCGGACATTTTATTACCCTAAAACTAAAACCCTCTCAGAAATGATAGGAGGCCTGTGCTCGGCAGTGGGACGTATATATAGGCTGTAACTTATGCGTACGAACAGTAGTGAACGAACGTGAAAGATGTGTGTGTGAGTGCGTAACGTAGAGCATGTGGTTTCAGCACCGCTGTCTAAGGCGTGACCGTCATTAAAAAAAAGTATTATGTTCGCTTGTGACGTCAATTATAGTAGCGTAATGAACTCACTCGTTCACTTCACCATGCCGAACCTAACAGAGCTAACTACGGGAATTCATTAGGGCACAATTCATTTCATTCTTTCCATTACAGCCTATTAAAGTCCACCGCTGAACACAGCACAGGCCTCCCTTTAGATACAAAGGGGTTAGTTGCCATAGTTGCCACGCTTGGTCTGTGGGTTAGCAACTGGAGTTTTATTTCTAATTGTTGTTAGAAAGACAGTGCTGCCTATCTACTGGTTTGTTTCCCTCTGTCACCTTTTACGACACCCACAGTAAACAATCATTATTTCATTGCAGAAATTGTAAGTTTAGCGCAGGGTCACTCTTTAGACTCTTTAAATTACCTAGGATAGGGTTGCCATTTGTCGTACGAAATTTGTATTTTTGAGGCTATTACCTGTGACTGTAGATACATGAACACATACGGGTAACTAATGCCTATACACTGGGTTAAACTAGATTAAGTAGCACCCGGGAGATCTGCGATGTTTTGGAGGACTACAGCGAGCGTCTGAAGGAAACTCTCTCTCGGTGCAAGACCGACCAAAGCGCTCTCTACGACGCCTACCAGAAGTCCGGTCAACTCGTCCGAGATATCAAGGTCAAGCAGCAACAAGCCGACGAGAAAACAAAGCAGTGGGTTGAGAGTCTGCAAGAGAAAGGTAAGTGGAATATGGATACGGATTATTAAGCTGAAGTGGCAATGGGCCGGCCATATAGCTCGAAGAACCGACAACCGATGAGGAAGAAAAGCCTCGTACCGGCAGGCGAAGTATAGGGCAGCCCCCCACTAGATGGAGAGGCTACCTGGTAAAACATGCAGGAAGTCGATGGATGCAGGTGGCTTAGGACTGTGCTTCGTGACGTTCCTTAGGTAAGGTCTATGTTCAGCAGTGGACCTGTGATGTGATGAATGAATGATGATAATGACGTTGATATAACCGTCTCGGTTACACTAAACTTGAGATAATGAAACCGGTATCGGCCAGCAGTGTCAAAAATACAAAGACGTCTGGTAATGCTCGTCTCGTATACACCACACTTGAGATACTCAGATCTCAGACCGGCGATGAATATCTGTGTCCAAAGTGCAGCATCTTTGTGTGCAGTGCATCCCGTGGGTGTCCTAAACGACAGATGGAAACAAATCAGGACATGGGCAACAGCGTCTTCCTAATAACAAGCATGGCAACTATGGTAATTATCCCTTCTATGAGGTAACGGTAACGGTAGAGTTCCTTTAATAATTTTTTATGTTTACCCGAACGTAAATTCAAAAATGCGTAAAAATTTGTTTCATTTAAATGTACCAGGGTGACACTGAAAGTTCTTAGAAAATCAAAAAAGGAACAAACTAGCAAGTTATTAGTTTTATTATATCTTTTCAAAATAGTGTCCATTTACATCAATATATTACTGCATCCGATGAAACCATTGAGAAAAGCACTGCCCACTCGTCCTTAGGGCATTTTGAAACGCAGCCACTGCTTCCTCGGCGTCCATAAAACGTTTTCCTCGAATTTTTTCTTTCATTTTCGGAAATAAATAAAAATCGCAAGCAGCTAGGTCGCGGCTAAAGGGTGGGTGACCCAGTAATTCCATGTCTGACGTCGCCAAGTAGTCGATTATTTGCTTGGCGGTGTGCGACGAGGTGTTGTCGTGGTGAAGGAGGATCCTACTGTGAGGTCGTTTCTCCCGAACTTTTTCCAAGACAAGTGGCAAACAATTGTTAGTGTACCACTTTGCAGTAACTATTTTTCGATCCTTTAAAACAATTGTTGCGTAATGAACTGTCCTTCCGAAGAACGAGGCCACCATCTTTTTTCCCACGCTTCGACTTCTCTTCACTTTAGTTGGCAACTTCTCGGAAGGAAACACCCAGACAGCAGACTGTTTCTTAGTTTCAGGATCATAACAATAAATTCAGCTTTCGTCACCCGTAAGTATGTCGAACACAGCGTTTGAGTCACCTCCGTTAAATCTTTGAACCATTTCACGACACCAATCAACACGACTGAGTTTTTGGACCTCTGTCCAACTATGAGGTATCCAGCGGGCACAAAGCTTCCTGACCGCTAAACCTAGACCGCGTTCATGGAGGATTTTGTGCACTTGACTTATACCGATGCCCAAGCTTGTCCGAATCTGCTGATAAGTCACTCTTTTGTCAGGCTCAATCATACGACGCACAACGCTGATGTTATCTTCAGTCGTCGCCGTAGAAGGCCGTCCCTCACGAAGATCATCGGTGAGATTAGTGCGACCACGTTTAAACTCATTACACCAGTTGTAAACAGTGGCACGAGATGGGGATTCATCGTGAAAGGCCAATCGAAGTCTATCATAACTTTCTTGTTTACTTAAATGACATCGTAACTCATAAAAAATCATTGTAAGAAAATTTTCTCGCGTTAAATTCATGCTGACGTGACACAGACAATTTTCAGTTTGCCGCCAAATCGTAAACAAATGACAAATTAATAAAATACATACACAATAATATTGGCAAAGTGTATCTACCATTTTCAAAATTTGAAATAATCTTTTTATTATATCGTTTACAAGTGGCTAATTCTAAAACCTTTCAGTATCATCCACATTTAAATAAAACTAAATTTTATAAATTTTATCGCACATTATTAATTTATTTCTACTAAGGATGATTAGCGAGGCTATGGAAATCAAAAAACTTCCTAATTTCAATAGAGAAGATTTGTGGGTGCTACCATCTGCTTGGGATCATGTTATAATTAATAAAACCAAATCCCATCCCAAGCATACAACGGCAAGACTTTGAGATATAAACACATTCTACATAGATCAGAGCAAAAATTAATAATTTTAAACTGAAGCCGTGGTTAACTATGACATTGGAATATCGAACACCTCAGTCTCACCGTGACCAATGGTGTTCTAAATTACTCGAAATTTCGGGAATATAACATAAATAAAAAATTAAAAAATACCTTGAAACAAAAAGATCTGATGATTTTCAAACGGCTGAACAGATTTTCATGAAACATAGAATAGAATAGAATAGAATAATTTTTATTCAATATACATGTGTAATTCTTATTGAAAGTCTTTTTTACTTTACCACTGGTTCGAAAAAAACCCTCTGTCCTGGGAAGAACCAGCAAGAAACCCAGCGGGACTTTTTTTTAAAATAAATTTTACAATATAAATGATTACGAACTATTTACAAAATTTATTTTAGAAACTGCTTGGAAGCGACCACCTCATTCCCAGGGGTTATTATCAACCATGTATTCATTTATACTATAATAACCCTTTTTATACAGTTTCAGCTTAATAAAACATTTAAACTTGGTAATAGGGAGAACCTGTACACTTTCCGGGACCTTGTTGTAATAGCGTATACATTGCCCCAAGAATAAATTACCGACTCTGTGGAGTCGAGAAACTGGCATCACTAGCTTGTGTTTGTTCCTAGCTAGAACACTCTCGTTAATCGACACCTTCCAAACGAAAAAACTTAATCAAAATCGGGTCTTCCGTTCAGGAGTTACAGACAGACATACATATTATATCCACAGATAAACACTACAAACTTATGTCTTCGTCGGGGGTTAATAAAATAAGTTAATATAACACGATAAAATCCCGAAAAATTATTTTCATTTAAATATTGAGTTCCTTTAATTTATATATATATTTTATTTTTAAATATATTATAGTGTCTGGAAGACAAATAACACAGCGCTTGACTACAGAGTCAAAGATGCGATACTGTGACCGTTAATCCACCTGGCAAGCGTGATGATAAGGCAAATCATCCCTGCAACGGAGCTGATGAAGAAGATGAGGAATGGGTTCATTAGGAATGTACACATAAATAAGCATTTTGGCAGGAATTTACTATACTAGAAACTTCCTACGGTTGATATATAATGGGATAATTAAATCGCCATCTGTCGGACTTTCCTCCTCGTCAAATCCTTTAGTCAAAGTGTAAAATGAAAGACACCGTCCATATTAATAATTCAAATTAACCAGAATATATAAAATGGATTGATATATTCTGGTTAACTTGGATTATGTAGAATTACACCATGCCATGTTGACTGAGAGACTGGAGGACTCTGACGACCGATAGATGACGAAACATCCATAAAATCATACAGCTTTTTTTTTTTATTGTACTAGTTTAGTTAGCTTATTCCTCACTGTCATTCAGTTATTGCATTGGATTTTGTCTTAGCCATATCAATAATTTTCTGGCCATTTTTTTTTTCTTTTTGTTAATTTTCTTTTAAATTTTATTTTTTGGTTTGTTTTCGAATTTTGTTTTAATGTGTTTCTCCTAAGTTTTTATTTAGTAAGTAATAAGTTATTTATGTTTAGGATATCGTACTAAAGTTTCACTAAATAATTACTAATTTGTAATAATCGCTTGCTTGATGTCATTATCTTAGTTTTTAATACTTATGTTATTGATTTGTTATTTGTGATCAATGATGTCCAGATTTCTTTTTTTTTCTTTTGCACTAATTGAAAATAAAATAATGCTGTTTAAATATTCTGTTATGGTTAACCGGCGGGATTGGTAGTAGACATAATATTGCCTTTTTTTTATTATTATAATATATACGTGTTATTTTGATATTTACTTATATTTTATATTGTACTTATTTAAGTATATTTGTTTATAATGTCCGATGATGAATCATTCTATTCTGCTAACGATTCTTCAACAAGCCTTGACTCTTTCGATGAGCCGGAAACTCTCCGTAACGTGCTTGATAAATCTTTAGAACATCTCCCCTCTTCTTTTAAAGTCTGCCATTTGAATGCACAGAGCATACCCTCTCATTACTCTGACCTTTTAGATACTTTCACTTCTGCCTCTTCAAATGTGCAGGCCATTCTAATTTCTGAAAGCTGGCTGAAGCCCTCTCTTTCAAATGTTTCTTACAGCTTACCAGGCTTTGTCTTGATTAGAAATGATAGATTAGGTAAGGGTGGGGGAGGTGTTGCAATTTATCTACGGTCCGACTTACGTTATTCTGTAATTGCATCCTCACCTTCACAATACTCTGCTTCGGCTGAATATTTATTCTTGGAAATTCAGGTGGGGCGTTCCAAATTAGCACTTGGGGTTGTTTACTGTCCTCCTTCTGTTGATTATTTCTCCAGCCTAGAAATGGTCTTAGATTCTGTATGTGCAGACTATACACATCACATTATCATGGGCGACTTCAATACTGACCTCCTCAAAACTTCTTTGCAATCAAGTAAGCTCATAAATATCTTGTCTTCAGTAAATTTATCCATCCTTCCCTGCTCTCCTACTCACCATAACCGTGACTCCCTGGATACCTGGCTAGATCTAATAATCACGTCCTGTCCTAATCTAGTCAATAAATATGGTCAGTTGTCAGCTTCCGGCTTTTCGCGTCATGATTTACTTTACCTTGCATATAGGTTGAAGTTTGCAAAAGTTGAACCCGAGATACTTTTGGTTCGCTGTTACAATAACGTTAACCCAACGAAGCTTCTGATTGATGCAAAGGCCATCGACTTCTCGCCTGTGTATTGTGCGTCATCAGTTGACGATAAAGTATCTATTTTCACTAAATTAACACTGAAACTGTTTGATGCGCATGCACCGGTGAAATCTATTAGGGCTAAGCGGCCACCAGCTCCGTGGATAACGAAGGGTGTGCGCATGGCGATGACTCGACGCAACCGAGCTTTCAGAAGGTTTAAGCGTGACAGGAGCAATGAGAATTGGGACTTGTACAAAATTGCTCGCGATCGTTGCAACCAAATGGTAAGGGCGGCAAAGCGTCGTTACTTCTTTGACAATATATCTAGTGCTTCTTCGGCGGATACTTGGAAATTTCTTAATTCTCTTGGTCTATGTAAATCTTCCACTATGAAACATAACATCCCATTCCCTCTAAATGACATAAATTCCTTTTTTTCTACAGGTTCCTCACTCTCTCCAGTTATTAAGTCCCAGTCAATCTTAGAAATTAATTCCAAGGCCAAACCTTTACAAATACCCTTCTTATTCTCGCTTGTCTCTGTTAACGATGTTCGTAAAACATTTGCATCTATTAAATCAAAAGCAGTGGGTTGTGATAATGTGAGTCGTGCTATGATCTCTTTAGTTCTCGAACTCTTTCTTCCAGTCATTACTCACATCATTAATTTTTCTCTATTGTCAGGGGTATTTCCTTCTTTGTGGTGTAAAGCCTATATAATTCCGCTTCCTAAAATTTCAAACCCCTTGCAACTCAATAATTATAGACCTATTTCTATTCTTCCATTCTTATCAAAGATCCTGGAATCTATAGTTCGCCGGCAAGTATCAGGTTTTATATATAATAATAACTTGCTCACTCAATTTCAGTCGGGCTTTCGTCCCGGACATAGCACCACCACTGCACTTCTTAAAGTTACAGAGGACATTCGGGATGGCTTGGAGAATAGAAAGGTCACTGTGCTTGTTCTCGTGGACTTTTCTAATGCCTTCAATATGGTTGACCATGATATTCTCCTCGCTATGCTCGGTAATCTAAACTTCTCCTCCATTGCTTTAAATTGGTTCTCCTCCTACCTTTGTGGTCGCCAACAAGCTGTTCGAGTTGGTAATCATTTGTCTGACTGGTGTCAGCTTGTATCTGGGGTGCCACAGGGTGGAATATTATCTCCTTTATTGTTCTCTATTTTTATTAATTTCCTTTCCTCTCAACTTTGCTGCTCTTACCATTTCTACGCCGACGATTTGCAAATTTATACTCAGACTGATGTGGATCACATTAATAATGCTGTTATCAATATTAATACAGATTTATTAAATTTAAGCAATTGGGCTAGCAAATTTGGCATTCTAGTGAATCCTAACAAATGCCAAGCAATTTTGATAGGAAGTGCTCGTCAGTTATCTAAACTTGATATTTGTTCTGTCGCTCCTGTCATGTTTGATGGATCATGCATCCCTTATTCCAGCACTGTGAAAAACCTAGGCCTCTGTATGGACTCAACTCTCAATTGGTCCACTCACATTCAAACAATAAGTGCTTCAGTTACTGCTAAGTTGGGTGCCCTAAATCGCCTTAGAAACTTCCTTCCGGTCAAGGTAAAGATAACTCTGGTGCAGTCTCTTATTTTGCCCATTATTGATTACGCTGATGTGTGTTGTACTGATCTTAATGAGAACCTTCTAGACAAGCTGGATCGTCTCGTAAATAACTGTGTCCGATTCATCTTCTGTCTTCGCAAGTTTGACCATGTTTCCTCCTTTAGATTTCAGCTAAATTGGCTTCCCATTCGCCAACGGAGGCAAGTCAGGACACTTCTCACACTTTTTTCTATTTTATTCGACAATCGTTGTCCCGACTATTTGAAACGTAAGTTTCAATTTCTATCTGATACGCATAATAGACCTCTACGTTCTTCGGAGACTCTTACGCTCTCCATTCCACTTCACCGTTCCGGTTTCTCTTCTTCCTCGTTTGCTGTACGAGCTGCGCGACTTTGGAATGCACTGCCTGAAACTTTGAGACAACGCTCCAACAAAGTAACATTTAAAAAGTATGTTAAAGAACATTTTCTGAAAGTCGTAAAGAACTCCTAAGTTGGCGTCACCATCTTAGTTAATCTGTGTTAATAGCTAATTTCATCATAATATGTTTTTTACGTATATATGTATATTTGTGTGTATATATGTATTTATATGTGAATTTGTGTATATATATATATATGTGTGTATGTGGTTTGTATATATATATATATATGTATGTATGGTATATGTATTTTTTTTTTCTTTTACCTTTATGTTTATATGCTATAATTTCTAAATTCATTATATTTCTTATTCTTTACTGTTATGTATTATAATAACCGCCTTCGATGTTTTTCCACTCCTCAAGGTTGACAGGCAGAGAATGCTTTAAGCATTATGTCCGCCTTTTGTACTTATATATTTTATAAGGTTCAAAAAAGTTAAATAAATAAATAAATAAAAAATGCCGAACCTAAGCACTGTAAGTCATTTACTTATAATCAACAGCGGATATGCACATAGGCCCCGTTTTGGGCTTGGGGCGGCAGAATTTACAATAACCTTAACTCTGTCTCGTTGGTCTACTGGTCTAAACGCAAGTGCTGATCATATGGTCCAGCACTTTAGTCTGGTCGTCACGCCATCTCGTGAGGAGTCGCCCAACACTGCGCTTGCCAATACGAGGCTGTTACTCAAAAAAAATTCTTGCCCATCGGTTGTCGGTTCTTCGAGCTATATTCAAATTCATTTATTTATTTGTGAATACAGTAAGTTAGGTGTTCGTAAAATTTACAGTAGTTATCGTGTATTCTACCACAGTGTGGTGTGTATTCATTACGATATTGTCAATAGAAGCAAAATGGAATACTTTTAAAATTTATTGCGCGTTATAAAAATACAATAATCATATGTGTAAGTACCTAGTATTAAAAATATTCAAAAGTGAAAAGCATCGTACAATGATACCCATGACAAATAACACATTTCGTAATGGCGCCTTTACGTCTATATTGAGAAAAAAAAAGAAACTGTGAAGTAAATAAAAATGTCATCTATTATGTATATATAAGCTCGGTTATATGACAATTTTGTCTTTCTGTCTGCTAAAAGATTTCATCTTTATATTTCAAGGAACTTTACAAGTAAAATATTTTTAATAACTACCTTCACAAAGCTGAGCTACTCAGGGGTTAAGCGCTCGCTGTAAATTTAACAGAACGTGGGCAAATCTGGTTCGACCGACACCGATTCCTACGAACATTTTCGTACCCTAAATCCATTCAGATATTAGAGGAGGCCTATGCCCCAGCTGTGGGACTGTAACCTTTACCTACATTTACCTTCACAAACCAATATACACCATTTCGGCCAGATCCCAGGGCGCCATTGAATCTGTACATGACATATGTACCTACATTTTGAAAGTGAATACAGTGTAAAAGACGGCTAAATATTCGAGCCCGCGAATGCGCAATTAGTTGCCTTGACAATTACGTAATCATAGGACGGGTACATTTCAGTGAGCATCACAAGCGACCACCAGAGCCAACTGCTGCAGTTCTTCACGGCAGCGAAGCAGCAAACCGAATCAGAGTTGAGCGATGTGAAAGCCAAGCTAACGGTTGCACAAACTCACAAGGACGAGCTCCTCGCTTCTGTCGCCGATCTGAATAGAAGTATAGATAAATATAAATACGATATAATAAAGGTAAGAAATTTGATAAGGTTTTTGTTCGTCAATGATTTTTATGATCAGCGACAAGCTGCTGCAAAACTAAAGGTAAGTGGTCTCATCAGTCCATGTACACTAGCAGAGTCCAAACAAAGAAGATTTCAAGAACCGACACCCATCAGAATAAAGATGAATTGACTCATAGTACCTTACCAAGTACCAACAAAGATTTTAAGATAATTAATAGAATCAGGCGTTACTTTGCGGGAATACATTATAATGGAGTTGTTATAAACTAATTTGCTTAATTCCGCGTAAAGAAAGAAAATGATGTGTTCTGCCCAGTATTAAGGGCCACCCTTCTCAATCGCGCGTATTATACCCGTCGCCGTCAATACTACCATCTCCAGCACCACCACACTAGGCACGACACACCACTCTCGAAAATACGACACGTGTTTCGCCTCTTCACGAGGTAGTGCTGGGATTGACGGCGACGGGTATAGTGCGCGCCATTGAGGGAGGGTGGGAGGTCCCGGTCCCCTTAAAACTGGGCAGGACATATCATTTTCTTTCTCTACGCGGAATTAAGCAAACTAGTTTATAACAACCCCATAACAAAGATTTTACTCTGCTTGGCAGCAGACAGTAATCTTTGATTCATGTTTTAAAAAAAGATTTCGTTCTTCTTTCCCTTTCGGAACCGTAAAGAGAGACAGTAATTGATAAGTTTTAAGATATACCTTACGAAGACGTAAAATATTATAATTTTATTTCATCATAACTTTTTTAACCTGTGTTTTATTATATAAATGATATTTATAAACTTTCTGTACTACAGAATTAATTGTTGGGGAAACGAAGCGGCGTTTTTTTTTTAAATAAAGAAACCAGGTATTTTCATTCAAGTCTAATGATTTCACCCTTATCTAGTAAGCCTGCCTTCGTTAACAGTCTACGGCTGAACATGGGTTCTTCCTTAGGAGAGATTTGTCTGGAAGCTATAGGCCTTCACGATATTTCTAATTAGTTTTATAGAGCGTCTAATTAAAGGTCCATCCGTAGTTCGCAGTCTCAGTCCACCCCTCTGAATGATAGGTGTGAGAGTTAATGTTATTTTTTTTTTCTAAATATTAGCAATGCTATTAATTAACATTATTGATAATCCCGTTAATCACCTAAGCTTGAAGTGCTTGTGTTAGAAGTGGTACACGGCAGTAGTCGAATGACAGATACGAGCCCACAACCTTTCAGAATACGGTCCGTACCCTAGCATTAGGCTACTGTCGCTTATGTTCATCTATTTAAAGGCATTTAACATGTATAATCACATGTATTACACAATTACATAAAGAGTATGCTTTTAATATGGCATCGAACATGTAACACATTTTCTCGTGGAACCCTCACATCACATATCGCACTTGTATTAAACACATATTTCTTCTGACTAATGTTTTTTTTTATAGGATAAGCACACAGTCCACCTGATGGTAAGTGGTTGCTGTGGCCCATGGACTTCTACATCTATCCTTGATTACAAATCAAAATGCAGAAGCTTCGTCACCTGTGAGGACTAAGATGGAATGCCTCGTTTCCAGTAAAAAGGGTCTCCGGTTCCCTAAACTCACCATACAAAACACAGCAGCGTTACGCTGCTATTTTACGCTGATATTTTACGCTGGTATTCTGTGAGAGCGTGGTCCTTCCCCGGTCGAGCCGACCCATTCATGCTACAACTATACCAGTAATATAGCAGCAGCATGGCTCTACCACGTACAATGTCTAATGTCTCTTCCATTTTTTTCTTTATTACTTCTTTATGTTATAGAGAGACGAAATGATTAAGAATCTACAAGAGGAAATAAAGAAAAATATAGACGAGTACAACCGTCAGTGTTCTGAAGCACGCAACATCATTGATAAACAAGAGAGCGAGTGAGTTATTAGTTTTACCGTTGTACTTCCCGTTGTCCCGTTGATTTCATAAATGTCATTTATGTTCGTTTAAAATTGCCAAAAAATGTTTTCTTAGGGTGTTACCACAACAATCGATCAATGGTGGAACGGATTAGACGTCGACTGATAGTTTCTACCACACCGTTCGATCGATAGCAATAGTCGATGGTAGAATGGATTAGTGGACGTCGATCGAGCTACTTAATTATTCGAGAACCCGTCCCGTTTCACCGCTATTTAAAATGTCATCTAGATAAATTTAAGCTATTTCTAGCCTTAAAAAAACGGTCGCCTCCAGAGTCTTCTGCGTTTGCGTCTCCGTAATAATAATGCGAGCAAGAGAGTACCGGCCAACAATAACGCGTCCTTTTCTGAATACATTTTGAAAGATACTGATTATGAGTACATAATCACATCGATTAACTGTCGATCGGCGGTGTTCGATTATTGAATAACATTTTAGACTATCACATTTAGAGTATCCGTCCATCATCTAAAGTTACTACACCAATTGATCGACGTCGATCAATGGCATCGATCGACGATCGATCGATTGGTGTGGTACCACCCTTACGATCCATTTTAATATATAGTAACATTGTACATTCAACAAACATATCCATTACAAACTATTCGTACAGAGAGTAACAGGGACTTAAATCGAAACAACTTGCTGTGAACTGAGCTGTTGAACTAGTATTGTCTTACAATATTCATGCGCTTATAAATTGATTCATATGGGAACACTAAAGTTTTTTTTAAGTACCTTAAGCCGCCTCCAAATGCTTGGTGTTTACCACAAATAGCAAGAATCACCAAACACGTGTCAAACACCGACTAAAATCACCCAACACAAACACGGCATCCACAGGCTTGGCGAAAGTGCTAGTATATTCGGGATGGGCAAACATGGCCGACGACGAGCTTGTGGCAGCGATTACTTTCGGGTTGTGACCTATTTTTATATAAAAAGGCAAAATGAAATTAAACATAAACAGCATAAATTACACCAGTACCTAAATACGCAATGGCACATCGCTATAATAATAATAACCACTTAACTCCGTCCGCAGCTCGCGCCTACCTACTACTGATTGCCAAGCGTTTGGAATTTGGATACATCGCAAACACGTTTGTCGAACACTTTTTGATTTGTGCACAAAAACCGACACCGACGCCGCAACACAAACAAAAACAGGCAAACACACATCCACACGTTCGTGTTTGTTGTTTGGTGTTCGATGTTTGCCGTTATTTGATAAGCATGTGGACATGCTTGGCTATTAGGTCGTACTCCTTTTCTGCCTCGGTGATTGTCTAGGTAGTAAACATACTCTTACCTTGCTGTTTCTAAGTTTTTATAATTGTGTAAATGGGCTTGAGCTTGTGTAAGCTAGGTTTCTTGCTGGTTCTTCCCAGGACAGAGGCATTTTTCCGAACCAGTGGTAAAAGTTAAAAATTACTTTCAGCCAGAATTTTTTTTATAGAATAGGGGTAACAAACGAGCACACAGTCCACCTGATGGTAAGTGGTTGCCGTGGCCCATAGACATCTACATCTACCCTCAATTGCGAATTTAAATGCAGATGCGTTATCACCTGTGAGGACTAATATGGAATGTCTCGTTACCAGTAAAAAGGGTCTCCGGTTCTCTACATCCATCATACAAAACATAGTAGCGTTAAGCTGCTATTTTACGCTGGTATTCTGTGAGAGCGTGGTCCTTCCCCGGTCGAGCCGACCCATTCGTGCTACAACTACACTACTTATACAGCTGTACCATGGTTTACCACGTAAAATTACATGTAATCTATATTGAATAAAAATTATTCTATTCTATTCCATTCTATTCTACCTATTTCTGTCGCCAAATAGCAGATCTAGCACTGCTGTGTTCCGGTCTAATTCGTAAAAAAGCTAGTATGATCACAGAATGTGTGGCATTCCATTTGAGTTCTCAAAGGTGACACCGCATATGTAGTATTCTTTGCTTGGAGTTGGCTGTATGTGTTTTTGGAATGCTGTAGCCATTTGCAGTAAATGGCATTAAAAATGGCCACAGTTCACCGTGTAGTGGCGGTGTAAGAATATCCACTACCGTATATCATCCCGTGGGTGTTGTAAGAGGCGACAGTGGGAAACAAATCCGGAGATGAGCGCCAGAGTTTTCCCAATAACTAAAATAAAAAAACCGCGGTTGCCAACCCGTTGCCTATGAGGCAATCTATGGGGGAGGCCTATGTTCAGCAGTGGACTTTAATAGGCTGTAAAGATAACGCATTGTAACACACTGTACACTGTATAATGGGAAATGCCATGTCTAGCAGTCAACTTTTACGTGTTCACGAATAAGAAGACTGTATGTCGTAAGCAGTGAGTGCACTTTTGCTTGGTGGCAGTAGTAATACGTGCCAACCCAGACGGTCTACTAGGCAGAAAAGGCATCTTACCACCTGTAAAGTTGTTTATTTTGTAATTTCCCTAATTTAAGCAAAAATTATTCCATATTAGAATTAAAGAAGCAAGCGAGGCGTACGCATCACTTAAGCAAGCTCTGAGCAACCAAGAGCAGTTCACACAGAGCGTTTGCGATGAGAGGAACGCGCTACAGGAGAAGGTAGCCGCGTTGGAGGAGGAACAACACAACCTCGTCACCGCTATGAACGCCCTCAAAATACAGCTTGGGGTAAGATGAAAAGGGAATTCTAATGCTTAATATTAGGTACTTACATATTAAATTAGCGTTTTGTCGTACTGAACACTTTGATCTGAAATATCTCCTCTTTGGTTAAGAGTTCCAAATTCAAATTTATAAATTCATTTAGGTGGTACATTTGAGTTTTGAAAACAGTCATTCATTTGCTTTTTCCTCATTATTTTTTTCTTTGGCGTCGCTTATTACCGCACAATGGAAAACATGAAATATCGGTATATTTACGAGTACGAGTTCTACCGTGGCACCAGTGCTGAAGAAACAGCTCGAAGAATTAATGATGTGTACGGCGCTGGTGTCGTAAAAGAAAGCACGGTTTTGGTTTCAACGTTTTCGTCCTGGAAATTTCGACCTTCAGAACCAACGCAGTGGACGGCCGGAGACCAAAGTGGAAAATGAAGAATTAAGAGCTATTGTGGAAGCGGATCCATCACAAAGCACTTCAGAGATAGCTGTAGGCTTTGGAGTAAGTGATAAAACTGTATTAATCCACTTGAAGCAAATCGGGAAAGTAAAAAAACTTGAACGATGGGTACCTCATGAATTGAGTGAATCGAACTTGTAAACACGCGTCGACTGCTGTGTTACTTTTTCGGTTGACGACACAATAATGAAGGGATTTTAAATCGAATCATTACTTGTGATGAAAAGTGGATACTGTACGATAATCGGAAGCGCTCGTCGCAATGGCTAAACCCTGGAGACCCAGCCAAATCCTGCCCTAAACGAAAATTGACTCAGAAAAGTTACTTGTGAGTGTTTGGTGGACTAGCGCCGGTGTCGTTCACTACAGCTTTCTAAAATCTGGCCAAACGATTACGGCAGATATCTATTGTCAGCACCTGCAAACCA
The DNA here is from genome assembly GCA_963668995.1 of Parnassius mnemosyne. NCBI lineage: Eukaryota > Metazoa > Arthropoda > Insecta > Lepidoptera > Papilionidae > Parnassius > Parnassius mnemosyne. The sequence continues at coordinate 44,072,966 of CAVLGL010000057.1, read as the reverse complement.
TGGAGGAAGAACTAGCTGCTAAACAACCGAGATTGGTCAATCGCTCTAGGCCACTGCTGCTTCACGACAACGCAAGACTACATACTGCACAACAAACAACCACTAAGTTAGCTGACCTACAATTGGAATGTCTGCGACAGCCACCGTACTCCCCGGACCTTGCTTCAACAGATTACCATTTTTCCGGAATTTGAACAACTTCTTACAAGGAAAAAGATTCAACTCCGATGCGGTAGTCCAAACCGCCTTCAAAGAGTTTATTGATTCTCGCCCCCATGGTTTTTTTAGTAAAGGGATCAATGAACTATCTATAAGATGGCAAGAGTGCATAGATAACAACAACTTTGATTAATTAAATATATTTTAAAAAAATAACTTTATATTCCTCCTGTACAAAACGCCAATTTCATATGTAAGGCCCTAATCTTAACATTGGCTATCACTGAGACCGGTACATTTCGCAGTTTCATGCTGCATCACAGGTTTTTTAAAGTGTAATTTTATATATTTATTATGTGTTTAGTACTTTGAGTTATTCGTACCTTTTATGTTTCTTTAAGTGGACATGTTTTATTTCTTATTTCCATTTATATCTTTGAATAACACGAATTTTATGGATTTTTAATTACTAACGTTTTGGGCGCTTTAAAGCGTTTAAGTTTTTTTTTTTTAATTTTAGTAAATAGCTATCGAAATGCCGGATTTAAGAATGTTAAAATTAATCACGTATAAATCCATAAAATTGGTTTTAATCAATGTGTGGTATTATCGTAAATATAAAATACATAATTAATTATATATAATATCTTCCCTATTCGTAATACTATTTTCACTTACGTTTCCGATACTTTCTTTCCCATCAATAATTAATAACAATTATGTTTCTTATGTTGAAGGATACTTCCACAGCCAATACAAATATTCAACAACAGTTAGATAAACTGACTGAGGAGAAAAATAACGTAGAAAAGGATTTGTTTGATTACGTCCAGGTAAGAAAATATTTAAACGGCTATTCAGTGTAAGTTCTATTCACATGCTAACTTTACTACATATAAAAATTAATACACTTTGCTTAGCAAAGAAAGATTCTCTGGCAACAAATCAATGACAGTATAAGCATTCGGAAACACAATATGCTATCTATGTCGGTGCAGCATTTACTGCAAGAATACAATGGGCTGCAGCATTACCAGTCCGAAGATATCAGCTTTCTACTTGCTTACTTACCTGTCTAACGTGGGAAGAATAAATAAATCTTAAGAGTTAGGTATGCTGTCCAGTTGTCGCGTTGTTGAAGGGGCCTAGCCTAAAGATCAAAGGCCTAAAGGTTTAAAAAACTTGTTAGAGAAGATAACAATAAATACATATCAGCTAAATATTCACATCTACAGTTTTTGGTCTTTCGAGCCGGATGTGTGTTAAATTAATTGTTATTTTTTAGCAATTAACCAATAGCAAGCAACTAATAACAGATCTTCAGATGCAAATAAATGCATTGGAAATCGAAAAGACAAACATTGCCGTAGAACTACGTAAAGCTGAGGAAGATTCCGATCGAAAGTCAGCAAAAATTGAACAACTAATTTCCGACGAGAATATAATAAAGGACAAGATCACAGAAATTGAGAACGATTTTAAGTCTTACAGGTTTACTTTTTAATTATTTTACTAAGTTCTAGTTTTATCCTATTAATCAATTTAAAAGATAGCAGAAAATGGAGTTTTATAGACTAATTCCGCTGACAGTTTTACAAAAGTTTTATATTTTAATTTTTAGAAATGCGATTGTTGTATAAGTTAACTAAAAGTTAAGTAAATGTATCCAAAAGGTACTAATAATCTGGTATTTAATTGACCACTAAACATTTTTCAATGTTATTAAACTGTCAAACAAGTTGTCAGTCCGCCTTATGGTAAATAGTTATTGCAAGCCCCAGATCCGTTGTCGTCTCTGAATATAGAAAATAAATTAAGAACAAACGGCTCCGTGGCGCAGTGGCTTAGCAATGAGTTGCTGCGCTGGGGGGCGTGGGTTCGAATCCCGCACGGAACAAGTATTTGTATGGCCTACAAATGATTGTTCCGGGTCTGGATGTTTGTCCTTGTGAAATTTGTGTTTGTTAACTGCCTCCACGATACAGGAGAAAATCCTAGTGTGGGCATAACGTTTTTTTTAAAAAAAAAAAGGAGAACAAAACATTCCGTAATCATTTACTAAACCACGAAAAGCCCTCAATTGAGTAACATTAACCAGTTTTGAAGCTTTTACAATATCCTCCACTTTCGAGTTACAAGGTACAAAACCAAATGATCCTCATGTAGATGATGTACTATTTGTTAAACGTAAATATATCCGGGCTGAAAATGTTTTCTCCTTCAGTATTCTGCATTTCTAAAAAGTTGTTACCGGTTTTCACACGACGTGCATTTGGTTCTTTCTTCAAAAGCATTTTGAAACAATTTTTCAGAGAAGCGACCGAAGATAAGATTAACACCATGCAAACTGAATTACAAAATAAGGACAAAGACATAGATTCCAAAGCGGACACAATTAACCTCCTCATGTCGGAAGTGAAGGCCGGCACTGACGCCCGCTCCAAGTTGGAAGGGACAGTGCAGAAGTTGAAAAAAGACTTGGAAGCTGAGAAGGAAGCGGGCAAGGAGAAGGAAAGGAAGTTAGGCAAACAGATCGAGCAACTGGAAACTTCAGTTAGAGTGAGTACGACTTGCGTACTATAAAAAATTTGCAAAAACCAAAAGTGCACACCTCGAACGCTCATGTAATGTTTTGAATAATCATCATCATTATCATTCATCATTACAGCCCTTCACAAGTCCACTGCTGAACATAGGCCTCCCCCAAGAAATGCCACAAAGCACGGTCCTGAGCCACCTGCATCCATCGACTTCCTGCATGTCTTACCAGGTCGTCACTCCATCTCGTGGGGGGTCGCCCTACACTTCGCCTACCGGTACGAGGCTGCCACTCAAGAACCTTTCTTCCCCATCGGTTGTCGGTTCTTCGAGCTATATGGCCGGCCCACTGCCACTTCAGCTTACTAATCCATTGGGCTATGTCGGTTACTCTGGTTCTACTGCGGATATCCTCATTCCTAAGTTTATCACGCAGAGAAACTCCGAGCATAGCCCTCTCCATAGCTCACTGAGCGACCTTGAGCTTCCTCATACGGCCAGCAGTGAAGGACCACGTCTCAGTTCCGTAAGTCATCACTGGCAACACGCACTGGTTGTACAATTTCGTTTTAAGGTTTTGAGGCATGTCTGACGAGAAGATGTGTCGTAGCTTCCCGAACGCTGCCCAGCCGAGTTGAATCCGTCGATTGACCCCTCGGTCGAAGTTGGACTTACCTAGTCGGACTATTTGTCCCAGGTAAACATACTCGTCAACAACTTCGAGCTTAGTGCTCCCAACAACTACCGGCATAGGTGTGACATGGACATTAAATATAATCTTCGTTTTGTCCATGTTCATCTTAAGACCTATCCGTTGGGAGACACTATTGAGGTCATTGACCATTTGAGTAATCAATTTACTTTTATTAATTACTGGAACACGTATTTCGTTTGAAGCTACAAAAAATTGTTTCTGTTTAATTAACACGAATTTTTTTTGACTGATTGATACCGTTGATTTGTATTTTGTTACCGGTAAAAATTGTCAAATAATTACTTTAAAAAATGTTGATGAACGGGACGGTTTACAATAGTGAAATTCAAAAGGTTTCCTAAGGATTAAAACTTAAAACTAAGAAAAAAAAAAGTGATAAGTTCATAATGGGGTTGTTATAAATTAATTTGCTTAATTCCGCGTAAAGAAAGAAAATGATGTGTCCTGCCCAGTTTTAAGGGGACCTCCCACCCTTCCTCAATCGCACGCACTATACCCGTCGCCGCCAATCCCAGCACTACCATCCCCAGCACCACCACACTAGGCACGACACACCATTCTCGAAAATACTAAGTAGTTAAGTAGCGGCCAGCCTCCGCAGAGTCTACTTCACCTGAGGATGCCTCGTGTAGAGGCGAAACACGTGTCGTATTTTCGAGATTTTAATTCCCGTCAAATCGGTCCAGCCATTTAGGAGATTAGCCGGAATAAATAGTCAGACAGACATAAAATTTAAAAAAAAAGATTGTTTTTGTTATAAGTACCGTATAAATACTTTAATATTCATTTAGTAAAAAGCTGTTATTTTGACAATACATCAGACTTAAATTTTATTTATTAACTTTTTTTTTAATAATAATCGAAATAATACTAACTAACTAACTACTTCAGAAGTATTAATTGAAATGTTGCTATAGGTGTACTTTTTTATTATATAAGTACTTACAATATAAAGCTGGTGGAAGTGATTTAAGTAGAGTAGCTTAGAGAGCGTCTAGTGGCGCTTCAGGAGCATTACTAAATATCTATACCTAACTACGCTAAAAGTTTTATCATTGTGACTTGGGATATAATCCGAAGCTCCGCTCAACCCCTTGTGGAAAATAGCGTGTTAAATAAGGTATACATTTATTTTGGTTGATAAATAGATACTTAGTTGGGTTCATAAAAGCTTAAAGAGGATAACCTCAAGATTTTTTATTAAATAAAGATTTGTTTGATTTTAATAAAGAAAAATTTTTATTTATTAAAATCATAAAAATTATCAACAACGTGACTTTTTTCTTTGCAAAATATCAAAACTAACAAAGTAATTGAAAAATTCTATATTTAAACAGTATATAACATAAATTTTAACCCAAAAAAAGCGTCATAACATTGACGACGTCTTGAGAATTTACTAGTGAAATATGCAATTATCAGAATTATTAAATGGCGAAGCTTGCGAAGTCACTTATTGATTTTACGATGTCTGTCCGTCTGTCCCACGATTATCTCGAGAACAGTTTCGAATTTTCAAATTCTGTTTTCAGCCATCGATTACTGATCACCCAGGCATCTGAACCTCCTATTTTGAAACTGATTGCTCAACGGCAACCGTTAGAAACCGCTACAAAGCTGATTGCTTCGCCACTTTGCTATGCTGTTAGTTTGCTAGGTTTATTTCTATTGTTAACACCACAGATACTCATAGAACAAGTAACCATTATGGAAAAAGTTACTAAATGATTTCTTATATTTACGCGAACACTACACATTGAATAAAACTATTTTTACGGATTTTATCGCGTTTAATTAACTTATTTTATATTCCCGACGTTTCGGTTGCTTTCCAGCAACCGTGGTTACGGGGGACTGAGGTGATTGACGTCCCGATGTCAAAGTTAACCCGGAGTACCTTCAGCTTTTTAATTATTAATTTTGGTCCGATCTACGCAGAATGAACTAACTGTGTCTTGAAGTCTTGCGGTGGTATGCTTGGGTTTAGTTTTAATTTTATGAATTACAGGATCCCAAGCAGGTGGTAGTACCCAGCCTCCCTCTCTATTGAAATTAGGATGTTTTTTAATTTCAATAGCCTCACGTATCATCCTTGACAGGAATCGATGTTCTTTCGCGAGGACTTGTGGTTTATCAAATCTAATGTAATCTAATGTAATGCAGTTTGTGATCATATCCTAGACAGCCCCCGCCATTACATTAGATTTGATAAACCACAAGTCCCCGCGAAAGAACATCGATTCCTGCCAAGGATGATACGTGAGGCTCAGTTAGTTCATTCTGCGTAGATCGGACCAAAATTAATAATTAAAAAGCTGAAGGTACTCCGGGTTAACTTTGACATCGGGACGTCAATCACCTCAGTCCCCCGTAACCACGGTTGCTGGAAAGCAACCGAAACGTCGATTATAAAATAAGTTAATTAAACGCGATAAAATCCGTAAAAATAGTTTTATTCAAAAAGTTACTAAAAATAACCACTATTATACTCTAAAAAATTACAAAATATCTAGGAGCTATTTCTTGCATGCCGAATTGTGCCGACCTGTCATTCAAAATCGGTTACAGAGTCATGAGATTTGGTATCCTTTTTACTTTTGTTTAACTTTGATTTTTGCCACAAAGAATTTTCTTCTCCATTGCACACTATGTGATCTATACGCCAGTATATTCTAAGTCTATGAGTTGGTCTATTTCTCTTTCTCTCTCTCTCTCCACTAAATCTGACATTATAGAAATAGACAGGTATAGAGATAATTAATATTGAAATAAAGTAAGCAAAAGACCCCGTGTAGTGGCGGATAAGAATACCCACTACCCCATATCTTCCCGTGAGCGACGTAAGAGGCGACAGAGGAAAACTGAGGCAGAAGATGGGCAGCAGCATCTTTCTGATAACAGCAAATTACAATAAAAAACTGCAGTTACCAACCCGCTCGCCATGCGTGCCAACTATGGCAATATACCACCATGACAAAAGTTACAAAAAGATGGCCCCCAGTCCCCGGTGGCCACGTTTTTCCTGGCTACGGTGGCGATCATGATAACGGCGGGGCAGGGAGTGCTAAGAATCCCCGGTGGAGGATCGGTTGCCACCTAAAACGACTCGACCTAGCAACACACAACGCATGCACCCTGAGGACTGACGAGAAGATCCTGGAGCTGCAAGAGATAGACAAGTTACGCTGGGATATTATAGGATTATCTGAGGTCCGAAGAGAGGGGGAGGACACGGTAATCCTCGAATCCGGCAACTTGTTCTATCACCGAGATGGCGACCGTCTATCCCAAGGAGGTGTAGGATTTATCGTCCACAAGTCTTTCGTTAACAACGTAGTAAAGATTGTGAGTGTGTCGGCGATGGTTGCGTACCTTATAATTAGAATCACCAAACGGTATTCGTTGAAGATCATACAGGTTTACGCACCAACCTCGTGCTCCCATTCGTGCTCTAATCCAAAGTCCCGAAACTTTTTAGCTCGAGTTACAAAACCATTTTCAGTGTCTAGAATATGTACACAAAAATAAAAGTAGTTTTACAAAAATAAGTGATATTATATATACTAGGAACAGACACAAGCTAGTAGTACCAGTTACTCGACTCCGTGTAAGTAATTCATTCTTGGGGCGATGTATACGCTTTTACAACAAAATTCCAGAAAATATAAAAAAATTGACCTGCTCAAAGTTCAAAAACTTTATTAAACTAACTTTTTATAAAAAGGGCTATTATAATATTAAAGAATTTATGAATGATAATAAGCCCTGGGAATGAGGTGATCGCTACCAAGCTATTTCTCTTTTGTTGTGTTGTTAATTGTGTAATATACATGATTGTAAACTGTTTTTAAATAAAAAGCCTCGCTGGGTTTCTTGCTGCCTGGTAAGCCAGGACAGAGGTTTTTTTCGAACCAGTGGTAACTAAACAAAAGAGTGGCTTTCAATAAGTATTATACATCATCTATATTGAATAAAAAAAGTTTCTGTTCTGTTCTGTCTGACAAGCTCGTGGAAACTGTCCATGCGTTCGGAGCTAAGTTTTGCAAGACCCGCCACAGAAGAACACAAAAACTCTCCGAACACACTCTTAATCTCATGGCTGTTAGACGGGAAATGAAGCTGCAGTCTTCAGTAGATTTGACAGCATAAAAGCAACTGAACAGACAGATCTCCAAATGCATGCGGCGGGACTTACGCAACTTTAATAATGCTCGTATTGAAGAAGGAACCAGGGCTTCAAAGTATTTGCCAGAGATCTGTCTGCAAGAAAGAGCCAACTGTCGAAGCTGAAGACAGCATCTGTGGCAGTATCGTTTTCAGGACATCTGAGATTTTGAGTGAGATTGAGAGGTTCTTTGGGCAGCTGTACACATAATCGTTGGAGCCACACGCAAGTGTGAGTGTGTGAGTCTTATCCGACACTATTCCGATGATATCCCGAACGTCAGTCTGAGCGAGATTAGAATGGTCCTCCAGCACCTTAAAAACGGCAAGTTCCCGGGCGAGAATGAAATTACAGCGGAGCTTCTGAAAGCGGGTGGAAAACCGGTACTTGAAGTCTTTCAGAAGCTCTTTAATTCTGTCCTCAATGGTGGCACTACTCCGGAGGCGTGGAGCAGAAGTGCTTGAAGAACTACAGACCGATTTCTCTTCTGAGCCGCGTCTACGTGCTGTTTTCGAGAGTCATTAAGAATCGTCTCGCATGCAGACTCGACGACTTCCAGCCTCCTGAACAAGACAGTTTCCGAAACGGCTTTAGCACCATAGACCACATACATACCCTTCGGCAAATTGTGCAGAAGACCGAGGAAGACAATTTGCCACTGTCTGGTGTATGTGGACTATGAGAAAGCCTTTGATTCCATCGAAATTTGGGTGGTGCTGCAGTCCCTTCAGCGATGCCAAGTTGACTGTCGGTATATCGAATTGCTGAAGTGTTCGTACAGTAGGGTTACGATGGCTATCCGAGTACAGAACCAGAGTACGAAAACTATCCAACTGCAGAGAGGTGTAAGACAGGGTGACGTTATATCCCCGAAAGTCTTCATCACCGCTGCATTGGAAGACGTTTTCAAGATACTGGATTGGAAAGGATACGGTATTAACATCAATAGCGAGTACATCATTCGCTTTCGATTTGCAGACAGAGGACCTAAGCACTATGCTCAATGACCTCAATAGTGCCTCCCAACGGATAGGTCTAGAGAAGAACATGGACAAAACAAAAATTTAAAACGTCCATGTCACACCTATACCGGTAGTTGTTGGAAGCACTAAGCTCGAAGTTGTTGTCGAGTATGTTTACCTGGGACAAATAGTCCGACTAGGTAAGTGCAACTTCCACCGAGAGGTCAATGGACAGATTCAACTCGGCTGGGCAGCGTTCGGGAAATTACGACACATCTTCTCGTCAGGTATACCTCAAAACTTGAAAACGAGACTGTACAACCAGTGCGTGTTGCCAGTGATGACTTATGCAACTGAGACGTGGTCCTTAGCGGTATGAGGAAGCTCAAGGTCGCTCAGCGAGCTATGGAGAGGGCTATGCTCGGGGTTTCTCTGCGTGATAAACTTAAAAATGATGATATCCGGCCGGCCATATAGCTCGAAGAGCCGACAACCGATGGGGAAAAAAGGAATTTCGAGTGACGGCTTCGTACCGGCGGAAGAAGTGTAGGGCGTCCCCGACTAGATGAAGTGACGACCTGGTAATACATGCAGGATGTCGATGGATGCAGGTGGCCCAGGACCGTGCTTTGTGGCATTCCTTGGGGAAAGCCTATGTTCAGCAGTGGACTTGTGAAGGGCTGTAATGATGAAGCAATATAATATACATAATTATAAAGTAAAATACACCAAGTTTGTGCAATTTGTAATTATATGATGTAGCAATTTATTACTGATTGTGAACTGTCTAATAAGTGCTAATAATTTTTCACTCATTAGATGTCGCTAATTTAAGAAACAGGTGAAGTTTGTTTACATAATATCATTTAATTGAAAAGTTAGTTTTAATAATATAAATTCTGTTTCTCGAGTGTTATACAGAAAACAACTCCTCATTGGTTCGCTTTTAATTTTTGCACTTATTTATATATTTCTTAATTTTTCTACTTTTAGGAATAACCGTAGTTTAGTTTATTTATATCTGTTGTAATTAATTACCCTTAAATTTTTGTAATAAATTAACTTCCCCGCTATGAAATCTGTCAATTTTGGCGCGCCGTGGTGGCAGAGAAAGTTGTGGATGCCCTCCTTTCCTCATTGACAGGATCTTTTGGAACAAATAAAATATTAATTTACAAATTCAGTAGTACCATGTTGGGAACAAACTCGAGTTGTCAGTTATTGCTACTACAGCAGACAATAAAAATTGTGACTGTACGAAATAGAAATTAAATTTTTTGTACCCGTCACGTCATCGTTATTTATTTATTTATTTATTTCTCACCACAAACGACATGGACATTGGTTACATTAGTGTTACATCTCTATTTAACAATATTATGTCATTCGTGGGAGACTGGTGCCCGTGTAGGTTCAAAGACCCATATTACAGGTCACCAGGCCCCCCCCCCCCCCGAATTTACTAGGCACTTAGTATAATATACAGAGATAACTTATGTTATGATTAGAAATTATATTATATATAGCCAATTAACAGTTCGGCTATATAGAAATAAATAAAATAAAAACTATGTAATTATGTATGTATGTATGTGAGTGTGTGACTGTTAGTATATCCGTGTATATGTTTGTGTGTATTTATGATATTATTTGGAGTAATTTTTCAGTGTCTGTGTATGATAGAGTCTGAAGATATCCCACGAGTCTATTTTTACATGACCATTTGTTGACTTCATAAATAGACAATTTTTGGTGTAATTTATTATACAAATACGGTCCCAAAAACGTGAAGAATTTCCTTGCAAAAGATGTGTTGCATGGCACTGATCGAGCTACAAGATGATTACGACGATGTTCTTTTTGAGTTACTTTTGTAATTGTATGTTGTCTTAAGACAATATGGAGTACGAATAACTGTCGAACTGTAAGAACCTCGCTAATTTTATACAGATCTAAAGTTGGATATAGGTAAGGTTTAAAATGTATAACTTTTAAAAGTGATCTTTGCGCACGTTCTAATTCAATAACATGTGTTTTGGCGGCTCCGCCCCAGACTTCAATTCCGTATGTCAATAAAGATTGGCACAAGGCATAATAAGCCAATTTTAGGACTTCTCTATTAGCAACATGTCTCAGTTTTTTAAATATATAAATTAATTTACGCACTCTACCACATAGTGTTTTAATATGATAGTGGAATGTCAAGGTGTTGTCAAATAATATACCAAGATATTTGATACTGTTAGTCTTCTCCAAAACGGGACATGAACATTGGAAAGTGTTAGGGTTACTACAACAGTGAGCAATGATCTTGTGCATGTTTCCAGGTAAAAATGAGGTACGGATAGCAAAAGGCATATACTTAGTTTTCTTATAACTTAGAGTTAGTAAGTTTGCACTAAGCCAAGCACATGCAATATTAAAACCAGCCTGAGATTTCCGGAAAACATCCTCCCAGGTGTTTCCAGAGAAAAGGAGAGCTGTGTCGTCAGCAAATGTAATTATCTTACCATCATGAAGATTAAGGTCACACAAATCATTGATGAAAATGAGAAACAGGGTCGGGCCAAGAATGCTGCCCTGAGGAACACCAAAAGACACGGGAGAATCGGAGCTGATAATATTATTAAGCAATTTGACACACTGAGATCAGCCACTGAGATAGGAGGAAAATAATGCAAGTTGGTGGCTTCGCACGCCAATATACTCAAGCTTTTGTAGCAATAGTGGAATTGAAACGGTGTCAAAAGCTTTCTCTAGATGTAGAAAAATGGCTAAGCTCTTTCTACCCCTATCTAAGTTTGTCGTTATAAAGTTAGTAACCGAAAGTAACGCATCTGATGTTGATTTTTTTGCACGAAAACCAAACTGGGAATTTGATAACAAATTCTTTTGCTCAAGGTAGTTCACCAGTCTAGAATTTATGATTTTTTCAAAAACCTTAGATATCGACGGCAGAATTGATATAGGGCGATAGTTATTGGGTAGGCTTCGGTCACCATTTTTATAAATTGGATGTACCACAGCTCTTTTCAGCACCCGCGGGAAAACACCCGCTGTCAAACACAAGTTGATAATAAAGGTCAGAGGACGCACAAGGATACTTTTGTACTTTTTCAGTAAACCTGTGGAGATGCCATCCCACCCAACAGCTTTATCTGATTTTAGAGCAATTATAATCCTTTCAACTTCTTCTTCGTCTGTATTTAAAATAACAAAAGAGTTATCTACTAAATTAGGACTTGAAACCGCAGAAAGGGCATGAATTGCTGTCCTCTGGTCAAATTTTTCAGCAAGAAGCTTGCCAGCCCTAATAAAGAAGGAGTTAACTTTCTCGGCCGACTCACTTGGGGACGGACACAACTGTAATAACTCGTGGGCTGGTGTTGTTCTAGAGTTAATATTGGTAACGTCTTTTATTGTGTCCCAAATACGTTTTGAGTCTTTTCCAGCCTCAGCAAATTTACTTCTTTCGTAATCGCATTTGACTCTCTTGAGCAAAGCATTGCAATAATTTCTGTAGCGCTTGTAGGTGACTTTGAGAACCACATTATCGGCTGACTTCTTCAGTTTATTGTGTAAGTTGTCCCTATTTCTAAGACACTTTAGGAGTCCTGGGGTCATCCATGGTTTAATAATTCTACGCCTGCTAGATGGGATATAAGTTATAGTAGCATAGGATATGGAGTTACGTATAGCATTTATAAAATATTCCATTGCAGAACTTGGATCATCTAAATTAAACAAGTTCTCAAAATCAACACCTAAGAGACTTTGACTCAATTTTACTTCGTCTATCTTACTAACAATTTTGGGTGGCGTGTACTGTACTTTCTTTGAAAGTGAGAATATCACCGCATAGTGATCAGTTACAGTGGCTTCAACAACAATAGTGAAGGCTGGGTAAGTGGTTTTGAGTAGAACATGGTCAAGGCACGTACGGTTATGTGTAAGTATTAAGTGGGTAGGGAGAAGACCATGTTCAGCTGTCAAATTTAAATATGCAGAAGAGTTTACATCAGTATTAGTAGGAGATATATCAATGTTAATATCACCCAGCAAAATCACGTTTCTAAATGAACTTAGACTACTAAGTAGTGTATCCAACGATTGAAAAAATGAGTCAGTCTGTTTACGTAAGGCATCAGGTCGATAAATTGCTAATACCGCAGTATCCTTACCTATCTTAATTAAAAGAGAGCTTGAATCTAAGAGCTGTGGTTCTTCCACTGAAGTCCTCTGTATGTTATTTTTTATGAAAACTATTACACCATCATTTTGATTATATGGATTAGTTGACGCCATGTGCTTGTATCCCTCCAAGGAAGGAATACAATGATTGTACTGTAACCAACACTCGGTAAGCACTATAATGTCAAACTCGATGCTAATTCTTGTCGGTAATAATAGGAAACTGTCAATGTTTGCATTTACGCTTCGTATATTTTGGCAAACTATATTGAGTGACTTAGAGCTGATTTTTTCTAATAATTGTGTACAATTTTCTGGTGAGATTAAGACAGCCTCAGAAGGAGATATTCTGTCCAGTGCATAGCTTATATCAGATTGAGAGTTGAATTTTAATATATAAAAAACTGCTGTTCAAATAACTAAGATATAATAAAAATAATAATTTATATATATATTCGTCACGCATTGTAAGACGAGTATTAAAATCTTCATATGCGTCTTTAGGATAAGGAAGACGAGCTGTCCAAGCAAATGTCCATCATACTGGAGATGAGGAATGAAAAGGTAAGCACACAATGAAATTTCAAGAGGTTTTGTGCACACATATTGCGTTACTCATTCAGCACTCATAGATTTGCCATTCCATTCCAGAGGTTGAGATTTTTTTTTACAGGATAGGGTGACAAATGAGTACACAGTCCACCTAATGGTAAGTTATTACTGTGACCCATAGACATCTACATTTATCCTCAATAAAGAATCAAAATGCACATGCGTCGTCACCCGTGAAGACTAAGATGGAATGCCTCTTTTCCAGTAAAAAGGGTCGCCGGTTCTCTACACTCACCATACGAAACACAGCAGTGTTAAGCTGCCATTTTACGCTGGTATTCTGTGAGAGCGTGGTGGAGCCGACCCATTTGTGCTACAACTATACTACTAATATAGCTGCAGCATGGCTCTACCACGTATAAAATTTAGATTTATGTAACTATTTCTCAGCATAAAATAGCTTCTGACAATCTTACCTCGAAAGGTTTAAATTTTTACAACTGTGCTATGCAATAAAAATGTTAATTGTTCTGGTTGCCATACCTGCCAGGCGTATTGGCAATGCCGATAAGTTCCATATTGAATAAAAATGTTCCAAGTAAATTTTTTAAATAGATAAAATTATGTGTTTAAAAAAAATTAAACATTCGATATAAGAATTTGAGTGAATTTTATCGGCCCTCTCATTATAATGGCTCTTGTGTGTATTTGAAATTATTGAGAGCATCGTAGCTTAGATTATAGCAACAGCCTGTGTGCACCGTGTTGTATAGGAGCGTCTCCAAGAGAAGATCCAAGGCATGCAGCAGACCATCGACAACATCCAGAAGGAGCTGACAGGGCGGCTGGGCAAGTTGCCTCAGGCTCAACGGGACCCACCCGAGATGGACGACAATGCGGTCATGCTCTCGCCCTCTAAGGAGGTTGGTAACAAATAAAAAAATATACAGACTTCGCAAAAATCCTTTTAATGCGTTTATTTCAAAATGTATGTACATTTTGTTAGAAATTTTGTCTATAAAACTTTTTTATTATATTAAAAAATACGTTAGTTTCAGTTTCGGAGGAGGAAACTTTCATCAAATCTAACCACGTTTTTATTATTCTCGCTTTCTTCTCTACTGTTTATCTGTTTGGTACAAATTTTGATATCGATTTCAAGCTTAGATCGATTCGAATTCAAAATAAGGTAAAATGAGCTTGAGAATTAAAACTTAAAATATAGCTAAGAACTGGATCGCAGTGCAATTTTTAACTTATTATATACTAAATAATTAAATATATTACTACATTTTTATAATTACCGTGCAGTGGCGGTGTAATAATTTTCACTACCCCATATCCAGGGGGTGCCGTAAGAGGGGATAGAAGGAAACAAATCGGAAGATGAACACCAGCATCTTCCTAATAACGACTAAAAATAAAAAACTGCGGTTGCCAACCCGCTGGCTAAGCGTAGTAATCATGGCAAATATCCCCCCTACGGAGAAATCTATGGGAGAGGCCTATTTTCAGCAGTGTTTCAGCAATAGACTGTATCGGACCGACAGATTACAAAATTATGTATCTTGTTTGTTTGTCCGTTGGGTACAAATTATGAAATCGATTATAAAAATTACTTCCCGATAAGCTTAAAAACTTGATAAAAAAATGGTCGCCATTTGAAATTACAATTATTCATAGGTGTAAACAATCTGAGCTCCAGTTGTCTCTTTCAGTTGTCTAGTTCGGCCGTTCAGGTAGTGCGACAGCAATAGATCTGTTAAAAACTTATTTCAGGTTTAATTTTAATAAAAAAAAACCTTTTATCGATTACGGATATTTCTACCGTCCGCTACATGACTTCTCTCACTTTCTATTTCATTCAAATCAGTGGTCAGAGAAATCCTGCGTTCTTCATATCTTTGAGCCCATCACCGTTCCACCGCTGAACTTGAGTCTTTCCCATTGTTGAGAGAGCATTTAAAGCAATTGTCACCCTTAAAAGGCAGCATGGTGATCACAGTAATTGCCTTGAGTCGCCAATCTTCTTAGATTACATCTGATATATAACGAGATGGTTGTACCAATATCAGCGACCATAAGATCTGAATCTATTTTTTCCTGCAGTTCAAAAAAATTAAAGTTCCTACAACTCACACAGGACGATATGGAGTGATAGATTCATTAACGCCGTCACCACGTCTATTCTACTACAATCTTTCTAAAGTTATTCTTTTCATATCCACACTAACCATATCCTTCCCCTATCTTCCATTACTTTCTTCTTCATTTGTTTATGGCGGTACAATCATCTGATAAACTGACTGGATTTTGAGCTACTGTACATAACCTAAATCAGAGTGGGAATTTTTTTTTATAGGATCGAGTGATAAACGAGCACACAGTCCACCTGATGGTATGTGGTTGCTGTGGTCCATAGACATCTACATCTATACTCGTTTGCGAATCAAAATGCAGATGCATTGTCACCCGTGAGGACTAAGATGGAATGCCTCTTATCCAGTGAAATGGGTCTCCGGTTTTGTACACTCACCATACGAAACACAGCAGTGTTAAGCTGCTATTTTACTCTGGTATTCTGTGAGAGCGTGGTCCTTCCCCGGTCAAGCCGACCCATTCGTGCTACAACTATACTACTAATATAGCTGCAGCATGGCTCTACCACGTCAGAATATGATAGTAAACACCCACAAATAGTGGAGTTTCTGTTAAAATGAAATCTTATGTAAATATTTCCTTAAGTAACCATGACATAAACACTCATGACGGTCACCCAGAGAAGTAGACAGAGGCTATGGACTTCCATTTGGCACGATCCTGACACACCTCTCCCGCCTCCTGTACATCCATACATGCTCGTCGATTAGGGGTACTCCCAATATACAATCTTCAATATATCGCCGATTTGGTCAATAAACTTTCTTCTATGTCGTCCCTTCTCGACTCTGCCGATCACTTCTGCAACATAAATATCTTATATCTATTTATAATAAAATCTTTCAACAGAAAAACACACCGAACTCTCCAATCATCCAAAAGAAATCGGAATTTGCAGTGCCACGGACAGATCCCAAACAACTGGAGAGCATGGTGTTCAATTTGTTCAGCGACAGCAGCATGGAAGGGGACACGCTTGACGTGAGCTTTACTCACTGTTTTACCATAATTTAACAGGAAAAACGTATTCATATTTCTATTATAACTATTTAGTTTGAATTAATTAAGGACTTATTCGTAACACATCACGTCTTAAAGAAATATAAATTTAGAAAATAATAAAAAAAAACATTATTTATTTTAAAAATTAATTTGCAACGAAAAGGCATCCGAGTCAGCATGACTAGATGTAACGGCTTCAGCGCAGTTTTTCTGTTGGTGCCTCTTATTTACCGAGCAGTTGTCGGACATGTACTGTTACATAAATAAAATGAATAAAATAATGACGTTAAAACAACATTCAATAACCTTAGATTATAATTTAATATGAAATTAAAATATGATTGCGCCTATAATATGAGCATGGAGCAAATACAAAGCTTGACTAATAATAATGTTGAATATTGTTATTGTGTGAATTCAACGTAATATCATTTATTTTTATATAATGTACGTAAAGATAAGAAAGTTGACGGATGCAGGTGGCTTAGGACCGTGTTTTGTGGTATTCCTTTCGGGAGGCCAATGTTCAGGAATGGACTTGTGAAAGGCTGTTATGATGATTATGATGATGTATGTACAGCTAGGTAAATAAAATGTATACAGACCTTGACTCCTTAGAGTCCGGCACCGTGGCGCAGTGGCTTAGCAATGAGTTGTTGCGCTGTAGGTCGCGGGTTCGAATCTCGCTCGGAACAAGTATTGTATGGCCTACAAATAATTGTTCCGGGTCTGAATGTTTGTCCTCGTGCAATTTATGTTTGTACGCTGCCTCCACGATACAGGAGAAAATCCTAGTGTGTGGGTAACTTTTAAAAAAAAGTATTGCGAGTAAAAAATAAAAGAGAAAATATTTGTGTTAAAAGCTACGTATGTACTTAGGTTTTACTTTAACAAGTGTTTATTAGTATTAAATTCTACAATAAAATAGTTTATTCTCCAGCTTTGCTTTACAAAATCAGTAAAGTAATAAACTTTTTTTCGTATATTGCGTCTTTAGAGAAAACTGGTAACATCTCATGCCCTCAAATAGATAACAGTATCGTTATCTCATATAAACGGCAGGAAGGACTGTAAAAGGTTGATGCAAATGAAAGCAATGAATTCACTGCATCATAAAAATCCAGGCAGATAGAAAATGATACTTGGTAGAAATGAATAACCTATTTAATTCGAATAGGCTACTCAATTATTTAACTTAATATAAACTTGCAAAAGGAAGCGGCTAGTGACTAGATGGCCGATTCTTTTCTCGCTTACAAGCATCCATGCAGTGAGGCGAAGCAGCCAGCAAATTTGTTGGCGCACTATACCGCGGACGGAGTAGGACTATAATATAATAATTTTAGTTGTTAGTTCTAGTTTTTTTAATACTTTAATAAATATTGTTTATTGTTATTTTATGTAAAGATAATCTTGTCTTTGGTGCAGGCATCGGAAGTGGAGCGTCGATTCGCAGCGCTATCTCGTGGCGAACGCGTGGCGCCCACTCCTTTAGCTGCTTTTAAACGACATTCTCGTTTTCCGTCCCCTAACGTATGTTATAAATCTCTACTTTTTTCTATTTTTTACAATGTATTAGGTGCAAACATGCATACATTATTTTTAGGGTGAAATGATTAAAGATAATATAAAAAAATAAGAAAACTTAAAAAATACGCTTTGATCATGTGATGATTTTAAAGATGATTATCCTAATCCTGATGATGATCCTGACCAGGATACAAGGAAAACGTTATTAAATTATTGTTTTGTTATCGGTCCATGACACCAGTGCAAATTTTCAAGTCAATAAGCCGTCTAAAAGTTGGTGAAAATTACATTAAAAGGTTCCGTTACATATACACACATTAGATACACGCGAGGCTAATAAAAGCGTATTAATGTTAAATAATATAATATATAATTTTTTTTTATATAAATTGCAATTATTGTTTGGTCCTGCAAACCAGATATGAACTTTGCAAAATTTGATGAGATTTCTTTAGCAAATATACCAGCAGAATTTATAAAATAAATGGTGAAATGCAATCTAAATAACTAGTTGCTATCTAGTATGCTAGGGCAGACTGAAAATCAGCGCTGCAAGCTCGCGGCATATGCTGAGACGGTCCCTTCCACCACTTCATCATAGCACACCATTTTATTTTTATATTATTTTATTTTATTTTTATTTTTTTTTATTTTTTATTTTGAATGGACGCACTGTTCTTTATTCATTTTTTTGTTTGTTTGTTTATAAGTCACTTGTTTTATTTTTAATTGTAATTTGTCATGTGTGTAGATGTAAGTGTTGGAATAAATGTCTTTATGTCTTTATGTCTTATGTCTATCCTTATCTAAAAATCTATACATATAATAAAAATGTAAATAGCAGATGTCTGTACATTTTATATTTTTGTAATAGAAGTGATTGATAGGTACTAAAAATAAGTAAATAAATACATTTCTACCATTTTTAGATTTTTCTGTCTGTCTGTCTGTCTGTCTGTCTGTTTGTTTGTTAACGTATCACGTATAAAGTACTAATTTATATCATAAGAATAGTTAAGAAAATTATTAAGTGTATATTCAGGTTACATTTAGTCTTTATTTCATTAAAATTGGTTAATTCCATCAAAAGTTATGACAAATATTCTGAAGTATGGGTACTAAGTATAGGTACGAATTTGTTCAATAGTGGCGTTGGATGAGTCATCAAGTACATTTTAAAATTAATATCATATTATAATTCATAATTAAATGATATAAAATAATGGTCTATAATGATATAATTATATCTAAAACGCAGTAAACAAAAGTATTACATAAAGAACGTAATAAATATATACAAAATATATTAACCTTATTATCTAAACTAAATTAAAGTACAATAGTTAACCAATTTCATCGATAGATGGTGGTGTGGCAAAAATGTGATACAAAAGGCAGGTTAAAATTTTTGAAATCAAGTTCATTTAATCTTTGTTTTATTGAAATTGGTTAATTCTATCGAAAGTTATGATTATTATTTTGAAATGTAGGTTCGAATTTGTTTAATGGCGCCACAAAATCTCAGAAATAGTAATAAAAAGATTCATGTGTAAAAAAAAACGTTCTATTATAATATATTTCGTATCGTTCTATTATAGTACTTAAAACACAGTAAAAAATATGTATTCCTTAAATTAAAAAATAATGTTTTCTCACAAAGAACGTAATAGATGGCGTTGTACAAATTACAACCTTTTCTGAATTGCGGTGTTAAGATTTTTCACAGGTGAATCGTATTGAGACTCACTGAAAGTCTGACGAAGGGTGTAGGTTAGACAACACATCACAAAAATCAACAGAAACAAAAACCAGAAAAAAGAGATGTTGAAATATTCAACTTGACTAAAAGTAGCTAAATTGCAATAAATGTCGTGATAGTGAGATTGTTTTATACCCAGAATCCCTCTAATACCAAATAACTTTCCTTTCAGTTTTAAGTAAAGTAAAGTTGCAGCCTATTTACGTCCCACAGCTGGGCACAGGCCTCCTCTCATTTCTGAGAGGGTTTTAGGGCAAGGAAATGTCCACCGCGCTGCCCCAATACGTGTTGCCGAACTTCACGTCATCGAAATATTTTTTTTATTTCTCAGACATGCAGGTTTCCTTACGATGTTTTCCTTCACCGCCGAGCACGTGGTAAATGAGTACTTAAAATTGCAATTAACAATTTAATTGGTGCCGGCGGGGATCGAACCCGAGTTGCTCGAGTTACAGTACTCTAAGCTTACAGCGAGCGCTAACCATCTGAGCTACCACGGCTCAGGCTTCAGTTTCAAGATAGGGATAATAACATCGATGATGACATCGATGTTCGATGTTTAGGCTACTCAAAACATCGATGTTGACCATTATCGATGGTTTTTGTATATGTGTAGATACTTACACATTGTTTCAAAATTATGTGGGTATACACAGCAAGGGAAAAGTAACAATTAACTTGAATATCAATTTACGTAGAATAGTTATTATGCGACAACCGACAACGACACTACAAAATAAAGCGAAAGCAGTGACCATTGTGACATTACAGGAGACACTTGACAATTAAGTTTGACTCACCATACTGACATTTTTTTAGGTTAACGATGCGTTCAGAAATTCTGAATTATACAAAATTTTTAATCTTCAGAGCAGATGCAATATTTAGTTATATTGATTTCGCGAGTTCTCATTGTTTGCAAGTTCCCAATTATCGATTATGGGTTCATTGACGTCGATGTTTCGATGTTTGACATATGTCAACATCGATGTTAAAACATCGAAGTTTTAATTTTTAACATCAATAATCATCTAACATCCCTATTTTAAGTGTGTTTCCCACTCAGCGTGTGTTATACGACGATCGTAAATAAAGCGCAAGGTCAAACTTTACGCGTTGCAGGAGTGGACCTCAGTACTGATTGTTTTGCACATGGCCAACTCTATGTTTGTTTTTCCCGCGTTAGTAGTCCCCGTAATCTTTTTCTGTACGCCCCGACTAAGTCTACTTCTATCGTCGTTTACACAGAAGGTCTATCATAAACGACTTAGAACTTTGAGCATATCGATTTATTTTGTTACCACTTATTCATACAGTAATGATATAAATCGTTTAATATTCTCTTACCCTAAACGTCAAATTCTTTAAGTAAAACCTATATTCGCGAGCTACGCCGCGGGCACAGCTAGTATAAAATAAATTTAAGTGTATGTCTGTAATATTGAAATAACTGGCTTCTATTGAGCTCATGCCGTGGTGGCATTACACCGGAGGCGTGGAGCAGAAGTGCGGTGGTCTTGTTCTTCAAGATAGGTGACAACGCTGTCTTGAAGAACTACAGACCGATTTCCCTTCTGAGCCGCGTCTACGTGCTGTTTTCGAGAGTCATTACGAATCGTCTCGCGCGCAGACTTGACGACTTCCAGCCTCCCGAACAAGCCGGTTTCCGAAAGGGCTTTAGCACCATAGACCAAATACATACCCTTCGGCAAATTGTACAAAAGTCCGAAGAGTACAATTTGCCACTATGTCTGGCGTATGTGGACTATGAGAAAGCCTTTGATTCCGTCGAAATTTGGGCGGTGCTGCAGTCCCTTCAGCGATGCCAAGTTAACTGTCGGTATATCGAAGTGCTGAAGTGTTTGTACAGTAGAGCTACGATGGCAGAACCAGAGTACGAAACCTATCCAATTGCAGAGAGGTGTAAGACAGAGTGACGTTATATCCCCGAAACTCTTCACCGCTGCATTGGAAGACGTTTTCAAGCTTCTGGACTGGAAAGGCTACGGTATTAACATCAATGGCGAGTACATCACTCACCTTCGATTTGCCGACGATATAGTCCTTATGGCAGAATCGCTGAAAGACCTAAGCACCATGTTCAATGACCTCAATAGTGTGTCCCAACGAATAGGTCTTAGGATGACCATGGACAAAACAAAGATCATGTTTAATGTCAATGTCACACCTATGCCGGTAGTTGTTGGGAGCACTAAGCTCGAAGTTGTTGACGAGTATGTTTACCTGGGACAAATAGTCCGACTAGGTAAGTCCAACTTCGACCGAGAGGTCAATCAACGGATTCAACTCGGCTAGGCAGCGTTTGGGAAACTACGACACATCTTCTCGTCAAACATACTCGACAGACGAAATTGTACAATCAGTGCGTGTTGCCAGTGATGACTTACGGATCTGAGACGTAGTCCTTCACTGCTGGCCGTTGAGGAAGCTCAAAGTCGCTCAGCGAGCTATGGAAGAGGGCTATGCTCGTAGTTTCTCTGCCGTGATAAACTTAGAAATGAGTATATCTGCAGTAGAACCAGAGTAACCGACATAGCCCAACGGATTAGTAAGCTGAAGTGGCAGTGAACCGGCCATATAGCTCTAAGAACCGACAACCGATAGGGAAGAAAGGTTCTTGAGTGCAGCCTCGTACCGGTAGGTGAAGTGTAGGGCGACCCCCCACGAGATGGAGTGACGACCTGGTAAGACATGCAGGAAGTCGATGGATGCAGGTGGCTCAGGACCGTGCTTTGTGGCATTCCTTGGGTGAGGCCTATGTTCAGCAGTGGACTTATGAAAGTCTGTAATGATGAATGATTGAGCTCAGGAGTTATTTGCCTACTATTAAGACACAAACAATTTTTTTAATTTTTGTCTGTCTGGGCTAATCTTCGGAATGGCTGAAACGATTGTGATGAAACTTTACGAACAGATAGAGAGCTATGCCAGGAGGATACCTCCTGGCATAGCTCTCTATCTGTTCGTAAAGTTAGGCTATATTTTATCCAAAAATCTTGAAGATTAAAATAAATGGTCTTTCATTAACTTACATCTAAATAATGCTACATTAATAGATCCTATGCGGGCGAACCCGGGGCGGGTCGCTAGTGTATAATATGTAAGAATCTACAAGAAAGTTCAGCCGCATATTTCAACCTTTGAACTATGTATATACACATATTTTATATTTTTTCAGGCACCGATATCCCTTTCCCAAGTAAGGAATGAATTAAAAAGTAGAGAACGCACCTTTTTCAAGCACAAGCGTCCAGATTCAAAAGTGAAGAAAATAAAATAAATATCTCATTAGAAATTGTTACATAATTTGCTACTAATTATTTGATTAATTTTCAAATTATAAACTACATTTTCTTTCATTACCTTAATCTTTTTTGTACTAACTTGTTAGTATATTCGTATTTGCTCTAATTTTAGATGATATATATGTTTACATCATCTAAGTCGTATCAGTATAATTTCCTGTTTGTAAGTTGATTTTTGAAATAAAAAAATAATTCTCAAACATGTAGTTTCATTACAAAGAAACATTCAAAATAATAACATAAACTCTAACGTCTGTCATCGAGAGGGGGTGGCAAATACTGCAGACTTCCGTTCGTCAAGACCCTGACATACTCCTATCGGTTCTTTCACATTCATATAATATTTACGTGATGGTCGATTAAATGCATCTCCTGCGTTAAGCGGTATGCCGCAGTGTAATCCTGTCCGTAGGTATAAGCAGCGGGATAATCGCGTGTGACAGTCACACCTGCTGAGGTAGCTCTGGTTACCCCCGAACAGGTTCCTGCCTTGTCGTGGCGGAGGGGTTTAGTAGCCGTGGCTTGATCACCCACGGTAAACTAAGAGGAACCTTGCTGGCCCGAGGTGCCTACTCCGAGTGGGCTTGGCAAGCTCACTTCAGATGTATGTTGGTGGGCTGCGGCGAGAGAGTTGGAGTCACGGAGGAAGAGGAGTGTCGGTATTGCAAGGCACCGCTCTCCCTACCCTTCACAGCCGAATCTTGGTTGGCGGCGGAGGCATAGGCCAGTTCCGCCACTGGGGTCGGGAAGGCTAGTACTTCTGAGCCTAGTTTTTTGGCCCTATGGCCTTCGCGCATCGGACACGGGAGCGACTGTTGCGCAGGTGAAGTTGGAAGCCGAGGAGGAAGGCGCGCGATGTGTTCTGGTGCACCTTACTTGACAAGGAGATGGGGAAGATTAGTCCTCTCCCGAAGAGAGGCCGCCATGCGGCGGTCGGCGCAGGGGTGGGGCGTGGATGTGTGTGAAAGCCTGGGGTTTTAGTCAGTGTGTGTCCAACATAGCCAGCCCTTTCCCCCGCGAGGCGGATGTGCGTAGGCATTACCCATGCAACAGAAAAAAGAGCCCTGGTTAACGCAGTGCAGCTAGTATTACTTGACCGTTTGCGTATACAGTCATAAGCTTAGGTTTAGAGAGTTGGCACAATGGGAAATAACTGTTGGAGAAATGGCCTTCTGCGGTGGTTGCAACTGCCGCGCGTGATGAAGCCCGCTTTTAATTGCGACAAGATCACGGTGCTGATCACTTTTAACTCAGCCTTCGTTTAAATTTTTGGTTTAAATTCACATAAAGTATGGAATAATGCTGTATTCAAAGTTCGATATGTTAATTTTAGTTGAATGAAGCCATTAACTTATTAATTAATAAATAATGGTTGTGCTGTATGAAAAATAAAGAAGAGATGCATGGTGGAATGATGAAGTGAAAGAAGCTGTAAAGAAGAAGAAGAAAGCATGGTTAGACTACTTGGCCTCTAGTAATGATAAGGATATGAGAGAGAAGATGAAGGAAAGATATAAGCTGCAGAAAAATCATACGAAAACATTGATTGAGGAAGTGCGTGAAAGGTGTAGAATGGAAGCGGACGAAAGGTTGTATCACAACTTTAAGGAGAACTCCAAACTCTTCTGGAAAGAGGTTGGAAGGACCCCAAGTAGTGCGATGGCCTTAAGAATGAACAAAGTGCTTTCGAGAACCAATGACGTCCTCTCAGAAAAATCGGACGTCATGCAGCGATGGAGTGAATTTTATAGAGAAATGTATGCGTGTCATGATCTTAGTGAGGGATCCGGAGGTGACGCCGTGACTGGTACGCCAGACCCGGACCTCGATGACACTGAGGTCATCAGCATGAAAGAGATTGAACGTGCGATTCAAAGTTTGAAATGTGGTAAGGCTGCGGGACTAGACAGAGTTACTGCTGAAATGGTCAAGTATGGTGTCAGTCATTGTGCCTTTATATAAAGGTAAAGGTTCACATTTTGACTGCGGGTGCTATCGGGCGATCAGCTTGACCAGTTTAGCAAGTAAAGTTTACTCGAAGGTTTTGACACGTAGGATGCAAGAGAAATCGGAAAGATTTCTATGGGAGGCACAATGCGGATTTAGACCTGGAAGAGGATGCACGGATCAAATGTTTTCTCTCCACATGATCGCGGAAAAACTTCTGGCTGCTAACCAGAGGATTTTCTGCGCTTTTGTGGATCTTGAGAAAGCATTTGATAAGGTTGTAAGGAAGAAAATGTGGGAACTGTTGCCGGGCTATGGTGTGGATGGTCGATTGCTAAGGGCTGTGCAGTCACTTTACTGTGACTGTAAATCCTGTGTTAGCCATGTTTAGCGTCCCAACGGGCGTAAAACAGCTCGACAGCTGTTTACAGAAGCTGAAAGATAGCTGTTTGGGTGTGAAATTGGGTGACACTGAAGTAAATTGTCTGCTGTATGCTGATGATGCAGTGCTTATTGCACCATCAGA
Source organism: Parnassius mnemosyne (assembly GCA_963668995.1). Lineage (NCBI taxonomy): Eukaryota > Metazoa > Arthropoda > Insecta > Lepidoptera > Papilionidae > Parnassius > Parnassius mnemosyne. The sequence goes on along the minus strand of CAVLGL010000057.1, from coordinate 44,047,434 downwards.
GGCAGAACTGCAGGCATTAGTCACGTGTATGAAAGAGGAATGTGAAATTAAAGGTCTCCGTTTGAATGCTAATAAAACTAAGGTTCTGGTATTTGAAAGGGACGAAGAGAGAACGAAGTGTGAAATATGGGTAAATCAGGAATGTCTAGAACAGGTAAATGAAATTGTATACTTGGGGAGTGCTTTCAGCCGGGATGGAAGATGTGATTTAGATGTGGACAAGCGTGTCGCTGCCGGGAACAAAGTCAATGGTGCCCTGACTGCGTTAGTCAAAAGACAAGGCGTAGTGAATAGTGCACGCCTTGCAATACATAACGCAGTGTTGGTACTGACTTTCTTATATGGCAGCAAAACCTGGGTATGCCAGAAGAAGCATAATAGCAAGTTGAATGCAGTGGAGATGCGATCTCTTCGTAAAATGTGCGGCGTTACCATGGCCGACCGAAAGCGAAACGAAGAGATTCGCAATATGGCAGGTTTGAAAGATGACCTTACCACAAAAATTGATAAGGGCGTGCTTCGATGGTTTGGGTACGTTGAGCGAATGAGTTGAATGAAAATATATAACACGAAAGTAAATACTAAAAGGTGTTGAGGTAAACCGAGACTAACTTTCGAAGACCATGTGAGCAAATTGCTTGAGGAGGGGAGGGTCAAGAGTACTCGGATACCTAGACGTGCATGTATTAAGAAGATAATGAATCTGAAAGAAGCGAAAGAGGTATGTAAGGATCGTGACACTTGGCGATCTGTTCTCTCTGGCTACCTCGTCAGGGATTGTGCGTGAAGATAGGTATAAGTATAAGTATAAGTGCTGTATGTTGAAAGTTGCTGGCATTGCTTTGGGAGTTTTGGAGAGAACTTTATTGTTGATAGATTGCTGCTCGTGTAAATGATGCTTCATTTAAATGATGGCTTGAAGTGTCACTTGAACTATTATTGGAAATTATTGTGGCAAATTGTTTTTATTCAAATACACTTGAGACAAGATTGTATGAGCATAGATCCCTTTGCCTGGAAATAATTAAGAAAAGTTGTATGTAATTGTCATTTTTGTAATTGTCAGACTCAAATGTCAATGTGAATTTTAAAAATCGTGTGATTGATGTTTGTTGTGAATCGGCATTTTGGTAATAAAATAAAATAACATACGTAATTGGTATAATATCAAGACACATTACAATGTTAGTTAATGTCTTGTTTTAGCTTCGAGAGCAAATTCTAGCGATAACAATGGAAAGAGGAAAAATGTCATCTACAGGCCGCGGAGGTAAAAGTAAAGCCCCACAGCATCCCCAGGATATTTTCGCGCTCGGTAGCAAATCAACTGTGGTTGTTTCAAGAGACTCCGAAAAGAGAAATATACATAAGCCTTCTTCAAGTGGTAGGTTTTCGTTATAGAATTTAATTGTAATTTTTTTTATTAAAGCTAGCCATTCGCTCCGCCTTCGCAGGTGTGATTCCTGGATCTAGACAACAGTGCCACCGACCGGGTTCAATTCTGATTTTAAACCATCCAGGGACCCATTAAAACACAAAAAAAATCATAAAAAACTGGTCCAGCCATTTTTCAATAATTGCGAGACAATTGACTTTTATATGTAGGGATTACAACAAGTTTAGTTTGTGTCAGCTCATTATTTAGATACTCTCATTCAAAATTTTTATGTATCTAATTCTATTAAAATTTACTTAATCAGTTATTTAGTTATAAATATTTCTAAATAACAAGCAGGAGCGAATTAACTAAATTCAATAAAAATTACATATAATTGAATAAGAATTATTTTATTCTATTCTAAAATATAAAATATTCACACTTACAGATTAAGATACGCATCTCTTCATGCACTCGGCAATTAAAACTCAAGTTTTAGAATTCGCATCTCTCACTAGAACCATTAGACGTTACATTATTTTCTTGAAATGTAACACAATTAGTGGCAAAGATGGCACTGGTTTTAAAAACTAGTTTAATTTTTCAGTAACTTTTTTTTAAATATAATAAAAGTTTCTGGGCAAAGTGATTTCACTAAAATGTTTGTTGTGAAACAAAGATTAATTAACTATGTTACTTAGCTTAGCTTTATTATATGTTTTGTAGTTTTGCAGTGACATTATTAATATAATAGTACCTGGATGACCGAGCTTTGCTCAATTTTTTTTTTTTGTAAATCGTGTTTTTTCAAAATTATATTTAGATCCGAATTACATACTGATGAAATATGAATAATATTTTTCGATCTTACCTACAATATTCTGTTTTTAAAGCTCGGTCATTTTTTTCGTGTTTTTTTAAGAAAATATACGATACGAATTAGATGTATTGACAAAAGGCTCCCAATAATAGCTTTTCTCACAAAAGATGGAACTTGAAAAAAAAGGGGAAAAAAGACATCTGGACTCAAACTGGGGTCTTCTGGTATCGGGACCGCTCAAATTCCCAACTGAGCTATTATAACTTTGTAGATGGTGGTGAAATTTACCTTTGTATTCTAATGATATTGTAGCAGTTTTTCATTGCCTGAAAACACGGATAAAACCACATTTTCTAAATATGAATCCTACCTAGATCAATTTATCGCCCGCGAAACCTCCTGCATACTAAATTTCAAGGAAATCGTTGGAGCCATTTCCGAGATTCTGATTTTATATAAGTGAAATTCTTGAATGTTGTTTCTTTTGTGCTTGGATATTTAAAATGTATAAGAGGCAAAAACTTAATATCAAACGAAATTGAAATACTGTAAATAGACTAAAAACAAAAAAATACACATTATTACAATTGATTGATTGTAATAATATACAATTGATTGTAATAATATATTTTTTTTTGTTTTAAGTCTATTTATAGTATTTCAATTTCGATTGATATTTAGTTTTTGCCTATTATACATTTCAAATATCCGAGCACAAAAGAAACAACATGCTTCATGTTTCTCTCTTTTCAATGCTACTTATGAAAAATGATATGTTTATAAAAATCACTAGATTGTCGTTCAACTCAAAACTAGCTAATCCACTTTATGACCTGGAACCAATTATTGTGAATAGTGATGTCGTATAATGTCCATACATATTGCTCATATAAGGCCAAGTCACAGCCACCTATCTACTGACATTAAACACAACCAATGTTCTAACAAAACATGGTTTATTGATGGCATCAAGCTGAAGCTATTAATAATGCTTTAATTATTATCTTTAACCGTAGTTTAAACCCATGGCTCTTTAAACCATATTTAGTAATAAGCCCATACATATCTCAATACTTAATCATCAAAAAAGGAGTTAGTAATAAGACCATATACCTAGTCAGGTCATAAATTCTGTCACATGTTTAATATAAAATAATTGAAACAAGTTTATTCATTATGTAACCATTTATATACCAAAATGAACTTAACAAAACATAGATTCTTATGACACTAAAGTTTATTCAAAATGACCTCCGTGATTTTGAATACAGGCCTTCAATCTGCGCGGCCAGTCATCTATCGCAGCAGGAACGAGGTCCATGTCAATATCGGTGGCTGCCTTAATCAAGGATGTCTTGAGTGACTCCAAATTGGGATGAGGCTTTGAGCACGCCTTTTCCTCCAAGTGTTGCCATATTTTGTAATCTAACGGATTCAAATCTGGACTGGAGGAGGGCCAGTCTTCGTGCCGGATGAAGTCGATTTCACGTGTCGCTAACCAGTCTTGTGTGCTCTTCGCTCTATGAGCTGGCGTCGAATCTTGTTGGAATACCCAGTGCCTGTTATTGAACATGGTATGAGAAACAGGCTCCACAAGGTTCATCAGGACTGTATTTTGATACACAGCTGCATTCGTTTTTACACGTTTCTCACAAAAATGTACCAATAAGAAACTCCCAACCATACCATGCGCGAGGATGGAAAATGACCTCGTTGGACACGCGGAATACGGTTGCTCGCTTCTTCACTACTGTGTGCGTACACCTTATCATTTTCTTTGTAGCTCTCTTCTACGGTAAAAATTTTTTCATCCGAAAAAAGAATTTCCCGATATTTTTTTCCAGCGTACCGCTTCAACAAAGCGCGGCATCTCTTCAGTCTCAGGTCCATTAGACGAGCATTCAAACGATGTCCTGTTTTTCTTCTATATGCCCGAAGCCCTAAGTCTTCATTTAACACGCTTTTTCACCGTGGTTCTGCTTAACCCCATCTGAAGGGCCAACAGTTTCTGCTTACGTTTGGGATTTCTTTGAATTCGCGCCTTCACAGCTTTTATCACTGCTGGAGTCCTAACAAACCGAGGGCGACCACTTCTTGATCTGTCATCTACACTAGAGTCTTCATTGTATCGTTTGATGGTACGATAAACGAATCTTTTGGTTATATTCAAATTTTTCAGTATGTCAAAAATTTGAATTGGCGCGTAACCGCAACGATGCAACGCAATAACTGCAACACGGTCTTCTTTAAGCGTCCACTCCATATTTAAAAATGAGTAAAATTCTAAAAAATATACAGTTTTATTTTCATGAACAATTCGAAATTCGAATTCAATAAACTTTTTTGTGGCCAGCATTCTAAAAGAAAAGTTTTTACTGTGTGACAATACTTATGACCTGACTAGGTATATCTCAATACTTAATCATCAAAAAGGGGGAGGTACTCAATTTTACTGTATTTTTTATGTATGTTACCTTAAAAATTTTTTATAGGTTAACCGATTTTGATGATTCTTTTTTTATTTCAAAGCTGGATCAAGATCTGACCAGCAGTTTTTGAGTTATCCTTAATAATGCGTATTTAATTGACTTCAACTACATTGACGATGTTCTCATTTTATTTATATTGAAGTTGGTTGTACAAAATTTTTAATTTTACCTCTTGTTGAATAAGGTTGATAAGTAAGCACACAGTCTACCTGATGGTAAGTGGATACTGTGGCCCATAGACATCTACGTTTATCCTTGATTAAGAATCAAAATGCAGATGAATAGAATACCTCATATCCAGTTAAAAGTGTCTCTGGTTCTATACAGTCATCATGAGAAACCCATCAGCATTAAGCTGGTATTTTGTGAGAGTTTAGTCATTCCACAGATGAGACAACCTATTTATGCTACAACCATAATATAGCTGCAGCATGGCTCTACCACCTATAAAATTTTAAATCTGTATGATAATACTAAATGAAGGCAAAGCTTCCTACTAATTAAACTGTAGCTGCAATGGATTAGACTTAGACTTAACAAAACAAAATATTTATTTTTCTTGATTTCTCAGACATGCAGATTTCCTCACGATGTTTTCCTTCACCGCTGAGCATGTGGTAAATCAGCTCTTAAAATTGCAATTAACAATTTCATTGGTTTTTTTTTTATAGGAGAGGGGGCAAACGAGCATGCGGCTCACCTGATGGTAAGTGACTACCGCCGCCCATGAACAACCGCAACACCAGGGGAATTGCAGATGCGTTGCCGGCCTTTTAAAAAGGAGTAGGCTCTTTTCTTGAAGGTCCCTAAGTCGTATCGGTCCGTAAAAATCGCTGGTGGTAAATTATTCCACAAGGAAGTTGTGCGAGGAAGAAAACATCTTCTAAATCGCACAGTGGTGGACCGCCAATCATCCAGATGGTGTGGATGGTATCGGGAGTTCTGCCGCGATGTGCGTTCGTGAAATTTGGCGGCTGGGATTAATCCGAACAATTCCTCAGAGCACTCCCCATGGTAAATGCGAAAGAAAATGCTAAGAGATGCAACATCTCTTCGCAGTGCCAATGAGTCGAGCCGATCGGAAAGGACTCGGTTGTCGACGATTCGAGCCGCTCTGCGCTGGATGCGGTCAAGTGGAAGAAGCTGGCACTGGGGAGCCCCAGCCCAGAGATGGGAACAGTATTCCATGTGAGGCCGAACCTGCGCCTTGTAAAGTTGCAGGCGTTGAGCCGGCATGAAATACTGTCCCGCTCTGCTGAGCACGCCAAGCTTTTTAGAGGCCAATTTGGCCTTTTCTTCCAAGTGACCACGAAACTGCACGCTACTCGATATGTCGACGCCAAGGATTCCGATACTGGCTGAGGCAACAAGGGGAGTACCTTGAAACTGAGGAGATACGACAAAGGGGTTCTTTTTAGCGGTAAACGCGCAAACTTGTGTCTTCTGAGGATTAAACTGGACTAGATTTAGTCGCCCCCAATCCGAGACTTTGTCCAGCAAAGACTCGACTTCAGACACAAGTTTGTTCCGGTACTCGGTGACGTTTTCCCGAGAAATATTGGCCGGTGGTGCCGGTGGGGATCAAACACAGTTTGCTTGTGTACTGTGAAATTTACAGCTAACCATCTGAGCTACCACGGCAATATGGTGTAATAAAAATATAGCATTAACTTATATTTCCTAATATGTTATTATTATATATTGCATGATCAAGGTGTGGAACGTAAACGTGAAACATCAGGTTTTGGCAGCCAGCCACCAAGCAAGAGGTCCAGAATTGGTTCGCCTGCTGAAACAGTTGGTGGTACTTCACTGGATGTGGAGCCAATTGACTTAGTACCAAATGTTCTTCAAGCACTGGATACTCATAACTCTGATAAGCTAGTATGTTGACTTTGTGTTTATTTGTGCCGTGTTTGTAATGTTTAGATAACTTTTCATTCTACGCACATTTCTTCTTTGCAGAAACTTTATCATGATAAATTTATTCAAAACTATTAATGCTATTGCATGACGTAGTAGCATTATTTTTAATTTATCTATTTATTCCTTTATTTTAAGCAGTAAAGACTCATATATTCATATATTTCATATATTCATGAGTCTTTATTTTAACTGGTTATGTATAAGTTTATATTATACATAACAACTATATTACAGGTTATAAATTGCTTATTTATACAACTATCAGTATCACTGTACACATATTGTTGGCATAGAGTTTCTCTTCATGGTATGGTGTAACCATCTACAATAATGCATTGCCATATTTTGAGCTACAGATAGATATCCTTATTTTTAAGGTCTACTACCATTAGAGGGCTATGCTCGGAGTTTCTCTGCGTGATAAATTAGGAATAAGGATATCCGCAGTAGAACCAGAATAACCGACATAGCCCAACGGATTAGTAAGCTGAAGTGGCAGTGGATCGGCCATATAGCTCGAAGAACCGACAACCGATGGGGAAGAAAGGTTCTCGAGTGGCAGCCTCGTACCGGTAGGCGAAGTGTAGGGTGACCCCCCCACGAGATGGAGTGACGACCTGGTAAGACATGCAGGAAGTCGATTGATGCAGGTGGCTCAGGACCATGCTTTGTGGCATTCTTTGGGGGAGGCCTATGTTCAGCAGTGGACTTGTGAAGGGCTGTAATAATGATGATGATGACTACCACTAGCAATACTATCGATATTTCGGGCATACATTAATCAACATCAACAAAAGCAAAAGTGTTTGAGGAAGATGAAGAAGATATAAAGTAAAAAAGTGAAGTTACAGGCTAAATACCTACTCCTGATGGACGTGAAGTTGCGGAAAACAGCCCGTCGTAAACTAAACTAAACTACCTACTACTGCTGGACACAGGCTTGCTGTCATGCCTGAGGAGAAGATTATAGAGTGGACGATTTGATCCACTGCACTGCTCCAGTCCATGTTGGTGGAATTCTCACGACAGCGAAATGTTTTGTTTGTGGAGGTGTCCTACACAATGTTTTCCTTTACCACATGTGGTAAATCATTAAAATTGCAACTAACGTATTTATTTGTGCATGGCTTACATGGATATGTATGATATTTGAATAATAAAACTCTACTTGTATTTTTTATTGCAGTTGGGCCTTTTAACCGGTTCAATCCGTTTACTAAAATCTCAACGTTCAAAACCAGACATCATCCTTTGTATGAGCATGCTGTATCTGACAAAGATTAGACCGAACATGTTTGCACATGAGACTGTTACGCAGAGTCTCTGCACTTTGCTGAAGAGAGAGCAGGGAGCAGCGTTTAAAAACAAGGGCAATCCTCTTGTTTTTGTGCTAGCGTGTAACATGTTGTACGCTGGTCATAAAGACAGCACTAATTGGCCCGACACCTTCATTAAGGTATGTTTTACTGACTTATGTTTGTTTCCTGCATATGTATATTCAATAAATGTCAATTTCTAAGACAAACGAACAGATAGTCCACCTGATGGTAAGTGGATGCTGTGGTCCATAGGCACCTACATCTATCTTTAATTAAGAATGCAGATGCGTTGTCACCCTTGAGGACTAAGATGAAATGCCTCAATAAACGATTGACAAAAAATGAATTATAATTTTAATATATACCATAACTGCTGACTTTCGTATGCAATATTTTTACGTAGCACTAGATTATAATGGAAAATATGTTTACTTAATTAAATGTCTTTATATTTATATGCATAAATTTATTGCTGTTGGTCAATTGAATTTTATTATTAAAATGTTAACGGTTTTTTACAGGTGTACATAGAAGATGCTCTTAATGAGCGTTGGTGGGTGGATTGCTCATGGTGCAAGTGCTTAGTTGAGAACATTGTTACAGCTTTTGGCACTAAGCAGCCACCATCACATTTAATACCTACTGATAATACACTGGGTAAGATAAGGAATAGAAATGGAACAAAATATTTTTTATTCAATATAGAGTTTTAGTAATATTTGCTTTTACCAATAGTTCGGAAAAAGTCAATCTGGGAAAAATTAGCAGGAAACGTTTTTAAAATAACAATTTACATTGTTAGTGAAATATAAAAATATTTACAAGGCATTAATTAATCAATAATGTATACTTTAACACTTTAATAAATATTTTTTTAAAAAAGGGAATTATTGTGACTGAGAAATCATTATAAATTATAATGATGTGTTAAACTAAAAGAAAAATTATATATGGTCAAAAATTAATCTAACCATCAAAAAGGAGTTAATTTTAAATATTTCTTAATACTCTGTTTTTAAAATAATGATTTAATCTTTTTTTTTATAGGATAAGGGTGACAAACGAGCACACAGTCCACCTGATGGTAAGTGGTTGCTGCGGCCCATAGACATCTACATCTATCTTCGATTACGAATCAAAATGCAGATGCGTTGTCACCCGTGAGGACTAAGATGGAATGCCTCATTTCCAGTAAAAAGGGTCTCCGGTTCTCTACATTCACCATACGAAACACAGCAGCGTTAAGCTGCTATTTTACGCTGGTATTCTGTGAGAGCGTGGTCCTGCCCCTGTCGAGCCGACCCATTCGTGCTACAATCATAATATAGCTGTAGCATGGCTCTACCACGTATAAAATCAATAGACGATTTTTAATTTTTTTGTTTAAGTTCTTCTTATAGTTTTAATTTGATAGGTACAATGTCACCATCAGGGTCTGGATCACCTCTCTTGGGCAGCACTGATGAAGTTAATGACAACACTGAACTCGAGTACTCCGTGTTTCCAAGGTTAGTTCTATTGATGAATTTTCTTGGCTTCATTATGAACAGTAAGTGGAAACACTATTTCTTTTAATAATTTTATTCATTAAAGCCCAAATACAATGAATCGAATTGCATTCGAATTGGTTTTTTGTTTGTAATATTTTAGTCACAATTTTGTTATAGATACACCAGCAGCTACGAGACTGTGGAAGCACTTGTATTAGAAGCGATAAAGGAGCAGATTCAACGACGGACTGCGCCGGACACCATTGGAAAAGGCTTTCTAAAGTTACTCTCAGCTACTTGCGGCTTCCCAGAGGTAATTGTTACTATGAAACTGTGAAAATAATGAACCAATATTTGTAGATAACATTTTATATCCAACAAGTTGTGACAGGACAGTAAAGGTAGCATTCCGTAGCCGACCGCAGACAGCAGCAGCAGGCGACGTGTCGTCGCGACACTAATGGTTTCTATGTAGTTCTATGAAATACCTTCCGTAGCTAGCGACACGTCGTTTGCCGGAGCGGCAGACGACATGTCGCCCGATCGACGATCAGTAGTGCCGCCGACGCCCGAGCGACACGATGAATTTTTCTCAAAAAATGACTAACCGATTCCGTGAAAGAGAAACTGATAAACCAGGTGGCCCAATATATCCCGCACTGTACGATGCATCTCACAATAATTATTTAAACAGTGTGACAAAAGATAATATTTGAAAAAATATAGGAAAGGAGTTAATTAAAAGCGGTAAATAGGTATATATATATATATATATATATATATATATATATATATATATATACATATATTGTTACGGCCTACGGCTGCTCCCTTAAAGGGTCAAATCATCCGGGGCCCATGAGCAGAAGACTTCCCGAGCAGACGTAGGTCGGGCCTCAATGTGGCCACGTGGAATTTCTCTAATTACACTAAAATATATGGGGGACGGATCAAAGGTCACTACCGTTTCGCGTAGCAACAGTTAGTTCTAGAATATCAACGGCCGCACTAGCTAATATTGCCGAATGCACTTATGCAGATTCTGAGTCAGACACAATAAGTCCCTGGGAAGCTCTCCAACTAGGAATACGCGTCACAAATCCTAGGCCGTATATTTACGTCCGCGCCTAATTATTCCGAGTTCCCGACAAAAATTGACAGCGTGCAGACATTAGCACAGCTAGCAAACGACTCCTTTTTCGCTCGCGACCCGCGGGCTCTTGCCACGCTCGGCCGAACTTCAAACCGGTATCGCCCAGAGCCGCGCGCCCCCTAAACGTCGATTCCGACAACAGCGTTTGGCGCGAACATATATAGTACCTATTACCTATTTTGTTTACATAAATAGAGTACCCACAGAACATTCGGAATAAAACTACGGAAAAATATTTTCGTTTTTTACGAGACGATACGGAATACTTTGATGAGTTGTAGTTTTGACGGGATATTAACCGCTGGTGGATTTCTGCTCCTATTTGATCGTTTGAAACGTACGTAAAAGTGGTGCGATTTTGTCTATGGAATGTTAAGGTATATGAACTGTTAATGGGAACGAAGAAACAAGTGATCCGATAGTGACGTGAACCTCAAATTATTGTGTTCCTTTTGACACCTTAAGATACTATCGTCGTAGACAGTCTGCTGGCTGAAGCTGCCGACAATATCTCATAAAAACTGCGCAATATGTCCCATATTGTTTAGAAATGTTATAACAAATTATAATCAAATTATCTTTTATTCATCATATATTACTGAACTCCTGAAAGAAATTACAACGGAGAGTGCTTAGAAAAATTGTTCGGATTAATTCCAGCCGCCAAATTCCACCAACGCACACTACGAAATAATCCCCAATACGATCCACACGATCTAGATGTTTGGCGTGAGTTTTATCCGCCGTACATTTTTGTAGCATCGTTTACGACTGGCGATTTTTACGGAAAAACACGACTTAGGTACCTTCATGAAACAAGCTTATTTCTTTTTAAAAGGCAGGTAACGCACTGTTGGTGTTGTAGTTGTTCGTGAACGGTGGTCGACACTTTTCATTGGGCATGATCGTTTTCCCCCATTTCTATATAAAAAAATTAATGTAAGAGCTCTTCACTTCGTTGTTTCTTTTTTTGTATGAAGGGGCAAACAAGCATGCTATTCACCTGATGGTACTACGGTGACTACTTCCTCATATTAACAACTGCAACTCCAAGAGAATTGCAGATGCATGCCGGTCTTTTAAAAAAGAGTAAGCTCTTTTCTTGAAGTTCCATATATGGTTAAATAAATAGAGTGGCGGTAGTGATGGTGGTGTTGGTTGGCAGATCCGCATGATCGCGGCGTCGCGGCTGGAGGCGTGGCTGCACTCGGGCAAGCTGTGGCGCGCGGCGCAGGAGCTGCTGGCGCACGTGTGCGCCAACGCGGCCGCCGCCGGGCCCAGCGCCGCGCGCGACCACGAGGTGCTGGCGCAGCTCGCGCGCATGCGCCTCAAGACCAAGCCGCTGCAGACCGCCTACCAGGCCTGCCTCAGGTCAGTGAGCAGCAGCAGCTGTGCAGCTGTGCAGCTGTGACGCAGGAGCAACGCGGCCGCCGCCGGGCCCAGCGCCGCGCGCGACCACGAGGTGCTGGCGCAGCTCGCGCGCATGCGCCTCAAGACCAAGCCGCTGCAGACCGCCTACCAGGCCTGCCTCAGGTCAGTGAGCAGCAGCAGCTGTGCAGCTGTGACGCAGGAGCAACGCGGCCGCCGCCGGGCCCAGCGCCGCGCGCGACCACGAGGTGCTGGCGCAGCTCGCGCGCATGCGCCTCAAGACCAAGCCGCTGCAGACCGCCTACCAGGCCTGCCTCAGGTCAGTGAGCAGCAGCAGCTGTGCAGCTGTGCAGCTGTGCAGCTGTGACGCAGGAGCAACGCGGCCGCCGCCGGGCCCAGCGCCGCGCGCGACCACGAGGTGCTGGCGCAGCTCGCGCGCATGCGCCTCAAGACCAAGCCGCTGCAGACCGCCTACCAGGCCTGCCTCAGGTCAGTGAGCAGCAGCAGCTGTGCAGCTGTGCAGCTGTGACGCAGGAGCAACGCGGCCGCCGCCGGGCCCAGCGCCGCGCGCGACCACGAGGTGCTGGCGCAGCTCGCGCGCATGCGCCTCAAGACCAAGCCGCTGCAGACCGCCTACCAGGCCTGCCTCAGGTCAGTGAGCAGCAGCAGCTGTGCAGCTGTGCAGCTGTGACGCAGGAGCAACGCGGCCGCCGCCGGGCCCAGCGCCGCGCGCGACCACGAGGTGCTGGCGCAGCTCGCGCGCATGCGCCTCAAGACCAAGCCGCTGCAGACCGCCTACCAGGCCTGCCTCAGGTCAGTGAGCAGCAGCAGCTGTGCAGCTGTGACGCAGGAGCAACGCGGCCGCCGCCGGGCCCAGCGCCGCGCGCGACCACGAGGTGCTGGCGCAGCTCGCGCGCATGCGCCTCAAGACCAAGCCGCTGCAGACCGCCTACCAGGCCTGCCTCAGGTCAGTGAGCAGCAGCAGCTGTGCAGCTGTGCAGCTGTGACGCAGGAGCAACGCGGCCGCCGCCGGGCCCAGCGCCGCGCGCGACCACGAGGTGCTGGCGCAGCTCGCGCGCATGCGCCTCAAGACCAAGCCGCTGCAGACCGCCTACCAGGCCTGCCTCAGGTCAGTGAGCAGCAGCAGCTGTGCAGCTGTGCAGCTGTGACGCAGGAGCAACGCGGCCGCCGCCGGGCCCAGCGCCGCGCGCGACCACGAGGTGCTGGCGCAGCTCGCGCGCATGCGCCTCAAGACCAAGCCGCTGCAGACCGCCTACCAGGCCTGCCTCAGGTCAGTGAGCAGCAGCAGCTGTGCAGCTGTGCAGCTGTGACGCAGGAGCAACGCGGCCGCCGCCGGGCCCAGCGCCGCGCGCGACCACGAGGTGCTGGCGCAGCTCGCGCGCATGCGCCTCAAGACCAAGCCGCTGCAGACCGCCTACCAGGCCTGCCTCAGGTCAGTGAGCAGCAGCAGCTGTGCAGCTGTGCAGCTGTGCAGCTGTGACGCAGGAGCAACGCGGCCGCCGCCGGGCCCAGCGCCGCGCGCGACCACGAGGTGCTGGCGCAGCTCGCGCGCATGCGCCTCAAGACCAAGCCGCTGCAGACCGCCTACCAGGCCTGCCTCAGGTCAGTGAGCAGCAGCAGCTGTGCAGCTGTGCAGCTGTGACGCAGGAGCAACGCGGCCGCCGCCGGGCCCAGCGCCGCGCGCGACCACGAGGTGCTGGCGCAGCTCGCGCGCATGCGCCTCAAGACCAAGCCGCTGCAGACCGCCTACCAGGCCTGCCTCAGGTCAGTGAGCAGCAGCAGCTGTGCAGCTGTGCAGCTGTGACGCAGGAGCAACGCGGCCGCCGCCGGGCCCAGCGCCGCGCGCGACCACGAGGTGCTGGCGCAGCTCGCGCGCATGCGCCTCAAGACCAAGCCGCTGCAGACCGCCTACCAGGCCTGCCTCAGGTCAGTGAGCAGCAGCAGCTGTGCAGCTGTGCAGCTGTGACGCAGGAGCAACGCGGCCGCCGCCGGGCCCAGCGCCGCGCGCGACCACGAGGTGCTGGCGCAGCTCGCGCGCATGCGCCTCAAGACCAAGCCGCTGCAGACCGCCTACCAGGCCTGCCTCAGGTCAGTGAGCAGCAGCAGCTGTGCAGCTGTGCAGCTGTGACGCAGGAGCAACGCGGCCGCCGCCGGGCCCAGCGCCGCGCGCGACCACGAGGTGCTGGCGCAGCTCGCGCGCATGCGCCTCAAGACCAAGCCGCTGCAGACCGCCTACCAGGCCTGCCTCAGGTCAGTGAGCAGCAGCAGCTGTGCAGCTGTGCAGCTGTGACGCAGGAGCAACGCGGCCGCCGCCGGGCCCAGCGCCGCGCGCGACCACGAGGTGCTGGCGCAGCTCGCGCGCATGCGCCTCAAGACCAAGCCGCTGCAGACCGCCTACCAGGCCTGCCTCAGGTCAGTGAGCAGCAGCAGCTGTGCAGCTGTGCAGCTGTGACGCAGGAGCAACGCGGCCGCCGCCGGGCCCAGCGCCGCGCGCGACCACGAGGTGCTGGCGCAGCTCGCGCGCATGCGCCTCAAGACCAAGCCGCTGCAGACCGCCTACCAGGCCTGCCTCAGGTCAGTGAGCAGCAGCAGCTGTGCAGCTGTGCAGCTGTGACGCAGGAGCAACGCGGCCGCCGCCGGGCCCAGCGCCGCGCGCGACCACGAGGTGCTGGCGCAGCTCGCGCGCATGCGCCTCAAGACCAAGCCGCTGCAGACCGCCTACCAGGCCTGCCTCAGGTCAGTGAGCAGCGGCAGCTGTGCAGCTGTGCAGCTGTGACGCAGGAGCATTCCCTTTATTCTCGTAATCTGATGGGCGAAATCAGGCGCAGGGCCAAAAACTTTATATACTATCCTAAATGAAAACACCACCAACTTTCGGAGTACAGGGTGTTAGTGTAGGTGTAGTTTCACCCCGGTCGAGCCGGCCCATTCGTGCTACAATTAGAGCATAACTGTACCGTGGCTCTAATAAGTGTAAAACGCTTCAAGAAGGTGATCAATCAATCGTTCTAACACACTCCGATATAGACCAATGTAATGAGATTATTCGTGCTAAAGCCATAATATAAATACAACATGACTCTGTTGCTCTCGCTCACATAAGTTCGTTGTCCATTTGAAACCATTATTGATGTGTGTGGTGCAGGGAGATGGTGTCGGAGAGCCCGGCGCTGCTGCGCAGCGTGGTGACGCACACGATCTACAACGAGCTGTCGAACGCGCGCTCGCCCAACAACATGGCCGTGCTGGCCGCGCTCATACACGCGCAGCCGCAGCTCGTGCCCGCCGCCATCGCCGAGACCTACCAAGTACGTGCGCTGCACAACCGATACTATATCTGTAACCATCCATTACATACATCCATCCTTTACAGCTTATAAAAGTCCACTAATGAACATAGGTCTCCCCCTTAGATTGCTTCATAAGGGGGATTTTGGCATAGTTGCCACGCTTGGCAGGATGATTGGCAACGATATATCTATACAAATAAATAAAATTGAAGTGTCTGTTTGTAATGTCAAAATAACAGCTTTTTACTAAATGCATATAAAAGTATAGTATACAGTAGTTATAACAAAATAAAAAATACATTTTTAAATTATTACCTTTCTGTTTGTTCCGGCTTATCTCCGAAATGGCTAGATTGATTTTGACGGGACTTTCACTGGCAGATAGCTGATATTATATGCTACTTAGACTACTTTCATTTTAGAAAAATAATTAGTGTTCCGCGCAATATAATTAAAACTCATGAAATATAATTGTAATATATTCTACGCGGACGAAGTCGCGGGGAACAACTAGTTACCTATATTATACGTAAATGAAAAACTTTGTACCCCTTTTCAAGCATATGCGCATAGCAAAGTAAGCATGTGCGCGCAGCACAAAGAAAGAGCTTTGACAAAGTTAAAGTTTATATAAAAAAAAAGAGATAATATGTGTTACTAATACATTAAATAAAATAATTCTAACAACCAAAATGTTTAATATACCACGTTTTTTTCTTCCTATTCTTACATTTTCATTCGATTCGGAGGTATGTTCTAAACAAGCCTCTACTTCATTGGGAAGTAAGTTTAAAATCAATTACTTAATTTGACCCGAACAGAGACACGAAAGCGAATTAATAAAAATGTGATAATAATAAATAAACTTTTAATTAACTTATTTTTATTAATTCCCGACGTTTCGGTGGGACTGAGGTGATTGACGTCCCGATGTCAGAGTTAACCTGGAGTACCTTCAGCTTTTTTAATTATTAATTTTGGTCCGATCTACGCAGAACGAACTTAGTGTGTCTTGAAGTCTTGCAGTGGTATACTTGGGTTTAGTTTTAATTTGATTAATTACAAGATCCCAAGCAGGTGGTAGTACCCAGCCTCCCTCTCTATTGAAATTAGGATGTTTGTTAATATTATTATGGGACCAAAAATAATAATATTAAGTAAGATTTCTAAATAAACTTTTTATTTCTATTATGTATTAACATAAAGCACAGAGATGAGAAGTTGAGAACTGTAATAAAAAACTATGACATGACAAAAACATTTTCCGGGAGGCATAGATACAAAAAAAACACACCAAGCAGCAAGGATTCCTTTTTTTTTTTATAGGGCAGGCAAAGGTAACATGACTTATGTTGTATACAGTATGCATTATAAAATTTATCACTTAACACTCCCAGTTAAATTTTAGAATGATTACAATACTATACTTAAATTAAGCTTCAAACCAGCTTACTTACTGTCTACCAACAAAACTAACCTTTAAACCTACTAAGTATTTAATATTATACCTAAAAACCTCAGTTTATATTCAGTACTTGATCTCTGTTAAGAATAAATTTACCAGAAGGTAAAGCTTTTGTTAAAAAATCTGCAAGTTGATTTGAACTTTTCACATATTGAACATTTATTACATTTTGTTCTACCTTTTCTCTGATGAAATTATATCTTATGTCTATGTGCTTTGTTCTTTTGTGGTAAATAGGATTATGAATGAGTTTAATAGCACTCTGATTATCTATACATAGGGTTATCACCAATTGTGGTTCATCAGTATCAATTAATAACTGCCGAAGCCATAAAATTTCTTTGGCAGCCTCACTTGCAGCCATATACTCTGATTCTGTAGTTGATAATGCCACAGTATTTTGCTTCCTGCTAGCCCAAGAAACAGGTCCACCATTCATCATAAAAATATATCCTGTATTAGATTTTCTAGAATCAATATCTGAGGCAAAATCAGAATCAGAAAAACCTACTAGTTCTTTGTGACAATTATAAGTAATACAAACATCTTTTGTCTTTAACAAGTACCGAATAATTCGTTTAACAGCATTTACATGGTCTTTACTGGGATTATTTAAATATCTACTAACTACATTCAAAGAATAAGAAATGTCAGGCCTAGATACGGTTGACAAAAACATCAGGGCTCCTACTGCTTCCCTATATGGAAAATTAATGTTACTCTCACTATCGTTTTTCTTTAAAATTACATTATTGTCAGCAGGGGTACTACAAGGATTGGCATCTGACATGTTGAATCTATTTATAATTTGTTTTATGTACTGTTTTTGACTTAAAGTAATTATTCCATCATTTTTAGTTATTTCCATGCCAACAAACATATTTAAATTAAATTCTTTTATCTTAAAACTTTGTTTTAAATCATTTATAATATGCAACAATATACTTTTACTTTTTGACAATAATAAAGCATCATCTACATACAAGATCAAGATAACTTTATAATTATTAAAATGACCCACAAATATACAGTTGTCAGAGGGACACATTTCAAAACCATAAGTAGTTAGGAAAGAAGAGAATTTTCTATTCCAACAGCGTGATGACTGTTTTAGCCCATATATTGATTTTATTAACTTACAGATTTTCCTTGGCTCAGCATGGACACCTTCAGGCACCTCCATATAGACATCCTCTGATAACTCACCGTACAAAAATGCTGTTTTGACATCAAATTGTTGTAGTTCATAATTCTCTCGAGCTGCAAGAGATAATATTATTCTAATGGAATCGAATCTTGTTGTTGGTGAAAATGTTTCCTTGTAATCGACGTTCTTAGTTTGTGTAAACCCACGTGCACAAAGACGAGCTTTGTATCTTTCTATATCACCATCTGAATTTCTTTTTACACAAAATACCCATTTTGAGGTCACTGTTTTCTCATTATTTCTGTTTACTAACTTCCAGGTTTTATTTTCTTTTAATGACTCTAATTCTTCACATATAGCTTCCTTCCATTTATTACTATTTTTACAGTTTATAGCTTCTTCATATGTCGTAGGTACATCTAACTCAATAAAATTTGCTTCTTCATTTCTTTTCCTTCTAGGTCTCAGTGTAATATTTCTTTCATCATCTTCAGAAATTATTTGTGGAGGCTGGTACGTCACATCATTGGGATCTTCTTGTGTTTCTACACTTTCAAAACTAGATTCAGAAATATTTTGGTTGTCTCCTGGAGAAACTGGTATATCTTGTATGCCTTCTCCTTGCTCTTGTTCATCGGTGATAGAAATTGAAGTTGTGTGTTTCCTCAGTACTGGTATGTTGTTCTCATTGAAGTGTACATTTCTACTTATTGTTATCTTCCCACTTTCAATATCAAACATTCTATAATTTTCATTTTCATATCCTACTAATATTAATCTTACACTCTTTTTATCTAGTTTTCTTCTTCTTTCATCAGGTATATGGACATATCCTTCTGAACCAAATACTCTTATATGTTGAAGGGCTGGCTTCTGTCCATTCCACAGCTCATATGGGGATACATCCTTTGTCTGGGTAGAAGAACTTCGATTTAATAAATAAACAGCACAGTTTACTGCTTCAGCCCAGAGATCCAATGAGATATCACGAGAGTACAACATAGATCTTGCACTCTCCATTATTGTCCGCATTTCTCTCTCCACTCTACCGTTTTGTTCAGGCGTGTAGGGTGCTGTGCGTTCATGAACTATTCCTTCACTATTCAAATAAGATTTAAGTTCATTGTTAACGTACTCACGTCCATTGTCTGTATGCAATATACGAGTGCCATGACCAAACTTATTTTTCACTATTGCATTGTATTTCTTAAAGCAATCCAGGACATCACTTTTGTGCTTGATAATAAACACATGTCTATAGCTGGTGGCACCATCTTTAAATAAAACAAAATATCTTGCTCCAGATACAGATGTATGTTCTACAGGTCCACACACATCACTGTAGGTTAAATCACCAGGTTCACATTCTCCTCTACAAGATTTATGAAATGGCAAGCGGCTCCGTTTGCCATATTGACAAGCCTCACACACAAAGTTGATGTCATCCGTTAACTTTACTGGAATTGCACCATTCTTGCTCATGTTTTTCACTTCCTTCAAGTTTAAATGTCCCAAACGTTCATGCCAGATTTTCAAACTTGACTGTGCTAAATTACAATCTATTTGCACTGTGGTTTTAATATTTACTTCATATAGATTATTCTGCTTCAATGTTGCAGTCATAACAACAGTATTATCTTTTAATATTAAGGCCTCATTGTACTTCTTAATTATAACATAGCCTTTTCTTGTTGCCATGCCTTCTGAGAACAAATTTCTGCGTAGCTCTGGTACATAAAGTACATCTTCTAGAATACTTTTCTCCCACTTTCCATTCACACATCTATTAATTAATATATTTCCACAAGCTTGCACCACTAGTTCCTTCTTATTTCCCAATCTCACAGTTGTACCACCACTATTCTTGCCATAATCCATTAACTCACTGAAATAATCGCGCCTGTATGACATGTGTGCAGATGCACCACTGTCAAGAATCCATGTATCTATATCTGCTTCAGACTGTAAACATTGCTCGGCACTGAATGCAAGCATCTTTTGCTCTTGAGGTTTCCTCTCAGACTTCTTTGGGGCTCGACAATCTCTTGCAAAATGCCCTCTCTTGTTACAGTTATAACATATAAATCGATGCTGATTATTTTGACCAGACGTTGAAATTTTTTGCATATTGTGATTCTGAAATTTTCTTTGTGGCTTAGAATGTTTCATGGCTACTAAAGCACTCTCAGATTCCTCCTCATTTGTCAAACTCGCCTCCTCATCTAATAATCTTGCTGTTAAGTTCTGAATTGTTTGAGAATGTGGATCTAATGACAGCCATGCCTGACGCAGAGAACGATACTTTGAAGGTAGTGTACTTAATATTTTTGTCATAATTGCTGTATTACTTATTTCCTCGCCAGTCTCTTTTAATTGTTTAGCTAAGTTCTCGACTTTGGAAATATGCTGTGCAATACTATCGGTTGATGACATCTTATATTGATAGAATTTCTCGTGCACCATCATTTTGTTCAGTTCCGATTTTTGTTCGTAAATTGATTCCAACCTTGTCATCACTTCCTTTGCTGTTTCACAATTTTCAATTAATTAGATTTGGTTCAGTTCCATAGACGAAGTTAATAGAAACATGGCCATGCCATCATTTTTGTCCCACTGCGTCGTATCACCCACCGTCGGTTTTTTTTCATGGATATTTAAACCTTTCGCTTTTAAGGCACAACTGACTTGAAATTTCCATTGTCGAAAATCCTTGCCGTTAAACTTCTCAATTCTCATTGAATTTGTGACTTCCATTTTGTTTTCTTCACTATCGAACACGTGCTTGTTTTCACCTTATAAGTTCTGCTCTTTACTCAGTTTATTACGAAGCGTACCTGGGCCCATAACCTATTATTATGGGACCAAAAATAATAATATTAAGTAAGATTTCTAAATAAACTTTTTATTTCTATTATGTATTAACATAAAGCACAGAGATGAGAAGTTGACAACTGTAATAAAAAACTATGACATGACAATAACATTTTCCGGGAGGCATAGATACAAAAAAAAACACACCAAGCAGCAAGGATTCCTTTTTTTTTTTATAGGGCAGGCAAAGGTAACATGACTTATGTTGTATACAGTATGCATTATAAAATTTATCACTTAACAGTTAATTTCAATAGCCTCACGTATCATCATTGGCAGGAATCGATGTTCTTTCGCGAGAACTTGTGGTTTATCAAATCTAATGTAATGGCGGGGGCCGTCTAGGATATGATCACAAACTACAGACTTCCCGAAATGTTGGTACTTCACGTAACCTATGTGTTCTTTTACGTGGGTTTTTATTGATCGTTTCGTTTGCCCTATATATGAGAGACCACATTCACAATCAAGCTTGTACACTCCTGCATCTTGTAGAGAAATATTGCACTTGACGAATGGTAACAAGTGACTAATCCTCTTCAGCGGCTTGAAGAATGTTCTAATAGTAGCTCGCTTCAAGATGTAGCCAATCTTGTCTGTGACACCTCTGACATATGGTAGTACAGTAGGCACACGCTCGACTGTGGCCGGCTTCACTCGGTCACTGTGACGTAGGCGTGGGACCCGAAGCTTATTGTCGTGCAAAATTTGCTTGACGTGTTGGAGCTCGGCGGCCAGGTGTTTACTGTCACAGATCCCTCGTGCTTTCTGAAACAAATATTTACCCACGGTAGCTAACAGTGAAGGTTGGTAATGAGAATCACCGTTTAAATATCTTTCTGTATGGGTCTTTTTTCTATATACAGTGTGGCTCAAGGTGTTATCAGGATACCGAATTACTAACACATCTAGAAAAGCTAAAGAATTGTTTGCCTCTAACTCCATAGTAAACTGAATTTTAGAATTTAAAGAGTTAAGATGGTCTAAAAATGCAGTTACTTTATCTAAAGGTAGAATTGTGAAAGTGTCGTCTACGTACCGCTTGTAGAATCTTGGTTTTACGGGAGAAGTAAGCAGGGCTTTATTTTTTTATTTTATTTTATTTTATAGAATAAGGGTAACAAACGAGCACACAGTCCACCTGATGGTAAGTGGTTGCTGTGACCCATAGACATCTACATTTATTCTCAATAAAGAATCAAAATGCAGATGCGTCGTTACCCGTGAGTACTGATGGAATGCCTCTTTTCCAGTAAAAAGGGTCTCCGGTTCTCTACACTCAACATACGAAACATAGCAGTGTCAAGCTGCCTGGTATTCTGTGAGAGCATTGTCCTTCCCCGGTCAAGCCGACCCATTCGTGCTACAACTACACTACCAATATAGCTGCAGCATAGCTCTTCCATGTGAAAACCTGAATCTATTTCGAAAATCAAAATGCAGAATTGTTAATTGGCTCACTATGGGGATATTTTTCAAAGTTTCCACACTCGGCAAATGGGTTGACAACCGCGCCATTTTTTAATTATGTCTATGGCTTAATTAAAAAATGGCATGGCTTCTCATAAAATACCAACGTAAAATAGCAGCTTACGGCTATAATGTTTCGTGTGGTCAGGTGTAGTGTAGTGATCCTGATGTGGATTTGAAAGATTTAAGGTTCATAAGCTTACTACCATGCTTACTCGTATCAAAAATTCATGAGAAAGTGGTATATAAGCAACTAACAGTTTATCTTGCAGATAATTCCATTCTATCCGATCTTCAGTCAACGACGGGTATTAAAATAAGTTAATTAAACGCGATAAAATCGATAAAATTAGTTTTATCAACGTGAGTATTCCTGAAAATCTATAAAATAATTTATTCAATCAGTTTTTAGAAGGGGGCGGATTACTGCTACTGCGCTTTCTGATGTAGTGGGCAATATATTGCAATCTCAAGATGTAGATCAGGGAAATGTGCTCATCCTATTGAACTATTTTAGGGCACTTGATACATTAAATACGGCATTACTTGTGTCGAAAATGGCATATCATGATTTTGATCACAAGATATTAAAATGGTTTAGCAGTTATCTCAGTGGGCGGTCACAACAAATAATATAAAAATAGAAAATGGCTAAAACTGCATATCATCTCCACAGCAGGTTGTGAAAGGTGTTCCCCAAGGATCGATTCTAGGCTCTGTGCTGTTTGCTTTGTATACTTCGAACATTACTTATTTATTTATTTATTTATATATTTTTATTACGTTTGGTAATTTCCCGTACAAAACGCTAAAGTCAATTTTTTTTTTGTAAAATGTATTTAATTAATCAAAGTATGCACCGTTGTTATCTATGCACTTTTGCCATCTCATAGGTAGTTCATTGATCCCTTAACTAAAAAAACCATGGGGACGAGAATCAATAAACTATTTGAAGGTGGTTTGGACTGCCGCATCGGAGTTGAATTTTTTTCCACGTAAGAAGTTGTCCAAATTCTGGAAAAAATGGTAATCTGTTGGAGCAAGGTCCGGGGAGTACGGTGGATGTTGCAAGACATTCCAATTGTTACGGCTCTCAGTTGCCCAGACAGAAGTCGACTGTATTAGGGCCCATCAGTAGTACACTCGACGATTATTATCAACTAATAGCTGATAAGCAAGCACAAACTTACCGAGTTCCGGAGGTAGGGTCGACCACAAGGCACCGTCAGGGGCAAGTGGGTGGTATGTAAGTGTAAATGTAGTAGTGTGTAAGTGTAACCTGACTTCACCGATGTAATCGGCCAGCAGCCCACATCGCTGCTCGACTCCACAACTTCGATCACTCCGATGGCGTTCACCAATTAGACTTTCTGCTTCTATTTCACTATAGTAGTTTATCAACTTTATTGTACATTTAATTAACTTCAAATTTAACTAAATCAGCGTTAATCGAACTTAGAACAAGTGACACACTGCACAACTTAAGAACTGTCGGTCAAGGTTCAATGTCCCATGTTCACTTAGCACAAAACTATATTTAGTCGGGTCGTAAGTTCTGTCAAAACCTTATTATTTAAAAAATATGAATACTGGCTAGATGAACTTCACCAATTTTAAAAATATTATGTATGCGCTTGCCAAAAATAAAAAAAGACATTAATTTTTATTCATTTTCAAATATGGAGTGGTCGAAGAAAGAAGATAGAGTAGCGGTTATCGCCTTGCACCGTTGTGGTTACGCGACAAAAGAGATTTTCAATATTCTACAAAAATTGAAACTAAACCTACGACTTGTTTATCGCACTATCAAGCGATTCACTGAAGATTCAAGCTTCGACGATCGTAAGAGGACCGGCTGAACTCGTACCGGTAGGACACCCGCGATCATCAAAATAGTGAAGGCGAGAATCCAACGAAATTCTGTTCGTAAACAAAAAATCTAAGCTCTTCAGATGGGCCTTAGCAGAAACACAGTCAAAAGAGTTATCAATGAAGCACTAGGACTACGAGCTTATCGTAAGAAGACCGGACATTTTTTGAACGAGCGTTTGAAAAAAATTAGGCTGGATAGATCCTGCGCTTTGTTACGGCGGTATGCGGGAAAAAATACCGCGAAATTTTGTTTTCCGGTGAAAAAATATTTAACATCGAAGAAAGTTATAATAAACAAAATAATAAGGTGTATGCCCACAGCAGTGAACAAGCCAGCACGCGTAATCCGAGTGTTCAACGAGCACATTATCCTTCGTTACTCATGGTTTAGCTTGGAGTCTCATATTCAGGCTTAACTGAGGTGTTTTTCTATGAAAAAGTTGTAAAAACCAGTGCCGAGATGTACCAAATTACCGTCCTAACAAACATAATGGAACCTCTTTCTCAAACAATGTTCAAAAATAGACATTGGATATTCCAACAGGACTCTGCACCAGCTCATAGGGCACGAAGCACGCAAAACTGGTTGACCGCCCATGGACTTTATCGGACATGAAGACTGGCCCTCTTCTAGTCCAGATTTAAGACCACTGGATTATAAGATATGGCAACGTTAGGAGGAGAAAGTCTGCGCCAAACCTCATCAGAATTTGGAGTCTCTCCGAGCATCTTTGGCTAAAGCAGCGGCAGTAATAGATATGAGTGTGGTGCGTGCTGCGATTTATGATTGACCGCGTCGATTAAGGGCATGTATTCAAAATAGGGGAGGTCATTTTGAATAATGTAAATAAAATTGTATTCTAAATTAAATTACCTTTCATTTCATATATAAATTCTATATAATTATCAAAAAGTTTTAGCGTTCCAACCGACAAAGCAAAAATGTCTTATTACGATATTAAATGCCACACAAACTACTCGTCGACGCAAATTAATGGCAATCGAAGTTAAATTAATAACTCAAAACTCAAGGATAAGCCTCGTTATCACTTATACGAACGAAATAAGACAACACAATAAGAGGCACGCGATCTAACGATGGTAGCGTAACTAGAATCCTTTTAACCGACACGGCTACGCGGACGATTTATTCTTCTAGACTGGGTAAGGCGTAGCCGCCGCGTGCAAAACGAGCGCCGGCCGACCCAAGGCGTCAAACCGGTTTTGAATGCAAGTTTTAATGTGTTTAAGATTAGGCCTAAACACCAATTGTAGCTCCTCTAAATTAGTGGTTGTTTGTTGTGCAGTGTGTGGTCTTGCGTTCTCGTGAAACAGCAGTGGCCTAGAGCGATTGACCAATCTCGGTTGTTTAGCAGCTAGTTCTTCCTTCGTGGTTTGCAGTTTCTGATAATAGATATCTGCCGTAATCGTTTGGGCAGATTTTAGAAAGCTGTAGTGAACGACACCGGCGCTAGTCCACCAAACACTCACAAGTAACTTTTTCACAGTAGTGTACAGTATCCACTTTCCATCACAAGTAATGATTCGATTTAAAATCCCTTCATTATTGTGTCGTCAACCGAAAAAGTAACACAGCAGTCGACGCGTGTTTGCAAGTTCGATTCACTCAATTCATGAGGTACCCATCATTCAAGTTTTTTTACTTTCCCGATTTGCTTCAAGTGGATTAATACAGTTTTATCACTTACCCTGAAACCTGCAGCTATCTCTGAATTGCTTTGTGATGGATCCGATTCCACAACAGACTTTAATTCTTCATTTTTCACTTTGGTCTCCGGCCGTCCACGGGGTTGTTTCTGAAGGTCGAAATTTCCAGAATGAAAACGTTGAAACCAAAAACGTACCGTGCTTTCTTTTGCGACACCAGCGCCGTACACATCATTAATCCTTCAAGCTGTTACTGCAGCACTGGTGCCATGGTAGAACTCGTACTCGCAAATATACCGATATTTCATGTTTTCCATTGTGCGGTAACAAGCGATGCCAAAGAAAAAAATTATGAGAAAAAAACAAATGAATGACTGTTTTCAATACTCAAAAGTACCAGCTAAATGAATATATAAATTTGAATTTGGAATTCTTAACCAAAGAAAAGATATTTCAGATTAAAGTGGTCAGTACGACAAAACGCTAATTTAATATGTAAGGACCTAATATAAGCAACCGTTATTCATTACAGCCTATTAAAGTCCACTGCCGCACATAGGCCTCCCCCATAGATTGCGTCATAGGGTGGATATTTGCCATAGTTGTCACGCTTGGCATGCGGGTTAGCAACTGCATTTTTTTAGTCGTTATTAGGAATGCTGCCCATTCTCTGTATTGTTTCCCTCTGTCGCCGCTTACGACACCCACGGGATGATATGGGTAGTGGATATTCTTATACCGCCACTATACGGTACAAATTTATTTATTTTTACTTTAATTAAAACAAGAAATCCAAAGTATCTGCACTGTAAACAAGATTGGGGTCAGGAAACCAACTAGTAACTTATGCGTGTATCTTCTCGCATATTAAGTGTCCCCACGGCTTTGTTCCTTGGCCTTCAGAGGTAGTTACAAATATGCAGTACTCCTGGAATAATGTACTTCCACCATTACGTAATATAAAGACCATATGGACCATAGCATCCTCTTACCATCAAGTGGACTGTATGCTCGTTGGTCGCCCTCTCCTGTATAAGAGTGTAATGTAGTACGTTGTGCGTAGGAGCTCCTGTTCCGCGCGGAGGACTATCTGCGTCCGATGCGCGCCATGCTGCGCGAGTGCGTGCGAGCTGCGCGCGCCGAGACGCAGGCGCTGCTGCCGCTGGCCGCCGCGCTCGCCGCGCCCCCGCCGCACGACCCGCCGCCGGAGGTACGCACCTGCACACACACGTATCGTACACACGCTCATACACACAAGCACACGCTGCTGCCGCTGGCCGCCGCGCTCGCCGCGCCCCCGCCGCACGACCCGCCGCCGGAGGTACGCACCTGCACACACACGTATCGTACACACGCTCATACACACAAGCACACGCTGCTGCCGCTGGCCGCCGCGCTCGCCGCGCCCCCGCCGCACGACCCGCCGCCGGAGGTACGCACCTGCACACACACGTATCGTACACACGCTCATACACACAAGCACACGCTGCTGCCGCTGGCCGCCGCGCTCGCCGCGCCCCCGCCGCACGACCCGCCGCCGGAGGTACGCACCTGCACACACACGTATCGTACACACGCTCATACACACAAGCACACGCTGCTGCCGCTGGCCGCCGCGCTCGCCGCGCCCCCGCCGCACGACCCGCCGCCGGAGGTACGCACCTGCACACACACGTATCGTACACACGCTCATACACACAAGCACACGCTGCTGCCGCTGGCCGCCGCGCTCGCCGCGCCCCCGCCGCACGACCCGCCGCCGGAGGTACGCACCTGCACACACACGTATCGTACACACGCTCATACACACAAGCACACGCTGCTGCCGCTGGCCGCCGCGCTCGCCGCGCCCCCGCCGCACGACCCGCCGCCGGAGGTACGCACCTGCACACACACGTATCGTACACACGCTCATACACACAAGCACACGCTGCTGCCGCTGGCCGCCGCGCTCGCCGCGCCCCCGCCGCACGACCCGCCGCCGGAGGTACGCACCTGCACACACACGTATCGTACACACGCTCATACACACAAGCACACGCTGCTGCCGCTGGCCGCCGCGCTCGCCGCGCCCCCGCCGCACGACCCGCCGCCGGAGGTACGCACCTGCACACACACGTATCGTACACACGCTCATACACACAAGCACACGCTGCTGCCGCTGGCCGCCGCGCTCGCCGCGCCCCCGCCGCACGACCCGCCGCCGGAGGTACGCACCTGCACACACACGTATCGTACACACGCTCATACACACAAGCACACGCTGCTGCCGCTGGCCGCCGCGCTCGCCGCGCCCCCGCCGCACGACCCGCCGCCGGAGGTACGCACCTGCACACACACGTATCGTACACACGCTCATACACACAAGCACACGCTGCTGCCGCTGGCCGCCGCGCTCGCCGCGCCCCCGCCGCACGACCCGCCGCCGGAGGTACGCACCTGCACACACACGTATCGTACACACGCTCATACACACAAGCACACGCTGCTGCCGCTGGCCGCCGCGCTCGCCGCGCCCCCGCCGCACGACCCGCCGCCGGAGGTACGCGCCTGCACACACATACGAACGTACACATGCGCACACGCTGCGGCTGAGACGCAGGCACTGCTGCCGGAGGCCGGCGCTCTCGCTGCGCCCCCGACGTGCTCCCGACGCACGCACACACACACACACACACACACACACACACACACACACACACACACACACACATACACACACACGCACACGCACGCTCGCACGCACGCAAGCACGCACGCACGCACACGCAGCACACACGCTCGCTCAACGCACGCACACACTCACGCACGCACTCATGCACACGCACACACGCATGCACGCACACAAGCACGCACACTCGCAAACACATGCACACACACACGCACGTACACACGCACACACACGCTCGCACGCACACACACACACGCACGATCACACACACACATGCACGCACATACATACATACACACACACACACACACAAACACACACACGAGCACACACGTGCGCACATGCACACACACACACAAACACCCATACGCACATGCACACACATTCTGACGACGTGAAATTGTTATACAAAGCATGTTAAAATTAAGGAAAAAGTTGAGACGTTAAAAAAATAAAATCGTGCAATTGCGCACGGGCTGTCACACCACTAAGTTATTAAATATCTAATCTAGCGTATTATTATCGTGTCCTATCACAAACAAATTAAGAAACTTATTAAAATGTCCAAAAAACCAAAAAAAAAACAACAATTAAAACTTAAAGGACGTGTACGCGAATAACGAAAATTAGGTCAAGCGACTCATGAACCATCCTCAAGGACGCCGGCGTAGGACTATCGATTGCACGCACCAGAGGTAAATATGACTTTCGACACTCCGTCCCATTTCTTGTCACTTCGCGCATAGAGAATTATGCCTTACGTCCTTTGTTTTAAGTAAATTTTTCGCTTGTATTTGTTTTCACACACCCGCAGCGCGTGGTTCCTTTGTATTTAATTTCGCGTATAAAATAACGCTTTAAATTGTTAGCCGTAAGTACATTTTTTGCTTATTTTTTTCTTTATTTGAGTATTTTGAATTGGCAACGTTTAAACTAGGTATATTCGCCTTCAAATACCATGGGTCTTTGACCTTCTAGTATTCATCAGGTGATATCTGTATACATTTACATGATGTTATTTAATATTAAAAGGAAAAAAATGCTACGGTGACTAAATTATTAATTATTATATATTTTTTTAGTTGTGTATGTTTAAGGAAATATATGTAGAATAGGTCTTTCCATGTAATGTGATAACTTCATCGTCACTCGGTATACATATATTTTACTATTATCGGCACAAGCCTTCTCATATTTTTCAGACGTTTATAGATCATTTATCCGTCGCACTGCTTCCAAGAGTGTTGGCGGACGTACATGTTTCATTTTGCAGATTTTCTTACGATGTCTTCCTTCACTACCAATCAGTGCGGTTAAATCAGCACTTAAATTAGAGTTTTATGGGTGCCGGTGGAACCATAAATTCTTTCGTTACCGTTACAGCCTATTTAAGTCCACTGTTGAACATGGGCCTCCCCTATAGGTTGTCTCACAGGAGAATTGCTTACGGTCTGTAAAATTTAAAGCGAGCGCTTAAGATCTATCTGAGCTATCGTGTCTATTTATGTTATTACATGTTACATACAAATGCGCGAATTAGTAGTTATTTGTGTGGCGCCGACTTAAGATATTTATTTGCACGTTTAGGTGCGTGAACGCGCGTTCCAGGCGCTGGCGGACCTGTTTTGCTGCTGCTGTCTGGTGACTGCGGCGCTGGGCCGGCAGCAGGCGCCCACCGAGTTGCGCTCGCAGCTGTGCTCGCTGCAGCAGCACGCGCTCGCCTGGCTGCTGGACACCGCCGCATCCGTCTACCGGCCCGCGCGCCACGACTACCAGCTCGCGCTCAACAAGGTACCGCCGCGCTCTCGCTCTCGCCTATCTCTGTCGCAGCTGTGTGCGCTGCAGCAGCACGCGCTCGCCTGGCTGCTGGACACTGCAGGATGAAATGAGTTGATGTAATCACTTACACTTACTTGTGAATCTATCGAAAGCTCCCACTTCAACAAAGGAACAAATAAACAAACAAGCGAGTTCTCTATAAGCGAACACTGCTGCTCGAGCTTCAATTAAACGAATGTTGCTGTGGTGAAGTCAATGTCTTATACTCGATTCGTATATTCCAGAAATGTCCCTTTTTCCATTAGTTTTCATTTGTTAAAAAGAAATGTAAAAACTGTTTTTTATAGAAAACAAGTAGCAAAATTAAAAATTTTGTAAAACCGACTTGAATATAAATTATTAAGGATAACTCAAAAACTACTGGTCAGACCTTGATCAAATTTATATGAGACTGTATGCACACATGCACCAGCTTTCTAATAAAAAAGAAACATCGAAATCGGTTCACCTAGATAAAATCAATATATCCTCCTTTTTGAAGTCGGTTAAAAAATAATTTTACTAAACTCGACTTAAACGAAACAACGTCTAGTGTCTCACGAGTTCACAGACCAGTATTTAGTTTTATATATTTTTTCACGCATTGTACAACGGGTCGTTAAGCACTACACTGTAATCAGCGATGTTATTAACACTGCATAAATCAATAAAAATTATAAATTGGTTTGAAACTTTATAAAGTATGAGGACCCGGTTAGTAAAATAAACTGAAGATTCAACTACTACGTCGCTGTATGTTGCAGATAATGTTCGTGGAGCCGGCGGAGACGTACAGCAAGCCGGACAACTGGCCTCCGGAATCTGAACGTGCGCTCACATATCGCCTGTGCTGCGAGACGCCATTGCCGCAGAACACACTTCTGCGACTCATATTCATAGGACTTTCCAAAGTAAATCAATAGGCTAAATAATGATTTTAAATTTATTATCTTTAATAACTGCCTCGTTGGTCTGGTGGTTGTAGTAGTGCGACTGATGATCATGAACCCGGGACGGGTTAGAATCCCGAGTCGGGCCAAAAAAAAAACAGTTATTTAATTGAGGTTGTTATAAACTAATTTGCTTAATTCCGCGTAAAGAAAGAAAATGATGTGCCCTGCCCAGTCTTAAAGGGACCTCCCACCCTCCCTCAATCGCGCGCACTATACCCGTCGCCGTTAATCCCAGCAGCACCACCACACTAAGCACGACACACCACTCCCGAAAATACGACACGTGCTTCGCCTCTACATGAGGCATCCTCAGGTGAAGTAGACTCTGCGGAGGCTGGCCGCTAAGTGAGCGGCGAGCCAAAACTACTGCTATTTATACTACTTGCTGACGCAACCGCGCTCGAATTGCGTAGCGAGCGATTACGTCATGCGATCAATCACCGCCTGACGTACGCCGATATTTGCTGTGAAATTAACAACAAACTACTGCGAAACGTCCGCCTACCCTACAACCACGCAACCAAACGCTGACCACCGCACCGTGAGGGAGACAAACGACCATGTTGCGAGGCTATTATCATCAAGGAGCAGGCTTAAACATGTTTAAGAGAGGCGAGTTGGAAACATTTGTTTGTTCCTTCAGCAGTGCAACATTACCGTTATTATTTTTAATATCTCTAACTGTTCCAGCACACACAGTCGTAGCCCTTTATTACAAGTATGTAAGACTTTAAAGGAGTGGTCATTGGCTAGGCTGTGTCCAGTGTCTAAGAGATGTTTAGCAAAATGTGATTTATCGAGGTTACAATTGAACCACCAATTGGAAAAAGGAAATAAACGCCACTTTTTCACGTATGCACTTTTTTACAGTTTTACAATCTTTAAACGTAGCGCTACACTGTGAGTTCGAAAAAAGGAATAAAATATCTTCAATCCATATACATTCATGCGATCAAAAAAATTTTAGTCGGAAGAAGGGAACAAATCCGTCTTATATTTCCTTCTTCCAATTGTTACGTCAATAAAAATTAAACTTAACTTTATCGGAGGGAAAACTGCCTGAAGATTAACGTGGTCATCATTGTAATCGAGGTAATGTCTTACCAAACGAAGCAAATGTTGCTATTGTTGAACGTATTAGATCGTTTCTCCTTAAACAACAAACATTACAGCAGTAAACATGTGCAGTATTTAGAAGCAAACCTGAACGTCAAAATAATACATGAACTCTTTTGGAAAAAATACCCTCAATATCAATACATAAAATACGACTTTATAGAAAATATTTTAATGATAATCATGGCTACTACTAACTTGGTCGGCCACAAGTTGACGTTTGCTCGACTAGTGAGCAACTCGAAGCAAAAATAAAAAGTCCATCGCTTAATGAAAATGCGAAGAGAGTGGCAGTTGCAGAAAAAATGATACGCCTTAGACGTGCTAAAAACTTTATTTATGATAAACAAAAAGAAATTTTTGGCTTGTGTCAGGAAAAAAAAGATATTGGAGCCATTGTATTTGATTATATGCAAAATCTGCCACTGCCTAAGATCCCAGTTCCCAGAGAAAATTGTGGCTTTATGTATTTTATATAATGACTTAAAACCTAATTCAACGGATTTCTACACTTACCTTGAGGGTGAAGCTAAACTAGGCCTGGATGAAGTGTGTAGTTTGTTATGGAAAACGATACAGAATATGGATCCCTCTGTCAAAGAACACACGTTTTTAGCGATGCTTGCGGGGGACAACATAGGAATAACACCCTCATAAGATTTTTTCTTATCCTTGTTGCAATCAATCGTTTTAAAAAGGTATATCAATACTTTCCGGTGCGTGAACATTCCTCTTTACAGTATGATAGACATTTTGGGACTGCTAAAAGACATATTAAGAGAAAAGACAGGATTTACTTTCCAAATGAGTATAATAGTCTTATTTTGACTGCAAAAAGTAGGGGCTTTTCAGTTGTAGACATAACTTCAGGAAACATACTAGATTTTAAAAATTCATGGCAGAAGTACTATAAAAGAACCTGCAAGTCACTAGACAAGACAACCAAATTCAAAATTTCGCAATACAGAAGCTTTGAGTTTCCAGTCATAAAGGTTACTGGACATGTTCTGAATTTATCGATGGATTCGTTTCAGCTACATTTGTACTTCAGAAAACTTCTACTAACCCATAAATACCAAAAACTACCGCATATGTACAGTACCCAAAAATTATTACAAAAAACGTACGAAATGTACGAAAAATAACTCAATATATACCCGACGAATTTTAATATTTTTACGATATTATTATGACTTGGCCTACTTCAACATACGAAACTGCTGAAATAGATGAATATTAAAAGAGTCTTAATTAATTCTTTCAATATTTCTAACAAATAAACATTTTTTGTTATATTTTGTCTATTGTTTGAATTATTATTACATGGCAGTACATAATAAATTGGAAGAAGGAAATAAATCCAAGAAGTTTCCATTTAATTAACTCGACTAATATTAACATATATCTGTCAGACTTATTTGAAAATAATCAGAATTAATATTCTCTTCAAGTCTTTCATATGTCACATAAACCGAAGACACAATCTCACATAGACGAAAAGGAAATAAAATGTTTTTTTTTTTAAATTATCTCCATTCTTAATTTTATGGATTTATTTCCTTCTTCCAATTGGTGGTTCAATTTCTGTACGCGGCTAAATGCTCTTTATAACGTGTTTCGAAGTTGCGACCAGTCTGACCCACGTAAACGGCTTGGCATTCGTCACAAACAAGTTTATAAACACCAGACTTTAGACGAATATCTAACTTTATAATTACAGATATTCCTAAGTGAATTGTTTGTTTTGAATGCCACGTACACTCCACTCTGTCGAAGAGTATTAGCTATTTTTTCAGATATGGAACCTAAGTAGGTCAAACTGCCAACATATCGACGATCACTTTGAGGTTTAACCGCGTACAGATAATTGCGTACGACAAGTTTTTGTTTCTTTTTTATTACATTGTCAATGATATTCTTTGAATAACCGTTAGAGACCGCAATTTGAAAAATCACATTAAGCTCCTTTAAATAATTTTCTTTACTTAATGGCACAGTAAACAAACGATTAATATAACAATAAAAAGCGGCTAATTTATGTTGCCACGGATGACATGATGACGCAGGAATGACCGTGTCGGTATGAGTTGGCTTTCGATAAATTTGAAATTCATGTAACGACTTTTTCCTTGTTATTGTTAAGTCGAGGAAGTTAAGGACACAATCTTGTTCCAATTAAAGCTTAAATTTAATTTTTTCGTGGATTTTATTAATTTTATTAAGGAAAACATCCAGTTGCCTCTTTGTGCCAGTCCAGCAAATAATTATGTCGTCTACATATCGATAATAGTATAAGATATTTTGATTGACAACTATGTGTTGTTTTTCAAAATTATCCATAAAAATGTCCGCCATAAGAGGGCTAAGAGGGGAACCCATGGCTAGCCCTTCTTTTTGTAGATAAAAGTGGTTATTAAACCGGAAATAGTTTTGTTTCGTACACAGAGAGGTTAACTTTAGAACATCATTTGTTTCCCCGGGATGTAGACGACGTTTATTAATGGGATGGATGGGACATTTGTGAAAAGACTATCAACGTCTAAAGATAACAACATGGATTTAGGTGGAATACGAATATCTTTAATCTTGGAAATGAGATCTAAACTATTTTTAAGGCTGTAAGTTGGTTTGAATCCAGATTTCTCCCGCAGAAGGAAGTTTAACTTTTTAGCAAGGAAATAAGCTGGTGCACCTATATATGATACAACTGGACGAATAGGAACCTGTTCTTTATGTATTTTAGGTAACCCAAATAAAATGGGTGTTTGAGGATTCATTGGAACAAGACTGCTGCGAGACACGTTGTGGTCGGGAAAACCATATGATGACTGTTGTATACATACTTTAATATCCGAAGTAAACGTTTTGGTGGGGTCAGACTCCAAAAGTTCAAAGTCATCACCTTGGATAACATCGTTAACCTTCTGGCTATACCCGCTATTATCCATATAACAACAGTATTGCCCTTGTCGGCTTTAGTAACAATAAGGTCATTGTCCCTTATTCTCTGCTATAGTGACTTAAAAACAGGAAACTCCGGATTGCAATGGTAAGAAGCGGGTACAGCCTGAATTTCTTTCGCTACCAAACTTTTAACAATGTTATTTTTTTTTCTTTTATCATTCTCCTTCATCAGCCTGAAAAAGTGCACTTCTGAAATTCTCATGTTGTAAGATAATTGCTAATCAAGAATCATATATTTGCATAAAACACGGTAAATAAGTTGTTACATTAAATAAAAGATCAACATGTTTTGTCCTGTTAGGACGTGCAAATATTTAAATATATGATCAATTGAATTTAAATTAGTTATTATTTAAACAGTACAATTATTATTATTATAGTATTCATATTTAAAATCATAATTCATTACAAACAGATCGAATTGAATGAAATTGAATTAAAATTAGTTATTATTTAAACAGTACAATTATTTTTATTATTATAGTAGTCATATTTAAAATCATAATACATTACAAACATTATATTCATGGTCAAGTGAATTTATTTGTAATTAAAACTCCTTAATATTATAGAAAGCCCTGTCCACTAACCACATAAAAAGTTTGCTTTTAAATTTACTAAGAAGCAATGACATTATGTCGATAGGCAGTTTGTTAAACACATCCAACAACACACCATCGAGGAACAGCTCTTATGAGAGGTTGCCTTCTTTCTAAATGGAAGAACTAGTTTATCCTTATACCTTGTATTAAAACTAACAACATCACTATTTTTTGTAAAAAAACTGTTTATGTTTTTTGATCAAGACACCCAATTCGAAAATATAAATGCTAGGAAGTGTTACAATTTTTAGGGTTGGAAAAAGTGCTCTACAAGAATATAATGGACTAACCCTGCAGATTGCCCTTACACACTTTTTTGAGCAATAAAAGCTTTGTTCACTGTAGATCCATTTCCCCAGAGTATTACGCCATATCTCAAAACGGAATCTATATAGCCATGATAGGCGAGTAAAGCAGTTTTTTGAGATGAAGTCCTTGACAATCTTCGTAATGGGTAAATGAACTTATTGATTTTTGTACATACTTCTTTAATATATCTTTGCCAAGTACAACCATCATCAATATGTATCCCCAAGAATTTTGTATTTTGAACCCCCTCTAGTTTTTGTCCATTTTAATTAATGTCAATAGTTTCTTTATATTTCCTTAGGTTAAATTGTATTATTTTTGTTTTGCCTAAATTTACTTCGAGTCTATTCTTGTATAGCCAATCTGTGACACTTATAACAGCTGTCATTATTTTATCATTGTAATTGGATTTAGTGTCAGTACTTATTATGATTGAAATATCGTCAGCAAAAAGTACAGACTTGCAATTGATAAAATCAGGTAGGTCATTCACGTAAAGCAAAAAGAGAAGAGGCCCCAGGACACTCCCTTGCGGGACTCCACTACGATTGTGTTTATATTTGAATCTGTACGATGTCATTACATTATTAACGTCTATATCATTTATTTCAACACGTTGTTATCTATCGCTTGGATAAGATTTTATCCACTGTAATGCTGGGCCCCGAATGCCATAGCAGTACAGCTTATCAATTAAGATATCATGACACACTACATCAAAAGCTTTACTCATATCAAAAAAATACTGCAGATACTAGGTGACCTTTGTCAATACAATTAATTATTTCGGTAACCAATGAATAGGCTGCTAATGTGGTCGATTTATTTCTTTGAAATCCATTTTGCTCTACTTTTAGAATGTCAAATTTTGTTAGATAGTCGTATATTCTAGAATACATAATTTTTCAAAGATTTTAGACAGTATAGGTACTAAAATAATTGGTCGATAATTATTTATGTCGCATTTATCATCCTTTTTATGTAGCGGTGATTCGTCATATATGTCATTAAATGTCAGTTGCTTCATTATTTCTTTAAATTTTCTCGTATTGTCAGTGCTATAGTCTCTTCTAAGTATCCAATATGTATTTATGTAAGTTTTATATTTATAAGGAAATTTTATACTAAGCGTTTGACCCGTGTTATGGTCAGATAACCCCAATTCATATATTTTACCTTCGGCTTCTGGGTCATTGCTTATAATATAATCTATACAAGTTTTCTGTCTGGTAGGTTATTGTTTAGTAAAATGTCTTAGTAGAATTCAGAAGCTGGTGTGCACTTAAGTGTGTCTATATTAAAATCTCCGGCTATAATTATTTTAAAGTCATTATATCTGTTACAAATATTATAAAGCATGTCTTGAAATTTATTTAAAAAGTCTGTTACATTGGACTTAGGTATTCTATAGATGCAGATAACACAACAGCGCTGGTCTGGCAAAATGATACCACAAAAGTGTTTTCTGCTTGATATTTATTAATTATTGTAAGATCTGCAAAGTTAAAATTATTTTTACAAAGTATGCATACACTACCTCGTTTTACGTCAAGCCTTGAATAACTATTTGCAATAGTGTAGCCATCCTCCATCCATCATAAATTGTAAGATAGACGCGCCGGTGAATTTGCGATCGCAGTACCACACGTCTTGTACATTTGATGCTCGTTTTCATCGCCATTCTGTTTTTTTTAATTGTGACGTAATTGTATGGTTATACCACCATATATCGTAAGCCATTCTGGCAATTCGTATATTCGTCTCTTACACACATCCCGTGGGTGTATATTCTCTGCTGTTACCCGGCGCGTTGTTGCCACAGAAAAATAGTTTTTAAATCTATCTTATATAAAAGTGTAATGTAAAAGCTTCAATCTGTAGTTTTTAAATGTATCTTGTATTATACAGGACATTCCAGTATCGCCGGCGGAGGTTTTCGAGCTGATAGAACAGTTAGTGCGGCGCGCTTGTGCGCTTCCTGCTGAGGACATGCCGCTTCAGGTCGACAAGCTCGAGATCGCGGACTATATCTTCCAACTGTGCCAGTTTCACCCGCCTGACAACATTACACTCCCCGCTGGGTAAACACTTATTTGTTTTGAACTGTGATGTATAAACCGAATGATACAATATAACGATAAGGAATGTTCCAGTTAAGTATAATCTCACTTTTTTTATAGGATTGGTGTGACAAACGAGCACACAGTCCACCTGATGGTAAGTGGTTGCTGCGGCCCATAGATATCTACATCTATCCTTGTTTGACAATCAAAATGCAGATGCGTTGTCACCCTTGAGGACTAAGATGGAATGCCTCTTTTCCAGTAAAAAAAGGTCTCCGGTTCTCTGCTATCTGCTATTTTACGCTTGTATTCTGTGAGAGCGTGGTCCTTCCCCGGTCGAGCCGACCCATTCGTACTACAACTACAATTCGTACTACAACTACAATTCGTACGGTCCAGTTTTCGAGATACACCAACTGCATAAATAACTTCGTAGTCCTATATAAATATATAGAATTACAAAGTTACATTTGCAGTGAATGAATCAGTGTACCTATACATATCTCGTATAATATAATGGAATAATAGGTGGAAATGAGATGCCGTTAAAAACATAACTTGTAAAAAAAAACCAAGTCTCACAACTCAGTTCTTCTACCGTAAAAAGTTTTGAGATCCATTTAATACCAAGTCGGTTAATTTATTCAGTCACTACTTAAGAGTCCTTTTGTTTTAAGTTATTACGTAATTAGCTAACTTAACAACATCTTATAGTGACCATATCAATATTAAAAATCTTTTATGTTTTAAATAAATAAATTGACTTGGCAATCGCACTAAACAATCTAATTTAATATAAAATGTATTACTTGAAAGATACATTGTGTTTTCATGCGATGGCCAAGTCAATCTATTAATTTAAAATATAAAAGATTTTTAGTATTGATGTGATCACTATAAGATGTTGTTAGGTTAGCTATTTACGTAATAACTTAACACAGAAGGACCTTTAAGTAGTGACTGAATAAATTAATCGACTTGGTATTAAATGGATCTCACAACTTTTTACGGTAGAAGAACTGAGTTGCGAGACTTGGTTTTTTTTTTTACAAGTTATGTTTTTGATGGCATTATACTTACAACCAACACAGTGTTTGCCGACTTAAAAAAAGGAGACTTACACTTCGACTGTATGTTTTTTGTATGTATGTTACGAGATATCTTCGCCAGTAGTGTGTGTATAGTATCATTCGATAGTCGTAGTCAAAAACATCAGTCTATACGAAGATGAGTAACTAGATCATTAAAGTTCACTGGTATCGGGCAGTAAAGAAGAGCATCACCTACAAATACTTCAAATGCGGATGACAACAGTCTATCACCGGATACATTTCTAAAACTACAATTGTCAACTCGCCTATGGCAAATATCCCTTTTGTGAGTTTATGAGGTAGTTTAGGGTTCAGCCATGGACTTGATAGGCTGTTATGTATAAATGAATGTGTTGTGTTTATTGTAGAAATGTAATAGAGTTGTGAAGCAGTGTTGTGGTGTGGGTGTGGTGCGGTGTGCAGGTACAGCGCGCCGGCGCTGGCCATCACGGGGCTGTACTGGCGCGGCTGGCTGCTGCTGGCCATGCTGGCGGCGCACAACCCGCACGGCTTCGCCGAGCGCGCCGCCGCCACCTACCCCACGCTGCGCGCGCTCATCGAGATGTGCATCACCGGGTAAACACCTCACTTCATTTCAACACAAATACGAAACAACTTCAAATTTGTTTAAATGTAAGAATAATAAAACTGTGTTGTACCGTAGATGTCGTAAGTGGCGACAAACCCCCACCTTCCTCTCTCTCTAAAGATGCGCGAGTTACTTGCGCTAGGTTCTTTCCCGCATGCACTTTCTTGACTATCTACAATAGTATATTTCATTACGAGTGCAGAAAGCCTGTCATTGCCAAGAGTTCCAACAAATGTCTACCCGAGCCGAGGCGCAGCCGAAGGTGAGGGTTGACAGTCGGAACAAGTTGCAATGACAGTTCCACATGTGTACTGAACAACTATTTTTAATACAGTTGCGAAAAAAACGGAGAAATTTAATAAAGAACATTTTTGGAAAATGGCGCCAACCGTAAAAGAATATAAGCAGAGATTTTTTTGTTTTCTTCACCCATTCTGGGTAGGCAAAGGGAACTTTAGCGGTTAGCCGCCGTAGAGTCTATATCTCCTGAGGATGCCTCGTGTAAAGGCGAAACACGTGTCGTATTGTCGTCAGTGGTGTGTCTTGCCTAGTGTAGTGGTGTTGAGAATAGCGGTGCTGGGATTAGTGGTGACGGGGATAGTGCACGCAATTGGGGGAGGGCGGGAGGTGCTCTTCATAGTAGTTAAGACAGATCATTTTTGCGAAGTCAATTTTTTCAAAGCTTTTATAAAAGGGAACTATGCCCATACAGCCAAGTCTTCAGTAGATTTTTTTATTGATATGTAATAAAATGAAATTTAATGAGATGAAATGAAATAAAACCTAACCTAACTCATTGAATGAAATCATTAAATCTGATATTGAAACAAATTAGTAGCTTCTTTTTAGAAATATTTGCATGAATCATAAAAACTTCTATGAATTTTTTTTAGTAAAGCCTTCATGGTTGGTTTTTTCTTTTTAATAAACATTATTTTGACAGTTGGGAAAGAGAACGCACGAGTTCGGAAAAGGTAAAGAAAAAGCTCGAGTATGTAATAGCCCACATCCCGAACGCTATACGTCCCTGCAATACGCCACTTTTTGAGCAACTTTATTAAAAAATCATTTACTCTTCTTCTTGTCCATATGCCACACTCCCATTCTAGGCATGCCGAGCACATAACACTTTCAATTCCGGACAGATCTTGTATACCACGAGGGTGACACTGAAAGTTTTTAGAACTGGCCACTTGTAAACGATATAATAAAAATATGTCCAAATTTTGAAAATGGAAGTCTTTGCCAATATTATTGTGTATGCATTTTATTAATTTGTCATTTGTTTACGATTTGGCTGCAAATTGAAAATTGTCTGTGTCATGTCAGCGTGAATTTTCGTACAGTGATTTTTTATGATTCGATGTCATTTAAGTCAACAAGAAAATTATAGACTTCGATTGGCCTTTCACGATGAAGCCCCATCTCGTGCCACTGTTTACAACTGATTTAATAAGTTTAAACGTGGTCGCACTAATCTCACCGATGATCTGCGTGAGGGACGGCCTTCTACGGCGACGACTGAAGATAACATCATTGTTGTGCGGCGTATGATAAAAACTGACAAAAGATTAGATTCGGACAAGCTTAGGTATCGGTATGAGTCAAGTGCACAAAATCCTCCATGAATATTTAGCAGCCAGGAAACT
The DNA here is from genome assembly GCA_963668995.1 of Parnassius mnemosyne. Taxonomy (NCBI): domain Eukaryota; kingdom Metazoa; phylum Arthropoda; class Insecta; order Lepidoptera; family Papilionidae; genus Parnassius; species Parnassius mnemosyne. Next base: position 44,005,862 of record CAVLGL010000057.1, on the reverse strand, counting down.
TTGTGCCCGGTGAATACCTCATAATTTGACAGAGGCCCAAACACTCTGTCGTGTTGATTGGTGTCATGAAATGGTTCAAAGATTTAACGGAAGTAACTCAAATTCTGTGTTCGACATACTTACGGGTGACGAAAGCTGAATTTATTGTTATGATCCTGAAACTCAGAGACACTCTGCTTCTGGGTGTTTCCTTCCGAGGAGTTGTCAACTAAAGTGAAGAGAGGTCGAAGCGTGGGAAAAAAGATGGTGGCCTCGTTCTTCGGAAGGACAGGTCGTTAAGTAACAATTGTTTTAGAGGATCGAAAAACAGTTACTGCAGAGTGGTACACTGACAATTGTTTGCCACATGTCTTGGAAAAAGTTCGGGAGAAACGACCTCGCAGTAGGATCCTCTTTCACCACGACAACGCCTTGTCGCACACCGCCAAGCAAACAATAGATTATTCGGCGACGTCAGACGTGGAATTACTGGGTCACCCGCCCTATAGCCCCGACCTTGCGATTTTTATTTATTTTCGAAAATAAAAGAAAAACTTCGAGGAAAACGTTTTATGGACGCCGAGGAAGCAGGGGCCGAGTTTCAAAATGCCGTCTCCTCGACAGCATTTTGAAGCTCGGCCCCTAAGGACGAGTGGACAAAGTGCTTTTCTCAATGGTTCCATCGGATGCAGCGATGTGTTGATGTAAATGTACGCTATTTTGAAAACATATAATAAAACTAATAACTTCTAGTTTGTTCAGTTTTTGATTGTCTAAGAACTTTCAGTGTCACCCTTGTATGTTACCTTTCCATAGCTGTCCTCCGCACATGCCACCTATGCGTAAACTCCCGCTACCAGCCGAAGTTCTCCACCCACCTACCCTTCCGCGTATTATTCCATCCATCATCTTATATCGCAGGTCATACAGCCTACACTCCCACAACCTATGGTGCTCATCCTAGTAGGCCGTATCGCAATACACACGAATTACCAAAATTGACACTTTAATTACACAACACTAATTACAATCAAAAATCACACTAATAATAAAACACAGTTCGCCTTTATTTCGCTTCGAAGTATTCTCTTGTATCGCCAATTCAATACTCCCTCGGTCGTGGTCTATACCGGCCTTATATAGGGCCTCAGATAGATTCCAGAATCTTCTACTGTAGCGACATCTAGAATGTTCGAGTACATATCGGTCCCGAAATTTCTGGAAGGATCTTGACTCTCCTAGTTCTGCTACTCGACACTAGAGGGCGCTAGTGTACCTAGTGTTGCCATGTACACGACATTAATAGTGGCACGCAATACTTTCATTTACTCGACACTAGGGGGCGCTAGTGTAACTAGTGTTGCCATGTACAAGACATTAATAGTGGCGCGCAACACTGCCCCCTCCTAAGACATGCTCGTCCCGAGCATTATTGGCCCCATAGTAACGCGCCAGTCGATCTACATGGACAATCTTAGGAGTACCTCTGGCACCTTTCTGTATCCGGTAGGTTACGTCATTGATCCTTGTCACAATCCGGTACGGTCCGTCCCATTTAGCTTGAAGCTTAGGAGATTTCCCTTTGCTGCGAACTGGATTGTGTAACCACACTAGAGAACCTTCATCAAACCCCTTGTTGTTTATTTTGCGGTCATACCGTGTTTTCATCTTCTCAGACGTTTGCTGGCCCGTCTGTCTGACGTGCTCATAAATGTCATTCATTTTGTTCCGCAAGTCATTTGCATAATCGGTTATACTGCGTGGGGCATCTGGTGGTATTCCGGTGATCAGGTCTGCAGGCAGCCGTAATTCTCTCCCAAAGTTTGCGAAAGCTGGCGTCAATGATGTACTTTCGTGAACAGCGCTTCGATATGACAACAAAAACGGTTGTATGTGCCTGTCCCAGTCTCGTTGCCGTTTTTCCACAACTTTTGCCAGGTACCTTTCCAATGTCTGATTAAATCGTTCTACCATTCCATCAGATTGTGGGTGGTAAGAAGTTGTTCGTGTTTTATGAGTACCCATAACTCTGCAAGTTTCCTGGAATATTTGAGACTCGAAATTCCTTCCTTGATCGCTGTGAATCTCTAAGGGTACTCCAAAACGACAGAAGACTTCATGAACTAGTTTATCTGCAACTGTTGAAGCTTCTTGATTTGGAATGGCGAAGACTTCTGGCCACTTAGTGAAGTAATCCATCACAACCATGAAATACTTGTTACCACTTTCACTTTCCGGAAACGGCCCCGCAACGTCAATGGCTATCCTCTCCCATGGTGCACCAACATTGTACAATTTCAATGCGCCTCTACTACGAATTTGAGGTCCCTTTACAGCCGCACAACTTGTACATTTGCGGCACCAGTCCTCGACATCGTCACGACAGTGGACCCAGTAAAACCGTTCTCGGATCTTCAGGAGAGTTCGTTTAACTCCCAGGTGGCCTCCTGAAGAACTACTATGGTACAGTTGTAGAACATCCGGTACTTTAGCCTTAGGGACAACCATTTGCAAATGACATTTGTCTCCCCGACCATTTTCCCATTTACGGCACAGGACTCCATCCTGAATCAGCAGGCTGTCCCATTGGGCCCAATAGCTTTTCGTGGTCGAACTCATTGCTGAGACGTCGCTCCACTTGGGCTTAGGAGCACTGGCCTTCATCCATTCCAGAATCGGCTTAATGTCCGAATCTTCCTGCTGTGCATGTTGTAGGCTGTCCTTCCACTCATTGCTGAGCTGGTCTGTCCTGAGCATTCTCACAGATACCACTTCCTTACCCTCTTGCCTAGTACAATGCTTGCAATCTTCAGGGCAAGGTCTTCTTGACAATGCATCTGCATTGCCATGAGATTTCCCGCTGCGATGTTCGATCACAAAGTCGTATTCCTGCAGTAGTTCAATCCATCTCGCAACTTGTCCTTCCGGATTTTTGAACTGCAATAGCCATTTGAGTGCAGCATGGTCAGTTCGTAAGTGGAATTTCCGCCCTAGAAGATATTTGCTAAAATGCTGCAAGGACTTTACCACAGCAAGCAATTCCCGTCTTGTGACACAATAGTTCCTTTCCGGCTTTGACAATGACTTGCTGAAGTACGCTATCACAATCTCTTGATCACCATTCCGTTGAGACAACACACCGCCAAGTCCTATATCACTTGCGTCTGTGTCAACTATGAATTCCTTGCCCGCATCAGGGTACCCCAAAATAGGTGTTTTGCACAGACGGTTCTTGAGCTCCTGGAATGCAATATCGCAACTTTCATCCCAGCAGAAATGTCGCTTCTCCTCGGTTAGCTTGTGCAGAGGTTTGGCTATATCTGCAAAGTTCTTCACAAATCGCCGATAATAAGAGCACAAACCCAAAAATGCTCTAACCTGTGTCTTGTCTTTTGGGACCGGCCACTCCTTGACAGCAGCAATTTTCTCTGGATCCGTGCGGATACCTTCTTCCGACACTACATACCCCAAAAAACTAACTTGCCGTTTGAATAGTGAGCACTTCTTTGGACTCAACTTGAGGTTGGCACTCTGGATCTTCATGAGCACGCGTTCCAGGTTTTGAAGGTGTTCCTCAAACGTACGGCCTACGATGATGATGTCATCCAAATAGACCAGACAAGCATCTCCAATTAGCCCGGTAAGTACAAGCTCCATCAACCTTTCAAACGTTGCTGGAGCATTGCACAATCCAAACGGCATGACTTTGAATTGCCACAGACCCTTTCCTGTGGAGAATGCAGTTTTCTCCTTGTCCTTAGGGTCAATTTCAACCTGCCAGTAGCCACTTTTCAGATCTAGCGTACTAAACCACTTTACGCCTGTAAGCATGTCCAGCGTGTCATCAATTCTTGGCAAGGGATAGCTGTCCTTCTTTGTAACGTCGTTCAGGCGGCGATAGTCAACACAAAACCGCATGCTGCCGTCCTTCTTCTTTACCAGCACCACAGGTGAACACCATGGACTAGATAAAGGTTCAATAACACCATCCTTCACCATTCCCTCAATCATGGTTTCCACTTCCTTTTCACGTGCTACAGGTAATCTTCTTGGCCGCTGACGAATAGGCAATTCTTGTCCTGTGTTTATTTTGTGTTGAACTAAGCCAGTCTTTCCTATGTCAGCTTCGTTTGACGAGAAAACATTGGCGTACTTGAGTAACAACTTCTTCGCCTTGACCATTTCATTCGGGGAAAGAACGCTGCGACAGTCTTCTAAGAGTGTGGTCACTCTCGTTTGTCCATCCTTGCTGGGGGGTCCCGGTCGATAGATATTCGCACCGACGTAACCAATCCACTTCCTCACTAGTACCAACCAATGTGCCTTTTTCTATAATCTGTTCCTGATCACAAATGTTCAGCACACGTACTCCTGAGATGTCGGCGGTTCTGACCAAGGTTCGAGCCACTTTCCATGGAAGGTCATTGTCTACCCTTTCCACGAGTACACAACGATGAGCTTGCCCAGGACTCCGAGGAAGACTAACCGGCACAATCGTTTCCGATCTCGGCGGAAGAACAATCTTCTTAAGGCTGTACACATTCCCTGGTAACGCCCCTTCCACGAAAAGTTCTTCTTGTCCACATTTCAAAACACCTTGCTTAACGTCGATCTCACAACAATTCTTCCTCATAAAGTCTAGGCCCAGGATGCAGTCGTCCATTATATCAGCCACGATGACATTATGCAGGTAGATCATGTTGCCTAGCTTCAACTCCATCTCCTTCTCTCCACGGACGGGTATGCGCTGACCAGTGGCTGTCACCAAATTAATGCGTTCTCGGTTGTATGCGGAGTCACCAAGGAACCGACTTATAAGTTGGGAACTGACAACCGTGCGAGAGGCTCCAGTGTCTATGGTCAGTTTACATGGCGTTCCGTTGACTTCGCCCTTGATGATTAGGCTGTTCCCATCATGAGTTTGTGAGATCGAAATCCTTGGGGCTCTTTTAACATCAGCCAGCACCCGCCAGTTTCCCTGCTGCTGCTGGGCGGTGCTATTATCCGCACTACCCTCTCGAGATCGATCACCTTCCCTTCCTACAGTTCGCTTAGGGCAGCTGGATCGAAGATGGCCCCTTTCTCCACAGCCGTAGCACCTAGGGCTGTAGCTTTTATTGCGGTCCTGAACTTTAGCTTTTGCAACCTCCCTGACGCGGTGGGAACGATGATCCTGCCGCACGGCTTCCACCTCCAGTGCATGGGTCAAGGCGTCCTTAAGCGTCTCGTGGTGCCCGAGCCTCACAGCAGCTCTGACTTCAAGGTCACGGATGCCGTCGATGAATGTCTGCACCAGGTTCCCTACAATAAGCGCAGGTACAGACTGGTACGCTTTTCGAACCAGCTTCTCCACCTCAAGGGCCCACTGCTGCAGGTTTTCGTTACTGCGTTGCACGCGATCTTTGAGCTGCGCACGAAAGACGTGTTCCAGGTGAGCGTCGCCATATCTCGCCTCCAATGCCTCAAGGAGCTGCTCGTAAGTCACTTCCTTACCGAGAGCTTCCAGAACAGTTAATGCCTGGTCGCGCAGGCCTAGGGTGAGAGCAGTCATGGCCTGACTTTTATTCCAGCCGTTCGCTTTCATGACAGCCTCGAACTGGATTTTATAGGCCGACCAGGAAGAAGTCCCGTCGAACGGCGGCACTTTGAATCCACGTAGCGAAGGTGTTGTAGCTACCACGGGAGCTGTAACTCCATCCTCAAGTTTGAGGTCGTCCAGCGTTTTCTTCACATCAGCCATCACGTTGTCAACCCGATTGTTCACTTGGTCGATTCGGGTTTCAGCTTCCGACAGGCGGTTGTCATGTTGAGCAACCCTATCCTTCACCTCCTTTATCTCTTTCCCGAAGGTAGCGTGAAGGTACTTCCTGAGGAGCATCTGTTCTTCCATACCGCGCTGCAGCTGCTCTTCCAGCCGACGGGTCTGTTCCTCCTGTCGGCGGGCCTGTTCCTCCTGTCGGCGGGCCTGTTCCTCCTGTCGGCGAGCCTGATCCTGCAGCATCATCATCAGAGCACTTAAGTCAGGTGCTGCAGATGCAGGAGCTGCTGACGGGCCAGCCTCCGTGGTTAGCAACTGGCCCTCCGACGTTTGCGGCGTTGCATTACCAAATCGTCTCTGGTCCGTCTCCTGTTGGCGTTGACTTCGGGTACGGATACCCTCCGTGTCGTCTTTAGGTAAAATCGGCATATTTGATCCCACTTCTGACACCAATTGTTACGAGCTTCGGGTTCGAGACAATTAAAAACTGCCGACTGAATTACCAAAATTGACACTTTAATTACACAACACTAATTACAATCAATAATCACACTAATAATAAAACACAGTTCGCCTTTATTTCGCTTCGAAGTATTCTCTTGTATCGCCAATTCAATACTCCCTCGGTCGTGGTCTATACCGGCCTTATATAGGGCCTCAGATAGATTCCAGAATCTTCTACTGTAGCGACATCTAGAATGTTCGAGTACATATCGGTCCCGAAATTTCTGGAAGGATCTTGACTCTCCTAGTTCTGCTACTCGACACTAGAGGGCGCTAGTGTACCTAGTGTTGCCATGTACAAGACATTAATAGTGGCACGCAATACTTTCATTTACTCGACACTAGGGGGCGCTAGTGTAACTAGTGTTGCCATGTACAAGACATTAATAGTGGCGCGCAACAATATGTAGGCACCGTAAGATGACTTTTTTTTATAACTTTTGTATTCTTTTATTACCTTTTTTAATACACCTATTTCGTTCTATCTCTACATCACCCCAAAGTCGACTTGTAGAAAATACAACAGTCATTAAGTCCGCCTATACACCACGTATGTATGTGAAGTTTTAAATAAGTAAAGAAATAAATATATAAATAAGAATCATGCTCTGTGTTATCTCATTGTCGTAATATTTTTAATTCTAGCAAACCGAGCATCGAGTGGAACAATAATTCAGCTGCCGAAGCAGAACGCGCGGAAGCTGAACGTGCGTCCATTCTGCAGCTGGAGACGCACTTAGCTACCGCCAGCAATGCTAAATTGCCTATTACCGAACACAGCTCGCGGTTGCTGAGCCAGGTATTGTGAGACATTTTAAATTATTCAGACCATTATATTATTTTAATAACTTTCATGGTTCTGCGAGCCGGGTAATTTATAAATTGTAAACCTTTGTTAATTAGTTACTTTTTAGTTTGAAAAATAGTATAAATTTTAGTTATATCAACCATATTATGTGTTTTGCTGAAAGAATTATTATATAACTAGCTGACCATGCAGACGTCGTTCTGCCCTTTCCGACGACCATTTGCTTTCCTAAAAAAGAAACTCCTGAAATTAGCAATAAAAAAATTGAGGGTCACTTATCGGGATAAAAACTATCCTATCTCTCAAGTTGGACCAAACTGCACACAGTGAGCCAAATTTCATTGAAATCAGTTCAGTAGTTTAATAGTTCATCGCGGACAAACAATGTGACACGTAATTTTTATATATAAAGATATCAACAATTTTCCCATAGCCTGAGGCATTTTTTACCAATCTACTAATCTCAAAGAGATATAGGAATAAAAAGAGAAGTAATTATTAATAAAAGAAATGTTATTTACAATATTATTCAGGAACAGTACTTAGCTAATGTAATATTAGTTCAAACTACAATTGATTGGTTTTATCCAAACACTGCATATTACTTAATATAATTTGGATCAATTACACTGAGTTTTATTTAAAAGCAACGAATTATATTCCTTTCATAGTAAATAATTGTTGCAGCTGACAGTGCTGGAGCCCTTAGGTCCGGCACGGCGACCACCAAGTGGAGTGGCGGACGCCTTGGTAGCGTTGAGTTCTCAGCTAAAGCTGGGACGGCTCCTGTGCCGGCAGCCTGCCCTGCTCCTGCAGTTAGTTGAGCGTCACGGGACCCGGCGCGCTATGCCCTGGTTGCATCAGCTGCTGCGACACGATCAGCTCGAGCTTAGGTATTGCGCTTGTGTCAATTGATGTTAGTTATTTTATCTTCTCTTGGCTATTTTACAATATCTTGCGGTAATACTTTTTCAAATCTAAATTTTGTAATGTTAATATCTGTTTTTTTTTTTAACTTTTAAACAGTTATTAACATTCTGTTTTAGTAATGAGTCGGCGACTGTTGGAGAAGTATTTAATGACGCTGTTGTCAAAATAGGAACATCAATGAAATATTTCACAAACACCGCTGCGACTTCTTGATTTCATTTAGTCAATTCATTGTTAATTTCATAATTAATCGACAGTTTGAGTTACGAGGTTTGTCTTTACCAGTTTCGCTGTGAATTATACTCCACGTCATTTTAATTTTATTCTTAGCCGTCTTAATTTAGTTGCTAATATGTAACGATTTGGCTGTGGAGCAAACTCTTTTAAATATTTTAGAACAATTATTGACATATTCTTTAAAAGCATCGGAAAGATTATATGATCTTTCATGGTAAAGGTCATATAACCTTCGTCTGCTTTTATCGATTCCTACTGTCGCCCCCTCATTAAACGCTTTGCGACTGTTTCTGGAGAATGTTTTAGAAGTTATAGAATAATTAAAACATAAAGCCTCTTATTATGATTTTCACAGGAGAGGAACGAAAAGTTGCAAAATATTTTCATTTTCTGAATTATCGTATCCATATATTCGTATTTATTTGAAAGAACTGTCAACCGAGTGTATTATCTATGTCAACCATAACCATAGACCAAACCTGCCATGGATTTAGTTTTTTTTGGGCTTTGGGGTTTTGGCCCAATCAACGCCATCTCTACAACGCTGAAGAAAACTAGCCTACAAGTGTTGTTACGGCCTACGGCTGCTCCCATAAAGGTCAAATCCTCAGGGGCCCATTCAGCTGAGTTTCGACGAGCAGACGTAGGTCGGGCCTCCTAAGGCCAAAGTGTAAAATCTCTAGTTACACTAAACAATAAGGGGGAGAGTTCTGTGGTACGGCCATTCAACAGGGAGAATATTAGACGGAGCTTACTTACCTATATCCAAGGCGACTGGTCCCTCCGGAGTCGGTCAGGTCGCATGTGGTTGTGTAGTTCAAGGGAAATAAGGTACTGTGATGTGTATCTGGGTGTGACTGATGGTGATTGACCTTAGTAGACCTTGGCCGTCGGTAGCAGCCCGGGTTTCAGCACCGCTCCAAATTGAGGTAATCTTCCGCGGCGCCGTCCACAGTCACTTTCTTCGTTCGTCACGATGACAGTCCATTAACTGTATCGTACTATTAACTAACTTACAGAAGCCACTAACTCTCGGTTGTTATAAAGCTTGACACACAAAAACGAACAGGGAGTGTCCGGATCAAAGGTCACTACCGCTTTGCGTAGCAACAGTTATTTCTAGAATATCAAAGGCCGCTTTAGCTAATATTGTCGAATGCACTTATACAGATTCTGAGTCAGACACAATGAGTCCCTGGGAAGCTCTCCAGCAAGGAATGCGCGTCACAAATTCTAGACAGTATATTTACTAACCGCGCCTAATTATTCCGAGTTCCCGAACAAAAATTGACAGCGTGCGGACGTTAGCACAGCTGGCAGGCGACTGCTGCGCTTGCGCGTTCTATGCACGACCGAATGTCAAACCGGTATGGCACCGAGCCGCGCGCCCTCTGACGTCGATTCCGAAAACAGCGTTTGGCGCGAACAAGTGTATTTACCTAGTTCACTAGAGGGCAGAACTTTCAATGCATTTTTAATTCTTCTAAATTTGTACGGCAGTTTCATCCCCCTGGTTTCAGCGGACAAAACAATTTGAGGTTTATATTTTTAAGCACATGCATAGATAATACACAAAATTGCACCACTTTTATGTATCAAAATTAAATTCAGACTATAAATTAAGCGATAGTTCAGAAGTGTATCTGCTGACGGTCATGTTCCCATAAAAATTCCGAGTATAAGTTACGTCCCGTTGAAACTGTCTGTTATAACATTTGGGTTTCCTGCAGCGTGCTGCCAGTGCAGTGTCTGTGCGAGTTCCTGTCTGCGGGCGGCGCGGGTGGCGCCGGTGGTGGTGCCGGCAGCTCCGGCGGCGGCGAGGCGGGCAAGGCGAGCGAGCTGTGCGCGCACCTGCGCCGCACGCTGGCCAGCGAGGAGGGCGCGCGCGCCGTGCTGCACTACTACATGCAGCGCCTCGCGCACGCACACGCGCCCACGCGGGCCGCCGCCAGCAGGGTGGGTCACAGAGTCACTGCGTGCTGCACTACTGCATGCAGCGCCGCACTCTGGCCAGCGAGGAGGGCGCGCGCGCCGTGCTGCACTACTACATGCAGCGCCTCGCGCACGCACACGCGCCCACGCGGGCCGCCGCCAGCAGGGTGGGTCACAGAGTCACTGCGTGCTGCACTACTGCATGCAGCGCCGCACGCTGGCCAGCGAGGAGGGCGCGCGCGCCGTGCTGCACTACTACATGCAGCGCCTCGCGCACGCACACGCGCCCACGCGGGCCGCCGCCAGCAGGGTGGGTCACAGAGTCACTGCGTGCTGCACTACTGCATGCAGCGCCGCACGCTGGCCAGCGAGGAGGGCGCGCGCGCCGTGCTGCACTACTACATGCAGCGCCTCGCGCACGCACACGCGCCCACGCGGGCCGCCGCCAGCAGGGTGGGTCACAGAGTCACTGCGTGCTGCACTACTGCATGCAGCGCCGCACGCTGGCCAGCGAGGAGGGCGCGCGCGCCGTGCTGCACTACTACATGCAGCGCCTCGCGCACGCACACGCGCCCACGCGGGCCGCCGCCAGCAGGGTGGGTCACAGAGTCACTGCGTGCTGCACTACTGCATGCAGCGCCGCACTCTGGCCAGCGAGGAGGGCGCGCGCGCCGTGCTGCACTACTACATGCAGCGCCTCGCGCACGCACACGCGCCCACGCGGGCCGCCGCCAGCAGGGTGGGTCACAGAGTCACTGCGTGCTGCACTACTGCATGCAGCGCCGCACGCTGGCCAGCGAGGAGGGCGCGCGCGCCGTGCTGCACTACTACATGCAGCGCCTCGCGCACGCACACGCGCCCACGCGGGCCGCCGCCAGCAGGGTGGGTCACAGAGTCACTGCGTGCTGCACTACTGCATGCAGCGCCGCACGCTGGCCAGCGAGGAGGGCGCGCGCGCCGTGCTGCACTACTACATGCAGCGCCTCGCGCACGCACACGCGCCCACGCGGGCCGCCGCCAGCAGGGTGGGTCACAGAGTCACTGCGTGCTGCACTACTGCATGCAGCGCCGCACGCTGGCCAGCGAGGAGGGCGCGCGCGCCGTGCTGCACTACTACATGCAGCGCCTCGCGCACGCACACGCGCCCACGCGGGCCGCCGCCAGCAGGGTGGGTCACAGAGTCACTGCGTGCTGCACTACTGCATGCAGCGCCGCACTCTGGCCAGCGAGGAGGGCGCGCGCGCCGTGCTGCACTACTACATGCAGCGCCTCGCGCACGCACACGCGCCCACGCGGGCCGCCGCCAGCAGGGTGGGTCACAGAGTCACTGCGTGCTGCACTACTGCATGCAGCGCCGCACGCTGGCCAGCGAGGAGGGCGCGCGCGCCGTGCTGCACTACTACATGCAGCGCCTCGCGCACGCACACGCGCCCACGCGGGCCGCCGCCAGCAGGGTGGGTCACAGAGTCACTGCGTGCTGCACTACTGCATGCAGCGCCGCACGCTGGCCAGCGAGGAGGGCGCGCGCGCCGTGCTGCACTACTACATGCAGCGCCTCGCGCACGCACACGCGCCCACGCGGGCCGCCGCCAGCAGGGTGGGTCACAGAGTCACTGCGTGCTGCACTACTGCATGCAGCGCCGCACTCTGGCCAGCGAGGAGGGCGCGCGCGCCGTGCTGCACTACTACATGCAGCGCCTCGCGCACGCACACGCGCCCACGCGGGCCGCCGCCAGCAGGGTGGGTCACAGAGTCACTGCGTGCTGCACTACTGCATGCAGCGCCGCACGCTGGCCAGCGAGGAGGGCGCGCGCGCCGTGCTGCACTACTACATGCAGCGCCTCGCGCACGCACACGCGCCCACGCGGGCCGCCGCCAGCAGGGTGGGTCACAGAGTCACTGCGTGCTGCACTACTGCATGCAGCGCCGCACGCTGGCCAGCGAGGAGGGCGCGCGCGCCGTGCTGCACTACTACATGCAGCGCCTCGCGCACGCACACGCGCCCACGCGGGCCGCCGCCAGCAGGGTGGGTCACAGAGTCACTGCGTGCTGCACTACTGCATGCAGCGCCGCACGCTGGCCAGCGAGGAGGGCGCGCGCGCCGTGCTGCACTACTACATGCAGCGCCTCGCGCACGCACACGCGCCCACGCGGGCCGCCGCCAGCAGGGTGGGTCACAGAGTCACTGCGTGCTGCACTACTGCATGCAGCGCCGCACTCTGGCCAGCGAGGAGGGCGCGCGCGCCGTGCTGCACTACTACATGCAGCGCCTCGCGCACGCACACGCGCCCACGCGGGCCGCCGCCAGCAGGGTGGGTCACAGAGTCACTGCGTGCTGCACTACTGCATGCAGCGCCGCACGCTGGCCAGCGAGGAGGGCGCGCGCGCCGTGCTGCACTACTACATGCAGCGCCTCGCGCACGCACACGCGCCCACGCGGGCCGCCGCCAGCAGGGTGGGTCACAGAGTCACTGCGTGCTGCACTACTGCATGCAGCGCCGCACGCTGGCCAGCGAGGAGGGCGCGCGCGCCGTGCTGCACTACTACATGCAGCGCCTCGCGCACGCACACGCGCCCACGCGGGCCGCCGCCAGCAGGGTGGGTCACAGAGTCACTGCGTGCTGCACTACTGCATGCAGCGCCGCACGCTGGCCAGCGAGGAGGGCGCGCGCGCCGTGCTGCACTACTACATGCAGCGCCTCGCGCACGCACACGCGCCCACGCGGGCCGCCGCCAGCAGGGTGGGTCACAGAGTCACTGCGTGCTGCACTACTGCATGCAGCGCCGCACTCTGGCCAGCGAGGAGGGCGCGCGCGCCGTGCTGCACTACTACATGCAGCGCCTCGCGCACGCACACGCGCCCACGCGGGCCGCCGCCAGCAGGGTGGGTCACAGAGTCACTGCGTGCTGCACTACTGCATGCAGCGCCGCACGCTGGCCAGCGAGGAGGGCGCGCGCGCCGTGCTGCACTACTACATGCAGCGCCTCGCGCACGCACACGCGCCCACGCGGGCCGCCGCCAGCAGGGTGGGTCACAGAGTCACTGCGTGCTGCACTACTGCATGCAGCGCCGCACGCTGGCCAGCGAGGAGGGCGCGCGCGCCGTGCTGCACTACTACATGCAGCGCCTCGCGCACGCACACGCGCCCACGCGGGCCGCCGCCAGCAGGGTGGGTCACAGAGTCACTGCGTGCTGCACTACTGCATGCAGCGCCGCACGCTGGCCAGCGAGGAGGGCGCGCGCGCCGTGCTGCACTACTACATGCAGCGCCTCGCGCACGCACACGCGCCCACGCGGGCCGCCGCCAGCAGGGTGGGTCACAGAGTCACTGCGTGCTGCACTACTGCATGCAGCGCCGCACGCTGGCCAGCGAGGAGGGCGCGCGCGCCGTGCTGCACTACTACATGCAGCGCCTCGCGCACGCACACGCGCCCACGCGGGCCGCCGCCAGCAGGGTGGGTCACAGAGTCACTGCGTGCTGCACTACTGCATGCAGCGCCGCACGCTGGCCAGCGAGGAGGGCGCGCGCGCCGTGCTGCACTACTACATGCAGCGCCTCGCGCACGCACACGCGCCCACGCGGGCCGCCGCCAGCAGGGTGGGTCACAGAGTCACTGCGTGCTGCACTACTGCATGCAGCGCCGCACGCTGGCCAGCGAGGAGGGCGCGCGCGCCGTGCTGCACTACTACATGCAGCGCCTCGCGCACGCACACGCGCCCACGCGGGCCGCCGCCAGCAGGGTGGGTCACAGAGTCACTGCGTGCTGCACTACTGCATGCAGCGCCGCACGCTGGCCAGCGAGGAGGGCGCGCGCGCCGTGCTGCACTACTACATGCAGCGCCTCGCGCACGCACACGCGCCCACGCGGGCCGCCGCCAGCAGGGTGGGTCACAGAGTCACTGCGTGCTGCACTACTGCATGCAGCGCCGCACGCTGGCCAGCGAGGAGGGCGCGCGCGCCGTGCTGCACTACTACATGCAGCGCCTCGCGCACGCACACGCGCCCACGCGGGCCGCCGCCAGCAGGGTGGGTCACAGAGTCACTGCGTGCTGCACTACTGCATGCAGCGCCGCACGCTGGCCAGCGAGGAGGGCGCGCGCGCCGTGCTGCACTACTACATGCAGCGCCTCGCGCACGCACACGCGCCCACGCGGGCCGCCGCCAGCAGGGTGGGTCACAGAGTCACTGCGTGCTGCACTACTGCATGCAGCGCCGCACGCTGGCCAGCGAGGAGGGCGCGCGCGCCAACGGTGAAACAAGTTCTCTGATGGTGATGTGATTCTCAAGATAGGTGTCTGTCTGCTTAGGCGCCTTTAGATAACATCGCCAACTGTCAGCTGTCTGCTGGCTCAAGTTTCTGTCAAAGCTTCCCAAGGGCTGCGCAATGTGATGCATCAACATATTGTGAAGCAGTGTGCTATGAAAGATAATTATACATTGTAACTTCTCACTTAGACTTCTCGGCTCAGACTTCTCGGCTCAGAAGGGCTAGAACTCAGAGCCGTAAAGCCAGTTATAAAAAAAACAATGTAAGCAGTGTTACTCGGCATCAAAAATAGGTAACAGGATGGTACCTATAGGCTTCAAGGTAAAAAAAATTCCTACCACCAAGTAAAAGTGAATTGCCGTTGTTCCATTCAACAGACTGAAAAGTCTACTGCTGAACATAGGCCTTATCCATAAATGGCTTAATGCCATAGTTACCATTATTGGTGTGCGGGTCGGCAATCCAAGTTTTTTGACGTGACAACGTCTTATAATTCGATGAAGCTGGCTGCACGCACGAAAAAACATGACTCATGCGGCGTTACCTCGCTCTGAGGCGTTCCATTTAAAGTGCAAGCGAGAGCGCGGAACGAGCGACAAAGAGGCACAATCGGCCTCCGCGTTCGGCATGTCCGCATGGACAGCTGCTATACAATAATACATTTACATGTTTTCGTCAAGTACGAAGTGCAGTGAAAAGTGAATGTGGTGTCAATTGTTTATAGCAACGATAATTGCGGCGATAAAGGTAATGATTCTTTCGATATTAAATATTTCTTATGACGTTATCACGTTCAACTATCGACAGTAAACCGACTTTACAGACTACCGATTTTTTTATAATCTTGAGTTGTTATCAGGAAAATGCTTCAATATTTCACATTGCGAGTAAAATAAGTGTGCAAGGTTGCTATCGACTGCCTTAAAATAAATTTAGTACCACAATAATTGTTATGTAATCATTTATATACGGACTATTTTTCTAAATATCATCCTTAGCTACGGCAACCGACTGAAACCCCAAAATAAACCAATAATATAATGCTTTTAGGGTCTTAAATTAGTGCTGTCGCAGTCTGAAGATACCACGGAGATGGACTACAATGCGGAAGTCAGCCCCGAGTAAGCTACTTTTAATTATTTTGCTATGTACAGTATCTTAAACTTCCTTTGGGTTGCGATTATATTTTGAGGGATTCTAAAAATGAATTCCAGTAACAATGCTTATTGTTGAATAAAACTACTTTCACGGATTCTATCGCGTTTAAATAACTTGTTTTTTATTGATTCCCGACGTTTCGGGTGCTTTACAGCACCCATGGTCACGGGGGACAAAGGTGATTGACGTCCCGATGTCAGAGCTAACCCGAAGTACCTTCAGCTTTTTCAATTATTAATTTTGGTCCGATCTACGCAGAATGAACTTACTCTCTTGAAGTCTTGCAGTGGTATGCTTGAGTTTATCTCTTTATTGAAATTAAGTTAATTGCAATAGCCTCACGTATCATCCTTGGCAGGAATCGATGTTCTTTCTCGAGAATTTATGGTTTATCAAATCTAATGTAATGGCGGGGGCCGTCTAGGATATGATCACAAACTGCAGACATCACGGAACGTTGGTGTTTCACGTCAGCTATATCAATAAAAAACAAGTTTATTAAACGCGATAGAATCCGTAAAAGTAGTTTTATTCAATGTGTAGTATTCGCGTAAATATAAGAAATCATAATGCTTATTGTATTAAAGATGTGAAATGAATTAGCTACTTTATTATATTGGGAACGGCAATATTACAAGGTTTTATTTAAGTTGCAATATAACTGTTTGTTGGGGTGGAATCTTGCACTTCAATTTTGAAGCAGATATCTTCAATCGATTGAGCTGAAATTTTGTATACACGTTAAGTTTGGATGATAATGCATGGTTAGCTGTGTGACGTCATTCTAAATCCAACATGGCGGAACACCCAAGATGGCGGACTAGTTATTTTTAATTCACTCCCGCAAAATGGGTATCAAATGAAAGGGCTTACTTAGTATAACTCGTGAAATAAAGTGACGTCACTCTAAATCCAATATGGCGAACTTGTAAAGATGGCGGACTAAGTTTTTTATGCTTTCCTACAATTTGGGTATCGAATGAAAGGACTTGCTGATAATACGAATGCGAGTTAACCAAAAATAAGATGGTGGTCATAAACTCGGTTGCTCCAATCCGTCTGAAATTTTGGTGTACTGGGGTTTTTGCAGTCCTCGATAACGATATTGAGGTCGAATTGTTCGAGTCTGTAGCATCGGTTGGTTTGACTTGTGTAATTTGGCGAGATAGGCGTCAACGGCATTGGTTTGCAACCTGTCTAGAAGAAGGGTAACTCCAAAATCAAACCTGAAACTGTGTTTCGTAAGACACAGGTAAGCTTCAAGCTGAAATAAGTAGTGCATTCCTCCTAACACCCGAGTCAAGATGAGGCCGTGCCGAGGACTGAGTGGCATCAGGGTGTAACATCATGGCAATCCGTCTGAAATTGTTGGTGTACTGGAGTTTTTGGAGTGCTCGAATATGATATTGAGGTCGAATTGCTCGAATCTGTAGCATTGGTTGGTAAACTTTGACTGTCCAAAGGTCTGGTGAATGGTGCCATTGGTCATATTACAGAAATCATATGGCCCTGCTTCCAGAGAGCACAAATGTATGATACTGACATACCATCCGTCCGTATAGACTTCGATAAAGACGGTGTCCATCTCATTAAACCCAAGACTGTACAATTTCCAGTAAAATATAGTCACGTACTGCCAATTATATTATGTTGGGCTTGCACAGTACACAAAATGCAGGGTAGTACTGTCGACCATGCCGTTGTATACTTAGGTTCGAAGCTCTTCGCCGCTGGTCAAGCATACGTGGCCTTAAGTAGGGTAAAATCATCAGGTCTCCTTATTGAAGAGCTAGACTGTTCAAAATTAACCAACAAACTGAATGAGATGATCAGACTGAGAAACCTGTCCAGCGATAACTAAAAAGTAAAAAAAACTTTTTTTAAGACAAGTTTTTATTTAAATGCGCTAAAAAGAATAAAATAAACTTATCCTTTAAAACTTTTACTATCAACTTATAACATCATTACTCAATTTATATGATATAAAAGCTTGTCGCGAGATTTACCTGTGTAGATAAACAGGAATTGATTGATTTTAATTTTTAAAATTTTCAAACTAAGTAGAATAGAATATAATGATTTTTTATTCAATATTGATTATTACATAATACTTATTGAAAGTAATTTTTTATTTACCACTGGTTCGAAACATACTTCTGTCCTGGGAAAAACCAGCAAGAAACCCAGCGGGACTTTTTTTTATACACATTTCACTTAACAATAATTTTGTATATACAATTTTTAAATGAATTTTCATAGAACAGCATGGTGGCGATCGCCTTATTCCCATGGGTTATATTATCATTCATGTAGTCCTTGATATTATAATAACCCTTTTTGTACAGTTTTTCTTTAATAAAACTTTTAAACTTGTTTATTCACAAACTTTGAACATGTTCTGGGATTTTGTTGTAAAAGCGTATACATTGCCCCATAAATGAATTACAGATTCTGTGGAATCTAGTAACTGGCATTACAAGCTTATGTTTGTTCCTAGTGTTTAAGGTACGAACATCCTTATTCTTATTAAAGCTATTTATGTTTTTATGTACATACATTCATCATCATCATCATTACAGCCCTTCACAAGTCCACTGCTGAACATAGGCCTCCCCCAAAGAATGCCACAAAGCACGGTCCTGAGCCACCTACATCCATCGACTTCCTGCATGTCTTACCAGGTCGTCACTCCATCTCGTGGGGGGACGCCCTACACTTCGCCTACCGTCATTCTTGACCGCCACTACACTTTGCCGTGTAGTGGCGGTCAAGAATATCCACTACCCCATATCCTCCCGTGGGTGTCGTAAAAGGCGACAAAGGGAAACAGGCAGGAGATGGGCAGCAGCATCTTCTTGATAACAACAAACTAACAATAAAAAAAAACTGCGGTTGCCAACCCGCTCGCCAAGCGTGGCAACTATGGCAAATACCCCCCTATGAATGTACATACATTACATTTTCATAAATATATTGCGATGCCAAAGTTAATATGTTTATTTCTTTAAATTTTTCTCTGAGGGATTCTTTACAATTTAGGTTATAAATCGCCCGTACGGCTCTCTTTTGCAAAACAAATATAGCTTCAATATTAGTCGCATTACCCTATAGCAAAATTCCATAAGACATTACGCTATGAAAGTAACTAAATACACTAATCTAGCTATCTCAACATCTGTGAGACTTCTAATCTTTTTTACAGCATATGGTGCAGAACTAAGTCTGCTTGCTAATTTAGATATATGGAGGCCCCATTGAAGCTTCGCGTCAATAGTAATATCAATAAAAATAGTGGTATCCACAAGACTCAACTCCTTCCCATTTAAAAGCACATTGGTTTTCGAATGTTTTACATTAGATATTGTAAATTTAATATATTTTGTTTTATTGTCGTTTAAGAGCAAATTGTTGGCGTAAAACCAATGTACTAATTTCAATAGAGCATGATTTACATCATCATAATTAATTGACTGCCGTTTGAGTTTGAAATTAAAGAGGTATCGTCAGCAAATAATACGATATCGTGATTGTCCCCTACAAGATAAGGTAAGTCATTAATATAAATTAAGAACAGGAATGGGCCAAGGATTGAGCCCTGAGGAACGCCCATTGATACTACCGATCCGGAGTAACCTTTACCATTGATCACGACTTTTTGAGTTCTGTTACTTAAATATGAAGTAATAAGTCTAAGCACCAATTTTTTTACACCGTAATGTTGGAGTTTCCTGATTAATATCTCATGATGAACACAATCTAAAGCCTTGGAAAGATCACAGAAAATACCTAAGGCATCTTGTGAATTCTCCCAGGCATTAAAAATATATTTCATAAGCTCAACACCGGCGTCAGACCTCGAGCGACCCCTTGTAAAACCAAATTGGTTTTTATGAAGTAATTTATTTGTACTATAAAAATTAACAATTGATCCAAAATTATTTTTTCTACTGAGAATTGGTAGTATTGAAATAGGTCTAAAATTAGCGGGCTCCAATGTACTACCAGATTTAAATAAAGGTATTACTTTACTATACTTCAGTAAATACGAGTAAGTAGAAATGAGTAGAAACTTAAATCTCGCGACAATCTTTTATATCATATAAATTGTGTAATGACATTATAAGTTGATAGTAAAAGTTTTAAATAAAAGCTTATTTTAAAAAAGTTTTTTTACTTTTAATTTATTTTATTTTTTATTTGTTATTAGGAAGACGCTGCTGCCTATCTCTTGATTTGTTGCCCTATGTCGTCTCTTACGACACCCACGGGATGATATGTGGTAGTGGATATTCTTACACCGCCGTCACAGTGTCACATCCGCTGGTTTTAATCCACTGCATATTTTTGATCAATATTGGTGTGCGGCAACGTGAAGTAAAGTGTGAAGAAACAGATATACATATTTTTAGATAAGTCATCATCATCTCATAGTCAGCCCACGACTGTAGGTTTCGAGGTCTTTGCCCATAACCATTGTTTACGCCCGAACGCTGATTTCGGGATTGACGTTAGAGGGCGCGCAGCTCGGCGATACCGGTTTGAAGTTCGGCCGAGCGTAGCAAGTGGCGCGCGGGTCGCAAGCGCAGCAGTCGTCTGCCAGCTGTGCTAATGTCTGCACGCTGTTAATTTTGTGCGGAAACCGCGGAATAGTTAGACTGGCCGTAGTATAGAACGCTCCCCCATATATTTTAGTATAATTCGAGAGATTCCACGTGGCCACATTGAGGCCCGACCTACGTCTGCTCGGGAAGTCTTCTGCTCATGGGCCCCAGAGGATTGGACCCTTTAAGGGAGCAGCCGTAGGCCGTAACAACCATGTTACTAAACAAACGAAAATTTAATTTTGTATATTATTTCATTTCCCTCGCCCCGCAACACCAATCTAACTTCTCGCACTCCTTGCGCGCACTATTTTTAAAAATGGGTACAAAGTTTTACCTTCACGTACTCATATAACGCTGGACTTACACATCCGGAATGACTCATACAACAGCAAAAAAGAGACTCAAATGAATACAATGGATTCATCCTCTGTGTCTCTGAATTCAGAGCTGGAATTCAAATTATGAATTTCGACAAGCTGCTTCAATCATATCTTAAAAGATCAGATAAATCAGTAGTCTCGTGTTTCTTGGCTCAGGCACACTTCTCGGATATGGAAGAGGAATATATAATAATACGCATTACATTACTTTTAGCTTTAAATAATAAAATAACCGGCCAAGTGCGAGTCGACTTCCGCACGAAGGGTTCCGTACCATCGTACTATACGTTCTTAGTATGGGAGTTCCATTTAATTTTTAATTTATTTTGTCATAGCGGCAACAGAAATACACATTCTGTGAAAATTTCAATTGTCTACCTAATACGGATCATGAGCTACAGCCCGCTGACAGATTGACGGACTGTAGGGCTGTAGGGCTGTCACTGAGCGGCGAGTTATGCGCAGGGAATGGCTGGGGCTGCTGTGGTCGCTGCGGCACTGGGAGGCGGTGCGCGGCGAGGCGGTGGCGCGCGTGCGGGCCGCCTGCCTGGTGGCGATGCGAGGTGTAGGACTGTAGGGCTGTAGGGCTATCACTGAGCGGCGAGTTGTGCGCAGGGAGTGGCTGGGGCTGCTGTGGTCGCTGCGGCACTGGGAGGCGGTGCGCGGCGAGGCGGTGGCGCGCGTGCGGGCCGCCTGCCTGGTGGCGATGCGAGGTGTAGGGCTGTAGGGCTGTAGGGCTGTCACTGAGCGGCGAGTTGTGCGCAGGGAGTGGCTGGGGCTGCTGTGGTCGCTGCGGCACTGGGAGGCGGTGCGCGGCGAGGCGGTGGCGCGCGTGCGGGCCGCCTGCCTGGTGGCGATGCGAGGTGTAGGGCTGTAGGGCTGTAGGGCTGTCACTGAGTGGCGAGTTGTGCGCAGGGAATGGCTGGGGCTGCTGTGGTCGCTGCGGCACTGGGAGGCGGTGCGCGGCGAGGCGGTGGCGCGCGTGCGGGCCGCCTGCCTGGTGGCGATGCGAGGTGTAGGACTGTAGGGCTGTAGGGCTGTCACTGAGCGGCGAGTTGTGCGCAGGGAGTGGCTGGGGCTGCTGTGGTCGCTGCGGCACTGGGAGGCGGTGCGCGGCGAGGCGGTGGCGCGCGTGCGGGCCGCCTGCCTGGTGGCGATGCGAGGTGTAGGGCTGTAGGGCTGTAGGGCTGTCACTGAGTGGCGAGTTGTGCGCAGGGAATGGCTGGGGCTGCTGTGGTCGCTGCGGCACTGGGAGGCGGTGCGCGGCGAGGCGGTGGCGCGCGTGCGGGCCGCCTGCCTGGTGGCGATGCGAGGTGTAGGGCTGTAGGGCTGTAGGGCTGTAGGGCTGTCACTGAGCGGCGAGTTGTGCGCAGGGAATGGCTGGGACTGCTGTGGTCGCTGCGGCACTGGGAGGCGGTGCGCGGCGAGGCGGTGGCGCGCGTGCGGGCCGCCTGCCTGGTGGAGTGCGCGCCGCGCCACCTCGCCGCCTACCTCGCCTTCCTCGCCGACCACGTGGACGCAGCGCCGCAACTCGACCACACCGAAATCGTTCTCGTTAGTATATTTCTTTTACGTGGTAGAGCCGTGCTACAGCTGTATAAGTAGTATAGTTGGAGTACGAGTGGGTCAGCTTGACTGGGGAAGGACCACGCTCTCACAGAATACCACCGTAAAATAGCAGCTCGACACTGCTGTGTTTCGTATGGTAAGTGTAGAGAATGGGAGATCCTTTTCACTGGAAACGATCCATCCTTGTCCTCACGGGTGACAACATCTGTGTTTAAATTCGTAATTGAGGATAGATGTTTAGGGTATAGGTGATAGGGTGACAAACGAGCACACAGTCCACCTGATAGTAAGTGGTTGCTGTGACCCATAGACATCTACATCTATCCTCAATAAAGAATCAAAATGCAGATGCGTTGGCAACCGTGAGGACTAAGATGGAATGCCTCTTTTCCAGTAAAAAGGGTATCCGGTTCTCTACACTCACCATACGAATCACAGCAGCAAAGAGCTGCTATTTTACGCTGGTATTCTGTGAGAGCGTGGTTCTTCCGCAGTCGAGCCGACCCATTCGTGCTACAACTCTACTACTAATATAGCTGCAGCATGGCTCTACCACGTATTAAAAAACGCATTAAATTTTCTGTGAGGACTTGATCCTTGTTCCGTTGAGCTGACTCATTCGTGCTCTATTAAACTATGCCATAAAACCATGGTTCTCCAGGACTTGAGCCAGGTGCTGATGGAGCGCACGACGGTGACGAGTTGCATCCTGCCTCCAGTGGACTGCCGCGAAGCTCCGCGTGACGAGCGTGTGATGGCGCAGCATCGCGCTTTGTACTCCTTCACACGGATTTTACACGCACATTTGCGACAGGTGAGCTGAGATGTTACTATCTTTACCCTTGGATGTTACAACTCTACACTGATCTGTTAGACATAACAATTTTTCATACTGTGTTTTCGCACTCACTAGTAATGCAGTTCTCTATTACCTGCCTCATCGTTTTCATCGTCATTACAGCCTTTCACAAGTCCACTGCTGAACATAGGCCTCCCCCAAGGAATGCCACAAAGCACGGTCGTGAGCCACCTGCATCCATCGACTTCCTGCATGTCTTACCAGGTCGTCACTCCATCTAGTGGGGGGGCGCCCTACACTTCGCCTACCGGTACGAGGCTGCTACTCGAGAACCTTTCTTCGCCATTGATTGTCGGTTCTTCGTGCTATATGGCCGGTCCATGGCCATTTCAGCTTAGTAATCCGGTGGGCTATGTCGGTTACTCTGGTTTCACTACGGATACCCTCGTCTTCCTCAAGCTCTATCACGCAGAAAAACCCCGAGCATTGCCCTCTCCATAACTCGTTGAGCGACCCTGAGCTTCCTCATACGGCCAGCAGTGAAGGACCACCTCTCAGATACATAGATCATCACTGGCAACACGCTCTGCTTATACAGTCTCGTTTTCAGGTTTTGAGTTATACCTGACGAGAAGATGTGTCGTAATTTCCCGAACGCTGCCCAGCCGAGTTGAACCCGTCGATTGACCTCTCGGTCTAAGTTGGACTTACCTAGTCGGACTATTTGTCCCAGGTAAATATACTCGTCAACAACTTCGAGCTTAGTGCTCCCAACAACTACCGGCATTGGTGTGATATGGACATTATACATGATCTTCGTATTGTCCATGTTCATCTTAAGACCTATCCGTTGGGAGGCACTATTGAGGTCATTAAGCATAGTACTTAGGTCCTCCAGCGATTCTGCCATAAGGACTATATCGACGGCAAATCGAAGGTGAGTGATGTACTTACCATTGATCTTAATACATATCCTTTCCAGTCCAGTAGCTTGAAAACGTCTTCCAATGCAGCGGTGAAGAGTTTCGGGGATATAACGTCACCCTGTCTTACACCTTTCTGCAGTTGGATAGGTTTCGTGCTCTGGTTCTCTACTCGGATAGCCCTACTGTACAAACATTTCAGCACTTCGATATACCGACAGTGAACTTGATACCGCTGAAGGGACTGTAGCACCGCCCAAATTTTGACGGAAACAAAGGCTTTCTCATAGTCTATGTGGACTTTACGCAAAGCATAGTGGCAAATTATACTCCTTGGTCTTCTGTACAATTTGAGGAAGGGTATGTATGTGGTCTATGGTGCTAAAGTCTTTTAGCCTTTGAACCTTTACCTTTTCCTATTTACGTGTTTATGAAATTATAAGTTAAAAAAGATGTGTTGTTTGCGTGTGTCAGGTGGTGCACGCAGGGTTGCATGAGGAGGGTGAGGAGGAGGGCGAGGGGGAGGGTGCGGAGGCGTGGGGCGGTGCGGAGCGCGTGCTGCTGCAGTGGCCGGGTGGCCGGCGAGCCCGGCTTCATCTGGTGCTCGTGCACGCACACCTTAAGCTGCTCTGTTATGGGCCCTCGCTCTGTGAGTTATACTATTTTCACCGTGTTAATAGACTTCAGTTTTAGGTTTTAAACTGTGTAATTTTAACACAATTATTTTTAATTAAATTAGTTACTTGTGGATAATAAGTAATCCCTTTGGTTTTAAAACAGCGCCTTTAATATTGCAACGAATGTAGATTTTTATGGGGGCTGTTAAAAACATTTTTTGTAAAATTTCATTTCTTGCTTTAAATATTTTTTTTTCTTAATAAACAAAAGCTTTTGGTTTGATATTGATGATAGTAAATTTTTAGTATTTTCGGATGACATTATATGCTCTGAAGATATTATGAAGATATTTGTATACTTACTAGTCACAGAGGCACATAAAGGCACATCCCTTTAAACTCCAACACTGATGTACGAGGGGCACACTGAAATGATCGGGAATAGAATATTTCGGATTGAGTTACAATAAAACCTTTTTTAGAATTTGAATACTGGCCTATTAGAATCTTAATGACATTCAAAGAATTAAAAAAAAATGTTTAAAAACAAAAACTATGTTGGTTTAAAGTTGACACGTCGTTAACAGAAATGGAGCTCACGCGCGAACATTTCCCTGCCATAATTTATCACAATTTTCGTCGTGGCTTATCTTGAGATATGATGTAAAAAGAAACGTTACTCTTAAGAATTTTTTCCTGTATCGTCAATGCAATTTGCATTCATAAAGTGCACAAGAAAATACATTTAGCAAATCCGGAAAAAATATTTGTAGACCATACAAATACTTGTTCCGTGCGAGATTCGAACTCGCTTTCTAGGCATCGAAACTCAATGCTAAGCCAATGCGCCATGGAGCCGTCAAATTTATTATTATTCGATAAGATAATAAGGTAACGAATGCGAAAATGAAGGAACTAGACACTGTTGGTGTTGGCAGACGACACGAACCAGGAGATGTACTCGTGGCTGCAGTCGATGTGGGTGGGCGGGGAGGGCGGCGTGTGGGGCGGCGACAGCGAGGCGCTGCTGCCCGACTGGCTGCGCCTGCACCTCGTGCGTTCGGCGCGCGCGCCGCTGCTGGACGCCGGCCTGCGCGGCCTGCCCGCGCACAAGCTGGCGCTCTTCATACAGACCTTCGGCATGCCCGTGCCCTCCATGAGGTACACCTATTCTTATCAATTATATCCTCCACATCGTATTTCTATCACGGTGACCAGTCTGAATGGTGACTAACCGTCCGCACATAACAGAATTATAGTACCCGAGTGTATGCGCAAGCTTCAGCTGCACTCTCTATTCCCTCACTCTCATAATCCGATGGGACGACAGTCCGACACACCCGAATAGTGATCAGGAGCAGGATTAACGACTTTACGTACTTTTGAAGACAAGGGGATGGAACACCACTAATTACCTGACTCTGGAATGATACTAAAAAAATTTAAGTTAGTAAATGGCTGATAAGTTTATTGGTGATCTTTTCTACCAAATAACATACAACAATAAAGTGTTTTCTTTATTTTTATCAAAATTAATGAAAGGAATTAGCAATAATGCATAAATATTTCTCTAAAAATGTTAAAGCATCAGTGTTTATGCCCAAATTTGGTCATGTTTAACGCTACCCAATAGCGTTCGAGCTGGCGCCTCACCCGATGGTATGCAGGTGAGAAAAACGCCGAGGTGGGGCGACTGCGTGGGAGTCAGTCGCTCGACGCGTGGGCAGTCTATCGCTCGGCGTGTGGGCAGTCTGTCCCTCGACGCGTGGGCAAAACGTCGGTGCCCCGCCAGCCACGAGGCGGGGAGACCGTCAGGCTCAAAATTCACGTCCCGTCGTGGATCTAGATAGCTAGATGAAGTACGTGCTTCTTCGTCACGTAGATATGTAAATTGTGCGATATTTAACTCGGGCGAGAGTGCGGAATAGTGTACGCGCGTCTATTAGATATACGGTCTAGGATTCGAGCCGCGAATTCCTGGTTTGAGAGCTTCTCCCGGTGAATTGTCAAGATATCATTATAATTGTGTCGTCGCGTTTAGTGCCCCTTTTGTGTTTTGGTTGGCTAGTTAGATTAATTCGCGTGTCAACGAGGCGTATTTTGAATCTTGCGCGACGTGTTGTTCTGGTGACGGATGAAGGAACTTAGTTGTATTTAACGCTGAATCTGTCGGGTATTACGTGTTCGATTCTACGATGAATGTGGAATTAGGCGAATTTAAGTTAGTTAAATGTACAATGAAGCTAAGAGACTGAATTAGTGACAATGAAGAAAGAAATGGTCCAGCGATCGAGCCTGCTGGAGCGATGCAGCATTTTGGGGCAGCCTGGAACTCGGCCGCTGCTGGTCGTCTAAGCTTGCTCAGGTCGCAGACATTTACACCTCACTGTACACTACTCGCCATCCACTATTACACACACTCACGGCCTGCCCAAGCCTTGGAGCGAAGTTAGCTCCTGATCCAGGTCCTTTGCTTTCTGGGAGCCAACTGGCTCCCATATAGTTTATTGTGATAGAACATATTCCACGTTGGCATATTGAGGCCCGACCTACGACTGCCCGTCGAAGAAGCTGCTATGAGCCCCAGCCAGGATTTGACCTTTGTAGCAGCAGCCGTAGGCCGTAACAATCAGTCTCCCCTTACGATCTCTTTACGTTTTCCAATAGAGAAACACTCCACTGGCTGATGCTGCTTCGGGAAATTCAAGAATAATCTCATAGTTTCGCTTAGATGGCGGTATATCTACCTCTTTTATATTACACGTAAAATATACAATTCGACGACGGGGAGCAGCGCCAAAGTTGCGAGATTTGTGATACTGCGATCGTCAGTCCGTGAAGCATGATGGTCAAAACAAATCAAACCTACAATAGAAGAGGCGTGGTCAGCAGCAACTTTTATACGAGTAAAAAGAAAAAGACAAATTTAGGTGTGCGTGCACGAGCACAACGTCCAGACGCGCGCTCGGCTCCGCCCCACACACTCTCTCGCCCTCCTCCTCACCCTCCCGCAGCCTTGCGTGAACTGTTTTAGCATGCGGTATAATTGCAGTGCGCTGCTGTCAGCATTGGATGCGTGCCCGGCGGGCGCGGTGGTGCGTTTGGGCGTGGAGCGCGGCTACATGGCGCAGCTGCTGCGCGTGCAGCGCGCACGCGGCGCCACCGGCGGCAGCGCCTTCGCCGCAGCGCTGCGCCTGCAGCAGCCGCAGCTGCCGCCAGGTCAGTGTGCACCTCGCCCGCAGCGCTGCGCCTGCACTGGTTGGCCGTGGAGCGGCCTGACTTATCAAGCAATCGAAGAAAATAAAGAAATAACTGAAGACGTCCCTTTCCTCTATTTATATGAGTACATTTACATTGAACGTAATGGCATACATTCGAATTTAATTCCTATATACATACTTTACTGCCAATTTTAAGTATTTATTTACTAGGTGTTCGGCACCGATGCAAACCATGTATGATAGTTAAAGTAAATTTGTGTTTTTTTTTATTATTTTTTTATGTGATAGGATGACAAGCGAGCACATAGTTGACCTGATGGTAAATGGTTACTGTGGCCCATAGAGATCTACATCTATCCTCAATAAAAAATCAAAATGCAGATGCGTTGTCACCCGTGAGGACTAAAATGGAATGCCTTTTTTCCAGTAAAAAGGGTCTCCGATTCTCTACACTCACCATACGAAACACAGCAGTGTTAAGCTGCTATTTTACGCTGGTATTCTATGAGAACGTGGTTCTTCCCCGGTCGAGCCGACCCATTCGTGCTACAACTATACTATTAATATAGCTGCAGCATGGCTCTACCACGTATAAATTGTGTAAATTGTAAATTTATAATGAACTTAGTTTTTGCATTTTGGCCGACAGTAAAATACGATGTATTTTTAATAGATGACTCACTGTTTGCTGACGAGCCCTTGCCAGAAGAGACGCAATCCGCGTGGAATACGGTCAGCGCGACTCCACGTCTCGAGCCGGACCATGTCCTCGGTCTATTGTCTGCGGTTTTCGATTCTGGAGATTCTCGTTTCGACATAGACACCGCTTGCACCCAACTTTATGCTGTAAGTTGATGTATTAAAAACAATATTATATAAATTACTATAAGAATCCTTTATTTATTTTTCTTCTGTTACGTGCGAGTAAAAATGCTGACTAGAATAAGAAATGGATACATTATTAATTATTATATTATTATGAAGATAAAACTTTCTAGGCTAATTCAGGTTATTCAACTGTACGGTGCACGCCGTTTATTCTCCATCGTCGGCATTTTAGTAATTAGACACTATTTTATTTTTATGTTATGGAAAACCAACAGCTTACAAATCTTAAGTAAATAACATGTTAAATTTACAAAAAGAAAGCCAATAACAGGTTCTCACTAATAGAAATACAGTAACATAATCGATTTCGTTGTTTAAAGGACATAGCACAAATATGAGCAACAAAAAATGGAGTCTAATTTAAATGTACAACATGCATAAATTTAATAAGTGAAACAAACAACAATAGCCACAAAAGAAAAGAAAAGAGAAAACAGGACGAAACACACAATATAATTTTTCTTAAAATAAATAAAATTATGACTTAAAAAATTCTCGACTTAATGCCCGCCTTGCCGATATATAGCTAGTATTAAACAAATCAAAATCATGCTTTTTGCATAAATTATTAAAATTGTTAATAGCCCGATACATGAAAGTATTTCTTCCATAATTAGTTGATGAAGCTGGTAAGTAGAGTAATGCATTCGTTCTAAGGTTCACTACAGGCGTTCTCAGTGATATTTGTGATAGCAAATCAGAACAGTCAACATTGCCAGAACAGCTTTTCAATAAAAATACAGTGTCAGCAATCTCCCGACGCTTTATCAGAGGTAGCAGATGATGGTGTTTGCATAAGGATAAGTAGTCTTCTGATCGGTAGTTTCTATTGGTACGATAGCAAAGATATCGTATAAATTTACGTTGGATATTTTCAATCCGTGAAATGTATGTATGATACATCGGGTTCCAAATCTGTGAAGCATATTCAAGCGTACTGCGGACGTAAGTACAGTACAAGATTTTAATTGTTTTAATATTATTAAACTCCTTTGCAGTACGCATGACAAAACCTAACGCCTTAGATGCCCTAGTTATGATATTATCAACGTGGGTGTTGAATAATAACTTAGAGTCGTGGAAAATCCCTAGATCACGTACAACAGGTACTTTTTGTAACTTTTGGCCTTTAAGGTGATAGCCGAAATTAATTAAGTTTCGCTTGCGTGAATATGTAATAAGGGTACATTTTGATGGGTTTAGATCCAGCTTATTGATATTACAGTATTCTTCCAATCTTAGTAGATCTCGCTGCAGTAATTCAGCATCATTCTGAGATGAGATTGTGGAAAATATTTTCATATCATCAGCAAAACACAGTAGGTGTGATGATTTAAAACAGGTTTCAATATCGTTGACAAATATAAGAAACAGCAACGGCCCCATCAAGGACCCCTGTGGCACACCACTCGGTATTGACACCCAACCTGATATGTAATTGTTAACAACTACAGCCTGCGAGCGATTGTCGATATAAGAGGAGAACCACCGCAGTAGATCTCCACAGATACCAACATACTGAAGCTTTTTTAAAAGCAAATTATGTTCAATCCGGTCGGATAGCCTTACTGTAATCTGTATAAATAACGTCAACTTGATGACCATCATCCATGGCTTTAGTCAAGAAAGAATTGAGGAGCACCAAGTTGGAAACGGTAGATCTACCCTTGAAGAAACCATGTTGAGACTGGCTTATGCTTTGTTTTAGTAACGGATATACCTGCTCATAAATCAACTTTTCAAAGACTTTGGAAATGATGCACAACTTAGAAATTGGCCTATAATTAGCGACATCGGTCCTAAGACCCTTCTTGTGCACAGGGGTGATATATGCACGCTTCCAAATATCAGGAACTGAGCATTCATGCAACGATTTGCGAAATAGCAAACTTATTGGTAGTGTTAACGTCTCTGCACAATTAATAAGAAAAATGGCTGGTAGGTTATCAAGTCCGGCGGATTTTGATGGATCTAGAGTTTTCAATAACCGATACACGTGCTTAACGTTAACTTCTATATTTGAAATATTTGCAGTCGATTTTGATGTTACATTAGAAATATTTGGAGTTGATTGAGCGACCGGGTATAAGAAATTTGACTTGAAATAAGTTGCAAACGCGTCACTAATAGACTGTCCTGTGTTATAAGTTGCTGTTATAAGTTTTGCTGGTTATAAGTTGTAAAAGTAATTGGTCCCGATAAATTTTAATAATTTAAATATTGTAAATTCACCATATCCACCTCAATTTTATGTTATAGCTAATAATTACTGCCGCTTTGTATTTAACGTTTAAGAAAGTTGGTACATAAATATTATAACAACAATTTGGTGTTGGAACAAAAAGTGACAGGTAACGAACATTGCTTTAAAAATTATTGTAATCCTTATTTCATATCATTCCTTTTATATTCCTATTTATTCTTTTACTCGGGTTATTACATTCTTTGCGGGTTTCTTTTCGAATTGTTTTAACGATAATTTGATTTGAGACTTGTAAATAGAAAAAAAAACAACAACTTTACATTAGCTTACTCTGCTCCTTCTGTTTTCGATCTTTGTTTTCTTTTATTATTTATAATAAATAGTAAAATGAATACTCGCAACGCCAAGACGCGCCAGATGGAGAACCAACTCCAGCTTGCGCTCCAAGAACTTAAGGCGTCCAGGGAGCAGTGTGAACTGTTGCTTAAGGAAAGGGATGATAATGAAAGGGAAATAGTTAGCATAATTGCCAAAAATACACAATTGAAATGTGATATGGTTAAGCTACATACAGAATACACAAGTGTTATAAAAGAAAGAGATCAGCTACAGGGAACGGTTAATGAGTTTGATCAATGCAGCAAGGAATATGAGGAAGCTCTCAGGTTAATTGCTGCATTGAAGTTACAGTTGAATGAGGCTAATGAGCAATTAACACAATTTAAAACATATATAGATAACCTTAAAGCCTCCCAGACTCAAAGCCTGTTCTCTGAGCTTGTGCAATGTGATACTTCAAGAATGTTACAGCAATCTGCAACAATAGACTTGACTGGTGACGACTCTTCCACTTCAGGAAATACAGTAAGGATTAATTGCAGTAAAACCAAATTGAAGAAGTATATAAAAGTTAATAAATACATAATGAAAGTACAAAAATTAATAAGAAATAAGATTAATACCAAAAATTATGTTAATGTATGTAAAGAAAAGCAAGCATTGTTATATGAACTTAAGTTGTATTCGATTGAGGTGGATAACATAAAAAAATGTTATGAGACTGAAGTAGAGTGCCTTAAATCAGAAATATTGTCACTTATGAACTCCCTTCAAACTGTGTCCAATAAATATAAATCAGCCCAAAATGAAATAAAAGAACACATATTGGCTATGGATAATCTGGTAAAGACTTGTAAATATAATGAGGAGCGGTTTGACTCCTTAGTTAAATATCAATGTGAGTGTCAGCGCTCAATGCCAGATTCTTCAAAGTCAGTGTGTGCTGATAATATTATACCACCACAAAAACTCTATGACAGTGCCATAACAGAGGATATTAAAATAATAAATAACTCAAATATTACTAAAAATAATATAATTGTTTATAGCGATGACATGGGAAAAAATCTAGGCATAACTTTAAATAACTCTTTAAAGGGACAAAAAGTTACAAATTGCTGCATGCCTGGAGCATCTTTTAGTGACATCCTAAATAAAATTATTGTTACTAAATTTTGCCCAAATAGTACAATAATAATTTTTGTTGGTAGAAGAGGCAGTGTCAACAACAAACAGTTATTAAGATATATTGAACAACTTAATAACTTAAATGTACACAAAATTGTCTTGTTCACACTGCCTTATATACAGGGATTGCCACAAGAAAATAATTTAAGACATAATTTAAATATACAAATGCATAATTTAATATGTAATAATAATTTAAATTTGACATATAATTCTAATGATAATAATCATAAATTTCATGTAATTGACATAAATAATTTAATAAAAAAGTTTTGGACAAAAGATAGGTATTACCTATCCAAATATAATTTAAGACTGATAGCAAATGTGCTATCTTATTATTTACTTTTTAACTCAGCCAAGTTTTTGGCTACCAAGACTGCTTTTATTGAGCATAATCATTTGACATTTAATTTGGAATCAGTTCCAACTAATTTAAATTAGTGAATGTGACAATAGAGGCAATCTCTAGCAATAATAAGAGTTTAATTAATTTTGAATACAGCCCACAAATAAGTAATAAAAATTGTTTACACCTGGTGCATCAAAATATACAAGGCATGTTGGGCAAAGAATTGGAAGTTGAATTGTTTTTAAATAGTAACAATATACACATCCTTTGTATTACTGAACATTGGCTAAAAGATTATAATTTCATATTTAATTTCAGAAATCACCAGGTGGTCAGTTCCTTCAATAGAGAAAAAAGTTTACGTGGTGGCTCCTTAATATTAGCAGATAAATCATTATTATATAAAGAACGTAAGGATATTGTGAGCCTCTCTGTTGAACGAACTGTAGAAATGGCTTGTGTCGAGCTCGAGCACCTCATTGTTGTAAGTGTTTACAGACCCCCATGTGCTACTTATGACCATTTTGAAAGGATTGTGGAAGAAGTTTTACTCAAACTTAGTAAACAGAACAAGTCTGTTGTAATGTGTGGAGACTTTAATATCAATCTCCTTGAAACTTCTTCCATTAGTATTAAGTTTAGCTCATTGTTTAAATCGTATAATCTTGTAAATTTATTCTTAGAACCAACACGTATTGCTGGGCCTAGTGCGACCTGTATAGATAACATTTTTACAGATGTTAAGCCCTTGCATAAATCAATTATTCAAAATTTAAGTTCAGATCACTGTGGACAGTTAGTATCACTACCTTACATACACAAAAAACAGAAAAATAAGAAAGTTGTGTTTGTTCCAATAAATGAACATCGCTTGGAGAGGTTTAGAAGTAATATAATAAAAAGACTTCCATCACTTTCGTTTAAAAATAGTGCTAATTATTTGTATGCTACATTATTTGAAATTATATGTTGTGAATTTAGTAGAATATTTACTTCTAAAACTTTCTCTTTTAACAGTCGCAAATCATTTAATGAATGGGCGACAGTAGGAATTCATAAAAGTAGGCGAAGGTTATACGAGCTTTATGATGAAAGATCATATAATAGTAGTGTTATATTTAGAGATTATGTAAAAACATATTCTAAAATATTTAAAAAAGTGTGCTCCACTGCTAAGGCTTTACATTTAAGCAACAAAATTAAAACTGCATCCGACAAAATTAAAATGACCTGGAGAATAATAAATAGTGAAACGGGCAAGGTCAAACCGCGCAACTCGGATTTTCAATTGAATATTAACAATAATTTAACGCGATCTGATCAAGAAGTTGCTATGGCTTTTGAGAAACATTTTACTGATGTTCCTTTTTTGACAACAAAATCATTAAATTCTTCTCCTACTGTCGCCGAATCATTGCTCAAACAAAATGTAAAGGCTTGTTCAAATACTTTTAAATTCCATAGGGTACTGCCAAAAGATATCGTTAAATATTTTAAAACTATTGATGTTAAGAAAACGGCAGACTTATGGGGGATTTCCGTTAAAGTTATTTTATCTATAATAGATACATTAGCACCTTATCTAGCCACTATATTTAATATAAGCGTCGAATCTGGTGTGTTTCCTGATTTAATGAAACATAGTAAAGTCATACCTATATTTAAATCTGGTAGTACATTAGACCCCGCCAATTTTAGACCAATTTCTGTACTACCAACATTAAGTAAAATTTTTGAAAAAATTATTTTAGATCAGATGTTAAGTTTCTTTAATATTAATAAATTGCTACATAATAATCAATTCGGTTTTACAAGGGGTCGCTCGACAACTGACGCTGGAGTTGAGCTTATTAAACATATTTTTTGTGCATGGGAGAAATCAGAGGATGCTTTGGGTATATTTTGTGACCTTTCCAAGGCCTTCGACTGTGTTCACCATGAGACATTAATCAGGAAGCTACAGTACTATGGTGTCAAGAACACAGCGCTTAAACTTATTATTTCATATTTAAGTAATAGAAAACAGAAGGTTATTATCAATGGTAAAAGTTCTTCCGGGTCACCTGTACTAATGGGTGTACCTCAGGGCTCGATTCTCGGCCCATTCCTGTTTCTGGTGTATATTAATGACTTACCTCACCTTGTAGGGGATAGTCATGATATAGTATTATTTGCTGATGATACTTCCTTGATTTTTAAACTTAAACGTCAATCATTTAAATGTGACGAAGTGAATAATGCTATATCAAAATTAGTGCATTGGTTTAACGTTAATAATCTGCATTTGAACGGAAATAAAACTAATTGTGTTAAATTTACAACAACGAATGTTCAAAATCTGAATACCAATGTGTTTTTAAATGGGGAGGAATTGAGCCCTGTTGTATCCACTGTTTTTCTTGGCATCACTCTTGACGCAAAGCTCCAGTGGGGCCCCCATATATCCAAATTAGCAAGCAGACTAAGTTCTGCAGCCTATGCTGTAAAAAAGATTAGAGTTCTCACTAGTGTCGAGACAGCTAGATTAGTTTATTTTAGTTATTTTCATAGCATAATGTCTTATGGGATTTTGCTATGGGGAAATGCGGCTGATTCAGAAACTATTTTTGTTTTACAGAAGAGGGCCATTAGAGCTATTTACAATCTAAAACCGAGAGAGTCTCTTAGAGATAAATTTAAAGAAATTAATATATTAACTTTGGCCTCTCAGTATATTTACGAAAATTTAATGTATGTTCACAAAAACAAAGATAGTTTTAGTAAAAGAAGTGATATACATTCTGTAAACACTAGGAACAAACACAAGCTAGTGATACCAGTTTCTCGACTCCACAGAGTCAGTAATTCATTCTTGGGGCAATGTATACGCTATTACAACAAGGTCCCGGAAAGTGTACAGGTTCTCTCTATTACCAAGTTTAAATGTTTTATTAAGCTGAAACTGTATAAAAAGGCTTATTATAGTATAAATGAATACATGGTTGATAATAACCCTTGGGAATGAGGTGATCGCTTCCAAGCAGTTTCTAAAATAAATTTTGTAAATAGTTCGTAATAATTTATATTGTAAAATTTATTTAAAAAAAAAAGTCCCGCTGGGTTTCTTGCTGGTTCTTCCCAGGACAGAGGGTTTTTTCGAACCAGTGGTAAAGTAAAAAATGACTTTCAATAAGAATTACACATGTAATGTATATTGAATAAAAAATATTCTATTCTATTCTATTCTATAAATTACACTACCTAAATTGAGACTACTTGGAATAGAGTGAGTTTTTGATTTACGTTTAACATATGACCAGAAATATTTAGGATTTTTTACTATTGACCTTTCAACGGTTGATATGTAGTTTTTATGACACATATCTTCCAAATATTTTACACGAGTGCGCAGTATTTTATAAGATTCTTCATCGGATCTATTACCGTAGGTCCTGAATTTACGAAGGTACTTATGTTTTTCTTTAATTGCTTTCTTTAACGTATGGTAAGAGTCCGGTTTAATTATTTTTGACGGTATGTGCTTATCTCTTAATTTCTCAAATATTTCATAAAAATATTTAATGGAATCATTAAGAGATTTCGAAGAAAATTCGGTTTGCCAATCGATTTCAGCATATTTTCGATGAATTGATTGATAATCACCTTTGTTATAAAAAAACTTAATAAACGGAGTTGTTTTAAGTGTGCTTAACTCATAAAAACGTACTTCAATTACTAACGCTCCGTGAAAGGGATCTACTGGTACCAAAGAGTCGTCACTACAATCAGATACGGCTACATCACAGTTAGATAACACAAGGTCGAGTGTTTTACCATATTTATTGCGTATACCATTATATTGGCAAAAGTTAAGCGCATTAATTTCATCTACCAGTAACCGTTCGTTGGCTCATAGCAATGGTAACAACGATTGGAACAGTTAATGCAGCAATGCTCGACTGTCCTCATTTATTAAGAACAGAAGGCTCACTCTCTGATAGCAAACTTGCGAGTTTAAACTTAGTTACAACGTCGCTAATGTTCAAAATCCTTCGCACGCCTCGGAAGTGACCTGCGTGAAATTAGCCTACAATTTATTTCGTCGAAAAAAATATTTTTTGTGGCGCGCGTATTAAATCAAAATGCACCTTACGTCCACGTGCGAGTGTCTGTATCATTTAGCCCGTTACGCGACTTTGTTAAGACCGCTTCTACTGTAGGGTTAGGTGTTGTGAGAAAACAAGTTGAATGCTTTGAAATTAGTTGGTATATAGTAGGTGTACACCGGTAATACACCGAGGTGTTATGCAATGTATTTTTTTAAGTTACCCCCACACTAGGACTTTCTCTTGTATCGTGGAGGCAGTTAACAAACATAAATTGCACAAGGACAAACATCTAGACCCGGAAAAATAATTTGAAGGCCATACAAATACTTGTTCCGTGCGGGATTTCAACCCGTGGCCCCAGTATTGCAACTCATTGCTAAGCCACTGCGCCACGGAGCCATCAATTTGCTGATAATAAAAACTTAATTGCTTAATATGAGGAAGGTTAATATGCAACATCGAGAAAAATTAAGATTATAACAACGTGAATGTCTTTAAAAGTCAGATAATTTTCCTACTTACCATTTTTAACCGCCTTTAAAAAAAGTTGTATGTACTCGATTCAACTGTTTTTTTGTGTGTTACCTCAGAACTTTTTTCTAGGTGAATCGATTTTGATTATTCTATTTTTATTTGAAAGCTGGTGCTTATAATTTATACATCCCATATAAATTGCCATGTGCCATATGAGTGTGCTGCTCTATACTCAAATACTCAAACGCCTCTCAATTTTGAGACGTTAATTTTCGTGATGCATATCACTTTAAGTCAAAATGACTATGACACACGACACTCAACGGTGTCTTAAAATTGAGTGGCGTTTGAGTATTTGCGCATAAGCAGTTTACAATGAGTTGTTTGTGCGCGCAGCTGATAGCGGAGGAAGGCGTGCGCGGCGAAGAGGGCGCTTACAGTCACGCTGCGCTGGCGTTCCTACGCAGCTGCGCTCCGCACGCGCTGCTGCGCCGGCCCGCGCACGCCGCCGCGCTGCTGCGCACGCTGCACGCCGCGCACCCGCACGCACTCGCCCAGGTACGTTCCTGCGCACGTCACGTCCGTACGTCGGTACGTACGTACGGACGTACGGACGGACGTTCCTACGCAGCTGCGCTCCGCACGCGCTGCTGCGCCGGCCCGCGCACGCCGCCGCGCTGCTGCGCACGCTGCACGCCGCGCACCCGCACGCACTCGCCCAGGTACGTTCCTGCGCACGTCACGTCCGTACGTCGGTACGTACGTACGGACGTACGGACGGACGTTCCTACGCAGCTGCGCTCCGCACGCGCTGCTGCGCCGGCCCGCGCACGCCGCCGCGCTGCTGCGCACGCTGCACGCCGCGCACCCGCACGCACTCGCCCAGGTACGTTCCTGCGCACGTCACGTCCGTACGTCGGTACGTACGTACGGACGTACGGACGGACGTTCCTACGCAGCTGCGCTCCGCACGCGCTGCTGCGCCGGCCCGCGCACGCCGCCGCGCTGCTGCGCACGCTGCACGCCGCGCACCCGCACGCACTCGCCCAGGTACGTTCCTGCGCACGTCACGTCCGTACGTCGGTACGTACGTACGGACGTACGGACGGACGTTCCTACGCAGCTGCGCTCCGCACGCGCTGCTGCGCCGGCCCGCGCACGCCGCCGCGCTGCTGCGCACGCTGCACGCCGCGCACCCGCACGCACTCGCCCAGGTACGTTCCTGCGCACGTCACGTCCGTACGTCGGTACGTACGTACGGACGTACGGACGGACGTTCCTACGCAGCTGCGCTCCGCACGCGCTGCTGCGCCGGCCCGCGCACGCCGCCGCGCTGCTGCGCACGCTGCACGCCGCGCACCCGCACGCACTCGCCCAGGTACGTTCCTGCGCACGTCACGTCCGTACGTCGGTACGTACGTACGGACGTACGGACGGACGTTCCTACGCAGCTGCGCTCCGCACGCGCTGCTGCGCCGGCCCGCGCACGCCGCCGCGCTGCTGCGCACGCTGCACGCCGCGCACCCGCACGCACTCGCCCAGGTACGTTCCTGCGCACGTCACGTCCGTACGTACGTACGGAAAATATGGAACAAAGAAAAGTGTTTCAGTGGTAGCCCTGACAAACGCATTACTGAACGACCCTCCTTTTCCCCCAGTAGATAGAGTGACGACATAATAAATCACGTAAGTAGGTTATGGATGCGGGTAGCTAATAGCTTTACTATGTGCGGCCGCCTGTGTTTTGCACTGGACTTGTGATGACCTATAAGGTTAATGACATTTTGATGATTTGGCTAAAGATGTTATAGGCAAGGCAACAGTAAATGAAAATAAATATGATCGTGTGCAGGTAGCGGGCGCTCTGGTGGGTAGTGGCAAGTGCGCGGCGGGCCCGGTGGGCGAGCTGCTGCGCGCGCCGCTGGCCGCCCGCGCCGCCCGCGCCCCGCGCGCCGCGCTCGCGCCCCGCCTGCCGCACAGCGCCACCAGGGAACAACTCATTGCAGGTCAACGTTAACACCTTTTGAACTGCAAACTTCTTTAGACGCGTACTTTCTGAACAGTGAACGAAAGTGAACCGCCACGCTTGGGTCGGTGACCCACCGTCTCCACTCAACATCAAACGCGCTCGGCTCGGTGACGCACCGAAACGTGTACCTTTACTCGGCAACAACATTATATTTAATACTAGCTGTTCCCCGCGACTTCGCTCGCGTGTTAGGGTTTTTATGTTTTTGCGCGGAACCCTTATTCTTTTTCTAAAATAAAAGTATCCTAAGTTACTCCTTATGAAATCAGCTATGTGCCAGTGAAAGCTCCGTCAAAATCGGTCCAGCCATTTCGAAGATTACCCGGAACAAACAGACAGACAGACAGACAAAAATTAAAAAAAATTGTACCGTATTTTTCATATACATTTAGTAAAAAACTGTAATTTTGACATTACAAACAGACGCTTAAATTTTATTTATTGGTATAGATAATAGCAATGAATCAGTCCAAACAGAAAAACAAAATCCATCTTTATGTTTAATTTACAAATATTATTATATGTTTTGTAACTAATAGTAATGTTACGGCCCGCAGCTGCCCCTGCAAAGGTCAAATATCCCGGGGCCCATGAGCGGAAGATTCAACGGGCAGCCGCGGGTTTGAGCCCAAATGGCCATATGGAAAAAGGTCCTATCATACTAAACTGTAGGGAGAAGGCTAGAAAAATATAGTACGTACCTGTATCCGAATCTAAGATCGCCCCAAGGCTCAGTCAGGCCGTAGGTGGGTGTACGGTGCATGTATTTAGTGATGTGTATGTGTCTGAGACCTGGCCCAGCTGAGGTGACCGGCAGCGGCCGATTTCCAGGCTGCCCCACAATGCTGCATCTCTCCAGCAGGCTTCCCCGCTGGACCTTTTCTTTCTTCATGTCACTATTTCAGTCTATTAACTTCATTGTACATTTAACTAACTTAAACTCGCCTAATTCCACATTCATCGTAGAATCGAACACGTGATACCCGACACAGTAACGGACAGTAGTTCCAATTCGACATTCAATGTCCCGGATTCACTTATCACCAAATTACGAAAAGGGAACTAACGCGATCTCTTCATGAGTCACACGGTTCGGCGCTACAAACACAACTAAGTTCCTTCGTTCGATATTAAACACCACGCCGCAATAAGAATTCAAAAATAACCTAGCTGACACGTAAACTAGCTACCGAATCAACACACAAAAGGCTCTTAACACGACGGTATAATTAAACGATGATTTCCAAAGAATCAACCGGGAGACGCCCTCGATAAAGAATTCGCGGTCAAATTCCACGTCCCCGAGCAAGTTAAATATTGTAAAATGCACTTCAACGCGCTATCACTAGACAAACTAAACGGAGGTGGTTTTCACGAAATCACAATTACGTAGCGAAGTCACACGCACAAATTCTAAACATCTAGACCGTAACCCCAAAATCGGTCCCGCGAAACTTCGGCAGCGGCAACCGAGGTATGCTTATTAACTGTACCGCTGCCAGCGAGCTACTGCTGACTCGACCCCGCGGCCGGTAGCAACTGACTCCCGCTGACCGCCCACTCGTCTAACTTGTTATGAACGCGCCGTATCGAGCTGAGCGCCCTCTGGTGTCAAATCTTGAAACCAGCGTTTGGGCGCGAACAAGTAATATTACTTTATAAGTATTAAAATATAACAATAATAATATCATCTTGTTTCTGATTCATCAAACTGATCCATTATATAACATAAATGTAATTATTATTTATATAAAACAAAAAATAATTGGAAAATCACAAGCTTTCACTTGTATCATGTAAGCCCACACACATTTTTTCTCTTTATTTCTTTCACAAAACACAACACATATTTGTTTTGCGATATTACACAAAATGGTCCTAGCTCCTATACTTTATCTTCTGTAGTTTAAAGTTTGAAGCAAAATCGATGTTCTACCCTTTTTTCACTTCTCCACCATTATACTACTGTTTATGCCCAAATTTGGTCATGTTTAATGCCAACCAATTGCTTTCAAGCTGGCGCCTAACCCGATGGTATGTAGGTGAGATAAGCGCCGAGGTGGGGCGACCGAGCTCGACACGTGGGAAGTCGCTCGCTCGACGCGGGGTCTATCGCTAGACGCGTGGTCGAGGGGTCGGTGCCCCGCCGGCCACGAGGGCCGTCAGGCCTCTTACGTAGATTCGCGGCCCGTCGTGGATCTAGATAGCTAGATGAAGATATCGTTATAATTGAATCGTCGCGTTAGTGCCTTTTGTGTTTGGGTTGCCTAGTTAGATTAATTTGCGTGTTAACAAGGCGTATTTTGACTCTGGCGCGACGTGTTATTCTGGTGCCGAAATTATATTTTGTGATAAGGGAATCCGGGACATTCAATGTCGATTTTTGTGCTACTGTCCTTGCCGTGTCGGATATCACGTGGTCGATTCTGTGATGAGTGTTAGTTAAATGTACGATGAAGCTGAGAGACTGAGTAGTGACAGTGAAGAAAGAAGTGGTCCAGCGCTGAAGCCTGCTGGAGCGATGCAGCATTTTGGGGCAGCCTGGAACTCGGCCGCTGCTGGTCGTCTAAGCTTGCTCAGGTCGCAGACATTTACACCTCATTGTACACTACTCGCCATCCACTATTACACACACTCACGGCCTACCCAAGCCTTGGTGCGAAGTTAGCTTCGGATAATGGTAAGTAGTGTAGTGTATGTGTTTCTAGCTTTCTCCCATATAGTTTATTGTGATAGGAAATTCCACGCGGCCATATTGAGGCCCGACCTACGTCTGTTCGTTGAAACTCCGCTGATGGGCCCCGGAGAATTGAACCTTTGTGGGAGCATCCGTAGCCCGTAACAACTACAAAACTGTGAGTGTTAAAGGATAAGGTAATATTACTTTTTTTTACGTACTACTTACGTTACGTATAAGTAATACATCTTCTATTTTCAAAATATTTACCCTTAAAAGTGAATACTATTATTGATCTGCAGGTAATTTTTCTTGTAATACCTGTAAAAATGTTTATTTTAAGTGTCTGCCGGCGAGCTGACTTAGAACGGATTGGAAGTAACTTTATAAAGTACTGAATATGATTCACGCATACTTATATACTTCGTACACAGTATAAGGGATTATAATAGGTGGTGAAGCATTTTTAACCCGTATAAAAGAAACTAGGCATAAGATAATTTAGACCTTTTGTTTCTTTACCTATTCTATTCACATATTGTTATTTTACTTCATCAGCATTGGAAGCAACTACGCCAAACACTTTGGAGGCGGTTGGCAACCACATCATCGAGACACAGGACACTCAGCTGGTGGTGGAAGTCATTTCGATCCTGTTGGAAAAGAGCCAGGACGGACACTACGAGACAAGGGTATTAACGACATGATATTATCACTCATTTCATCCATATACGGATGCAGTCTTATTCGAATTCAGTGGTTGCTTAAAAACGAAAGGCAGGTTAACAAAAAGGTTATTGACGGTAGTAGTATGTGATTTCCTCTGATCCCGCTAGATGTCGGTACTAGTTACAAATCAGATGTTTATTTGACTAAAGTAAAAGCCAACAGACTGACAGCACTAACATCTCAGAATATAGAATAAAAACTTCGTTTTGAAGTATCACTACACTATAACACAACCTTAACGTACGTACTACCTGTGCGGTTAAAGAATGAGATCAAAATGGCGTCACCTCTATTCATCTCTCGCTCGCACACTGTTGCTATTTATACTTACACACGCCGGTAAAAACTGCAAAAAAATAAGACGTTTGTTTCTTTTTTATATAGGCTTCAGTTTTTTTTATATAGGAATGGGTGACAAACAAGCACACAGTCCACCTGATGGTAAGTGGTTGCTGTGGCCCATAGACATCTACATCTATCCTCGTTTGCGAATCGAAATGCAGATTCGTTGTCACCCGTGAGGACTAAGATGGAATGCCTCTTTTCCAGTAAAAAGGGTCTCCGGTTCTCTACACTCACCATACGAAACACAGCAGCATTAAGCTGCTATTTTACGCTGGTATTCTGTGAGAGCGTGGTCCTTCCGCGGTCGAGCCAACCCATTCGTGCTACAATTATACTACTAATATAGCTGCAGCATGGCTCGACCACGTATAAACGTCCAACTTGTCATTGGAATCAATGATAACAAAATGCCATTCAATAAAATTCAGTCCGGTTTGGCTAATTAGTGAGCTACGACGCGTTCTAAAAGTTTCTTCATAGTTATTATTGATTTCGTTTGTTAATATTTTTCTATAAAATATTTACATGCTATTGAGACAGACATGAGTAACCATTTTTAAAATTTTCTTTTGTGTGTCCGGGCTAATATTCGGAATGTTTGAAGCGATTACAAAAAACTTCACGAACAAATAGAGAGTAATACCAGGAGAGAGGTAGACTAAATATTATCCGAAAAATTTAGAGATTATTAAAATAGAAATATTAATAAGATAAAATAAATGGCCTTTAACGATTATCTTAAGTCTAAATAACGTCACATTAATAGATCCTACCCAAGCGAATCCAGGGCAGGTAGCCAGTTATAAATATTATTCTAAAATTAATGTACCTAATTGCGTGTACAATTATTTTCAAATATTCTCCCATTATTAGAAAATTTATAATTAACCGAATATTATATAGTCATACGATGTACCGTTATTAGCGAGTTTTCGCTACTGTACATGTCGACGGTACGGGCTCGATGAGCCGCCATTTCTAATCCCATTCTTTATCCGTACGGACTATATGTATCGTGACTGTATCTATCATAGCCGCGATACTTTCTAGTTAGGGTGCAGGTGACGTTACGTTCGACGGTCGTCCACATTTTTAGTCAGTGCTTGTCTACTATCCCACCTGATGGAAAGTGATAACGTAGCTAAAAATGGTATAGCTCACAGACTTCGCTTAACCTGTTCA
Organism: Parnassius mnemosyne; assembly: GCA_963668995.1. NCBI lineage: Eukaryota > Metazoa > Arthropoda > Insecta > Lepidoptera > Papilionidae > Parnassius > Parnassius mnemosyne. The sequence continues at coordinate 43,961,680 of CAVLGL010000057.1, read as the reverse complement.
CTCTTGCCTTGAAGGACTTGCTTATTTGTAGACTACTACCTTTGTAGTGGACTCGTACTGTATAATAAGAAATTATCTAAGAATTATTAATAAATTTATTTAAAAACTTCACCACAATATTTTTGACATTGCGTAGTTTTCGACTGTCTGACGACTCAATTTGTGTTATTTGTGTATGTGGTGTTCAGGTTAAGTGCGAGAGTGAAGCAGAAGAGGAGGCGTCAGCGCACGTGTTCTCGCGGCGCGGGCTGGGCTGCGGCCTGCTGCTGGACTGGCTGGCCGAGCTGCAGCGCGAGACCCTGGGCAGACAGGTCACACACTTGACACTAACTATACCAATATACTGCGCACGTGTTCTCGCGGCGCGGGCTGGGCTGCGGCCTGCTGCTGGACTGGCTGGCCGAGCTGCAGCGCGAGACCCTGGGCAGACAGGTCACACACTTGACACTAACTAAACCAATATATAGGTCGTGGACAAAGTTTTTTGGTATTTTGTTTGTATAAAATTTAAGAAAAATCTCTTTGGTTCTTCTGTTTGTATCTGGCTGGTTGTTATTAATATATATATAACATTAAGAAAAATAAAAAGTAAAAAAGACTTTCTCGCCATTTTTCATTTGTTTTTCTGTCCGCCAAAATGAGTGAATCTAACGAAGAAATTCAATACATTCTGAAGTTTTATTTCAAAAAAGGGAAAATGCGACTCAAGCCGCGAAAAAAGTTTGTAACGTTTATGGACCTAATACAGTGTCAGTAAGAGTAGCACATAGTTGGTTCAAGCGTTTCAGTCCGGAAATTTTGATGTCAAATATGCAGCTCGCTCTGATCGCCCTCCTACGGATAAAGTCGATGCCATATTTGAAAAAGTGGAGCAACATCGGCATGTTAGTAGTTACGACAGGCGAGGAATTGAGGATTGAACACAAAACAGTTTAGATCCATTTGAAAAAGTCTGGCTATACAAAAAAGCTCGATATTTGGGTACCACACGAGCTCACTGAAAGATACCTAATGAATCGTGTACTCATTTGCGAAACGTAATGAAATCGAACCATTTTTGAAAAGATTGATCCCTGGTGATGAAAAAGATCATTGTCAAAGAGTAGTCAAGCTCCACAGAGATCCGGATTAACACGCAATAATGTGATGTGTATGGTGGAATTGGAAAGGCATCGCTTATTATGAGCTTTTACTGCTGGGCAAAACCATCGTTTCATTCGAACAACTAATGACAAAAAACGGATGGAATTGATCAACAGAAAAGGAGTGGTCTTTCATCATAATAACGCCAGACCACAAACATCTTTGGCCACTCCGCAAAAATTGAGGGAAAGTGTTAATGTATCCACCATGTAGTCCTGACCTTGCACTTTCAGATTTTCACCTGTTTGGGCGTCTTCTGAATTCTTTGGGCAGTGATAGGTTAACATCAAAAGAAGACTGTCAAACCTACGTGTCGCATTTTTTGATCAAAAATCCCAAGATTTATACGGCAACAGGATTAAGTTACTATCTACAAGATGGCAACAAATTCTCGGACAAAATGGCACATATATATATTATAATTAAATTTAATTAAACTTAAAAAAAACATTTCTTAAATTTGTATATAAAATACGAAGAAACTTTTTCCTCGACTTTTTACAACGGCGATCACAATGTAATAAACTAAATCTCCTTTACTACTAGTTTAAAATTGTATGTTTTTATTATCATACGTGAAAGACCCTTGCTACAGTTATATTATGGTTGAAGCATGAATGGAAGCATCAACGTAAAATTGCAGCTTAAATCTGCTGTTTCTCGTAAGTTGAGAGTAGAGAACCGGAGACCATTCTTACTGGAAGCAAGGCATTCCATCTTAGTGCTCAGTGATGACAATACATCTGCATTTTGAGTCTTAATCGAGGGTAGATGTAGATGTCTATGGACCACAGCATCCATTTACCATCAGATGGACAGTGTGCCCATTTGGCACCCTTATTCAATAAAAAACAATATTGTACGCCAAACTCATAGACATTATGTTTACTAAAGTTACCTGTGCCCGAAGTAACGCCTATGCGATAAGATCACAGGAAGACTGCGACCTCTTAAGAGAGAATCTAGTCTACCAGCGTCAGCGCTGATTTTACAGATTTTATCGCGTTGATTTCTAACTTATTTTGAACTAAAATTAAAAAATAAAGTTAGTTACTCTTCTCATGCAAAAGATGCTGGTTAATTGTTGATTATTTAGGTGAACATTTGACCATCCTTAAAACCTCATTGCCACGCGAATAATGTGTCGCGTTTTTAGTTTTGGTAGTGTGTTTCCTAGTGTCTATCCATCCATCCGTCCATCCATCCATCCATCCATGCATCCATCCATCCATACATTACAGCATATAAAAGTCCATTGCTGAACGTGGATGGCCATAGTTAGCCCCGTAGGAGGGCTTTTACCATAGTTGCCACACTTGGCAGGTGGGTTGACGACCGCAGTTTTTATAATTTTGATTTATCAGAAAGATGCTGCTGCCCATTTCCTGTTTCATTTTCCCTCTGTCACCTCTTACGACACTCACTGGACGATATGGGGTAGTGGATATTCTTACACCACCAATACATGGTTAGTTTCCTAGGGTAGTGCGGGCTGCAAGAAATTTGAAGAATACTTTTTAGTTACTGCTGCCGTGGTGTGCCGGAATTACCGACCTAGAAAATCAAGAGAATCAATTGCAGATTGAACTGACTATACCTATGACAAAATTTACGAAAATATCATCCACGTATACTCCTGGTTCGTCTTCCAAACTGTACTATTTTTTTTTTTCAAGAACACTAAGAAATATTTCTTTTATTGTATATAAAAAAATAACAAAATACAAAAGAATTTAATTTTTTTACCGAAAAAAAATCTAGTGTCATTATTCGGAGAGATCACAGGAATACGTTTGTTGTGTGGTGGGGTGTGTACTAAACGTTACGGTTATATGGTATATAGCACGCTTTACTCGTATACTAAACACTATGGAATAAATAAGTGTGATAACTTGAATTACAAAATATAAATATAAATTTAATATTGTGAACAGATGCAGCTAATGTTCGTGGCAGGTGGTGCTCCGTGGCGACCTCTGTTGGTGACTTTACTAGCGCACCGCGCCTCGTGGAAGACGCTGCATTCCTGCCTCACCGCATTACTGCAGCCACAGGGGTAAGTATCCCAATCAACATTGGCCGAATACAATTGATATTTTTTTTTTTTTACAATTTGTAAAGACTATTCGCTGACTAATTATGTATTTCGTAAACTAGTCATAGTGAGCTTATTACGTGACATTAACTAATGGCTCTTGGCTCAACTCAGGTTTAGATTTAAGAAGTTTTTTTTTCCTATAATCGAGAAAAATATCGAAAATAATAAAATCGTCCTGTACGTTGCGACACCAGTTGTAATGAAACTGCATAGAAGCCACACTGCCAGTGCTACACGCGCTGCACACGGAACGCAGATGAGGTGACGTCTTCCTCACATCTTATAAAAATACAAAACTAGTCTAGGCTTATGTCATCAAAATCCATATTTTTAACATTAAATCCATATAATAGTAGCCGGTATTACACACTAAACGTCATTTAATGTCACAGTGTTCAAGGACTTGTCATATGCGCTAATTACAATGACGTCACGCAGCTCATTTAAGCGTTTATTACATTATTCAATTTTTAGAAAATCTAATTAGGAACCTAAGTTGGAAGCTAGTGATCACATTACACTAAATTGAATTCTAAATCGTGACGAAGCACATTCGTAAAGAAAGTATCCGACGGGGTTGCACGTTTGATCGATGGCGCCGTATTTATCAAAACAGCAGAAAATAGGACTTGCCTTAGCCGTGGTGGGAACAATGGATATTAAAAAAATAAAAAAGAGAAAATGCTGGGTTAAAGAATACTTGTCATTGTATTTGTAAATATTTAACAACACCTTGAAAACCTCTTCACGCATTGCTTTGTTTAAATCGTTTTTATCATTTATATTATACAAATAGGGCATTTCCTTATACAGGTCTATAATTTGTAATAACATCTCTTTTTCTGTGGACATGCTGCCACACGAACCACTGCTCAATTCTTTCGCTTCACTCGCCATCGCAAACAAATGTCGCACGCGCAGTGAAGACATCCGCTTAGATCAAAGCGCGGGAGCCGACTGGTCGTTCTAAATCGTAACGTTGCGATTATACTGTCTTAAATTGTAGACAATTCAGAAAGTAGAGCGGTCGGGACCTCCAACTTTAACTAAAGCGCTTATTACATTATTCAATTTTTAGGAAATCTAATTAGGAAGTTGGAAAGTGTAATCATAGTTAGAACAGTTAGGATCCGATTTAGTAGAACTGGAAAGGATATGATATTAACATCAACGGCGAGTACATCATTCACCTTCGATTTGCCGACGGTATAGTCCTTATGCCAGAATCGCTGGAGGACCTAAGCACTATGCGCAATGACCTAAATAGTGTCTCCCAAGGGATAGGTCTTAAGATGAACATGGACAATACGAAGATTATGTATAAGAGTTCTCGAGTGGCGGCCTCGTACGGGCAGAAGAAGTGTAGGGCGTCCCCCCACTAGATGGAGTGATGACCTGGTAAGACATGCAAGAAGTCGATGAATGCAGGTAGCTTAGGACCGTGCTTTGTGGCATTCCTTGGTGGAGGCCTATGTTCAGCAGTGAACTTGTGAAGGGCTTGATGATGAAGTTAACTTGTACACAGGCCACTTGATTGTAAGTGGATACTGTGGCCTATAGACATCTACATCGATTTAGAATCTAAATGCAGATGCGTTGTTACCCTTAAGATGGAATGGCTCGTTTCCAGTAAAAGGGTCTTCGGTTTTCTACACTCACCATACCAAACACAGCAACAATATGCTGCTATTGTACGTTGATATTCTGTGAGAGCGTGATCCTATGTCGGTTCGTGTTACAAGCGTAAAATGGCTGCAGCGTAGCTCTAGCACGTATAAACCGTGTATTGTGGTGGGGTTGGTGCAGTGGATGGAGCCCGGGGGCGGCGCTACAGTTCGCAGAGACGCTGGCGCGCAGCCCGCGCGTGTGGCAGGGCCGCGACCGCGCCACGCCCAAGCACCACGAGCCCGAGGACACGCTGCGCCTCACGCACGAACAGGTTGGTGGGTGCAGCGGCTGCAGCGCTGCAGCTCGCGGAGACGCTGGCGCGCAGCCCGCGCGTGTGGCAGGGCCGCGACCGCGCCACGCCCAAGCACCACGAGCCCGAGGACACGCTGCGCCTCACGCACGAACAGGTTGGTGGGTGCAGCGGCTGCAGCGCTGCAGCTCGCGGAGACGCTGGCGCGCAGCCCGCGCGTGTGGCAGGGCCGCGACCGCGCCACGCCCAAGCACCACGAGCCCGAGGACACGCTGCGCCTCACGCACGAACAGGTTGGTGGGTGCAGCGGCTGCAGCGCTGCAGCTCGCGGAGACGCTGGCGCGCAGCCCGCGCGTGTGGCAGGGCCGCGACCGCGCCACGCCCAAGCACCACGAGCCCGAGGACACGCTGCGCCTCACGCACGAACAGGTTGGTGGGTGCAGCGGCTGCAGCGCTGCAGCTCGCGGAGACGCTGGCGCGCAGCCCGCGCGTGTGGCAGGGCCGCGACCGCGCCACGCCCAAGCACCACGAGCCCGAGGACACGCTGCGCCTCACGCATGAACAGGTTAGTGGGTGCAGCGGGTGCAGCGCTGCAGCTCGCGGAGACGCTGGCGCGCAGCCCGCGCGTGTGGCAGGGCCGCGACCGCGCCACGCCCAAGCACCACGAGCCCGAGGACACGCTGCGCCTCACGCACGAACAGGTTAGTGGGTGCAGCGGGTGCAGCGCTGCAGCTCGCGGAGACGCTGGCGCGCAGCCCGCGCGTGTGGCAGGGCCGCGACCGCGCCACGCCCAAGCACCACGAGCCCGAGGACACGCTGCGCCTCACGCACGAACAGGTTGGTGGGTGCAGCGGGTGCAGCGCTGCAGCTCGCGGAGACGCTGGCGCGCAGCCCGCGCGTGTGGCAGGGCCGCGACCGCGCCACGCCCAAGCACCACGAGCCCGAGGACACGCTGCGCCTCACGCACGAACAGGTTGGTGGGTGCAGCGGCTGCAGCCGCTGGCGTGAGACTGGCTGCCGTGACCGAAATTCTAGACTAGCAATCTACGCGGGACGGGATTATAGTGTACGAGTGTACGCGCAAGCACAGGTGCAATCTCTATTCCATCACTCTTACAGTTCGATGGAACACCAATCCGACAAGACTGGCGAGAGATCAGACGCAGGACCAACGGCTTTACATGCTTTCCGAGGCACAGGTAACTTTCTAACTCCGGGCTGCAACTGAGAATTTCTTGACAGAAAAATCCATTTACTAATTTTAGTCCCACCCGGGATTCGAACCCAGAACCTCATGATCAGCAGCCGTATTTACGACCACTGGACCAACAAGGTAGTAAAATTTGTAATACTGTCATGTGAACACTTCAAAATCGTAATTTGCTTGCTATGCACTAGAGTTAGCGGAACACGACTGCACTGCATAAATTATAACGTGTTCTGTCGTAATTCTTGCAAATAATAACAGCTTGGATACATAATTAGCTTATAAAATTTAAAAAAATATATATAGTGCTGAAATCTCTATAAGTCAGTCAGGCCTTGTTTGCGCCTGATATAAATAAAATTTAACAATAGAGTATTGTCTGTGGAATTATTTTGTGAACGTATTTCCATTGCGCGACGGAGTCGTTAATAGTTTATGTTCATTTAGAGTAATAATATAATGATCATCATGATTACTTGACTTGGCAGCTGGAGGTGCTGATCGGGTACGTGGGTGCCGAGTGTGCCGCGGCTAATAGTGCAGAGGAGGCGCGTCGTTGCGCTGAGGCACGGCTACCGCTGCTGCTGCGCTGCTGTAGCACTCCGCACGCGCTGCTAGCCGCAGCGCTGTCAGCGCACCCGTTGTTGCTGCTGCTGCTCTACATGAAGGTACGTGCTGTTACAGGAAAGCATATTTCGTGTAACGTCTCTTATGACATCCTTTTTTAAACATGGGTAAGTGTCTACGCATACCCGCCTCGTGGGGGCAAGGACGGGTTATGTTGGACTCGCACCGACTAAAACCCCATGATGGTCCACCTTCTTAGCATATTGGCAGGGCCACGAGAACGCTTCCGCTCCGGTTCCTCCTCGGGAGAGGATTGAGTAGTCCCCCTATTTCCTTCTCAGGTAAGGCGCACCAGAACATATAGCGCGTCTTCCTCCACGGCCTTCAACTACATCTGCGCAACAGACACCCTTATGTCTGATACGTGAAGACCATGGGGCCAGGAAAACGAGCACTTAGAAGCACTAGCCTCCCTAACCCCAGCGGTGGAATTGATCTTCGGCTCCGCCGTCAACCAAAATTCGGCTGTGGAGGTCCCGTTGTCAGTAAAGGGGCTCTCTAGTTTTTTACACTGTATGAAACACGGCAGCATTGAGTTGCTATATTTTTCATAGGTATTTTATGAGAGCGTGGTCTTTTTTTCTTCACCCGTTCGTGCTACAACCACAATATTGTTGAACCATAGCTCTACCAACGTGTAGTGGAGGTGTAAGAATATCCACTACCCTATCTCGTCCCATGGGTGTCTTAAGGGACGACAGAGGGAAATAAACTAGGAGGATCAGCAGGGTAATCGGCATGTATTTTTTATAATAACTCAAAAGTTAAAACTGTGGTTCTTAATCCGTTTTCCAAACGAGGCAATTATGGCAAATATGATGGGAGGGTGCATCGGAGAATTTTTAATGGGCTCTAATGGTATAGTATTTAAAATTGAAAAAAAAATTAAAAATGTTTAAAAGAAATTAAAGATTAAAGCACTGAGGTATTACATAATGATTTCTTATATTTACGCGAACACTACACATTTAAATAAAACTAATTTTACGGATTTTATCGCGTATATTAACTTGTTTTACTTTCCCGACGTTTCAAGCACTTTACAGCACCCATGGTCACGGGGGGGACTGAGGTGTATGACGTCCCAATGTCATAGTTAACCACGGCTACCTCCAGATTAAAAATAATTAATTTTTGTTCCGATCTACGCAGTATGAACTTACAGTATCATGAAGTCTTGCAGTTGTATGCTTGGGTTGGGATTTAATTTTATTAATTATGGGATCCCAAGCAGATGGTAGCACCCAGCCATCTTCTCTATTGAAATTAGGATGTTTTTTGATTTCAATAGCCTCGCGAATCATCCTTGGAAGGAATCGGTGTTCTTTAGCGAGGATTTGTGGTCTATCAAATCTAATGTAGTGACGGGGGCGATCCTGTACGTGTTCACAGACTGCAGACTTCCCGGAGCGTCTATTCTTCACATCAGCTATGTGTTCTTTAACGCGGGTTTTTATGGATCTTTTAGTTTGTCCTATATAAGAGAGACCACATTCACAATCCAGCTTGTACACTCCTGCATCTTGCAGAGGAATATTACACTTGACTGATGGTAAAAACTGACTAATCTTCTTCGGCGGCTTGAAATATGTTTTAATGGAAGCACGCTTCAAGATGTAGCCAATCTTGTCAGTGACACCTCTGACATATGGCAGTACAGCAGGCACTCGCTCGACTGTAGCCGGCTTCACTCGTTCACTGTGACGTAGGCGCGGGACCCGAAGCTTATTGTCGTGCAAAACTTGCTTGACGTGTTGGAGCTCGGCGGCCAGGTGTTTACTGTCACAGATCCCTCGTGCTCTCTGAAACAAAGATTTACCCACGGTAGCTAACTGTGAAGGATGGTGGTGAGAATCACCGTTTAAATATCTATCTGTATGGGTCTTTTTTCTATACACAGTGTGGCTCAAGGTGTTATCAGGATTCCGAATTACTAACACATCTAGAAAAGCTAAAGAATTGTTTGCCTCTAACTCCATTGTGAACTGAATTTTAGAATTTAAGGAGTTAAGATGGTCTAAAAATGCAGTTACTTTATCTAAAGGTAGAATTGTGAAAGTGTCGTCTACGTACCGCTTGTAGAATCTTGGCTTTATGGGAGAAGTAAGCAGGGCTTTCTCCTCAAAGTCCTCCATGAATATATCAGCAACAATGGGAGATACAGGTGAGCCCATCGCCACACCATCTACTTGCTTGTAGAACTCCTCCTTCCACAATAGGTAGCCAGATGTAAGGCAGTGTCTGAGTAATACTGCATATTCTACGGGCATGTTATTTTCCTCTAGCCTTCTAGTAACAATTGAGATGCAGTCTTCAACAGGTAGGCATGTGAACAGAGACTGCACATCAAAACTCACCATAGTTTCATTGTCTGCCAGATGTAGGTCTTTAATCTCGCTGACAAAATGGTAGGAATCCTTTGTGTGTGCTCTTGTATGTCCCTTGAGCGGTGAGAATATATTCGCTAAGTGTTGAGCCAATCTGTAAGTTGGTGAATCGATTTGGCTCACTATAGGACGTAGTGGAGCATTGGGCTTGTGTATTTTTGGTAACCCATACAACTTCGGTGGTTTAGCACACGTAGGTATTATCGATTTTACGTCTAGATTTAATTTTTCGGAGTGTTTCTTTATGAGATCACTAGTTGTTTTAAGTGTGTTATTTGTTGGGTCATTTTTAACCTTTTTATACGTACTTGCATCCGACAAAAGTTCTTGTATTTTAGAATTATAATCTGACGTATCCATAACTACCGTGGCATTTCCCTTATCTGCGCGGAGAATCGTGAGTTCTGGTTTATTGCGTAGGTTAGTCAACGCTTTGAATTCGTCTTTAGGTAGATTCGGTTTTGGCGCTGAACTTCGACGTAACATAGACGAAATGTCTTGACGTATCGCTTCCAAATCCATGGGTGCTGTAAAGTGCTTGAAACGTCGGGAAAGTAAAATAAGTTAATATACGCGATAAAATCCGTAAAATTAGTTTTATTTAAATTACACTGAGGTATTGTTTTGTGTATTAATATAATACTCTAAACACTGATAAACATTTATATAAACTAAATTCTCAAATGTCAATAAAAAAACAAAACAAACTTCACCTCAGTTCCAAATAGTGACATCTGGTGAGCGGTAGAGTTTTAGCCGTCATTAAAAGGGAAGGAGCTGTTAGTGGTGTGTGTTGTGTGGTGTGCAGGTGCCGAAGGTGGCTGGGCTGGTGCGCGAGTGCGAGCAGCGCGGCTGCAGCAGCGCAGCGCTGCGCACGCTGCTGGCGCCGGGCGCGGCGCTGGCGCGGGCGGCGCGCGCCTCCACCAGCGCCACGGACCGCGTGTCGCACGCGCTGCTCACCGCGCTCGCCGCCACGCACGCGCACTCCAAGGACATGACCCAAAGGTCACTCTTTTCTTCATTCACTTATGAATGCTAATATACAGGCTCGGCAGTCATAATAAATTGTGCACTACATTACGATATATTCTCCGTGACTTCTTTAGTCCGCTACGAGCATCCTAGAGGTCTCACAGAATACCAGCGTAAAATAGCAGCTTAACGCTGCTATGATTCGTATGGTGAGTGTAGAGAACCGGAGACACTTAACTGGAAACGGGGCATTCCATGTTAGTCCTCAGGTGACAACGCATCTGATGCCTTTGCCATCAGGTGGACTATGCAAAAATAGCGGTGCGAGTCGTTAGCAGCAAGAAGTGGCAACATTTGCGCATGTACACTTTCCAGCCAATATACTGCAGGCGAATGTCATGTAAATTTACAATGAATGACGCAGATAATCTAACTGACCAATCATGTGAAAGAATGTTCACCGTACGTACTCCGCGGCTTTGTGGTTCAATAAATATACCTATAAAATAAATCATCTATAAAGTATATCATCAAGTGGATTGTGTGCTCGTTTATCACAATAACTGCATAAATAAAAGCAAAGATTTATACGTGGTAGAGCCATGCTGCAGCTATATTACTAGTATAGTTGTGGAACGAATGGCTCAGCTCGACCGGGGAAGGACCACACTCTCACAAAATACCAGCGTAAAATAGCTTAACATTGCTGTGTTTCGTATGGTGAGTGTGCCGTGTGAACCGGAGACTCATTTTACTGGAAAAGAGGCATTCCATCTTAGTCCTCACGGGTGACGACGCATCTGCATTTTGATTCTTTATTGAACATTACAGCAAACATTTGTTTGCTGTAATGTTCAATAAAGAATCAAAATGCAGTGGACTGTGTGCTCGTTTGTCACCCCTATCCTATATATTAAAAAAAAAGATATTATTAGACCCGTAATTTAAAAAAAAACTGTGTCACAGCTGTGGATCGCATGGTAGCATGGTAATTGCCATGCAGTTGTATTTTTATTTACGACAATTACTGTTTTAAGCAAATATGAAATAAAAATTTAAACAAAACGTAAATTTAAACTTAAATTTTAAAGTTTGTAAAAATTTATTAAAATCATTTCAAAATTTCTTTTTAATAGTACTGTTTAGGCCCAAAAAAGTTAATTTGTACGACATCCAATCACGTTCGACTTTGTGAGTCGCCCGATGGCACCAGGTGTCACGCGCATCGCGGGGAGGGGTTAGCGATAGGCAGCTTCCCAGCGTGTGACGCTCGTGGGCGAGAGTTTCGTAGCTCGCTGGCCGCGATGCGGTGAATCCGCGTATCTCGGCTATCGCGCCAGAAGTTCACGCGACCGGTGTAGGGTCCAGATGGTTAGATTTAGTGCGCGTTACTTCGCTACGGAATTGTGTTTCGTGAAAACCGCCTCGGATTAGGTAGTCTAGGGTTTAAGTTCTTGACAAGAGGCTTTTATTGTGTTCGACTGATTAAAGTAACTTCTTTGAAAGTAATTGTGCAAATTATATAGTAATTGCGTTTGAAGTGAATTTTGCAATATTTAACTTGCTCGGGTGACGCGGAATTTCGCAGGCGCGCGCCTAGTAGATATACGGTCTAGGATTCGAACCGCGCATTTCTTGTTCGAGAGCGTCTCCCGGTTGATTGTCTGGAAATCATTGTAATTGTGCCGTCGCGTAAGTGCCCTTTTTTGTGTGTCAGCTGGTTGGTTAGTTTTACGTGTCAACGAGGCGTATTTTGAATTCTTATCGCGGCGTGGTGTTTGATGTCGAACGAAGGAACTCAGTTGTGTTTAACGCTGAACCGTGTGACTCATGAAGAGATCGCGTTTGTTCCCTATTTATACTTTGGCGATAAGTGAATCCGGGATATTGAATATTGAACTTTGACCTACGAGTCGTACTGCGTGTTATGCTTTATAATAAACGTACAATGAAGTTAATAGACTGAAATAGTGACAATGAAGAAAGAAATGGTCCAGCGGTGGAGCCGGCTGGAGCGATGCAGCATTGTGGGTCAGCCTGGAACTCGGCTGCTGCTGGTCACCTAAGCTGGTCCAGGTCTCAGACACATACACATCACTAAACACCACTTGCCGTGCACCTTACATCCACTTACGGCCTGACCGAGCCTTTGGGCGATCTTAGAGTGGGGAACAGGTACGTACTATATTTCCCTAGCATTCTCCCATATAGTTTAGTATGATAGGGCATTTCTGCATATGGCCACTTGGGCCCGACCCGCGTCTGCCCGTCGAGCTGGCTGTTATGGGCCCCAGCCAAGGCGACTTTTGCAGGGGCAGCTGCGGGCCGTAATAAGTACTTACTAATGTTTGCGGTCAGTACGCACGGTAATTACAACAGGTAAAATATAATATTTTTTTACGTTTCTGTCAATTTGTCTATGAGTGTATTGATCATTATTACAGCCTATCATGAGTCCACTATTGAACATAGGTCTCCCCCAAGGAATGCCACAAAACACGGTCCCGAGCCACCTGCATCCATTGACTTCCTGCATGTTTTACCAGGTCGTCACTCCATCTAGTGGGGGGACGCCCTATACATCGCCTGCCGGTACGAGGCTGCCACTCGAGAACCTTTCTTGCCGGACCATTACCATTTCAGCTTACTAATTCGTTGGGCTATGTTGGTTACACTAGTTCTACTGTAGACATCCTCCAGTTTTAAAGTTTATTAGGCAGAGAAACCTCGAGCATAGCCCTCCCCATAGTTCGCTGAGCGACCTGGAGCTTCTTGTGAGTGTATAAAATAACAGTATTGTATTGTATCGCTGTGTGCAGGGCGTGGCGGCTGGAGGCGCTGGCGCGCGCGGTGTGGGCGCGCGTGGCGGGCGCCGGCGCGCGCGCGCTGCCGCTGTGCGGCGCGCTGCTGCGCGGCCTGCGCCTCGAGCACGTGCGCGCGCCGCCGCACGCGCACCTGCTGGCCGCGCTCGAGGTGCTGCCCGACGACCAGCTGCTCGCCGACCACGCCGTGTACGCACACGCCACACACCCCTTACACTTACTAAATATATAAAAATATATAAAAAACTATTACCGTTTGACTATTCAAACTATGACATCAAAAGACGATATTTTCAAACAATTTATATCTTATGAAATATTTGTTTAGACCGCTCACAAATAGTATTTTAATTAATTGGGTATATTATTACAGCGAGGAGTTGCACGAGATCCTGGACTGCTTCCTGCAGATCATAAAGCAGGGCAGTGGCGGAGCGCGCGGGGGCGACGGCGGCGCCGTGGCGCAGCGTGTGGGCGCTACGCTGCTGCGGCGCTACGCGGCCGCGCGCCCGCAGCGAGCCGCGCCGCTGCTGCACAAGCACAAGGACACCATCGCGTACGTGCCTCTCCTTATTGCACACGTGTGGGCGCTACGCTGCTGCGGCGCTACGCGGCCGCGCGCCCGCAGCGAGCCGCGCCGCTGCTGCACAAGCACAAGGACACCATCGCGTACGTGCCTCTCCTTATTGCACACGTGTGGGCGCTACGCTGCTGCGGCGCTACGCGGCCGCGCGCCCGCAGCGAGCCGCGCCGCTGCTGCACAAGCACAAGGACACCATCGCGTACGTGCCTCTCCTTATTGCACACGTGTGGGCGCTACGCTGCTGCGGCGCTACGCGGCCGCGCGCCCGCAGCGAGCCGCGCCGCTGCTGCACAAGCACAAGGACACCATCGCGTACGTGCCTCTCCTTATTGCACACGTGTGGGCGCTACGCTGCTGCGGCGCTACGCGGCCGCGCGCCCGCAGCGAGCCGCGCCGCTGCTGCACAAGCACAAGGACACCATCGCGTACGTGCCTCTCCTTATTGCACACGTGTGGGCGCTACGCTGCTGCGGCGCTACGCGGCCGCGCGCCCGCAGCGAGCCGCGCCGCTGCTGCACAAGCACAAGGACACCATCGCGTACGTGCCTCTCCTTATTGCACACGTGTGGGCGCTACGCTGCTGCGGCGCTACGCGGCCGCGCGCCCGCAGCGAGCCGCGCCGCTGCTGCACAAGCACAAGGACACCATCGCGTACGTGCCTCTCCTTATTGCACACGTGTGGGCGCTACGCTGCTGCGGCGCTACGCGGCCGCGCGCCCGCAGCGAGCCGCGCCGCTGCTGCACAAGCACAAGGACACCATCGCGTACGTGCCTCTCCTTATTGCACACGTGTGGGCGCTACGCTGCTGCGGCGCTACGCGGCCGCGCGCCCGCAGCGAGCCGCGCCGCTGCTGCACAAGCACAAGGACACCATCGCGTACGTGCCTCTCCTTATTGCACACGTGTGGGCGCTACGCTGCTGCGGCGCTACGCGGCCGCGCGCCCGCAGCGAGCCGCGCCGCTGCTGCACAAGCACAAGGACACCATCGCGTACGTGCCTCTCCTTATTGCACACGTGTGGGCGCTACGCTGCTGCGGCGCTACGCGGCCGCGCGCCCGCAGCGAGCCGCGCCGCTGCTGCACAAGCACAAGGACACCATCGCGTACGTGCCTCTCCTTATTGCACACGTGTGGGCGCTACGCTGCTGCGGCGCTACGCGGCCGCGCGCCCGCAGCGAGCCGCGCCGCTGCTGCACAAGCACAAGGACACCATCGCGTACGTGCCTCTCCTTATTGCACACGTGTGGGCGCTACGCTGCTGCGGCGCTACGCGGCCGCGCGCCCGCAGCGAGCCGCGCCGCTGCTGCACAAGCACAAGGACACCATCGCGTACGTGCCTCTCCTTATTGCACACGTGTGGGCGCTACGCTGCTGCGGCGCTACGCGGCCGCGCGCCCGCAGCGAGCCGCGCCGCTGCTGCACAAGCACAAGGACACCATCGCGTACGTGCCTCTCCTTATTGCACACGTGTGGGCGCTACGCTGCTGCGGCGCTACGCGGCCGCGCGCCCGCAGCGAGCCGCGCCGCTGCTGCACAAGCACAAGGACACCATCGCGTACGTGCCTCTCCTTATTGCACACGTGTGGGCGCTACGCTGCTGCGGCGCTACGCGGCCGCGCGCCCGCAGCGAGCCGCGCCGCTGCTGCACAAGCACAAGGACACCATCGCGTACGTGCCTCTCCTTATTGCACACGTGTGGGCGCTACGCTGCTGCGGCGCTACGCGGCCGCGCGCCCGCAGTGAGCGAGCTATCAAATTACATATTACTGGAAAACTAATTTACAGCATACTGTAAGTTAGTAGTAGTAAGTAGTACCTGTTGGTTTGTGCCTACTGCGGCTCATGGACACCTGCAACCCATTTCTAACAATTGATTTAAAAATATTTACTATTCTCTCACTTCTTACGACACCACGGGATTATATAGGAAAGTGGATATTCTTAAACTGCCACTATGCGGTAAATTTAACAAAGCAAAGATAACGATATCGAGGAATACAGTTTGATATTACAGCTACATATCTATCATCTACATCCAATATTTAATTACCTCACCCGATAGCTAAAGGATCAAGGAATTCGTTACGTTAAATAAGGATTGTGACGCATAATATGTTTGCTTCTTAAATATATTATTCTTTGTGTCTACTGGAAGACATTTCAGTAAATTATGGAATATGTATAATGGCAGCACCGTATTGCAGTTATATTATGGTTATTGCCCGAATAGATTGGCTTGCCTGGAGTAAAGACGCCACGCTTTCACAGATTACCAGCGTAAAATAGCAGCTCAATGCTGCTTTCGTATGGTGAGTGTAGAGAACCAGATACCCTTTTTTACTTACTGGTAATGAGATATTTTATCTTTGTCTTCAGGGGTGACAATGCACCTACATTTGGATTCTTTATTACGGATAGATGTAGATGTCTATGGATCACAGCATCCATTTACCATCGCGTGTGCTGTATGCTCGTTTTTAACCCGATTCTAAAGTTTTACAGTCCACCTGATGGTAAGTGGCTCTCTGGACAAGTTATGCAAACTGTAAGTGTGTAGTTAATAAAATTCGTAAATTAATTAATTTTACGTTTCAATTACAATATTAAATTATTATTATATTATGCGAATGTATTAGTTTTACACGGAAATCTAAGCCAATTCTAAATAAATATCACTTTGACGGATTAGAAATCAGCCGAAAAGTAAGTGTTAGGGATTTAGGCGTAATTTTTGATCATAAAATGATACTATCCGAACACATTGATTACGTTATCAGTAAAGCCTATAAAAATCTTGGTTTTGTTCTTCGCATCTGTAAACCATTCTCGAATATTAATACAATTAAAATGGTTTATTTTGCATATGTCAAAAGTGTTTTGGAATATGCTAGTTCAATATGGTCTCCACAGTACAATGTCTACAAAAGCCGCCTTGAGCGTATTCAAAAAATATTTGTTAATCACCTTAACTTTCGCTGTCGGAATAAAATCGATACTTACACAGACAGTTGCACTGAGCACAATCTCTTATCTCTGGAACACAGGCGCATTTTGCTTGACATGGCTTTGTTATATGATATAATAAACAGTAATATTGACTGTCCATATCTTGTCTCAAGAATCACCTTTCGTACTCCAAAATTCCGTACCCGCAATACTACATTGTTACAGACTCCCTGGCATCATTCAAACTACTGTCGAAACACTGTTCTTTCGCGGCTTGCTCGTACATATAATGAACAATTTGGACACATTGACCTCTTTGCGAAATCTAAACTTACGTTTAAAGATTACATCAAGAAAACTATTACGAAATAGAGCAGTTGAAGTTAAAATCACATACAATCATATATTCTCTCATCTATTTCTTCTATATGTATTTTTGAGGCTACTAATATAAATATAAGTACTTAAGTTATTTTATTTAATATATATTATAATTAATTATTTGTATTATGTTTATATATTTAAACATTTAATATGTATATATACATAAGTAAATAATATATATATATAAAGGTAACGTAATATATCATTCTACCTGACTATCTCTCCTGATCTGTAAACTTATGACCACCTTCATTACATTGAATTGCTTATAATTTTGCTTATAATTTATCTATTAGATTGTTCTTTTTTCTTTTCTTCTAACAACAATACACCTACCATCAAACAATATAAGGGAAACCTGTTATTGGCCATACTTTAAGTTTGTTACATTAATGTTAATATTTTCTATATACGCTGTTGGTTTTCTAAATAAATAAATAAATAACCTAATAATATAAATAACCACAAAAATCAAATACAACAAGAAGCAACAAGCCTCTCATTGACACCTCACATACATACATCACCTCTGAAGATTGAAATGGAATGTTTCATGGTTCTACCACGTATGACGGGGACGATAAGATGTAAATACTTGGGTGCAGTTAGGATGAGTGTTATGACCGTTACGTGTGGTGCGTGCAGGGCGTCGGCTGCACTGGCGAGCGCGTGCGCGGGCGCGAGCGGGGGCGGTGGCGGGGGCGGGGCGGCGGGCGCGGGCGCGGGGGAGGCGGGCAGCGCGCCCGCGCTCGCGCTGCTGGCGCTGCAGCGCCGCACCGCCTCACCCGACGAGCTCGCCTGCCATCTGCAGGTAAGTCGCCTTCTACTTACCTATATAATTAACATTATTATATTATACATTTACATTAAATTGAAGTACCTTTTTTTACAATTTATTAATAGGTCATTTACCTATGAAATTGCCATGCTGCAGTACTGACCATTTCAAATCAAAATAATTTTTATTTGCCTAAAAATTCTAATTTGAATTTAATTTTATTGTAAAAACATGAAATTCTTTTTTCAAAATTAGTCGTTTGTTGCATTTTTCAGGTCGAAATTTCTAGAGCGGAAGGAGTTCCGCTCTAGAAATTTCGACCTGAAAAATGAACCCGTGGTCGTAGAAAAACTTTGGTCGACAATGACGAATTAAAAGTGATTAGGTAACTGATGATACTTAATCTAATACTGGATTAGCAGCAGCTTTCGACTAACATCAAAACAATATTGGTCCATTTGCGTCAAATTGGCAAGGTAAACAAACTTGACAAATGAGTGCTCCACGAACTCAATCATCGCCAGCGCGAAGTACGCGTCGAGACATGCCTTGCACTGCTGCTATTAAAATATTTTGTACAAGGGTGTCATACAAACCTCATATGGCAACACAGAGCTCAGGTTAGCCAACTTTATAGCTGGAGGTAAAATGACTGTGTACGAACTATAGATACACTACGGTATGGTACAACTACAAATGTCACATGTGACTCAAAAAGTCATTTTTTTAATTTTTTTTTAAATACTGTTAATGCTATGTAAATGCGACTGTGATTTAAATATCAATTGTGTATGTAAAGCCCATTTCATCGCCTGCATGAACAAGAATCTAGCATGCACCAACTGAATCTCTCTTTAAAATGCCTTATTTATTTTCCGTTTGCCAACATTTTTTCACAGAGTATGAAACGTGAATAAACGTTTCATTAAGATATATAATAGGACGGCCTTCTTTACGATCTTGTCTCAAAATATTTAAGTATCTGTACCTCCAAGCTTTGGTCTTTTCTTTTAGAGCCACATTTTTTAAATCAAAATCCTATTTGTCGGATTATTTTCTATAATGTGGTACGACCCCCATTAAAATTAATGTCAATTTTTAACTCGGCTAATAATTTGCCCAAATTAGGCACCTCTTTTCTGACTATGTACATTTGATCTATTTTATTTCTGATTGCACACACATCAAAATCATCCAACTCTATTTTTTTTTGTTGATTCCGTTTTATTTAGATGTGGAAACAGCGCAGCAACTTTGCCTTCATTGGTAATAGTCCTGACGGTTTTCTCAGATATACCTGAAATATGAAATGTCACGTGAACACTTTTTTATATTGTATTTAAAGAATATAATTGAAAAAAAAAAAACAAACACAATTATTAATTTTATTATTTAAATTAAATTGAATTACTACTTTGATACAAAAAATGTCGTTACTATGCTAACTGGTTCTAATTGTAACGGAATTGTAATTTTATATCGTTATAGCATTTTGTAATTTTTTTATTTTTGTGCACATGCAAGGTAGAGCCATGCGGCAGTTTATGCTGTCGCACGGATGGGCCAGCTCGAACCAGGGTGGTACCACGACCTCACAGAATACCAGCGTGGAGTAGAGGTTTACCTCTGCGTTGCGCTTGGTGAGTGCAGGTGGCCGGATGCCCTATTCCGCCCCCCCCCCCCCCTCCCCATCAACATGGTAGCGGAATTAAAGAAAAGACTACCCCAGGAGGGTACCAGCACCCCTAGAGAATCCCTCGCTGAGCATCTACGACCAAACTACTCCACTCCTGAGCGTGGGTGATGCCCAACGCTCAGGAGTGGAGTGGAGTGGATATTCTGGGGGGGGGGCGAAATTCCGCTCGCGACTAAAACTGCTCGGGGCAAGCAGAGCAATAAGACCAAGGCGACCCCTGTCACGCTATCCGTGAATTTTTGCAACATCAGGGGACTTCATTCCAACCTTAACGCTGTTCATTACCATCTAGAGACGGCGAAGCCGGCCTTGCTCCTTTTAACCGAGACTCGGGTGTCCTCTCCGGCTGATACTTCATATCTTTCCTACCCGAAGTACAAATTAGAACACTCCTTTGTGCCTCGGGCTGGGGTTTGCGTATACGTCAGAGAGGACATCTGTTTTCGACGACTCGGCAGTCGTGAAGGTACGGACCTGTCCATCCTATAGCTGCGCGTAAACAGCGACGACCATCCCCGCGTCTACGGGTGTCTCTATAGATCCCATAGCGGTAATGCCGACACAGACCGACTCATCGACCACGTTCAAATGGCTGCAGACTCCGTCCTACAACAGATCCCATCCGCAGAGATCGTGATACCGTCCACCACGCTGAATGGCTTGGTTCCCGTTTAACCGATCATGCGGGTAGATCTGTCTATGACTTTGCCTTGGCATATGGTCTAACACAACTGGTTACTTCGCCTACGCGGATCCCAGATGTGGAAGACCATGTACCTTCCCTGTTGGACCTTTTGCTGACATCTCATCCGGACGGATATCAGGTCTCCGTCGATGCCCCTTTGGGCTCTTCGGACCATTGTCTGATCCGGAGTACGGTGCCACTCACGCTCCAATCGCAATTGCGATCTGCAGCTAGCCGCCGTATTTGGGACGACAGGTCAGCCGATTGGGACGGGATGTGGTCTTTTTTTGCATCCTACCCTTGGGGTCGGGTTTGCTTCTCGCCGGAAGATCCCAGCGTTGTTGCCGATTCTGTTGCTGATGTGGTACTTCAGGGTATGAAACTTTTTATTCCATCCTCTGTGGTGCCCATCGGAGGCAGATCCCAGCCATGGTTTGGTCGCTCCTGTAAAACAGCATCACACTATAAGCAGGAGTGCTACCGGGCCTGGGCTGACGCATTAACGTCTCGGGATGTAAATACCAGTGCACTTAAAAATAAGTATAATTCCGCCTCCAGGTCCTTCAAAAGCGTCATTGCCAAGGCAAGGTCTGAGCATATCGGCAGAATTGGCGAGAAGCTAGTTCGCCTTCCTTTCGGAACCCGTGCATTCTGGTCTCTCGCCAAGGCTGTCCAAGGGAACTTCTGTCAGCCATCTCTTCCATCTCTGCATAGAGAGGACGACTCACTGGCCAATGCCGCAAAGGAGAAAGCCGATCTTTTAAGCTCTCTCTTTGCGTCCAACTCGAATCTAGATGACGGGGGGAATACACCGCCGACCATCCCGCGATTTGAGTGCTCTATGCCGGATGTGCGATTTACACAGCGCTCGGTCCGTAAAGCACTTTTCTCCCTGGACATCCGCAAGTTGGATGGGGCTTGATGGAGTCCCTCCCATTGTGCTGAAGACGTGTGCTCCGGAGTTGGCACCGTTTTTAACGCGTCTTTTCCGGTACTCCTACTTCCAAGGCGTAGTCCGAATTCATGGAAGACAGCTTTGGTCCACCCGATCCCTAAAAAATGCGACCGCTCAGACCCGTCCAACTACAGGCCTATCGCCATAACCTCCTTGTTCTCCAAAATAATGGAATCCATTATAAATTGCCATCTCATGAGGTACCTTGAGGATCACCAGCTGATTAGTGACCGTCAGTACGGTTTTCGTTGGGGTCGATCAGCTGGTGATCTTCTGGTCTACCTGACTCATAGATGGGCGGAGGCAGTAGAGTCCAAGGGGGAGGCATTGGCCGTTAGTTGGGACATAGCGAAGGCCTTCGATCGGGTCTGGCACAAAGCGCTTCTTTCGAAGCTTCCTTCCTATGGGCTTCCCGAGAAATTGTGCAAATGGATCACCAGTTTCCTTGTTGATCGGAGCATCAAGGTCGTAGTAGACGGTGCATGCTCTGATTTCAAGCCTATCAACGCTGGTGTTCCACAAGGCTGCGTGCTATCACCAACGCTGTTTCTCCTGCATATCAATGATATGTTGCAAACTAGTAACATTCATTGCTATGCAGACGACAGCACTGGTGATGCCTTATATACCGGCCGTGCCAATGTTTCTCGGGAAAACGTTGCCGAGTACCGGGACAAACTTGTGTCTGAAGTCGAATCTTTGCTAAACAAAGTCTCGGATTGGGGGCGACTAAATCTAGTCCACTTCAATCCCCAGAAGACACAAGTTTGCGCGTTTACCGCTAAAAAGAACCCCTTTGTCGTATCTCCTCAGTTTCAAGGCACTCCCCTTGCTGCCTCAGCTAGCATCGGAATCCCCGGCGTCGACATATCGAATAGTGTGCAGTTTCGTGGTCACTTTGAAGGGAAGGCCGAACTGGCCTCTAAAAAGCTTGGCGTGCTCAGCAGAGCGAGACAGTATTTCATGCCGGCACATCGCTTGCAACTTTACAAAGCGCATATCCGGCCTCACATGAAATACTGTTCTCATCTCTGAGCCGGGGCACCCCAGTGCCAGCTCCCTCCACTTGACCGCATCCAGCGCAGAGCGGTTCGAATCGTCGACGACCGAGTTCTTTCTGATCGGCTCTATACACTGGCACTGCGTAGAGAGGTCTCATCTCTTTGCATATTTTATCGCATTTACCACGGGGAGTGCTCTGAGGAATTGTTCGGACTAATTCCAGCCGCTCAATTTCACCATCGCGCATCGCGACAAAACTTGCGATACCATCCATACCACCTGGATGATTGGCGGTTCACCACTGTGCGATTTAGAAGATGTTTTCTTCCTCGCACAACTTTCTTGTGGATTACCACCAGCGATTTTTCCGGACCGATAAGACTTGCGGACCTTCAAGAAAAGAGCCTACTCCTTTTTAAAATGCCGGCAACGCATCTGCAATTCCCCTGGTGTTGCGGTTGTTCATGGGCGGCGGTAGTCACTTACCATCAGGTGAGCCGCATGCTCGTTTGCCCCCTCCTATAAAAAAAAGACAAAAATAAAAAAAAATAAAACTTTGTAAAAAATACCTCATAAGAATAATATTTTTTTTAATTGAACAATATCATACGAAAACTATGAACCTGATATTTCAGTGAATATAAAATTTTATAACAAACGATCAGTAGCATATCGGCTCGCTGGCTCGATTTTCGCTTTGGACAAGAATTGTTATAATTGTCATTAGTTTATGTGTAATTAATGTATATAAGACGTTACTACGATATAGGAGAAATTGGTAACGTTATGAAAAATTAAAATAAAATAGGTATATCAATTAAAAACTTGTATTTAACATTCTAAGTTTGAGCATGAAATAAATAATTTCACATCAATTTTGGACTATACATTGTTTCGGTCCTTCGACCTGTATGATACATAGCTTAAAGGTTAAAATCGCGTGCATACATTTCTGAAACAGAAACAGAAACATTTTTATTCAATGTAGATTATAAATAATACTTATTGAAAGTCACTCTTTCCTTTAATTACCACTGGTTCGAAAAAAAAACTCTGTCCTGGGAAGAACCAGCAAGAAACCCAGCGGGACTTTTTTTTAAATAACAGCTTACAATCATGTATGTTACGCTATTAACCACACAAAACAAATTAGAAACAGCTTCGTAGCGATCACTTCATTCACAGGGGTTATTATCATCCATGAATTCCTTAATATTATAATAACCCTTTTTGTACCAACGTTGTTTGATAAAGTTTTTGTATTATGAGCAGGGCAAATTTTGTATATTTTCTGGGATTTTGTTTCTCAGATATTAGTAAATAATCATCTATCAACCTTAACATATAGGTTCAAAACATTTCAATTACTACAATAAATAATGTCCTTCAGACTAAATTTCCGTCAGCCAGT
This sequence comes from Parnassius mnemosyne, assembly GCA_963668995.1. Taxonomy (NCBI): domain Eukaryota; kingdom Metazoa; phylum Arthropoda; class Insecta; order Lepidoptera; family Papilionidae; genus Parnassius; species Parnassius mnemosyne. The sequence continues at coordinate 43,938,066 of CAVLGL010000057.1, read as the reverse complement.
CTCCACGGAATCTAGCCATTTGCACTGGACAGGATTATAGTGCCCAAGTGTATGGTGCGCTATCTATCCCGCAATGTTATAATCTGATGGTACGGTAATCCGACACGAACGGCGGGAGATCAGGCGCAGGATTACTACAATACAGTAATAGTGACCGGCGCATGCTATATTTTGTGCAAATGATACATGTAAAGGTGTTGTTCGACAGGAGGTTGAAGCCTGGGGGGTGCGGCTAGGTGGGGGTTGGGGTGGGCGCGAGTGCGCGGAGTCGCTGTTGCGCGCGGCCGCGCCGCTCGCCGCCGCGCCGCACGCGCCGCTGCGCGCCGCCGCGCTCTCGCTGCTGGCGCGCCTGCTGCCCGCCGCGCCCGACGTCGAGCCCGGTCAGTGCTGCCACACACACCATCTGCCACGCACACCACACACGTCGCCCGTCAGCAGTGCTATTCTCGCACAGAACACTTCTATATATACTACTTGACGAACGCCCGCCAGTAGTGATTCACTTGTCACATCCATCACACACACCGCCCGCCAGCAACACTTCTATCGCCACTCACGTCGCTCGCTTCAATCGTCGCTCACCAGTAGTGTGCTTTACTCACATAGATATAGCGACGCACATTCCCGTTCATCATCATTACACCCCTTCATAAATCAACATATTATTAGGTATTCCACACTGGATTAATACCTGGAGTGGAAATTGCTCGGACAATTGCTCCATAGGCTTTTCAGAAATCAGTGGTTTAGTTATTTGCTTTGAAGTTAAAAGTTAGAGTTACAGCCTATATACATACGTCCCATTGCTAGGCCACCTCTCATTTAAAAAGTAAAAAAATAAAGTTGCAGCCTATTTGCGTCGCACTCCACACGAAATTTACAGCGAGCGCTTGGTCTTAGCTACCACGGCTCTTATTCCTGGCTTGATTTTCTTTAGCCTAAATTAATATCAATTAGCCTATACAAATAACGAATGCATTAAAATTACACTTTTATATATGTATATATCATGTATCATATTTCAGTCTTAAAGTCATATATTTGACCTGAGATTTCAACATATTATTTATATTATCATAGTATTTTCTCTTAAATTGTACTGTGCATAATTTTGTCAAGTGTTTAAAGTAGAATAGACTTTGTAATCCTCTTTCTGATAGCTTTAATTAAAAAGAAAAATCAGCCACATTATCTCCTCCCACCCTCCACCCTTTCAACTAGATCATAAATGGGAGTACTTATCAAATCTCCTATCGGCTCAGTATCAAACATAAGCAAAAGAAGGTGAACTCACCTACGCTAACTCTTAGGCACAAAGAAGCTTCTCCACATAATAATCATGCACATGCTATAACTGTAATTCCATAATAAGACGTCACACACTCAGACACTACTCTAGTACAGAACACTAGGGCACACCGAATTCGCCGGCGAATGCGTCGTCACAGACACACCCCGTACACGAGGTTTAACACCCGTGATACGAGGCGTTTCTAACTTTTGCGACCCGTTAACAAAATTGCGATAGTGATTCAAGCCGAGGTTCGTACCTCCTTCTGCCCGGCTAGCATGGGCGGGGGACAAAAGTTTTATCCCCCGATTATATCCACTGATAAGAGATAAAATTATCTTGTTATGTTAAACGGGGAGAAGTATATCCCCGTTTGACATAACGAGTAGACATATATCAAAAGAGATTTAAAATATATATATACTATAGAGCGGGCATTGGGAAAATTTATATATAAAAACTTTAAGCTCGTGCGTGTGTGACGCCCTCTAGCTAAAAATAGCAAAACTACGCTATCATTTATTAAGACAACATTTTAGTTATTCCCCAGTAGGTGACGCTTAAAATATAAGATCGTTTTAGGAATGTTGCACTTTCGATACATAAGTATCGATAATGTTGTTGAAGGTTACTAAGTTTGAAATGCTTTAAAATATAATAATAATAATAGGGAATAAAATGATTGTTTCATTGTATAAATCTATTTATCATGACTTCCATCACACGAAAGAAATCACTAACCTATTACAATGTAATAACAGTGAAAAATCACCTGTTACAGTGTAGGTAATAGATAATATCTATTTTACTTATTCTACAATAACTCAGCTTCTAGATTGACAAATCTTTTCAGCCATTATTTTTTGTTTATATATACGCTTTCAAATGGTACTTTCATCTTGTTAACACTTGGGCCCAAGAATGTATGGAGACGTCTTCTTCTCCTTTTATATTATTTTGTCAATTTCATCAGCTGCACTACTTAGAAGACACTACCCACATCAATAAAAATTGTTATTTTAAGTTTTTACCTTATTTTCTAACTCAGGCTTAACCTACAACTTCTTGAATCTAATATCTTTAACGGTACAATTTGTTTTAATGTCACAAGCCTATAGCACTCTCCTATCATTGTAAGCCAGGATCTATAATGGTTTTGTTCTTGAATACCACCAGACAATAAAGCCCGGTATGTAAAAGAGAAGACTTGCTGTATTGCTAAACATCAACACAGCAAGTATCCTTAGCATGTTCATAAGCAACACAGAAAATCTCATCATCATGCCTAAAAAATTTTCCTACCCTTCCACATAAAGTAGGCTACTTAGCATAGTTGGTATATGCTACTCATTTTTGTTGGTATGGGTACGGTATCGTTTTACGGACTGTTTTACCTCCTTAAATATTCTAAATGATTAAATCGGCATCCTGTATATTATTTTTATCGATAACCCCAATCGATAAACGTCGTCAATCACTAACTTTAAATAAATAGTGACGCTACATGATAACAGAGGGCGCTTAGTACAATAAAAATAAATTTTCTAGAACAATCTACTAGAAATAATAAAATTTAAAGATTATTCGGTAAATATACGTTATACTTACGATAATAAACCAAAATCACGTTAATTTTTTGCTCCATATTGTGACTTACAATATCTTAATGCACAATATTTTCTATAAAGATATTAATGCGTCTTGACTTTATGACGATGTCACTAAGACTAACTGAGATATATCCTATAGGACATAAGTTACAGATGACAATTTTGCTGCTGATGTCCGGTCTATTACTACTACTACTTAAATGTCTTTGCATATATCCCTTATCCGTAGCATGGAGCCAAATGAAAGCTAAAAAATTAAGCTTTTCAAACATTTGAAAGGGACAATTTTATCCTAGTTCATGGGAAGTGGGATGAAGTTTGTATTCATACAAAAAAGTCTAAGTTTATCTCCCAATTTATCTACTGTGGATATTATATCCACTGGTGTGCCCATGCTCTAAAGGTGGATAAAACTAAGCGAGGGGATAAACATTTTCTCCTTTCCCCGGGGATAAAATTGTCCCCCGCCCATGCTAGCCGGGCTGAGGGGCCCTTGAATCGCATCGAGCCCCCCCCCCCCCCCACCCCCCTAGCTCGAGGAGCCTCACTCCGAAAGTAGGGGTCGGGTTGCGACTCGCGCCGCCACGCCGCCGGCAGATTCATTGCACTCAATAGTTCGTAAGTCCTCACTTACGAGCCTAATTAAATGGAACTGTCAAGGCCGCAGAAAAAACAATAAGACGTTTAATATCTTTATTTTTTTAATTTTTGTTTATGGTGTAAATAAAATAATGTTCATTATTATTATTATTCCAGCGTAGTAAATCGAAGTTTCATATAATTCATACTTCTCATAAAATAACATGTCTTCCGCAGTTCACCTCTTAACTATTTAACAATTCGACAGGTCTCCAAGCTATCATGGAATGCCTGGACTCCAATCAGCCGGAAGTTGCGCAATCCGCGTTGGATAAGATGGCGGAGCTAATCGTGGGCATTCAAGAACACGCGGTGCGTATACTGTCGCGCGTGTTTGAGCTGGGAATGAAGTCGCGGCTGCCGACGGAGGTCTGCATCGCGCGCTGTGTGGCCGCCATCAACCTGCAACGGGGCTGCTGAAAAAACAGACTGCCCGTCTAAAAGGGCCTGTCTTACAGTGACTGTAAGAGACAATTTTTAAGTTTTTAATCACATTGCCGTGTGTTCTGACTCGAAGGAACAAAAATGAAATATTCTTAGTGTATGATTTTGTGTGGATTAAATGATTAATGTGTTATATAATAACAAGTCCTATCATTGAAACAGTAATTAAAAAACAGACTACATAAAAAAGTAATTCAATAAAAAATATACAAATATTATATCCTATGTACCTTCGTAAACTAAGGTGAATCTAACAACAGCCCATATGTTAAAATTGATTAGTCCATTTTAGGCTTAAGATTCCCTGTCCGCGAAACAAGCTGTAGTTAAACAATCGAAATGTTTACATTATATGATTCATGGGTCAGAGAAAGGGTTAAAGTGCGTGCCAAAGAAATGAACATACATGTACTCGAAAATCATTACACTTTTTCTGGGGCAACTTGATAAAAATGACATGAAATCTAATCTGTCCAACCGTTCACTATAATAATTAGTGTTCATTAATGCATTAACATTATGGTTGCATAATCGGCGTCTCGAATACGTCGCCCAAATTTAAAACTAATTCGTACGCTCATAAAATTAAGCGTATTTTTTACTTAATAATGTATAAAAAGAGACATGAAGCGCGCATTTATCTTGTCCTTCTAAAACAACCGGTCACAGTCTACTTTTAGACATAGGCCTTTCTCATTGCAGGAAGGATTTGTCATAATCGTCCCGCTTGGTAGGCAAATCGGAGTTGCCAGTTGTCTGAGACCTTTGAAGTTATACGAAACGATAAAATACATTTCATATTTTTTGCCATAAAATATTTCTTATCTTTTTTACAAGAAGCTTTCACACTATTTTCCGCACGTATTTTCCCGACATATTTCTGTCATAAAATTTTTAGCCATTTAATAGATTGTTATATTTGTAGTTGTATTTTTTTATGTTAGTGACTCTATCGTAACTAATGTTGGTGGACCCTTTGATCTTCAACTTTACAAATTTGCTGTTCGTACATTTAACCATGTTGTTGAAGTTAAATTTTTGTTATTAGATTGTAATCTAAACTTGTGTTGTGAAGAAAAACTATCTTATGGACCCTCTACACTACTCGCGAAGTTGAATGAAGTTGGGCGAGGAGAATAGTGTAGAAGATAGGTACTTCGATTCGCTTCGTGCAACCTCGCTTCGCCTCGAACGACTTCCGATCGCTGTCGGTTTTTTTGCGCCCGAGTTAAAAGATTTCGCGAAGTGCCCCGAAGTTACACGAAGCGTCTCACTACACTACTCGGCGTACGCCAGTTATATATTAATTTTTTATATATAAATATTAAACATGTAGCTTTCTACATAAGTATTTATAAGTATACGTATACGGTTAACGCATTGGCGTTGTTCTGTTCACACAATTAGATACCTATAGCAGCTGCCTCTCGAACGTTATTCATATTAAGGGTGCGGGCGACTCAAGGCGACTGAGCTCTTCGCGAAGTTGCACGAGTGTATAGTCGTAACTTCGCGAGTAGTGTAGGCGAGGCATTAGTTAGTTGCTTAGTTCCGTACACGCGTGATTATATTACGTATCATATCAACAAATATAACTACGTAGTTAGTTTACTATGTACGTACTACGTAGTCAGTTAGTTGCATCTGAAGACATTAACGCAAAATGTGTAGGAAACTGTGAATCAACTATTATGTCAATGTTAGTGTTACATATGTATGTGTAATGATGCAAACCATAATCCTCATTTTAATAAATGATGTTTATAAAATGTTTTTTCTTTATAATATGGAGTGAATAAACCAATTAAATTACAACAGTAATTTACTAATTTTGTGTCATTTATAGTCAAACTAATTTGTAATTGTATAAATAGGCGAAATAAATGTGTTTTCATATCATATCATTTTTATTCCATATTTGCTTAATCGAAAAATGTATTTTTCACATGCATGCTGTGGCCCATAGACACCTACATCTTTCCTCGATTAAGAATTTAATACAGACTAGCGATCCGCCCCGGCTTCGCACGCTTGTTTTCTAGATCTCGATAACAACTCATTCTACCGGGTCCAATTATGAATCTAAACCATTCTCTAATCAACTTAATAACACACACAAAATTTCATCAAAATCAGTCCAGCCGTTTAAGAGTTCAGTCACATACACACGGACAGAAGAATTATATAATATATAATATGCGTGTATTATATATATATATATATATATATATATATAAACTTTCCTCTTGAATCATTCTGTATTGATGAATCGAAATCGTATCAAAATCGGTTGCGTAGTATAAAAGATCGGTACGCTTAGTACAGACGGCGGGAAGTGGCCTTGTTTATACTATGTCCTTCCCTTAGATTATTTACTCTCTAGATAACGCATCACGCAATTAGCGATGCAACAAAATCAGGCCAGTTTTTACAGGCGTGTGTGCGTGAGGCACGCAACACGCTTAGCGGTTGCTATGGTGACAGAATAAATAAGTATGACTTACACCAGCGTCATTTGTATCTGGGAGATACCAGCTAATGAATCTATCCCGCTAAAATGGGGAAAAGTTGTCATATTAATAAAATCATAAATTATAATATTTGAATACGGTGCTTTCAATTGTGTTTAGTTGTCTGTTGAGTTAGAATTTAATTTTTATTGTAAAGAAAAATATAATCAAATAAAAATTAACTACGCATTTACAAAATATGTTTTATTATTTTATGTATGGTATCGACTTATAAAAATACTAGAGGTTGGCCGGCGGCTTCGCCTGCGTCATAATTAAATAATTTATCCCGCAGGTACCCTTTACCGTAAAATTTTATCCCATAGCGTTTCTACAGTTTAATCCTTTTAAAAAGAATTATTCCGTCCAGCATTGTTGTGCCAGCAAGAGTTGATATATGGGTTCCCCATTGAAGCTTTGCATCTAAGGTCACCCCCATCAACACAGTAAATATGAATCTTAAGGTAATGCCCTCGGAAATGAACTGTACTTCAAATTGAAAGTTCGCCGCTTTTACCGCTGAGTTACCATCGCTAGTGTATCTTACATACACTAGCGATTATATTAAAATTTAAATATATGAGCCTGTACGTAATAAAATATACTTTTTTCGGTACCGCTTCCTTTTTCAATCTTCGACAGCCTTGATTATTTGCAAAATAAAAGTCATTTTCACGGAAATGTTCAGAGCATATCACTATGGTTTTGGATGGTTTTCAGAACTCTTCTCCACGGCTTATTCTTATTATGTCCACCCATCGACTTCTAATTATAGAATCAATAGGTATCCTAAAACCATGTATCCAAATGGTCACATTCGATTTTGACAATTAACATTAAAAATGAACATACATCAGCTTTTAAGACAACTATACGGGAAAATTCGCAATCCAAGACTGGCAACACCAAAAAATGACGCGTTGATTTTGTAAATAAAATTATCAATTTATTAGTTTTGTTTTCGTAAATTACTATTAGTTTTGAGTTACCTACCTATGGTAGGAGATTTTGTTAGTTGTTTGTAAACGTCCTTTGTAATTTCTGCAGATTTTGATCGCGCAATTTGTCATTTTCATCAAAATAATTTACCTCAAAAAATGAGCCGTGCGTGCGTATCTCTTGGCGTTACAATTGACAGTGAGGAGCGGGGAGCGCTTTAGAGGCTAACAGTTAGCTGATATTTTTTTCGACGCTTTTGAGCCGCCGTTACTCTATCTAGAGAGTAAATAATCTAAGGTCCTTCCTCAGTCTATTGACTCACTCGGCTAGCCTATATTTTTTGTTTATATTTGTATTACCTTATTTATTTTAAAATTTAAATTGTATAAATTATGTAATTATTGCAGTTTCTAGTCTATTGTGTAACCTCGCTGTGTAAGAGCGGTGCTTCCTAGGACAAGCAAGATTATTTGCTTAATACGAAGCTCCAATTACTTATTTAATATTGTATTAGACTTAGTTACCGTAATAAACTAATACGTATCTATATAAAACAGTTGCAACATGGCTCATCGCATGCAAAATGAAAAACTATTAACATGTATTTACATAACAATATTTTCTGGTAGTACTAGTACCAGTAAGTATAAAAGCATTAGATTGTTACTTCGAATGTTTTTTTTTATTTCTTCTCTCCTTATTTTCCCCCAGACTCAGGGCCATAGCCAAGTGTAGAAAGGTCGCCTGATGATGATTTTGTGTTTACAAGACGTAAGTTTTGTTAAATCTGTATAATTATTATGACCAATTTATTGTATCAAGGGAATAAATTTTTATTGGAACTGCAAAATTATTAATGTCCTTAGTGAGTTTGCATGAGTTTAGGTGAGATATAACTCCCAACATGGCTGACCTGAAGTGAATGGCTGGCCCAAGGTGGCCACTCTGAGTGAGCTTGTCGAGCCCTTGGATGTGTATTAGTGAGCTGCGGCTAGAGGAGAGTCATCTCTATATCGCTGCAGCCTAGGTGGATTCGCAAGGGAAGAAGATTGTTGGTATGGTAATGCACCACTCGACTATCCTCCACGACATTGGCGGGACTGTACCACTTGGTGCTTCTGAGTGCTCGTTTTTTCTTGGCTCCGTGGCCTCCATATATCGAGCTCGAGAAATCGGAGAGGGAAGTCCTCAACTAATGAGGGGTCCTCGCTGGTGGGACCGCGGATGTGTTTAAAAGCGTTTCCGTGGCCCTGTCAATGTGTGGTGAAGGTGGAACATCATGGGGTTTTAGTAGGTGCAAGTCCAACATAATCCGTTCTTGTCCCGGCAATGCAGGTATGCGTAGGCATTTTCTCATTTGAAACCCGGAACAAAATCCGTTCTGTAGTTACGAATAAAAACGTAAATAGATCAACGCAACGTCGATCTTGGTTTTATATGAGGTATAAAGCTTGCGTGTAAGGCCTAGGTATTAATCGATACATTTATTTATTGTATGGCATTATATTAATAAGATACATAAATAGAATGGACGTTACGGGTAGGCCTGGGTATAGAATTTTTATCGATATATTTTTCACACTGTCTCATCTCTATTATTGATTCCGCGGACGTTCACTTCTGTTGTCAGCGCCAAAATGACGAAAATCAAATCGCCTCATTATGTCGCAGTGTATAGTCAGTCTATATATAAAGGTCAGTAGTTGTAATCTCCCGAACGCTGCCCAGCCGACTTGAATCCGTAGGTTAACCTCTCGGTCGAAGTCTAACTATTAGCTCCAGGGAAACATACTCTTCAACAACTTCGAGCTTAGTGCTCCCAACAACTACCGGCATATGTGTAACATGGACGTTACACATTTTTGTTTTGTCAATATTCATCTTAAGACCTATCCGTTGGGAAACACTATTGAGGTCATTGAGCATAGTGCTTAGGTTCTCCAGCGATTCTGCCATAAGGACTATATCGCCGGCAAATCGAAGGTGACTCTCACCTTCGATTTGCCTTTCAGTATATTTACGAAAATTTAATGTATATTCACAAAAACAAAGGTAGTTTTAGTAAAAAAAGTGATATACATTCTGTAAACACTAAGAACCTAGTGATGCCAGTTTCTCGACTCCACAGAGTCGATTCATTCTTGGGGCAATGTATACGCTATTACAGCAAGGTCCCGGAAAGTGTACAGGTTCTCTCTATTACCAAGTTTAAATGTTTTATTAAGCTGAAACTGTATGAAAAGGGTTATTATAGTGTTACGAGCTTTTCCATTGGAAGGAACTATTGAGGTCATTGAGCATAATGCTTAGGTCCTCCAGCAATTATGCCATAAGGACTATATCGTTGGCAAATCGAAGGTGAGTGATGTATCGCCATTGACGTTAACGTAGACGGCTCCTTGGCGCAGTGGCTTAGCAATGAGTTGCAGCGCTAAGGGCCGTGGTTTCGAATCCCGCACGTAAAAAGTATTTGTATGGCCTACAAGTAATTGTTTCGGGTCTGGATGTTTGTCCTTGTGAAATTTTGTGTATGTAAACTGTAAACCCCCATGCTACCAGGCCTCCGTCACTCGCTCAAGACCCTGCGTTATATGCCTACCGTTTTGCGTATCGCCCACGATACAACCGACATTGGGCTGCCGCACGCCCGCCTGAGCGCTTGCACCGCACACGTTTCCCGCGCTTACTCGTCGAAATGCCGAAACCACGTAATTATTGTGCAGTGGATGGGTGTCAAAGTCAAAAAAACAAATGAAAAATTGTCTTTTTTTCTTAACTATAAGATTACATCGAAACAAAGCATAATAGTGATGTAATTTATAAATTGAGTGACAACCATTTTCAACGATAAAATTTAATAACCGAGAATTCTATTTGAAGGAAAAAAATGTATTTATATATATATATATATATATATATATATTATATAAAAATACATTTTACAAAACTCAAACATATTTTATTGACAAATAAAAAATATGGTAATTTCGCAAGATTCGTTTTATTACAATAATTATCATAGGTACAACCCTAGAGCATTCGTGCGATAACGCGCTTGCACGTGAGTCGCACGGCGGTCAACACAATCTCGACTTTTTCTGCGCGGATTTATGGTACATTTTCCTCTCGCTGCGAACAGTAGATATTATTATTAAGATTTTGTAGGCTATTATAGCGTAGGTATTTTCGCTTTTGTATGGGAGTGATGTATCTGTTTAGTAAACTATTAACTAATCTGTGACGCTACAGGAAAAACCCTAGTGAGGAGGTAAATGTTTTAAAAAAAAAACTAACACCGTATCCTTTCCAGTCTAGTAGCTTGAAAACGTCCTCCAATGCAGCTGTTTCTTAATTTTACGTTAATATGATTGTGTATACAGATAATTAGTTGGCCAAGTTGCCCTCGAAACCGGATACGCCATATTGTGTCAAGAATTTGATATCAATCTAGCTTCTAGTAAAAATATAAATGATAACCTCGTAAGGCCCAAGACAAAAATAGTATGCAACCAAATACCGCCCAATGTTCTCGGTGGAGAACTTAATAAACATAACGCTTACCGCCCAGACCGAAACGAGTTCATTAGAAAGATTTCTAGGAAAGGTAGAACTAAACACTTTATGTGGCTCATATATAACACCCCTTTGAGCATATTTTTAGAACTTTTAAGGCGATTATTTTTGTTCTCATGTGAAGACATTGGGTCGTTGTTGCATTTTACCTAAAGTTTTATTTGTGATCAGATGATGACATTGGTTTTAAGTGTAATAAATAAAAAATATAAAAAATTTCAACATTATACTTTTTTACTCCTTATTTAACATAATAAACTTAAAGTGTGCAGCAGCTGGAAAATTCTGTTCTTCATGATAGTGCCTGTGCAACTAACTCCTCTCTTTAGAAGTTCATTTGCCAGTTTTATTGAGGTGCAGTATCGGTCGAAGTAAAGTATGTGTCCTGGGACAAGTGTATTAGCTAAAGTGATTTGAGCTTTCTCTCCCAATCCATCTTCTAACTCTTTGTAAGTGGTTGACCTTTGATAGATATGAAAATCTGTTACTATTCCACTGGGATTTGCAAGAATAAAGGCTTTCATACCAACTGGGTTTGGTTTGCCGGGGCAATATTGTTTAATTCCACATGCAAAGGCACTATCATTTCGGCAAGAGACATGTCTTTTTCTTTTTCTTATACCCTACATCCTTCTTTAATTCGCTGTGTCAAAGGTTTCATTTTCCATAACTTATCTTCCGCACGTTCAGCTTAACTAACATTGTCATCAATTATAAATTTGATACAGTTTCTTTGATTTCTATAAATCTGTAACGGGACATATTATCCGCAATTATCGCCATTCTCCATTTACTTTCCCAGTACATTCTTATTACTGGATAGTTTACAGAATCCATAACGAACGTAATCCCGATGTACACGTAAAAATCATTCATATCTAAATTCATGCTTCTTCTATGCAATTTTACTGAAGTTTGTTCTTTCAACGAGTAACTGTATAAACTTATCATCTATATATTGTTCAAAATATGTAACTTTTTCAAAAAAATCTGAGTTAAGTGGTAAATAAGTCAGCTGCGATAATTTCATTTCTTTTGGTGAGAATAGTTACTCAGACCAACCAGGTAGTGAAGTTTTAGTCACTGGCAGAGGAAGTTATATTGCTGCTACGACTACGATTATTTCCACGAGTAAAGCCACGACGAGCACGTGATGAAGTTTGCTGTACTATTCTTTCTTCGTGGATTTTTTCTGGCTCTGATCTTTCAGAATCACTCAAACTAGATAAATGATCTAACTCAAGTCTAAAAGGTGGGTCATGGTCATCCAAATCTTCATCACTAGGTGCGAAGTCTTCAATCTTCAATTCGTTTAATAATTTAGAAACATCTTCATCACGCAAATCTATAATATATAGAAATAAGTACTATAAAAACAAAATTCTTCAATTTTCTGAAAGACGATTACTTAACTGATTAACACCCAATGACCTCACATAATACCAAATAAAAAATGACTGTAATTGTAACTACCGCCCCGTGTGATTGTTCAATCACATATTTTTTTAAATCAAAATGATTTTTTATGCACAGCAGTATATGGAAAAATAATACAATATTTATGTAAAACAAAATCGAAATTTCATGATTACAAATGATTTGTTGGAAAAATAAACGGATTTATTAAATAAATCAAGATCAAAACTCACCATGACGATGCGTGTACTCCATGTTGGCTCAATTCAGTTTAAAATGAAGAGCAATCTGTGGTTGGTTGCCTACTTGCTCTTGATCTAAATGTTGCTAGCAAAAGGGCCAATCAATGACGTCTAATAAGAAATACAATACCCGCGAATTTTTTAATCTAGGAACAAAAATATAATTTGTCCTCAGTGGTTGACAGTGGGCGGTAATTTTGATGACAATATTTTTCGTATTGGGCCGAAACGCATAAATTATTAAGTACTTCTCTGATCACATTGGGCCTTACGAGGATAAATATGATAGTAATGTTTAAGATAATGTTGCCATGTCAAATGAAATATAAAACAATAGAAGAAAATATTTTTATTGCACAAAATTTTACACATATAAAATCCATTTACAAAATAGAACACGTAAGATCATTTTAATAGTTGTAAGGGTCATCCTCACCTTTCCGCGCTGCACCATGCTAACAAACAGGGTTCTACCATCAAATAGCGGAATATCTATTAGGAAATGCCACAGACCGGTAATCAGGTGCAGCACAATATCATCAGCACGAGGGTATCGGTTATGCATTCATATTCGTTCATTTATTCATTACATCCTGTCAAAAGTCCACAGCTGTACATTGTCTTATAGAGCAAATTTTGTCATAGTTGCCATAGTGCCATATAGACTGGTTGACAAACGCTATCACTATATTTTTATTCTCCAGTTAACAGGAAAATACTGTTGACCACCTATGTCAGATTCCTTCTGTCGTTTCTTACGACAACCATTCCCAAACCCACCTATTTAGCGTGATATGGGCTCTTCCAAAATTAAATCTTGAAATGATCCATCGAACAGTGGATTAAGAAAGCTGATAAATAAACATGTTAACAAATGTTTTAATGTATTTTCACTTTAAAACCTTCCGTTCACCTACCCTCGAAATATTAATCCACTGTCAAATGTTAGTCCAAACTAAAACTATTAAATAGTACATAACATAATCTTAAGTAAACAAATTCTGACATAATATTATTATTATAAATGTTGCATACATAGGTACAATGTATTAAAATAAACATTTTCTTTATTTCTTATTATGTATAAATCATTTTTCACAAAGGCAAGGTGACTGATGAAAAGTATATATTACACTAACTAATGAATGGATATATTCATTTTTGGTAAATACTATAAGCGCTTAACTATTGTGATTATAGCTTTACTTTAATTATGTTTTAATTATTACAATACCTGTCTCGCTATAATATTTTATTGAAAAAAAGACAGAGCAACTTAAGCATTTCTTAAATAGACATCGGTTTTATAAGTAAGGACCTAATAATTAAAATACTTTAATTGTTCACTGCATTGTGAAAATACTTTAATAGACAAACATTTTTAGGATTTACATATTAATTGATATTCTTTTTATTGGATAAACTTGTTTTAGTAATTTTTTGCACTAAGTGAATAATAACTGATAACTGTCTCTTTTGATTTTAAATATTAATTACAACTAAAATAAATAAGAAATACAACAAGCATAAAGCACCCACACACCAAAAGGCTTAAAATATCGTCAATTGCACCAACTGAGCACTTCTAAGTGCACCAAACTGTATGCCAGACCTACATCACCAATCATTGCAACCCAAGTCCATTAACAATTTGTCTTTGATCTTTGGTTTAGGATCTTCCTTGATTTTCGTATCCACTGCACCAACTTGACCAAGGATGTACTCCAACTCTGTGAAGTTTTTTTTAAATTTATGATCTAGGACACATTTGCATGTGATTTTAACCACAAATTTGATCAATTTGTTATAATAAAGCAATTACATGTACTAATGCAGTAAACATTTTGAATACATACCATCACAAGTTAATGCTGTTCCTCTTAATTCTACTGGACCCACAAACTGCTTCTTCATTTCACCTTCATAATAAATAAACACACTAGGCAAGTTTCGCTCTGGATAGTTGGGGATGCATGTTTGAGCCATAGCTTTCAGGAATTTCGTGTATGGAAACTTAGCAGCCAATTGGCGCATATGCTGGTTAAGAAGGGCACACTCTTGAATTCTATAAAGAAATTAGAATAAATCAGAATATTTTTAATTAAATACAGATTATTAGATAATCTAACACATAAAGATGTTATGTTTGTTCGTAATTTATGCACTGCCATACTGTTCGTTAGATTGGGGTAAAACATTGTCAACTTATTGCCTGCACTTATAGGCATAGTACAATTAACTTACAGCAGGTGGCGTGTGTATCGTAGTGACAAATTTATTTGAAATTTATTATCATACCTAATTACACAAAAAAGCTCTTCCAAATTTAAAACAATATTTCCATAATTATTTTTTCTATGGCAACAACACACCAGGTACCAATTACATGAATTTCAACTCGAATTAACTAGAGTCGTAATTTTTCCAAGTTGGCACATCTATAATGTGTACATTCAACTAAGTCCAACCCCCCCTTTCTTGATCTTAAGTATTGAGCCATATTCGTAGTTATAATTTATTTATAACTATGTTATAATACAATTATTGTACAGATGTTTAAAAAAATATGTAGTTCATTGATCTTTAAATTATTTTTATTATTCATCTAACTTCAGAGAATTTATTAAAACCTCTATAAATTTCTAGAACTCTATCATTTTAACTTACCCTAGTTTATACAAATGAATGACTACCCAGATGCCTTCACCAGCCTTGTTCACTTCTTGAACATAATCTTGTCCTGAAACTTCTTTTACTTCCCCGAACCGGGGCTTTTCTGCTAGCCTTTTAATTTCAGCAATACGCCGCCTTCGGTATTCTTGGAGTACAGCCTCATCTTCTTCGTCTTCTAACTCATCTAGACCATCCAGGTCTAGTTCTGATAACTGCTTTTCTTCTGAAGAGTCAAATAAAACTATTAAAACAAAAATCAGTAACACTTCAGAAGCACTACAATAATGCCAAACAATTACATCAGCACGGGTAGGCTGATAAAAAAATGTGATCATACATCACACTTTGAATAAAGAGATAATCTATGTTAAAAGTAAATAGATTCAATATAATGTCAAATGAAAGTTCAGGGTGCTATTCCCCAGTCGAGAGTTAATTCCATGAAAGTTATTTTTAGATTAATTTAGAGTCATGTGTTACATAGTAATCAGAAGTCTTTAATTAAATTAGATACTTATTTTAGATGAAAATATATTTTGCTCTTGTGATAAAAGATAAGATTCATTATGCAAATAATGTTTCATAATGAAAAGAGTTGAAATTTAGACAAAGAAAGCATTAGTCTCCTACTGACATGATAAGGGTTGTGTGGGAATTGGTTATTCATGTTGTATGGGATCTAAACAGAGTCCAAACAATGTAAAATTAAAATAAAAAATACCAACCGCTGTTACCGACGCATGCACGGCGCACCGATAAGCGCACTTAAGAGCGCGCGCGCGAGATTAAAATTACTTTTCGAACATATTTTTTTTTTGGTTTTATTCTGGAATATAATTCAATATTTTTCGAATGTACGAGAGTATTATTTTTGATGTCGGCGGGCCACCAGTATTCGACCGGCGGGCTGCGGTCTGTGCATCTAAGCCCTAGGCTGATAAAATTGTTCGTTTTCCTAATTATGGTAAAATTAGTGGTATGTAAGAGAGAATGTATTAAATAACTAAGACTAACAAAATGACAGTCATTTTTAATAACAATGTTTTTTAATTACAAGCACAAACCAAGACTGCCATATTACTTTCAAATATTGTGTGATCCTTACCTGCAATGTCTACAGTTTTGTTAATTACGAGTATATGAGTTTTATAAGGTGTACCTGCAGACCAGAACTCCGAAACTTGCTTAAAAATATTTATGACAGTTTGCTTTTATGGAACACTAAGTACTTTGTTTATTCTAGGTTTTAAGTAATTTAAAATTTTATGAAGGTCACTTAAGGACTTTTTATGAAGGAATATTGAGGGCACGTTTTGGTCGCCGTTGGAATTGGTCAGTTACAGGTATTTCATGTTGTGATTCACTCGCGCTCGCTAGATTACCCCATTTTTCAACTAAGAATAACACTGCACCAACAACTCAAAAAAAACTAGTAATAACGGTAACAAAACAATAAAAATAAGAAAAAAACAGTAATTAGATCATAAATATAATTCACAAAGGAATGACAATTACAGATTATTTACACAAAAAAACAGATGACATCACAAACCGGTAAAATTAGAAAAACCCTGGCATCACATCATACAATTTAAATTATTTGTGAAAATTTCTGTAAAGTGAATAAAAATAAGTAATAAATGTTTCAGGATTATTATGTGTTAATAACATGAGTGCTGTGTTAAAAGTAAAATAGTGAAATAATAATAGATTTATATAAGAAAAAAGTTGAATTAAAGTGTCAAATACCTTTAAATTGTAAATTAAACTATTGCGTTAGTTAAGATATTCATGTTTATTAATAAAGATTGTTATTTTAATCATGTGTGTTAGATATTCAAGATTTCTAACTTTAAAAATGTTCTGTAAAATAAGTATATTTTGTTGAATATCTTAATATGTTTTTATGTGATAACAATACATTGTTGTATGTATAACATAATGATATGACTGTGTGTGATTCTTATAAATAAAATTGAGTAACCATATGTTTTACACAAATAAAGATATGGGGTAAAATACAAGGGTGCAATGGTGAAAATCAATGTTAAGATATGTCAAAATGGTGCACGGTGTGCGGTTCTCTTTCGCGTATAGCTCACAACTAGGATAGTAAACTGGTAATTTGGAAATTTGTTCGGGCCAGCTACTAGTTTTATAGTTTAAAGCAAGAATGAAGAAGGCAATAGGGAAGTGATAGGAAAGTAGTAAAAGTTTCAATGTCACACTCTTATGGGGAAATTACAAAGATAAAATCACTGTTTTATTTCCTACTACACCTTCTAATAACAAGAGGAAAATATACAGTCCACTCGAGAGACGTCAAGACCGGGACCCCACCAGAGGGACCCGTAATCTTAGTTGTCTAACCTTTCTTTTCAGAAAGGGCAACAGACATTCTTGTGTGACACTCCTTCACAGGGGTCACGCCCACCTCGTTGTTCCCAAACCAAACTTGGTGTGATTTCAATTCCAAGGGTTCTATTCCTTGCAACTGAAATCACTGTCTATGACTGATTAACCCCTGTCTGTTGGACCCGTTCAATCTGATTACCATATAACAACATATATTTTAAGAATTCTTCCTAAGACATGTCAGGTGTACATAACCTAGAATTTCTTAAAAAAATATTTAGTAGCTTACTCTCTGCTTGTTTATTTTGTATAGTCTCCTCGATCATGTTCACAATTTGTTCTTCGGAAATTTCTTTCTCCTTGGCAGGAATAATTCCCTTTGAGCGAAGGATATCGTTCCATTCTGTATCCTCGTTAGGGTTCTTAAGAAAAAATAAAATTTGTAAGATGACAATAATGTTGAAGTTGTTATTATAAAGTATAAATTTAACTATTTTACCTGCATATTTTCTAATTGTTACTTATTTTATTTTATAAAAAATAACTTTATGAATGTTATTCTTAGTTTTTGAAATTCGACACCTTCAGTTTCATTTCATTTCACCTTTCAGCATGACATTGACATTTGCCATTTTCATTATCTTTTTTATATAACTGGCTTTACGGCTCTGGATTCTAGCCCTTTTGAGCCTGAACTTACAATGTATAATTATCATTCATAGTACACTGCTTCACAATAGGTTGATGCGTCACATGGTGCAGACCTTGGGAGATTTTGACTAGCAGACAGCTGACAGTTTGCGATGGTATTTCAAGGTGCCTAAGCAGACAGACACCTTATCTTGAGAATCACATCACTATCAGAGCTCTTATTTTACCGTTTCCACTAATAGTTCACATGTGTAGATACTAATACACAAAATCGCAGCACTTTTACATATCAAAATCCACTTCAAACCATTATTTAAACAACTATACAAGAACAGTAATCCTCCACCATTCAAGTTACCGCCAAAACTCTTTCGTTTTTCATTTGACCAATGACCAAAGACTGGTAACTGTCATATACAGGAACCAAGTATTCTCTTAGTAGGCTGTGGGAACATGGGAACCAATGACCAATCATCAAAATTACTAATCAAGTCTTGTGTAGTTCGCGAACGATGAAGGATTAAGATACATATCTTAAACCACTGAACAAGAAACGTTTCTGAACGTTATGTATGCATAAAGAGAACCACAAAGTAATAAGAAGGACAGAACCTACAATTTTAAAAAGTGCAATAATAAATTTTGGGTGTATATGGGTAATACTATTATTTAAAAACTTTGCTTTATTTGTTTATTAATACAATACATACAAACACTCACGCCTGTCACCCAAAGGGGTAGGCAGAGACTACGGACTTCCATTTGGCGCGATCCTGACACACTTCTCTCGCCTCCTTTACAACCATATATTTACGCATATACGCTCTTCGGTTAAGGGTACTCCTAATCTGGCCCATTTTCAATGTATCACCGAATGGGTCGATAAATCTTCGCCTAGGGCGTCCCTTCCCGACTTTGCCGTTCACTTCTGAAACATAAATTTGCTCTGTCACTCTTTCTACGTGACCAAACCACCGAAGCATTCCTTTTTAATCCTAGTCACAACGTCATCTTGCAAACCACACTTTTCTCTTATCACACTATTTCTCATCCTGTCATTCAGATTCAGCCCTAGCATACTCCGTAATGACCGCATTTCTACAGCCTTTATTCTACTCTCATGCTTCTTCTGCCATACCCAACTTTCACTACCATACATTAAAGTAGGGTCTCACACACCATTATGAATTGCCATACGTGCCTTCTTTGACACATTCTGACTCTTCATAATAGCGTGTAGAGCCCCATTAACTCTATTTCCTGCGTTCACTCGTCGTTCTATATCCTTGTCATATCTACCATCCCTGCTAGATAAACATCCCAAATATACAAACTCGTCCACTTGCTCAATCAACTCCCCTTCTATTCTTATTTCACATAACGTTTTACTTTCTTCTCTTTCAAAAACCATCACTTTCGTCTTACTTGCGTTCACTTTCATACCCCTTTCTTTTAATGACCAGTTCATTAAATTAACTATAATTTGCAACTCGGCCGCCGACGATGCAAATATAACTTGATTATCGACGTACAAAAGGCATTTGACAGACTCATTCTCAACCCACATTGTTCAACTTTCAAAGTTTGCAAACAACTGTCCATAAATAGGTTAAACAGCCACGGAGAATCTACACAACCCTGTCTGACACCTTTTTGAATGTCAAACCAGTCCGAGTAGGCCCCGTTGATCCTGACATAAGCACTAGAGTCCCTATAAAGAGACTTTAATGCCTGTATCAGACCAGCGCTCAACCCAAATGAGGTCAGTGTTTGCCATAACACGTTCCTATCCACTCTGTCATAAGCCTTTTCCAAGTCCATGAACGCACAAAAACGTTCTGGTTATTGGCCAAAAATTTCTCCGAAATCATGTGCATGGAAAATACTTGATCCGTACACCCCATCCCCTTTCTAAATCCAGCTTGCACATCCCAAATTTTTCCATCAGTTTCTTCCATAACTCTTTCAATTAACACCTTAACATACAGTTTACCCACAATGCTAAGCAAGCTGATACCACGGTAGTTTTTACAGTCCTGCTGCGACCCTTTTCCCTTATATATTGGGACTATAACGGCTTTGCACCAGTCTTCCGGTACCCGCTTCAGTTCCCAACATAAATTAAACAAGGTGTACAGCAGGCCTGCAACCACACCCTCTCCAGCCCTTAGCATTTCGAGTGATACTCTCTTGTTTATTAATTTGTATTTAATTCAATGTAAATTTAGTGTTCATAAAACAAGTCTAAAAGCCAACAAAAACTTTGTAAATATTTATTTGATTTAGTGATTGTAAATATAGATATAGCTTCGTTTTAGGTTGGAATATAATAAAGAAACAATTTCGCGACAAAACACAAGTGTGTTTTGGGAGTTTTCTGAAAAACTGATAATGAAGGAAAATAAAAAAGCGCGTTTTAATATTTGTAAAAGCGAATTTAGTTTTCAGACAACTTCAAGTAATCTGAAGTCACATTACGGCAGCGATATTATACAGCACACAAAAGTTTCGTTGGAAGGGAAAACGTTTGCTAGAACTTCGCGATCTGTGAACACTTTGGGTGTCCAAGCCCTTGCGTCAACACTAATTTAAAAAAATGTCTTTTTGAGCCAGCCTTTGACGCCAAATCCAACCTCCGTGATGCCATCACCTGTACCGCAGTCTCAATACAAACAAGGATAAATGGATGCCTTCATTCTTAGAAAGATGTTAAAAGATCAAAAGTATGAAGGAGAGTTCATTTGAGCACCTAAATTAGTATTTAAATCGAAACAGTTTGTTTTACAAAATGACAATAATTTTGATGATAACTATTCTATAAGGGACATTGTTTTGATGCCGTTACATGGAAAATAGACAGTTATGAATATAGATAGTTATGATAACGATTGTTCAATTAGGGAACATGAATAAAATAGGCGACTCACACGATAGGCAAAATTGTATATTTAAATAATAAAAATACTAAATAATTTGGTGGCGATCGGGTCGCGAGCTATCAGCGAGTGGCGGTCTTAAGCGCAGTGGTGAGAAAACCCCCCGCGCTTCTCTAACTCCCCGCGAACACTGTAGGTGCTGTAGTAATGGCGCTGACATATTCCCGGTGCTGGAAAGCTTAACAGCTTTCAAGAACTTTCAACACATCGGGCTTCGGTAGTAGGACGATTCTATTTAGGGCTCACCGCACAATTCCTCTTGCAGTGTTTATATCTGCGACGCGTGTCAATCCGTCAGTTCCCGTGAAGAGTCTTCTTACACGTCCGAGACGCCAATAGAGCGGTGGAGCGTTTTCTTCTTTCAAGAGGACTAGGTCGGCAATTTGTAGGCTCTCTTTGGACTTCGTGCGCCACTTCGTCCTCAACTGCAGCTCCGCAATGTACTCGTGGCTCCAGCGTCGCCAAAAGTGTTGTTTAAACTGCTTGATGTGCTGGAATCTGTCGAGACGATTGGCATTAGTGGATTGTAGGCACGGAGATGGCAGCGAGCTTAGTGTTCTACCAATTAAAAAGTGGCCCGGAGTTAAGGGATAATAGTCAGTGGGAGAGGAACTTAATGGACATATGGGGCGGCTATTAAGGATGCATTCTGTTTGTGTGAACAAAGATAACAATTCCTCATAGGTTAGGTGCGTAGTCGTTAATATCCTAGCCAGGTGGAATTTGGCTGACTTTATACCGGCCTCCATCAAAAGATTGAAGTGAGGAGCATATGCAGGCGAGAAACAAAATTCAACGCCTTCGTTAGTGGCAAAATCAGCGATATTAGTGGCATTAACTTCAAAAAACTCTTTAAGTTCCTTTGAAGCGGCAACAAAGTTTCCACCATTGTCGCAGAATATCTGCTTTGGTAGCCCTTTCCGCGGAACAAAGCGTTTTAAATTGAATATAAAAGCATCCTTGGACAGCTCACTAACAGCCTCTAAATTGATGCACTTATACCTAAAACATATGAAAATACACAAATAACATTTTGTAATTTTACAACCACGACCTTTACGATCCGTAATAAAAGGAAAGTCGGGCATTAGTCTTTGAGAAGGTAGGTTGTCCATTATGTTTTTCATAGACTGACCCTTAAAACGCCTACATACAGTGCAATTATGTACAGTACGTCTAGGCAGACTTCTTCCACCAATGGGCCAAAAACGCGTTCTAATAGAAGCTAGTAAGGCTTGGGGCCCTAGATGTAGAAGCCGTACGTGTTCTTGTTGGAATAAAAGTTGGGTAAAATGGTGTTTAGGGCTTAACAACATGGGATGCTTCGTGTCGAAACTATATTCAGAAGCCTGAATTCGACCACCTACTTTTATCACTACTTCATGTAAAAAGGGATTCAATGCCGAAATGTGAGACTTAGGATTTAGGGAACTTCCTTTTAATAATAAATCGTATTCTTTAGGAAATGCCTCTAATTGGGAAATATAAACTAATGAATTAAGAGCCTTATTAAGCTCGACGGTAGTTGAGGATCCTGTAGCTTTAGTTTTAGAATTGTTACAGTTATTAATAAATCTATGTACATAGGCTAAAATGTGTTGTAATTGTTTTAATTTAGAATATTTATTAAAGTTAATAATTGATTGATAATTATCACAAATAGCAACTGGATGTGCTTTAACTTGCGGCAAATTCTTCATCTCAATAATAGTCTGCGACTGCATAGAAGGCCACTCGGATTCAGGCAACAATTAAAACTTAGGTCCATACCACCACATATCACATGCAGCGATCTGTTGTGCGTTCACGCCACGGGATAGCAGGTCAGCTGGGTTGTGTTCTATAGGAACGTGGTGGCATGAATTAGCGCCAGTCAACTCTCTAATGGCGGCGACTCTGTTAGCAACGAATGCTTTCAGATTAGAAGAATCGCAGCGCAACCAACTAAGAACTACGCTCGAGTAAGTCCAATAGACATGACGCGATATTTTACGTCGCAAGGCTTTGGTCACAGATGAGCTCATTTCTGCTGCAAGAAGAGCACCTGAAAGCTCCAAACGAGGAATTGTAATGGAGCTGGATGCCAGCATCCAGAAACCCGCCTGGGGAAACGTGAGATTTCGCACATAAAAGTTGGACATGTACTTGTCCTTCTTTATTTATAGAGCGAAGGTACAGACACGCACCATAGGCGCGTTGCGATGCATCGCAAAAACAGTGGATTTCAACAGAGACTGGATATTCTATTGATACTAGGTATATTTAGTGAAGAAAGGCATTTAAGTCCTTCAACAAAAGGTTTCCAGACATCGACAATTTCCTTTGGAGCGGCTCATCCCATTTGAGATTGAGACCATAAGGCCTGAATTCAAACTTTGGGAACGATAGTGGACAAAGATAGGAGCCCCAAGGGATCGAAGATCTTGAAAGTTAAAGAAAGTATAGTGCGCTTAGTGACGACCTCAGACTAATCCACTGCAATGGGAAAATTAACGCTGTCGGACGTAGGACTCCAATCTAGGCCCAGCGTATTTGTAGACTGACTCAATGTCAAGTTGCCGGATGACTGAACAACGTCCAAGGCAGTAAAGAAGGTAAGTTGGTTCGGTACTTACGTAAATTAAAACCAGGCATAGAAAGAGCCTATATGTGTTGATTTCTGTATAGACCGTAATTGCTCTTCATCATCACTAGAATTTAGTAAGTCATCAACATATATGTCCTCCCGTATGACTGCCCTAATCACTTCATCGTCACACTCTTCGCCCACTTGCCAGAGACACCTGGTGGTAAGGAAACTAGCGCTAGCAAATCTGTAGGTAACCGTGTTAAACCTGAGTGTTTGTAATGGTTTGTCCTCCGCATCACGCCATAAAATCAGCTGTAGGTGTCGGTCAGACTCATCTACTAAATCCTGCCGGTACATTTTTTCAATATCTGCTGACAACACGTAACCATAGTGCCGGAACCGAATGAGGATATTGAAAAGTGAGTCTTGAAACCAACCACGCAACCAATCGCCGATCACCGTGAGGGTGACAAACGACCATATTGCGGGGATCCCCGCGTCATCATGTCATCCGTGGCAACATAAAGTAGCCGCTTTTTATTGTTACATCAACCGTTTGTTCCCTGTCCCATTAAGTAAAGAAAATTATTTAAAAGAACTTAATATAATTTATCAAATAGCGGTCTCTAACGGTTTTTCAAAAAATCACGGTGATCGGCGATTAGTTGCGTGGTTGGAGGGTGGGCATTGCGCGGCGGTTTGTTTTTATTTTTTCCAAACGGCTACGTAAGTCCAGCGGTGATTGGTCGCATGTTTTATCGCATGACGCAGTCGCTCGCTCCTTAGGTAGAGAGCGGTTGCATCATCGGTCTGTATAAAAGGCACTTGTTTTGGCTCGCCGCTCACTTAGCGGTTAGCCACCGTAGAGTCTATATCACCTGAGGATGCCTCGTGTAGATGCGAAACACGTGTCGTATTATCGTCAGTGGTGTGTCTTGCCTAGTGTAGTGGTGTTGGGAGTAGCGGTGCTGGGATTAGTGGTGACGGGGATAGTGCACGCAATTGAGGGAGGGCGGGAGGTGCTTCTTCATACTAGGTAAGACACATCATTATTTTATAACGCGGATATTTGCGAAGTAAATTTTTGTAAAAACTTTTATATAATGGATTTCCGCAAAGTAACGCCTGATTCTATTAATTATAGTAGACATAACGTCTTCAATCTATATAGTGTTGTTGTTCTCAATGTTAGCAAAAATCGACATCGATATACTCGTTTTTGTTTGTTTATTTAATTTTTACTTTATAATATGTCTAAAAATATGAAGAACATAGGACTAGATTTATTATTATTCCAGCGATTAAGTGAATTGTTTTCTAAATCAAGTGATGATTAATTTATTACATTGAAAATATTCGTGTCTCAAATTTAAAAACTAGTTACACGATACATAAGCGAGTTGGATCACATTTGTAATCCCAGTTTTATATGCTGATTTACTTGCTCAGTGGAAAATAAAACCATCGAGAAAGCTATAAGTGCTTGTGTGGAAATATTTCAAAATCACAAAGTGAAAGCAGGATCTTGATGATGCCGTGTAAGAGGACAGTGTAAGAGAATCCACTACCTCCTACTAAAAAAATATGTATTATTACTTAGAAGCTCCAGGACCTGATACCATCCCGTGAGTATCGTAAAAGGCAACAGAGGGAAATAAAACAGGAGACAGACAACAGTATCCTGATAAAAACTCAAAAAACATCCTGAGGGAGCAGAGAAGAAAACGGGTATCACGTTTATAATCGATTTATTTGTTGTAGTTGTGGTAAATTAAGAAAAGAGGAAGACGGACTGCGGTGGTGCCGCGATATTTATACTGTCGTAGCAATGCCCCCTACGTATGTTCCGTGAAGCTAGCCTCATGCTATGTCGATTAGACAAGCATAGATAAATAAAATTTCCAATGGGGTACCACATTTTACAGTTAATTTATCTGTTGAAACATATAAAGGCTAACGATAAATTGGCAGAAACACATGAAGGCTGAATTGAAGTACATTTCATAGTGACCTTGTTTCACTGTATTCACTATGGGATATAATATAATATATTTTACATCTCGAGATGTAAATTAATATCGCTCACCATACTTTTAAATGGAACCGTTTACACTGAGCAATAATATATATTACATCTCAAACTATAAGTATTTTTTCGATCGACTGAGTGATGTTTTCATATTATATTTCGCCCCACACGCCCGTACACCGTTCCGTGCCGCCGCAGAACGGTGTGCGGAATACAGGGGGGAATACGGTGTGAAAGCCAATTACGGGATATAATTTATATATCGGGATATAATATATATTATATCCCTTAGTGAAAAGTATGGAGTGTAGAGTAGAAGGAGGACCATCTCTGTATATGAAAAGTGTCCCTAAAAACGCGTCCAATAAGGGTGGCGCTGCAGTAGCATAGGATAAATTAAAAAAAAAAGCGCCAAAATTTATTAGAATAAGATGGAGAAATAAACAAGGACCGACCAATCCGCTTGGTTTTGTACTACGTAAATAGTTGAGGTTTTGTATACTGGCATTTTACTAACTACTCTAGTCATAAAATTTTATAAATATTTGAATTCAGCTGACTTCACTCCGTCTACAACAGCTATATTCATATCGTAGTTTTTCAGACGACAGCGCTATTGTGGTAGGTTTTGGAACCTCTATTTTCAGTATATATTGGGACACTTTTTCAACTTTCGCACCTTATAAGATGGTTCTCCTTCTACTCTACACTCCATAGTGAAAAGCGAGCTTAATGTTGTTGATGTTTATATTACAGTTAATGTGGCCAAAGGTCTTAAACAATTCAGCCTAGTCTTATGTGTATTTAATTACAAAAATTTTCCCAATATGCTGAAGTGTCTCATTGCGAAGTTAATGGGAGGCTTAGAAGAGAAATTAACCCTGCTAACAATTGATGACCAGTGTATTTCAAGGCTTCTTCGCATATAAATGAACATGAGATCTACATCACCATCGAAGAATTTGTAACGTCTACCTTAGATTATACCTATGCTACTATACACGGTGTAACTTGAGGGGTCATCGATGTAGGGGTATGGAGGAACTCAATACTTATCGATTCAATCCCCTTATATGTAATGCGATATTCAGTGGTTCAAAAATTATTTGGAATTTTAGTAAAAATTTTGCCAATATCCTAGTTTAGCCTAAGCTTCGGAATTTCAGCCAAAATATTATGTGTCTTCGACCGTGATTTTTTTTTCAAACAAGATAAACAGAGGGTCTTTTGTACCTTTACACCAAACATAGGCTTAGATTTATAAAAATCCAAATAAAAAAATTATAGTTTTTTTTTTATTTAATATTTGCATTAACTTTGTGTGGTTCTAAAACAAATATTTCACATATTATTTTTTTCTACAACCTATCTTAAAAACTACTAGCTTTCATGATGAATTAACCCTGAAAATTTCATTTGGCTAGTGCAGGGGTGCTAGCTTTATAAATTCCCTGATTTTATAAAGCCTAAAACTATTTTAAAAACGTTAGTTACTGGAAAAGTTAGAAGCACATTTGTCTGCTGTTCTAATCAAGTAACATCTGGTTTAAGTTTTTTTTTATAGGATTAGGGTGACAAACGAGTACACAGTCCATCTGATGGTAAGTGGTTGCTGTGGCCCATAGTCAAATACACGGACGACGGGTATAGTGCGCGCGATTGAGGGAGGTCCCCTTAAAACTGAGCAGGACACATTATTTTCTTTCTTCACGCGGAATTAAGCAAATTAGTTTATAACAACCCCATTATAATGGATTTCCGCAAAGTAACGCCTGATTCTATCAATTATCTAAAAAACTTACTCGTCGTGGATAGTCCGTAGATGCGACCTATGCTTAAGTAAAAGGTAAGTATTTAGTAAATATTAGATCGGCAGATTATTATCAATAAAACACAGTTATAGATAAATAAACGATGGTAAACACAAAAATCTAATTAACTTACTGCCCCTTAAAACAGATTAACTAATTTTGAAAACTCGCGGACATTGATACGCAATTACGCTGGTATATATAATCACCGAAGTTATTTTTTTAATCTTTTAATAATAAGTTTAATCTTATTTCAAATTTAAACTCTGGCCTTGCACCTGCAACGAACTTGCGCAGATCACCCTTGGTTTTAAAGATAGACGATTTTTTTTTTATAAAAATAGGGTGACAAACAAGCACTCACTCCTCCTGATGGTAATTCGTTGCTGTGGCCCATAGACATCTACATCTATCCTCGTTTGCGAATCAAAATGCAGATGCGTTGTCAGCCTTGAGGACTAAGATGGAATGCCTCTTTTCTAGTAAAAAAGGTCTTACTTTGGGATGCACTTAATTGATGGAACCAAAGAAACTCCTGATGTTCGGCTCCCAGTTGGGCTGTTTTATTGCTATTACCATTTTATTAGCCAATTCACTGCTTTTTTGAAATCTGATATTAGATTCTTATTTAACTTTATCATGTATCACATCGCAAATTAAAAGTTTTATTTTAGACATTAAAAGTATCATAATTTCGCTTACTGTGATTAAAAATTTTCGAGTACAACATGGTACTAAACTAATTCTATTTCTGGGAAAACCTGAAGTGGGTGGCGCGCAAGCACTTGCTGTGTTACTGCACGCTCCCCCTGCAACACCTTTTTACGTCTTGAGTCATTTTATTAAAATCTGTTTTTTTTTTTATTAACCCTCGACGCAAAAAGAGTTTATTATAAGTTTGAGCGCTATGTGTGTCTGTCTGTCTGTGTCTGTCGGTGGCATCGTAGCTCTTAAACAAGTGAACCGATTTGGGTGCGCTTTATTTATTTAAAAGCAGGTTTTCTATTGGTGGTTCTTAGACATATTTTAACAATATCGGTTCAGCAGTTTCAAGGTCATCAGTTTTTTTTCTGAGGTTTTTTAATTTTAAAATTGAGTAATGAAATATTATTTACCAACTAGCTTCCGTGCATAGTGTCAGTGACATATGTAACATTATTTTAAATAATAAAGTAAACCCGTGCTTTACTACGGAGGCAAGACAAACATAGCGAACGCTCTGTCCCGACGAAAATGTTTCACTGGAAGTTAACCAACCAAGTTATTCCTGACGGGACTTTCACTAGCAGATAACTGATGTTATACAGTTATCTGCTAGTAAACGTCCCTTCAAAATCGGTTCAGCCATTTTGGAGATTAACCGGAACAAACAGACAAATAGACAGGCAGACAAAAATTAAAAATAAAATTGTATTCTTAATATTAGTACCGTTTGTACTTTCATATACAATTAGTTAAAAGCTTTTATTTTCACATTACAAACAGACACTTTAATTTTATTATGGACTGTGTGTTCCGTATTCAGTTGTGCAGTGAATACAGACCGAATAAAACGAGAGACAAAGCGTGTGTGCAGCGAGTAGTACTCTTTGTCTAGAATTCTGATTGGTCCACGTCACTGGCTTGCAGTACGTAGAACAATCAGGCTTGCAGGAAAGAGACAGGTATTGGCCGCACAGTTGCATTGTCTCTTTCTAGAGAATGGTCACTTTTGTGAGGCTAACGCTTAGTCAATTCTCTATATATATGTTGTGTACCACGTAAAATGCCATTTGAATAAAGAGTTCAAGTACAAGTATTTAGTTCTTATTTTAACCCTTTCGCTATCCTGTGCACTACATATAGTTCATTGCTATTATTTTGAGTGTTAAGTTTTCCTCTGTGCTAGTGATTACTCTAAAGTATATGCAGAAGGTTTCAAGAAAAATAAAGAAATGGCAACATTATTGTGTAACAGATTATAAATATTAAACATTTCATCCAAGAAAGTACTTTTTATATACTTTCATTCTGTCTGTGGAAATTCGCTTTCTTAAATGCCTGTTATTAACGCTTTAACTGAGTGTTATTAATAAGATTATCAAGCAGACTTAAAAACCTACGTTAATGTTATTTTTATATATTTTTGACAACGACACGTCTTTTTTCATTTTTATTCTATATTGTCAAGTTGTCAACTTGCGTCAAATCGTCGAGTTGGAAAAATTGCATGTCGCTATGTTCAGTCAAGTCAGAACTCGTAATAAATAAATTGGTCATGGCTGAAATCGAGGGACGTAAACATCGGGAATCTAATTTCCTAGACGGAGAAGGTAATTAATGTTGAAATATTATTGCTAAGGGCGCGTGCGTCGTAGTGCGTAGCGCGGACGGCTGTTGCGTCGTCGTCCGCTAGTTACCCTCGTGTAGCTCTTGTGACATTGAAAATGGGTTCTTTTTATAATTGCTGCCTGGATTGTGGTGCGGGGCCTCAAGAGACAGAGTGAGCTAGCCGCA
Source organism: Parnassius mnemosyne (assembly GCA_963668995.1). Lineage (NCBI taxonomy): Eukaryota > Metazoa > Arthropoda > Insecta > Lepidoptera > Papilionidae > Parnassius > Parnassius mnemosyne. Next base: position 43,907,882 of record CAVLGL010000057.1, on the reverse strand, counting down.
TGTCGCTCTAAGTGATACTGTCATCCCACGCCCCCGGGAAAATGACCGGAGGATCGGACAGGAGCCTCGCTACAGGTACTGATTTTGTTTTGTTGTAATTTTCGGACGATATCAGTCTACAAGATTATAGCACGACGTATCCGGCATAAGACATTAAACATTTGATATGTACGTAATTTAGATTTCGCAACATACAGTGAAAAACATTTTACCCTTTGTCCACAAAAAATCTGTCTGGTACGTTGTGTGTCAATAACATTTGTTTTAGGATTAAATAGGAAAAAGAAAAAACGTATTGCGTACTTACATTTTGACCTTTGTTATTGTTCAGCTATTGTGTTATTTTAATTGATTCAGTGTATATGATTAACATATTTCTTGTATTTTGACAAATATTTGCACTTCTGTTCATGCAGAATTGTTGCTTTTTTTTTGCAGAATTTAAACAACAATTTTATGTTGTACCACAGCTTACACAAAAGGCTTATAACAATTAATTTTGTTTTTACAGTATTATTGCACAATATGAGCTATTTTTTATTACTGAATTTGCGAGTGAGGTTGCCAAGTATCTGTCTTAAATACAATTTGTGTATTACAAAAGTTATTTCTACTCTGTCACACACATACTCTTAATGCCACTGATACTATTATTTGTAGTTTATATAAACCATTATTTACTATTTTACTAAAAAAAATGACATTTTATTTAAGTGATTAATCTCAGTATTGGACCAAAATTAAATGCATTATTCAATTTAATCTTTTTAAAGAGATGGGAAGTATATTATAATAATTCCACTAGCATACAATGTTTAACACAACCTTCATAAACAAAATTATATTTTATTTATGTCCTGTATTAAGAAGTAAATTCATCAGAGAAACAAATTTGAGTTAGAGTTATGTTTGATTTCCTATTATATTTTAGATTTTGCAATAATTTCTTAATTGCAATATAACTATTTGCTATCTTCATGCAACTAAAATCACAATTTATATTTACAGATAATAATCCTACACTATTATATGAGCTATACACAGGGTTATTTTTCAAGTAGCAAAATTTTATACTTAAGTTCAAATATACAAACTGTTATTGCAGTGTTTAAAAATATACTTTTTTTTTAATCATCCCAAATTTTCCTGATCAATCAACCCTTATGAATGTGTGCGTGTATAGTAAATTAGTAGGCGTTAGATATTTATGAATGACAATCACTTAAAATATGAATTAAAAAAATAAAAATTACAGAATGTTTGAGATTTTTTTAAATTGATTTAGCTACATATCATTTCTGGGTAAAACTAAATTTTATAACACATATTGAAACAACCCTGACTTGCCTGAGCAACATGTTTAGTAATTTCGCCATATAATCTTCTAAACAGCTAAATGTAGCTACAGAGTAGGGCTACAACACTGGAGTGTCTGACATCAAAGTTTACAATGTGCTCTGGTTTTTCTATTTTTCTTTTTTTCCCTTTAGTATTATAGCACACATGGCCTTGTAGCTAGGCGAAAATAAATTATTATAGATTTTTTTGTGATTTATCATGTCACTCTCATAAGTCTCATTATAGATTATTAAAATATTTTCTTTGTTGAGTTACATACATTTTTATGAAGCTGTGCATACTTTTATTATTGTAATTAACAATTTAATTATTTTTTAAACCCAGGTTGCTCATGTACTGTGAAATTTACAGCAGACGCTTAACCCTTAACTACCACAGCTCATGATTTTAAACTGTCTCATATTCAGTTTTATTTTAATGTGATATTTGGTGCAATAATTTGATTTAATGTTCACATAAATCATGTGAAGACTCATTTTATTAAAATAAAAGTGTTTAGATAAGTGATATTAGACTTGCTTATCTAGTTCAGATAAGCAAAATATATTTCACATGATACAAAAATGCTTTATCATTATTGTTAGTGTTACTATTTTCATTTAATTTTGTATCACATTGTCGCCAGTCCATAAACAGTCCATGTTTGGCTATTAGTCTGACCCAGAGCAGGAGGGCTTGCTATAATTAATTAAAACATATTTTCATATTGTACCAACTATTTTTTACCATTGAACTTCCTTTTCTTAGCAAAAAATATTTGCTTCTTGAATGAAATATTTTATATATAACTAGCGACTCTACCTGGCCTGGCACGGCTGATTTCTGGATCTCCACAACAGCAAAACCTACCTGGTCCAATTGTGAATCTAAACCGTCCAGGGCCCACTCAAACACAAACGAAAAATTTCATCAAAATCTGTCTAGCCATTCTCAAATGATCAATCATCTTTCGTATATCAGCAATTGATTTTTATTTATATATTGTAAATAATGATTTGTTAAGATTTTAGAAATAAGGCAATTTAGCTTACGGCTCAGGGGTGACAAAATTCTTAATCAAGGACAGATGTAGGTGTCTATGGGCCACAGCATCTACTTACCATCAGGTGGACTGTGTGCTCGTTTGGCACCGTTATTCTATATTAAAAAAAAAAACCTTTTAGTCAGCCCACAACTGCCACTCACCAAAGTTTCATCATAACTAGGTGAATGGTGTAGCCACCCATATAGAACAAATATAGTAGTATAGTATAATATAAAAGATACATGACATTTATTTTTATACTAGCTGATACCCATGACTTTGTCCGCATAGCTTGATATATTAACAAAGCTTTCATATGTGTGAAGGAAAAACATGAAAAAGATCACAAGCACAAATATACTTTGCTTACAAAATTGTTGTTTCTTAAAAATTTAGTAACTTTATATTAAATTATGATATTGCAATTTTTGTGCCAAATTTCTAAGAAATAAAACTTAGAAAACCTAATTGAAATATATCCAGTAGTATATGCGCGATGCGCGCACAATTGTAAACCTATATAATTTTATTTATATAGAAGATAATGTAGCCGCACCCGAAGAATAAAATGATAACTGCAAAAACACGATTTTTCAGGAAAATTAAAAAATCGTTTTTTGACTTTCACTTGCTAAGCAATAGTTGTAGAGAGATAAAAAAAACTCAATGATAGCTAATTTTGTAGCATTTTAAAATAGGTTTTATACTAAGATTATCTGAACTGAAGATATTTAGAAACAGAAACAGAAACAGAAACAGAAACTTTTTTATTCAATATAGATTATAAATAATACTTATTGAAAGTCACTCTTTTGTTTGATTACCACTGGTTCGGAAAAAACCTCTGTCCTGGGAAGAACCAGCAAGAAACCCAGCGGGACTTTTTTTTTTAAATAACAGCTTACAATCATGATGTTACACAAATTAACAACACAACAAATTAGAAATAGCTTGGTAGCGATCACCTCATTTCCAGGGGTTATTATCATCCATAAATTCCTTAATATTATAATAACCCTTTTTATACAAACTTAGTTTAATAAAGTTTTTGAACTTTGAACAGGTCAAACTTTGTATATTTTATTATTTTTAGAATTTAAAAAGCTACTATAATTCTGTTGTTGGTTTAATTTATTAATAACACTTAGTATTTATTCTACCTACTTTCAAGAGATTGGCAGAATTGCATTACTGTTTCGCAATAATATTCAATGAATAATAGAGACTAAATTAACGGAAAACACTATCACTTGGCATTCTATTCTAGTTAATACTGAAAATACATTGAACGGTAATAGAACCCTAAACTTTTATTCCTGGGCTTACAATTAAACAATGATATAGTAATCAACTATTGGGTTATTGAAAATTAAAAAAAACGTCCTTGTGAACTTCTTCGTAATCATTATAATTAATAATATTAAAGTGCTTAGTCAGTTTTGCTTGGTTAAAAATAGACATAATAAACTTAAAAAAATTATTTTCCACATCCTCAACATTATTGTCATTTGAATGGTCATCAGAACTATTCATGAAAGTGAGAGAATTGTAAAATCCATTTTAGTAAGTTGGGTTTGCTTCTGTTCTACAAAGACTCGATAAGATTGGTGTGTAGAGCCATGCTCGCTGGTAGAGGTTTGTTGTATGCAAGTTTAAACTGGGTTTCACAAAAAGAAGACGAAGTATTGTTTGCTTTTTGTCTGGTGCCTTGCTTGTTTCTTGTCGTAATTTTTCAGTCAGATGCAGTTCTACATTTAATTGAGAATAATCGGCATCAAAGTCATATTTAAAACATAGTATTGTTGGCTGGGAATGTAAGACACTTACTTCCATTACTTTAGACCAAGCTATTTTCTTTCCTTCCTCATCTTTGGCCCAGTTCTTGTTTTTAATTAATTATTTTATATCTATAAACTCATTCTACACCATTTCCTTCTCTATTGTACTTCTCATCATTAACCTTTGCATTCAAGTGTATACAACACTATGCTTTAATTCACGTTTAATGTTAAAGTGCATGGAGTCACCTTCGCTTTGATAATAACCGGGTTTCAAAAAATCAGTGTATAATATTGATTTGAAGTTTCTGAGCAGCAAACATATTAACAGCGAATATAAATCTATTTTATTCTGGCTTCCGCAACTGTCAGAGTAAAAAGAAATATTTTTGATTCCTTTTTCAACTTCATCTAAAAGAAATTGCCATAAACAACTCCTAATTTCTAACTCTGCTCTTTTTGCGAGTGTGTAGTGCCAAACATAGCAGTGTAACCTTTAAGCTGAGTACTATCAAAAACAGTAAAGTTATATATAGTAGATTTCTATATAGGAGATTTTTTTTCGAGAATATTATGGCAGAGGTTTTTGTCGTATCTTTAATGAAGAAACAGTTTCTCTAACTTCATATTATTTTTTTTTTATAGAGCCTTGTGTGCTAGAAAAAGTGACGAATATTATTGCATGATTCTATAAGTTTTTAAATTCAGAAATCACCCGTGCGAAGCCGGCGCGGTTTGTTAGTACATATATACTAAAATCGTCTTCTGTTACTCAAACTATAATAATATTTGGTGGATAGCCAACCTACATCCACTCAACATTGTAATGGATTTGGTGGATTGATGATGAATTTTCTTATGTCGCTACCGTGATTCTAATATTATTAAAAACCAATTTGATTCTAATGTCTTCCGTCCGAATACAATCTGGGCGTCTTCAAGGCAAGAGTGAATAGGCGTTTGTTACGCTAATATAGTGCGATTTGCTATCTAGGACTTCATCACTTACCACCAGGTGGGGTTGTAGTCAAACACTGGCTATGGTATATTTGAATAAGTAAAAAAAAATGTTATTAAAAAGCATCCTTTCCATTTTTGAATTTTCATCTGGTTATATCTATTACAAACCGTGAACTGGTCAATGACTTTGACGCCTTCGTGGCACAGTTTAGCATTGAGTTGCGACGCACGGAACAAATATTTGTATGGCCTACAAATAATTGTTCCGTGTCTGGATGTTTGTCCTTGTGCAGTTTTTGTATGTAAACTGCTTGTATCTTGGATATACAGAAGAAAATCCTAGTGTTGGTTCCTACCCCCGTTTAAAAAAAGGGGAAATAAAAAGGGGTAGAAATTACTTCACTCTAAGGGTAAGAAAGAAACGGCGGCTCACGTGTTGCTGACATGTTCGCACGTCCCTGCATACAGGGCTAAACATCTTGACACGCCAAGATCATTTCCCGAAGTTGAACTTCTTCGGGGAGATTTCATGGCCTGATTAATCACGTTATTCCTGTCCACACGCAAAATACGCGCTTAGACGTGGAGTTGCGGAAAACAGCCCGTCGTAATCGTAAACTACCTAACTAACTTACTAACTACTTCACTCTAAGTTCATCTATTGCCATCAACAGGTTTCCTTACGTGTGAGACGTGCAGTGTTCAATTTACGACGTTCTTTTTTTTTACTTAGGCAACGTTGCAATTTTAAATAAATAACTAGGTAACCGTATTTCGCTTGTGTGAATATTATCGGCCATATTATACGCTTCAAGGATTGTTTAATTTTTATTATAAAATATTAGCAACGCTATGCTATCAATATGTTTACCACTGTAGTTGAATGGGGAATTGAAGTCCACAACTACTAAAAGATCTTTTTTTTTTAAAGTGAATGCGGTTCATACCCTTAATAGTAACTATACTTTCACTTCCAAGTGGGTGATAGGTCTCCTTTTTGCTCTAGGAGTCTGTGTAGGTAAGGCGCTCTTGCCTGTATCTGCCGTCGAATACCAGTACTTACACTGTTGTGTTCCAGTCTTGAAAGATATATAGAGCCAGTATGATTACAGGCTAAAGAAGCATTCCATCTTAGACCCGTATTAATAAACGTTACTCAACGACGAATTCAATTGCGTAATCATTTGATACGCCCTCATTACGATATCAGCATCTCAAGATCGTTGCTAATTAAAAAACACATAAAAACAGTATCTCAAAACGCTGTACTTAGGAATACTGTTGTGTGACTTGCACTCAAGTACACACACTTGAGAGTTGAGTTTCGTTTAGTAATCAGTGTGGCACTCAGTTGATATATCGTGAACCTAACCGGCATCTTGAGATATTATGTTTATTAATTAGATCATAGCCTCAAGATTGTACTCGAGTGCGTGTACTTGAGCTGAGTAACGTTTATTAATACGGGCCCTAGTCTTCAGTGGTGACATGTAATCTGTTTTCTGCCGACTTCCAAAAAGGAGACGGTACTCAATTCGACGCGTATGTTTTCTTTAATGTGTGTTACCTCATAACGTTTTACTGGTTGGACCGATTTCGATGCTTCTTTTTTATATGATAGCTCATACTTCTCGTGTGGTCGCATATGAATTTGATGAAGGTCAGACTAATAGTTTTTGAGTTATTTGAGTTATTCTTAATAACTTATATTGAAGTCGGCACTTACAACTTACTGCCTCACAACAAAAACATCTAATGCCTGCATAATAATATATCTTAACCAAAACATATCCTCAGGTGTTGCAGATGTTCATGAATGGCAGTGATCATTTAATATCATGGGAGCCGTATGCTCGTTTGCCTTTTATCTACAGACTTGTAAAAAGTAGACCGTACTCAATTGGACTGTATGTTTTTTTTATGTGTGTTACCTCATAACTTTTTACTGGGTGAACCGATTTTGATGATTCTTTTTTTTATTTGAAAGCTGGTGTTTCACATGTGGTCCCATATATATTTGATCAAGGTTTGAGCAATAGTTTTGGAGTTATTCTTAATAACTTATATTGAAGTCGGTTGTACAAAATTATTAATTTTAAATTATTTAATCAATAAATGTCGATACTGATACATATAACAGCACTTTATTGAAATTATGATGTTCTCTATTTTTATCCTATGGCCTTTATTTATTCTTACAAAAATCCATTATGACATAAAACGTGAGCTGGCAACCCTATGGAAACGCATTTATGCTCTTCTTATCTGATTAACTACTGTTATATAGCGACGATACGATAAGGCAACAAACCAACAAACGCTATTGAAACTATTTTCATAAAATTTTCACTTTTATTATCTCGTTAAATGGTGTCAGTGATGCCCTCCATGCTTTTTCCCATGAATGGAAAGCTTACCACACGTAAATACTATATACATACACACACAAATCATACCGCACACAAAATAACAATACAGATTTATATCTAAAACTTTCGCTTCTATTCATTTTTATGTCAATTGGTTAGGCGTTACATAAAAACCTGATAGTTAATGGAGATAAACAATCTGCTATAATATTTTCTACCCTATAACAAATTAACATGGATTAAGACTTGGTAGCCGCTAGAATTTAGTACTAAATTTAAACTAAATTAAAAAAAATATGCGTGGGTGTCGTGGAAAACTCGGTTGGAACTAAGTTTCTTTCGTAGCATATTATTAATTATTAATAAACGTATTATATTATTGATTAACAAATACAAATAAATGAATTACTAGCGTCTATTAAAATGAAGCGTCATTTAAAATAATATTTCTTTCATGGCAAGATAAGAATATGTGCGAGGGAGATGGATATTATTCCATCTCGTTCGCACTATAGGAAGGGGATCGTGACGGAAAAACTTTACACTTTTTCTCGCCTATTCCATCCGTCAAATTCGTACCTTGCGATAAGGAATTTCGTTCCAAAAAATACATAAAATATCTCGAATGATACCCGTCGTATACGGTCATCAACATCGTTCGGCTGTCGTACTCTAATATCCTTCACAAAGTCTGAAAATACATGGGATCGATGTATACAGGTGATAAGTAAATCGGTGAAACCCCAAAATTCAATAGACTTTGTAAAGGGCTGTACTTATGATGACAATTGACAATATGTATCTCTAATCTCATAAAACTAATACGTAATTCACTAGCCGTTAGGGACAGATCACCTTTTCTAAGTGTCGTTTTGGGATACAAAGAACTTCATACCCGCTCTTGCTGTCACTTTTAAAGACGGGGGTCCCGTTGGTTACCCATCAGGTACGGAACCTTAACAATTAATAGGAAATTTACAGGCAATACCAAGGTTACAACAGCCTTGAAAGTGTGTGTAAAATGTGAGAGCAGTTTACATACATAAATTGCACAAGGACAAACATCCAGACCCGGAACAATTATTTGTAAGCTATACAAATATTTGTCCCGTGCGGGATTCGAACCCGCGGCCCTTAGCGCTACAATTATTCATTGCTAAGCTATTGCGCCGCGGAGCGGTCGAATATTATCTGAAAGACATTTAATCTGTCGACGCAATCAACTGATACGTTTCGAGGAACAACGCATTCGATTTTGTAGGTTGTGTGTATGACAGTAAGAGACCTTGTGACAAGTAAACTCTGGCTGACTCTGGCCTTGTATTTGTAAAAGTGCACACTAATGAAGTTCAAGTACAACGTATACTTTTTAATTACTCAAAACTAAAGTAATAAATGATATTACAGTCCACCTGATCAGCAAATGGCCATGGACACCTGCATCCAACTACAAACAAAGATAATTTAAAATTAAAAATTTACGTCACGTTTTATGTCATAGTGGATTTTTGTAAGAATAAATAAAGGCCATAGGATAAAAATAGAGAATATCATATTTTCAACAAAATGCTGTTATGGTATCAGTATCGACATTTATTGATTAAATAATTTAAAATTAATAATTTTGTACAACCGACTTCAATATAAATGATTAAGAATAACTCCAAAACTATTGCTCAAACCTTGATCAAATATATATGTGACCACGTGTGAAACACCAGCTTTCAAATAAAAAAAGAATCATCGAAATCGGTTCACCTAGTAAAAAGTTATGAGGTAACACACATAAAAAAAACATACAGTCGAATTGAGTACCGTCCCTTTTTGAAATCGGTAGAAAAAAACAATATTAATACGCAATGTAACATACTTTTTTTCTTTAATATCGTAGTGTCGATTACGCGCGGTATTACCTTATCCTCTATTAAAGGTTTCAAATAAGTTACAAAATCAATTTTTGAGTGTGAAACAGAGGACGTTCTTTAAAATAAAGGATGTCTGGCAACCCTTGCTACTAGTAAATATGTCACATTTGGTCTGTCAATACGTGTCAGCTTGAGGTGGCAGTGATAAGATCCAAAACTTAAGCACTTGGCAACACGCTCACCCGAGGAGGCAATGATAACAGAGTAAACGGAGTCACGTACCTGAGGTGATAAATTAAATTTAAATAAAGTCACTCCCTTTCAGAATCACTGCCTTCACGAGAATGTGAACTGAATGTAGTAACTCTCTTTGCAAATAAAACAGAATTTTTCATCCTCGTACAACTTCTTTGTGGAATCGACTACAACCAGCGATTTTTTCTGACCGATACGAGCCAGGGACTTTCAACGACGTTGTTCATAGTCCGCAGTAGTCACGATCAGGTGAGCCGCATGCTCGCATTGCTTCGCCCCCTATTGTATAAAAAAAACTCAAATATGCTTGTAAATAAAATGTAATTCATAATATTAATCTTTTATAATATCACAATAATCACTTGCATTTGGACTATGATGTGTTTACACATCATGACTTTCACTAGATGACATAATGTTTATTTTAGACTCTACGTTCTACGTTTGCCAATATTACGAGAGCATCCGGAAGCTTTTGACAATTATAAATATTATGATATAACTATGAGTGGGACAGTTATCTAAACGGGACTATTAAAGTTTTAAAAACATTCGCTACGAATATTTTAAGATATTGATGATAAATAGATATAACGTACTTACAAAATTGACATTTAATGATGACAATTTTTACGTGGTAGAGCCATGCTGCAACTATATCACTGGTATAGTTGTAGCACGAATGGGTCGGCTCGACCGGGGAAGGACCACGCTCTCACAGAATACCAGCGTAAAATAGCAGCTTAACACTGCTGTGTTTCGTATGGTGAGTGTAGAGAATGAGAGACCCTTTTTACTGGAAACGAGGCATTCCATCTTAGTCCTCACGGGTGACGACGCGTCTGCATTTTGATTCGCAAACGAGGATAGATGTAGATGTCTATGGGCCACAGCAACCACTTACCATCAGGTGGACTGTGTGCTCGTTTTTCACCCTATCCTATAAATAAAATATTATTTTGTATAGAACTTTCTGAGAAGCTCTTTGTCTGGAGATTTTGAGTTTTGTCAGGAGTCTGGAGATCATTTAAAATATCGGGAGAATCCAGACGAATCCCGACTATCTGGAAACCCTAGCTGCAAAGCATACGAAATATCGGGAATTGAAAATAATTAAAATTAAACGCGATAAAATCGGTAAAAATAGCTTAGTTAGCTTAAATACTAGTAAACGCATCTGCATTTTGATTCGTATTCGATGATAGATGTAGATGTCTATGGGCCACAGAAACCACTTACCATCAGGTGGACTGTGTGCTCGTTTGTTACCCTTACCCTATAAAAAAAAACAATGTTTTCTTTCGATTTGAGCCACGATACGTGCCTCAGTGGGTCGATAGTCTAACCACTTAATCACTCGGAACTCACTTTTATCATCAATAAATAAGCGAAATATTGGAGATAAACGTCACATGTCCAAAATATCCACAGCTTATCGCTTGCTGAAGAGGTATATTGCATACAGACAAAACCCAGTTGGCTTACTAAGTATATTTATCAAACATTAAATTACAAGAATAAGGTCATACGATACGTTGTGTTAACGGTTATTAAACTTAGATATCATTCCTATATTTGTTTATAGAACAAGGGTGATTAACGAGCACATAGCTTGATGGTAAACAGATGCTGTGGGATATCTACCACGAGCCTAGATTAAGAATCAAAATGAAGATACGTTGTCACTCCTGAGGACTAAAATGGAACGCCTCGTTTCCAGTGAAAAGGGTTTCCGGTTTTTTACACTCAGCATACAAAGCACAACAGCATTAAGCTGCTATTTTATACTGTTATTCTGCGAGGGTGTGGCCTCTCCCCGGTCAAGCCGACCTATACGTTCTACAGTTACAATATAGATGCAGCATGGCTCTACCACTTATATTTAAAGTTATGAGGAAAAGAAAACAATTGCTACTAACAGCACGGCTAGCATGGGCAGGAGACAATTTAATCTCCGGTTTCCCGGTTTACCCGGTTTTATCCACCCTTCGAGCATGGGCACACCGGTGGATATGATATCCTCAGTAGATAAAATGGGAGGTAGACTTAGACTTGGATAGATTTTTTGTATGAATATAAATTTAAACCCACATCCAATGAACTAGGATAGAATTGTTCCTTTCGAATGTCAATTTAAAAAATTATTATCTTTCATTTGGCTCCATGATACGGACTACATATACCGATTATAAAGTACACTTCATGTCAAACGGGGATATACTTCTCCCCGTTGCCGTGCTTTGGCATATAGGGACAAGATAATTTTATCTCTATGTCAGTGGATATAATCGGGGGATAAAATTTTCGTCCCCAGCCCATGCTAGCCGTGCAGAAATGACCAAGAGTTTATAGTGGTATTCAATCAATTTAAATATTAATATTTAAGGGGAAATATTCATACGCACTTACTAACATAATATAATCTATATCTATACCTATCTATACAAATAAATAAAATTGAAGTGTCTGTTTGTAATGTCAAAATTACAGTTTTTTACTAAATGCATATGAAAGTAAATACGATACCTATAACTAAAATACAATTTTTAAAATTTTTGTCTGTCTGTTTGTTCCGTGTAATCTCCGAAACGGCTGGACCGATTTTGACGGGACTTTCACTGGCAGATAGCTGATTTCATAAGGAGTAACTTAGGCTACTTTTATTTTAGAAAAAGAATCAGGGTTCCGCGCAGAAACATAAAAACCCTAACACGCGAACGAAGTCGCGGGGAACAGCTAGTATATTAATAAAATTGAAGTATCTGTTTGTAATGTCAAAATAACAGCTTTTCACTCAATGCATAATATATGTAAGTATATACGGTCCTTATAACAAAAAAAAAACAATTTTTAAATTTTTGTTTGTCTGTTTGTTTCGGCTTATCTCCTAAATGGCTGGACCGATTTTGACGACACTTTCACTAGATAGATGATGTTATTAGGAGTAGGGTTAGAAAGAAGTTTTTAATGTATGTAATTCCGTCTTATGATGCAACCGTAATGCAGAGCAACATTCTGGCCCTTTCACGTAAAATAACTCGCTGAACCTTTGGGTTGTGTTGTGTCAGTTACGCTTGTTCTAATACGGATATCCTCATTACGTATTTGATCACGTAAAGAAACCATATGATTCGTCTCCATAGCTCTCCGAGTGGCCTGATCTTCTATATAAGGCGAACAGTGAAGGAAAACATCTCGACTGGTTTGGTTGTAAACTTTTTTCATTTACCTTGTCGCGTCGGTATACACTACGTCCAGTAAGCGGCAATCTTTGTAGCCTTGTCTGTTGCGTTGCACAGGTCATGCACTGTGCGGGAGAATGTACACGTCGAGCAGTCCAGTAGATGCATTTCTAACGCTGTGCTACATGCAGTGCATTTAGTCCATTTGGTTAGCTGAAAATACCCATTCTTTCTCCTACATCGGAGCTCTCCAATACAGGCTACGGTAGATTATATCCTGGAGGCTGTTTTTTTTTAAAGGATAAGGGTGACAAGCGAGCATACAGTCCACCTGATGGTAACTAGTTACTGTGGCCCATAGACATCTACATCAATCCTCGTTTGCGAATCAAAATGCAGATGCGTTGTCAGCCGTGACTAAGGTGGAATGCTTCTTTTCCAGTAAAAAGGGTCACCGGTTCTCTACACTCACCAAACGAAACACAGCAAGCATTAAGCTGCTATTTTACGCTGGTATTCTGTGAGAGCGTGGACCTTCCCCGATCGAGACTATCCATTCGTGTTACAATTATACTATTAATATAGCTGTAGCATGGCTCTACCACGTGTAAAACTATTCCAAAATTATTGTGATGTTAGGTTAGGTATATTCCGATCGAAAATTTATTGATCATATTTATATTAATTTATATTTCTACTAGCGATCTGGCCCGGCTTCGCACGGATGATATTTCTAGATCTTGACAACAGCGCCAACTACCGAGTTCAATTGTGAATCCAAATCGTTCACTGACCCAGTCATCATCATCATCATCATTATCATTATCAACCCGTCCACTGCTGAGCATAGGTCTTCCCCAAGGAATGCCACAAAACACGGTCCTGTGCCGCCTGCATCCATCGACTTCCTGCATGTCTTACCATGTCGTCACTCCATATAGTGGGGGTCGTCCCACACTTCGCCTGCCGATGCGAGGCTGTCACTCGAGAATATTTTTTCCCCATCGGTTGTCGGTTCTTCAAGCCATATGGCCGGCCCATTGCCACTTCGGCTTACTAATCCGTTGGGCTATGTCGGTCACTATGGTTCTATGTTTTACAGATATCCTCATTTCTAAGTTTATCACGCAAATACACAAAATAACATACTGTGACTCACTCAAACACAAATAAAATCGGTCCAATCGTTTAGGAGGATTTCAGTGACAAACACTCGTACAAAAAAATTATATATTATATAAAAGATAGATTTTTGTAGTAACAATAAGCTATACGAAAGATTTTCTTGAATGACAATTTAATAAATTCATCACGTTTGCATGTACGAATGTATTACTATATATTATAGCACTAAGTTGCTGGCAGAATTCACTATCTGTGCCAAAAAATGACCTTTAGTTATAATGGCCGTCAGTAGATTACGGACGGTAATGGGACACGGGCAAAAACTACATTAACTTTTGTTTATTAAAATACATCATAAAAAGTATTCGATATGACGATAAAAAGCCGCGGTAGCTCGGGATTCAATAACTTAGCGTTCGCCGCCAGTTGCATAGTATTTACGCGAGCAACCTCCGCGGTTCGATCACCGCAGCTACCAATGAAACTGTTAACTGTAGTTTTCATGTAATTGTGATTCGTGAGGACGGAATCCTACATATATCTGAGAAGGAATACATTTCGAAGACATGTAAAATTACAGACAGAATGACTAATTTATTAGAGATCGTCTAATATTAGTCTGTACGCGCCTCCCTTGTGTTTTTGCTACATTACTACATTGTTTTTATCACATTTACCATAATATTATGTATTATCTTTATATAGTACTAGCGGGCCCGGCAGACTTATTCCTGCAATGAAAAAAATATATAGAAGACGATTGCAGCGCCACCTACCGGGTCCAATTGTGAATCTAAACCATCCACTCAAACACCAAAAAAATTATCGAAATCGGTGTAGGCGTTTAGGAGTTCGTTAAGTACAAACACACGTATTTTTCGTGATAGAGCCATGCTGCAGCTATATTAGTAGTACATATAGTTGTAGCACGAATGGGTCGGTTCGACCGGGGAAGGACCACGCTCTCACAGAATACCAGCGTAAAATAGCAGCTTAACACTGCTGTGTTTCGTATGGTGAGGGTAGAGAACCGGAGACCCTTTTTACTGGAAAAGGGGCATTCCATCTTAGTCCCCACGGGTGACAACGCATCTGCATTTTGATTCATAATCGAGGATAGGTAGATCGCTAGGGTTCTTTTTGGGGGGTTTTTAAAATTTTCAATTTAAGTTATAGGTAGTAATTTTTCGCATTTTCAAATTAGACAAACTACGGAAATACGTACGTCTAAATCACTGTAAATTGTTTCCGTTAACATTGAATACACTGCCTGGTTATTACGAGAAAGGTAATTGATGACTCGGTAGCGTAGTACAACTAAAGTTTGTAAAAGTACAACTTTGGCGGTGGCGCTGCGGATCACGGGTTCGAATTTCGCTCAGAATTAGTATTTGTATGGCCTTCAAGTCGAGTCGAGTCTGATTGCTTGCTGAAATTTTTTGTACACAAATTTGTTTAAGTAGATATTTATATATTCATCGACATAATTTATTGTGTATATATAATGAAAAGGAGTAACTTAGATTACTTTAATTTTAGAAAAAGAATTAGGGTTCCGCGCAAAAAAATTAAAACCTTAAATTATACGCGAGCGGAGTCGCGGCGAACAGCTAGTAGGTATATATGTAATTTCACCTGTTATCATTGTTATATATTATATTGATTTTTGCTGCACTGCCCCATATATTATGTTTATCTCTTTTTGGCTTAATGGCTCTGTTTGACTGGGGGAGAATGTCCTATGGCATTAATTCCGCCATATGTACCATTTTGTGTATGGAAGTATAAAAAAAATATATGAAAAACAACTTCAACTTAAAGGAGAAATTCAGTGTTTTTTTTTTAATAAAGTAAATTTCAATGCACTGCATTTACAGCCTTGGTAGTATGTACGTTTTTTAATTGACGCTGTGGTAGCGATAACACCATCGAACTCTCGTCACGGTCTCCACATGACCGGCGCGCGGGAGACAACCATTGGCTCGTGCATTTTTAATATGAATCTGCTCGTTGTGTACGTCGTTAGTGGTCGTTACCGCGACTGTTGTCATGTGGTCTCGGGTTCGAATTCCGAGTGGAGATCTTATTGGGGGTTTTCTGTTAATAACCCTCAATAGAAGGACGGTGTCAGGTAATCGGTGTGTCACACACGTGCCTCGGAAAGCAAGTAAAGTTGTTGGCTACGCGTCTGATTTCTTTCTGGTCGTGTCGTACTGCCGTCCCATCGGACTATTACTGTAAGGGAATAAAGAGTAAACCAGTATTTGCGCACATTCTCCTGCACTATAATCTCGTTCTGCGCAGATGGCTAGTCGCCGTTGAGATTGGCCGCCGTGACCGAAATCTATACAAATAAATAAAATTGAAGTGTCTGTTTGTAATGTCGAAATAACAGCTTGTTACTATATGCATATGAAAGTATATACGGTACCTACTTATAACTAAAACACGATTTTTAAAAATTTTGTCTGTTTGTTCCGGCTAATCTCCCGAACGGCTGGACCGATTTTGACCGGACTTTCACTGGCAGATAGGTGATGTTATAAGAAGTAACTTAGGCTACTTTTATTTTAGAAAAGGAATTAGGATTCCGCGCAAAAATTAAAACCCATGAAATCCAATCGTAATACGAGAATTACACGCGGGTGAAATCGCGGGGAACATTACAGCTAGTTTTCTAAATAAAAACTAAGCGGGCGAATATCTGTTTTAATTTCGAAAATAAGCAACTGTTTTTGTCAACCAACGATAAATTTGAAGCCGTATATCGCAAACTTAGTGAACCGACACGACGAGTCTATATCGTAAGATTATATATTTATACGTAAGTGTACGTACGTGCAGGCAAATGCTTTGTTAAAGCCGCAAAATTTGAAGCCCTATACGGCTAAACAGTAGTTCGTCAACCCGCCTACTACGATTGAAACCTTACATTATCGAGTATCGAAGCGATTATCCCGGAATGTTGGCCCAAAATCCCAATTGGAGCGTCGCCAAAAAGAATTCTTTAACATATTTTGCATCTCCCTCTGTAAACTGTTAACTGCCTGCCAAAGCTAACTGGCAACTGACTAAATTTTGCAATACAATCTGTGAAATCTATATCGAATAAGCCAGGTTCTATTTGGATTTTTTAAATGCAGAAGTAGGAGAACTAAAAAGTACTGAATTCGGCCTTTAAATTGTCACTAGTCTACTGTTGATAGAGGAACTGATGTTGTGATAAGAGTGCAATACTGTTATAATCTATACAAATAGAAAACAATTAAGCCCCCCGGGACCAGAAAGAACTTGTACCAAAAAGAAAACAAAAGGGGAAGAAAGAAAATAAAAAAGCGAGAGACAGAAACCAGAAATTAGTTCCACAAAGTCTCCGATCTACATGTCGGAGGATAAATTAAAATAAAAAATATATAATAGGCAATTTTAAAATGCCATATTTAAAAATTGTTTTAGAAATTAAAATGACGGAATATAATGATGTACATATGCATTCAAGAAAGGTTTTTTTTTATAGGATAGGGTGACAAACGAGCACACAGTCCACCTGATGGTAAGTGGTTACTGTGACCCATAGACATCTACATCTATACTCAATAAAGACTCAAGATGCAGATGCGTTGTCGCCCGTGAGTAAAAAGGGTGTCCGGTTCTCTACACTCACCATACGAAACACAGCAGCGTTAAGCTGCTATTTTACGCTGGTTTTCTGTGAGAGTGTGCTACTGCATTTTATATTCGATACTAAAATATTAAGGGATTATTTGTAAAGTCTGAATGTTGCTCGGCTAGCATCTAGACTTGTACGGTCTGTTGCCAAAAGTCTCGCGGCAGGTGCTCGGGGATATTTTTATATAGGTCAGGTGAAACTGCGGAATGTTGCGAAAATTATTCGCTAGTTATTTATTTCGAATGTGTTCTTAGTTATTTATGATTTTTTTTTAAATCATTGGAATATTTGTGCTAGAGTTGTCTAAGGCCATAGTAATTAAAAGTATCAGGCGTTACTTTGCGGAAATACATTATATTAAAAATTTAAAAAAATAATTAGTTAAGATTGGCGTATAAAATAAAATAATGTGTCTTACCTAGTTAGAAGAGCACAACTAATCCCAGCGCCACATATCATTTTTTTTAATACGCGCATTTTAGCTAATTAATTTTTAACATCTATAACAAGGCCATGGTTCCACTAAAATTGTATACAGCACAAAGATTTTTTCAGGAATTCTCACGTAGTTCGTATCAGGGAAGGTCCACGTTCTCACAAAATAGCAGCTTCATTTCTGTGCTTCGTATGGTGAGTGTAGAGACTCGGAAACCCTGGTTCTCACGCATTCTATCTTAGATCTCAAGTGTGATAACGTATCTACATTTCAAAAACGCATCTTAAACGAGGATGCAATTATGCATATAGATTATAGGTGTACATGGACCTACAACATGCACTTATTCAGTAAATGCTTGGCTGTCATCCGAACTTCTATAAAAGAACAGTATTCTAAAGTTCTCATACTAATCACAATGCTAACAACAAAAACCACGGCCGGAGGTATTAGCTGACCGCAGTATCTTGCGGTCACAATAATTACCTATAAAATTTAATTTACTTTTAATAAGTTAGAACTGGAATGATTGATGAAGCTTTGCACGAATCTATTTACGTTGGTAACATTGATTTTGCTTGTTCGAATTACAAAGCAAAAAAGGATCTACTACTTAGTATTAAGCAGTTAAACAAGGGATATTTTAAATTTTTATAAATTTAATATGTACCAAGTTTTTTTTTTCATATTCCTACATTTTCATCCGATTTTTAGCTATGTTAAAAATTTCAAGTCTCATCAGCAAGTGCTCGAAATTTGAGTTGCAAGACGAACAAGAAAGTGACTTAATAAAAACATGGTTAAATTAGAAATGGTCAACTTCATATTTTGATAGTTACACACACATACTACATGTTACATTAACGTTTGTAAGTTTGTTTATCCAAAATAACCTAAGGTATCCATTTAAACAAATAAGCATCGAATAGAATTGGTTTAGAGACGATAATATCGTCTTTTCTTAATAGAGTTGTGAAAGACTTAAAAAATACAACGTAGAAATTGTTATTCACAATTTTATATACTAATTTGACACGCGTTCAACGGGGAAGGAAAATATCGTAAGGAGACCTGCGTGCAGATATGTAAGTTATGTAAAGTTCGTCAATACGCACAGCAGCAGTGCCGTGGCCTAACTGCTCGATAAGCCGATAACCCTCAGAAATGAGGTTACGTATACATAGGCATTAACTTTACTTTCTTTTACAGAAAGATCATTTTATTCGTTGTACAGATTGCTCAAACGTGAGTAGTTAGATAATAGAGTTTTTTTATTTACCATAAACAACCTCGTACCTCAGGTGAACCTCAGGTCAGAGTCAAAGAAAAGGTAGGTGTTAAAGTTATGACAAACTAGCTCTTCTCCGCGATTTCGCCCGCGTGTAATTTAGGGTTTTTATTATGTTGCGCGGAACCCTATATATATGTATATACTTTAATATGCATTTAATAAAATGCTGGTATTTTGACATTACAAACAGACACTTCAATTTTATTTATTTGTATAGATTTGTAGTTTCAATACCAGATAAATTGTCTATTCTATTTATCAGCGATGTGTACATATACAATTTTACAGTTAATATACTAGAATAATATTTATGCTCGTGTATTCTATTCAAAGTTCAACATAAAAAAATAACAAAAAGTGGTTTCGCATGTTATTGCACAGATTATGACACGGACCTAGTCTTGAGTTATTAAGCTGAGTAGCAACTGACCTTAGGTGTTTTTAACACAAACTTCTAAGATCTGAGATTCATTTATAATATTATACTCTGTAATGTTTCTTAATATTATATTTTAAGTCCCATCCAGTATCAAAGTTAAAGTTACAGCCTATATACGTCCCACTGCTGGGCACAGGCCTCCTCTCATTTCTGAGAGGGTTTTAGGGCAAGGAGGTGTCCGCCGCGCTGCCCCAATGCCTGTTGGCGAAGTTCACGTCTTCGAAATATTTTTTTCTTATTTCTCAGACATGCAGGTTTCCTCACGATGTTTTCCTTCATCGCCGAGCACGTGGTAAATGAGCACTTAAAATTGCAATTAACAATTTCATTGGTGCCGGCGGGTATCGAACCCGGGTTGCTTACTTACTGTGAAATTTACAGCGAGCGCTAACCATCTTTTTTATAGGAATGGGGTGACAAGCGAGCACATAGTCCACCTGATGGTAAGTAGTTGCTGTGGCCCATAGATATCTACATCTGTCCTCGTTTGCGAATCAAAATGCAGATGCGTTGTCAGCGGTTCTCTACCACTCACCATACGAAACACAGCAGTGTTAAGCTGCTAATTTACGCTGGTATTCTGTGAGAGCGTGGTACTTCCCCGTTTTTGATTGACAATCAAAAAACACAAGGGATGTCATTATACCTGCTAGGAAATAATGTCTCTTTATCAGTAAAAAGAATCTCTGTTTCTAGTCACGGACCATACGAAACAAATTTACGTTGTATGTAATGTAAGTAATGAAGTTTCTCAAGAAAATGGTTCGGATCACTCTGTTTTTTTTTTATCAAGGTCCTGGAGAGTAAATAGCTTCAGCTCTAATCAGATCCGATATTCGAATTGTGTGAACAAACTTCCATCATCCGATTAATAATCGAATCTGAGATGCAATAAATGTAACGGGAGCAAACGACCAACAAGTGCCTTCATCCAATCATAAAGAAAGGTTTTGTTTTAGCATGTGTCGTAAAATGTTAAGCTCGTAAACATTTAAATAAAGAATTTTAATGGAAGGAAGAGGGGTAAAGGAAGAGTATTAGTATCGGTGTCGCTAGAGTATTATAGTACTCATGTATTACCGATTGATATGATTTTTTCCTACCAGGTTTTACCCGAGATTTGGTCCTTGCAGAACTTATTCAAAAAAAAACTTCAACATCTGTTCTGCTTGTCAAAATTGTCGGAAAACGACTTTAATTTTTTTTTGTTATTATTTCTAAAACTATTTTCTATGTGCGAAAATGTTAAAAAAATTGAAGACAACTCAAACCCTATAATACATTTTGATTTCTTGAAGAGTTCAACGTGTCTAGTATCCACTTACTATTGCTCGTTTTTCTCTTATACTTGTATATAATAATGTAAATACAAATTATTGTTATGTTTATGTATATTTCATTGCAGAGCTGACGAAAGTAATTTCTTCTTTTTTTTAAATATGTTACCCCCACTAGGATTTTTACAAACACAGCTTGCACGAGGACAAACATCCAGACCCGGAACAATTATTTGTAGGCCATACAAATATTTGTTACGTGCGGGATTCGAACCCGCGTCCCCCAGCGCTACAACGCGTTGCTAAGCCGCTGCGGCACGGAGCCGGCAAATTTGCGTTTATAAGAACTTTATTAATCAATATTCTTATTGCGTTGTTCCATTTGACTTTTGAACCACTGAGCGTGACGTTCTATCTTTCTCGTTAATTTCTTTTTTTAAGACCGAATCGTTGCCTGTAGGAGTTTGCCTATGTCCCCTATACATATAAATATGCAAATCTAATACAAGTACCCCGAAAATTAATAAGTCCGGAATAGCAAAAATTGTACAATAATCAAACATTGAACAAATTCTTTTTGGATACTGATTTTACTGACTAGGTTGTTGACATAGAGATCCGAACTTTGGGCACGCGCCAACAGTGTTCGAGCGGCATCACGAGATTCACCTCTTATTCCGAATCGCGTCATAGATTCTAATTTGCTTGTTTAGCACGCCTACGTTTATAAACTGAATCTACCTACGCTATACGCATATGATCCTAGTAGTACGTACTAAAAGTTCGCATATTAGATATTTCAAACAAACCATCCATAAAACGAAGACGAAATGGTCAACATACATACAACAATTATTGTCCATTCGTAAATCCATTGTGTTACTATTTTGAAGTCTGTTGTAGTGCCATCATACATTAAACAGTCCCCGCGTATCATT
Organism: Parnassius mnemosyne; assembly: GCA_963668995.1. NCBI lineage: Eukaryota > Metazoa > Arthropoda > Insecta > Lepidoptera > Papilionidae > Parnassius > Parnassius mnemosyne. Next base: position 43,885,914 of record CAVLGL010000057.1, on the reverse strand, counting down.
TCCTTGACGTTTATTTCATCGGATAATGCAGTGTTCGCGCACGCAATGTTTTCCCTCCACGCTACGGACGTCATTGCCTACATTTATCATTTAGTTATACAGTAGAATCTTGATAATTTAAACCTCGACAACGTAATAACCTCTTTAAATTCATAGAATTTTGTGTTACCTTCCACTCGGAGTCCAAAACCTCTTACTAAAAATACAAACCCTCTTTAACTTAAACGAATAATTTGGGCATCGCACCTCAGTAACTCGAAGTTGTAATGAAGACGACCTTTGTAACTTCAATCATATATCAATGAGTCATTTTAAATGAATGTACAATAAACGCTCCCTGTAGACACCATTGTTATTGCTTACACGTGTTTATCAAATGGCTACAAATGTAAACAATAGACTAAGGTCTAAGTACATTAACTTATTTGTATCATTAGCTTTACGATCTTTTATAGAGCAATGCAGTTACACAGAGGATGATATTTTCTCTTTTTTATTTAATATTAAGAATAAAATTGATATAGAAAGTGTGAATAGTTTGAAACAAAAAAAAATTACCGTCTTTTTATGAAGAAAGTGTGGATAGTTTGAAACAAAAAAAAATACCGATTTTTTATGTAGAATAAAATATACGTAAATAAATGTACCTTTAAACCTACAATAAATTACATATGTAGAAATGTATGTATTAACATTTAAAAGTTTCATTTGCATTTAACCTAGCTCGTCTATCTAGTATCTAGGTATATAATTCCTAAACAAAGCTCATAAACGAACCTCTGTAAGTACAAACAAACATAAACGAATAAAAACTCCTTAACTTAAACCCTAAGTAAGTAAAAACCTCAATAAATCAAATTATTTAACGTTTCCCTTGGTCTTAATCTTATCGACGTTCTACTGTATTACCAAACTGTACTATATTATTGTACGAAAATATTACCAAACATTTAAAATGCTTAGTTGTGCTTAGTAGTGCTTTTTAGCTTTTATATCTCACTCCCTCTTCGCTTTATAATGCCAGCTAGGCCTATGATCGGATAATGAATGATGATGTAACTGTACCCGTTCGACTCAACGAGACATGGACCACGCTTGCACAGAATACCAGCATGAAGTACCGGCAAATTGTGTACTGGTAATGAGGCATTCCATCTTATTCCTAGAGGGTGACAACGTATCTGAATTTTGATACTTAATTGACGATAAACTATAGGCCACAGCATCCAGGTTCTTCAAGCTATATGGCCGGCCCATTACCACTTCAGCTTAATAATAAATTTTGCTATGACGGTATTTATCAAAATGTATTTGATTTGACCTGGAACATACTTTATACAATGAACGCTGCGGCGGGATCGAAAATAAATTTAACTTCATACCGCTTGCACGGATCATCGAGATTGAACAATGTTACGTGTACTTGCAAGGTTTAATATGAACTGAATGAGCTCAACGATTTATTAATTCATTGTTAATTGACATTAAGGCCGGTAGTCAAAGACATACTCGAGCTTAATCAACCTCCCAATGTCAATTTGTGTAACATCATAAGGCGTAGACTTTGTGAAGTTTTAGTTTAAAATTCGATTTTGTCTCTGAATTCCAATTTGATTTTGAAATCTAATTGAGACTGAAAGTTTTATTGTTATTTAATTCAGATAATTGATAAAGTTCAATAGTACATTTTTTAATTTCTCAAGTATCATTCGCCATAGGACAAAACGGAGAAAAATAATTTTACCGAAATAAAGCAAAGCTGATGTAATATTAGATTTAGACTACGATTTTACATGGTAGAGCCATGCTGCAGCTATATTATGGTTGTAGCACGAATGGGTCGACTCGACTGGGGAAGGACCACGCTCTCACGCAATACCAGCGTATAATAGCAGGTCAATGCTGCTGTGTTTCGTATAGTGAGTGCAGAGAATCGAGGATAGTTGCAGAATCGAGGATGGTGCAGTGAACCGAGTCTAGGATAGATGTAGATGTCTATGGGCCACAGTATCCACCTACCATCAGGTGGACTGTGTACTCGTTTGTCCTTCTTATTCTATAAAAAGAAGTTTGTTGCAGCCCTTTCCCTAAGTCGACCTACGATTACTATACTATTTAGACTGGTTTATTTTATGCCATTTCCATATAAAGACAAAAACAACACTAATTTAATTGTCTGAAGCCCTTTCTTGTAAACTATTTTAAAATACTTAAAAATGACGATTACTGTACATAGCTAGGGTATGTGTTTGCTTAAGAAACCGTTTTATAGTGTCAATGGTTGGAATCTAGGGCGCTAACACGTTGGATACACAATGGCAACTTAGAAATGCAAATTGGAAGGAAGAACAGTTTTCAATATAGTTTACTATAATTTATTAACCTCCGGTGAAACAGAGGGGTGCTATAAGTTTATAGTGTGTATCTGTGTGTTTGTCTATGGTATCATATAAAAATATAGATTAAAAAAATTGCTCCTGAACGGATGAACCGATTTTGATTAAGTTCTTTTTTTTTCGTTTGATAGTTGTTTTAATCGAGAGTGGCCCTAGCTATGTTTCAAGATCTGTTTGAAAAATTTATAATTTAAGTTATTTACCGCCAACTCAAATAATATTTTGTTACCGATCAAACGAAAAACAATCTGTGGTCGATGACCATTATTTTGTTGAGCGTTGTTTATTTAGAGTGTAGCGTTATTTTAGGAGAAAAACCAATCACAATCGAATATAACTTTTCAGTAAAATCACCCTGTTTCATTCATATTCAGCCCACAGATATAGTAAAATGCGACTATTTAAAACGCCAGAAAGAACACAGACTGCAGACTTCCCTGAACATGTTCAAGATCGTCTCGATCTCGATTTGTGGACATTTGTGGACTACAAATCCTACCAAGGTTGATTCGATTTTGTAAGCAAAGTATATTTTTGCTTGCGATCTTTTTGATGTTTTTCCCTTCGCACATAAGAAAACTTTGTTAATATATCAAGCAACGCGGACGAAGTCGCGGGTATCGCGGCTAGTAATTAATAAAATTAAATCCAAGCCCAAGCAACTGCAAGATTTCAAGATACTACTCTGTAAAATCGTTCTGTGTGTATAACCAAAAATTTATATTCAAAAACTAAAGGCTAAATAGGACATCGGGAAATAATAAGTTAAAATTAAACGCGATAAGATCCGTAAAATTAGTTTAATTTCATTTATAGTATTTGCGTAAAGTATAAGAAATCATTACGGTGGCACTATGCAATATTATGTGATAATGTGTATTAAAAGTATATAATCGTTTTTTTTTATCGATTTAGATAATAATTTATCTACACGTGTAGTTCGTCTGTGCAAATTGGCACACCGGTTCGGACAAGATTTTTGTGTTAACTATTAATGATTCGATGGATAGAACTTTCTACCAAGCGTTCTACTTTTTAAAATGCAATGGAATATTTATCATTACTTTTACTATATTTAAATTTATTCATGACCTATCGGAAACATAGCGGGCACTACGCTCGAAGGTGTTGACGATTATCTTTACCTAGGACCTACTTCGTAAGTGTAACTTAGAAGATTGAGAGGTCAACCGACGGATCCAACTCGCTTAGGCAGCGTTCGGAATATTACAACACATCTCCTCTCAGCTCAATATTAGACAGTTATTTCGATATTACAGAGAGACACTTTAATTTTATTTATATGAATAGACTAGCCGATACACGCTCACTTCAATATTTTATTGCAAAACCGAGATGTAAAATATCAAGAAAAAAAAATTTTGGACGGACTATTGTAAAATCCGTTATTGCGAAATGAGTAACTATACTAAATTTCAAGTCAAGCGAGTGTAGTATAGTTTTATAGATCTCGTGATAAATCAGTCAGTCAGTGGTGTTTCGTTTATATATTATTATCCTCGCCCTACAACATAAATGTATTCATCGTGAAAATACAAATACCCAGCAGTTAATTAAATCCAAACTTCACAGCAAATAATATGACATCAACAAACGCAAAAAATAACCTCACCTTTGTAATTTAAATTTACAAAGGTGTAATAAAATAAAAGTAAGCCGTAAGTCGCCCGAATGAAAAACAAATCAGAAAACCATACGAGCGAAGTCGCGGGCAAAGGATAATATTAATATTAATTACAACACGGTGTGCTCCCACGGTATGTGTGAACGCGAAACGTTTTAAAAGCCAATAACCTGTGTTACTCAGTAACGTTAATGTATTCAAAAGTTAGCTTTATTATTTACGACAGAAAATCTGGTTTTATGTGGCACTATATTATCTTAATTATTTTCTCCATTGTCACATACTTTTTGTTGTAAAGTAATCCTTAAGGTTAAGTGATTGGAAATCGTATTGCGATAGATCCACGTTATTTTTATTTTTAAAATAATGATTGAGCGGCCATTGTGATTTTTTGTTTTTTTTTAAAGAATTAAATAAATTATAAAAAAATTTACGAACGCAAGTACAACGACCTTATCAATCAATTATATAGAGAGGACGAGTTTTAGAATGTTATAAATAGGGTTGCCACTACCACTCGAGTGCTCTGTTAGTTGTTATAAAATTGCATAATTATATTTGTTTTAAATTCTAAGTGACGTGCATACTGTATATTGATTTAATCCAACTGTAATTTATAATAATCCACTATAGACAAATTTAAAGTATTTTTTTTATCAAAATTTAAGTTTTTGTATAATATCATATTTTTGTCTTGTGTTGGCGTTGTAAACTCCATCATCTCTTTTCATCGCGCGTAGTTATGTAGGAAGAATCTAATAGGAAAAGGAAAAGCCAAGAAGATTTTGTGGCTTCCTACAGAATAGAATAGAATAATTTTTTATTCAATACAGATCACAACATGTGTAATTCTTATTGAAAGTCATTTTTTACATTTACTTTACCACTGGTTCGAAAAAAACCCTCTGTCCTGGGAAGAACCAGCAAGAAACCCAGCGGGATTTTTTTTATAAGTATATGTTACATGAATGATTGTACAAAGTATTTACAAAATTTATTTTAGAAACAGCTTGGAAGCGACAGATACAGATATACATACACATACAGATGGCGGAATACCCGGTACCCATCGTCCGTCTTCAATAACATGCACTCTATCAACGATATGATTTATTCATAATATATTATCATATATCATATTATGCCTAGGTATACTTAGGCATAATATGATGTTGATATTTGGAAAAAAAAATTATTTTAAAATAATTTTTGTCACATTTTACGTAGGTCATCAAAAATGACATATTTTTGTTTGTTTGTTGTTGTTGTTATTATTGTTGTTGTTGTTTGTTTGTTTGTTTGTTGTGGATCCGTTATCACAGCTACAGCATATATATGTATATATATAGTACGCTTAGATCTTTTATAACTATAAGTTTTAAACGATCTAAGCATACAGACGGCGGAAAGCGACTTTGATTTATAATATGTATAAGAGATACCCGGCAGATGTTGATCTGCCCTTTACTGTAGGTGTAGGCGATGAATTTCACTTCAGGTTTGAATTTTCTGGTTTACTGTTCTGGTACTAAACCAACATATAGCGTGCATGTGATTCATTTTCTTCTATTAACATAGAATTTGTTAATAATTTGACTGTAGCGCCTCCTATCGAATCACAGCATATACAGCTGTGAAGCATCGTCTCGACGAAAGCAATATAATATGTGAAGATAACCTCAATCGGGCAAGTCGTTAAGACGTTATATGATCACTGACTTGGTCTGTACCAACGCTTACATAGAGATTATAATACAATAAACAAAAAACCAAAAAAAATTTTTCAATACCCCTGAAACAAAAAAGGTGATGATCTTCAAACGGCTGAATAGATTTTCATGAAACCGTAGCTAAGAACACTCAATTAAGACACCTTTCAAACGAAAAAAACTCAATCAAAATCGCTTTATCCGTTCGGGAGCATGATGATGCCACAGACAGACGCACAGATACACACTATAAACTTATAACACCTCTCTGTTTTCGTGGGGAGTTAACAATACGCGTTGGTCATGAGCTGTGTTTCTTCCAGCGAGAATACTACGTCATAGTTTCTTAATACGTCTGCAAAATTTCGCCTACGAGAGATTGAAATGGAATACCGTATATATTGTTTATTATAATATAAATTTATTTATATTTTAATTACATAAACTCTACAATTATCCTACTCTTAATGCTTGCATTCGCCTCGTTCTCTCGAAATTTAGTTTTCTAAAGGTTTCACTTATATCGCGTGTGAACTGCACTCATTCTTTTTTTTTTTATATTCATACCACTGGTTCGCAAAATACCTTTGCCGTCGGAGGAATTTAAATTTGCCAACCATACTGATAAAACATTTATACTTTATGTTGTGTTGTTATTTATACAGCATTTATACTTTATTTCGCTTTTTAATACTGATCACTGTTCTATTGTAAAATAGCAATTTAACGCTACTGTGTTTCGTATGGTGAGTGTAGAGAACCGGAGACCTATTTTACTGGAAAAGAGGCATTCTATCTTAGTCCTCACGGATGACAACGCATCTGCATTTTAATTCGCAAACGAAGATAGATGTAAATGTCTATGGGCCACAGCAACCACCTACCATCTGGTGGACTGTGTGCTCGTTTGTCACCCTTATTCTATAAAAAAAATTATGTTTTCAAAACTTCTTTCGAAAACACTGTTTATTTAGTTCTCCGGCCTTTAATAAAAGAAATAATATTTCTCGTACAAAAAACTGGAGACCCGAGATGAATTGGCCAAGCACAAGCCCTACGTGATTATTTTTTAGTATACGAGATTTGATAATCATCTATTGCGGATAACCATCGACAAGTGCGTTGGTGATTATTACGTGCACGTATCGAGACCAGTCATTCGTGATAAGTTACTCGTTAGCTTCATACCGTACACGCCAGCTTCTTGTTTCTATGTAACACATTTCATTCATTTTGCTTACTTGGCGTTTCATTTAACCTGACGAGACGACGCGACGTGTCGATGCATGCGACTTACATACAATCTATACAAAGAAATAAAATTGAAGTGCCTGTCTGCAATATCGATAGAACTGCCTTTATATTGATCTGAGGGTGTTATTTGTATGCCATTAATATATTTTGGAATTTTTAAAACTTTAGTCTATATGTCTGTCTGAGTTAATCTTTACAAACTGATTTTAAAAATGGAACTTGATGTACAGGTAGCGATGTCAGGATTGATCTAGGCTATATTTTATCCTAAAATTATTTTTTTAAGAAATAAAAAAAATTATAAAGCAAAAAAAAAAAGATCTTCAACGATTTATCTTAAATCTAAATAACGCCACATTAATAGCTCCTAATCGACGAAGTCGGGGCGGGTTGCTAGTATGTTAATAAACTTTTTGGTATAATTTTTAATACTTGAGATATTTTAGAATAATATAAACTTTTCAAATATGTCTTGTTGTTAAAACATTGGGGAAATTAACCTTTTTTTTAATAGAATAAGGGTGACAAACGTGTCCACACACAGTCCACCTGATGGTAATTGAATGCTGCGGCCCATAGACATTTACATCTATCAGATGCGTTGTCATCCCTGAGGACTCGGTCCGTCCGACATCTACATCTGTCAGATGCGTTGTCATCCCTGGGGTCTTCGGTTCTCTACACTCACTATATGAAACATTTGCTATTTTACGCTTAGGAGTAAGGAGTCGTTTTTCTCCGGTCGAATCGACTCATTCGAGCTACAACCATAATATAGCAAGCCTAACATTTTTAATAAACAACAAAAAAAGGCGCATGTCTTCTGATAACGCACCAACTTACGGAACTACGGGGTTTTTGTTATATGTTGCATATATTTTATGTAAATAAGGATGATAAACAACCACTTTGTCCGCCTGGTGTTATGTAGATCAAATAAATATCAAAATGCGCATGTCTTTTTTTTTATTTTATTAAAAACGTTAGGATACAAGGATTTTCTTCTGTATCATGGAGGCAGTTTACATACTTTAGTTGGACAAGGGCAAACGTCCAGACTCGGAAAAATTATTTGTATGGGCGCGGGATTCGTACCTGAGACCCTCATCAGCGCAACTCAGTGCTAAGACTGCGCCACGGGGCCATTAAATATGTCTGTTTTTATGTGTTTTCATTTTACCCATGAGGTGTAAGATGGTATGCCTCGTTGCCAGTTAAAGGGGCCTCCGGTTTTCCATCGTACGTTATATTATGCTGCTATTTAACTTTGGTATAATTATTATATGATGTCATGATGATGATGAAAATTTTATGATTACTTTATTATATGATTCATCTAAAATGATCTAGAATAATTTTGAAGTCGTTGCAAAGGCTAAAAGTCTTTGTTACATTGTTAGCAGGTATCATTACGACCATCGATTTACTAGCAGGAAGTTTTATAAACCGGTCCGCAGTGCAAAGGTTTACAACTTTAAGTTTTTATATGCTATGGTCAACACAGTCTAATGTTCGAGGGTAAAAAAATCTGCGTACGTCCCACTGCTGTGACGGAGGCGTTTTTTTATTACTAAAAGGGTTTATGTATGGCTTACAAATAGTTATTTTGGGTCTCGATGTTTGGTCGTGTGCAATTTCTGTTTGTAAACTGTCTCCACGATACAGGAGAAAACCCTAATGAAGGTGTAACGTTTTTTAGGGTTCCGTACCTCAAAACGAAAAAACAGAACTCTTATAGGATCACTTTGTTGTTCTTCTGTCTGTCGGTCAAGACCCTTTTTCTCAGGAAGGCATGGAGGTATCAAGCTGAAATTCATATCAAATACTCAAGTCTACTGTCCCTTGGAGCTGTGAAACTTCTAAGCCCACGCAATCAAAAGATACAGCCGTTTATGCAGCAAATTTTTGACATTCACAAGGGAATCAAAACCTACAGGGTACTTCCCGTGAACTCAGAATCTTAAAATTTGGTACGAAGCAACGTATTATAGCACAGATTAAGGAAAAATTGCGAAAAGCATAAATTTTTAGTTACATCATATAAGAAAAATATTTTTAATAATTTTAAACTTATATAGGTACGTACGGATTTGCTCGGAACCCTCGGTGCGCGAGTCCGACTCGCACTTGGCCGGTTTTTTTTTAAATTGTCAGACATGTTTTCCATATTTATTATAATTGGGACACGAGGGCATAGATCGAACTCGGTTTGCTCGCTAACTATAATTTTTTTTTAAGGCAAGCGCTTATCTACTGAGCTACTAAGGTTTCGATTCGTTGGTAAATCCTACTAAAATAATGAAATATTGAAAAAAAAAATAAGGTGATCTTTAAACTGATACGTCAAGATATAGTTTATTAAAAGTTCTTAAACGCATAAATGTTTCAATACAGTTTAAAACACACTCAGTGATCAGAATGCGTGTTACCATACCTGGTATGATAACACTGCGCTCTTGCGACCTTGCGCCGTCAGCACGTCGTGACGTCAGCAATCATGACCTCTGAGACCTCGATGTGCTATTGTGACTTTAGCAAAACGTGTATCCTTTCGCTTATTTCCTGGAAGTAAACACGTACACAAAGTCAATAACTCTTAAACTCGAAGATGTCTTAAGTTAAGCTCACAAAAAAGCCAACAGAGTTTTCGGAGTTGTGCAAAGAGCACAAATTTTGTCCCATTGAACTTAACCGATGTGATTTGTTCAGAAATAAATAAATGATAAGAATATGCATTTATATTATAGTCATCATTTCGGGTATGTGAGGTATGCGAGCTTCAGCACTTTCGCGACAAACGAGCACACAGTTCACCTGATGGTAAGTGGAAGCTGTGGCCCATAGACATCGACATTTCTCCTCGATTAAGAATCAAAATGTAGATGCGTTGTCACCCCTGAGGACTGAAATAGATGGCCTTGTTTCCAACAAAATGGGTCCTCGTATGGTTCTCTACAATCACAATACGAAACACAGCAGCATCAAGCTGCTACGAGTATTTTACGCTGGTATTCTGTAAGAGCGTAGTCCTACCCCGGTCGAGATTATCCAGCCGACTCATTCGTGCTACAGTCATAACATAGCTGCAGCGTGGCTCTACCGCGTACTAAAAATATGTAGCAACTGTCTTGTGACATACGTTGGTAGTCAAATATGATTGCCTCGTTAGACTAGGTCGTAAACGCGGTTTCTGATCATGGTCCCGGGTTGTGCCGAAATCAGTTTTTGGGTTATTTCTGTCAAGAAACTCCTCAGTAGCAGCTCGAAGTCAAAAATTGATGGTGTTCTACTCTCATGCCTCGAAAAGCATGTAAAGCAGTTGGTCCTCCGCCTGATCTCTCACCGGTCGTATCGGATTTTCGTCCCACCGAACTATAAGAGTGAAGGAATAGAGAGTGCACCTGTGTTTCTGTCCTGCGCAGATGGCTAGTCTCCGTTGAGACTGGGACAGTGACCGAAGTCGATCTGGAGGTAATTATTATAGGCCAAATTTCAGTTTGTTTTATTGTTAGTGATTATATAATAATATCTTTCTACAGATTTAAATAAAACTAGTTTTACGGATTTTATCGCGTATATTTACTTATTTTATATTTCTTCAATAGAGAAGATGGCTGGGTGCTACCATCTGCTTGGGATCCTAAAATTAATAAAATTAAATCCCTACCTAAGCATACAACTGCAACACTTCAAGATACTGTAAGTTCATACTGCGTAAATCGCAACAAAAATTAATAATTTTTAATCTGGAGGTAGCAATGGTTAACTATGACTGGATGCTGTAAAGCACTCGAAACGTCGAGAATATTATAAAATAAGTTAATATATGTGATAAAATCCGTAAAACTAGTTTTATTCAAATGTGTAGTGTTCGCGTAAATATAAGAAATCATTATCTTTCTAAAGCTTTCTCTCAACGAAGTTTCCTTATTGCTAAGGATAACAGCTTGACCTGTTTCCAGTGCATAAAGTCAGAAGTACGCATCACACGTGGGCGGGTATCTCCGCCATCAGCCGCCCACGTATGTGCAAATGTCGATAACCCCCTGGTACGGTACCTTGTAATTTTGCGTGCAACGTTGGCATCCCTGTTATCGTTTTAGATTCGCTTCGATAGTTTTATGTCGTGAACTACAGGATGTACTTGTGTTCTTGTAGCAATATGCACCGAGGTACGATCCTCTCCACACCCGCATTTTAATCAGTCAAGACGGTAGGTCTATATTTTTTTCTTCAAATTATAGCATTCATAAAACACTATCTGCTAAGCAGAAAACAGTTATACATGAATATATTAAATCAAAATAGAAATATTAAATGTGTCTAACACGAAGATACTACATCATTATCATCATTACAGCCCTTCACAAGTCCACTGCTGAACATAGGCCTCTCTACCAAGGAACGCCACAAAACACGGTACCGAGCCACCTGCATCAATGTTGTTTATACGTGGTAGAGTCATGCTGCAGTTATATTAGTAGTATAGTTGTATCACGAATGGGTCGGCTCGACCGGGGAAGGACCACGCTCTCACAGAATACCAGCGTAAAATGGCAGTTTGACACTGCTGTGTTTCTTCGTATGGTAAGTGTAGAGAACCAGAGACCCATTTTACTGGAAAAGAGGCATTCCATCTTAGTCCACACGTGTGACGACGCATATGCATTTTGATTCTGTATTGAGGATAAATGTAGATGTCTATGGGCCACGATAACCACTTACCATCAGGTAAACTGTGTGCTCGTTTGTCACCCTATCCTATAAAAAAAATCACTTATTAGTTCGTAACTCCGTCTAATCGTCACTACATACTACAATTAATGCTAACTTTATCGTGTAGTACCGGTGCAAGAATATCCAGTACCCCATATCATCCCGTGGGTGTCGTAAGAGGCGACATAAGGAAACAAACCAGGAAATGGGCAGCAGCGACAAGCTAATAACAACTAATAATTAAAAAAAACTTCGGCTGCCAACCCGACTGTGGCAACTTGCAAATATCCCCCCAATGAGGCAATCTATAGGGGTGGCTTATGTCCAGAAGTGGATTTTTTTATAGTATAAGGGTGACAAACGAGCACACAGTCCACCTGATGGTGAGTGGTTGCTGTAGTCCATAGACGATTTCTATTAAGAATCAAAATGCAGATGCGTTGTCACCCGTGAGGACTAAGATGAAACCAGCATAAAGGGTCTCCGATTCTCTACACTTATCGCACGAAACATAGCAGCATTAAGCTGCTATTTTACGCTGGTATTTTGTGAGAGCGTGGTCCTACCCCGGTCGTCAAGCTGATCCATTCGTGCTACAACCATGATATAGCTGTAGCGTGGCTCTATTACATACATAAGCTTTTACAATTTAATATTTCATCTATGGAGATGTGCACAAAAAAGGAAATCTTTTGTGTATGTTTGCAAAATAAAGTGTTCAAGGTTGTGTGCCATCACAGTATCTAGCTTTCGAATTACGACTATATACATTTTATACCGCACCTTCTTTTATTGTAAATACTACTAGCTTACTTCAATTTTTGATGTTCGCGTATTAAATTAATGATCACGTTTTTTTAATTAAAAAAAGAAAAAGATTACTGATTTAAATGTTATCGTGCCAGTTTATGGTTGTACCACGCACACTTGCAATGAGCATAATTCTCGTTTACTTGTATCGCCCACACACAACATTCTATTTAGGGATTAGGGATAAATTATGTACTCGCCGATTTCAAACAACATAATCCAACCTAAGACTAGCATATATTACCGGTAGAATAGGCTTAATCTCAATTAAGGCAACGATTTACGTTTTATGGTCTGCCTAAATTTTTTTCTTTTTCACCTTATTCATTTTACGACACGAAAAGATTAAAAAAATGTATAAGGAACGCTAGCAGTGCTCCTGCATTTTTTTTTATAGGATAGGGTGACAAACGAGCACACAGTCCACGTGATGGTAAGTGATTGCTGTGGCTCATAGACATCTACATTTATCCTCGTTTGCGAATCAAAATGCAGATGCGTTGTCACCCGTGAGGACTAAGATGGAATGCCTCTTTTCCAGTGAAAAGCGTCTCCGGTTCTCTACACTCACCATACGAAACACAGCAGTGTCAAGCTGCTATTTTACGATGGTATTCTGTGAGAGCGTAGTCCTTCCGCGGTCGAGCCGACCCATTCGTGCTACAACTATACTACTAATATAGCTGCAGCATGGCTCTACCACGTATATGCATTAATACTGCACGACAAAATTACGAGTATAGTTTTTTATAATAGAATTATTTCAACTGTAGACTCAATCTCAACAAGATTATATCTGTTTGAAATAAAGGCCTCTAAATAATCTATATCCGTACTCTATACAAATAAATAAAATTGAAGTATATGTTTTTAATGTCAAAATAGCAGCTTTTTGTTACGTAAATACGGTACTTATAACAGAAAAACAATTTTTAAAATTTTTGTCTGTCTGTCTGTTTGTTCCGGCTAATCTCTCAAACGGCTTGATGTTATAGGAAGTAAATTGGCTACTTTTATTTTAGACAAAGAATTAGGGTTGCACGCAAAAAAAAAATTAAAACCAACGTAATCCAATCGTAATAAATTCCACGCGGGCGAAGTCGCGGTTAACAGCTAGTTTATAATAAGATTATTTCAACTGTGGGTCAATAAAATTATGTATATCTATTCGAAATAAAGACCTCTAAATAATAAAGAAAAAATAGTATAGTTTATATTGCTTTTATTATTTTTATTATATGTCGTCGACATATCATGATGCCTGTTTCTTCAACTATGCCACAATTGGTCCAATTTAATCCGCTAAGCACTTGCTCTCGTACGGTGATTGCCTATATGGTTGGTCTACTTGATTTGTGTCGCTATTGTGAATATTTTATCTTCGAGTTGTATTGATCTATGTTTTTCTTTGAATATCAATCATATTATTGGATGTTTTGAAGAAACAACGTAAATTCTGACAATTCGACGATCATAAAATATTAAACTCAAATGTTCTTTTTACCTAATTAAATATCTCTTGTATTACTTCACTTCCGTAGAGGTCCGTCAAGAACTTTATTTTATTAAAAATAAATTAACCTGATTGAACCTGACAAAGTACTGAAATCAACAAATAGTTCATATTTTACAACTGTCTTTAAATTTTATCCCTACTACCGTAAAAAGGTTACATCACACTCGTCAGCATGTATTCGCAATTTATCAATTAGTTCTTTTTGTATAAATAAGTGAACGCAGCAGTTCATTTCGTCAGTCAGACAAATACAAACAGTAGGCTACAGATGCGTTGTCACCTCTGAGGACTAAGTTGGAACGCCTCACAGCCTGTTTTTTTTTTATAGGATAGGCTGGCAAACGAACACACAGTCCACCTGATGGTAAGTGGTTGCTGTGACCCATAGACATCTACATCTATCTTCAATAAAGAATCAAAATGCAGATGCGTTGTCACCCGTGAGGACTAAGATGGAATGCCTCTTTTCCAGTAAAAAGGGTCTCCGGATCTCTACACTCACCATACGAAACACAGCAGTGTTAAGTTGCTATTTTACGCTGGTATTCTGTGAGAGCGTGGTCCTTCCCCGGTCGAGCCGACCCATTTGTGCCACAACTATACTAGTAATATAGCTGCAGCATGGCTCTACCAAGTACAAAAAAGTATAGTACGAGAATGGAGACCGGAGACCCTTTTTACTGGAAAAGAGGCATTCCATCTTAGTCCTCACGGGTGACAACGCATCTGCTTTTTAATTGGCAAACGAAGATAGATGTAAATGTCTGTGGGCCACAGCAACCACTTGCCATCAGGTGCACTGTGTGCTCGTTTGTCAGTCTTATTCTATAAAAAAAAATACTGTCTCGTAATATTCGCTTTTAAAACGAAGTCCCAGAAAATATTATGCAGTACCATATCAAAAAGTTTAAATTTTTTACTAAGCAAAAATTGTTTCACAAGTGGGAATGAGATGATCGCTACCGAATTATTTCTAAATGTTTTCATACTTAATTGTATAAAAAATATTATATTGTAAATTAATGTTTAAAAAAAAGGTCTCGTCACAGAGGTAAAGCTTAAATGACTTTCAAAACGTAATCTTATAAAAATAATAAATGTTTCAAACATATCTATATTGAAGACAAATTATTCTATGTTTTTCTATTCTCAGCTTCTATCGGTCTTTGCCTCATACTAATAATGCACGAGTGTAACCAGACGTGTATAACTTAATACAAAATGATGCTTATGAGTGTGATTTCACCCTAATGCATCTTATCCGAATAAATACTATTTGCTATTGTTTGGTAAATTTTTCAATCATTTATAATCTCAAGTGTTCTGTGTTCAGTGAGCGAGAAGCCGACGCCGGCGCCTCGCCTGGGTCCCCATGGCGTCCAGGTGGTGAACACGGGCCCCGAGCACACGTTTGTTCTGGACGAGGAGGCGCTCAACTCACTGCTGTTGCAAGATGACATACGCGACCGTGCCGTGGTGGTGCTCTCCGTCGCTGGTGCGTTCAGGAAGGGGAAGTCTTTCATTCTCAATTGCTTCCTGCGGTATATGCATCACAAGGTGGGTTACTATTGTCACTATAAAATGTAGCTTACGGATTTGGACAGAAAGCTAAAAAATTTGCAAGCATTATGTAAAATAACTGTTACAAATGATAATAAATATTTATTGTTGATAGAATAAGGGGGACAAACAAGTGCACAGTCCTCTTGATGATAAGTGGATGCTGTGGCCAATAGAGTATATATAATAAAGATGCGTCATCACAGCTGAGGATTAAGGCTGAGATCTATAGATCGTACTTTGACTTTGCCTGAGCAAGCTAAGTTTTTCGTAGGCTAAATCTGAATTTAGCCTACGAAAAACTTAACTGAGTATATGCTAAACTTGAACTTTGAAATATATATATTTAAAATCGAAAACAGTCCAAATTGTATTTCATAAATAAGTTATTATTACATGAAATAGAAAATGGGCGTATGATATCGGGAACGGATGAGATAAGTGCAAAATTAAAAAAAGTAAAAAATAAGATTTTAAGAAATTCGAAATAAGATTGAAATTACGTAAATAGAAAATGGAATTATGTTATTTAAAACTAGAAGACGGCCTAAAACTACCTATTTATTGTAATAATTAATTAGAGTAACATAAAAACAACAATTTAAAATTAATACGGCGTCGGTCGTCGATATCGTCGACTTAGGCTTTGCTAAGCGCGCACTCAGCACGACTTCGAAGTTGGCTCTATAAATACCGACATTGTCTTAGTTCAAAAGCAAAGTCTGAGCAAAGTCAAAGTACGGTCTATAGATCTCAGCCGATGGAATGCTTCGTTAGCAGTAACATGTCTTAAAATTAAAAAATTTGTACAATCGACTTCAATATAAATAAAATGAGAACATCATCAATTTAGCCGAAGTCAATTAAATACACATTATTAAGGATAACTCAAAAACTACTGGTCAGATCTTGACCAATTTTATATGGCACCACATGAGAAGCACCAGCTTTGAAATTTAAAAAAATGCAGTCGAATTGAGAACCTCCTCCTTTTTTGAAGTCGGTTGAAAAGGGTCTCCGGGTCTCTACACTCACCATACGAAACACTACAGCATTAAACTGCTACTTTACGCTGGTATTTTGTGAGAGCGTGGTCCTTCCTCGGTCAAAATGCCCATTCGTACTGTTACCGTAATAAAGTGGTTTGAACTACTCACCATCAGGTGTACTCTGCGCTCATGTCATCATTCTCTAAACCATTTCCCATTATCTGGGGTCGGCGCAGTAAATCTTTTTGTTCCATTCCTCTCTATCAGCCGTCATTTCCATACTTACTCCTTTCATTCTCATATCACTCTTCACACAATCGATCCATCTTTTATTCGGCCTTCCTCTGCCCGTGTGACTCTGCGCTCATGTATCACCCTTTATTCTATTTAAAAACTAAAATGCTAGAAATCGGTTTCGGTACGTTAGGACAAGTGAGGTCGTCTCCTGGTTATTTGATAGAGTCCTCAGTATCATTTGTCGAGATGTGCAATCATTATGGTGTCCGTGATTTGCTACAGTATGGGCCGGGAGGTGGCGGCGGCGACTGGCTGGGAACTGAGGACGAGCCTCTGCAAGGCTTCAGCTGGCGCGGCGGCTCCGAGCGCGACACCACCGGCATCCTTATGTGGTCCGAGGTCTTCAAGACCACGCTGCCAAATGGCGATAAGGTAAGGAGTGAGTTATTTATTGTATACTAGTGTTAAAAATATACAGGGTTATTTTTCGAAGAGTAGCCAAATTTTAAACTTAAGTTTAAATATATAATTAATAATATGGCTTCTACTTTTATTTGAAATTATCTCAAATTTAATGTGATTAGGCAACAACTACGTGTACGCTGTGTGCCGACCGATCGACCCTTTCGAAAGTGTGCGTGCGTAGTAAAATAGTAGGCGTTAGCTATTTATGAATGACAATCATTTAAAATAATGTCTTGCATTTTCAATTTAAAAGATAAAAAGGACAGAATGTTTGTGATTTTTTAAATTAATTTTTCTTCACCATTTGCCTATATTACTTATTCTCAACCTTTTGCAAATTTGGCCGGTTATTGTAAAATAAGCCGGTATATTTACGAACTGATTTTTGCCACACTAATATCATGATCGTCTTGTTACAGGTGGCGGTGATACTTTTGGACACGCAAGGCGCGTTTGACAGCGAATCTACGGTGCGGGACTGCGCCACCGTGTTCGCACTGTCGACTATGCTCTCATCTGTGCAGATCTACAATCTCTCTCAGAACATACAGGAAGACGACCTACAGCACCTGCAGGTTCGTTAAATCGTGTTAATTTTTTTTCATTTCAATTTTAAGAGGGTCTCCGTTGCCATACTATCATCAATTTAGAAGACATATCTATGAACGATGAATATAAACGGTCTAAAAATCGACCTTTGCAGAACCACTAATTCAACTCCAAAACTTGCTTTATTAAAAATCTTAAAACTAAATATTGATTGACTTTAAAAATGCTTCCAACAAGTTTGTTTTTAAAAATCAAGTCCGTAGGCATGTGAAAAAATCGTTGCAAGTTTGAACTAACACAGCTCATATTTTCATACACATATGTATATTTCACATTTGTTCTGACATAGATAATATTTATATGTATTGTGTATATATGTAGCATATGCATTTGTATGTGTATGTATGTATTTATATATGTATATATTGTGTGTATTTAAGTATATATGTCTATGTATGTGTGTGTATATGTATATTTATACGTATATAAACATAAACACTCACGCCTGTCACCCAGAGGGGTAGGCATGAAAGAATATGTAAAAAAATATTCAAAAATGTTTAAAAGAGTTTGCTCCACAGCCAAATCATTACATATTAGTAACAAAATTAAGACGGCTAAGAATAAAATTAAAATGACGTGGAGTATAATTAACAGCGAAACCGGTAAAGAGAAACCTCGTAACTCAAACTATCAATTAAAAATTAATAATGAATTGACTAAATCAAATCAAGAAGTTGCAGCGGTGTTTGAGAAATATTTCACTGATGTTCCTATCTTGACAACAGAGTCATTGAATACTTCTCCAACTGTCGCCGAGTCATTACTTAAACAGAATGTTAATACCTGTTTAAAAGAATTTAGATTTGAAAAAGTATTACCGCATAATATTGTAAAATACTTCAAAACCATTGATGTAAAGAAAACCGCAGATTTGTGGGGGATTTCCGTTACAGTGATTGCGTCCATAATAGATTTAATTGCACCTCATCTTGCTATTATTTTAAATACTTGTATCGATTCTGGTGTGTTTCCTGATTTAATGAAGTATAGTAAAGTAATACCTTTATTTAAATCTGGTAGTACATTGGACCCTGCTAATTATAGACCTATTTCTGTACTACCAACTCTCAGTAAAATTTTTGAAAAAATAATTTTGGATCAAAATTTTTTTTAATACAAATAAATTACTTCATAAAAATCAATTTGGTTTTACAAGGGGTCGCTCGACGTCTGACGCCGGTGTTGAGCTTATGAAATATATTTTTAATGCCTGGGAGAATTCACAAGATGCCTTAGGTATTTTCTGTGACCTTTCCAAGGCTTTCGATTGTGTTCATCATGATACATTAATCAGGAAACTACAACATTACGGTGTAAAAAATTTGGCGCTTAAACTTATTACTTCATATTTAAGTAACAGAACTCAAAAAGTCGTCATTTATGGTAAATGTTTCTCCGGATCGGTAGTATCAATGGGCGTTCCTCAGGGCTCGATTCTTGGCCCATTCCTGTTCTTAATCTATATTAATGACTTACCTTATCTTGTAGGGGACAATCACGATATAGTATTATTTGCTGACGATACCTCTTTAATTTTCAAACTGAAAGGCAGTCAATTAAATATGACGATGTAAATAATGCTCTATCGAAACTAGTACATTGGCTTAACGCCAACAATTTGATCTTAAACGGCAATAAGACAAAATGTATTAAATTTACAATACCTAATGTAAAACATTCGAAAACCAATGTGCTCTTAAATGGGGAGGAGTTGAGTCTTGTGGACACCACTGTTTTTCTCGGTATTACTATTGACGCGAAACTTCAATGGGGCCCCCATATATCTAAATTAGCAAGCAGACTTAGTTCTGCAGCATATGCTGTAAGAAAGATTAGAAGTCTCACAGATGTTGAGACAGCTAGGTTAGTGTATTTTAGTTACTTTCATAGCGTAATGTCTTATGGAATTTTGCTATGGGGTAATGCGACTGATATTGAAGCTATATTTGTTTTGCAAAAGAGAGCCGTACGGGCGATTTATAATCTAAATTGTAAAGAGTCCCTTAGAGAAAAATTTAAAGAAATAAACATATTAACTTTGGCATCGCAATATATTTATGAAAATGTAATGTATGTACATAAAAACATAAATAGCTTTAATAAGAATAAGGATGTTCATACCTTAAACACTAAGAACAAACATAAGCTTGTAATGCCACTTACTAGACTCCACAGAATTAGTAATTCATTTATGGGGCAATGTATACGCTTTTACAACAGAATCCCAGAACATGTTCAAAGTTTGTCAATAAACAAGTTTAAAAGTTTTATTAAAGAAAAACTGTACAAAAGGGTTATTATAATATCAAGGAATACATGAATGAAAATAACCCTTGGGAATAAGGTGATCGCCACCATGCTGGTTCTATGAAAATTCATTTAAAATTGTATAAACAAAATTATTATTAAGTGAATAATTTTTTTAAAAAAAAAGTCCTGCTGGGTTTCTTGCTGGTTCTTCCCAGGACAGAGGTATTTTCCGAACCAGTGGTAAATAAAATAATGACTTTCAATAAGTATTATGTAATAATCCATATTGAATAAAAATCATTCTATTCTATTCTATTCATATATGTAAATACAATATTTTATTTTTTAGCGCTTTCTATTTTGATTGCTGCTGCACCACCTCTTATTTGTATATCTCTGTTTAGCCTAATGGTTGACTGGGAGAGAATGCCCTATGGCATTAAGTCCACCATATGTACAACTTTGTGCATGAAAGATTAAATAAATAAATAAATATTAATTTAAAAGTCACCAACATCATACTTTTTAACATTGGACCTGGACCTCAGCATCTTTTTACTCCATATCAATTTTTTTCCCGTTAATTGTAAGATTAAAACATGATGTGATTGTTTTATTATCATTCTTTATTAATTTATCATTTGTTTAAACTGGCTGGATTAACCCTTACGGACTCATGAGGGTACCTGAATTTCAAAAACTGTGAGCCCTTTCTTGTTAATTATATAATGAGTGATGATGTGTCCACCGAGATACAACAATTGGCATATTAAAAAAACTGCTAAGCTTAGCAAGCAAATTAGTGACCACAGTTCGAAGATAGCTCCTTCCTGTCATCCATATGAGTCAGTCATCGAAGAACTCTAAAGTTCCTTAAAATTTTAGAAACCGTCGTTTTCGATACCCGACAAAAAAAAGAGATTTCTTATGACTGATTTTTTTGGTGTCACAACGCACACCAGCAAACAAACAATGCATGTAACGGTTAATGAAGTTATTGTCTTTTCATTGACATTTTAAAAAATACTACTATTTTGAAGTAAACTTTAGTTCAAAGTCAAAGGCGCTACAAATTCATTGACATTCTTTACAAATACATTGATTTGAATTTCGTTATTTTTAAGCCTTTCTAACTCTATCAAGATTAAAAAGTTTTCTTTTTTTTAATAGTAAAATTTCTCGTTTACCTATTAACCTCTATTTTTTGCTATCAGTAAAAATGTAATGCTGTGTCAAAATGTATAAATAGACTAATAATTGTAGTCCCTGGGCAGTTGTTCACAGAGTACGGGCGGCTCGCGCTGGAAGACAGTGGGAGGACTCCGTTCCAGCGGCTGCAGTTCCTCGTGCGCGACTGGAGCTTCCCGTACGAGGCGCCTTACGGTGCCGAGGGCGGACAAACTATACTGCAGCGACGACTTAGGGTAACAAACACACTATTTCGTCTAACGTAATATAAATACACACATGTACACACCACACGCACATGTTTATAAAGAGAAAAGACACAAAATTGAATATTACCATTACCTATGGTAGTTGTATATTATTATACTACGGGAGATACAGGTGAGCCCATCGCCACACCTACTCACGTCTACTTGCTTGCAGTGTTTGAGTAATACTGCATATTATGTAGGCATGTTGTTATCTTCTAGCTTCCTGGTTACAATCGAGATGCAGTCTGCAATAGGTAAGCATGTGAATAGTGACTGAACATCAAAACTGACCATAGTTTCATTGTCAGCGAGATGTAGGTCTTTATTCTCACTAACAGAATGGTATGAATCCTTTGTGTGTGCTCTGGTATGTCCTCTCAGTGGTGACAGTATTTTTGCGTGTAAGTGGCAAACATTGGATCTATACTTTTTTTTTTACTTGGAAGAGAAGGTAGTAAATGAGCACGCGGTCCACTTCATGGTTCCAATAAAATATAATCGCCAGTTCTTGTCACTATTCATACGAAACACTCCAGCATCATGTTGATATTCTGTATGAGCGTGGTAGTTTCTCATTTGAGCTGACCCATTTGTGCTGCGGTCATAATACAGCAGCGTTAGAAGCACGCCACTACTACAGCCTATCGAAAGTCCACTACTGAAGATAGCTTTTAAAAGTATGATTTTAAAAATAAAAAAAAAACATGTAATGCATGCATTATGCTGCTTTTCAACCGGCTTCAAAAAAAAGAGGAGGTTTTTTTATGTGTTACCTCAGAACCTTTTTCTAGGTATTTTTATTAGAAAGCTAGTGCTTCTCATGTGGTCCCATATAAATTTGATCAAGATATGACTAGTTTCTGATTCTTAATAATACATATTTAATTAACTTCGACTACATTGATGATGTTCTCATTTTATTAAGTGGCGAAGCTTGCGAAGTCACTTATTGATTTCACGATGTCTGTCCGTCTGTCCCACGATTATCTCGAGAACGGTTTCGAATTTTCAAATTCTGTTTTCAGCAATCGATTACTGATGACCCAGGCATCTGAACCTCCTATTTTGAAACTGATTGCTCAACGGCAACCGTTAGAAACCGCTACAAAGCTGATTGCTTCGCCACTTTGCTAGGCTGTTAGCTTGCTAGGTTTATTTATATTGAAGTCCGGTGTACAAAAGTTTTAATTTTACCTGTTGTTAAAGCTGCAATTCTATGCAAGCGTGGCCCTACCCGATTGAGCCGACCTAATCGTGCTGTACCTATAACATAGCTGCACGTGATATAGCTGTTACATGATAGAGCTCTACCACGTAACAACACTAGAACTATTCTTCTTTTAACCTACAGGTATCGGACAAACAGCACCCTGAGCTGCAATCACTGCGCAAGCACATAACGTCATGCTTCTCTGAGATCGCCTGCTTCCTTATGCCACATCCCGGACTAAAGGTCGCAACAGACCCTAATTTCAATGGCAGACTTTCAGGTAACTCTTAACTTTTCAATCGCAAATCAAATGCTGACTTACCATGTACTCTAGGCGGCGAATAAAACTTGTGTTCAGCATTAGTACAGTTGTTGAAATTCAAGAAGTCGAGCGGGCTTTACTGGTGGTTGTGTGGTTTGTAAGGCCACACACTTTCAAGAAATAGAGTTGTAGTTAGTTAATGAGCACGCCAAAAGGAAAAGATCACCAAAGTTAAAAGTTTAATAAAAGTAAAATAGTTATAAAGTTAGAGTGGCAAATTTTTCTTGAGTAAGTTGGTGTTTAGAAGGACGGTTGTTTTGTGGAGAATATTTGCCATAGTTGCCACGCTTGGCATGTGTGTTGACAACGGCAGTTATTTATTATTTTGAGTAATCATCAGAAAAATACTGCTGCCCATCTCCATTTTTATTTTCCTCGGTCGCATCTTACGTGGGTGTCCCACGGGATGATTGGGGTTAGTAGATTCTCTTCACCGCCACTACACGGTAAGAATGAGAATTATTATGTTTCTAATCATGACGTTTCCTCCATTCCAGATATCGAACCTGAATTTAAGCGTGCTTTACAACAGTTAGTCCCTATGCTGTTGGCGCCGGACAACTTGGTCCCAAAACTGATCAACGGTCAGAGAGTGAAAGCTAAAGACCTGCCACAGTACTTCAGGTCATACATGAACATCTACAAGGGCAATGAGCTGCCAGAGCCGAAGAGTATGCTTGTGGTAACTAATTCTTATGAAATATATTTTTTTTTTACTTTTATCTTAGGTTAACTCTATATATAATTTTTTTATAAGAGAGGGGGCAAACGAGCAGGCGGCTCACCTGATGGTAAGTGACTATCGCCGCCCATGAACGACTGCTACACCAGAGGAATTTATATGTATTATACGTGGTAGAGCCATGCTGCAGCTATATTTCTGGTATAGTTGTAACACAAATGGTTTAGCTCGACCGGGGAAGGACCACGCTATTACAGAATACCAGCGTAAAATAGCAGCTTAATGCTGCTGTGTTTCATATGGTGAGTGTAGAGAACTGGAGACCCTTTTTACTGGAAACGAGGCATTCCATCTTAGTCCTCATGGGTGACAACGCATCTGCATTTTGATTCGTAATCTAGATGTCTATGGGCCACAGCAACCACTTACCATCAGGTGGGACTGTGTGCTCGTTTGTCATCAATATCCTATAAAAAAAATTGCAGATGCGTTGCCGGTCTATTAAAAAGAAGTAGGCTTTTGTATTGAAGGTTCCTAAGTCGTATCGGTCCGGAAAAATCGCAGGTGGTAATCAATTCCACAAGGAAGTTGTGCGAGGAAGAAACCTTCTTCTAAATCGCTCAGTGGTGGACCGCCAATCTTCCAAATGGTATGGATAGTGTCGCGAGTTTTGTCACGATGTGCGATGGTGAAAACGAAACAAAAAACACTAATTCCAGAACAAATTCTTATTGCTATTTACAAAATTTTAATTTCAGGCAACGGCAGAAGCAAATAACCTGACAGCAGTGGCCGAGGCGAAGGAAGTTTACACAACCCTGATGGAAGAAGTGTGCGGAGGGACGAAGCCCTTCCTACAGACGCAAATACTGGAAGCGGAACACTCTCGTGTGAGGGATAAAGCGCTGCACGCTTTTCACTCCAAACGCAAAATGGGCGGCGAGGAGTTCAGCCAGTCCTACTGTGAACAACTTGTGCAGGTGCGAAAAATATTTGGAGTCTTAACACAATGATTTTTGAAAATAATAAATAAGTTTGTTGTAAAATATGCTTTCCTATATCGTCACTGGAAAGCCAATACTACTCAAACGCCAAAAGGGCATTTTACAGTAGAACCATTTTAAGTTTTTTTTTACAAAACCGGTCTTAACTTATTTTGCTAATTAAGAAATTGAAATACAATAAAAGCCAAAAACAATCGAGACCCTATTATTTACGTACTGGAATCTAGATATTATGCATATTTCTTGTAATTCAGAAAATAGTACATTTGCTCTGTACACTTCGTAAGGAGAAATTACTTATCTCCATAATATTTTTTTTAAATACTAACAACTAACATCCTTCACACTGTATGAAAGGAAAAAGTGCTAACACGCATTACGGTTGATAACGGTCTCAGAATAATTGTACTTAAACATTATAACATGTCACAAGACCGTACGGAAAAGCGATGGTATAGTATTAAAAGTTGGTGCCATTGTTATGCCAAAAAGACTTATGTAAAAGACATATGATTTAAATTTAAATATTTTTTTCTTATCGAACATAGACAGTACTTGTGCTAACAATAATTGTACTAGCAGCAAACAAAATAAATAAGAATACTATAATTATTATTAATTACCTATTTCCAGTTAGATTTTATCGTTTTACTGTTCTCGTATTGGTTGAAGAAGGAAAAAACAAAATAAATACAGCTTGCTTAGTAATCACTTTTAATAAAAAATAATAATAAAAAATGACATGACAGTTTTAAAACTCGATTACTTGTAGCAAACGTGTGGCAAAAGTCACGCAACATAATTTTATTATTAATTAAATAATAATTATGTATTTAGTAAGCTATTATTTGGCACAATTTTCGAAGAGATCAAATTGATATACTTAGTAGATTTTGAATACCCTGTGAAAAAAATTGGATCTAATCATGCAGTTTGGATAATAATACTTAAATGGTATTAAAAATCTACTAAACCTAAGTATAATTATTGTGTAAAACAAATTTTAAATTTATTATAATACTTTTTAATAATTTATAAATTTTATAATTAGATAATGTCGTCGACATCCATATCTTGAAGGGTGTCCTGAACATTAACGGCGCAAGGAAAATGTTCATTATCATAGTGATACATTACAGGAATTATCTTTGATGTAGAGTTTCCACAAATCTTTGTATTGCTTCTTTCATATAGGCAATCGAGTTTTGTGATGTCTTAATTTTGTGACGTAATTATCACGTTCAGAATCTTAATCATCATAACTTTCGTCTTCGGTAAATATTCTTCGAACAACATTTGGCTTGGGTGGTGGTTCTTAATTTGTATCTACAAATTTTCTTAAAAACAAGGATCGACGACTGTCCATAATGAGTTTGAAATGATTCTGAAAATAAATAAATGATCCATAGAAATAACAAAACAATGTATGATAATTTGAGTTTTAACTAAGTTTTACAATCGGAAACAGGTTAAATAAATATTGTTGTGAAACTTTCTCGAATCTAAATTCGGCGGGGCAGCTAAAACAACACATTTCTAGACGTGCACGTTTATCTTTGTATTTTAAAGAAACAGAACAAATTATAATAAATATTTACTTAGCTATCTTGTTTCCAAACTAAAACAATCTGAACGATTCACTCTGCTGTGGGAACGGGAACTGTGTAAACGCGTCACTAACTTGTCGCTGCGCGAAACCGACTACAAGCAAGATAGATTCACGACTGAAGCGCCAACTACTCTCGTGTAAAATATAAATTGTATGTTCATAACGAATCATAATCAAAACAAAATTTAATTTCAAAAGATTTAACTGAATATTTTTGTACGTTTTTCACACATCTAAATGCTAAACCAAATGTTAATATTTTGTCGAGTAAAATAATACATACTTAATAAAATAATTATTCGATTTCATTGAATGTAAAACATTCTAAATAGACACTCAAATACGTAGATATGTAAAGCAAAGTTACTAAAACCGTTCCCTCTAAGAAAACTGCGAAAACAAAATATACTAACGCGCCATTCTTATCAATTTCTAAGTAAGGCAAAGTTACTTATCTACATATATGCTAGTATTTACGGCTGGCAAAAAATACTAAGTTATATCAATGACTCATACAGTGTTTTGAGTTGCTGAACAAAATTGAAATGTCTATTGTCAGTAAAGAAAAATACTAAACTGACAACGACTTAAAATTAATCATAACTTGTATTACGTAAGTATTCGTCAAAACATGAAAATTATGATAAATACCATACTTTTGCTATGTGCTTAAGCGCCAGAAAGTGCTCAGATCATCACGAAATACAGACTAATCGACGCAGAAAAAAAATCCAATCCAACGATAACATATTTTGGCCAAAATGGCGCGTTACGTAGTATTGGCTTTCCAGTGACGATATAATTTAAATAGTCGTAGACCTGATGCACCAATTGATGGTAAACTAAATACATTATTGAGACAAAAAATACTGTTGCATAACGCATAGGCTTATACAGATAGATGAAATAGATATACAAGTATATTATGTTCCGGTCTGAAGAATATAGAGAGACAGTATTATTATAGGCAATGATGCTGAATCTGAATGACAGGGTGAGAAATAGTGTGATAAGACAAAAGTGTGGTTTGCAAGATGACGTGACAAGGATTAAGAAAGGAATGATTCGGTGGTTTGGTCATGTAGAAAGAATGAATGAGGAAAGAGTGACAAAGCAAATTTATGTTTCAGAAGTGAACGGTAAAGTCGGGAAGGGACGCCCTAGACTAAGATTTATCGACCAAATCGGCGATACATTGAAAATGGGCCAGATTAGGAGTACCCTTAACCGACGAGCGTGTATGCGTAGATATATGGATGTAAAGGAGGCGAGAGAGGTGTGTCAGGATCGCGCCAAATGGAAGTTCGTAGTCTCTGTCTACCCCTCTGGGTGACAGGCTTGAGAGTTTGTGTGTGTGAGGCAAAAATCTGTTGACAACGCATCTGTTGTCTTCTTTGTTTGAAGTCGGTTGCAGGTGTGCGTGGACTGCAGTAGCCACTTGCAGGTGGACCGGAAGTGCATTTGTCACTTCAGTTTTATAACAAAAAGAGAAAAAATAAAAACGCATAATGTTTGGGCTAATTAAGACACCTAAAGAACTTCAGCTTTCCTCAAGAACTACTAAATGCTGATTTACGAAAGACCGTTACAGTTACAGCATATTAAAAGTCCACTGCTGAACATAGGCTTAAATCTTATTGGGGGGGGGGGGGGGGGATATTTGCCATAGTTGCCACACTGAGCAGGCGTGTAGACAACCGTATTTTTTTTTAGTTTTTAGTCGTTATTACGAAGACGCTGCTACCTATCTCTTGGTTTGTTTCCCTCTGTCGTCTCTTACAATACCCTTAGAACGACATGAGGTAGAGAATATTCTTACACCGCTATTACACGGTACTTATTTATATATTACATTACGTCATATTCTTCAATAATTAATAATTACAAGTATCTTTATGACACAGGATCTTGAGGAGCAGTTCCAGCAATTCAAAGCACACAACGAGAGCAAGAACATATTCAAAGCGGCGAGAACGCCCTCTGTGTTCTTTGCGATAGCGATGTTCTTTTACGTGCTGAGCGGTATCTTCGGCTTGGTGGGCATTTACGCGTTCGCCAACCTCTGCAACATGGCGATGGGTGTAGCGCTGCTCACGCTGGTTATGTGGGCTTACATAAGGTATCTATTCATTTACTTTTATATGTATTTTACATTTTTATACTATGTTTCATTTTAAATATATAAAAATATACAAAATCTGACTTCCGTCAAGTTTAAATTAAATACCTTATTAAACAAAGATTGTTTAAAAATGGGTTATTAACATTATAATGTCAAGGAATTTATGGATGAAAATAACCCCCGGGAATGAGGTGAATGTATTATTAAAGAAAGGGATGACAATGAAAAGGAAATAATAAATATAATTGCTAAAAATACTAAACTAAAAAGTGACATGGTTAAGTTGCATAAAGAATATACATTTGTTACAAAAGAAAGGGATCAACTTCAGAGAACGGTCGATGAGTTTGACCAATGCAGCAAGGAATATGAGGAATCCCTCAAATTAATTGCTGCATTGCAGTTACAGTTAAGTGAGGCTAATGAGCAGATTGTGCAATTAAAACATTACATAGATAACATGAAAGCGTCCCAAACTCAAAGTCTGTTCAACAAGCTCATAGAGTGTGAATCTACTAAATCTAAAGCATTGCAACCCTCCACAACAATCGATTTGACTGGTGATGATTATGTCATATCAAGAACAGCAGCAAGGACTACCTGCAGTAGAAGAAAATTAAAGAAATATATAAAAATTAATAAATATATTAGAAAACTACAAAAATTAATTAAAACTAAAATTAATGTTAAAAATTATATAAATGTATGCAAAGAAAAGCAAGAACTAATTAGTAAACTCAAAATATATTCAATTGAGGTGGAAAATATGAATCACTGTTATGAGACTGATATAGAGTGTCTAAATTCAACAATTTTATCACTTAAAAGCTCTCTAGAAATTGTATCAAATAAATATGCATCCGCTCAAGATGAGATAAAAGAACACATATTGGCCATGAATGATCTGGTAAAATCATGTGAATATAATGAGGAGCGCTTTGACTCCTTAATAAAAAATCAGAGTGAGTATCAGCGCTCCATACCAGGTTCATCGGGGACAATATGTGTAAATAACAAAGTTAACAGTAAGACCTCATTATTTTCACCTACACTCTATGACAGTGCCATGACAAAGGATATAAACTTAAAAAGCAATGTAAATATTAAAAAAAATAAAGTTATTATGTATTGTGATGACATAGGCAAAAATTTGGGCATGATGTTAAATAACTGTTTAAAAGGACAAATGATCACAAATTATTGCATGCCTGGAGCATCCTTTAGTTATATAATGAATAAAGTTTTAGCTAGTAAATTTTGTCCTAATAGCACATTAATAATTCTTGTTGGGAGAAGAGGCAATGTAAACAAAAATCAATTATTAAAATATATTGATAATCTAAATACTTTAAATGTACATAAAATTATCTTGTTTACATTGCCTTACATACAGGGTTGGCCGCAGGAAAATAAAATAAGATATGATTTAAATTTATTAATGAATAACTTTTCATGTAATAATAATTTAAACTTGACATTTAATTGTTACAATTATAATGATAGAATTAATTTAATAGATATAAATAATTTAATTAAGAAATTTTTGACTAGAGATAGGTATTACCTATCAAAATATAATTTAAGACAGATAGCAAATGTGCTATCTTATTATTTATATATTAACTCAGCCAAGGACTTGGCTACACAGACATCTGCTTCTTTTGAGCAGTGTAATGACTTAATATGCAATTTGGAATCAGTTCCAAGTAATTTAAATTAGAAAATGAGACAATAGAGGTAATCTCTAGCAGTTATAATAACTTAAATAATTTAGAATGTAGCTTACAAATCTTTAATTGTATGACTCCACAGAGTAATAATGAAAATTGTTTACACCTGGTGCATCAAAATATACAAGGCATGATAGGCAAAGAGCTAGAAATTGAGTTGTTCTTAAATAGCAACAATATTCATATTTTATGTATTACTGAACATTGGTTAAAAGCTTATAATTTAATGTTTAACTTCGTAATCACCAGGTGGTCAGTTCTTTCAATAGAGATACGGTTTTAAGAGGTGGCTTCTTAATATTAGCTAGTAAATTATTATCATGTAAAGAACGTAAAGATATTGTGAGCCTCTCTGTTGAGCGAACTGTAGAAATGGCATGTGTTGAGTTTGAGCACCTCATTGTTGTGAGCGTCTACAGACCATGTCCATGTTGTACATATGATACTTTTGAAAACATTATGGAGGAAGTTTTTGCTAAGCTTAATAAACAGAATAAATCTGTTGTAATATGTGGAGACTTTAATATCAATCTCCTAGAAGCTTCCTCCATCAATATTAAATTTAGATCATTGTTTAAATCATATGGTCTTTTCAATTTATTTATAGAGCCAACGCGTATTTCTCAATCTAGTGCAACATGTATAGATAACATTTTTACAAATGTGAAGCCGTTGCATAAATGTATAATTCAAAAATTAAGTTCTGATCACTGTGGACAAGTAGTTTCGTTACCTTATGTTCACAAAAAGCAAGTAGATGAGAAAGTTGTGTCTGTTCCAGTAAATGCACGTCGCTTGGAGAAATTTAGAAGTAACATAGTGAAAAAACTTCCATCATTTTCATACCAAAATGATCCTAATTTTTTGTATGGAACATTATTTAAGCTTATTTGCAATGAATTTAATAATACTTTTACTTCTAAAACATTCTCCTTGAACAGTCGAAAGTCATTCAATGAATGGGCGACAGTAGGAGTCCATAAGAGCAGGCATAGGTTATATGATCTTTTCCATGAAAGGTCATATAATCATAGCGTCGAATTTAGGGAATATGTAAAAAAATATTCAAAAATATTTAAAAGAGTGTGCTCCATAGCCAAGTCTTTGCATTTGAGCAACAAAATTAAGACGGCTTCCAATAAAATTAAAATGACATGGAGTATAATTAATAGCGAAACTGGTAAGATCAACTCTTGCAATTCAAATTACCAGTTAAGTGTTAACAACAAATTAACTGTATCATATCAGGACGTAGCAACGGTTTTTGAGAAATATTTTACTGATATTCCGATCTTGACCACTAAGTCACTGAATTCTTCTCCTGCCGTCGCCGAATCATTACTTAAACAAAATGTAAATGTGTGTACAAAGAATTTTACATTTCATAAAGTATCATCAAAAGATATTGTAAAATATTTTAAAACTATTGATGTTAAGAAAACTGCGGATCTGTGGGGGATTTCCGTTAAAGTTATTGCGTCTATAATAGATACAATCGCGCCCCATTTAGCTATTATTTTTAATACTAGTATCGAATCTGGTGTGTTTCCTGATTTAATTAAGCATAGTAAAGTAACACCTTTATTTAAATCTGGTAGTACGTTAGACCCCGCCAATTTTAGACCTATTTCTGTACTACCAACACTTAGTAATATTTTTGAAAAATTTGTTCTTGATCAAATATTAAATTTTTTTAATATAAATAATTTACTTCATAAAAATCAATTTGGTTTCACAAGGGGTCGCTCGACAACTGATGCCGGTGTTGAGCTGATTAAATATACCTTTAATGCATGGGAGAATTCACAGGATGCTTTGGGTATATTTTGTGACCTATCCAAGGCCTTCGATTGTGTTCACTATGAAACATTAATCAGGAAACTTCAACACTACGGTGTAAGAAGTGATGCCCTTAAATTAATTATTTCATATTTAAGTAAGAGAACGCAAAAAGTTGTCATTAACAATATGAGCTCTTCCGGATCGACGGTACAAATGGGCGTGCCTCAAGGCTCAATTCTCGGCCCCTTTCTGTTTCTTCTATACATTAATGACTTACCTTACATAGTAGGGGATAACCATGATATAGTATTATTTGCAGATGACACTTCTTTAATTTTCAAATTAAGTCGACAGTTACTAAAATATGACGAAGTAAATAATGCTATATCTAAATTAGTAAATTGGTTCGATGTTAATAATTTGCATTTAAATGGCACTAAAACAAAATGTATGAAATTCGTGACTCCAAATGTCAAACAATTAAATACTAATGTAATTTTAAATGGGGAGAAACTGAGTCTTGTAGATACCACCATTTTTCTTGGAATCACACTAGACGCGAAGCTTCAATGGAGCCCCCATATATCAAAACTAGCAAGCAGACTTAGTTCTGCAGCATATGCTGTAAAAAAGATTAGAAGTCTAACCAGTGTTGAAACAGCTAGACTAGTTTACTTCAGCTACTTCCATAGCATAATGTCGTATGGTATTTTGCTATGGGGACACGCAGCTGACACTGAAATTATATTTGTTTTGCAGAAGATGGCCATAAGAGCAATTTATGATTTAAAGCCTAAAGAGTCGCTGCGACAAAAATTTAAGGAAATTAATATATTAACTTTGGCCTCTCAATACATTTATGAAAATGTAATGTACGTACACAAAAATAAAAGTAGTTTTACAAAAATAAGTGATATTCATTCTGTAAATACTAGGAACAGACACAAGCTAGTAGTACCAGTTACTCGACTCCATCGAGTCAGTAATTCATTCTTGGGGCGATGTATACGCTTTAACAACAAAATTCCAGAAAATATACAAAGTTTGACCTGTTCAAAGTTCAAAAACTTTATTAAACTAAGTTTGTATTAAAAGGGTTATTATAATATTAAGGAATTTATGGATGATAATAACCCCTGGAAATGAGGTGATCGCTACCAAGCTATTTCTAATTTGTTGTGTTGTTAATTTGTGTAACATCATGATTGTAAGCTGTTATTTAAAAAAAAAAGTCCCGCTGGGTTTCTTGCTGGTTCTTCCCAGGACAGAGGTTTTTTCCGAACCAGTGGTAATCAAACAAAAGAGTGACTTTCAATAAGTATTATTTATAATCTATATTGAAGAAAAAAAGTTTCTGTTCTGTTAATGCTGCTATGGTTATTACTAGTTTATTTTGTGTTGTTAATTATCTTTAATGATTGTAAACTGTTCTTTTTTTTAAATCTTACCGGGTTTCCTGCTGGTTCTTCCCAGTACAGAGGTATTTTCTGAACCAGTGGTAAAATAAAACATAACAAGTGACTTTCAATAAGTATTATTTATAAAATATATTGAATATAAAAGCGGCCAAGTGCGAGTCGAACTCGCCCATGAAGGGTTCCGTAGCAGCAAGTAACATAATTTACGATTTATGACGTATTAAAAAAACTACTTACTAGATCTCGTCCAAATCAATTTGTGTTGGAAGTTTACATGGTAATGTACATCATATATTTTTTTTTAGTTTTATCATTCTCTTATTTTAGAAGTTACAGGGGGGGGGACACATTTTATCACTTTGGAAGTGTCTCTCGCGCAAACTATTCAGTTTAGAAAAAAATGATATAAGAAACTTCAATATCATTTTTGAAGACCTATTCCATAGATACCCCACACGTATGGGTTTGATGAAAAAATTTTTTTTGAGTTTCAGTTCTAAGTATGGAGAACCCCCAAAATTTATTGTTTTTTTTATTTTTGTGTGAAAATCTTAATGCGGTTCACAGAACACATCTATTTACCAAGTTTCAACAGCACAGCTCTTATAGTTTTGGAAAAAAGTGACTGTGACATACGGACGGACAGACAGACACAGACGGACATGACGAATCCATAAGGGTTCCGTTTTTTGCCATTTAGCTACGGAACCTTAAAAGAGTTAATATCTCCACTTTTATTTCTATATCTATAATTTACTGTGAAATGGCGGTGTAAGAATATCCACTACCCCATCTCGTTCCAAGGTTATCGTAAGAGATGACAGGGGAAACAAATCACGAGGAGCGTCTTCCTGAAAACAGTAGAAATGTATATAAATATATAAAACTGCGCAGCGAACCCGCAAACCAATCGCGGCAACTATGGCAAATATGCCCCTTGTAAGGCTAATCTATGTGGTGGCCTATGTTCGGCAGTGGATTTTGATATATTTAAATGTAAGAATTAATGACTTTATAATAACCCTTTTAAAAAATCGACTCCAAACAACTTAAGAGGATAAAATATTTGCCATATAAATTAATAGCTTTTGTTCGATCTTTAATACACTATGTGTTAGTGTGGATTTGAGAACTATTCTATGTGGAAATTTATTTACTTTACTTTTTTAAATTTAATCACTCAGCAATATCACAAACCCAGGTTAACTCTAAAAGGGAATTATCTCTTATTTAAATAATTTCCATCTTTAGGGGTAAATATTTTTCTTCAAATTTAAATATGCTACCCTTAAGGTATATATTTTTGAAAAGAGAACCATTAAAATCGGTTCACAATAATTGTCGAAGATATCTCCGTGTAGAGCATTCACACAAATTGAGAATCTCTTATATTTTTATCAAAATGGTTTAAAGAACCTTGTTGACATTGCATGTCATATGCTATGATTATTGTGAAAAATATGAGTAGCTGTAAAAAACCTTCAAACCATTATAAACTACTCAAAATGAATAAAAGGACAGTCATTCCTACAAGACTTCACAAAATTGGTCACAATTACGTAAAGTCATTGCTATTAATGATTGTATATTATTTTATATCGAAATATGCTAATATAGACGTTATTGACAAAAACTTCTATGTATACTAATGGGCATGTTCTGCGGCCTTAATATATTGCGCACAAAGTTACGGCAATTCTCCTTAATTCCTTTCGTCCACTGCGAGCAGGCAAGAAGACTAGTCCTTTGTGTTGTAAGCCGCAAACGTTGTTTGCTACAATCTAACACTAATTTTGATTAATGTGACTAAGAAAACGCCGTCGTTCAAGGTCAAGTGTTTTTAAAGATGATGATGATGACACTGTGATATATTTCATAAACCTCTATTAAGACTTTTTAATAATTTTAGTTCCGTAAATATATAATAAACTACTAAAAAAAAGAAAGTTTCGAGTTCTTTATTGATTGATGAGAGTATATTATATTATACACCAATAAATTTTATTTTTATTTTCTTTTTTTACCTCAGGTACAGTGGAGAAATGCGAGAATTTGGTGTAGCGATTGATGACACAGCTAATTGGCTTTGGGACAATGTAAGTACTATAAATGACGCGTAGTGGCGATGTAAATGATTCCAGTATGAGATATCCCAAA
Organism: Parnassius mnemosyne; assembly: GCA_963668995.1. Classification (NCBI taxonomy): domain Eukaryota; kingdom Metazoa; phylum Arthropoda; class Insecta; order Lepidoptera; family Papilionidae; genus Parnassius; species Parnassius mnemosyne. Next base: position 43,850,280 of record CAVLGL010000057.1, on the reverse strand, counting down.
AAGATGTTAACGACTTTTGATATATAGTGGTATAAATAACTCGTTTACGCCAAGCGTAAAATACCCGGACCGACGACGTTAGAAGTTTTTTTTTTTTTTTTTAAATCTTTATTGATTATAGAGGGTTTGATCTATTAGATCATGTCACCCTCATAAGTACACAATCAAATACATATAATCAACAATGATAAATTCACGTAAACAATAATAAAAAATTATCTGTTCTTAATACCTAACAATACTAGTTTATACAGTTTTCTAGCCTTATCCGACAATGGAAAAGCTAAAATACTATTACACAATCCAACACTATTTTTGTCAAAACCTAATAGTTTTCTATATGCTTCGTTCCGTTCACATTCCATCATAATATGGATAGTATCTTCCAGAACTCCACATTTGACACAATTTGGTGAATTCACTTTTTTCATCATAAACGCAAATTTGTTTAATGGAATATGTCCAGAACGAAGCCTCATTGCTGTAATAATGTCTTGCCTTCCCATATTGCATCCTTCAAACCAAAGGAAGCGGGAAAGATGCGGTTGTATCGTCTTGTACCAAATACCTTTTGACAGTGACCTTTCATCAAAGTATTCGGACCACTTTTCTGTACAGTTTTCTCGGACTTTAGATAAGAGTTCGGAGAAATAAGGAACACAATCGAAATTATCCCCATCACTTATCGCCTCTTTAGCAAGAATGTCTACCGCCTCATTTCCCTCTAAACCAATATGGGAAGGCACCCATTGTAAGACTATCCTTTTATGGTTCGATTTTAATGTTAAAATATTATTTAATATGTCGTAAGCCAAAGGAAAACCACGACACAGTAAAGTACATCTTTTTAAATGTTGAAGGGCACTGCGAGAATCAGTTAATATCAACAATTTATCATATTTAAGTGACTTGACATAAGATAAGGCTTCCGCAATTGCAATGAGTTCCGCATGCATAACTGAAATTTCCTTACCTAAGCAAAGCTTAATGTATTCTTTGGTTTGAATGTCTAAAAATGCAGCACCCGTTCCTTCTTTATCTTTAGAGCCATCGGTATATATTTTATAGTAATTTGTAAAGTTTTCAGTTAAATGTTTTCGACATAAAGTTTGTAAGTAAAGGGGATTGTACTTATGTTTAGGTGCGTTAACAAATTCTATTTGAGGGATTATAGAATCAGATAAATCCAACTTGCTAATCCACGAATTGAGTGAAAACATTTCTAAGTAAGGACTTGAAAATATACGAGTTTCTTTAAATAATCTATGGGTTGTAACTAGCAGTGGGGTTTTCCTACGTCGCCAATAGAAGCTTTCTTTACGTTCATCAAGGATACATAATAAATTTGTAACAATATTTTCATCAATAGACTTACACTTTAACCAAAATTTACCTGCTAAATATCTTCTTCGAATAAACAATGGCTGTAAAAGCAGTTCCGATTCCATTACATGGATAGGAGTACTCTTGACAAACCCACCAATTATCCGCATACACTGATTTTGTATTATATCTAGTTTTGTTAAATGTGTTTTGTGGCTATTATCAAATAAAAAGCTAGCATAATCCAATCTACTACGTATAATAGCTATATATAAGCGACGCAACTGAACTGGATGTACTCCCCACCCTGGTCCTGTTAAAACTTTTAAAATATTTACAAACTTAAGGGCTTTCTCTTTTATTTCGTTTATGTGCTTGGCCCATCGAAGAGATCGATCTAACCATAACCCTAAATATTTAATGCTTTCAACGATTTTAAGGCTTCTTTTGTTAACCGTTATATTTATGTGTTCTTTTACGCGTCCATTCCTAAATATGCATACTTTACTCTTTGATGAAGATATTTCTAGTCCTAACTTGAAAAATAAACTATTAAGAGTATTCAGAGCTAACTGTATATCAATAACTCCGTTACTGATACTATCACAATTCTTATATATAACAAAATCATCCGCATATTGAGAGATATAAACGTTCTTCACAGTTTTACATATATTAAGAGTAGCTACATTAAACAAAAGAGGAGATAACGGATCTCCTTGGGCTAGACCTCGCCCTGTAAATCTACTGATACACATGTTATCCACATATATTTTAAGATGTCGTTCATAAAGGAAACTACTAAGATATTGACAAATTTTCGTTCCTACATTAAGTTGATCTAAGGTGTGCAGTAATGCATTTATGTCAACATTATTATACGCATTGTCTAAATCTAAGAAGCATCCTATCGTGGACTGACTCTCTGTAAAACCTATTTGTATCCTTGATACCAAACTACTAAGACTATCTAAGCAGGATCGGGTTCTCCTAAAACCGAACGTATTAGGAGAAAAGACTTTGTTTTTTTCCAGAAACCACTCTAGTCTCCCTTTAATAATTAAATGAAAGATTTTGCATAAGCAAGACATAAGTGATATCGGGCGCAAGGACGATACATCATTAATGTCTCTTCCTGGCTTTGGGATCGCTATAATACCAATATCTCTCCATTGTGATGGTACGAAACTGTTTTCGAGAAAAGCATTATACAGCTTGATTAAAATGCATTTGCCATTAAATGGAAGGTGTTTCAACATTGAATACGCTATGCCATCGCATCCAGGAGATGTATCCTTTAATTTAATACATGTATCAAGCTCCTGAATTGAGACATCTTCCTCTAGTAACATGTTACTAGAACTAAAACTAGCCGGTTTTGGTGAAGCAAAATCTGGCGTTAGACTGCGAAGAAGTATTTCCGCTTTTTCTCTATCTATATGGTGGCTATTATATGATCTAAAACCTTTCATCCATCTCATCTTTTGCCACATATCCCTAATAGTTGTTGTTTCATTTAACGAATCACAAAACCTCTCCCAATTACGTAATTTAGCCTGACGAATTAACCTCTGTGTGTCTCTAATTTTGTCTTGGAGTATAGCTAAATTCTGAGGTGTTGAGTTACGTCTAAACCTGGCCAGTGCTTGTCTACGAATGGCTACTGACTTCGATATTTCTACATCCCAGTAAGGCTTAGGTACAAATTTAGACTCTGGGTTTTGATTTATTTTAATAAAAGGGATATGAATGTCAGCTGCTAAATTCAAATATTCTAAAAATATATTATAACATTTTTGAAGGTCAGTAGTATATATTGGGAATTGGTGAAAAAGTTTTTCAAGAGTATTCATGTATCCGTCCCAATTTGCTTTTTTAAAATTTCTTTTAAGATCATACGCTAACCGCTTTTGATATAGAGCTGATATTTTAATCATAAGATGATCACTACCTAAAGTCTCTCGAAGTACCTTCCAATTAAATTTATAGACGATATCAGACGTAATGAGCGATAAATCAGGGGATGACGCTTGTAAGACTCCATTCACAACTCTAATTCGAGTGCTTTCTCCATTATTTAATACAGCAAAGTTAGCATCTAAAAGAGCATCAAATATTTGTGAACCTCTGTTATCAGTCTTGTACGACCAGCTAGAGTGATGAGCGTTGAAATCCCCAATGATCAAGGTTTTACAACTAAATGTCGAAAATAATTCATCCCAATCTCTTTGGCAGGTACGCACCGACGATGGACAATAAATAGAAACAATATTTTCTAAATCCTGACAGTTAAAAATTTTTACGTGAATAGCTTCTATGCCATCATTACTTAATTGCAAATGTCCCCTAACCGTTTTAATAGATTTGTGTGCTAAAACAGCAACACCCCCATAAGAGTCATTTCTATCATTACGGTAAATATTATAATCTTTAATTTTAATATAAGTTTCAGAATTTAACCATGTTTCGCTTAAGGCTACGATATGTATTTTTTCCTGAGTTAACAGAGGCTCTAAAGACATTAGTTTAGGCTTAACACTTTGAGCATTCCACTGTAAGATATTAAGGTTTACTGTATTACATTTAAGGTTTCTATCCATTAAATAAGTTTAAAACAGTTTTCAACATTGGCCATTCCGAGATATTGTCTACAGTTACCAAAATTAACCACTCAACACCTAATTTTATCACTTTGTAAACTTTCTCTTGCAAACTAAAATTATTAAAAAATATTACTTCCTTTAACCTCACAAGTAGCTCACTAAAAGATATTTTACCAGAAGATTTGTTTTTATTTTCCTCACTAGTATTAGGTTCAAATCTATTACTTTGTAATGACGTGTCACGCTCTGTATTTCTTTTCTCCTTTTTTGTTTGGTGTCGGCGGGACGAAGATACATTACTTTCACATTGACTAATATTATCTTCGTTATGCATAATAACATTGGCTGTCACTTCTGCAAAAGTAGGAACATTCTGGGTTGTAGCCGCTTCCCTCTTCGGTGTGTTATAATTATACATCTCCTGCTGGATGTTATTATGTCCTGTAAGTTTTACGTCCATATCTCTATGTGGTGTTGGCGCAACATAGATTGTTAAAGCCCTCCTGTATGTGCAATTGAACTCGGCCATTAGTTCTCGCAACTTCCTTTCTTTAAGATAAGCAGGGCAAGACCTAGCTAAAGCCATGTGAGCACCAGAGCAATTGATACATTTGAATGTTTTGGTATCACAATTCTCGTGTCCCCCCCCCACACTTGGGGCAGATTGTTTTCTTGAATGGGCATAACTTGCGAATGTGACCCAACCTCCAACATTGTGAGCATTGTGTAACAGGATATACATAAGGCTGAACAATTATTTTCATATCGAAAATATATACGTATGAAGGTAGGGAAGACCCTTTGAAACAAAGCCGTATGGTTTCACTTGGACACCAACCTTCCTGTTTCGTGTTACTTCGTCGCTTAAGCCTTTTTACGGATATTAATTCTGTAGAATCTGAGCAAGATATATTTTTCATAATTTCTTCTTCAGATATTTCTAACTCCACGTCTCTTATAATTCCATAAGAGTAGTTAACCTCCATTGCCTTTTGAATTCTCCATCCCATAGAAATAAATGTCGCACAGGTACTTAATTTCTTAACACTTTCCTCGTTCGGCAATTGCAACCTTACTTTAAAAGGATTTAAATATTTAACTCTAATTATATCAGTTATTCCGTTTTCTTTGAATAACCGTGCCAAAGCAAATTGCTTGGGCAGCTTTTCAATGCATGTAATATATACCTCGATATCCGTTTCTCTACGTAAGTTCTCATCCTCGAGCAGTCGTTTTTTCTTCCCCTTTCCCTTCACAATACTCCACTCCTCATCACTCTCCTCCGTTTCTCTGATTCTTTTTATAATCCTAGGCGTATTTATATCAATACTATCCCGCTCTTCCACTTCTAATTCTGTAATATCGTCTTGGTTATATATAATATTATTGTCAAATTCTTCATTTTCGTCCGTCATTTTCGTTTATACTCGCAAGTGCTACGGGTAAGCCTGCGCGGAAGCAGGCCGCGCGGCCCTACCTACACGCGTGAGTAAACAATGAACAGCAATCTATACGTAAACACTTAACAATGCGCGTAAACGCGTGCTACTCGCCTGACGTTAGACGCGAGACTGGACGTTAGAAGTTTAATGTGAGAGGATTATGTCTAGCTGTTAGCTATAACGGGGTTATCAAGAAGTGACTTGTGTATCTCTTAATAATAACTTAAAATTAAAAATTTTGTACAACCGACTTCATTATAAATTATTAAGAATAACTCAAAAACTATTGGTCAGACCTTGATTAGATTTATATGGGACCACATGTGAAGTACCAGCTTTCAAATAAAAAAAGAATCATCGAAATCGGTTCACCCAGAAAAAATATACAGTCGAAATGAGTACCTCTTCCTGTTTGAATTCGGTAGAAAACTGAACAATAATAATGTTGAAAGGGTTAGGGTTGCCAACTTGGAGCGAGATGGAATAACATCCATCTCCCTCGCACTTTTTCTTATCTTGCCATAAAAGAAATATTATTTTAAATAAAACTTCATTTTAATAGACGCTAGTAATTCATGTATTTGTATTTGTTAATCTACACAAATAAATAAAATTGAAGTGTCTGTTTGTAATGTCAAAATAACGGCTTTATACTAAATGCATATCAAAGTATTCAGGGTACTTATAACAAAAAAAAAACATTTTTAAAATTTTTGTCTGTCTGTTCCGACTAATCTCCGAAACGGTGGAACCAATTTTGACGGGATTTTCACTGGCAGATAGCTGATGCTACAAGGAGTAACTTAGGCTATTTTTATTTTAGTAAAAGAATTAGGGTTCCGCAAGGCGTTTCACAAATGTTAGTTCTTTAAACTGTGGTATTGATGCCCATGTCCTGTTTCATTGCCCTCTGGCGCCTTTTCGAACCCACGGCATGATGTGCGGTAGTAGATTCTCTAACGTTAAATTGTTATTAATGTTGTAGAAGAAATATTTCTTATTACATTATGAAACCGTTCCGTCTGTTACAGTTAATGAAGCCAGCTTACCAAACATGCCTAGAGAAAGGCATGGAGCACGCAGCAGCGGCGGCGGCCGAGCGCACCCTCGGCCCCGCTGCACCCAGCGCCAACGGCAAACACAAACAATTGTGATGCCGCACCACCAACTTTCGACACGCCCTGCACAAAAGTGCAGGACTTGTGTGCAGAACCATTGTGAACTGTGACCTGTGTGATCTAGAAAGTGTGTTCGATGTAAGACAATTCTAGTGAACAGAACTGAAGATGCGTTTAAAAGCAATAACGTCACTTGAGTCACTACACGTTTGCTCAGAATGCTTAAAGTGAAATAAATACAATATGTGATATTAAATACTTGAAATAATTTTAACGCTCTCTTGCTATTCCACATTTCAAATTTTGATTACACATATCTAACAGTAAAAGAGCTTATTTGAAGTTATAGAAAATTTGGAGTTATAATGAGCAAGATTATGTTAAATTTAAATGAAGAATCATGCACGGGTGTGAGTGTGAAAGTGTTTTGAGTTGTCTATAAATGTGGTTACGGCTTAGTGACAAAATATTTGTAATATTGGAACAACAATCAGTAGTTGAAATGGAAGTAAGAACAGAGTAACTATATATTATATATATTTTAGACTAATTGTTTTGTTTTAAATTTTATAGTAAAGGCTGTCAATGGTGGGGGATTGTTCAAAGTTCGATTTGTATAGCACTGCAGTCTAGACAAATTCAATTTAGCATTAGTTGTTGTGTATTTATATTGTTCGATTAATATGACTTGAGCTTTTTTTTATCTATTTTTAAAGTTGCTTGTATTATTTGGGTCTTAATATTTGGACTCAAAAACAATATGCGCATGCTTTTATGTATATTGTCAATTCGAAAAGTGGCCTGTTTTATTTTATTTACAGGCAATTTGTTAAATGTCGAACATTATTAATGTTTTTAATAGCATTGATGAAACTCGGCATTTTTCGCATTGCTTGCCATTTGCAACACTGTTTGTGAAATAGCTCAAAATAAAAGTTTAACTTTTTCCATTATTGTTTCGAAGTGAAATTGTAAAGTAATAAAAAAATTGGTATCCCTTGACTCATTTTAAATTAATGAACCAATAGAAACATTTTGCATACATATAATCTTAATGAGCGGTCTGTAAATTGTAATTAACCTGTAGTTGTAATTACGTAAATCATGTATGTCAAGATAAGTTTTCAAGATCACATTTTAAAAATATTTAATGCTGTTGCACAAATAACCAAATGTTCTATCATATAATGTTTTATCAAAATTAGTGATCACTTGTTGAGTTGCACATTTGTTAGCATGTACTTAAAGCAGTTTTAGAAACATAATGTTAAGATAAAAATACTCTGTTTTGAAATTATACCGGTTTTAGTGACAGAGATATCCTTTGTACATAAATATTTTTCTAATACCAAATCATTATCTAAAACTTTTGTATTGTATAAATTTTTAATAAATGTGCCAATTTGTTCGTATTGATGTGAAAAGTTTTCGGAGTGTTTCTCTTTAGGACGTCATCATGGGAAGAAAAAAAATTACATTTGCTATTGATTTAATAGTTTATTCCATTGTTTATTGCATCAGTATCTTTTGTGTGTCTTTGTTATAACCAAGGGTTTTATAAGTACGGGCGCCCGCAGAAGTTTAATAACGAAAGAAATCTTCTATTGGATTACTTCCACCTCGCCCTCACTCTTTCATCACATTTTTCATTCACAACCAACTGTTACTCAACAAGGGTACTCGTGTGCTAATTATTTTGCAACTATAAACTATATTGATTGGTAGGGAATGCCTCAAGGCATTAAGTACGCCCTTGTATTCTTTTGATTTAAGGAATGCAATAAAGAATAAATATAAATTGTAATATAATTTATTTGCAAAATAGGTAGCTATAATTTATAATATATGGCCGCTAGTGCTAGCCTAGGGCGCTGTCGATATTTAATCTGCCTCCGTTCTGTTATCAATTTATAATTGTGGTTAAAACACTTGAAAGCAATGTTCACAATATACACCTATTATTATTTCTGTCTCTGTATATGCAGAGCAATATTGCAGATTGTGGCAGTTGTTTTGCAACAATATTTATCTATTAACAAATAGACAGTTACATTATTCTATAGTAAGAGATATATATATATATATATATATATATATATATATATATATATATATATATATATATATATATATATATATTAATTTTATAATTTCACTGTTATCCCAATGGCTCGGAAATAACTGTTATTGTGGTGTCTATTTGTTGTAATTTACAGTTGTCACAAGATAAACTGAGGTTGTGACTTGCATCTTTTTATATTTTAGCTGTATTAACATGTTATGTGAGTGAAGATTTATAGACCAATATAAAGCAGATAATCATGTATGTGAAATAGGTTATAATGAAAAACACCTAAAAGCGTAATAATACTTTAATCAAATCAATACAAAGAAAAAAAAATTAAAACTCATGAGAGTACCCAAGTAAATATTCGTTTAAATAAAATTAAAGTTTTCATATAGGCTGACTTATAAGTTATTGTTCATAAAGTATTTAGTTCAACCGAAAACCAGAACAGAGATTTAATTTGTAACTTATTGGGAGGCGGTTAATAAGTATAGTCATATCGATTAATGATAATTCTTCACAAAAATATGAATTATTATATTATATATTTTACATTACTTAGTATGGATTTTTGTTAGATATCCTTTTTAATCCTTTGCATACTCTTAGTGGTGTGCAATTTTAATAAGTTGCAATATATTATATCCCTTTTATATTAATTTCGGCACAAAGCTAGTTCATTATCTAAACCTTTTTTAATTTCCTAATTGTTATAACTAATAAATGATTATCTGTTATTTTAAAATAGTTTGTATTTTTTGTCGTTAAATATGCTCTACTTATTAAACTTTCACCCGAGGCAAGTGTGACATATATTAATTTAAACTATAACTGACATTTAAGTACTATAAGGATTTAACATAGATAATTCAGTTTCTTAGCATTAATTGTTAAGTGGTTGTTTGTTTGATCAAGCATTTTAGTATTTACAAGTAGCATTTTGTAATTTAAGGTAATTAAAACTAATTGAGGTGGAAGACTGTCACACTTACCCATCAATGAGGTAAGTGTGACAGTACGCTTCTTTTTGTAGTTAATCATTTATTACCTGTGGTTTTCGACAAAATTGATGAGATGATACTAACGTCAAAATATTTTATGATCTATGGAAACGATTAGAACATCCATTTTTGTGTATGCGTTTTTCCCCACATGGGGCAAGTTTTCAGAGTTTTTAAAAATAAAACGGCTGTCGATAAAACATTAGAACCTATGTACTTAACTGTCGATATAGTCAATAGCGTAAAATTTCTGGCGTTCAATAGTTTGAATTAAACCAAAAAACGTGTTTATGCCGCAAAATTTGCATTTGTTACACTTGCCTCGGGTGACCATAAACAAAAAAAATTTTCAGAGGAATATATACAAAACAAACAAATTGAAAATTATAGTTCCATGATTAAATAGTTCAATTTGTTTCACTTTTTATTTAGGCAGGTTATAATTTATTTGATGGATAACTTTCTGAGGCTTGAAACATTAGCTCTTAGTATATAAAAATTACACTTTTTAGCTCGTGACGAGAATTTTAATTTGAAAGGTCAAGGTTATTATGATATATTATGGGGGTTTTGATGTTTTCAATATATATAATTATATACTTACGATAATTTTACGAAACACAAAATCGAAGAATATGAATTATATGTGTAAGTATTGATGTTAAAAATACACTTAGAGTAAAAAATAGCTGATAATTTTTTTAATTTGTTGCAATTACAGATTTTAATAATCAAGTAGATGATATTCGGTTGTACATATTAAACTGTTGTTATAATATGTTTTAAAATTTGTATTTTCCGTTTTCTAAGTATGTAGGTAATCTTACAAAAAGGTAAAAAGCTCTCATGATGTCCCAATCTTTTCTTCAAATTTTATTCTTAAAATGAAAGTGGAAAATCTCCCTTTCTCGAAAAATTTACATTGTCTAAAGAGGCCAGTTAACAAATATAAATATTCACTTTGAAATCAGTAAAAATCTATACTTTGTTTTAGTTAAATTTTCGAAGTATTCGAGCCTCTTATCATTGCCTATTTAGTGCCATATACTTGCGTTCAGACGCAACACTAGTCGCATTCGCGACTAAAAAGCGTTTCCAAAACGCAATGTAGTGAATGAACTTGTTAATTATAATTCGTGAGGCAAACATACACTCCGTTATACAAAATTAATGTTGTTTGTGGTTCAAAAAGTTATCAAGTGACAATAAACAAATTTGTCATAAAACGTTATTATATGCATTTATCATTAAAAAGCCTCTCTTTTATAATATAACCGAGCTTTATCTACATTCTTTATTCGCATCTGTCTTTAAAAAGGCATGTGTAGGATATGAGGCCTGTGTTCGCTAATACTTTGTTTTAATATGCCCGTGATGACAATAATTATAAACTTTGGACAGTTATTATGTAAGTGTCATCGCCATCGAGTTCCAAGATGGCGACGCCGGTCCGCACGCGCCTATGACGCGTTCGTAAATTGGTTTTGGTTTAGTCGTTAGTGGAATAACAATGTAAAATACAATAAAATTCTTATTTTACTGTTCATTCTTTTATTTCAAAAAATAATATATAATTCACAAGTTGTCGTCATTGCAGTGACGAGCGTCCAGCTTTCAAATTTATGAAGTGTTACAGAAATACATACACTCACAATTATAATGAGGTGTTACAGCAATACATACATTAACAATTAAATTGACTGATAATTTCAGAGACAAACCTTCAATTATGTAATTACTTAGGAGAGAAAATTAATTAAAATTAAGAAATTTAATTTTCTCTGTTAAATTTTAGTTGATCGTTGAATATTGCAACACTACAATATTTTAAAGCTTTGACAATGAAGGGTAAAAACCCTAACATACTGAATCGGTCGAAATCCCTATTTAACTCTCTCTTTTTAGCCTGTTGTGGAATTTAAAACATCCAATATTATTTAAAAAAAAGAAAGTCCCTTTTACAATTTATCACTTGCTTCTTATCCTAAAAGAAACCTATCAGATTTGTGTCAAAAATGCTTAAAAAATATAATTTGCATAAAAAATGTAATTCAGATATTTAAGGCTATTATTCTCTTTTGTGGTTGTCTTCTGTTGTCATTGCTTCCGGAAGCCTTCCCGATGGTGATATATTTTGGATAATCTGCAAAAAACATTATACAAATTAAAGAATTAATATGTGTAGATAACATTCGCCATAAATGTTAAAGTTACAGCCTATATACGTCCCACAGCCAGGGCACAGGCCTCTCCTGAGAGGGTTTTAGGGAAAGGAAGCGCTGCCTCAATGCCTGTTGGCGGACTTAATATGAGTGAAATATTTTTATTTAAATTTTTTTCAGACATGCAGGTCACTGTTTTCCTTCACCACCGGGCACGTGGTAAATCAACACTTAAAATTGCAATTAAAAATTTCATTGGTGCCGGCGGGGATTGAACCCGGGTTAAAACGGAGCTAAAACGACACATTTGCTATAAAGTTATCTCATTTCTTGCGTTTCATAAGAGACTGCTCAAACAGCATGATGGCGGTCCCTTTTCTTTCCTTTCACTTAAAAATACGCTTCTTTTTTCTTTTCTGTCGGTGCTTTAAATCAACGATATGTTATCAGATTTGATAAACCACAAATCCTAAAAACACTGATTTCTACCACGGATGATGCGCGACGCTATTGAATTTAAAAAGACATCCCAATTTCAATAGAGAACATGGTTGGGTGCTACCATCTGCTTGGGATTCCATAATTAATAAAATTAAATCCAAACCCAAGCATACCACTGTTAGACTTCAAGACACTGTAAGCTCGTTCTGCGTAGGTCGCACTAAAATTAATTATTATAAGTTGAAGGTAGCTTTCGTTAAGTGTGACATTGGGAATTCAAACACCTCAGTCCGTAACCAGACGCGCTGTAAATTGCGTGAAACGTCGGGAATTAAAAAAGTTAAAATTAAACACGACAAAATTCTTAAAATTAGTTTTATTCTATAGCTGCAGCTCTACCACGTTAAAATATATAACCTCTCCTTACTTAAGTAACTAAAAAAAAAAATGCATTAATATACTACTCACATAATTCCGTAGCGTCATCGCTATTTTGTCCAACTGCTCACTGGTATCCCGTAAGTGTCCCGTGAACCTGAAATACGAAATGTCAGGTATTCTTTATTTTCTTATTTGCGTTATATATAGATACCAGCTTTTTACCCGCGGCTTCGCTCGCGTGCGCTTGAATTTAGGAACATCATTAAATGCTGTTCCGTGCCAAATTTAGAAAAAATAGATCACTTTTAGAGTCACCTCGGTGTCTGTCTCTATGTCTGTCAAAGATTTTTTTTCATTCTAAAATACTATTAGACGTAGATGTTTGGTGCACAGACATGCTACAGAAACACGTGAATATATATGTCTAGAAACTCCTACTATTTTTTTTTATATCGGGCGTGTCTTCCGATTCCGATTTATCCATAAGAAAGGTAAATAAGTCTTTAAATCAAAATGTATTATTATTAATTACATTTTACTCTTTACATTTATTCATAGTTAAAGTTAATTTAGTTTTAACAAAGTATTATAATGTTTATTTGAGACATTTTATTCATATCATTGGTCCTATTTAATATTGGTTGGCACCATAAAATAGATATAGATATATTGTTTTTACTTCGAGTAGACTTGAAAATTTCATAAATACAGTTCTATAATAATGAAAACTACACATGGATTGAAACTAATGTTACGGGTTTTTTAAGCATCTTCGATGATAGTTCCGAGAAAAGAACATATCGTTGATGTGAAGCACCGAAGCTCCGGGAAGTCTACTTTAGATGACATACTTTATGTCAACATGTTTAGTATCGTCCCAACCATTATATCGGATCTGATAGACAACAAATCCTTGCAATAGAACACCGAATCCTACCAATGATGATTCGCGAGGCTATTGAAATTAAAAATATCCTAATTTTAATAGGTAAAATGGCTGAGTGCTACCATCTGCTAAGGACCCCATAATTAATAAAATTAAATTCAAACTACTACTGCATTTATTCTATTCTATTTTAACTATGACATCAGGTCGTCAAACACCTCAGTTCTCCCTCCCCTCCCGTGAAGTGCTGTAAAGTGTCCAAAACATCGGGAATTTAAAAAGTTAAAATTAAACGCGATAAAATCCTTAAAATTAGTTTTATTCCTTATAAATGTTATTCACAGTGAACGTGAGGATCACTACACTCATAAACGGGAGTTGAAAAAGGTTCGCCCTGTTGTGGCGGTGAAAGAAAATCCACCACCTCATATCGTGCCGTCGTAAGAGGCGACATAGGAAAACAAACTGGAGATGGGATGGGCTGCATCATCTTCTTGACAACAGATCAAAATAATAATAGCTGCGGTTGCCAACCCGCATTTTTACTTTTACCCTCATCTTTGCAAGCCTTAATATTTACTGTAGAGTGAAAACTAAAAGTCGAAAAAATGAATAAAATAAAAATTGCATATATTGCCCCATGAAAAGTAAAAAAGCAGCAGCTTACATGTTTCTAATGGGCACAGGCCACAGGGTGTTTGGCCAAAAAAGTGTTCGCTGCGCTGATTCCAACGCGGGATGAATGTAATGTTAATGATTCAATTATTTACATCGTATATTCAGTAGCATTGTATTATTTCATTTTATCAATGACTTGCCATTTTAGTTTATTTAGAAGTAAATAGGAGGCGCTAATATTAGATGAAATATTGAAAGCCAAAACCATACCATCTAGTAATATAAGCAATAGAAGCGAACACTTATTTATTATATCAATAAGGGATAAAGTGATGTCAATTCTCTTAAAATTTCTGTTTCTGTTAAAAAATACCATAGATTAGCCCCAAAAATACGCTATCAGCGCCGCTAGTGGTGAAAAACGATTTAATGATATCGTCATATGACCATATTATGAAATAGCAACGTTGTGTTTAGTTATTAATATCTTCAAACGATTTCTATTCATTGATTTGGTGAAGCTATATCATGACATAGTGAACAAATAGTGTTAAATATCACGAAATGACCACACCATTTCACGAAATAATAGACTACTTTATGATATATTATGATCAATTCTACGATCTGGCCACGACATACATAAAAATCTCTTGAATAAAACTATATGATAATGAAAATTTTGCATCAATTGCAGACATACCAGTTTTAATCACTTTACATAATATATATTAGTAATTGAATTAAATACCTTATCAATTTTCATATTTATGATAGACGTCACTATGATCTATTAAAATTATTACACTTTTAAAATAAAATAACAAAAATACTATAAAACTAAACGTTAGCGTATTTTAATAATTTTAAAAATCTAATCATTTAATCATATAAATGTAAGTTATTTATCACACACGCACGCACGCACGCACGCGCACGCGCACGCGCACACGCCGATCGACCGATCCGCGTATCGTAGGGCGAGCGGCCTTGATTGATACACAAATCCGAAACAACACGATTTTTAAGTTTTTTATGTTTTGTTTTTTGAATTTTTAAGTTTAAAAAGAAGTAAATAGCAATAATGTGATTAAAAATTACTTATATATGAAAGGTAACGCAATCTTTTTGTAAATTTGACGTGACAGATCTCTTTTTGCAGCAAAAAAAAGGGAACATAATGATTTATTATATTTACGCGAACACTACATATATAGGAATTAAAAAGTTAAATTAAACGCGATAAAATCCGTAAAATTTGTTACATTTAAAAAATTGAACCATTCGTTATTTTTGTAGGTTGTCGATTCACCCGCGGAGCTAGACTTAGTCTAGTGAGCAGTGCGGCTGAAACTTGTTTTATTGTACGCATAGTGCTGCGTGGACTTGTACTTTGACGGATGGGAACGCCTACGTATGGCTACTCCCCTCTATTCCGCCGGTGGCCTGTGTTGCCCTATCGGTATAAGTGTGGAGCGGGCACTAATATCTACATACACTACTACTACTATATTACATTTTATTATATTAGATATACACATATTATTTCTTGGAATCACACTAGAAGCTTCAATGGAGCCCCCATATATCAAAACTAGCAAGCAGACTTAGTTCTGCAGCATATGCTGTAAAAAAGATTAGAAGTTTAACCACTGTTGAAACAGCTAGACTAGTTTACTTCAGCTACTTCCATAGCATAATGTCGTATGGTATTTTGCTATGGGGACACGCAGCTGACACTGAAATTATATTTGTTTTGCAGAAGAGGGCCATAAGAGCAATTTATGATTTAAAGCCTAAAGAGTCGCTGCGACAAAAATTTAAGGAAATTAATATATTAACTTTGGCCTCTCAATACATTTATGAAAATGTAATGTACGTACACAAAAATAAAAGTAGTTTTACAAAAATAAGTGATATTCATTCTGTAAATACTAGGAACAGACACAAGCTAGTAGTACCAGTTACTTGACTCCATCGAGTCAGTAATTCATTCTTGGGGCGATGTATACGCTTTTACAACAAAATTCCAGAAAATATATAAAGTTTGGCCTGTTCAAAGTTCAAAAACTTTATTAAACTAAGTTTGTTTAAAAAGGGTTATTATAATATTAAGGAATTTATGGATGATAATAGCCCCTGGAAATGAGGTGATCGCTACCAAGCTGTTTCTAATTTGTTGTGTTGTTAATTTGTGTAACATCATGATTGTAAGCTGTTATTTAAAAAAAAGTCCCGCTGGGTTTCTTGCTGGTTCTTCCCAGGACAGAGGTTTTTTCCGAACCAGTGGTAATCAAACAAAAGAGTGACTTTCAATAAGTATTATTTATAATCTATATTGAATAAAAAAGTTTCTGTTTCTGTTTCTGTTTCTGTTAATATAATAATATAATATTTGATGGCTCCATGGCGCAGAGGCTTAGTAGTGTTAGTATAATATGTAGTTGTAGCACTATGGGTATGGGGAACAAGCATTTGTATGGCCTTCAGGTAATTGTACTGGGTCTGGGCGTTTGTCCTTGTGAAATTGATGTATGTAAACTGCCCCCAAGATACAGGAGAAAATCCTAGCTAGGAGATAAAATATTTAAAAGATATATATATTTCATACTGGAGAGGTAGGGATATAGTACCTGCTATAACCCCAGATGGAAAGCATGACAAAGGCGGCGAGCGACAGCACGTGGCCGACGAGCCTGAGCGGCCCCAACGCCACGGCGTCCGCCACCACGCTCACCACGAAGCCCAACACCAGCACCGCCGCAAACACCACCGGTGTTTTGATCATATTCATTATGTTCTTGCTTTCGTTTTGAGCGCGCAGCCTTTCGAAGTATTCTTCTAGTTCCTATTAACGACAGAAACAGAAGGAAATGAGACACTACAAATATCTACACTTATTCAAATATCTATATGTTAAGTGGGTTGACTGTAGTGAAAAACGAGACTGCTGATTACAAGGTCCCGGATTCGATTATCGGGACGGGTCAAAATTAGTTTTTGTATTTTCTGTATCAACCCAGTTATTCAATAAGAACTCGGAGTCTGAAAGTTTGGTGGTGTTTCAGACCGTGCTTCGGGGAACATGTAAAGTCGTTGTTCTGAGCTCGGTGTCCCTCGGGTTGCGTCGGTTGCCATCCATTGGATTAGCAGAGATAGACAGAGTGAGAGAGTAGGCACTACACACGTGTTAGTACACTCGTGCACTATAATCATCTTGGCGTGAAAGGAGCTGAGTGTTTCAAGTTCCTCTGTAAAGCCCACATATCTTCATATCCTTAATCAGCTGGTTTTGTAAATCTCGCAGTCTCCCATCGTTATTTTAAGTGTTTGAAGTTGCGTAAGACACAATTGAGTCAGTTGCTCCTTGTAATAGTCGGCCTTCACGTCCTATCCTATTTGGTAGAGACGTTTCAAGTTCAGGTGTACTACGTGAGTAAAACAATTAGGGGAAGCGCGGGGATAGAGGCGGGGTGCGGGAGCAGAAACCGCATTCCTATCATGCGTCTAATTGGCCAAGTTGTACCCACATACTTGGATCAACTCACCACCAATAGCCTCCAGCTACGAAGTGTACGTACCTGAATGAGCTGTTCCTCATAAGTCTGTGCCTTCGCGTCGCCGCCCATCTTCTTCCTGGCGTGGAAGCTGTGCAGCGCCTTGTCGCGGGCGCGGCGGTGCTCGCGCGCGAGCGCGTCGGCCGGCAGGTAGGGGCGCGCGCCGCCCGCCGCCTCCTCCATCAGCGTCTCGTACACCTCGCGCGCCTCCGCCACCGCCGACAGGTTGTTGGCCTGCGCCGTGGCCTGGACAAGTGGAAGGTGCACTCATTCAAGTAATATCTAATAATGTCCTCCAGACCGAATTTCGATTTCGGTCACGGCGACCAGTCTCAACGGAGACTAGCCATCTCCCAGGACAGGATTATAGTGTACGAGTGTATGCTCAAGCACAGGTACACGCTCCTTTTTTATGAGATAAGGGTGACAAGCGAGCACAGTCCATCTGATGGTAAGAGGTTGCTGTGGCCCATAGAGATCCTATAATCGTTTGCGAATCAAAATGCAGATGCGTTGTCAACCGTGAGGACTAAGATGGAATACCCCTTTTCCAGTAAAAAGGGTCGCCGGTTCTCTACAATTACCATACGAAACACAGAAGCATAAGCTTCTATTTTACGCTGGTTTTCTGTAAGAGCGTGGTCCTTCCCCAGTCGAGCCGAAGCATTCGTGCTGCAACTATACAATTAATATAGCTGCAGCATGGCTCTACCACGTATATATACGTATAGGACGGTAATCCGACACGACCATACATAGATCAAGCACAAAGCCAACGGCTTTACATGCTTTCTGATATACTGAGGTAAAACACCACCAACTTCCTAACTCCAGGCTACTACTGATAATTTCTCTTCTGATAATGTCCATCTGCCATTCACTGCCTTTAAAATTCGACGGCATTTTTTATGCACATTTTTCCAATCCCAAGTATCAATTCAACTGATTCGATGTACCGCGGCATCATAGTTGAATCCCAAACAATCGAAGGTAAAAATACTTTTGCATAGAACTTAATGCGTAATAATAATACTATATTTCAGATGACAATAGAGAAATCGAATCAGCGTAAGATTCTGTTTGTGACAGCGAAGATGATTTACAATCCGAATCAGATACTTATAGCAAAATTAAATTTGACAAAAAATTACTTTGCATACATCAGCTATATATATATATAGCCGATGTACGCAAAGTAATTTTTTGTCAAATTTAAAATAATGGACTTCCGCAAAGTAACGCATGATTCTATTAATTATAGCGAAATTGATATGTATGGTTAGTACTTGTGTATATATTTGCTATAGATAATAAATAAAAATATAAATATATAAAATATATCATTTTTTACCTTTGTAATGAAAAAGTTTAGTTTATGTATTGTATAATATCAATATTTATTCAATACTCATATCAAATGCGTCGAGTGTGATTAAAAATTTTAAATTAACACGCTTTTTCAAATCGTCTGCCACGGCTTTAGCCCCCACTTCTCTGTCTAACATTTGGTAAATTGTTCTAAATCAGCCGCATATCCCCATAGCAAAATCCCATAAGACATTATACTATGGAAATAACTGAAATAAACTAATCTAGCTGTCTCGATACTAGTGAGATCTCTAATCTTTTTTACAGTATAAGCTGCAGAGCTTAGTCTGATTTCTAGTTTGGATATATTATGGGGGCCCCACCGAAGCTTTACGTCGAGAGTGATGCCAAGAAAAACAGAGGATTCAACAGGGCTCAGTTAAAAACACACTGGTATTCAGATTTTTAACATTCGTTATTGTAAATTTAATACATTTAGTATTATCGCCGTATAAATGCAGATTATTAACGTTAAACCAATGCACTAATTTTGATATAGCATTATTCACTTCGTCACATCAAATTGATAGACGTTTAAGTTTAAATATCAAGGAAGCATTAGCAAATAATACTATATCATGATTATCCCCTACAAGGGAAGGTAAGTCATTAATATACACTAAAAATAGGAATGGGCAAAGAATCGAGCCCTCAGGGACACCCATCTTTACGGACGACCCGGAAGAACTTTTACCATTGATAATAACTTTCTGCATTCAATTACTTAAATATGAAATAATAAGTTTGAGCGCTGTGTTCTTGACACCATACTACTATAGGTTCCTGATTAATGACTCATGGTGAACATAGTCGAAGGCCTTGGAAAGGTCACAAAACACACCCAAAGCATCCTCTGAATTCTCCCATGCACAAAAAATATGTTTTATACGTTCGACTCCGGCGTTGGTAGTCGAGCGACCTCTTGTAAAACCAAGTTGATTTTTATGAAGCAAATTATTTATATTAAAAAAAAAACTTAACATCTGCTCTAAAATATTTTTTCATAAATTTTACTTAATGTTGGTAGTACATAAATTGGTCTAAAATTGGCGGGGTCTAATGTACTACCAGATTAAAAAAAGGTATGACTGTACTATGTTTCATTGGATCAGGAAACACCAGATTCGACGCTTGTATTAAAAATTGTGGCTAGCTAAGGTGCTACAGTATCTTTTATAGATGCAATAACTTTAACGGAAATCCCCCATAAGTCTGCTGATTTCTTAACATCAATATTTTTAAAATATTTAACGATATCTTTTGGCAATACTTTAGAATTTAAAAGTATTTGAACAAGACTTTACTTTTTGTTTAAGCAATGATTCGGCAACAGTAGGAGGAGAATTTAATGATTTTGTTGTCAAAAAAGGAACATCATTAAAATGTTTCTCAAAAGCCATAGCAACTTTTTGATCAGATTGAGTTAAATTATTGTTAATATTCAATTGAAAATACGAGTTCCATGGTTTGACCTTGCCCGTTTCACTATTAATTATACTCCATGTCATTTTAATTTTATCGGAGACAGTTTTAATTTTGTTGCTTATAGTAAAGCCTGTGGAGCATATTTAAAAAAAAATTTGAATAAATAAATAATACGTTTATTTCGGTAATCTTGTTAACAACATAATACTAAGACTTCCCATTGAGTAATCAGAGGATACTCGTGTTCGGAATGACCCTCTATTTCCATTAAGGACTACAAAAAAAGTAAGATTACAAAAAGTTTAACCTCTAGAAAATTTGTAACTAGTATGTGTATATTAAGAAGTGTGTAAATGTGAGTGTAGGAGTTTTGTTGTATGTATGATGTAGGGGTGTGTGTGTGTGTATGTGTTGGTGGATGAAGAGAGTATAAGTAAGAAGACTAGTTGCCTTGCAAAATAAAATTTTACTGATCAAATATGAAAGATGGCATACTGTTAGACTGTGTAAATGTATATATGTAAGATGTAGGTGAGATATATTTCAGACAATTCTATTTAAAAGATTTTCAACCTCATCATAAGTCACTGTATACAACCAATGCATTAAAGTTTTTTTGCATATATTTAATTGCATATGATATATTTTAAGTATTTTATTTAACTTATTGTATATAAAAGCAGACAGACATGGGTACTGTCTAATAGCAAAGACAGTACGTACAAGAGGTATAGGCGCCACAATATCAGTTCTTCTCTTTGTTTGAAGGGATTCATTAAACGGAAGGGATTTTAGAATGAGGTTAAGAACATAAAGCTTTCTAACTGAGAGAATTTTACTAATCTGATATAGGGTGTTACTAGAGAATCTATGGGGTTTGAAATACATGACTTTTATAAGAGACCTCTGTGCTCTTTCCAGATCTAAAAGTTGGTCTTGATGGCTCCTTCCCAGATTGGGATGCAATAGGAAATTATAGATTGTACTAAGGCTATATAAATTTTATTTAATAGAGTGGAGTAAGATTATCCCTCAGGCATTTCGAATATGTTTTTACATACTCTCTAAATATAACACTATGATTATATGATCTTTCATTATAAAGCTCGTATAACTTTCATCTACTTTTATAAATTCCTATTGTCGCCCATTCATTAAATTATTTGCAACTGTTTATAGACAAAGTTTTAGAAGTAAATATTCTATTATATTCACAAGTTATAATTTTAAATAATGAACCATACAAATAATCAGCACTATTTTTAAATGAAAGTGATGGAAGTCCTTTTACTACGTTACTTCTAAATCTCTCCAAACGATGTTAATTTATTGGAACAAACACAAATTTCTGATTTTTGTTTTTGTGTATATAAGACAATTAGACCAACTGTCCACTGTGATCTGAACTTAAATTTTGAATGATTGATTTATGCAAGGGCTTAACATGTAGTAGTCATTAGTCAAATATTTATAATGAAAAGCCCCGACGCTAATTTCGCTTTGTGGTGTTTTTGGGTTAATCACAACGTGTCATATATCGCTTTGTGATTAAATAATAAATTAAAAACAAAACATCGCATTGTGGACGATTGCTTCACCCAGTGCTTTCATTGCATTTGAAGCTTAAACGTCCAGTGTAATTTAATGCCTCGGCCACACTATGCTCGCCGCGCTGCTCCTCGAACTGCCGCGACGTTGCCCTCTCTACCTACACAATGCTCTACTCGCGCAAATAATCGCGACGCTCCGCACTAGGTCGCTCGCGTTTGCAACACAATGGTTGTTGAAACTGCGGCAGCATGTGCTATATGCATTTATAGTATAGCTATTTATATCAATGTCATAAAAAAGAAATATACGCCGTCGTTCCCACCAACAGAGATGGTGGATGACATATATTCACCGCAATAGAACGACGCTTCCGTAACGAGCCCCCGATTCGGACTGCGTTCGCGCGATTATGTAGACGGCTACTCACGCCGCTGTTGCCAGTCCTTTGACTCGCGCCAAAAAAACCGTCAAAACAGGGAGCGATGGGCATAACGTGCGGTATGATGAGTATTGTGGCCACACTACGTCTCTGCCTCCTTTCCTCGCTACTTCCCATGCCACTCAACGAGTGTGTGGCCAGGGGGTGAAAGTAACATTAAGACAATATGTCATCAATTAATTTATCGCGGAGCTAGAACTACTACTTACTGCTGATTTGATGGAATTATTTGTATGTGTAATGGAATCATTATTGTAATTAAATAAAATTTTATCGAAATAAGCACAAAAGTGCAAAACGCGTACGCAAAAGCCACCGTGAGAAACATCGTGTTATTAATGTTTTTGATGGCAGACGTATTGGCAATCACACGTTTCACGTTTTTCCCGTCGCCAATACGTTACCGACCTGGCGATAAATACCGCCATCTACCGGAAGTCATAACATCCTTCTGGCATATCCTAAAGCCACCTCTTGGTCACCTAGGGGAAGTAATTGGGTGGATTCTCTTTCGCCTCTACCAATACTTTTTTTTATAGAATAAGGGTCCACCTGGCAGTAAGTGAATCTAGTAGCCAATAGATATCTACATCAATCCTTGATTAAGAATCCAAATGCAGATGCGTCATCACCCCTGAGGACTAAGATAGAATGTCTCGTTCCAGTAAAAAGGATCTCCGGTTCTCCTACATTCACCATATGAAACATAGCATCGTTAAGCTGCTATTTCATGCTGGTATTATTTAAGAGCGTGGTCCTTCCCCGGTCGAGCCGACCCATTCTACAACTATAATACAGCTGCAATGTGGCTCTATCACATTAAAAATTCTATTAGTTTTAAAAGATAAACTCTTACTTCTAGAATGGTCTGAGGAACTGGTAATTCACTTCCATTGAACACTTCCATGTAAGCCTTAATGTAGTGGAACAGTTCCTTCGCCTTCAGCGTCTCTCCCGACATCACCTTAGGCTTCAAGTTCTTCGGTGCCAGCAACATTGGCACGAGGTCTTTCAGCTGCTTCTTGAACTCCGCGTCTATGTCTGTCGGTATTATAGAATAGACTAAAATAGAACATCTAATCTTCCTATCGGACGGAGCAAAGTACACACAATTTCCTGGAATGTCAAAGCCTAAACAAATATTATAAAGCAGAAATTCCAAGTGTGACGAAACATTTTCGTCATACAAAATGAAAAATAATAGAAAAAAAAAACTGAAGGCCAGAGGCAGATTAAATATCGACATCGCCCTAGGCTAGCACATCATCGGCGCCCTCTAGCGGCCATAAATTATAAATTATAACTACCCATTTTGCAAATAAACAATATCTAATATATAAAATTCTCGTGTCGCGGTGTTTGTTACCAAACTCCTCCGAAACGGCTGAACCGATTCGTAAGAGTTTTTGTGTGCATATCGGGTAGGTCTGAGAATCGGCCAACAACTATTTTTCAAACCCCTAAATGATAAGGGTGATCCACCCCTAAATATTTTTTTTAATTTTTGACAAAAAAAATTTATTTTTATTTTATTATGATTCAGCATTGAAAAATACATAAAACTGCAAATTTTCACAAACGTTCTACGATCAACCCCTGTTTTTGATCGCGATTTTTAAAACTAAAAAATATTTCCTAGAAATAATGTATATGGCAAAACAACGTTTGCCGGGTCAGCTAGTTATAATTTACAATATAGCTTCAAAATAATGATGACACGAGTACTCCAATTACAGGTGGGCGTGAATGAAAAATGTGATCAGAGCATGAGGGCGATGTAGGAGTAAACAAATAGATAATTTTTTTTAAATTTTAAAACTTGCTTTTTAACCTTGCGCCTCTAGGCACGTGCCTAGTTTGCCTTAAAGATAATCTGCCACTGGTGAAGGCTAACCGCCGCTTAAATTTTCACCTAATGGAGTAGGTATATAATATTTTCTATGTGAATGGGTATCTAGGTTGTGGCCTCGTTGCAATCTATATTTATAGCTCAGTAAAATTTTCAGTGATACTTTTGTTGCTATGTTATTATGCAAGGACTTCCAGCAAAGTATATTCCGGTAATGTTGCTTTAACTGTGTACGTGAAGTCATATCGAGGCTATAGGCTAAGTAATATTGACCAAAGAGTATAGTAATATATGACATTGACTTTGACAGCTATACAATTAACCCTACAAATTGCCACTTACGCTAGAAATAACTCGCTTACGAGCGGTTTTAGTTATCATCTATGTTTTAATTGTTCTAAACTTCAATGTAAAAGCGAAGTACCTAAAATGGGGTGAATAGAAATCGCGGGGTGAATAGACACAAGTCTGGTTATTTGATAAAGTTGTCTCTAGGTTTTTCTACAGCTCGGTAACGTCTGTTTATTACTACTGTTTATTATTTGCCAACATTTTTCCTTTATTTTGGTAAGCTTTAAATTAGTATCAATTTTGATGACAGTATAGAAAAGGTACAGTATTATAAACGTGTGAGTACAAGTGGTTTTATGCTGTATAAAACTTTTAGTTAAACATCAAGTTCTTCATTGTTTCCTTGTTGCAAATTTTTTTTAGGGAGTTCAGTTTCTCATCTATTTAATAATAGATGAGAAACTGAACACCCTTATTATTAATAGTATTAATATACAAATATGAATATCGATATTCAACGATTTTATTATTTTAAATAGGAAAATCAGGATACTGGTATTTTTTCTCGAATACGAGGTGAATAGATACGACTGAGGGGTGAATGAAAACGCCTTTGGGGTTAATAGAAACGAAGAAAGGGGTGAATATATACGAATGAGGGGTTAATAGAAACATGATTTTTAGGGTTGTAAAAAATTATTTGCACCATTTACTTACTACATAAATTAATTTAAGTATCTAGCTAATTGAAACTAAAATTAAAAAAAAACGTTTAAACCATATTAAAGGTATTTAAAAGTCTTCTATTATAAATGTTAAATTTTGATATTTGTTATACGTTAAAATCCCAAATACTTGAGGTTTTACCATTACACCAGATAAATGTTCCTGCAGTAAATATACTTAGTGTGCTCACATGATTTAGTTCTATCTAGTATATAAATATATCATTCATTATACTTGTATATTACTGTTTAACAGAGACGCTCGGTATACGAGTTAAAAAAGTATCTAAGCGGTGCGGAATAGGTGTGACGCGAGTTATTATAGCTTCAAGTCCCCATATTATGTAAATTTACATTTATGTACTAGTACTTACATAATTTTATAAATAAGTAATAGTGATTTTTAATCTTATCTTGTTACCTACAACTTAAAATACCACAGGTTATTAATCAAAACACGTAGTATTATAATTGGTGTTATATAGTTTAACAAACTTTGAATCATTTTTTTTATTTTTATTTTCATTACTAAAAATATGTTCAAAACTATGTAAGCAGTGGCTTATTTATCTAATGACTTTGTGTCGGACATGCTTACGCTGCAAAGCAGTTAAATTACATTACTCTGGTATTTTTAATTTATATAATATGGAATTGTATAAATATTAGATTTATTAACTAATTATTTTTTATAATGACAATTGTTATGTAGTTATGTTTTCTTTCATTTGACTCACAAGCTCACAACCTACATACTACAACAAAAGTAAATTTGACAACCCTGGCATTTTTTCTATATTCACCCCTATTTCGTATCTATTAACCCCGGATTCCCGGTATATAGAAACAGACTACTTTTTTTCTAAAATACAACGAATATGCACGTTTTTACTCGTTTGAAGCATTAATGTTCGATAAACCACAACAAGACTCACAACATTAAAGTGTTTTATCATCAGTTTATATACAATATATGTAAGAAAAACAGTGTAGACGTTGAAAGTTGTGTCTATTCACCCCATTTTACGGTATTTATTTATTTGTAATATATAGCCTGTTATTACTTTAAGCTCTAAGGGCGCAAGAGTAAGACAAGTGTAAACTCAAACTCAACATTATCAAAACTCAAGTCTAGTCCACACTACACTCCTGGTCCAGACCTTATTTTTCATATATATCATAGACAATATCAATATTTTATTTTTTCATACCTGACAATTTACCGTTGAACTCGGGGCTCGTTGCCACTTTCATGCCTGGATGCGGTAACAGAAAGCACGACAACTTCGCAAAGAACGATTTGATCTCTCGCCGAAGAGTCTTCAATTCTTCGTGTTGGTTTTCATTCACCTGGAACATTTAAATTTTATCTCAGTCGTACGCAGTGAAATATTTACGCCTTGCTCGTTCTTACGTTTTTCGTTTTCGGAACTTTTAGGTTTTAAACCTATACAGGGTTATTTTGCAATACCCGGCCGAGAAGGTTCAGAATAAGTAATATAGGCAAATGGTGAAGAAACATTTATTAAAACATTCTGTCCCTTTTTTTTTAAATTCAAAATGCGTGGTAATGCATTATATATATATATATATGGAGTATATATATATATATGGAGTATATATATATATATATATATATATATATATATATATATTTATACCGACATTTAACTGATATTATATATATATATAATATAAAAATGAATCGCTTAATGTGTTGCTAAGCGCAAATCTCGAGAGCAGCTGAACCGATTTCACTAATTCTTTTTTTATAATATTCCTTGAAGTACGAAGATGGTTCTTACGGAGAGAAAAATTTAAAAAATTGCCTGAAAAAGTCTAAAAACAACACTTTTCTATATTCCCATACAAAAGATTCGCAATAATACTGTTGCGCGCCACTATTAATATCTTGTACATGGCAACACTAGTTACACTAGCGCCCTCTAGTGTCGAGTAAATGAAAGTATTGCGCGCCACTATTAATGTCTTGTACATGGCAACACTAGTTACACTAGCGCCCTCTAGTGTCGAGTAGCAGAACTAGGAGAGTCGAGATCCTTCCAGAAATTTCGGGACCGATATGTACTCGAACATTCTAGATGTCGCTACAGTAGAAGGTTCTGGAAACTATCTGAGGCCCTATATAAGGTCGGTATAGACCACGACCGAGGCAGTATTGAATTGGCGATACAAGAGAATACTTGGAAGCGAAATAACGGCGAACTGTGTTTTATTATTAGTGTGTTTTAAGGTGTAATTAGTGTCCGTAATTAAAGTGTCAATTTTGGTAATTTAATCGGCAGTTTTTAATTGTCTCGAACCTCAAGCTCGTAACAATTGGTGTCAGAAGTGGGATCAAATATGCCGATTTTACCTAAAGACGACACGGAGGGTATTCGTACCCGAAGTCAACGCCAACAGGAGACGGACCAGAGACGATTTGGTAATGCAACGCCGCAAACGTCGGAGGGCCAGTTGCTAACCACGGAGGCTGGCCCGTCAGCAGCTCCTGCATCTGCAGCACCTGACTTAGGTGCTCTGATGATGATGCTGCAGGATCAGGCTCGCCGACAGGAGGAACAGGCCCGCCGATAGGAGGAACAGGCCCGCCGACAGGAGGAACAGGCCCGCCGACAGGAGGAACAGACCCGTCGGCTGGAAGAGCAGCTGCAGCGCGGTATGGAAGAACAGATGCTCCTCAGGAAGGACCTTCACGCTACCTTCGGGAAAGAGATAAAGGAGGTGAAGGATAGGGTTGCTCAACATGACAACCGCCTGTCGGAAGCTGAAACCCGAATCGACCAAGTGAACAATCGGGTTGACAACGTGATGGCTGATGTAAAGAAAACGCTGGACGACCTCAAACTTGGGGATGGAATCACAGCTCCCGTGGTAGCTACAACACCTTCGCTACGTGGATTCAAAGTGCCGCCGTTCGACGGGAGTTCTTCCTGGTCGGCCTACAAAATCCAGTTCGAGGCTGTCATGAAAGCGAACGGCTGGAATAAAAGTCAGGCCATGACTGCTCTCACCCTAGGCCTACGCGACCAGGCCTTAACTGTTCTGGAAGCTCTCGGTAAGGAAGTAACTTACGAGCAGCTCCTTGAGGCATTGGAGGCAAGATATGGCGATGCTCACCTGGAACACGTCTTTCGTGCGCAGCTCAAAGATCGCGTGCAACGCAGTAACGAAAACCTGCAGCAGTGGGCCCTTGAGGTGGAGAAGCTGGTTCGAAAAGCGTACCAGTCTGTACCTGTGCTCATTGTAGGGAACCTGGTGCAGACTTTCATCGACGGCATCCGAGACCTTGAAGTCAGAGCTGCTGTGAGGCTCGGGCACCACGAGACGCTTAAGGACGCCCTGACCCATGCACTGGAGGTGGAAGCCGTGCGGCAGGATCATCGTTCCCACCGCGTCAGGGAGGTTGCAGCAGCTACAGTTCAGGACCGCAATAAGGGCTACAACCCTAGGTGCTACGGCTGTGGGGAAAGGGGCCATCTTCGATCCAGCTGCCCTAAACGAACTGTAGAAAGGGAAGGTGATCGATCTCGAGAGGGTAGTGCGGATAATAGCACCGCCCAGCAGCAGCAGGGAAACGAGTAAAAGCCAGGACTGCGGGGCGGGTGCTGGCTGATGTTAAAAGAGCCCCAAGGATTTCGATCTCACAAACCCATGATGGGAACAGCCTAATCATCAAGGGCGAAGTCAACGGAACGCGGTGTAAACTGACCATAGACACTGAAGCCTCTCGCACGGTTGTCAGTTCCCAACTTATAAGTCGGTTCCTTGGGGACTCCGCATACAACCGAGAACGCATTAATTTGGTGACAGCCACCGGTCAGCGCATACCCGTCCGTGGAGAGAAGGAGATGGAGTTGAAGCTAGGCAACATGATCTACCTGCATAATGTCATCGTGGCTGATATAATGGACGACTGCATCCTGGGCCTAGACTTTATGAGGAAGAATTGTTGTGAGATCGACGTTAAGCAAGGTGTTTTGAAATGTGGACAAGAAGAACTTTTCGTGGAAGGGGCGTTACCAGGGAATGTGTACAGCCTTAAGAAGATTGTTCTTCCGCCGAGATCGGAAACGATTGTGCCGGTTAGTCTTCCTCGGAGTCCTGGGCAAGCTCATCGTTGTGTACTCGTGGAAAGGGTAGACAATGACCTTCCATGGAAAGTGGCTCGAACCTTGGTCAGAACCACCGACATCTCAGGAGTATGTGTGTTGAACCTTTGTGATCAGGAACAGATTATAGAAAAAGGCACATTGGTTGGTACTAGTGAGGAAGTGGATTGGTTGCGTCGATGCGAATATCTATCGACCGGGACCCCCAGCAAGGATGGACAAACGATAGTGACCACACTTTTAGAAGACTGTCGCAGCGTTCTTTCCCCGAATGAAATGGTCAAGGCGAAGAAGTTGTTACTCAAGTACGCCAATGTTTTCTCGTCAAACGAAGCTGACATAGGAAAGACTGGCTTAGTTCAACACAAAATAAACACAGGACAAGAATTGCCTATTCGTCAGCGGCCAAGAAGATTGCCTGTAGCACGTGAAAAGGAAGTGGAAACCATGATTGAGGGAATGGTGAAGGATGGTGTTATTGAACCTTCATCTAGTCCATGGTGTTCACCTGTGGTGCTGGTAAAGAAGAAGGACGGCAGCGGCAGCATGCGGTTTTGTGTAGACTACCGTCGTCTGAACGACGTTACGAAGAAGGACAGCTATCCCTTGCCAAGAATTGATGACATGCTTACAGGCGTAAAGTGGTTTAGTACGCTGGACCTGAAAAGTGGCTACTGGCAGGTTGAAATTGACCCTAATGACAAGGAGAAAATTGCATTCTCCACAGGAAAGGGTCTGTGGCAATTTAAAGTCATGCCGTTTGGATTGTGCAATGCTCCAGCAACGTTTGAAAGGTTGATGGAGCTTGTACTTACCGGGCTAATTGGAGATGCCTGTCTGGTCTATTTGGATGACATCGTCATCGTAGGCCGTACGCTTGAGGAACACCTTCAAAACCTGGAACGCGTGCTCATGAAGATCCAGAGTGCCAACCTCAAGTTGAGTCCAAAGAAGTGCTCACTATTCAAACGGCAAGTTAGTTTTTTGGGGTATGTAGTGTCGGAAGAAGGTATCCGCACGGATCCAGAGAAAATTGCTGCTGTCAAGGAGTGGCCGGTTCCAAAAGACAAGACACAGGTTAGAGCATTTTTGGGTTTGTGCTCTTATTATCGGCGATTTGTGAAGAACTTTGCAGATATAGCCAAACCTCTGCACAAGCTAACCGAGGAGAAGCGACATTTCTGCTGGGATGAAAGTTGCGATATTGCATTCCAGGAGCTCAAGAACCGCTGTGCAAAACACCTATTTTGGGGTACCCTGATGCGGGCAAGGAATTCATAGTTGACACAGACGCAAGTGATATAGGACTTGGCGGTGTGTTGTCTCAACGGAATGGTGATCAAGAGATTGTGATAGCGTACTTCAGCAAGTCGTTGTCAAAGCCGGAAAGGAACTATTGTGTCACAAGACGAGAATTGCTTGCTGTGGTAAAGTCCTTGCAGCATTTTAGCAAATATCTCCTGGGGCGGAAATTTTACTTACGAACTGACCATGCTGCACTGAAATGGCTATTGCAGTTCAAAAATCCTGAAGGACAAGTTGCGAGATGGATTGAACTACTACAGGAATACGACTTTGTGACCGAACATCGCAGCGGGAAATCTCATGGCAATGCAGATGCATTATCAAGAAGACCTTGCCCTGAAGATTGCAAGCATTGTACTAGACAAGAGGGTAAAGAAGTGGTATCTGCGAGGATATTCAGGACAGACCAGCTCAGCAATGAATGGAAGGACAGCCTACAACATGCACAGCAGGAAGATTCGGACATTAAGCCGATTCTGGAATGGATGAAGGCCAGTGCTCCTAAGCCCAAGTGGAGCGACGTCTCAGCAATGAGTTCGACCACGAAAAGCTATTGGGCCCAATGGGACAGCTTGCTGATTCAGGATGGAGTCCTGTGCCGTAAATGGGAAAATGGTCGGGGAGACAGGTGTCATTTGCAAATGGTTGTCCCTAAGGCTAAAGTACCGGATGTCCTACAGCTGTACCATAGTGGTTGTTCAGGAGGCCACCTGGGAGTTAAGCGAACTCTCCTGAAGATCCGAGAACGGTTTTACTGCGTCCACTGTCGTGACGATGTCGAGGACTGGTGCCGCAAATGTACAAGTTGTGCGGCTGTAAAGGGACCTCAAATTCGTAGTAGAGGCGCATTGAAATTGTACAATGTTGGTGCACCATGGGAGAGGATAGCCATTGACGTTGCGGGGCCGTTTCCAGAAACTGAAAGTGGTAACAAGTATTTCATGGTAGTGATGGATTACTTCACTAAGTGGCCAGAAGTCTTCGCCATTCCAAATCAAGAAGCTTCAACAGTTGCAGATAAACTAGTTCATGAAGTCTTCTGTCGTTTTGGAGTACCTTTAGAGATTCACAGCGATCAAGGAAGGAATTTTGAGTCTCAAATATTCCAGGAAACTTGCCGAGTTATGGGTACTCAGAAAACACGAACAACTTCTTACCACCCACAATCTGATGGAATGGTAGAAAGATTTAATCAGACATTGGAGAGGTACCTAGCAAAAGTTGTGGAAAAACGGCAACGAGACTGGGACAGGCACATACAACCGTTTTTGTTGTCATATCGAAGCGCTGTTCACGAAAGTACATCAGTGACACCAGCTTTCGCAAACTTTGGGAGAGAATTGCGGCTGCCTGCAGACCTGATCACCGGAATACCACCTGATGCCCCACGCAGTATAACCGATTATGCAAATGACTTGCGGAACAAAATGAATAACATTTATGAGCACGTCAGACAGACGGGCCAGCAAACGTCTGAGAAGATGAAAACACGGTATGACCGCAAAATGAACAACAAGGGGTTTGATGAAGGTTCACTAGTGTGGTTACACAATCCAGTTCGCAGCAAAGGGAAATCTCCTAAGCTTCAAGCTAAATGGGACGGACCGTACCGGATTGTGACAAGGATCAATGATGTAACCTACCGGATACAGAAAGGTGCCAGAGGTACTCCTAAGATTGTCCATGTGGATCGACTGGCGCGTTATTATGGGACCAATAATGCTCGGGACGAGCATGTCTTAGGAGGGGGCAGTGTTGCGCGCCACTATTAATATCTTGTACATGGCAACACTAGTTACACTAGCGCCCTCTAGTGTCGAGTAAATGAAAGTATTGCGCGCCACTATTAATGTCTTGTACATGGCAACACTAGTTACACTAGCGCCCTCTAGTGTCGAGTAGCAGAACTAGGAGAGTCGAGATCCTTCCAGAAATTTCGGGACCGATATGTACTCGAACATTCTAGATGTCGCTACAGTAGAAGGTTCTGGAAACTATCTGAGGCCCTATATAAGGTCGGTATAGACCACGACCGAGGCAGTATTGAATTGGCGATACAAGAGAATACTTGGAAGCGAAATAACGGCGAACTGTGTTTTATTATTAGTGTGTTTTAAGGTGTAATTAGTGTCCGTAATTAAAGTGTCAATTTTGGTAATTTAATCGGCAGTTTTTAATTGTCTCGAACCTCAAGCTCGTAACAATACTTAAAAGTCAATTTGAACTTTAATACCATACCATAAAGTTTAAGTGTTAGTGGAGGGGTTCCGAAAAGGCAAAACAATTGAGTGACGTTAGTATCGTATAAATATTAATGTCAATATTTGTCAATAATTTCTACACACCGGCAGATAGCTGATGTTATAAGGAGTAACTTGGGCTGCTTTTATTTTACGGTTCTGCGAAAAATAACTTCACGCGGGCGAAGTCGCGGGGAACAACTAGTATATAATATAATGTCAGTTAAATATCGGTATAATTGTGTTTACAAAGGAGAAGGAGATGTTTCCATACATTCTTGGGCCCAAGTGTTAACAAGATGAAAGTAGGGCCAAACCTATAGAAATAACTTTTTAATTTTAACTTGATTGCTTTAGCATCGTCTAGTGTCAGTAGTGTTGCCCAAAATCGGTCTTGGTCTTGTTCTTGCATTTTTGCAAGACCAAGACCAAGAACAAGACCGCCTCTTTTTAGCAAGACCAAGACCAAGACTGACCGTGCAAGATTTGCGCAAGAACAAGACTAAGCTTGCGAGACTCTTGCGTCTTGCAGTTAGGACTAAGTGTCGTTTCAGGGAGTATAGGAGTTCGGGTATACGCTTAGGGACTCTATGAGACGCAAAAAAATATAATGAAAAAAAAAATTGGAAAATTGGACTTATGCGCATTACGAACAATACCATAAATATACATAGCGAATGAAAATATCCATTAAAAGAAAAAAGAGTGCATCCCTAGTTTTGACCATCGGCACTTTGATAGTGCGCGGCGTCTTGTTGTCGGCGTCATCAAAGGTTGGATACTGACCTGTCAAAGAAATTGTGAAGCTATTCGAAAGTACAAGGTCAAGATACACGTGCCGGCGGCTACTATTGATGTCGCATACAATCGTCGCCGCCGCGCCACACGCTCTTAGGGTTATCAGATGAAAAAATCAAAAGTCTAGACAAAAGGCCTGATTTCCCGTGAAAATTCCTGAGATTTTTTACAGTTTGAGAAATTTCTCTCCAACGTACTTAAAAATTTAAAAAAAAGTCAACATTATAGGCAGGGACATCGTTCTTATGACAGCAGTGTCGCACACTCACTCAGTTCCACCCCATTGCGAAGATTGGACTGTTTTAACCATACTCAAGTAAATCATCATCAATCAATCTCAATTTAAAACGAAATATATGCTTTAACCGTTTTCAAGACAATAATAGGTAATTCACGATTACTAGAGATAATGCCTATTTGTCAAGATATATTTGCAATTACAGCCCAGAATGTAAACGTAGAAAGATTTTTTCTATTATGGGGACTCAATGGTCGAATGAATACTTAAAGAAAAAACCTTACTTAAAACGATATCTTCACATATTAAGTATGATAAAACTGTTTAAGTACCTACTTGGATAAATAAAATTTGATTTTTAATTGTGCAATTATTACCAAAGGAAGATTATTTTTAGTTTGTATTGAAAATTCTAAAAATCCTGAGATTTCAGGAGATTTCCAAAATCCAGCCGCAATCCTGAGAAGAGTCCAAAAATCCTGAGATCTCAGGACAAATCCTGAGATATGGTAACCCTACACGCACTACATTTGACACTGTTTGATTGCCGCCACAGAGTACATGTTTCAAAGAATAAAATAAGTTTCCGGGTGCTCAGAATGGACACGAATACATTATCCTGATCTCGCAAGAAATATTGTAATTAGATAATAGGTAGGTATCATAATAATTTATTCTAGTAAGTAATTATTATAAAATTAACTATATGGATTTATAACAATTACTTACTATTATTGTTATTATTATTACCTAAAAGATAAACATGTTCAGTAAGTTCACTGCAAATCTCGACTTTTGCAAGTGTGTGTTTTTAAAACACAAAGCGCTCGAATATGTCGTCACACATTTGATAAATATGGTTGACACCATAGCACTTTTAAAACACTTGAAATGTGTAAAAATGGATCTGGATTTTGTCTTCAAGGCTTAGTTATTAAGGAGTTGAAGGGGTACCTAGGTAAACCCAGAGCCGTCATCTCGGAAGACATTTTAGACTGTTGGAGGACGCATGAGACAAAATATCCGATTTTATCGAAGATGGTCCGTGATTTTCTTTTAATACCCGCAACTTCAGTACCTGCTGAGCGATTATTTTCTAAAGCATCATTAGTAATTAGAAAACATAGAAATAGGTTAAGTGATGAGTCAGCCAGATGGTTACTTTGTATTAATGCTTTGTCAAAAGAATAAATATAAAGTAACAATAATGTCAAAGCTGTTGTGTACATACTGTGAAGTAATTTAATTTGCATCGTATTTTATTTTTTATTTAAATAAATGGTATATTGTATAACTCTTTTATTCCATTTCATATATGGTGAGGGTCCATCAATCTCTTTCTAGAGAGATAATGTTATTTAAAATACAGTGTAGTTATTGCCATTAATTTGTTTTTATATGTATGTTTAATCATGTTTTAGCACATGTAAGCTTATTAAATGTAAACGTTTATTAAGAAACTGACGCCCGTGGCCGTGGGACACGATAGATAGCTCAGTTGGTTAGAGCATCGGCACGGATCGCTTAGGTCGTGGTTTCAAACCCCACCCGGTGTCAGTTGATATTTCGAATTTCTCATTAAATGTTTAGACATTTATTAATATGGTTGGTCTTTACTATGGCTATGTTAATTCAAGCTCAATATGTACCTACTCTGTTAAGTTGTTTTAAGATCTAAAGTAACGTTTAATAAATAATAATAGGCTAATAGGTCATTGCGAGACTTGCGAGACTCTTGCTGCAAGACCAAGACCAAGACCAAGACTGGGAGCGCAATACCAAGACCAAGACTGGGAGCGCAATTCCAAGACCAAGACCAAGACCAGGTGTATTCGCGCAAGACCAAGACCAAGACTTGCTAAGTCTCGTCTTGTTCTTGCATTTGGGCAACACTAAGTGTCAGTAAGAGGTAATAAAACAACATAAAATTTTTTAAAGTATAAATCTAAATAAGGTGGAGGCAGTTTACAACTTATGTATAAGTTGCACAAGGATAAACATCCAAACTCGGAACAGTTATTTGTAGACCATACAAATATTTGGTACGTGCGGGATTTGAACCCGCTGCCCCCAGCACCGCAACTCATTCAAACATTTGCACGTTTTATTTTATTGGCTAAAAGTTAAATCTTATTTAAACAAAACAAACAGCATACCTCGAGTCTCTTCTCCAACAACATTTGCCCACCTTCAGCGCCGTATGGATATTCATAAGGCACGCTCCAGTCCCTCACCAAGAACAGTAAGTCCTGGAAGGGCTTTCCTTCTGTCTTCTCCAGCGCCACTCTGCCGTAATCTGTGAAAAGCTTAAATATAGGACTTAATTAAAATATATTTACAAATATACATTAACAGAAACGTTAAGCCAGATTGGTTTTATAGAATAAGGTAAAAAATTGTGATGTTTAGAACTTTAGATACCACATTATCTATACTCTATCTACACAATATATACAAACATACGCATTATATAAAGTTTTAGCCACCCTTATATCATCAAAGTCAGCAGCAGTCCTCATCACAAAACCCAAAATCTTACTAACTACTTTGCAAATGGATGTCATGTGATTGTGAAAATTTAATTTAGAATCTAATATTAAACCTAAGTCGCGTATGTCATATACTCTTACCAAAGGCGCGTCATATAAGTTGTAATAAATAATGACAGAATTCTTTCTTTTTTTATTTTTAAAATACTATATTGTAGGGAATGAGGGTAAAGAAATAAATAAAAGAAAATATGAACAAATGAAGGTAATATCCCACTTGTTTTAGCAGTATAAAGTATCGCACAGGCGACTAAGACGCAACAGTCTGTAATTCTACGAGTCTCTCTATCGTTACTGTGCCCGCTGGGGTATTCTACTAGTGTAGGCAAGGAAGGTCGTGTTGCTGAGAGGCTGCCCTGTGTTGCATTGAGATGGGTAGTGATGCTGTTGGTTTGCGTACTTTGGTGTTATCATGTAATTGGGGTCCTGATAGTAAGCAGGGTTTGTTACCGAGTAGTGTTATTTTATTTAAATACTTTGAGAATAATTTCTAACATCAGAAGTGGGATTAAAGCCTTTTCTTGTAGCTTTACATTGAAATTACTTATAATATAACATATTCTTGTATTAGTAAAATACGCGTAGTTTGAGAACAAAAACTAACTTTTTTATCAGCAAATCATTGAGTTATATGTACTACGTACTAGAGAAGCCATTCCGAACATTGACTATGTTCAACTGAACTGTAGTGCAATCCATACAAACTAAATATTGCGTAAATTGAAGATTTGTGAATTCCATAAAATAATTATTATTACATTTTATTTAGAAATATGTTTGTTTAGATTAAATTAAGATATTTTATATTAAATTCTTATATTTATTTTATATTAATATCTTATTTTATATTAAATTAAAGTCTTCGCGCATGCGCGACTACTACTCCCGCGCATCGCGAAGGCATAGAGTAGGACACAATTTTTGTTTGGAATGGCTTCTCTAGTACGTAGTCATCGATCACTAATAAAAAACTAGATACACAATCAGTGACAAAAAATGGCGTAACCGAATGTGCACCCACTCGAACATATGGGTGCACTTTTAATTTAGTAGCATTCGAATGCTCCAACGGTAAACATGCCTCAGTGCTCGTTTAAAAAGTGTAAAAATCACACATCCAGGACGCCAAAAGAGGATTGATTTTCATATTTTCGGTAACTATTAATATTAACATGACGTAATTGTTATCACTATATTTTAAATACTGATATTTGGTCAAGAAATCATCGTAAAAGTATTTTTTAAATTAAGTCGTAATAAAATGAGTCGTCGTTGTTCGAGGTATATGCGTTGATTCTGTTCCATTTGTGGAGACACTATTGTTTTTTTTAATTATTTTTTTTATTAAAGTATCATGGTCTTTTTTCTGTTTAATGAGAGTTCTTTACTATTTCTCTAAATATTATAGTAGTCGAAATGTCGGGAATATAAAATAAGTTAATATACGCGATAACGTCCGTAAAACTAGTTTTACTTAAATGTGTAGTGAACGCGTAAATATAAGAAATCCTTATAATTATTCAGTCTTGTCCGTTTTTTAAACATGTGTAAATATAAACATTACATCAAAAATTTGGACTATAATATTCTTAGATTTGGCAAGAACTTTCTGTATTTTTTTTTTATATTTAGTTACTATTATGTTTAGATTTTAGTTGTTTGTCAAGCAGTATCTTTAATTTTTTCACACAACATAAAGAATAATTAAATAATTATGACTGTTTCAATTACTTTCATTACTAAATGAATGTAGTGCCCTATCCAAAAGCATATTTACATTGAGGTAATAATATAACCATTACATATATACACCATAGAATAGAATAGAATATTCTTTATTAAGTAGACCAATTATTTAAAACAAGTTTAACAAACGTAAATATAAAACGTAAAAATAAAATTAAAATTACAGTAACAAAAAATATTTTGCAGTTCGACTCTACTATCCTTGTCCAAGGGACGAGCCTCGGTCGTAAAATTTTATTGCTTTTTGCACGTAGCTTTGTCAATACAACTTTATGCAATGCATTTAAGGTTGAATTTACATTAATGTATATTTATATCAACTAGAATTACGTCAAAACATTTGGCGACAGTTTTTAGAGAACTTTTGTATGGGATTGTGCATCTAGTTTTTTATTAGTGATCGATGTACGTAGTACATATAACTCAATGCAGCAAATACTTTGTTGTTCTCACTTACGGAAACTTGGTTAAATAGATATGTTCTTAATAATGAGATTTTTGATCAACGATACTCGTATATTGTCTATAGAAAGGATATAGAGGATGCTGAATATTGTTCAAAAAAGATGGAGGTGCAGTTTTTATCGCTGTATCCATAAAAAGAAAGTCTCGTCGCATGTTTAGTGGGAATCTAATGTTGAAGATCTCTGTGTTGTAATATTCAACCATGCACACTATGCAACGGTTTCAAAAACTATTCGTAAGACAGCCCTTTGTGTCGTCTATTTGCCGCCACCAGTACATTATTCTGTGTTAGAGTATTTTTTAGACAATTGTAGTTTTGTTTTCGAACAGTGTGAATGATAGTCATTGTATAATTGGTGATTTTAATGTACCTAGTATTAACTGGAATTTGTTAGGTCATGTCGCGAATGATAACAAACTAACTAACAGACTAAATCAATTCTTAATTGACTTTACACATATGAATTGTTTACGCCAACATAACTAAACCGAATTCTCGATCTTGTTTTATCTAACTTGCCATCTTGTACTGTGAGCCGTTCTTATAACTCATTAAGCATTATCGATCAATTACATCCACCTCTGTAGGTTGATATTACGTTGATAAATGAAACAAAACTCTGTTTTAATAATAAAATTATTAAATTAAACTTTTACGAAGAGGATTATGAAAACATAAATAAAGAATTGTCAAAATGCAACTGGGAATATATATTTTAACGATCATTATAGTGTAGACGTAATGCTTGAAATATTCTATTGTACAATTAACGCCATTATTTCAATTTTCAAAGGTTGTCCCAGAGAAGAAAATAAGAAATACTAAATACCTACCTTGGTTTGATCAAATCTAATTAGAACAGGATGAATTATAGTTAAAATTATTAAGTTCTCGTTGTGCACGAATGGCAACAGACTGCTATAACCGTTGCGTTAGCAACCTGCAGAAGCAAATAGCCACTAATTCTAAATAATTTTGGTCATTCATAAAAAACAAACGCGGTAGTACTAGTGCATACCCTATTTCAATGACTGACGGAAATGTAACTGCTACAGATCTACACTAATATTATAAAGAGGAAAGATTTGTTTGTTTGTTTGAATTGAATAGGGTCCGAAACTACTGGATCGATTTGAAAAATTCTCTCACCATTCCTACATTATCCCTGATGAACATAGGCTATATAATATTTTCAAAAAATTAGGGATCCGTAGGAAACTTCGTTAATGTAACCCAAGGTGTGAAAAAAATACCAAAAAGAATCCTTTTATCGCGTACGCTGCGGAAACTATTGATAATAGAGCAAAGTAATGTTCTTCAGTTTTATAAGGGATATCAATATCTACAA
Organism: Parnassius mnemosyne; assembly: GCA_963668995.1. Lineage (NCBI taxonomy): Eukaryota > Metazoa > Arthropoda > Insecta > Lepidoptera > Papilionidae > Parnassius > Parnassius mnemosyne. The sequence continues at coordinate 43,810,209 of CAVLGL010000057.1, read as the reverse complement.
AAAAGCCTGTGATACCATATGTTTAACTATTACAGTTATGTCACAATAACTACTTTTTCATGTTAAAATATGAAATAGTAACGCCGGTACAAACTAGGCCACATTATTCGTATCAGTACCTGTATCATGCATAACTACCAATTACGTTAACCATGTAATTTCTAAGTAACATATTTCACTTTTTAAATCTTTGTTAATTCAGCAACCGTCCGTCGTGATGTCTCTCTTGAAGTTCGCATGTCGCAAGGCGTAGACGCGTGATATACGCGGGTGAAACCGCGGGGCACAGCTAGTGGTGAATAAGTATGTGAACTATTCTCATCTCAATTTGCATCTGTATATACTGATGGGGTTGACATGCTTCGATTAATTACGTTCACCCTGATTATTTAAATTATTTAGAAAACTATAGTCTACATCTTTCGCCTATTATTATCGATAACGAATCACTTTTAAACAAACTAAAAAGTATTAACTGTAATAAAGTTCCTGACCCTGATGGAATCCCACACGTTTTTATAGCAGCATGTGTAAATATTTAGTATCTCCCCTGTCTCAACTCCCAACAGGCGTCTTTCCGGCCAAATGGAAAATCGCAAAGGTGAAGATTCAATCAAAAACTACAGTCCCATTTCAATACTGCCATCATTTGCTAAAATTTTTGAAGCTTTGATATGTCCATTTCTACTAGATCATCTTAAGCTTAGCTTACTTAGTGATAAGCAACACGGATTTGTTCAATGTGGGTCAACAAACTTTGATCTGGTAAGCTTCACTGAAACTCTTCATGATGCACTTGATGTCATTAAACAAGTTGACGTCTAAGAATACTGTTTTGCGGTTTGGAGACAACATTATGCAACGCATTCTTTACGCTTAGAACGGATACAAAAAAGATTCATGTGGCACTTAGTATACGCAATCGAATTTTAAAAATGAAACTTTCTTCGTGTAAGAAAGAGCTATCTTTTATCAAAATTACATCCTTGGCTAATCGTAGACAAATATTTGACTTACTCTTCTTAAGCAAATTATTAAATAATAAAATTAACTGCCCTCAATTGTTGAATAAGATGAAATTTCGCGTACCTCATAGGTATCCCCGTAGGATAATAATTCCTATTAGACCACCTCTTCGTAGAAAGGTATTTGGCGCAAATACCCCGATCTCTAGGTTGAGTAAATTGATTAATGAACTTTCCTATGCATTTGACATTAATTCCGAATCACCTAACGAGCACAGAAAAGATCTACTCAAAATAACGCAAATGTAATAGATTAAGTTTTTGAATCATTATTTTTTTTTAATGTTTTAGTTTGCTGTAAGTACATATTATTCTTGATTTTTTTTTATAGAATAAGGGTGACAAACCAGCACACAGTCCACCTGATGGTAAGTGGTTGCTGTGGTCCATAGACATCTACATCTATCCTTGATTACAAATCAAAATGCAGATACGTTGTCACCCGTGAGGACTCAGATGGAATGTCTCATTTCCAGTAAAAAAGGGTCTCCGGTTCTCTACACTCACCATACGAAACACAGCAGCGTTATGCTGCTATTTTACGCTGGTATTCTGTGGGAACGTGGTTCTTCCCCAGTCGAGCCGACCCGATGTTTATTCCAGTTCATGTTGTAATCACCTATAATAGTTTGTAGCGTTTAAAGTAATATCCTATCTACGTAGGTATGTAAATTATAATTTTAACAATGTATGATAAATGTTGGTGATGCTTTAATAAATAAATAAAAAATGCAGAAATAAGTTATCACATCTGAAGACAAAGATAATTTAGAAACAGATAAATAGTACCTGCAAATGTTGCAGTTCATCCTCTTCAATATTCTGCGAGATATTGTAGATAATAGTGGAAGATATCATGGTGGAGAGTGCAAACACTGTCGCGTTGTCCCGCACGGTCGACTGGCTGTCGAAGGTGCCCTGCGTGTCCATAAGAAATATGGCAACCTAAAATAAATAAAATTTGTCAGAAAACTTATTATAAAATTCAAAAAACATAAAAATATAAAAATAAAAAAGGGTTTTAAAAACTAAATTAAAGTTGTCCTTTCTTCTTTCCCCCTGCCCTCCACAGCTGAGGTGGAGGCCCACGGGAAGAGAAGTGTTCATGTATGTGAGTATATAGTGAAGTGGCCCTGAATGCAAAGTAGGGAAAAGTGTCAATATTTAGAGACCAGATCCGTAACTGAGGTCAAGAACACTGGCACTTCCAAGTCTACGTTTTTCCTGCACCTATGGCTTCCTCGTTGCTGACTAAAGGGAGAGGGGATATCCGTTGCTCAGGTGGAGATCAAAGCCTTGTAGAAAGCTCCGCTTTGTCCGAAGAGAAGGACAGCTGTCCTCTTCCGAGGAAAGACAGAGAGGGCTGCTGGCGCTGGTGGAGTCTCGACAGTGTACAAAAAAGCGTACTCGTAGCCCTGCTTATATAAGATGGTGTAACACCACGGGGTTTTAGTCGGTGCGAGGGAGAGCTTTCTTGCTCCCGCAAGTTAAATATGCTAAGGTATTTCAGTGAAAAAAAAGTTAAACAACTTTCAAATACCCTCCATTAGTACATCACATAAAATAATATTTTCAATATATTTTTATACCCATAACATTCATGTATTTTTACCGTTGCCGTTATAGCCTACCGAAAATCCACTGTTGATCGTAGGTCTCCTCCAGATTGCTTCATAGAGAGGCGATTTTCCATTGCTGCTACGCCTCCTGGCAGGCGGGTTGGCAAACGCAGTTCTTTATTATTTTGGTGGGTGTTATCATCATAAAGATGCTGCTGACCATCTCCTGCTTTGTTTCCCTCTGTCGCCTCTTAAGACACCCACAGGGCTATATAGGATAGTAGATATTCTTACACATGCATGTTAAGTTTTTGTTTTCAAGCACTTTACTTTGGCGTGTGATTGAGTAAGGCTATCATTATATTCAACGTCACCTTCTCTCCATTCTCGAGCGTGGCTTTGAAGGGCTGCGACCAAAGCAGCAGGCCGGTGGTGTGGCGCTCGGAGCCGCCTCGCCAGCTAAAGCCCTGAAGCGGTTCGTCCTCAGCTCCGAGCCAATCTCCGTCTTTCAAATTTAATACGTACTGCAATGATATTTTATGTTCGTTAATTTTTGAAGTTGAAAGTTCTTTAGCCGCGTTGAGCGATTTTTAACAAAAACATGGGTTCGCGTCACCGATGACCTCGACATGCTCGTGGCGTATTTCGTTTGCGCCAGACTAGCGACGCGTAGTAAAGCGGCCTGTGTACATATATATGCATATATCATTGAGTTTTCATTTCTGTCGGCACTCCTTATGACTGCCTCTGGTTTTTTTTCTAAACTATAGACTTTTGCATTATAACTTAATCTACAACTTTTCATCTAACATCTAACTTCTTAAAGCGAAAGATAAATCATCTTTTATATGTGCCTTATATTTTATGCCTACAAAAATAGTCCCATTGGAAACTCGGGCATAGTAACTAGCCGAAATGACAAAAAACAATTCGTAAATAGAGATTCCATCCATAACAACCTATAAAAGTCCATTACTTAACATAGGCCTCCCCCTAAGATTGCCGCATAGGAGTTATTTTACTATAGTTGCCACGGTTGGCAGGCAGATTGGCGGATTGGCCACCCACCACAAATAGCACTTGTTAGTAAATACGACGTGGGTGGCAGCAAATATTAAAGTTTAATAGGTAACTTGTTTTAAAGCTTTAGCAATGACTACTGACCGTATGATGCAAGTATCGCAGGAAGAAGTCAAGAAGGAAGGACTTGCCCTTCCTGAATGCGCCAGCAACTGACACGAGAATCACTGATCGGTTTCTGATGTCCGGGCTATCAAGCAAAGCCACCAGGGCCTTCTCGTCTAGCTCAAATGTGTGGTCAGGCTTCGGGCTCACGATTTGCAGCCCTCTGCCATCTTGTAACTGCTCTACAGTTGCTGAAATATTAAAATTTATGCCAATTTAATAAAATAATTTAAAGTCTGTTGCTGCTATGTGAACACGTATTTATTTGAATGGGTTTTTCGAATTGTTTTTTATACAATAAGGGAAACGAGCACTTAGTCCACCAATTGGTAAGCGGATGCTGTGGATATCCATCTATGTACATCTATCCACGATAAAGAATCAAAATTCAGATGCGTTATCACTCCTGAGAACTAATATGGAATCCTTCGTTTCTAGTAAAAAGAGTCTCCGGTTCTCTACACTCACCATACGAAACATAGCATCGTTAAGCTGCTATTTTACGCTGGTATTCTGTGAGAGCGTTGTTCTTCCCAGGTCGAGCCTAACCATTCGTGCTACAACTATAATATACCTGCAGCATGCTGCCATGCCAGGGCTCTACCACGGTGCGAATATCACACAAATAATAATAGTGATGTGCATTCTGTAAATACTAGGAACAAGCACAAATTTGTTATACCAGTTACTTGACTCCGAAGATTCGGTTATTCCTTCATAGGGCAAGTATACGCTATTACAACAAAGTCCCATAAAATATGCAGACCTTATCTATCAAAAGGTTTAAAATATTTATTAAGCAAAAATTGTTTAGTAAGGGTGATTATATTACTAAAGAGTACATGAGTAATAATAACCCCTGAACATTGAAATATATACAATATTAAAGGACTATAATAAAAAAAATAAAACTAAAAACTTAAATTATGATACAACCTTACTCCCCGTGATATCGTGACCAGAACGATGGCTGCGTTTCCTCGCTGAATGGCTTTGAGCGAGAAAAGAACCAGCACTGTTTGCTCTTCTGAGTAGCATGAACTGCTACTCAAAACAGCAATTTGTCGGTTTACTAACAATAACTGCAATAAGTAGTCTGCTTATTGCAGTTATGATTAGTCACACTCTATCAAAACAATTAACAGTCCTAAAGATAAATAACTATTGGTAAATCCAATTGTGCATGCTCTAAGCGCATTAAAAAAATTACCTATAACATGATTATACGTAATTTTTTAAAAGTATTTTATATACGCACAAGTTTTTACTAATAAACTTATTATTATTATTTAGGCCAAAAATGGTCATTTTGAGAAGGCATCCAATCACGTTTGACTTAGCAAATCGCCCGATGGTACCAGGCGTCACGCGTGTCGCGGGGAGGGGGCAGCGGAAGGTAGCTTCCCAGCGTTTGGCGCTGGTGGGCGAGAGACAGTAGCTCGCGGGCAGCGGTAGAGTTAATTAGCGTATCTTGGTGACCGCTGCAGAAGTTCGCCCGACCGGTTTTGGGTTATGATCTAGATTTTTAGAATTTGTGCGCGTTACTTCGCTAGATAATTGTGGTTTCGTGAAAACCGTCTCGGTTTAGTTTGTCTAGGTTTTAAGTTCGTGACAAGAGGCTTGTATTGTATTTGACTGATTAAAGTAATTTCGTTTGAAAGTAATTGCGCCAATTATATAGTGATTGCGTGTTGAAGTGCATTTTACAATATTTAACTTGCTCGTGTGACGTGGAATTTGCGCGAGAGCCGAGTAGAGATACGGTCTGGAATTTCCGCGCATTCCTTTTCGAGGCGTCGCCCGGTTGATTGTTTTGGAATTCATTGTTTAATTATACCGTCGCGTTAAGAGCCTTTGTGTATTGACTCTGTAGTCTGTAGCTAGTTTGCGTGTCAGCTAGGTTGATTTTGAATTCTTATTGCGGCGTAGTATTTAATATCGAACGAAGGAGCTTAGTTGTGTTTGTAACGCTGAACCGTGTGATTCATGAAGAGATCGCGTTAGTTCCCTATTTGTAATTTAGTGATAAATGAATCCGGGACATTGCATGTTGAACTTTGAACCACTGTTCGTTACTTGTGTTGGGTATCACGTGTTCGATTCTACGATGAACGTTGAATTAGTTGAGTTGAAGTTAGTTAAATGTACAATAAAGTTGAGAGACTGAAATAGTGACATGAAGTAAGAAATTGCCAATTGGGGACGCCTGCTGGAGTGATGCAGCATTGTGGGTCAGCATGGAAACTGGCCGCTGCCAGGTCACCTCAGCTGGGCCAGGTCATCCAAATATACACACCACTAAACACCACTTTACATGTAAGGCCGTAGGTAAAGTAGATACATGTATCTACTTTACCTACGGCCTGACCGAGCCTTGGGGCGGTCTTAGATTCGGATCCAGGTACGTACTGTTTATTTTCCTAGCCTTCTCCCTATTGTGTAGTATGATAGGTCATTTTTCCATAAGGCCACTTGGGCCCGAACCCTCGGCTGCCCGTCGAGGAGGCTACTATGGGCCCTAGCCAAGGCGACCCTTGCAGGGGCAGCTGTGGGCCGTAAGAATTATACTTCCAATTTTCCAATAATTTTATGTCAAAACTAAAAAAAGTTTGGAAAATCCAAAAGTGCACGACTCATAATGCACATATAATCATTATATCATCATTCAAGTCACTGCATATAGTTCAAGACGTATTTAAGTAAAAATACACTTAAATATATACATCCTACTTACTTTTAGTACGTATTACTATTATTTATTCTGTGCTTTTAAAATATTGTAATAAAAATCTCTGATTATTATAATAATCAAGTATGTATAAAATTTCGGTTTTCGAATATTTTGTATTTGTACAGCAATCCACTCACGACGACGGCTGACGCCGAAGCACAGAACACTATTACTCCTAGCGGAGAAGTGAGTGAGGCAGTCTATTTCATCATTCATCATCATTACAGCCCTTCACAAGTCCACTGCTGAACATAGGCCTCCCCCGAAGAATGCCACAAAGCACGGTCCTGAGCCACCTGCATCCATCGACTTCCTGTATGTCTTACCAGGTCGTCACTCCATCTAGTGGGGGGACGCCCTACACTTCGCCTGCCGGTACGAGGCTGCCAATCGAGAACCTTTCTTCCCCATCGGTTGTCGGTTCTTCGAGCTATATGGCCGGCCCATTGCCACTTCAGCTTACTAATCCGTTGGGCTATGTCGGTCACTCTGGTTCTACTGCGGATATCCTCATTTCTGAGTTTATCACGCAGAGAAACTCCGAGCATAGCCCTCTCCATAGCTCGCTGAGCGACCTTGAGCTTCCTCATCTGGCCAGCAGTGAAGGACCACGTCTCAGTTCCGTATGTCATCACTGGCAACACACACTGGGTGTACAGTCTCGTTTTCAAATTTTGAGGTATACCTGACGAGAAGATGTGTCGTAATTTCCCGAACGCTGCCCAACCGAGTTGAATCCGTCGATTGACCTCTCGGTCGAAGTTGGACTTACCTAGTCGGACTATTTGTCCCAGGTAAACATACTCGTCAACAACTTCGAGCTTAGTGTTTCCAACAACTACCGGCATAGGTGTGACATGGACATTAAACATGATCTTTGTTTTGTCCATGTTCATCTTAAGACCTATCCGTTGGGAAACACTATTGAGGTCATTGAGCATAGTGCTTAGGTCCTCCAGCGATTCTGACATAAGGACTATATCGTCGGCAAATCGAAGGTGAGTGATGTACTCGCCATTGATGTTGATACCGTATCCTTTCCAGTCCAGAAGCTTGAAAACATCTTCCAATGCAGCGGTAAAGAGTTTCGGGGATATGACGTCACCCTGTCTTACACCTCTCTGCAATTGGATAGGTTTCGTACTCTGGTTCTGTACTCGGATAGCCATCGTAGCCCTACTGTACAAGCACTTCAACACTTCGATATACCGACAGTCAACTTGGCATCGCTGAAGGGACTGCAGCACCGCCCAAATTTCGACGGAATCAAAGGCTTTCTCATAGTCCACATACGCCAGACATAGTGTAGTGGCGGTTAAGAATATCCACTACCCCATATCTTCCCGTGGGTGTCTTAAAAGGCGACAAAGGGATACAGGCAGGAGATGGGCAGCAGCATCTTCCTGGTAACGGCAAAATACAATAAAAAACCTGCGGTTGCCAACCCGCTCGCCAAGCGTGGCAACTATGGCAATATACCCCCCATGATGAAAGTTACGAAGCGACGGCCCCCAGTCCCCGGCGGCCCCGCTATTCCTGGCTACGGTGGCGACCATGGTAACGGCGGGGCAGGGGGTGCTAAGAATCTCCGGTGGAGGTTCGGTTGCCACCTACGACAACTCGACCTGGCAACATACAACGCACGCACCCTGAGGACTGACGAGAAGATTGTGGAGCTGGAAGAAGAGATAGACAAGCTACGCTGGCATATTATAGGATTATCCGAAGTCCGAAAAGAGGGGGAGGACACGGTAATGCTCGAATCCGGCAACTTGCTCTATTACCAGGAGGGCGACCATCTGTCCCTAGGAGGTGTCGGATTTATCGTCCACAAGTCTCTCGTTAACAACGTTGTAAAGATTGAGAGTGTGTCGACGAGGATTGCGTACCTTATACTCAGAATCACCAAACGGTATTCGCTGAAGGTCATACAGGTTTACGCACCAACCTCGGCACACCCCGATCAGGAGGTGGAGGAAATGTATGAGGATATCTCTAGAGCCATGCATTCCTCCAAAACCCAATATACGGTGTTAATGGGAGACTTCAATGCAAAACTAGGCACAAGAGAGAACGGTGAGCTGAAAGTGGGAAAATTTGGAATAGGGCAACGGAACCCAAGGGGCCAGCAGCTGGCCGACTTCATGGAGAAAGAGGGACTCTTTATGATGAACTCTTTCTTCCAGATGCGGCCCCACAGGAAGTGGACCTGGTCGAGCTCCGACGGTTCGACAAAAAATGAGATTGACTTCATTATGACGACCAGACGACAACTGTTCAGTGATGTCTCAGTGATCGCGAGGGTGAAAACCGGCAGCGATCACCGAATGGTTAGAGGCACACTGAACCTAAACGTTAAGTTGGAGAGGTCTCGTCTAATGAAGTCAACGCTCCGTCCCCCTCGTGCTCTAATCCAAAGTCCCGAAACCTTTCAGCTCGAGTTACAAAACCGTTTTCAGTGCCTAGAAGACTGCAATGAAGTGGACGATTTGAATGACAAGCTCGTGGGAACTGTCCATGCGGTCGGAGCTAAGTTCTGCAAGACCCGCCGCAGAAGAACACAAAAACTCTCCGATCACACTCTTAATCTCATGGCTGTTAGACGGGAGATGAAGCTACATTCTTCAACAGATTTGACAGCATACAGGCAACTGAACAGACAGATCTCCAAGTGCATGCGGCGGGACTTACGCAACTTCAATACAGCTCGTATTGAAGAAGCGATCGAGCGGAACCGAGGCTCCAAAGTCTTTGCCAGAGATCATACAGCGGAGCTTCTGAAAGCGGGTGGAAAACCGGTACTTGAAGTCCTTCAGAAGCTCTTTAATTCCGTCCTCCATGGTGGCATTACACCGGAGGCGTGGAGCAGAAGTGCGGTGGTCTTGTTCTTCAAGAAAGGAGACAACGCTCTCTTGAAGAACTACAGACCGATTTCCCTTCTGAGCCGCGTCTATGTGCTGTTTTCGAGAGTCATTACGAATCGTCTCGCGCGCAGACTTGACGACTTCCAGCCTCCCGAACAAGCAGGTTTCCGAAAAGGCTTTAGCACCATAGACCACATACATACCCTTCGGCAAATTGTACAGAAGTCCGAGGAGTACAATTTGCCACTATGAGGCAGTCTATTTAGTAAAATAAATTATTACAAGGTTTCTAAAACACCGAAAATTACCAGATTTATGCTAAATTTAAATAAATTAATAAATATGTGACATAATAAATTATATGTGTCGTCACCCCTGAGTTACCGTTACCGTTACAGTTTAATAAAGTCCTCTGGTGAACATAGGCCTCCCCCACAGATTGCTTCATAAGGGGGATATTTGCCATTTTAGCCACGCTAGGCAAGTGAGTTGGCAAACGCAGTTTTATATTTTTAATCGTTATTATGAAGACGCTGCTGCGCATGTCCTGATTTGTTTCCCTCTGTCGCCTCTTGCGACACCTACGGAAGTGGATATCCTTACACCGCCACTACACGGTCACCCCAGAGTACTAAGATGAAATACCTTGTTAGGTACCAGTAAAATGAGTCTCCGGTTCTGTGCACTCATTACCCATATAAAACACGGCAGCATTATGCTGTTATTATACACTGGTAATCTGTAAGAGCGTGGTACTTCTCCGGTCGAGCTAGCTCATGCATGCTTATTATGCATGCATGCAGCCTTAATATTGCTGTAGCGTTATTCTACCACTGTTAGGAGTTATATTTATTACAACTATAACGCATGAGAAAGCCTAACGTAATAATGAAATAAAAATAATGTACTAATGACTATTTTAGATATTGTTCACTAGATGGCGTTATGGGTACGCTTATAAGGCGCTATGGTTTCACGTTAGTGGAATCATGTATTATTTACTGAAATACTGATCGGTAAAATTGCGAATCCGAAAACGGAATGAGCATAAATTTTATAACAATTTTTAACAGTCACTCCGTCGCGTCGCTAACGCGATGCGATGCGACACTATAAAACACAATAAAAGCGTGATGTTCCCTGGCTCAGATTCACTCATTCACTGTGAAAATATTTATTACTAGCTGTTCTCCGCGACTTCGCCCGCGTGTAATTTAGGGTTTTAAATATGTTGCGCGTTTTTCTAAAATAAAATTACCCTAAGTTACTCCTTGTGACATCAGCTATCTGCCAGTGAAAATCCCGCCAAAATCTGTCCAGCCGTTTTGGAGATTTGCCGGAACAAACAGACAGACAGATAAAAACTTTAAAAATTGTATTTTTGTTATACGTGCCGTATATACTTTCATATGCATTTAGTAAAAAGCTGTAATTTTGACATTACAAACAGACACTACAATTTTATTTATTTGTATAGATAGTAAACATAAATATTGATAACTAGTAACTATAAATGTAACCCAAACCCATATAATAATAACTGAGGCGACTGGGACTCCGTGAGATCGCTCCAAGCTCAAATGACGGCTCCGTGGCGCAGTGGCTTAGCAATGAGTTCCAGCGCTTGGGGCTGCGGGTTCGAATCCCGCACGGAACAAGTATTTGTATGGCCTACAAATAATTGTTCCGGGTCTGGATGTTTGTCCTTGTGCAATTTATGTTTGTAAACTGCCTCCACGATACAGGAGAAAATCCTAATGTGGGGGTAATGTTTTTTAAAAGAACAAAATAAAATGCGGAAGGCGGTGCTCCTCGATACCGCCCGCATCGTACGCCGCTTTCTTTCCCTTTCCCCTAACCCTCGGCCGTTTGGTCTCCCCTGCTGGGGGCTTCCATCTGGTTGGGTTTTTATATATTTATGTATTTTTTATGTATTTATTTTATTTTATTGATATTTATGTATGTTTATCATGTTCATTTACAATTATATATTTATACTGCCCAACCAGATGAGAAAACTGTATAGATACTCCATAATCTTTATATATAAAAATTACGTGTCACATTGTTTGTCCGCGATGAACTCCTAAACTATTGAACTGATTTCAATGAAATTTTGCACAGTGTTCAGTTTGGTCCAACTTGAGAGATAGGATACTTTTTATCCCTATAAGTGACCTTCAACAAATTTTTATTGCGAATTTAAGGATTTTTATAGGAAGGGTTGTCGGAAAGGGCTGAACAACGTCTGCCTGGGCAGCTAGTAATAATATATAAAAAATCTTCATATATAAAAAATCTTTATAACTCTCAAATTTCAGCTATTCGAAACTTCTTCCATCAACTAGCCAATAATAGTCCGCTTAATAATGCTGTTGTCCAAGCCGATACTAAACTCACTCCTTTAAACCTCAAAGATCAAAGATAACAGAAAAATTAAAGTATTAGGTACCTCTGCATAGGATAAAATTAAGGCGACACCGCGAAAAAATGCACCTCTTTTCATCGAATAGTATAGGAGTATGATACGACTAACGAAACTGGAATTTTGATATATGTAAATTCATATCTTTATCTTGAATTTGCTTGTTCAAAAACACGATTGTAAAATTTTGACTCGATCATAATTATTTGCGAAATCACAACGAAATTACTTAATCTATATGCTTGGTAACCACTCAAATACATTTATAACATCAATATTTGTAATTTACTTGCTCATTATTTTGATTACAAAAATCAATAATTTTTTTTTAAATATTTTAAGATTCTAAGCGATTTCTTAGCGGTCTGCGGTAATCGTCGCGGGCGTTACGCAATTTTAGACCTTATAACGGCGTTTTTGAAGTTTTTATAGAAATTATGTTTCACTCGGGTCAGTCTGGTGATAGCCCGCGTTAACGGTTTTCGATGTGTCGCCTTAACAGCTGCTTGCAGAAGACGTTACATGGAAGACACCGCCGCGACTTGATGAACACAAACGTAGACAAGATAGCGTCTAACATGTGGCTCTTCCTGTCGTCTAACTCTTCCCTGAAACGGAAGGCTTCACGTTAGCAATTCTGGACCAAACTATTCACACTCTAAACTATAGGAAATACATAATTAAAGACCACACTCTAAAATCAGACCTGTGCAGACATTGTCATAATAGCTCAGGAACCATTCAACATATCACTGGTGCCTGCAGCTCAATAAAACAGACCGATTATAAACACAGACACGACCAATTAGGTACCATTATACTGCTGTGTTTCGTATGGATAGTGTAGAGAACCGGAGACCCTTTTTACTGGAAAGGAGGCATTCCATCTTAGTCCTCACGGGTGACAACGCATCTGCATTTTGATTCGCAAACGAGGATAGATGTAGATGTCTATGGGCCACAGCAACCACTTACCATCAGGTGGTCTGTGTGCTCGTTTGTCACCCTATCCTATAAAAAAAATACCTCGCATATAAATATAAACTTATAGACAAAAAAATTGCATATTATAAATACAAGCCCGAAATCATACTTGACTCTCGTGAATTCAAACTCTACTGGGACAGAACTGTATTAACTGATAAGACCGTTCATTATAATAGACCGGATATTACGCTACATGACAAAAAATAAACTAATCAGTTTATCTTATAGTTATTGCTCCACCAAATACTCACGATTTGACCGCCACCTATAATTAAAAAAATAGCCAAATACACTGATTTAACCATCGAAATAAAATCGCAGTGGAAAGCAGCAATATCGAATAGTCCGTAAGTTTCTGTCTAAAGATTAAACATTCAACCGAGTTCGTTTGACTAACAGCCCGCGAAAAAGATATAATACCTCAGAAACGAGAGAATACTAAACAGAAAGTATAATAATAATAATAACAATTCCCACCGTTGTATTTCTACGTTGACGATGCGGTGGGGCTTGCGTGCTCCAATGAAATCTAGGTTTATGTCGGTTGAGTTTACTCATGCCGGGATAGATCTAGGGCGAGGAACCAGACCAAAAGGGATACATGCCATGCACATGCCGAGGGCTGCATGGCTACGGGAGAGTGCTAGTCGATAGTGTGCCAACTCTGGATAATAGGGGACCTCCAGTTTTATTTACCCTTGCCGCAGTGAGCGCAGGGATTTGATGCGGTCGACTCTGTAAATCCATAGCTACTCGTGGGAATAATATGATTACTAGATCAAAAAAAAAACATGCTAAAACTAACCTGCCTCAGATAGATGACGAAACTTCACATTGCAAGTCATTATCTTCCTCATCTCTTTTTCCATCAATACCATCATCATCACAATCATTTTGCATCAACCCGACAACACCATCATCGTCAATCAGTATACAGTCAGTCAGGAGACGAAACTGTACTCACCACTAGCACTGCAACAACTCTTAGGAAATGGAGTATTGAAATGAATAAATCCTACGCACCATCTTCATCTTACTAATATGGACACAGACAAAAATGCATACCTTTGACCTCTTCACACTAAGTTTTTAGAAAAATACCCAACTATGCAAGTAAGCCGACAAAGAATAGGTGACCAGCGTAGAGCCATAGTTCAAAAAAAATATTGTCACAGAATATCATAGATCAGATTTATGAGGAAGTTGTGATGGTAATGAAGTGTAATGGCGGAGACGATCTTGAACATGCTCCGACCGACGTATCGGGAAGTCTGCAGTTTGTGAACATGTTCAAAATCGTCCCCGCCATTACATTAGATTTGATAAACCACAAATCCTCGCAAAACAACACCGATTCCTACCAAGGATGATTCGCGAAGCTATTGAAATTAAAAAAACATCCTAATTTCAATAGAGAACATGGATGGGTGCTGCCATCTGCTTGGGATCCTATAATTAATAAAATTAAATCCAAACCCAAGTATACCACTGCTAGACTTCAAGATACTGTAAGCTCATTCTGCGTAAATCGAACCAAAAATTAATATTAAAAAACTGAAGGTAGCCGGGCTAACTATGACATCGGGACGTCAAACACCTCAGTCCCCCCCGTGACCATGAGTGCTATAAAGCACCCGAAACCTCGGGAATTAAAAAAGTTAAAGTCACTTTATAACTCTTTTAAAAAAAAATCGTCTTTTAGTAGTAATAATACACAAAGAAATCTTAAAGATTACATTTTCCTAAGAAATTATCGACTCCGCTATGAAATCTGTCAAATATTTTACCTCACTGTAGTGAGTGGCGCCGCCCTGGTAGCAGAAAAAGTCGTGGTGTTGGCCCTCGTTAAATTATATTGTGTAACAAAAAAATTTACTTCAGTGTAAACTAGCGACATCTAGTGAGCAGAAAATTATTAGCCCTCATTCTGAGAGGGTTTCAGAGCAAGGAAATGTCCGCCGCGATGCCCCTATTGCGTGTTCGCGAACTTCACAGTTCTTCGAAACATTTTTTTTCTTATTTCTCAGACATGCATGTTACCTCACCATGGTTTCCTTCACCGCCGAGCACATGGTAAATCAGCACTTAAAATTGCAGTTAACAATTTCGTCGGTGCCGGCGAGGAACGAACGCGGGTTGCTCGCGTACCGTTTAATTTACGGCGAGCGCTTAGCCCCTGCTCCACTGCTTAATGCTTAACCACGGATCTGTTATATGTTTTAGATTAAGGAGTAAAAAAAATATTACAGATTCA
The DNA here is from genome assembly GCA_963668995.1 of Parnassius mnemosyne. Taxonomy (NCBI): domain Eukaryota; kingdom Metazoa; phylum Arthropoda; class Insecta; order Lepidoptera; family Papilionidae; genus Parnassius; species Parnassius mnemosyne. The sequence goes on along the minus strand of CAVLGL010000057.1, from coordinate 43,795,179 downwards.
AATTTACAGATGCTATTTTACCTTATATAACCTTACCCATATAATTTGTAATTAAAAAATAATAATATAAAACAAAACGATAGTTACACAATTATTATTTTAATGAACCATAACAGGAATTATTTAACAATCACTGATAACATTATATATTATTATTATTATATAAATTCTTTATCTTTCTTCTCTACTTTGAGAGTTTGAAACACCGCACACACGGGTCGGAACCAAGTGTGTGAGGGAAAATTTAAATTGTAAAAATGGATGATAAAGTAGAAGGAGTCAGAAACTTTCAGGTGATGCGACAGGTGATGAGGATGGTGGCTTTTTGGAGCATGTGAAGTGTATGAGTAGGCATGTGTAGTGTGTTGAGGCTTTGTGTGAGTAATTTTGGTATAATACCGGTGGATGAGAGAAATATCGGGACGATGTGAACATTTTGTGCTTTCCATTGAGTTTTAATTTCTATGGCAAGTTATCGTAAAGCGACAATTAAAAACAAAAGAACTTAACCTAACAACAACGAAACAACAAAAATAGAACAAAAAAAATAATTTATTTAAAATTTTAAAAGATATTTACAGTTTTATATAAAAAAATGAAGTATGATGATGATGATGGGTGACGTGAATTACAATTATTTAAAAAAAAAAGATAATAAAGATAGATGAGTACTGAAGCGGAGCCCAAAGACCAAAGTGGCACACCGCGCTTGGCGGTGGTGCTCACCGCTCACGGAGTATGCACAGGTTGTGCATACTCCGTGAGCGGTGAGCACCACCATACATAAATTATTTTTTTTTGTTCTATTTTTTTTGTTTCGTTGTTGTTAGGTTAAGTTCTTTTGTTTTGAATTGTCGCTTTACGATATTTTTGGCGCCCAACGTAAAAGTTCTCTTTCTCTCTTAATTTTTTTTTCTCTTTTCTTCACCTTTACTGCGCCTTGTCCATTTCCTTTTGATTTAACTGCTTTCTCTTTCGTTCTTAACTCTTTATTTATTCATCCTTTTCATATCTTCCAAATTCTAAAACAAAACTTCATCTAGTTTTTCAACTTATCTGGATTATATTTAGACCTACATTTAACACTTCACTTACATTCATCACTTTAATATTTTTATTCTAGATAACTTAAAGAGGTATAATTTTTTAATTAAATTTTTATTTCTTAAACTTAACTTTGCAATGAAAAGGGTTATTAAGTACGAATTCCTTAACAAGGCCGAGCTCGAATACGAAGTGAAGATTAGATGTGAGGAACCAGCTAATACTGTTTTGCTTCTAAAAAAACAGGTTTTGCGTTTAGTTGCGAACACCTCAAAACTGGATATTTTGTATCACCTTTATTTCCATAGGATCCTGTAATGTTTTTTAAACCATAACATCACCATCATTTTCACCTTATTATTTTTATTTCTTTTAATTTGTTTGTTTGTTTGGTGATCCAGTGTTCTTCAACACATCTTGCTTTAGGACCTCGAATTTTCGTTAGTTAATCTTCACTTTTTATTTTTATTTCAGACATCTCGTTAGTGATGTTGCTGATCTCTGGCTTTGAGCCCTACCGCTCTGGCCGTTCTTAATCTTTACTTAAGTCCTAGCGACTAAAGCTTACTTAAGATTAATTTCTTTATCTTTATCTTCACTTGGGAGCAGCTGACTACTCTCTTAATAATTTTTTTTTTCACGCTGGAGCGGATGACAACTCCTTAAATAAGCCTGAATGTCCTTTCGAAAACACACTTTTAGAGTAGTAGTCATTGAATGTGAACTCCACTCTTACCTGAATGCAGATGATGAATGTAAGAGATAGTATATCTGATTTTGCCTGGTGATGTCTGTTTCTGCAAAGCTGTGTTTTTATGGTTTATTTTAGAATGTACATATCAAAATTTTTGCTGAGTGATAAATTTTCCAGGGTTGGGGGGAAAATGTAGTGTTATGCTACTTACATATCATTTTACACTATTTTAAATTCATTTTTCCATTCTGTTTTGATTTTCTGCATTCACCTCAAAACTGGATATTTTGTATCATCTTTATTTCCATAGGATCCTGTAACGTTTTTTAAACCATAAGAACACAATAACAAATCATTTTCACTTCGTATTTTCACGCTATCAGCACTTTTTAAATCGGTGTCGATGGAGTCTACCTTTTTCGATATTTAGTTCTCCGTAACCCTGCAATTTCGGGCTTCGTGCGCGCTGGTGCGCTACCTTTTTCCTATATCAATAACATCTCATTTTTCACTTAAATCTTGCCGTTTCTCTATTACGAATTTGAATAAAAATTGCCATGACAACCAGATAAACAACGATGTCAAAACATGTCAAATTTTGGTTTCAGGCTCGTAATAGAGAAACGGCTAGATAGTGGCTTCACTTTTTTCGACGCGCGGTATTGTGGTTTGCTCTTGTATAACTCAATGCCCTGATGGCAGAAAAACTCGTGGATGCCCTAATTGAGAGGCCTGCCTGTGCCCAGCAGTGGGACGTATTCTATAATACGATATGATAATAATATAAAACGAAATGATTCTGAAGTTAATTTTAACAAATCAACTTCATAATCATTTCGTAAAATTCTACCGCTGACACGACGTATACATTTATTAACCGACTGCGTGACGCAAAGGAGGGTAATGTTTATCAGCCTATATAATAATATATGTTTATTCCTTTGTGGCGCTCTAGAGACCAAACCATCCGCTAAAAGTGCAAAAATCATCAAACCTCTGTGGACCAAACGCGTGGGTCGATTTTGATTATTCTTACTATTGCGAGTGTCACTATCACTAAAGACATGACAGTAATCAAAATTCAATATGGCGACAACCGCACGCCATATTGTGAGAAAGAAAATAACAAAAAAAAAATTAATACGTGTTAGTCGTTGTAGTTAATCATTTTTCACATTGAATGAACATTTAAAATCTATTACGATTTAAAGTTCCTTATTCATAAAGTTCAATAATCGTATAATACTTAGGTCATATTAGCAAATTTTTTACGTAGTTGTTTTTTAACAGTACATATAACCATTAAGCTTGTTTTATCATTCATATGCTCAAAATTAGCTCCATCCTATCATTTTTTTACAGTTTGAATTTAAAATTTATAATAACTCGACCATAGCGCCACCTACCAGGTTCAGAGCCTGTGATTTTGTTTGGCACTAAACCAACTACAGCACAGAATACTTTACTCCTAGCGGAGAAACTACAGTGTGAATACGAGATATTTTGGTGCATAAAATTAAATTTGAATAGTATAACCATGAACCATTGTATCGACAAAACAAATACCTACCTATATTGTTGTGTAAATATGACCTCAATCAATCAAATCGTTTAAAATTTACACGATCACTAATAGACTCACCGACGATTATATTATTTTATCTGTAAACACTTTGCCGATACCTCCGGAATTCCTCTAGGAGGTTCAAAATTAATAATATCGGCATAGAAGTATTACGCATAGAAACGGAGTCCAGTACACAACACGAGCGTTAAAATTTCCCTATATATAATGTCATAGAATTATTACGCATAGAATACTAGTGCGCGCACCGAAAGTGAAGCAAGTAAAACTAACGCGAAACCGCGTTAGTTGACTCAGCGACGCGTCAGTGCACAACGTCACGCCTTACGGAGAAGAGCTTGCGAAAAATTGTAAAAATTACCGTTTGTGTTGTAAAATATTGTCACAACGGTGATGATAAACATAAAAGAAGTGATGGTATTACATTTCACATATAAAGTTTATACATTTAATTCATTATAAGTACGTAAAACTAAAAAAAATACTTACCTAAGCTCTCATAATACAAATGTTGCTAATTGTGGGGAAAAAATCACAATTTTCTTTTAAAAATATTTATTTTCTATTTGTGTTTAAAACGTTTAATCGCAACGCTCTGTGTAAATCTCAAACGTTTATATATAGATACCTACTTCTCTAAGTGTTAACATTATATTAACAATGGGTACCTATTTAAAACTAATACGGAGTGATCAGCTAATCGCGATTCGTCGACGCCATTTTAACGCAACTATTTTATTTTAATTGCTTTATTTATTGACTAAGGTTACGTTTTAGAGTATATAATAAAACTTTTTTATTTACAACATCATGAGATTATTAATAAGAACGCCTTTACTAACCAGATGTCACTTTACACCCAAACATTAACCAGATGTTACGTTAGACCCAAACATAGCCTATTTTAACCGACTTCCAAAAAGAAAGGTCATCAATATGTATGTACACTGATTTCTAAGTTTGATCAATTCGTATATACATGCTGAAATTTTAGTGGTTGTTGTCCCGCAGTCAAATTATACTGTCTCGATAGTAGAGTCAATTTATTAAATTAAAAAAATATTATAATTAAAAAAGGGCAGATTTACAATAGTAATACCTCACAAGCTATTCGGGCGTCCAAACTAGTTTATGTCGTATCACTACGCTTGAGAGTTCATGTTATGAACATTTATTAGTGACCCTTCACTGTGTAGGAAGCGCGCGGTAGCACGTGCGATAGACGTAACACTACATTACGTCCAGCGAATTTTTTTTCAGACTTTATTATAGTAATTCGGTATAAGCTAGCCTGCACACCCGACCTACTTGCGAGATATTGCTATTGGTTTGAGATCGCATTCGAGTTTTGTTTTTCTCGATTGTAAATCTGCCATTTTTACATCCTAATAATTTTATTTTAATAAATCTATTGTGCTACTAAAGCAAAATCATTTTATTTCGGGAAAACAACCATTAAAATTTCATCGTGTCTATTGGATCAATCTGTGTGTATATCCTTTTAAATAAAAAAAATCTAAATCGGTTTAGAAATTGTAGAATTCTGAGGTAAAAAACATTAAAAAATACACCGAATTGATAACCTCCTCCCTTTTGAAGTCGGTTAAAATTAAACATTACACAATGTGCTTATTGTATTCGAGCAAATTAATTGTGTTTAATAATATTCTTAAATTTTATTACGTCTGCATTTTTTACCATTAATATATGTATAATAAAGTTATATTAGTACCATCATTATCGTGTTTATTTTATTCCATTTTATATTCTTATAAAATACATCTTCGTACGTAATACGTAATCTTTATTATATCGATGTTTTAAAATTAAACAAAAAATAGTGTTTTGCACAATTTGATTGCAAACGCCAGAAACTGGTATCACTGAATGGCGTGTATGTGTGCGTGTGACGAGCGTAGGCACATTCGACTCGCGCCCCTTGTACTACACAATAGATTTATTAAAATAAAATTATTAGGATGTAAAAATGGCAGATTTACAATCGAGAAAAACAAAACTCGAATGTGATCTCAAACCAATAGCAATATCTCGCAAGTAGGTCGGGCGTATAGTAATTCGGTATAAGCTAGTTATACCGAATTACTATAATAGTCTGAAAAAAAAATTCGCTGGACGTAATAGTGTTACGTCTATCGCACGTGCTACCGCGCGCTTCCTACACAGTGAAGGGCCACTAATAAATGTTCATAACATGAACTCTCAAGCGTAGTGATACGACATAAACTAGTTTGGACGCCCGAATAGCTTGTGAGTTATTACTGTTGTAAATCTGCCCTTTTTTAATTGTAATATTTTTTAATTTAATAAATTGACTCTACTATCGAGACAGTATAATTTGGCTACGGGACAACAACCACTAAAATTTCAGCATGTATATACGAATTGGTCAAGCTTAGAAATCGGTGTACATACATATTGATGACCTTTCTTTTTGGAAGTCGGTTAAAATAGGCTATGTTTGGGTCTAACGTAACATCTGGTTAATGTTTGGGTGTAAAGTGACATCTGGTTAGTAAAGGCGTTCTTATTAATAATCTCATGATGTTGTAAATAAAAAAGTTTTTATTCTATACTCTAAAACGTAACCTTAGTCAATAAAAAAATCAATTAAAATAAAATAGTTACGTTAAAATGGCGTCAACGAATCGCGATTAGCTGATCACTCCTATTAGTTTTAAACAGGCACCCATTGTTAATATAATGTTAACACTTAGAGAAGTAGGTATCTATATATTATAAACATTTGAGTTTTACACAGAGCGTTGCGATTAAACGTTTTAAACACAAATAGAAAATAAATATTTTTAAAAGAAAATTGTGATTTTTTCCCCACAACTAGCAACATTTGTATTATGAGAGCTTAGATAAGTATTTTTTTAGTTTTACGTACTTATAATGAATTAAATGTATAAACTTATATGTGAAATGTAATACCAGCATTTCTTATATGTTTATCATCACCGTAGTGACAATATTTTACAACACAAACGGTAATTTTTAAAATTTTTCGCGAGCTCTTCTCCGTAAGACGTGTCGTTGCACACCACAGAACACTATTTGCGCACTGACGCGTCGCTGAGCCAACTTACGCGGTTTCGCTTGGGTTTCGCGTTAGTTTTACTTGCTTTACTTTCGGTGCGCGTACTAGTATTCTATGCGTAATAATTCTATGAATATCGGTTTATGATCCATCTCTACGTGAAATGATCGTACGTAGGTAAAAAGGACCTATCGTAAAAATACTTTATGAAACCTCGTTACTCCAGATACAATAGTACATAGTTGTTTCTTTTAGTATTTTAAATTACTTTTTCCTAATGACCGAAGAAATTACTACCTTCGTAAGATCGTTCATTATACATAGCAAATTCATAGGTAAATTGATACTGTGCATCCTTATTCATATTGTTTATTCCAGTGACTTCTCTGTTCAACGTATTTTACCCTTTATTAATATATTTTGGCAGCTAGGCGATTTAGAACTTATTTTTAAATCGTCAGATAAAGGTTATTCATAGCATAAATCATAACATAGGTAATTGCAGTTGGATGAATACATTTGTTAGCAGGCTAATAAGCATTTATTCAAGAAAAAAGAGGGTATATGTTACACGTATAATTCAACATAATATACTCCTCAGATCATAGAAACAACAGTTGTTTCTATGATCTGAGATATACTCGTATCGATCCTTCAGTCGTGGAATGCTACACTGAAATATACCTACCTAGTCATTTTTTTGCTTGGGCATAGATTTAGCGTATATTTTTTGAGTATATTTTTGCATAAAAAATGTATCTATCATCCTAATAATAATATCTCGATTCAGATAAATAATGATAACTCCTTTCATAAAATTATGATGATTTTTAAATTGTTTTTTGTACCTCTTTGATTTATTCATATACCTAATACTTATAGTTTTGTAGACGCCGCGCAAATGAATTCTAAACATTGCTGGGGGTGATATTCCCTATGAAGGAACTGTACTTCGCAGTTAACTTGTCTCTGAGACTGGCCGCTGTGACCGAATATCGATCTTGAAGACATTAGTGTTAGGTATAAAGTGGCACTACGCTTATTCACAATTTTTTAAGTTGATTTCTATTATTAATATTATTAAAATTTTCATTTACAGACATAAAATCAACACACCTTACACGCTGTCTCCGGTCATATCTACTCTACTCTATCATTTTAAAACCTCAATATTTCTTCAACGCTGTGTTGTAATGGTCCTGATTGGTAGATTGTTACGAAAAGAGTACAATGTTTACTGCATATTGAATCGAGGCCGAACTCGATAATTTAAATTAAACACAATCAGTGCGTTTTACCATGTTTAGCAGTCTACAGTCATAAAAGTAATATGTGTATGTAAGTAGTCATGTTTAATGTCCGTATTTTTATTAGTAGATAAGTGAACAATAAGAGCAGTTTACAATCTCACATTTCGAACGCGAAGCGAGAGGTATGGTCTTTACGTAGAGATTGTGTTATGTGGACTTTACAGCGGACTTAACAAGGTCACGCTACCCGTTCTCATTTTTAAACTATTATCACTTTATTTTCATCAGTTTGTATCCTGTATACTAAACACGGTAGGTAGCATCGATTTTTTCAAAGACAGTTATGGGCACCGGCCGCATTGGCAAGTACGTAATAATATTTATATACACGCGTAAGGTGGTAGAGCGATGGTAGAGATATATGGTAGAGCCATGCTACAGATACAGGTATTAATAGTATAGTTGTAGCACGAATGGGTCGGTTCGACCGGGGAAGGACCACGCTCTCACAGAATACCAGCGTAAAATAGCAGCTTAACGCTGCTGTGTTTCGTATGGTGAGTGTAGAGAATCGGAGACCCTGGAAAAGAGGCATTCTATCTTAGTCCTCACGGCTGACAACGCATCTGTATTTTAATTCGCAAAGAAGATAGATGTAGAATTCTATAGGCACAGCAACCACTTACCATCAGGTGAACTGTGTGCTCGTTTGTCACCCTTATTCTATAAAAAAAGGTAGGGTTCCGTTCCAAAATTGCATTGTTTTGACTGAACCACAGAGTACGGGATCCCGCTGCAAGATTACTACGTTCGAGTAGTTTTTAATCAAAATCTAATTTTAATATAAAATGTATACCTAATTATAAGTGGGGGAATATATTTTTGCTATGGTGCCTATCAAAATGTGGCCGCGAGTGTTTTTAATTAAAGTAATATCAATTGATTTCAAAAAGAAATAATTCTAACCTTGTTTTTTAAATAAATCATATACCGCTTCCCAGGAATATACTATATATGTTACTATATATATATATGTAAAGAACTTTGAAAGATTGGAAAGGTTCGGTTTCAGTAGCGCACTTGGCCGCAACCTCTCCACAGCCAGGTCTAAACAGATATAATATAATACTTTGTTACAGCTACACGTTTTTGACGTATATTTATTATTTATCTAATTATTTTCTGAAAGAGAATTAGCACGCCACATCATTTTGTTGGCGGGGATATAAATATGCCGGCTATATTGGAGAGAATTTTGAATTAATTTAATTAATTCGAAATTCTATCTAATATAATGATAATTAAGTAGAGCCATGTTGCAGCTATATTAATAGTATAATTGTAGCACGAATGGGTCGGCACGACCGGGGAAGGATCACGCTCTCACAAAATACCAGCGAAAATAGCAGTTTAATGGTGCTGTGTTTCGTTTGGTGAGTGTAGAGAACCGGAGACCCATTTTACTGGAAAAGAGGCATTCCATCTTAGTCCTCACGGCTGAAAACGCATCTGCATTTTATTCGCAAACGAGGATAGATGCAGATGTCTATGGACAACAGTAACCTCTTACCGTCAGGTGGACTGTGTGCTCGCTTGTCACCATTATCTTATAAAAAAATACGTATGATAATTCACGACCACACGTAGCGCGCTACACTAACGGTTACCTTGAAGAGGTCGGCATTCGGATTATGTCTTGGCCAACAAGAAGCCCTGATCTCAACCCTATAGAGCGCATGTGGCACACCCTAAAACAAAAGGTTAGAGCCCGTAAACTAGTCCCCTACACCATTAGACAAACCTTGAAACCGCCATTAGGGAAGAATGGAACCGAATCCCTCAAACTTTTAGCAACCGCAATCAGATTCTGACATCTGAAACTAAGTTGCGAAATACATTGCACTTAATGACATTTTAATTGTTCGTACAGAACTTAATGTTGTTTTCTTTATTATGATTATATTTTCTTGAATTATAAATTATAATAAAAAACACAAACTTTGTTTGTAGTTAATTTAGCGCGAAATCTAGGGCTTTTTTAAAGCGCTGTTTTCCTGAAATCTAGCGCTTTTTGTGTTGTCCTAGCGCTGAATGAGTTTTTTGATCTGGCAGCACGGTATTGGTGAAAACTCGCAATATTAGGGACAGTAGGTTAAGGTGCGGCTAAAGCCGAGTACATTACAATAATATAAAATATAATATTGAAAGAATAATAGAACTTTTTTAATTTTAAAAATTCAAAAAGTATAAGTCAAAAGCAGTGTTGACTAACATTTTTGGTTAAAACCACTTTTGACTGATATAGTTTGGTCAAAATCTCTATAACCAAATATTTTGCAGTTAAAAGTGGTTTTTACCAACGTTCTTAGTCAAACTACTTTTGAGTGCAAAATTCAGTTAAAAGTGGTAGTGACCAACGTTCTTAGTTAAAACTACCTGGTTTTGACCAGTTATGAGTATTGACTGTAACATATATATTTGTACAATAAACGTCTCGTGTAACTCTTTTCTTTTTATCAGTGATCTTTGTGACACTTGCACCAAAAAAAAAGTTGTTTATTAAAGTAAAAGTGCACCTTTTGTATTATAATTCAAGATAGGAATTTTTTATAGTGCACTTTATTTTATTGGTAATTTTCAAAATTTTTGTCTCTTGTTAATATATAAAATGTTTCTATTTTTACCCGACTTCAAAAAGGAGAAGGTTCTCAATTCGATTGTATTTTTTTGTGTTACCTCATAACTTTTTTCTAGATGAACGAATTTGATGATTCTTTTTTTATTTGAAAGTCGGTGCTATTTCATTATTCTTATCAAGTTCTGACCAGTAGATTTTGAATTATCCTTAATAATATACTGAAGTCGGTAGTACAAAAATTTTTATTTTACCACTCGTGTAATACTTTCTTGATTCTATTTAGGTATTTAATTGTGATGACAAAGACAAATAGAACGAAAAAATTACGGTTTCTTATTCAAGCGGAACCCTAAAAAACAGTGTTAAAATTGCACAAACACAACAATCTTCAATAAAGATTAGTAAATACACCGATAAAACTCTGCACATATAAGAATTTAGATGAAGTTTTTTTGATTAAAAAATGAAAGTCCCAGAGGCTACTTTAATTACGTGAGAAAATTTATATGAAAATCATTTCATATAATATATGTATATATTATATTTATAATACATATTATTATACCAAACAAAACACGTTGAAGTAATTGGAATACAAAATTTTTAAATAAAGATAATAAACACTGTGTGAATATGATGACCACAAAAAATTAACAATTGAAGGACACATACTATGTTTACGTTTATTCGCAATCTTTTTTTATTCACGATTAATGAACATTTAATAAGACTTAATAATAACTATTTTATCTAAATCTAAAAACAAAAGGAGTTAGTATTATACTTGATATATAGCATATAATTGACCGCATATGTTTTTTCAATTCCTTCGATCACTTTGATGGACGAAACTTTCCAAGAGAATACAAACATCAATCACTACGTTTTAGAAAAACGCAGCTGTTCCGACAATTATGATACGTGAGAGAGAATAAACGTAGTTTGATATGCTAACATACATAATCCATAAATATGTAACATTAATCACAATAAAAAAGTGACTCACTAGACATTTAGAGAACGCAACACTATAAACAAGGTGTACATAAAATACAAGTTCAAGGTGGACACGTTAACCACGACCGAGGCGGCACTCTATACTGTTGTGTTGAGGTTGAGTTTTGATATCGCAGGGACTAGGAACGTTCTTCTTGAAAAATATCGATATACTTTTTTTTTAATGTATTTAATATATTTTATTAGCTGATACTCGGTTTAACGAACGAAAAGAAGGCTTCACTGTCATTTGACTAATAAGTTTAGATCAATAAGACATCTGAATGCAAATGGATGTTGGGATTACGGAGCCAATGGACATTAATTTAGTGCCCGTTAGTAATACCTAATGTAGGCTAACTTAGCCCACTTAAAGCCAGGCAAATGGGCACTAACAAAGTGACAATGCATTTTTTTTGTGTATAAGCGTGGATTTATTTTGTATTTAGATATTAAGCTAAATACATAACACACACATCGATCACTAATAAAAACTAGATGTACAATCCCATACCAAAGATCTTTAAAAAGTGCCGCCAAATTTTTTTGACGTAATTCTAATTGATATAAATATACATTAATGTAAATTCAACCTTAAGTGAAATGCCTAAAGTTGTATTGACAAAGCAAAGTACAAAAAGCAATAAAATTTTACGACCGAGGCTCGTCGCTTGGACAAGGAGAGTGGAGTCGAACTGCACAATATTTTTTGTTACTGTAATTTTAATTTTATAATTTTTTTAAACTTGTTTTAAATAATTGGTCTTATTTTTTTTGTAGAAGAGGGGGCAAACGATCATGCGGCTCACCTGATGGTAAGTGACTACCGCCGCCCATGAACAACCGCAACACAAGGGGAATTGCAGATGCGTTGCCGGCCTTTTAGAAAGGTGTAAGCTTTTTTCTTGAAGGTTCCTAAGTCGTATCGGTCTGGAAAATTCGCTGGTGGTAAATGATTCCACAGGGAAGTTGTGCGAGGGAGAAAACTTCTTCTAAATCACACAGTGGTGGACCGCCAATCATCCAGATGGTATGGATGGTAACGCGAGTTTTGTCGCGATGTGCGATGGTGAAATTGAGCGGCTGGAATTAGTCCGAACAATTTCTCAGAGCACTCCCCGTGATAGATGCGATAAAATACGCAAAGAGATGCAACATCTCTACGCAGTGCCAGTGTATCGAGCCGATCAGAAAGAACTCGGTCGTCGACGATTCAAACCGCTCTGCGCTGGATGCAGTCAAGTGGAAGGAGCTGGCACTGGGGTGCCCCGGCCCAGAGATGAGAACAGTATTCCATGTGGGGCCGAACTTGCGTTTTGTAAAGTTTAAAGCGATGTGCCGGCATGAAATACTGTCTCGCTCTGCTGAGCACGCCAAGCTTTTTAGAGGCCAATTTGGCCTTCCCTTCCAAGTGACCACGAAACTGCACACTATTCGATATGTCGACGCCAAGGATTCCGATACTAGCTGAAGCAGTAAGGGGAGTGCCTTGAAACTGAGGAGATACGACAAAGGGGTTTTTTTTAGCGGTAAACGCGCAAACTTGTGTCTTCTGGGGATTGAACTGGACTAGATTTAGTCGGCCCCAATCCGAGACTTTGTTAAGCAAAGACTCGACTTCAGACACAAGTTTGTCCCGGTACTCGGCGACGTTTTCCCGAGAAATATTGGCACGGCCGGTATATAAGGCATCACCAGTGCTGTCGTCTGCATAGCAACGAATGCTACCATTTAGCAACATATTATTGATATGCATGAGAAACAGCGTTGGTGATAGCATGCAGGCTTGTGGAACACCAGCGTTGATAGGCTAGAAATCAGAGTATGCACCGTCTACTACGACCTTGATGCTCCGATCAGCAAGGAAACTGGTGATCCATTTGCACAATTTCTCGGGAAGCCCATAGGAAGGAAGCTTCGAAAGAAGCACTTTGTGCCAGACCCGATCGAAGGCCTTCGCTATGTCCAAACTAACGGCCAATGCCTCCCCCTTGGACTCTACTGCCTCCGCCCATCTATGAGTTAAGTAAACTAGAAGATCACCTGCTGATCGACCCCGACGAAAACCGTACTGACGGTCACTGATCAGCTGGTGATCCTCAAGGTACCTCATGAGCTGGCAGTTTATAATGGATTCCATTATTTTGGAGAACAATGAGGTGATAGCAATAGGCCTGTAGTTGGACGGGTCTGAGCGGTCGCCTTTTTTAGGGATCGGGTGGATCAAAGCTGTCTTCCATGAATTCGGGACTACGCCTTGGGAGTAGAAGTACTGGAAAAGACGCGTTAAAACCGGTGCCAACTCCGGAGCAGACGTCTTCAGCACAATGGGAGGGACTCCATCGGGCCCACTCGACTTGCTGACGTCCAGGGAGAATAGTGCTTTGCGAACCGAGCGCTGTGTAAACCGCACATCCAGCATGGAACACTCACATCGCGGGATGGTCGGCGGTGTGTTCTTCCCGTCATCTAGAGTCGAGTTGGACGCAAAAAGAGAGCTCAACAGATCGGCTTTCTCCTTTGCGGCATGGGCCAGTGCGTCGTCCTCTCTGTGCAGAGATGGAAGAGATGGCTGACAGAATTTCCCTTGGACAGCCTTGGCGAGAGACCAGAATGCACGGGTTCCCGAAGGAAGGCGAACTAGCTACTCGCCAATTCTGCCGATGTGCTCAGACCTTGCCTTGGCAATGACGCTTTTGAAGGCCCTGGAGGCGGAGTTATACTTCTTTTTAAGTGCGCTGGTGTTTACATTCCGAGACGTTGATGTGTCAGCCCAGGCCCGGTAGCACTCCTGCTTATAGCGTGATGCTATTTTACAGGAGCGACCAAACCATGGCTGGGATCTGCCACCGATGGGCACCACAAAGGATGGAATAAAAAGTTCCATACCCTGAAGTACTACATCAGCAACAGAATCGGCAAGAACGCTGGGATCTTCCGGCGAGAAGCAAACCCGCCCCCAAGGGTAGGATGCAAAAAAAGACTGCATCCCGTCCCAATCAGCTGACCTATAGTGCCAAACACGGCGGCAAGCTGTAGATCGCAACTGCGATTGGAGCGTGAGTGGCACCGTACTCCGGATCAGACAATGGTCCGAAGAACCCAGAGGGGCATCGATGGAGACCTGATATCCGTCCGGATGAGAGGTCAGCAGAAGGTCCAATAGGGAAGGTACATGGTCTTCCACATCTGGGATCCGCGTAGACGAAGTAACGCGTCGCTGTCTACGCGCAGCCATAGGATGGACAGGTCCGTACCTTCAAGACTGCCGAGGCGTCGAAAACAGATGTCCTCTCTAACGTATACTCAAACTCCAGCCCGGGGCACAAAGGAGTGTTCCAATTTGTACCCCGGGTAGGAGAGATATGAAGTATCAGCCGGAGAGGACACCTGAGTCTCGGTTAAAAGGAGCAAGGCCGGCTTCGCTGTCTCTAGATGATAATGGACAGCGTTAAGGTTGGAATGAAGTCCCCTGATGTTGCAAAAATTGTATTAGTATCTCGCCTAATAATATACTTCGAACAATGACTACTAATTTTATTACGACTTAATTTAAAAAACACTTTGACGATGATTTCTTGACAAAATATCAGGTATTTACAATACCGTTATAACAATTAAATAATGTTAATATTAATACTTACCGAAAATATGAAATTCCATCCTTTTTTAGCGTTCGGGATATGTGATTTTTACACTTTTTAAACGAGCACTGAGGGATGTTTACCGTCAGAGCATTCGAATGCTACTAGAATAAAAGTGCACCCATATGTTCGAGTGAGTGTACATTCGGTTATGCCATTTTTGTCACTGACTGAGTATCTAGTTTTTTATTAGTGATCGATGAATACACACTTTTAAAATATTGTTCAAATTTCGTATTTCAAGTTACTATCGATTTCAATACAGAGAGACTATCGATATTTTTATTGGACATCACTTTTCAAGTACGCCAGAGCTGCTACGAGGCATAAGGTCAAAGGATGATGTCAGCACTGGACCGGGGCTACTATTTACGTTCAGGTGATGTCTCACGCTCGAATTTAAGTATGTACTTATATCTTAATAAAAATAAATAATTTTTATAATTTGTGTTTCGTGTGTAAAGAAATTTCTCTGCGTTATCATATTTTTACTATTCCCCAATAATAACGGTAAGTGGCTGCTGCAGTTCGTAGTCACCAGCAGTAGCCACTTACCTAACTTCAAACAAAGAAGGCTACAGATGGGTTATCACCTTCGAGATGTAATGCCTCACGGCCTATAATTATACCAGCGGGCGGCACCGCACACAGGCGGCAATTTCAAGAGGCCGGCTAAAACAGGATCTTTTTTGATCTAGGACATTCACATAATTTGCATTAAATGTTTTCTTTAAAAAGCCAAGCGTGGCAATTATGGGAAATAAGCGCCTTTTAGGCAATCTATGTACTCGTAGGCAAGCTATATTCAGCATTGGCCCTTTGATAGTCCGAGATGATGGAAAAAGTTCTATTCCCTGAAATACCAGTCAGCGACAGAATCAATAACAACGTTGGGATCATCCGTCAAGAAGCAAACCCACGTCCAAGATTGGGCTGTAAAAATGACCGCATCCTGTCCCAATCGGTAAGCCTATAGTGCCAAACCCGGCGGTAATCTGCAGAACGCAACCGCGATGGCAGCGTGAGTGGCACCGTACTCCGGATCAGACAATGGTCCGAAGAGCCAAGAGGGGCGTCGACGGATACCTGATATCCGTCTGGATGAGAGGTCAGCAGAAGGTCCAACAGGAAAGGTGCATGATTCTTCACATCTGGAATCAGCTTAGGCGAAGTAACCAGTTGTGTCATATGAACTCATCTTCTTCTCGATCTTCCCGCATGATCGGTTAAACGAGAACCACGCTATTCAGCGTGGTGGACATTAAAATCACGATCTTCGCGGATGGGATCTGTGCACGGAGTCTGCAGTAATTTGATCGTGGTCGATGTGTCGGTTTGTGTCGGCATTACCGCCATGGGAATTATAGAGGCACCCGTGTACGCGGGAATGTTCGTTGCTGTCTATGTAGATTTAGTCTTGAGCGGTATTTAGACCCCTCCCCCCGCCCAGAATACGTGAGCACCCACGCTCAGGAACAGTAGGGTAGCTTGGGCGTGGAAGCTCTGCAAGTGATTCTCCAATACAAGGGGTGTTGGTGTCCTCCGGGCGTAGTGTCTTATTTAATTCCGCTACCATGTTAAGAGGGAGGGGGAGGTTAGGCCTCCGGCCACCAGTACTTACCAGGCGAAGTAAAATTGTACAGAAGAAATTTCACGTTGGTATTCTGTGAGGTCGTGGTACCTCCCCGGTTCGAGCCAGCCAATCCGTGTGACAGCAAAAGCTGCCGCGTGCCTCTACCACTGTTATGTTGTCTACCTATATTATTAACTGTAATCTATGTGCACAATTTCATCCAAAAAATAGTTTTTACGTGAAAGCGTTACAAATAAACAAACTTTCATATCTATAATATTACTAGGAAGTACGATTAAATATTATCTGCTGCAGTACGTTAGTTTTGCTTGTCCTGCAGTGGGCGGTAGTAAGGAGCCGATGATGAAGTAGTTATGCACCTTTAATATATTTAGTTTAGTTTAAATAGGACCTCTATTTATTTTTTTCCCCGGACTCTTGGTTACATAGCTATACGCCACTGATGACAGTTAAAAGTTTGTTCAGTATATTATCTGAAAATTATTGTAAATGAAATTATTGGATCTCAGCGTGATACATATCTTTTCGTTCGACTATTATAAAAATAAAAATCATATATTATTCATTTTATTGTAAAAGCTCTGACAATTTTAACAATAACTCCCTCTAGTGTTTCCCTAATTAGTTAGAATTAGTAATTAATTGTACTGCGGCATAATTCTTATAAATAGTTGTTAAATTGTCCCACCTTTCTTTATACAGTCCTCTTAGCTTAGTACTCAGATTAATAGTCAAGTCAGTTTAATTAAAAGCTATCGAAGTAAAGTTAGTTATTCAGTACAGTTGCACTCAACAACTCATCTCTCAACACAAATTTCGACTCCACCCCTGAACGTTCCTAATACTTATTATAAGTCAGTACTTGACCACAATCCCACCTGGCGGTGAATGGTGATGAAGCCCTAGAATCTAGGCCTAGATGGTAAATCGCACTGTCTTAGCGCTACAAAAGCCTATTCAGTATTCACTCTTGCCTTGACGCCGACAAATTATTCCACTCCTTTGCTGTACGTGCAGCAAAAGACGAAACAACCCGTTTGGTTCTAATCCGTGGATAAACGGGCGAAGACCCACCGACCGCCTGGTTGCCCGATGGTGGAAGGAAGAGGGAGAGAGTGAGGAATTAAAGTATGTAATTCCTGCGCACACTCTCCGAAATGCATCCTACAGAATACCGAGAAGCTGCCTACACTGCGCATGTGCTCGAGGCTGACAAGATTGGTTTCAACCAAATTAAGGTTACCCATGAGCCTTTTAACACGTCTCTATCTTTCTATTGACTGGTATATACGTCATTGACTGATTGAGGATTGCAGTTTCAGAGAATATGCATTTGAGACTCTGCACCCTGTCCTAGACCTTACGTGGGTCGGGATATTAATTTGTTGTCGACTAGTTAGTTATAAGAGAAGTTTTACGTGGATGTGTTATGGATCCCTGTAACATAAAATAATTTCGTAAATAAAAACAAGCACGCAGAGTGCTGTTTTTGCAAGAATAGAATTGATTATTCATCATCATCAATATAGATTATTCATCATCATCATCGTCTTTACAGCCCTTCACAAGTCCACTGCTTAACATAGGCCTCCTCCAAGGAATGCCACAAAGCACGGTCCTGAGCCACCAGCATCCATCGACTTCCTGCATGTCTTACCAGGTCGTCACTCCATCTAGTGGGGGGACGCCCTACATTTCGTCCGCCGGTACGAGGCTGAAACTCGAGACCCTTTTTTCTTCATCGGTTGTCGGTTCTTCGAGCTATATGGCCGGCCCATTGCCACTTCAGCTTACTAATCCGTTGGGCTATGTCGGTTACTCTGGTTCTACTGCGGATATCCTCATTTCTAAGTTTATCACGCAGAGAAACCACGAGCATAGCCCTCCCCACAGCTCGCTGAGCGACCTTGAGCTTCCTCATACGGCCAGCAGCTAAGGACCTCGTTTCTGTTCCATAGGTCATCACTGGCAACACGCACTGGTTGTACAGTCTAATTTTTAAGTTTTGAGGTATACCTGACGAGAAGATATGCCGTAATTTCCCGAACGCTGTCCAGCCGAGCTGAATCCGTCGATTGACCTCTCGGTCGAAGTTGGACTTACCTAGTCGGACTATTTGTCCCAAATAAACATACTCGTCAACAACTTCGAGCTTAGTGTCCCCAACAACTACCGGCATAGATGTGACATGGACGTTACACATGACTTTTGTTTTGTCCATGTTCATCTTAAGACCTATCCGTTGAGAGACACTATTGAGGTCATTAACATTGTGGTTAGGTCCTCCAGCGATAATGCCATAAGGACTATATCGTCGGCAAAACGAAGGTGAGTGATGTACTCGCCATTGATGTTAATACCGTATCCTTTCCAGTCCAGTAGCTTGAATACGTCTTCCAATGCAGCGGTGAAGAGTTTCGGGGAAATAACGTCACCCTGTCTTACACCTCTCTGCAGTTGGATAGGTTTCGTACTCTGGTTCTGTACTCGGATAGCCATCGTAACCCTACTGTATAAACACTTCAGCACTTCAATATACCGACAGTCAACTTGGCACCGCTGAAGGGACTGCAGGACCGCTCAAATTTCGACGGAATCAAAGGCTTTCTCATAGTCCACATACGCCAGACATAGTGGCATATTGTATTCTCTACTATCCTCGGACTTCTGTACAATTTTCCGAAGGGTATGTATGTGGTCTATGGTGCTAAAGCCTTTTCGGAAACCGGCTTGTTCAGGAGGCTGGAAGTCGTCAAGTCTGCGTGCAAGACGATTCGTAATGACTCTCGAAAACAACACGTAGACGCGGCTCAGAAGGGAAATCGGTCTGTAGTCCTTCAAGAGAGCGTTGTTGCCTTTAATGAAGAACAAGACTACCGCAGTTCTGCTTCATGCCTCCGGTGTAGTGCCACCATGGAGGACGGAATTAAAGAGCTTCTGAAGGACTTTAAGTACCGGTTTTCGACCCGCTTTCAGAAGCTCCGTTGTAATTCCATCCTCGCCTAAGGCCTCGTTTTTAAGGTGCTGGAGAGCCATTCTAATCTCGCTCAGACTGACGTCCGGAATATCATCGGAACAGTGTTGGAGAAGACTTCCTCTTGGATCGTTACTCACACTTGAATGTGGCTCCAACGATGATCTGTACAGCTGCCCGTAGAACCTCTCAATCTCACTCAAAATCTCAGGTGTCTCGGAAATTACGCTCCCACACTTCGGCTTCGACAGTTGGCTCTGTCTGGTAGACAGATCTCTAGCAAAGACTTTGGAGCCCTAGTTCCGGTCGATCGCTTCTTCAATACGTGCTGTATTGAAGTTGCGTAACTCCCGCCGCATACATTTGGAGATCTGTCTGTTCAGTTGCTTGTACGATATCAAATCTGCTGAAGACTGCAGCTTCATTTCCCGTCTAACAGCCATGAGATTAAGAGTGTGATCGGAGTTTTTGTGTTCTTCTGCGGCGGGTCTTGCAGAACTTAGCTCCGATCGCATGGACAGTTTCCACGAGCTTGTTATTCATATCGTTCACTGCATTGCAATCTTCTAGGCACTTAAAACGGTTTTGTAGCTCTAGCTGAAAGGTTTCGGGACTCTGTATTAGAGCACGAGGGGACGGAGCGTTGACTTCATTAGTCGAGACTTCTCCAACTTAACGTTTAGGTTCAGTGTGCCTCTCACCATTTGGTGATCGCTACCAGTTTTCACACTCGCGATCACGGAGACATGACTGAACAGTTGTCGTCTGGTCGTCATAATGAAGGCAATCTCATTTTTTGTCGAACCGTCGGGGCTCGACCAGGACCACTTCCTGTGAGGCCGCTTCTCGAAGAAAGAGTTTATCATAAAGAGTCCCTCTTTCTCCATGAAGTCGGCAAGCTGCTAGCCCCTTGGGGTCCGTTGCCCTATTCCAAATTGCCCTACCTTCAGCTCATCGTTCTTTTTGTGCCTAGTTTTGCGTTGAAGTCTCCCATTAACACCGTATAGTGGGTTTTGGAGGAATGCATGGCTCTAGATATTCTCATACGTTTCCCCCACCTCCTCATCGGGATGTGCCGAGGTTGGTGCGTAAACCTGTATGACCTTCAGCGAATACCGTTTGGTGATTCTGAGTATAAGGTACGCAACCCTCATCGACACACTCTCAATATTTACAACGTTGTTAACGAGAGATTTGTGGACTATAAATCCGACACCTCCTTGGGACAAATGGTCGCCCTCCCGGTGATAGAACAAGTTGCCGGATTCGAGGATTACCATGTCGTCCCCCTCTCTTCGAACTTCGGATAATCCTATAATATTCCAGCGCAACTTTCATATCTCTTCTTCCAGCTCCAGGATCTTCTCGTCACTCCTCAGGATGCGTGAGTTATATGTTGCCAGGTCAAGTCGTCGTAGGTGGCAACCGAACCTCCACCGGAGATTCTTAGCACCCCCTGCCCCGCCGTTACCATTGTTGCCGCCGGGGACTGGGGGCAGTCTCTTCGTAACTTTCATCATGAGGGGTATATTGCCATAGTTGCCACGCTTGGAGAGCGGGTTGGCAACCGCAGTTTTTTTATTGTTGTTTCGCTGTTATCAGAAAGATACTGCTGCCCATCTTCTGCCTCAGTTTCCCTCTGTCGCCTCTTACGACACCCACGGGAAGATATGGGGTAGTGGGTATTCTTACCCGCCACTACACGGGGTATAGATTATTACATAATACTTATTGGAAGTCATTTTTTTATATACCACTGGTTCGGAAAATACCTCTGTCCTGGGAAGAACCAGAAAGAAACCCAGCGGGACTTTTTTTAAACATGTTTAATTTTACAATAATTTTGTTTTTTTGTATGAACAAATTTTAAACGAGTTTTAATAGAAACAACAGTTCGTCACTGCGAACACGTCATTCCCAGGGGTTTTTTTTCACTTAGGTATTCTTTGATATTATAATAACCCTTTTTGTAGAATTTTTCTTTAATAAAACATTTAAACTTGTTTATTGACAAATTTTGTACATTTTCTGGGATTTTGTTGTAAAAGCGTGGAGTCTAGTAACTGGTATTACAAGTTTGTTTGTTCCTAGTGTTTAAAGCATGAACATCTTTATTCTTATCAAAGCTATTTATGATTTTATGTACCTACATACATTACATTTTCATAAACATATTGTGATGTCAAAGTTAATATGTTTATTTCTTTAAAATTTTCTCTAAGGGACTCATTACAGTTTAAGTTATAAATCGAACGTACGGTTCTCTTTTGCAAAACAAATATACCTTCGATGTCAGTCGCATTACCATTGTCGCTCGCAAAATTCCATAAGACATCACGCTATGAAAGTAACTAAAATAAACTAATTTAGCTGTCCCAACATTGGTGCGACTTCTAATCTTTCTTACAGCATATGCTACAGAACTAAGTCTGCCTACTAATTTACATATATGGGGGCCCCTTTGAAGCTTCACGTCAATAGTAATACCAAGAAAAACAGTGGTATCCACAAGACTCAACTCTACCCCATTTAAGAACACATTGGTATTTGAATGTTTTGAAATATAACATTAGGTATTGTAAATTTAATACATTTTGTCTTATTGCCGTTGAAGAGAAAATTGTTGGCGTTAAACCAATGTACTAATTTCGATAGAGCATTATTTACATTGTCAAAATTAAATGACTGTCGTTGAGTTTGAAAATTAAAGAGGTATCATCAACAAATAATACTATATCGTGATTGTCCCCTACAAAATAAGGTAAGTCATTAATATGGATTAAAAACAGGAACGAGCCAAGAATCGAGCCCTGAGGAACGCCCATTGATACTAAGGATCCGGAGGAACCTTTACCATTGATAATGAATTTTTAAGTTCTGTTATTTAAATATGAAATAATAAATCTAAGCGCAATATTTTTGACCGTAATGTTGTAGTTTCCTGATTAATATCTCACAATGAACACAATCGAAAGCCTTGGAACGATCACAAAAAATACCTAAGACATCTTGTGAGTTCTTCCAGGCATTAAAAATATATTTCATAAGCTTGATACCTGCGTCAGTCGTCGAACGACCCCTTTTGAAATCAAATTGATTTTTATGGAGTAATTTATTTAAAAAATTACTACATAAATATCAATAAAAAAAAATTATAATTGATCTAAAATTAGCGGGGTCCAATGCACTACCAGATTTAAATAAAGGTATTACTTTACTATGCTATGTTTCATTGACACACCAAATTCGATACTAGTATTAAAAATAATAGCAAGATGAGGTGCAATTAAATCTATTATGGACGCAATAACTGTAACGGAAAGCCCCTATAAGTATGCGATTTTCTTTACATGAAGGGTTTTGAAATATTTTACATCTTGTGGTAATACTTTTTCAAATCTAAATTATTTTAAACAGGCATTAACATTCTGTTTGAGTAATGAATCGGCGACAGTTGGAGAAGTATTCAATGACATTGTTGTCAAAATGGGTATATCAGTGAAATATTTCTCAAACACCGCTGCGACTAATGATAGTAAGACAATGCACCTGTCCACACAGCGAAGGTTTCGAGGCAGGTCCTGAAAGACAAGGGCTTCTCGGAAACCGACCACCCACCCTACAGGCCACACCTATTTCCTTTTTTCCAATTTGTAAAAGCATTTACAAGATTGTAAATTTGTCCATGGTAATGAAATGAAGCCTATTGAAAGCCATTTTGAGGGCAAAGAAATGGATAATTTTTTCGGCGGTTTCAAAGTGTAATCGGCCTGATGTAAAAATGTATTTGGCTTGTGTTTATATTTAAAAATAAAAATAAATTAATCAAACTTTTCTTTCATGTAACACCTTAGGCCACGGTCTTGTCAGACGCCACTCGTAATTGTTCCGGGTCGGGATGTTTGTCCTTGTGAAATTAATGTGTGTAAACTGCCATGATACATGAGAAATTCAAGATTAATGAACTGAGTAGAATTGAATAGAATAGAGTAGAATAATTGAAACTAAGAGGACAATTAGCTAGTACACTAATTTCTCTTCTAGCAATAACACACATGTATAGAAATTTCAGAAATCTATAATTTTAAATAATGTGATAATGCATTGGAAAAAATCACCAAGTCTGAATATATGTTACTATATTATAGTAAATATTGCAAATAAGCACAGTTTTGCTGCAATTATATTGCCTTTAATAAATCAACCAAACATCTTCTTAATCACACTTGTATACTCTTTATTAATTTTCTCTATTCTCGGTCTCAGTTCACTGGCTTTATTTTGAGCGGCTCTATCATTAGGATCCAAATTCAGCACATGTTGTATATCATTCCATGCTTCTTCATACATTTGGAGACCATGGTAAGACTGGCAGCGCCTGTATAGTGCCTTCACATTGTCCGGATCATGTTTTATTGCCCGATTGCAGAGTTCTAATGCTGCTTCATACTCATTGAACTGCAGCTGACAGTGTGCCAGATTATTATAAAGTTTTATCTGAAAATTAAAATAATATTTATTATTTTTCAACTCCTGAGCAGTTACACTCATCACATCAATAGCACACTCATCTAAGCAGCACATAAAAAAGTGGTAGAAAGTGATGAAACTTATTATCATCAATATAGTTATAATTTAAGTCACCTAATTCCTTCGACCTTTCCAATAGGCTAAATGCACACATGTTTTTACATGA
Source organism: Parnassius mnemosyne (assembly GCA_963668995.1). Lineage (NCBI taxonomy): Eukaryota > Metazoa > Arthropoda > Insecta > Lepidoptera > Papilionidae > Parnassius > Parnassius mnemosyne. Next base: position 43,771,003 of record CAVLGL010000057.1, on the reverse strand, counting down.
GCTGAATAGCATGGGTAGCCATTAGTGCTCAAATACTAGACATGATAAATCAATACTTAAAAGCTAGTATGTTTTTCAACCGACTTCAAAGAAAGGAGGAGATTGTCAATTTCATTGTATTTTTTTATATGTTACCTCAGAACTTTTTTCTAGGTGAACCGATATAGATGTTTTTTTTATTTGAATTCTGGTGCTTCTCATGTGATTTCATATGAATTTGATCAAGGTTTGACCAGTAGTTTTTTAATTATCCTTAATAATTTATATTGAAGTCGGTTGTAGAATTTTTCAAATTTTACCGCTTGTTTTAACTATTATAAGCCAGCACTTGGCTACTAATCCACCTGACTTAGCTTAAGTTTATTCCACTCTTACCTTGAAAATACCCACATTGTAATCGGATAGAAACACTTAATCCCCAGCAACAGAAGGCGATCAATGAATTCCAAGGACACATTTCAGAAAGGAGCCAAAGAGTGCTAGCTCCCTTTTGCCATGAAGAGATATACTTGACGGCTCTGTGGCGCTGGGGGCCCCGGGTTCGAATCCCGCACGGAACAAGTATTTGTATGGCCTACAAATAATTGTTCCAGGTCTGGATCTTTGTTCTTGTGCAATTTGTGTTTGTAAACTGCCTCCACGATACAGGAGAAAATCCTAGTGTGGGGGTAACGTTTTATATTAAAAAAAAAAGAAAAAGAAAAAAAAGTACTTGTAATTTGGAGGTGTTGAATTTCCCAAGATTGGCATCACAGTCTGCCGTGATAGATTCTTATATACTCAAACATGGCTTTAAATTACAGGTTGTGAGGCATTTCATCTTAGTCCTGAAAGATGACTACACATCTTTGTTTAAAGCTGATCACACATGTCCATGGTCAGTAGTAAACACTTACCATCAGGTGACCTGTAAGTTTGTTTGACATTTCAATTTATAAACATGGTTATTCTGTTTTTCCACTCTAAAACAGCCACCCTAGGGTGGATACTTGGAAATATGTGTTCATTTATCCACTCCAGACAGGGTGGATAGTTGGAATTCACTTCCAATTGTTCTTCCGACTTTTAACCCCAAGTACAGTTCAGAAGTAAATAAATATATTTATGCACAATATATTATTAATTTTTAATAACCACAAACTTACTTAAAATGTCTTTTAGATATTATATTTAAGATATTATTTTGATATTATTTTTTTAACCATGCTAATGCCAATACTGTGATTTATTTTAATACTCTAATAGAACTAGAATCGAAATTAATTACTATAATATATTTCTGTCAATAAATAAATAAATAAATAAATAGCCATAAACACAAAAATTTACAGGATAAAATTATTTTCTATTTTTACTGTTTCAACAGTACTAGCACTATATGCTAAACAGTTTATATAAATTGTTTTTATGAAAGTTGTAGTATATATGACAACTTTCATAAAAAATTAAAGTGGCTAAATTTTAACAAAACGCCTTAATATTTTGGACAAAAAAAAAACATTTTTATGTCTTCTAATCATCTGAATAAATTCAGTTTGTAACCACAGTTAATAGTTGAGATACGCAGAGATATTGTGAAACTTTCTTATTTTCTGGACCATTAAACACAAATACACACAAATATAGATATACCTTTAATTCTATAATTTCTTTTACAGACTCTTCACTGATCACTTGTGGATCTACAGGTTCAATCGCTACTACCAATTTAAAGGCTTTACTAAATCTTCTAAATGCATCTAATATTCTTTTCTCTTTAACTAATTCTACTCCACATTCCTTATGATGACCAGCTGCTTCGTAAAGTCGAGCCCAACTCCAATCACTAACAAGTTGTTCTTCTGTAACATCCTTTAGTTCTATCTGACAGGAAATCTCTTTAACAAATTCACCTTTATTATTCTTGTATACAATTTTGCCAACGCACGTCTCACCGCAACACATTTGTTGAAGGATTAACTCAAAATCTCTGTCTATAAAAGAGTCAGAATCTCCAATTATTACCATTCCATCAAAATTTTTAGCAAAAATACGACTTCCCGATTCAATATCACAATCTCCAATTGAATTTGTGCATCGCACATTGGATAGCACAACTGTACATCTAGACTCCTCATAAGGCACGATAGAAAAGTCGCCCGGCGAAATTAGTTTTTTCGTAATTTCTCTGTCGGGTCTAGAACTCACAATTGATTCTTCATGCATTTTAGCTATTATAGACTATGCAATGTTTTAAAATTTAAGAATTTATTTGTCTTACTTGGACTTTGAGTAATAAATAATTAAGTAGTATAGAACTTTAAATGCATTTTAAGTTTTCCTAGTCTTAATCACAACATCACTCAATTGCATTCTGTATCAAATAATCAAATAAAAACAATACATAAACCAAGTTACCAAGTTACCAAGATAAAGCTTGTATATATTTTTTTTATTAAACTCGCTTTACGGCTCTGGGTTCTAGCCCTTCTGAGCCTGGCGTGATAAAGCTTGGAATGGAACCTAACATAGGTAAAGAACTAAGTAGCAATAGCAATTTATAAAAAGTACTCTGTGAATAGCAAGCTGCTAGTAACCGCCTGGAGTTTAGGCGGGAACTTGACCGGCGGCGGGTTGCTGCTCCTGTTTTATTGTTTAAATAATGGTTTGAAGTGGACTTTGATATGTAAAAGTGGTGCAATTTTGTGTATTAAGTGTCTGCGCATGTGAACTATTAGTGGAAACTGTGAAACTAGTGCTCTGATAGTGATGTGAATCTCAAAATAAGGTGCCTGTCTGCTTAGGCGCCTAGAGATACCATCGCCAACTGTCAGCTGTCTGCTGGCTCAAGTTACCGTCAAAATCTCCCAAGGGCTGCACAATGTGACGCATCAACATATTGTGAAGCAATATACTATGAAGAATAATTATTATAATATAATATTATAATAATATTTTATGCTAATAAAACTAAGGGTCTGGTATTTGAAAGGGACGAAGAGAGAACGAAGTGTGAAATATGGGTAAATCAGGAATGTCTAGAACAGGTAAATGAAATTGTATACTTGGGGAGTGCTTTTAGCCGGGATGGAAGATGTGATTTAGATGTGGACAGGCGTGTCGCTGCCGGGAACAAAGTCAATGGTGCCCTGACTGCGTTAGTCAAAAGGCAAGGCGTAGCGAAGAGTGCACGCCTTGCAATACATAACGCAGTGTTGGTACCGACTTTGTTATATGGCAGCGAAACCTGGGTATGCCAGAAGAAGCATAAAAGTAAGTTGAATGCAGTGGAGATGCGATCTCTTCGTAAAATGTGCGGCGTTACTATGGCCGACCGAAAGCGAAACGAAGAGATTCGCAATATGGCAGGTTTGAAAGATGACCTTATCACAAAAATTGATAAGGGCGTGCTTCGGTGGTTTGGGCACGTTGAGCGAATGAGTGAAGACCGAATGGTGAAGAAAATATATAGCGCGAAAGTTAATATTAAAAGGTGTCGAGGTAGACCGAGACTAACTTTCGAAGACCATGTGAGCAAATTGCTCGAAGAGGGTAGGGTCAAGAGTACTCGGATACCTAGACGTGCATGTATGAAGAAGATAATGAATCTGAAAGAAGCGAAAGAGATATGTAAGGATCGTGACACTTGGCGATCTGTTCTCTCTGGCTACCCCGTCAGGGATTGTGCGTGAAGATAAGTAAGTATAATATTGTAACTTCAGGCTCAGAAGAGCTAGATCCCAGAGCCATAAAGCCAGTTATTGAGAAGATTAAGAAGAGTAGTTACCGCCTGTCAAACATCGATAGTTTTTTATGAAGTAACCGATACTTATCGTCGATATTTTTGGATAGAAAAACGTAGGCACATCCGTCTTTTTGCGCAACGCTATGGAGGGTAGAAAAGTTTCCGTCGAAATGCGTTAAATTAGGGTGGCGCTTTGTAGCGTAGCTTTGTAGTTTTAGCTAAAATATATTAGAAAAAAAAATCTTTACAATAAGTTGTTGTGACACACTGCGATGGTTATAAGGGATTTGACTAAAGGGCGCTTTAATAGACAAAATAACTCGAGGGTTATAATATCATTATCGGTATAGTTGTTTCGTGGAAGCTTTTAATCAATTTTTTTTTTCACTTGCTCTACCCTATTAGTCAGATAAGAATATGATGACATTGACAAGCAAATGACAATTGATATAATAATCTCAATCTCATACAATATTTCTCAAAGTGACCACAACGCCCCCTTGTGGGCGTTGGAGACTAGAAAAAAATGGGCGTTGGCATGGATTTGATTTGTAATTTCATTTAGATACTTTATATTTTATTATTTACTAAAATTAAAACCTATCTACTGCTCAATATCAAATAATTAGTTTATATTTTTAACCTGTACTATGGTATATAAACTAGAAATACTTAACATATATTTCGTAGGATAGCCCGTACGCCGTACGCAATCAAGTTGTAACCAGTTTTTGTTAAATAACGTTATTGGTACAATCCGGTAGCAATCGGCTGGTTCATCGATATTATCTTAACTTGCTCAGTACGATTGAGCATCGAAAGAGATAAACGAGTTTGTGCGTGTTTATCTTATTCCTGTCGGTGCGTGCTGTATTTAAATATTATATATAAAAAAACCTCTTAATAATTTTTATATTTTTATTAGTGCCTTTGAATCTTTAAACAAGTATTTAAGTTCAACACATCATCATCATCATCATCATTACAGCCCTTCACAAGTCCACTGCTGAACATAGGCCTCCCCCAAAGAATGCCACAAAGCACGGTCCTGAGCCACCTGCATCCATCGACTTCCTGCATATCTTACCAGGTCGTCACTCCATCTAGTGGGGGAACGCCCCACACTTCGCTTGCCGGTACGAGGCTGCCACTCGAGAACCTTTCTTCCCCATCGGTTGTCGGTTCTTCGAGCTATATGGCCGGCCCATTGTCACTTCAGCTTACTAATCCGTTGGGCTATGTCGGTCACTCTGGTTCTACTGCGGATATCCTCATTTCTGAGTTTATCACGCAGAGAAACTCCGAGCATAGCCCTCTCCATAGCTCGCTGAGCGACCTTGAGCTTCCTCATCCGGCCAGCAGTGAAGGACCACGTCTCAGTTCCGTATGTCATCACTGGCAACACGCACTGGGTGTACAGTCTCGTTTTCAAGTTTTGAGGTATACCTGACGAGAAGATGTGCCGTAATTTCCCGAACGCTGCCCAACCGAGTTGAATCCGTCGATTGACCTCTCGGTCGAAGTTGGACTTACCTAGTCGGACTATTTGTCCCAGGTAAACATACTCGTCAACAACTTCGAGCTTAGTGTTCCCAACAACTACCGGCATAGGTGTGACATGGACATTAAACATGATCTTTGTTTTGTCCATGTTCATCTTAAGACCTATCCGTTGGGAAACACTATTGAGGTCATTGAGCATAGTGCTTAGGTCCTCCAGCGATTCTGCCATAAGGACTATATCGTCGGCAAATCGAAGGTGAGTGATGTACTCGCCATTGATGTTGATACCGTATCCTTTCCAGTCCAGAAGCTTGAAAACATCTTCCAATGCAGTGGTAAAGAGTTTCGGGGATATGACGTCACCCTGTCTTACACCTCTCTGCAATTGGATAGGTTTCGTACTCTGGTTCTGTACTCGGATAGCCATCGTAGCCCTACTGTACAAGCACTTCAACACTTCGATATACCGACAGTCAACTTGGCATCGCTGAAGGGACTGCAGCACCGCCCAAATTTCGACGGAATCAAAGGCTTTCTCATAGTCCACATACGCCAGACATAGTGGCAAATTGTACTCCTCGGACTTCTGTACAATTTGCCGAAGGGTATGTTTGTGGTCTATGGTGCTAAAGCCTTTTCGGAAACCGGCTTGTTCGGGAGGCTGGAAGTCGTCAAGTCTGCGCGCGAGACGATTTGTAATGACTCTCGAAAACAGCACGTAGACGCGGCTCAGAAGGGAAATCGGTCTGTAGTTCTTCAAGAGAGCGTTGTCGCCTTTCTTGAAGAATAAGACCACCGCACTTCTGCTCCACGCCTCCGGTGTAATGCCACCATGAAGGACGGAATTAAAGAGCTTCTGAAGGACTTCAAGTACCGGTCTTCCACCCGCTTTCAGAAGCTCCGCTGTAATTCCATCCTGGCCTGGGGCCTTGCCGTTTTTAAGGTGCTGGAGAGCCATTCTAATCTCGCTCCGACTGACGTCCGGGATATCATCGGAATAATGTCGGATAAGACTCGCTCTTGGATCGTTACTCACACTTGCGTGTGGCTCCAACGATGACGTGTACAGCTGCCCATAGAACCTCTCAATCTCACTCAAAATCTCAGGTGCCCCGGAAACGATGCTGCCGCATTCGGTCTTCAGCTTTGACAGTTGGCTCTTTCTGGCAGACAGATCTCTGGCAAAGACTTTGGAGCCTTGGTTCCGCTCGATCGCTTCTTCAATACGAGCTGTATTGAAGTTGCGTAAGTCCCACCGCATGCATTTGGAGATCTGTCTGTTCAGTTGCCTGTATGCTGTCAAATCTGTTGAAGAATGTAGCTTCATCTCCCGTCTAACAGCCATGAGATTAAGAGTGTGATCGGAGAGTTTTTGTGTTCTTCTGCGGCGGGTCTTGCAGAACTTAGCTCCGACCGCATGGACAGTTTCCACGAGCTTGTCATTCAAATCGTCCACTTCATTGCAGTCTTCTAGGCACTGAAAACGGTTTTGCAACTCGAGCTGAAAGGTTTCGGGACTTTGGATTAGAGCACGAGGGGGACGGAGCGTTGACTTCATTAGACGAGACCTCTCCAACTTAACGTTTAGGTTCAGTGTGCCTCTAACCATTCGGTGATCGCTGCCGGTTTTCACCCTCGCGATCACTGAGACATCACTGAACAGTTGTCGTCTGGTCGTCATAATGAAGTCAATCTCATTTTTGTCGAACCGTCGGGGCTCGACAAGGTCCAGTTCCTGTGGGGCCGCTTCTGGAAGAAAGAGTTCATCATAGAGAGTCCCTCTTTCTCCATGAAGTCGGCCAACTGCTGGCCCTTTGGGTTCCGTTGCCCTATTCCAAATTTCCCCACTTTCAGCTCACCGTTCTCTCTTGTGCCTAGTTTTGCATTGAAGTCTTCCATTAACACCGTATATTGGGTTTTGGAGGAATGCATGGCTTTAGAGATATCCTAATACATTTCCTCCACCTCTTGATCGGGGTGTGCCGAGGTTGGTGCGTAAACCTGTATGACCTTCAGCGAATACCGTTTGGTGATTCTGAGTATAAGGTACGCAACCCTCGTCGACACACTCCCAATCTTTACAACGTTGTTGACGAGAGACTTGTGGACGATAAATCCGAAACCTCCTTGGGACAGATGGTCGCCCTCCCGGTAATAGAGCAAGTTGCCGGATTCAAGGATTACCGTGTCCTCCCCCTCTCTTCGGACTTCGGATAATCCTATAATATGCCAGCGTAACTTGTCTATCTCTTCTTCCAGCTCCACAATCTTCTCGTCAGTCCTCAGGGTTCGTGCGTTGTATGTTGCCAGGTCGAGTCGTTGTAGGTGGCAACCGAACCTCCACCGGAGATTCTTAGCACATTATTTACATATTTGTAAAATCAAAGCCATGTCGGATGCAAAAAAGAAGAGACGGTAATATAGTGCAGAATATATTAAATATGGATTCATAGAAAATTCGACAAATCCATCTTTGCTTTTGTGCTTTCTTTGTTCATAAACATTTTCAAACGAAGCGATGAAGCGTTCAAGACCATTTGAATAAATTGCATCCAGATAAGAAGGACAAAAATGTACCCTATTTTCAAGACCTGGAAAAGAAGCATAATGCTCAGCCAAGTGTATCAAAACGTTTTTCGGTGGCTGCTAAGCAAGACGATGACGGACTTCGAGCTTCATACAATATCTCTTTGTTAATTGATCAAACAGGTAAACCACACACCATCGGAGAAACCTTAATTTTGCCGGCAATAAAAGAAGTTATAACTACTGTGCTCCATAAACCGGCGGCAGACATAATTTGAAAAATTCCATTGAGCAATAGTTCTGTGCAGAGACGAATCGATGAAATGGCTGAAAACATTGAAGAGTCATTGTGCAATCATCTGAAAACTAGTAAATTTTCTATTCAGTTGGATGTGTCCACTTTACCAACTAATGAAGAATAAAACACATTGTTGCTGTCTTACGTGAGGTTTATTAAAGATGAAAAAATATGTCACGAACTATTATTTGCTAGAAATTTAGAGACAGACACAAAAGGAGAAACCATATTTAAAACACTGTAAAAGTTTTGTGATGTAAAAGGAATTCCCTTGAAGAATACTATATCACCTGCTATAGATGGTGCTCCAGCTATGACGGGGTGTCTAAAAGGCTTCATAGCGTACTTAAAAAACAAAATTCCAGATGTGCTTGCTGTACATTGAGTTATACATCGAAAACATTTGGTTGCTAGAAATTTAAGTGCACGACTGTTTCAATCATTGCAATATGTCATCAGCGCAATCAATAAAATTCGGAACAACTCTTTAAATAACAGATTATTTAATCAGCTTTGTGTTACTAATGATGAAGATTTCAACTGATTGATCTTATACACAGAAGTGCGTTGGCTATCAAAAATAAATTATCTGACTCGATTTTACAATCTGTTTGACCCTGTCGTAGAGTTCTTGGAAAACAAAGACAAAAATGCGCGACAACATCCTCATATCAAAGAATGATATCGCATACCTGACAGACCTTTATAAATTGCTTAATGATATGAATCTCCAACTTCAAGGCGATGATTTGAACTTAATTAAAAGAAAAAATGTCGTCGCTGCTTTCGTAGCAAAGCTGCTTTTACACAAGAAGAATATCGGCAGACGTGAGTTCCTTAATTTTCACAATTTATCAGTATCCTGCAACAACGACGACTTGCTTGTCTACTGCCAACATTTGGAAAATCTACACAGTGATTTCATAGAAAGATTCCAGGATATTTTGAAATTGGAAATACCAGACTGGGTGTTAGATCCTTTTTCAAATGTCAATATAGCAATATCACCCCAACTGGAAGAAGAACTTATAAAACTGACAACGAACGAGGAAATAAAAATGAAATTTAGAAATGGCTACCAAGAATTTTGGCTACAAAAGTTAATCCCGCAGTTGTACCCTGAATTGTGGTCGATCGTTCAACGATTTTTGATAGCATTCCCATCGTTATATTTGTGTGAACTTGGATTTAGCGCTGTGACAACGCTGCTTACTAAAAAAAGAAATCGTTTGCATGTTACCGAACGCGGCGACGTGCGACTGTTTTTGAGTAAAATCGAACCTGATATCAACAAACTTATTAAAAATCATCAAATTCATTCATCTCATTAGATTAGTTTTGAAACTAAAATTGTTTACCTATCTATATTGTTTTTTTATTCGATTAAAATATATTTTTAATATTATAAAGTTGCGTTTTAATTGCTCTCACTGGTAATAATGTCTAGTTTAGAATGTAAGTTTAAACACCAGAACCGACTAATATAGCACACCATAACTAAATTAATTAAAGTTATGAAATTGTGGTTTTTAAGTTTTTAGGAGTGTATGTAAAATTGAGGGCGCTGAAAAATAATTACTTTTCAAAGGGGGTGGTCAAAGTAATAAGTTTGATAAGCTTTATCATAGAGCAACAGGGCCATCGGCGACCTTCCCCCCCCCCCCTTCCTACCCCAGCTTAAGAATATGGAGTATATATATATATATATATATATATATATATATATATATATATATATATATATATATATATATATATATATATATATATATATATATATTAGACGTTTTTCAAATAGCACATCTAAAAAATATTAATTAATAAACTGCACCCATGTAGTTTAGAAATAAAAATAGTTAAAGATCACTCACCTTATAACGTCGTCATCATTTTCATCATCATTACAGCCCTTCACAAGTCCACTGCTGAACATAGGCCTCCCCCAAAGAATGCCACAAAGCACGGTCCTGAGCCACCTGCATCCATCGACTTCCTGCATATCTTACCAGGTCGTCACTCCATCTAGTGGGGGGACGCCCTACACTTCGCCTGCCGGTACGAGGCTGCCACTCGAGAACCTTTCTTCCCCATCGGTTGTCGGTTCTTCGAGCTATATGGCCGGCCCATTGCCACTTCAGCTTACTAATCCGTTGGGCTATGTCGGTCACTCTGGTTCTACTGCGGATATCCTCATTTCTGAGTTTATCACGCAGAGAAACTCCGAGCATAGCCCTCTCCATAGCTCGCTGAGCGACCTTGAGCTTCCTCATCCGGCCAGCAGTGAAGGACCACGTCTCAGTTCCGTATGTCATCACTGGCAACACGCACTGGGTGTACAGTCTCGTTTTCAAGTTTTGAGGTATACCTGACGAGAAGATGTGCCGTAACTTCCCGAACGCTGCCCAACCGAGTTGAATCCGTCGATTGACCTCTCGGTCGAAGTTGGACTTACCTAGTCGGACTATTTGTCCCAGGTAAACATACTCGTCAACAACTTCGAGCTTAGTGTTCCCAACAACTACCGGCATAGGTGTGACATGGACATTAAACATGATCTTTGTTTTGTCCATGTTCATCTTAAGACCTATCCGTTGGGAAACACTATTGAGGTCATTGAGCATAATGCTTAGGTCCTCCAGCGATTCTGCCATAAGGACTATATCGTCGGCAAATCGAAGGTGAGTGATGTACTCGCCATTGATGTTGATACCGTATCCTTTCCAGTCCAGAAGCTTGAAAACATCTTCCAATGCAGCGGTAAAGAGTTTCGGGGATATGACGTCACCCTGTCTTACACCTCTCTGCAATTGGATAGGTTTCGTACTCTGGTTCTGTACTCGGATAGCCATCGTAGCCCTACTGTACAAGCACTTCAACACTTCGATATACCGACAGTCAACTTGGCATCGCTGAAGGGACTGCAGCACCGCCCAAATTTCGACGGAATCAAAGGCTTTCTCATAGTCCACATACGCCAGACATAGTGGCATATTGTATTCTCTACTATCCTCGGACTTCTGTACAATTTGCCGAAGGGTATGTATGTGGTCTATGGTGCTAAAGCCTTTTCGGAAACCGGCTTGTTCGGGAGGCTGGAAGTCGTCAAGTCTGCGCGCGAGACGATTCGTAATGACTCTCGAAAACAGCACGTAGACGCGGCTCAGAAGGGAAATCGGTCTGTAGTTCTTCAAGAGAGCGTTGTCGCCTTTCTTGAAGAACAAGACCACCGCACTTCTGCTCCACGCCTCCGGTGTAATGCCACCATGGAGGACGGAATTAAAGAGCTTCTGAAGGACTTCAAGTACCGGTTTTCCACCCGCTTTCAGAAGCTCCGCTGTAATTCCATCCTGGCCTGGGGCCTTGCCGTTTTTAAGGTGCTGGAGAGCCATTCTAATCTCGCTCAGACTGACGTCCGGGATATCATCGGAATAATGTCTGATAAGACTCGCTCTTTGATCGTTACTCACACTTGCGTGTGGCTCCAACGATGACGTGTACAGCTGCCCATAGAACCTCTCAATCTCACTCAAAATCTCGTGAACAGGTAACGTCGATATTACTTTAAATAATTAGGATTGGGTACTTTTTTCAATATAAAAAACTGCACCTTGCTTGAATATAATTGCACCATCGTTAAAAATGCATAAAATGCAATGATAACCACAAAAAGTTAATTCTTAATATACTTGACACTGGCAAAATTACAATAGTAAGAGTTCGTTATTACCAAAGGAAAAAACATACCTGGCGATCATAGGCTAATATGAAGCCTACGCCACTGTCCAATACTTCCTATGCTTCCTGTATAGGACAGTTACTATACTCTTTGGCTTACGCCAAGCTTACGCTTACGCATGTTTGTTTTTGTAATCTCCAAAAAAAAAAACGCGATGTTTTTTTTTGGTGCTTATGGCCCATTATGGCCGTGGCCTGGTATCTAGACTTTTAGGACAAAAGTCATCTGGTGATGTTGTCAAATTGTAGCATAGATTATTACATGAAGTGTTGAGTCGAGTCGTTTGGAAATCGATTATGCCTGAAAGGAGTTAACAATTAATTGGTTAATAATTGATTGTGCTAATCTATTATTGTGCATGCTGGTTTTGAAACTAAGTAGAAAATCTTAGTAACAGCTTTTGAAAGAATGTTATGAGTACCCGATGGACCCAACCCCAAGAAAATACATTTATAACACTCGGAATAAAACACCTTATTAATTAATTAGACCTAACTAACTGTTCCCCGCGAATTCATTCGCGTGGAATTTATTACGATTGGATTTCATGGGTTTTCACTTTTTTGCACGGACCCCTTATTCTTTTTAACATCGGCTATCTGCCAGTGAAAGTTCCGCTAAAGTCGGTTTACCCATTTCGGAGATTAGCTGGAACAAACAGACAGACAGACAAACAAACAAAAAATTCTAAGTACTATATATACTTTCATATATATTAAGTAAAAAAGGTTTTATCTTTACATTATAAACAGACACTTAAATTTTATTTATTTGTATAGATAATTATTGTGGTAAGAGAATCTGTAATTTTTTTATACAATACCTATTAAATTCTTTACCTACAGAATTAAAAGCCTGCTAACAGCACAAAACATAAGAACAAAACTTAAAGATTTTTTATAAATAATTTATATTTATCTATGCAAATATATTGCAAAAACATTATGTAGAAATAAACAAAACATTCAATCAAAAAATACATTTAGAAATAAACAAAACATGTGACCAAATAAATCTATACAAATAAATAAAATTGAAGTGTCTGTTTGTAATGTCGAAATAACAGCTTTTTACTATATGCAATTGAAGTTATATACGGTACTTATAACAAAAAAACAATTTTAAAAAATTTTGTCTGTCGTCTTTCTATCTGTCTGTTTGTCTGTCTGTTTGTTTGTTTCGGCTAATTTCCGAAATGGGTAAACAGACTTTGACGCGACTTTCACTGGCAGGTAGATGATGTTATAAGAAGTAACTTAGGCTACTTTTATTTAGAAAAAGAATTATGGTTCCGGGCACAAAATTAAAACCCATGAAATCCAATCGTAATAAATTACGCGCGGGCGAAGTCGCGGGGAACAGCTAGTACATTTATAAAAATAGCCCATATAAAGAGGCACGTTCCAAAACTACACTGTTAAGTTAAGCTATAAAGTAAAGAAGATAAAAAGAGATATTACCTCTACAAAATTTGGATAGATTATATTTTAACATCGATCACGAAAATGATAATCGAGTAATCGACTATTTATAATCGATTATGTTCATCTATTTAATATTTATAATTTTATATTCATATTACATTTTTAAATTTGACTTTTTTTCAGTTTTCTTTTTTATTGTATCATTTTAATATTATTGTGATAATTTCAGAAGGCGACAAATATTTAATGATTTCCGATTAAGATAATATAATAATTTATAAGACTTATGATTTGTGTTTACATTAATTGTGATTGAAAGGTTGAACATTTTTTTAAATAAATTTACTAAATCAAGTTTACTAGTCCTTACATTTCTACTTTATTTCCTTTATATTATTTTATTTGTAAGTTTTATATTTCTAAATATAACCTATTGCAAATTAAAGGGGCATATATTTTCATATTTTTGTATATTTAATTTGTTTCTATCTTATGTATTCTTTTTCATATAATGTATCCAATTTGTATTATCTATGAATGTATCCAAGCATGCAATAGCTAGTAATTTTATTGTACATGGGATTCTTAAAATATTTTCTTGATTTTAATTTTATTACCTAAAGATTCATTACCTAAAGTAAAAATGTAATTAAAAAATCCCCTCAAGACCCCTGATATTTTTTAATCAATGATCATATAATTTTCTCCATATGCTTAAAATGTGGCCAGAGCTGGTGGTTTTATATATATTTGTTGAAAAATTGTAAATTTTATTTTTCAACAGACATAATGGCTCAGCTTTTGAAGAATGTATGGAGAAATGTTTTAAGTGGCAACTCACTCAGCAAAACAACATTCAAGTCTACAAAGTTTTCAACTAGCTGTGAGTTTTTATTTTTGTGTTAATATTATTGTTTAACTTGCATATTTACATAATATAATGAGCAAAAGTGTTGCTAAATCTTCACTTTTGATGAAACTTCACTATTATATGTAGCATAGCCATGCTGCAGCTATATTGTATTTGAAGCACTAAAAAGGCGGCTCGATCGGGGAAGAACCACTCTCTCACAGAATACCAGCATAAAATAGGAGCTAAATGCTGTTGTGTTTCATATGGTGAGTGTAGAGAACCAGAGACTCTTCTTACTAGAAACGTGGCACTCCGTCTTAGCCCTCAGAAGTGACAATGCATCCACATGTTTAATCAAGGATAGATGTCTATGGTCCACAGCAGCCACTTACCATCAGATGAACTGAGTGCTTTTTTGTGACCCTTATTCTATTAAAAAAAATCACTAGATAATGATATATTGGTATTAAATATATTGTTATATGTGCCCAGTGCAGGTGGCGTAAGAGAATCCAATCCTGTATCATCCCTTGGTTGTCATAAGAGGCGACAAAGTGAAAATGAAACAGGAGATAGGCGGCAACGTTTTCCTGATAACAATTCAAAATATTCTGGCATACAATGGCAACAGCATGCAGCTCTAAGTATAAGCATGTATTTGACTACTAGCGATGTGCCCGGGCTTCGCATGGGTTTGATTTCTGGATCTCGACAACAATGCCAGAAACTGGGTCCAATTGTGAATCTAAACCATACTCTAATCAACTTAATCACACAAAATTTCATTAAAATTGATTCAGCCGTTTAGGAGTTCAGTCACATACACAGGTCAGAAGAATTATATAATATGCATGTATTATGCATATAAACCTTCCTCTTGAATCATTCTGTCTATTAATGGAAACCACATCAAAATCCGTTACGTAGTTTAAAAGATTTAAGTGTACAGATGGCAAGAAACAACTATTTTATACTATAAGGTCAGGGAAAAGTTTCTTCGTATTTTATATACAAGTTCAAGATATTTTTTTTCAAAATATATAGAACTTGTATTTTTTTCAAAGTTTCATCATCATCATTATTACAGCCCTTCACAAGTCCTCTGCTGAACATAGGCCTCCCTCAGGGAATGCCACAAATCACGGTCCTGATCCACCTGCATCCATCGATTTCCTGCATGTCTTACCAGGTCGTCACTCCATCTAGTGGGGGATCACCCTACACTTCGCCTACCGGTACGAGGCTGCCACTCGAGAACCTTTTTTCCCCATGTTGTCGTTTCTTCGAGCTATATAGCTGGCCCATTGCCACTTCAGCTTACTAATTCGTTGGGCTATGTCGTTTCATAATAGCATTTTAAAATTATATTTCCTAAAATAAATATTATGTTGGTAAAATATTTGTGATGCATTAATAACGTATATTAAGTCAAAGTAATAATATACCTAGTCAGGTCATAAGTTCTGTCACATGTTTAATATAAAATAATTGAAACAAGTTTATTCATTATGTAAGCATTTATATACCAAAATGAACTTAACAAAACATAGATTCTTATGACATTAAAGTTTATTCAAAATGACCTCTGTGATTTTGAATACAGGCTTTCAATCTGCGCGGCCAGTCGTCTATCGCAGCACGAACGAGGTCAATGTCAATATCGGCGGCTGCCTTAATCAAGGATGTCTTGAGTGACTCCAAATTGGGATGAGGCTTTGAGCACGCCTTTTCCTCCAAGTGTTGCCATATCTTGTAATCTAACGGATTCAAGTCTGGACTGGAGGAGGGCCAGTCTTCGTGCCGGATGAAGTCGATTTCACGCGCCGCCAGCCAGTCTTGTGTGCTCTTCGCTCTATGAGCTGGCGCCGAATCTTGTTGGAATACCCAGTGCCTGTTATTGGACATGGTATGAGAAACAGGTTCCACAAGGTTCGTCAGGACTGTATTTTGATACACAACTGCATTCGTTTTTACACCTTTCTCACAAAAATGTACCTCTGTTAAGCCCCAATAAGAAACTCCCAACCATACCATGAGCGAGGATGGAAAATGACCTCGTTGGACACGCTGAATACGGTTGCTCGCTTCTTCACTACTGTGTGCATACACCTTATCATTTTGTTTGTTGTAGCGCTTTTCTACGGTAAAAATTCTTATACAGTTAAGCAAAGTAAGCGTCTTGGCCAATGAGAAAAACACAAACCACATTAACATTAACAATTGCAGTAGTAATGAAGTTACATTTTTATAAATAAGTTCAGTTAGCACATTGATAATTGCACTAAAATTAAACAAAATGATTAACAAACCTTATTTGTGTAGGTTTGTTAATCATTTTGTTATTATATACAGGTAGAATGCCAAAGCAATAAAAGAAAAATTATATAACTAAAATATAGAGGTAATGAGGTTACATTTTTATAAATAAGTTAATTTAGCAAATTTATGATTACATTAAAATTAAACAAAATTATTAACAAACCTATACAATTAATACAGGTAAAATGACAAAGGAGTAAAAGAAAAATTATATAACTAAAAAATACAAGTAATGAGGTTATGTTTTTATAAATTGGTTCATTTAACACATAGATAATTACACTAAAATTAAACAAATATATTAACAAACCTACGCAGATAATACAGGCGGAGTGCAAAAGAAATAAAAGTAAAATTATATAACTTAAAAGAGGTAAAACTTTAAAATATTTATAAAAACATGTAAAAACTTTTTTTAGTTGGCTACTTCGAGCTATTTTCTGATGAAACTCCAAAAATACGTTCAATATCAGAAATAGATCGCAATTGGTGTATTTTTGAACTAACACTGTCTAGCAAATATACGTCTCTCCTTCGTCCAAATGTATTTCCAATTAAGACCTCTCCCAATATCACGTGCTTTTCCAAATAATTGTCGATTAGTACTAGTAAGCCTCTCATTGAGATAAAAAGGTCTAGGTTTATGTGATGGGAAGCCAAGATCTACTGTTGTAGCCCATGGCGAACACGAGCATTTCGTAACAATTTGTCTCGACTAACTCGAAGAACGTGAACGTCCCAGGGCTTGTGTTTTTAAATCTGAAAAGCTCTGACTATTTCCTACTCTACTAGTTGAGCAGATAAAAAATCTGTAGTCTCCGTAAATTCTTTTTTGAGTTTATCCACTGCTATATCAAACTCTTGCTTAATCTCCTTAGTAATTGAGCTACCTACGCATATGATTTAATTTTGTATCTAGAAGGGAAGAAAGTTGCTTATGGGAGATATTAATACATTTGTCTGACTGGCATTGTAACTTACTACTAGTGATGATAGTATTAGGTTGTTCGCTAGATAGAGACTTATTTAAGTCCTTAATACGGCGTGATGTTACATTCACACACGAAGGACAGCACCATGTACGCTTAATATCATGATTTTTATTCATAAACTGAGCCGTAGTAATGTTTAGGCATTTATAATAATACGTGCCCTTACAGCATATTCAAACTACGTCCATTTGTTTGTACCGTGAGTGTCGTCAGCTGAGAGGTGTGTCACCTATACTTTGCTTGTATCGGTCGTTGACCTTATTTTTTTTTAAATACTAGTAATCCTATTCAACATTAGTAATAACCACTTCTTCTAAGCTTAAAATGCTTGTGTTAGAAGTGGTTCACGACAGTAGTCGAATGGCGGATTCGAACCCACGACCTTTCTAGTTCACGGTCCGCGCCCTGCCATTAGGCTACTGATTAAATTTGCGCATAGTCCATCTTGCTCACTCCAGCATCTAATCAAAGGCCTGTCGCTAAGCAAGGGTGTCACATTGGCTCGTCGGTTTATTTACCGAGTACGTACTTATTGAATTCATTTGCTTGCTATCTGCATAAATTATTTATATGAATAATACAAAACCATGAAACTCGGCTTTGTCGTAACTACTAACAAGCCGATCTTGCTCCATTTTTTTCAAAAATGGCATCGACTCTATCCATAATGTGATGGTGACCAGAGCGAGCTGCATCTTTGACATCAAAATTCCTGGACTAAAAATACTTGAACCAACTTTGTGTTACTTTTACTGACACTGAATTAGGTCCATAAACGTCACAAAATTTTTTCGCGGCTTGAATCTGTAGCCGCTGGAAGGAAAAGGGGAGATCTCCCGCCGGGCAAGGTGTTCTGTCCGGGGAGTGGCCAACGCTCCGAGTTGTAGTTCGGAGCTATTCCTATATATACTGCTTTTAGTTCGGAATTTTGATTGTGCGATTTAGGCTTCGATGTATTTTTGCTTGTGGCGCGACGACAGCGCCGCCACATCACCCCCCTGCTCAGACTGGAGGTCGATAGTGCAGTCTAGATGTCGACGAATTTGCAAGTGCCAGGGAATTGCCTTGTAGTCTGCTGTGAGTCGAGAAGAAGGCAAGTAATCTGCGAGAGTGCAGTGAAGCAGAGGCGAGCAGTAAGGCTCAGAGCCGTGCCGAACACTGTAGCGCAGAGAGTAGCTCGTAGGAACAGGAAGCATTATTATTCCAGTGCTGCGATGAACCTTTGTAAAGCTAGATGGCTTGCAGAACTGCAGACAATATATGCTCGGGAGCGAATGAGTGGGGTACTTGAGGATGATGACGAAGGTTTGAAGTTGTAGTTTCCGAAGGTTGTTGGTTGATTATTCATATCACGTCTGTTGGTCACCAATGTAGCCGGTGGAAGGTAAAGGGGAGATCTCCCGCCGGGCAAGGTGTTCTATCCGGGGAGCGGCCAACGCTCCGAGTGGTAGTTCGGAGCTATTCTATATATTATACTGCTTTTAGTTCGGAACTTTGATAGTGCGATTTAGGCTTCGATGTATTTTTGCTTGTGGCGCGACGACAGCGCCGCCACAAGTCGCATTTCCCTTCGTTACCACTTGTTAAAACTTCAGAATGTATCGAACTTCTTCGTTAGATAGATAGATTTTGGCAGACAGAAAAACAAAGAAAAAATGTCGCGAAAGTGTTTTTTCTTTTGCTTAACGTCTTATAATATGTATTGATAAAAAAAACCAGCCAGATACAAACAGTACAACAAAGGAGATTTTACTTCAATTTTATACCTGTCCTATTATATAGAGATGTTACTATACACCAATGTGTGAAATAGGTGCAATACCTATTTCATTGATATTATATATAAGACCTAACTATTTTTACATTTCAGTATCGGAGGTAATGCGAACTAAGTCACCAGATACAATAATGGCTAGCATTAAAACGTCACAGACCGCTGAAAACATATTGGCAATGGTTCAGCAACACCTTCCGATGATGACACACAAGCACCTGTTACAAGCTTTACGCAGCCTCTTCGAGCTACAGAAGGCTGGCAAGTTAGAAATTTGATTTAGTCCTTTTAATTGTAAAAACATTTGCAGGTGCCACTTAAGCGCCTTATTCACGGTCCATCTTGCTGTACGTCCCGCTAAGATGGAGCACGACGCACGACGCACGATGCGAAACGACAATGATTAGGCTTGACGTGCGTCAATAATTACGTACGTCAAAGCCTACTTGACATGACCTTGGCTGGACGTACAGCAAGATGGACCGTGAATAAGGCGCTTTAGTTTATAACTGCAACATATAAAATAACACACTATTTTAAAATTAAATTTGTTTAAACTATTGAAATTTTATACCCAAATTCATTAAATAATTTAGGTTCTTCATTAACTTAAAAGTCGTTATCACCATCTTTTCGTAGAATCACGATTTTTTTGGCATTTCCGATGCAAGAAATGGGGTGATGGATTATTTTAGGCCACCACCTCAAAGCTTAGTTTTCATATGTGTATTCATATTTACTTCACTGTCATAAGCCTATATCCTAGACCACTAGGATATAGGCTTATGATATAATGAAGAACCTAAATCAGTCGTCTCAGATTATTTAATGGATTTGGGTATAAAATTTCAATAGTTTAAACAAATTTAGTTTTAAAATATTGTGTTATTTTATATGTTGCAGTGATAAAACTAAAGCGCCTTATTCACGGTCCATCTTGCTGTACGTCCCGCCAAGGTCATGTCAAGTAGGCTTGACGTACGTAGTAAAGTGTGCATCCCTATAGGTCCACTATGGAAAAAATCTTGGCTACGCTTATGGTCATAAGCCTAGGTAAAATTGAGACCATCTCGCTCAAAGTATTAAAGGTCTTAGACATTAGTAGCCGTGCCCCGTCACCCGTGTGTCACATGATTTATTTGGGACAGGATTTATTTTATCCTTGTAATGCTATCTGTCAGATGCTCAGATGTTCCTGGATGTGGTAGTTTATTTTCTAATAATATTTGAGATACCTCAACAAAATCTTTTTTGATTAGGGATGTGTCAAAGTTTAGTTAACCAACATGTACCTAAAACCCTATAATTTCTCTTTTAGATTCGATCACACCGACAACCTCATCAAGGATCCGGCGTTTGGTATTCTTTGTCAAAATTTTAATAAACATGCTCGCGCTCTAGAAGTCAACGAAGCTGTAGAAGCCGTCAAAGTGTTGTCATATCTAAAAGTCCCTGTGGACTCATTGATAGTGCAAACCATGCTTCAATTGATACGGGCCAACATAAACCTGATAAACATACGTCAGATCATGTTTTTGGACTTCGTTCTAGATCAGTTTGATAGCAAGAATCATCTGGTAGATGTTCTAAAACTGGCGCTTCCTTTAGCCTTCCAAATCCATTTGCCATTGGAGCTTGACAACAATGATCTGCCACTTTTAAAAGATATGCTAATGTACTGCTGCAATCGTGACCTACCTGATCGATGCATCAACAACATTGTCACAGGTCTCCTCTTACACGATCAAATCATAGACGCTCAGTCAGCTAAGTCGATTGTTTGGTCGCTCTGCCAAATCAACTGTACAGAACAGTTTTTCCCGACCAGAGTGCAACTGTTGCATATATGTTACGATATATTGGTGCAACGCATAGACCAATTGACATACAACGATGTGCTCAAAACCGCCGCGAAGGTCAAGGGTCGAGTGTTGGAGAAGCATCCGGAGTACTATCACGAACAGTTACTAGATGCGACGGCTGAATATGTTATCAGGAATAATATCGAATTTGAAAAAGCACTTTTGGTGGCCAGAATTCTCTCACGAGTGGTAAGTACTTCATTGCAGATACTTTGAGTTTTTTTATAACAAAAAAAGGTTAATATATTTAACCTTTTTTATTTAATATAGCGGTTAACACATTCAGTATAACACTAACGTGACCATGTATTTTTCTCATCAAAGCAGGATATCCTTAAATTACTCTAGTTTTAAAAATAATATGTTTAATGATTTGTGATCAATGGAATGTATGATCAAAAAAGAAATTGAAAACTAATCTTACTATAGTCTGGTGGGCTTGCTTTTTATATTTTTCAGAAGAGCGAATTTGCTTTAATATGGATATAATAATTATTTGTTATATTCTTTTTATAATTTTTAAAACTTACCCCATGATCGGATTTCTTCTGTATTGTAGAGACTTTTTATAATACATAAATTATATTACCATTATATTACCTTGAAGTTTATATTTCGGCGATAACGTAAAAGGTTGTTCTCACAAGCTGAGCTGAAACCAACGAAGTCAACCAATATTTCCACCAAAGATTTACACAATTGTATTTCCGATAATGTCGGAACGTGGTTTCTACGTGGTAGAGCCATGCTGCAGCTATATTATGCTTGTAGCACGAATGGGTCGGCTCGAATGGGGAAGGACCACGCTCTCACAGAAAACCAGCGTAAAATAGCAGCTTAACGCTGCTGTGTTTCGTATGGTGAGTGTAGAGAACCGGAGACCCTTTTTAGTGGCAAAGAGGCATTCCATCTTAGTCCTCACGGGTGACAACGCATCTGCATCTTGAGTCTTTATTAAGGATAGATGTAGATGTCTATGGGTCACAGTAACCACTTACCATCAGGTGGACTGTGTGTTCGTTTGTCACCCTATCCTATAAAAAAAAACTATAGTGTTCTAATTCGATTTTTCAGTTTTCTCATTTTTTAAGTCTGCATAGAGAGTATTAAAATTTGTATGTTTTCTGATTCTAGGCTCACACACATCTAGGCTTGATGGAATATCTCTGCAACCTTGTTACAATTGGGCCAGTAGATCTGTCCAATGCCCGGACGAACATTCTCTTCAGCTTTGTGAACTGCCTCTCCAACAACAATTACACACCGGAACAAGAGCAGTGGGACAAAATGCGCGAGCAAATATCAAAAAATCCAATCCTGAATGCTACCAATGCTGCTCTACCATGGCCTAAATTCTGTCTAGAGCTCGCTTCACTCGGACATTATGAAGATAAATTACTCAAAAGGGTTTTCTCTGATGACTTCCTCCAAGATTACTTATCGAGGGAGAAGAACACCCTTGATCTGCTACAACTCCTCACATTGAATGAAGCAGTGAATGCATTTTATAGTGATGAGTATAAATTACCACCCCAAATCCTGGAGAAAGCCAAGGCGGCTTATCCAGTTCATGCATTAACTGAGCATTTAAAGGAAAGCCTGGTCAGAGGCTTGGGTGGTGAGGAATATATCGCAAAGAATGTGGTGTTACCAAGTGGTGTTGTTGCTGGTGAGTTATAAAATTAGTATATTAATAAATTGAAAGAAAAAAAAGTCTAATTGTCCCACTTTTGTTTACATGGTAGAGCCATGCTGCAGCTATATTAGTGGTATAGTTGTAGCATGAATACGTCGGATCGACTGGGGAAGGAGCACGCTCTCACAGAATACCAGCGTAAAATAGCAGCGTAACACTGCTGTGTTGCGTATGGTGGGTGTAGAGAACCGGAGACCTTTTTACTGGAAATGAGGCATTCTGTCTTAGTCATCACGGGTGACAACGCATCTGAATTTTGATTCGTAGTCGAGAATAGATGTAGATGTCTATGGGCTACAGCAATTACTTACCATCAGGTGGACTGTGTACTCGTTTATTACCCTTATAAAAAATGCATAAGGATAATTTACGTAAAGATTAAGCTAAATTATCTTGTTCTTATTTTTAGATCTATTTTTGTGTATGAAAAATGGCAACCCTGTTAAACTACCAAACACTACGCAGGAGGAAAAGATACCAATTGAAAAACTGAACCTACCATTAGGATCATTACCGTAAGCTATGTTTTGTTTCATGCATTATAAAGAATTGGTGCAATTCACAACAAATAGTGATTAATAACTTTTCTATTTATTCATTTAAGTTTTTTTGAATGATATACTTTTTTAAGGTTTTAAATCGACATTTTTTTAGAAATTGTGTATAAAAATACTTTTAAATGTTGGTATATTTTTTGTCATCAAACATCAGCTAAAAGTAGCAAAAAGGTTTTGATCGACAAATACAAAGTAGCTGAATAAGTAATTATATGATTATAACTTTCGTAAGTCATGTCGCATGCCTGATGCTGGCAATTCTCAGACCTTCCAACCCTCCAATGTTTATTTTTAATTTGTATATTTTTTAGGATCTGTATACTGAACTTCAATCAAGGATGCTATTCAATGAACAGTAATCGTCTTCGGGGCACATTTCGCTTAGTCCTGGACGTTTTGGACAAACAGGGTTATGCAACAGTCTCTATTAATGTGACAGAATGGTTGAAGACCCCTGCTCATGAACGCACCCCTTACCTAATGAGAGAGATTGGCTACAAGTGTGGGGAGATGGGAATGAAACTGTCAGCGACCTGAGAAGAAATCCTCGGCAGTTGGGGTTCCCTTTTGGATAGATCAAATTTTAGTCAAAAGACCGTAGAATTTAGGATTTGTTAATTTTAAATTAAAAGTTGTTATTTCCTGTTTTTTATTGTTTAATATATTATTATGGATTTTGCCCTCTTTTGTTATTCTCGTTCCTTACGTGCCATATGAATTTAAACTTAACATTCTAAATAATAAGACAGAGGACGTGTCGATTTGATTACTGCAATGATGAAGATTTCTTGTCATACTTATATAGATACTTCTTTAAATTCTTGAAACGTAAGCATTATTGTTCGCGCCAAATACTGGTTGTCGGAATCGACGTCTAGGGGGCGCGCGGCTCTGGGCGATACTGGTTTGAAATTCGGCCGAGCGTGGCAAGTGGCGCGCGGGTCGCGAGCGAAAAGGCTTAGTCGTCTGCTAGCTGTGCTAATGTCTGCACGCTGTCTATTTTTGTGCGGGAACCGCGGAATAGTTAGGGCGTCTAGTAAATATCCTGTCTAGGATTTATAACGCGCATTCCCTGTTTGGATAGCCTTTCCCGGGACTTATTGGGTCCGACTCAGAATCTGTATAAGTGCATTCGACAATATTAGCTAGTGCGGCCTCTGATATTCTAGAACTAACTGTTGCTACGCGAAACGGTAGTGACCTTTGATCCAGAAATTCCGTGTGCGTTTTGTGCGTTAACCTTATACCCAGCGATAGTTAGTGGCTTCTGTAAGTTAGTTAATCGTACGATAGAGTTAATTGACTGTCATCGTGACGAACGAGGAAAGTGACTGTGGTCCGGCGCCGAAGCAGTCTGAAGCGCTGCAGCATTTTGGAGCAGCCTGGAACTCGGCCGCGGCTGGTCGCCTATGCTTGACAAGGCCGCACACATTCACACCTCACTGTACACTACTCGCCATCCACTATTACACACACTCACGGCCTGCCCAAGCCTTGGTGCGAAGTTAGCTTCGGATAATGGTAAGTACTATGTCTTTCTAGCGTCCTCCCACATTGAGGCCCGACCTACGTCTGCTCGGGAGTCTTCTACTCATGGGCCCCTGAGGATTTGACCCTTTAAGGGAGCAGCCGTAGGCCGTAACAATTCTTATTATACCTTTTTTTAGGATAAGGGTGTCAAACGAGCACACAGTCCACCTGATGGTAAGTGGTTGCTGTGGCCCATAGACATCTATATTTATCCTCGATTACGAATCAAAAAGCAGATGCGTTGTCACCCGTGAGGACTAAGATGGAATGCCTCGTTTCCAGTAAAAAGGGTCTCCGGTTCTCTACACTCACCATACGAAACACAGCAGCATTAAGCGATCGAGCCGACCCATTCGTGTTACAACTATATCAGAAATATAGCTGCAGCATGGCTCTACCACGTATACAGGGTTATTTTGTAATAACCGGCCAGTTTTGCAGAGAAAGTTCAGAATAAGTAATATAGGCAAATGGTGAAGAAAAATCTCAAACATTTTGTCCTTTTTATCTTTTAGATTCAAAATACGTGGTAATGCATTATTTTAACTGACACCGACCTAACAGCTTTATGGTTGAACTGTTTTGTAAAGACTCGAAATATGACAGATTCTTATTCATGGATATCCGATTCGTTGCGGCACCAATTTTCGACAACTTTTAGCTGTGGCGGCGAACAAATATTTCATGACACGCCGGGCGTGTCAAGCGCCACAGCCACGACAAACGACACGCCTTTTGTGCCATCCGCCATGTGTAAAAGTAATGTTCTTTTTTATGCTTTTTTTACTTGTTTAGACCTAATTAAGTTTATTTGACATCAAACATAAGTTACAAATGGAAGAATACTTGTTTTTAGTGGGTGACTACGTGTTTTTTTACGCGTTTTCTTTGAAGTTGAGAGAAAGTGACTTTTTTTATGAAGAGATTACAAACCTTTTGTACTATTTTTGTTGTTATAAAAAAATCATTTATATAAGTAGGTACAGCTAAATCACCTTGGTTTTTATTAAATTAAATTTTCACCTAATAATAACATTTGTAAATATCAAACAATGAAGAACCTTAATTTGAAAAAAAGATAAGGTATATCATTCATTGATATTTATAAATGTTAAATATTATTTAATGTTATACAAATGTATAAGTAAAGTCGATCTGAAAACATCTAATTAGTAAGAATAGCTAAACAAGTGTTTTCAAAAGGAAAAAAAACGCCGGCGCTATACGGCAGCGGATTGACAAAAAGACTATTTATTAGCGAACTTTTTTTATGCATGAACGGTTTCGAACTGTTTCAAGCAAAAATAAACCTTATACCATATCACAAGAGCACATGGTACTTTATAGGTCTATTCGGCCATATGATAGTAATAAGACGGCAGTTCAGCCATTTTAAGCAAAATTAAACAATAAGACAAACGCGTTGTTTTTTTTTAACAGGAGACTTGTTTTCTACTCTACTCGCAAAATAATGAATATTTTGTTCTGGATAAATTTTCCAAAAAAGGAATTTGAGCGAGTTATAACGTTATTTTTAAAAAGATACGACTCGCGTGTCGTACGCCACACACAAAAGTAATCGATTGCACGCCTGGCGTGTCACCCGCATTGAACCGGATATGGAGTTTGAAGAAAGAGCCTCACACGATGAATATTTATATTAAACGTAGAAGAAACGGTACGGAGGTTACAATATCAGAAATGTTACCATACTTCATATAGCTCCTACAGCTTACCCCCAAAGAGAGATCAGTTAAAATTTAGTTTTCTGGCTGATCGGAGCATCAAGGTCATCGTAGACGGTGCGTGCTCCGATTACAAGCCTATTAACGCTGGTGTATGCGGATGACAGCACTGGTGATGCTCTATACACCAGCCGTGTCAATATTTCTCGGTAAAACGTTGCCGTGTACCAGAACAAACTTGTGTCTGAAGTAGAGTCTTTGCTGAACTAAGTTTCGGATCTCAGAAGACACACATTTGCGCGTTTACCGCTTAAATAAACCCCTTTGTCGTATCTCCTCAGTTTCTTGTTGCCTGAGCCAGTATCGGAATCCTTGGCGTTGACATATCCAGTGACGTGCAGTTTCGTGGTCACTTGGAAGAGAATGCCAAATTAGCCTCTAAAAAGCTTGGCGTGCTCAGCAGAGCGGACCACTCGACAGCATCCAGCGCAGAGCGGCTCGATTCACTGGCGCTGTGAAGAAATGTTGCGTTTTCTTTCGCATCTACCATGAGGAGTGCTCTGAGGAATTGTTCGGATTAATCCCAGCCACCAAATTTCACCAATGCACATTGGGGCAAAATTCCCGATACCATCCACACCATTTGGATTCTTGGCGGTCCACCACTGTACGTTTTACTAGTTCTTTTCCGTTTACGACCTCTCTGTGGAATAGCTTACCACCGACGATTTTTCTGGATCGATACGACTTAGGGATCTTCAAAAAATATCTTACTCCTTTCTTAAAGGCCGGCAACGCACCTGTATTTTCCCTGGTGTTGCAGTTGTTCATGGGCGACGGTAGTCACTTACCACCAGGTTTAGCCGTATGCTCTTTTACCTCCTTTCCTAAAAAAAAAATAACCGTCAAAAATTTTGAGCTTGCATGTTCCACCATGATTTGAACTTAACCGTCTGCGGCTTGCTTCTCTTGCATTAATATCGATTTTGATACATCAAAAGGTGCGATTATAACGTAATGGAAACGATTTTGGAAATGCTCCAAAGGTGATATAAACCGCAAGTTATCATTGAGATAATATCATTATCAACTGTCTACTGGATTACGGTAAGCGCGCGCATCTAGTAGTTTTATGTTAAAAGTCCACCATCTAAATACCATCTACATAGATTGCTTTTTATAAATCAGTATAACAACTATCGACGGACATCGATTCCATCTCCATTTTTATTTTTTTAAAAACGTTACCCCCACACTAGGATTTTCTCCTGTATCGTGGAGGCAGTTTACAAACACAAATTTCACAAGGACAAACATCCAGACCCGGAACAATCATTTGTAGGCCATACAAATACTTGTTTCGTGCGGGATTCGAACCCGCGCCCCTCAGCGCAGCAACTCATTGCTAAGCCACTGCGCCACGGAGCCGTCTTTTTTTTTTAATCTCCATGTCGTCATGTGGGTGCTGTAAGAGGTGGCAGAAGTTAACTGAAGCAGAAGTTTGAAGAAATAGCGTCTTTCATATAACAGCTTAAAATACTAAAAAAAGCCCCGTTTGTCAACCACCAAACGTGCCTAATATGGTGGTAAATTCGTCCCTATAGAAGCAATTGATAGGGGACGCCTAGGTTCAGCAGTGGACTTATATAGGCTGTAATGGATGATGGAGAGCTCAATGTATATTATCATGGGATGAGCACTAACGCTGTTGAAGGCACATACATTTTTCTGTTTTATTATGCTTTATATTATTTACAAACATTATTAGTTTTAGCATTTGGTAGGACTCCTTTTCTGCCTGAGAGCTAAAAGTTCCTCCATACAATTGCATGTTGTGTTCCGGTCTGAAGGGTATAGAGAGCAAGTACTTATAGGATGTGAGGCATTTCATCATAACCCTCACAGGTGGCAATGGCAACGCTTCTGTTCAATCTGTTGCCTTTATTTGAAGTTGACTGCAATTGTCCATGGACTACAGTAGCAACTTACTAACAAGTGGACTGAAAATTTGAAACATAGGTTATTTCTTGACACTGGCAAAAAAATGATAGTACAAGGCCATAACCAAAAAAAATAGATAGTCTCAAAATGTCAATTGTCATTTTTGTCAAAAAATCAAAGGTTTTGGCGGGAACTTGACCGGCGATGGTTTGCTGCTCCTGTATTATAGTTTAAATAATAGTTTGAAGTGGATTTTGATATGTAAAAGTGGTGCGATTTTATGTATTAACTGTCTACGCATGTGAACTATTAGTGAAAACGGTGAAACAAGTGTTCTGATAGTGATGGATTCTCAAGATAAACTGTTTGTCTGCATAGGCGCCTTAAGATACCATCGCCAACTGTCAGCTGTCTGCTGGCTCAAGTTGCCGTCAAAATCTCCCAAGGGCTGCACAATGTGACGCATCAACCTATTGTGAAGCAGTGAACTATGAAGTATAATAATAGAAAAGGCTGTATGGCTTCGTTCCTTTGCCTGCTCTCTCGAGCGAATAATAAAAACAACAACAAAAAATCAAAACAAATCAAGTTATCAAAAAGTCAAAAGTTCAAAACAAAACAAAATATTTGCTGTATTTTCAATTACATTATCTAATAAAATACATACTCTTTGTTGGTGTGGAATTTTTTATACATGACATCAAGACTTTTACAACTTTTACAAGCTATTGTTATCGTATGTTTTTGTGTATAAATGCTAACAGAAGATTCAATTATTTTTATAATTTGTACGCCTAATTTGCAATGAGGATTAGCTGGAGATACTGTTTACTGTTAACGGTAACTCTTATAACCGTATGCGAAACGAAGTATGGATATATAACTTGGGAGAAGAATAAAGCTATGTTTACCGAAGCCGCATCTTCATTGGATATACCTGCTCTTTATGTAGCTCGAGCTACGTACAAGAATGAAATTAATACTACTGGGTATGTCAGAAAAATACTAATCTTATTCAACCTCAATATTTTGTTAATGTTTAATTGGAAGAAAATTACAACCTTTAAAGTACAGCAAATATTTTGTTAAGTATAAAAATATATAAAAATGTTACACTCTCAAGAGTGTCATGACAGCAATCTTCTAAAGGAACCAAGTTTCAACTTACCTATTTGCCTGCATGCATTGATGCCTAGGAATAGTGTCTATTTATGTGTTTAGTTCGTCATTTAGTTTCAAGTTTGAACCTGATGCAACATCTCATAATTCCTCCCACAGTTAGATTGCAGAGTAAGATGCTGAAATTATTCAATTATGGTTGTTTTTCAAATGTTTTTCAAGCCAAATTCCTTTAAAATTCAACTTCAAAAATTTGTCAACTCAATGTATGCATTGTCATAAAAATCAGTGCCAGTTCCACAATTTTTCAATCATTTCAGCCTTTCAAAAGAACACTGCTGAACATAGGCCTCCCGCTCTCGCCCTTCAAAATATTAATTTCTAAATTTGTATGAAAAAAATATGTAAGTTATCACTAAAACTGATTATTCTGAAATTACTTTAATCTGACACTTTTACTTTACTAAAAACTTAATTTTCCCAGTTAACCAGAAGAATTTGTCTATAATTATAGGTATAGAACATTGAAATTGCAATAAAAATTCATGGCATTGATTTTTATATTTTATGAATGGCCTCATAAATTACTCATATATTTTTATATGTGATAGTATATTTTTATATATGTTAGAGCCATGCTACAGCTGTTGTACACGCCCCTAGCTACCCCAACAAAGGTTGACGGGACTAGGGCCCATGAGTAATCCCATCGACGGGCAACAAGGGACGGGGCCCAACGGCCTATGGAGACTTATCATTCTACACAATAGATATAAGGCTAGGTAAACAAATATTAAGTACCTGGTTCCGAAGCTAAGACTGCCCCAAGGCTCGGTCAGGCGGTAGGTAGGTGTAGGTGCATGTAAGTGGTGTGTAGTAATGTTTATATATGTGACCTGACCCAACTGAGGTGATCGGGCAGCGGCCTGGTCCGATGCTGCCCCACCATGTTGTATCACTCCAGCGGACGTCACCAATTGACAACTTATTTCTTCATTTCACGATTTCAGTCTATCAACTTTATTGTACACTATTTCAATCCATCAACTTTATTGTACATATAATTAACTTCAAAGTTAACCAATTCAACGTTCATCGAAATCAAACACGTGACACCCGACACAAGTAACTAACAGTCGTTCAAAGTTCAATATTCAATGTTCCGGGTTCACGTAGCACAAATTTACAAACACGGGATCGAACGCGGCCTCTTCTCGAGTCTCATAGTTCAGCGTTCCCAAACAACAACTAAATTCCTTCGTACGATATTAAATACTACGCCGCAATAAGAATTCAAAATCAGCCTAGCTGACACGCAAACTAACTACAGAGTCAACACACAAAAGGCTCTTAACGCGACGGTACAATTAAACAATGACTTCCAAAAACAATTAACCGGGCCACGCCCTCGAAATGGAATGCGAGCTTCAAATTCCAGACCGTATCTCTACTCGGCGTGCGCGCAAGGTTCCACGGCACACAAGCAAGTTAAATATTGCAAAATGCACTTCAACACGCAATCACTATACAATTGACGCAATTACTTTCAAACGAAATTACTTTAATCAGTCAAATTCAATACAAGCCTCTTGTCACGAACGTACAACTCAGACAAACTTACTCGAGGTGGTCTCCACGAAACCCCAAATTGCTGTAGGTCCGGCGTGTATAAGTCACCCACAGACCACCGGTATAGAAAGACTGACAGAATGCTTTAAATAAAATTACTTTCACGTCTGCAGTGCACCGGGCGAATCTGCGGGCAAGGTCGGTAAGGGGCACATATTGCCCCTTACCGACAACGCTCTGTGCTCTCTCTCAATATCCTCATCATCTCCTAGGTTGCTCGTAACTATGTGACCGAGATATTTGAACTTCTGTACGACTTTCAGAGGTAAACCATCGAGACATACGGGTGGCACGTGTCGTGGCTTCCGTTTCGGTGCTTTAAATACTAATATTTCACTCTTTTTTGAGTTGTATTTAAGGCCATGCTCCTCCGCATATGTCTCGCAGATAGAAAGCAGTTTCCTCAGTCCTGCTATAGAAGGACTGAGCAGCACCATGTCGTCAGCATAGCTTATGTTGTTGACACATATGTTTCGATGTGGCAGCCAACATGTGTGCTGCTAAGTCGTTCAATCAGTTGGTTTACATACAGGTTGAACAAGAGTGGAGAGCTTAAGCCACCCTGCCTTACACCGCATTCCAGCCTGTATTCTTCCGACAGAGCTCCAACCCACCTCACCTGGTTACGCTGGTTAGCATACCAGTATCTTAGTAGAGCCGTGTACTCCGCCAGCACACCCGCGTCCCTCAACTTGCCCCACAGCATATCGTATGAGACCAGGTCAAAAGCTTTCGATAAGTCGAGGAAACACGCGTACACCGGCGTCCCACTTACGGTGTAGTATTTGACAGTGTGTTTCAGACAGTAAATGGCGCTCTACGTCGATAAATTCGGCTTAAACCCAAATTGTGCATCGTTTATTAGTACGTATTTGTTGAGACACTCATTTAACAGACTATCAAACACCTTGGCTGCAGTGGTTGCAAGCGAGATAGGTCGGTAATTACCCATGTCGGATGTGTCCCCAGTTTTATTTTTAACAACGGGTATTACAATAGTCCTCATCAGTGGCTCGGGTAAGTAAGAGTGACCCAAACACAGGCTGTAAAACAGTGAAAGGACTCGCGGAAGATGCACCCCAGCATATCTGAAGTGTTCTATGCTGAGACCATCATAACCAGGCGATTTTCTTCTTACCAACTCTTTAATTATTTTTTATATTTTTTTTTGCAGGTATCTTTTCGTTTCGTTCTGTCATGATAGTCTCAGCCTCGCTCAAATTCAAACCTGAAACGTCATTTAAGGGTGACCTTACAGTAAAATTGCATCTGAATGCATCCGCAATATCCTTGTGATCATAAGCACCCCCAACACTCACTGGAAGACTTGGCTTAACATGCATTTTGTTTGTGTTCTTCCAGAAGCTTTTAAAGTCTTTAGAAGAGTGATTTGTCGCAATAATATCCATCTTTAGCTGTTCTTGTCTGTTTTGACACCATTTTAATTTGGCTTTAAAATGCTTTCTAGATTCTGACATCTCTTCAAATACGCGACCACTGGACGGCTGCCCAGCCATCATCCACTCTTGAAATTTAAGCCGCGCCTCCCGATGTGGGCCCGCGACGTGCTTATTCCACCCCGTCACGTAACCTCCCTTTTTTCTACATGTATCCCTATATGTACGAATTGTTGCCAGTGATAGTATATTTATAATATTACCGTACATATTATAAAGTACAGCGTGATGTTCCTTGTTACTACAAAATGTTTCACAACAGTCTCTGAGTTCCTCTGGAAGATCTATAATTCTTAAGTTTGTGTGACAAAAATCGTGATACAGTTTTATCTGTTGTGGAATTCTGTTGCCCCAAGTAACTCGGTTCACAGGTTTCCCCATTACCTGCTTCACAACCTTAGGCTTAAGTTTATTTAAATTACATTCCACAACAAGTCGGTAGTGGTCTGACCAAAATACGTCATAATTAACAGACACGCTTACTACTGTTTCACGCGCAGAATGAGTGACTATGCAATGGTCCAGCCACCTGTTACAACCATGAGCCTCACTATGAAAAGTAAATGTATTTTTATCACACATACTTGCATCCACACAAATCCAGCTCTCTTCATTACAAAAATCTATCATTTCATTATAAAATAATTCCCTAGGATGAGCATTAAAATCCCCTAGTATATAAAAAGCTTCAATTCCCTTATTTTCCTCTATTTCTATTATCGATCGGATCGAACCGAGACACGTACAGAACTCAGGTAAGTTTTCATAAGAGTTTGTGGGCATATATACACTAAATATAACTACAGATCTACTACTCACAGTTACTTTTATGGCACAGATTCGCACGTTGTCACACTCTATCACTGACATTGATTCAAACACATTTTTACGCCACAATATTGCAACTCCACCATAAGGCCTCCCACTCACTAGGCCTCCCTCCGTGTCCACCGCAGATGTGCCTGTGGACCCAAATTCTTCACTGATCGTGCTGAGAAATGATAAGTCATGTGGAAGAATCCACGTTTCATGGAGGCACAACACGTCGGCTGACCTGCACAACTCTCTTACTCCTTCCGCTGACCTCTTGATCGATTTACAGTTGAAACTTATAATGTTACTAAGATTATCCATATATGTATTAATTTTTATCTATATTAATTAATTATTTATTTATTTGGTATTTTTATTGAAATGTGTTTAGTATATTCAATATATTAATTTATTACCTATATTATTTATTTGTTTCAAAATGTATGTAGTATATGTAGCACGTATTTATTATTCAGTATGTTCAACTGTCCTGTTTATTTTGTTCCTTATTATTGATTTTACCTTTTTGTTTATCGTAAAAATTCACAAAACGACGAAACGTTATGCCTGATGGCCACAGTTTATCATCTAGGAATGTCTCAATTTTATGCTTAGATACCAAGACCTTATAGGCATCATACCCTTTCTGCCGTCTCATATTGATTTTCACCAGTGAAACCTTTTCATGCGTTTTGTTATACACATAATCAATAATATCCTGCCCTGATACCTCCTTGGCAACATTCGAGATAAACAGAGGCACCTTTATATCCGCTGCCCTAAACTTTTGACTAGTTGACTCAGACTCAATGGCACAGCCTCTTTGACTAGTAAAGCGGTTTCTAAGCCTACGTT
Source organism: Parnassius mnemosyne (assembly GCA_963668995.1). Taxonomy (NCBI): domain Eukaryota; kingdom Metazoa; phylum Arthropoda; class Insecta; order Lepidoptera; family Papilionidae; genus Parnassius; species Parnassius mnemosyne. Next base: position 43,736,710 of record CAVLGL010000057.1, on the reverse strand, counting down.
TTTGGTACAAAACCCACCCCTCGTTTTTTTCAGGCTCTTTCCATTCGCCTTCTTTCCTTACTATATCCGAGAAAGACGCAATTTTTCCATTTTTAATATCAGTTTCAGCCTGATTGATAATATTATTACCGTAACGATGCTCAGGCGATCTAGTCATCGCAACTCGGCCCTGTTGCTCTTCCTCAGAACCCGCACGTACCATCTCATGATCGATTTTTGACTCATTCACGCGCTCGGATGCTTGCGCAGGCGCCGTTTGCAATTCCTCGCTCACACTCGCTACACTCGCGGACGAGCGGTTGTTTGAGTGGTAAGATGAATTACCCTCCTTACGCGAGTGAGACGCGCATTCGTCAAAGTAAGTTGAAATTGCCATGGGACCACTATCAAAATAACTAACACCACCGCCTCTCTTCATATTTACATTATTTTGGCTCGTATGCACGCAAGTACTTGTACAGTATTCGGTTAATTGGTTATTAAGGTCTTTTTTCGTAACATAGTCGCTTTGAATGCGTTGAACAGAACTTTCTAACACTAATATTTTCTTAAGTATTGGCGTAACGTCTACATGATTAAATGTGATGGGAGGCAGCTTTTCCAACTGCTTTGCCACGAAAATTGGGACCTGATCAGGGTCTGTTTCCTTAAGTAGACAAATTATGTCTTCAATGTTCCGTAGAGTTTTACCTTTTCGTTTTCTCACTGTCAGCTGCTTACCCACAGATTCAAACAATAACGACTTTGCCTTTTCAATATCATCCAAATTAAAAGCACTTTCACATATTTGAATTAGGCTTTCTTCATCCATTATGTCCAGCTTATTTTGGACGAATGCTAACACTTCACAAATAATGATGTTACAATTAGAACATTTTAATATTTTCGACGCGTTATCCATTATCGTGGCCAGGCCAGTGACCTTGCGTGCGCTCGCGTTAATGGACAGCGCCGGACTTATATACTAAAAATCTAGACCACAAAACCAAAACTGATCGCGCGACACCGCTGCAGCGGTCACCACAAAATACGTTAATCGACCGCGCCGCTGCTCTCAAGCTACTAACTTCGCACTCGCGTTCTGCGCCCGCGCCCTCTGCCGAGTGACGCACACGGGAGTGGGGCGACGGTGACCTTTACAAAGTCAGCGGGCGGACACGAGTGTTGAATGCAAATTTCAAATGTTAATTGTTTGGCCTAAACAGCTGTATTATGGTTGTAGCACAAATTGGTTGGTCGGACCAGGGAAGGAAAGGCTCGTACAGAATATCTGTGTAAAATAGCAGCTTGATGCTTCTGTGTTTCTTATAGTGAGGGTAAAAAATTGGAGACCTTTTCACTGGAAGCTAGGCATTCCATCTTAGTACTCAGGGGTGACAATTCATCTGCATTTTGATTCTTAATAATTGACTATAGTTATTGATGTCTATGACCTACTATCAGATGGACTGTGTACTTGTTTGTCACCCTGATTCTATAACAATAAAAAATTACTATTTTATTCAGTATGTATAATACTGATGGGAGTTATATCAGTGGTATTATATCATGTACTTATGGGGGATTATAATCAATCAGTGGCATACTAATTTAAAAAATTGAGGGAGAAGTGAAAATTTTCACCAGGGGAGTCCACACATTTTATATGTGGTAGAGCCATGCTGCAGCTATATTAGTAGTATAGTTGTAGCACGAATGGGTCGGCTCGACCGGGGAAGGTTGTGTTTCGTATGGTGAGTGTAGAGAACCGGAGACCCTTTTTACTGGGATAGAGGCATTCCATCTTAGTCCTCACGGGTGACAACGCATCTGCATTTTGATTCGCAAACGAGGATAGATGTAGATGTCTATGGGCCACAGCAACCACTTACCATCAGGTGGACTGTGTGCTCGTTTGTCACCCTATCCTATAAAAAAAAAGATAGCCAGCTAAAGTTCTGGTTTCTACTCTTACCAGTACAGCCTAGTAAAGTCCACTACTGAACATAGGCCTCTCCCGTACATTGCCTTATAGGGGGTATATTTGCCATACTTGCCACACTTGTGGCACAAACAGCAGTTTATTATTTTAGTCATTATTAGGGAGACGCTGCTGCCTATCTCATGATTTGTTTCTCTCTGTCGCCTCTTGCGACACCCACGGGATGATATGGGCTAGTGGATATTCCTACACTACATGTTATAGTACTATTTTTTCTGGTTTATATATAGTACTATTTGTATAAAAAAATAGGCTCCTATTTTATACTTTGCTAAATTTGGATCTTTGCCTTATAATTTAGATTATACTATAGCATATTTGCTAAGCAGTTTGTTGAAAGCATGTTTTACTACCCATGTAGCGGCAGTGAAAGAATATCCACAACCTCATTACGTCCTGAGGGTAACTGACATAAGAGGCAACAGAGGGAAAATTAAATAAGAGATGGGTAACAGCATCGTCCTGATAACAACTCAAAATAATAAAAAAAACTGCTGTTGCCAACTTGCTTTCCATGCATGGTAACTATGGCAAAATCCCCCCATGAAACCATCTATGATGGAGGCCTATGTTCAGCATTTATAGGCTGTAATGGATAGATGGTTGGATGCTTTATTATAAATTCATTCCAAAATGCTGAACCAAATTAACTGGTGATTGGGACATGATGTTTATATCATCTAAGAGTGTATTAACTTTTGGCCATGGAAGGAAAAGGGGAGATCTCCCGCTATATATAGTCAGTGGCGAAGCTAGGGCTCCAAGCTAGGGCAAGCCCAAGATATGGTTTTGCTGTTTTTAGCAGTTTTATAAAAATACACCAATCTTGATCTGTCTCCACTCTTCAGTTTCATATTCAGTGCTGTCGAGGATGTATTTAACAAAGCACACAGAAGGCATACTACTGCTAGATAGATTGTATGACTATATGCAAACCTTCGGTGGCTTTGAAAAAAGCCTTTTGGGTTTGCTTGAGTGAAAGAAAAAGATATTTACATACAATACAAGACATGAACAATAGAAAAGCATGAACAAAGTGTATCTGTATAAAATAAAATAAAAAAACTATTGGTAAATCCAATTGAGCATGCCTTCGCATTAAAAAAATTACGTATAGCATGATTATACGGATTTTTTTAAAGTAGTTTAAATACACACAAGTTTTCACTAATAACCTTATTATACTTCCAATTTTCCGATAATTTTATGTCAAACTTCAATTTGAAAAAGTTTGGAAAATCCAAAGTGCACGACTCATAATGCTCATATGATCATATCATCATTCATGTCACTCCAAAAAGTCCAAGACGTATTCAAGTATAAATATTACATCCTACTTACTTTTAGTACTTACTACTATTATTTATTCTGTGCTTTTAAAATATTGTAATAAAAATCTCTGATTATTATAATAATCAAGTATGTATGAAATTTGTTTTTCGAATATTTTGTATTTATTTGTACAGCAATCTTTTTGAGCCGCTGCAAACAACCGATACAGTATCCACTCACAACGGCGGTTGACGCCGAACTAAGCGAGTGAAGCACAGGCAGTCTCTATTTACTGAAATAAATTCTAACACAAGGCTGCGAACACACAACACCGAAAATTTCAACATTTAGCAGCCGAAAAAAATTAATTATAACTAAACAAAACAAAATTAAACTGCCATTTACATTCAATGGCTTCCCACATGATAGATGAAGAGTTTTAAAAATAGATTGAGTATCGTGTTGATACAATTGATATTTTCAAAAGTTATCGTGTTTACAAAGCCATACGGACTTAATAAATCCACACCATAAGATACTAAAATCCATTTTTTATGTAAAAATAGCAATTAATCGATTTAAAAAAAATATTAATAAGTTCAACAATCATTTATCTTTCTGACAATGTGCTTTTTATATCATTTATATGTATAATATGATTGCTAGATACGATTTCATGCGACAAAACGTTGGAATCTTGATTTTTAGGCAGTAGTAGAACATACCTATGCGCTTTGCGCTCGGCATGCAAAAAAACAAATTATTTATATTCTAAATAGAATTGTCTCTCTTTCTTAAAGAAAGATGGATTACCTCCACATAAAATGTTGTTGAACGTTTTAATTGTACCAATAACTGTTTGTGTGGATATGAGCTGTTTTTTCTTGTAGCAAGTGGAAGGAAAAGGGGAGATCTCCCGCCGGGCAAGGTGTTCTGCCCGGGGAGCGGCCAACGCTCCGAGTGGTAGTTCGGAGATATTCTATATATACTGCTTTAGCTTCGGAACTTTGTTAGCGCGATTTAGGCTTCGATGTGTTTCGCTTGTGGCGCGACGACATCGCTCTCAACAAAGCTTAAATATTTTACGTTTTCATCGCCAATTAGCACTTTAACACACTTCAATTCATCACTACACATCCTCCATTTTCACTAAAAATCTTTAAAAAAGCGTTAAAGTAAACACAGAGTAAACATTGAAATGTGAAGTGAAGTTGCAAACGTATTGGTATCGCCCGGGCGCCTCCGCGCTCGACTAACTTCACACCAAAAGCCGGGCTTTTGGCTCCATACTAATTGCTATATAAACAATCGTAGTTGTGTTTTATTATAGAACATTTTGCCTCAGGTTAGAAAGGGAGCGATCGTCTTGTCGAAAGCCCGGTAAAAAGCCCACGCGTGGGAGAGGTGACTAATCGCTCAACTCAACTCCTTTTTATGACATCAGTATCGCGCAGTTTTGCCGTATTAATGAGCTGTGTAGAACATAAGAGCGCGCGGGAAATTTGAAATAGTTTGAAACAGTTTACGAGTTATTTTATTAGTTGATATTATTGATTGAGCAGTTTGATAGGGCAAGTCCGCCTTCACGGCTTCTATGGAGGCTTCACTACCGTACCGTATATAGTGCATTAATTTCAGATCTTTGATAGCGTGATTTAGGCTTCAGTATGTTTCGCATGTATTATATACTTTATTATATTTTCGGTATGGATGCAGATGGCTCATACCGTGCTTTGTGGCACCCCTTGGGGGAGGCCTATGTTCAGCAGTGGACTTGTGAAGGGCTATACAAAATTTGACCTGCTCAAAGTTCAAAAACTTTATTAAACTAAGTTTGTATAAAAAGGGTTATTATAATATTAAAGAATTTATAGATGATAATAACCCCTGGAAATGAGGTGATCGCTACCAAGCTATTTCTAATTTGTTGCGTTGTTAATTTGTGTAACATATATGATTGTAAGCTGTTATTTAAAAAAAAATCCCGCTTGGATACTTGCTGGTTCTTCCTAGGACAGAGGTTTTTATTCGAACCAGTGGTAATTATACAAAAGAGTGACTTTCAATAAGTATTATTTAAGATTATATTGAATAAAAAAGTTTCTGTTTCTCTTTCTGTTGTAATGATGATGATGTTTCACTTGTGACGCGACGACAGCGCTGTCACAAACTGTGTGTCTAGAGCAATGAACATGAATAAGTTTTTATCAGAATGCTTATAAACTAGCATATTTGTATAAAAATATTCACAACAAAAACATTCTTTTTTCTTTTTTTTTTACAATTTTATAGATACATAATAGATTACCAAATGTAATTTAGTTTTTAATATTCCACTATGTGACAACAAATAATTTCCAATTTAATCTAAATAATGTTTTTGTAAACATTTCAGATGGGCTTTTCTAGAACTACACACATCTGAAGATGCAACTGATGAAAAACAGGCATATGCTGCTGGTTATCTTGAAGGTTTCCTCACAAGGGATCTTATTTGGATGCATTGGCAGAACATGCTAAAGGGGTTTGCTTTTATTTTTTTTTATTATTCAGCTGTACCAATATTTTAAATAATAATATTCTGCGTGCCACAATTAATACATGGTACATGGCGAGACTAGTTACCACTAGCGCCCTCTAGTATCGAGTAGCAGAACTAGGAGAGTCAAGAACATTCTAGAAATTTCCATGGAAGAACTTTCTAGAAATATCGACACCTAGTCAATCGGGACCGATATGTAATCGAATTTTCGAGAAGTTTCTACAATAGATGGTCCTGAAAACTACACGAGGCCCTATATAAGGCCGGTGTAGACGGCGACCGAGTCAGTATTGAATTGGCGATACAAGTAAATACTTCGAAGCGATACAACTGCGAACTAAAGTGATCAGTAGTACAATTGTGTTTTATTATTAGTGTGGTTTTAGGTTGTAATTAGTGTTCTGTATTTAAAGTGTCGATTTCGGTAATTAAATCGGCAGTTTTTAATTGTCTGGAACCCCAAGCTCGTAACAATATTATTGCATCTGTAAAACTTGTGTTGGTGGTATAAGGATATCTGCTATACCATATAGTTACATGGGTTTCGTAAGTGGCGACAGAGAACTGAATATGATGAAAAGCTGCCAACCCACCTACCGAGGGTGGCAACTATGGCAAAATCTCCTCCTTGAGCAAATTAAGGTGGAGGCCTTTGTTCAGCAGTGGATTTTTTTAGGCTGTAATGGATAGAAAGAATGTATGTGTATAGCTTAGAATATCACTATACCATTAGAATGACTGCCTTATTGACAACAACGACTGCTGATAATGTGATCCCAGGTTTGAATCCCAGGTCAAGGTTCGGCCCAAAATCTGTTGCTGGGATTTCTGCCAAGAAATTCTCACTAGCAGCCCAAAGTCAAGCAGCATTTTATGCAGGATATATATTTTATGTTGGGACTTCATATGTCCTATGAAATATTTTATTCCTCAGTCTTGCGGGATTCCTTACGATGTTTCCTCCACCGTGGAGTATGTACATTTGGAGCATATGCATGCACAATTATTGTTGTCGGCAGGGATCAAATCTTGTTTGCTCGCATACCGTGAAATTTGTGGCCATTATTTCAGGGGCCCTATGCCCCTGAGCTACCATAGCCCCTGATCTTTGAAAACTGGCTGCTAATTGGCTACTTACCCCTGCTTATGTATTTTCAAGGTTTTTGTTTTCTTTTTCATTCGATCTTTGTATTGCAGCTACTGCTACAATAAAACAGATGTGTGCGGTCTGATCGAAGAATTCATTGAAAAAAACGAGGAGTATATTGCTTCCATGGTGAAGAAAAATGAAATAGATAATCCATATTGGTATCAAGTAGGTGAAAATTTTGTTTGTGGATTCTTTGTTTTCTGAGTTTCATTTTACAGTGTATTTACATTTGGTAGTGCCATGCTGCCGTGTACAATGTTTGCAGCATGTACGGGTTGGCTTAACTGGGCTAGGGCCACATTTGCGTGTTTCATACAGTAAGCGCCGAGAAGTGTCCGAATGAAGAGAGCGTCCAGATGAGAAGCGAAGACTTTACTGATTTTGAGTTTATAGTCCTTAAGGGTGACAACAGATATGCAATTTTTTTTGTATTATTCGCTCAAATGAATGACCCAACGCAAATTGTGCTGTGGTAGGCATACAAGGACCGATCTATTATCCGGATCTCGTCAGTTATGGGGTTAACTATGGGCTGTTGCTCGAGTTTGCGCATCAATGGCATGATCACAGTGCGAGGCGGGATTCAATGCTGGCAGAGAGGCCTGACGACGCAGGCGTAACAGTGTCGTCAGCCCCAGAAGGGAAAGAGTGACGTTAAAATGGGACAAAGAACAGATAAAAATACTTTTTTTATAGGATAAGGGTGACAAACGAACACACAGTCCACCTGATGGTAAGTGGTTGCTGCGGCCCATAGACATCTACATCTATCCTCAATTACAAATTAAAATGCAGATGCGTTGTCACCCGTGAGGACTAAGATAGAAAGCCTCTTTTCGACTAAAAAGTGTCTCTGGTTCGCTACACTCACCATACGAAACACAGCAGTCTTAAGCTGCGATTTTACGCTGGTATTCTGTGAGAGCGTTGTCCTTCACCGGTCGTGCCAACCCATTCGTGCTACAACTGTACTACTAATATAGCTGCAGCATGGCTCTATCACGTATACTTGTACATGTAGGGAGTCAAGTAGTGCGCGTGGGTAAGAGCCACGTGCAAGTACCGCGTGCATCTCCCGAGATTCGGCCCGTATGACCTGAGGATCACATGTTGGCCTTCCCCGGGGCCTCCAACTAAACCTGCGCAACGAACGTTCCCGTGTCCGGTGCGAGAGGCCATGGGGCCAGGAAAAACGAGCACCTAGAAGGTACAGGAAGGTAGAGCATTAGCCTTCCTGACCCCAGCGGCGGATCTGGTCTATGGCTCCGCTCCAACCTGGATTCGGCTGCGGAGGGTAGGGAAAGCGGAGCCTCGCAATACCGACATTGGTCTCCCTCCGCAGCCACACCGCCACCACTTAAGGGTGCGGCCCCGTCAGAGTCGTGGAAAATAGGGCGAGTGACGTATTGCCATACCAACACTTCTCTTCCTCCGCGACTCCACCTCGGCTGCAGCGGCGGGGGAGAGGACACCCCTCTCGCCGCTGCCCACCAACACACATCTTAAGCGGACTCGCCAAGCCCACTCTGAGTAGCCACCTCGGGCTAGCCGCGTGGCTTCTTCTTTGTTCACCTCGGGTGACGGGCCGATGGATGATGATGAAGATAATTTCCATGCTTTAAATATAATTTTCCTGGCTTCGGGAGTTGTTTATTAATTTATGTCTAAATCATATATTAGAAATTCCATATGAAAATGAATACTGGCCATTGTTTATTTCATCAGCCCATAAAAATAACTGCTGAACATGGGTGTATCACGTTGTTGGGAGAACTTGTTTTATTCGCCACGCTTGGCAGGTGGATGGATATTGCAGAAGATGTCTCGCATCGTCAAAGCGATCCACCCTGTACCCGGTTCGGGATTTTACGACTGCCGGCAAAGAAGATGGTCACACCACTATCGAGCCGTGAGATTTCATACTGTCCATAGTCGCCTTTACGACACCAGTGAGACGACATGGAGTAATTCCCTTTTCTCGCTTCCACATGTGTTAGTGAAATTACACAATAGTTCTCAGAATGAATACGTGATATGTTTTTTGTAGATAAAATTGTACTACATCCAGCTTGAAGGCTTGGCAGTTGGTTACAATGAAGCTACAACAGAGCCCTATCAGTGGCTCACTGTGCGAGACATTGTGTAAGTATTGTGATAACTGCTAGGTGCTATAACTATCTCAAAAATTTGTTAGTATATATGTGTGTATATATATAATATTTCCCTAGCTATTTAAAAAAAATCTTTAATTCACCCGATATATAAATATGGAGATAGAGACTGTGTGAATAATTATAGGCCTATTTCTATACTTCCGTCTATCTCAAAAATATTAGAAAGCCTAATTAACATCAGACTTGTAAAATACCCAGAGAAGTTTAATATTCCATCAAACTGTCAATTTGGCTTTAGATCCGGAAAGTCTACCAACGATGCAGTACATGAATTAACCGATTATGTTATCAAAAATTTGGACAAAGGCAATAAAACTGTTGTAGTTTTTCTGGATCTTGCGAAAGCATTTGACACGGTCTCTATCCCCATACTGCTAATAAAACTTGAAAAAATCGGTATACGGGGCACACAACTAAAATTATTAGAAAGTTATCTAACTGGAAGACTTCAATGTGTTACAATAAATAACCAATGTAGTTCTGACGTGCCTGTCAGTTATGGAGTTTTATCACATGAAAACACAATGTATCTCTGAAGTAATACATATTATATTAAATGAGATAGTTAGCCGCTTTTTGCTCGACTTGGCGGGGGCACTGCCGTGCCCCCAGATAAGCAACTAATCTTATACACTTTGAATAGTAAAAAACTCTATTGAAATGGCTTCAAAAACTAAATTATGATGAAACCGAAGACTTATCTCTAAATAATTGAATTACCTTTTATAATGTGTTATTAATACACTATTAATTGATGACACACACAGACACACACACACACACACACACGCACGCACGCACGCACGCACGCACGCACGCACGCACGCACGCACGCACGCACACACACACACACACACACACACACACACACACACACACACACTCACGTCCACACACACACACGCGCGCCCACACACACACACACACACACACACACACACACACACACACACGCCCACACACACACACACGCACACGCCCACACACGATATTTTTTTTCCTGAATAAAGAAATTATTATTATTATTAATAATATGTAGTACATATAGATCGAACAACTGACATTCTATCGATAGATGTTGTTATAACAAGTTACGCCATGCGTAAAATAACCAGACTAGCACGGGACGCAGTGCCAAAGGTGCGAAACCTATGACACTGCTATGTTCTATCCGCCTGTCAAGCGTGAAGATTAAGTCAAATTCTCCCCGCAAAAGGAGAACCATGTCCAAAAGTGATAGGTGCCTCTGTGGTCGGATTATTATCTTAATTAAACGCATGACGCCATCTACCGAAGAGGACAGAGCAACATTTGCCGGGCCAGCTAGTATTACATACAAGTGGTAAAATTAAAAACTTTGTAAAACCGATTTCAATATAAATAAAATGAGAACATCATTAATGTAGTCATAAGCATTATTAAGGATAACTCAAAAACTGCTGGTCAGTTCTTGATCAAATTTATATGGAACCTAATGAGAAGGACCAGCTTTCAATTAAAAAAATAATCATCTAAATCGGTTCACCTAGAAAAAAGGTCTGTGGTAACACACAAAACATACAGGTAAATTTAGAACCTCCTCCTTTTTTTAAAGTCGGTTGAAAAAGAAATTAAGTCTTTATTGCTGTATTATGTTTAAAAAAAAGATATGTTATACAATAGGTGATCTGTAGAATACATTTCGAAGAATGTGCGCAGGAATTGCATTACATAATCCTCTCCTTTTCACAATCAGGCAATGAAACACACGACCATTCTCCGCTTTTTTACTGTCGAAATTTTTTTTATAGGGTCGTGTGACAAACGAGTCCACCTTATGGTAAGTGGTTACTGTGACCCATAGACATCTACATCTATCCTCAATAAAGACTCAAGATGCAGATGCGTTGTCACCCGTGAGGACTAAGATGGAATGCCTCTTTGCCAGTAAAAAGGGTCTCCGGTTCTCTACACTCACCATACGAAACACAGCAGCGTTAAGCTGCTATTTTACGCTGGTTTTCTGTGAGAGCGTGGTCCTCCCCGTTCGAGCCCACCCATTCGTGCTACAACCATAATATAGCTGCAGCATGGCTCTACCACGTAGAAAAAATTGCGACCATGAAGCAAATACAAAGAGGAGACGTTGTAATTGAATTTCACTATGTAACAACGCGTGACAATTTGCGGGGTGAGGGGATGCAAAGCCCCGCCCACTTTACATTATCTGCATCTACCGATAAATAATAAAACTACTCGAATCTTTCCATATCGATGTTGCAATGTAGCTTAGCTACCTTGACGCTAGATGGCGGCATGTCCACAAAATGTTATAAACTATAAAAATAATATTTTGGCGATTAAAATTTCTTTATGTCTGAATGTAAAACAAATTTCAGCACCTTCGTATGATTATTTTATCATTACCGAGCTCTACGGACCTTTTTATTTTTAGTTCTCATGACACAAAGTGTCGCCATCTAGTGTCGAATATATTTAATTATATTTGAAAGCCGACGCAAAGAGATTTTTCTAGAACTATTTTAATAAATTAGGTGTAAAATTATTTACAAATGAAATGTGATGCCATCCATAACATCAGAGCGTCTATCTGAGTAGTTTTTACACAATAAAACACAACACTTCATCCTTTTCTTCTTAATACTACGAAAATACACATATACATAAGCGCACAAAACGAATGCTTACAGTACACTAACTAAAGCCACGCCCACTATGATGACGTCAGGACCTACTTTGAATCACAGTGCACAGTCGCTTATGCCGTCTCCCCTTTGTATTAGCTTCATGATTGCGACTACTGTACTGTACTGAGTTGTACACATTACGTTGAAGTCGTTCGTAATGTGTACAGTTATATAGTATTATAATTTGCCAGCGTCTCTTTTCTTTCTATTACAATATGGGTGTTTTCAAAGCAAGAGTGAATAGTTAAATCAGTACGCTTTTCCGTCTTCGGCTACGTGATGTAGCACTTACCATTACGGGGATATTAGTCAAGCACTAGCGTATAATAATTAAAAAAAACTTACTATTCTTATTTGAAGATTTTTGGCTTGGATGCTTGTCCTTTAAGCCATGTCTTCATTTCATCCGGGATTTAAAAATCTTCTTTACAATAGTCTCAAGTTCATATGGCGCCTGAGCGAACAAAATAATTTGAGGCTTATATCAAAAGCGGATCACTTGTTTCTTCGTTTAAACTAATAGATCACATGCGCAGACACTTAATACATAAAATTACATCACTAATGTATCAAAACTCACTTCAAACCATTAAGTAAACCTTAAAACAGGAGCAACAATCTGCCAACGGTCAAGTTCCTGCCAAAACTCCAACTTACTATTCTATTACAAACTTGATCTAGATAAAATAGAAATTATGTTAAATCTGTACAGAATAAAATAATTTTTATTCAATATACATTACATGTGTAATTCTTATTGAAAGTCATTTTTTACTTTACCACTGGTTCGAAAAAAAACCCTCTGTCCTGGTAAGAACCAGCAAGAAACCCAGCGGGACTTCTTTTTTTTAAATAAATTTTACAATATAAATGATTACGAACTATTTACAATATTTATTTTAGAAACTGCTTGGAAGCGACCACTTCATTCCCAGGGGTTATTATCAACCATGTATTCATTTATGCTATAATAACCCTTTTTATACAGTTTCAGCTTAATAAAATTTTTAAACTTGGTAATAGAAAGAACCTGTACACTTTCCGGGACCTTGTTGTAATAGCGTATACATTGCCCCAAGAATGAATTACTGACTCTGTGGAGTCGAGATACTGGCATTACTAGCTTGTGTTTGTTCCTAGTGTTTACAGAGTGTATATCACTTTTTTTACTAAAACTATCTTTGTTTTTGTGAACATACATTAAATTTTCGTAAATATACTGAGAAGCCAAAGTTAATATATTTAGTTTAGTAACATAAATAAAACATAAAATTATTATTCAGCTGGATCAACATGCTGGGCGATTTGGATGACCTGGCGTTTGCTTTATCAATGCCGAAAAATTTACCTGAAGACCTGCTTTTTGGAGAGCACTGTTCCGGTCTGGTCAAGCTTCTTCCGGACTTCAGCAATTTGTACACTTCACATTCTACTTGGAACAGGTTAATCTTATAATAAATTCTTATGTTAGTCATAAAATAAAATTTGATATTTTGCTTGATAATTTAATATTGCTTATGGTCGTTTTGTGGGTTCCGGATGCGAATTCTTGTCTGAAGTAATAATTGTGCGTTCGGCGATCATGTAGACGAGCGCACGATCATAGCCGAACTTACTTTGATGTTTGTCCAAAAACCGACACAGCGGCGATTACGCTCGATCATAACCGATCATGTGCAGTTATAGGCGATTATGCCCTCTACACGATCGTGGTCGCTAGAATTCGTCCATCATGACCGATGGTGTATAGGCCATATAACACTATATGAGCATTTTGATGTAACATATTAATATTATAATATAACTTACGATGTATTTTTCACTCGCCTTCTCTCGCTTCGCGTCCCAGATGTGATAACTAATTTTGAAGATATCGTGTGATATAGTATACATTGAGAAAGAACATGCAGTCGCAATGCCTCTTCAAATTTTTAATCCTGTAAAAATGAAGAAGCTTGTGCTGTGGGACATTTATAAATAGTGAGATTTTAAAAAACAAAAAACTTTGACCGCCCACCCACGCCTTCCGCCCCGGGAGAGAGTTCTGACAAGCCTCGCTCTGTACTTATAAGCTACCAAGGAGAGGTTATATACATATATAATTCGTTAAAACACCTTATCAGTTCACATTTTCGTAGCCAGCTCTTAGACCAACATGGCGATGCGTCAACCATGTAACTCGGATTTTAAGTGGTAGCCTATAGCAGATTATGGTTGCAGCACAGGTCGGCACGACTGGGGAAGGATCACGCTCTAACAGAATACCATGTAAATTAGCAGCTTAATGCTGATATTTCGTGTGGTGAGTGTAGAAAACCAGAGAACTGCATTCTTACTTAGTCCTCAGGGGTGATGACGCATTTTGATTACTAGTCGAGGATAATGTGATGGACTGTGTGCTTGTTTGTTACCATTATTTTATGAACAAGTGGTAAAATTAAAAAATTTGTACAACCGACTTCAATGTAAATTATCCAGGATAATTCAAAAAATACTGGTCAGACCTTAATCACACACAATTTATATGGGACCACATGGGAAGCACCAGTTTTCAAATAAAAAAAGAATTATCAAAATCGGTTCTCCTAGAAAAAAAGTTATGGGTTAACACATATTATACGTGGTATATTGTTACGACCCGTGAGGACTAAGGTAGAAAAGAGGCATTCTATCTTAGTCTTCACGGGTGACAGCGCAGCTGCATTTTGATTCTTTATTGAGGGTAGATGTAGATGTCTATGGGTCGCAGCAACCACTGACCACAGGTGGACTGTGTGCTCGTTTGTCACCCTATCCTATAAAAAATACAGTCAAATAAAGTACCTCCTCCTTTTTGAAGTCGATTAAAAATACAGCCGTTATACGTCCCTCTGCTGGATATAGGTCTCCCCTCATCTCTGAGAAGTTTAATAATAATTATCTGTAATCAGTTACCAGTCGATGCTGCGCCTTCAAAAGATGTACGTGCTGCATTACAAGTTGAGCCCCACAAACTCGAAGAAGATCCCGGGGTACAAGATGTCATTTACCTCCTACCCGGCGTTTGTTCAGGTACATTTTCTTGTTTTTAGACCTATTCTTTAGTTAGTGAAAGTCCACTTGTGGGCGTGGCCCTATCTAGGGTGAGTTTTCCTTAGACGTGAGCATTTTTGACGCTCGATTTCAGTTTGTATTGATATACATAGGTATATACATTTTTTTACTACCTGCGAAATCCTATAAGTAACAACACGTATTTAATCTGCTCCTCAATTTTTTTATTCAAAATCAGTGTAAGGATTAAAGTTTTACCCTGATGCTATATACGTTTCGATAGCATAAAGTGCAAGTTTTGCAATAACACCATTGGACAAGTGAAATTCCACCTAGATTGTGAGTAATAGCGATAAATATTTTCAAAATAATCGTTTGCTAATTGCCGTCCCTGACCTAGGCCAACTCGCGGCTGGCTCACATCTACGCACACATACGCATCGCGCAGTGTACGTGACGTACGGCGTAGCGTTTTTATCGCTAACGCTTTATTCATCCGCAACTTTTAAGCGCACCTTGAATCCTTGCTTATAATGGTTGGAAATAAATGCTCTGGATGCCGCCACAACATAACTACTAGGGAGTTTCAGGTGTGCTCCACTTGCTCATCTAAATACGACCTTTTATGCGCTAATGTTGGTTTAAAAATATTTAATCTGATGAAACAAGAAATAAGAGACAGCTGGAAATGTCCTGAATGCCATAGTAAGTAACTAAAATCTGATAACAGGAACTCACCATTGCGCCAACCACTCCAATCCACTCAGCCGGGCCCCAGTAACGTCAGTGTACTTAATGATTTCTTATATTTACGCGAACACTACACATTGAATAAAACTATTTTTACGGATTTTATCGCGTTTAATTAACTTATTTTAAATTCCCGACGTTTCGGTTGCTTTACAGCAACCGTCAGCAAACGTCCCCCGTGACCACGGTTGCTGGAAAGCAACCGAAACGTCGAGAATATAAAATAAGTTAATTAAACGCGATAAATTCCGTAAAAATAGTTTTATTCAATGTCAGCGTACTTGATGAAACATCATGTGAAGCCAGCAACGTTACCATCAGAGCTCGTCAGCAATCACAGGCTGCTCAAGTTGATGACCGTTATGTGACGAAGGATTCACTGCGGCGAATACATGGTGAGGAATTGTCATGCATGATCGAAGAAAAGATAAAAAAATTGGTAACTGTACAACTTCGAACGATAAATGAGCACATAACGGAATTCAGTGAGTCCATTGCTTACTTTAACAGGCAATATGAGAAAATGAAGGCTGAACTGCAGGAAAAGTCAGCTATCATAACAGGGCTGCCATAAGACAACGAAACGTTGCAATCAAGTGTCAAAGCTCTGTCCCAAAGACTCAATCTGGCAGAGCAAAATATGAGAGAGGCGAATTTGGAAATAAATGTTGTACCAGAACATAAAACGGAAAATCTGTCAACCATTTTAACCCAAATAGCAAAAACCGTTGACTGCCATATTGGAGATGAAGATATTCATCATGTAACACGAGTCGCTAAGCTAAACAAGGACAGTGACCGGCCTCGCATGGTTATTGCTAAGCTCCGCAGCCCCCGACATCGAGGCGCCATGTTGGCTGCTGTTGCCAAATTCAACAAAAGTAACCCAAAGGAAAAGCTGTCAACCCAACATCTTGGTATGGCGGGTCCGCCAAAGCCTGTGTTTGACTCTGAGCACTTACCACCAGCTATCAAGTCCCTGCACGCAGCAGCTCGCCTCAAGGCCAAGAAGGAAGATTTTAAATTTGTATGGGTTCGTAATGGACGCATCTTCTTACGCAGAAATGAGTACAGCCCAGCCATCCTGATTCGAAGTATTGAGAGTCTTAATTCGATAACCTCTACTCAACAAAGATCCTGTTAACACACGTATGAGGCACCTTTGGAATATACTATCAAAACGTGCGTGGTCTGAAAACGAAAACAACTGACGTGTTAAAAAACATCTTGGCAAATACATACGACGTTATAGTGTTTACGGAGACTTGGTTGAATCCGGATGTGGCTAGCAGTGAAATTTTTGATTCTAGATATAAGGTTTATCGTAGGGAACGTGTATGTTCCAAATCCACTAAAATGGATGGCGGAGGAGTATTAATAGCTGTATTGCAAAACATTCCATCCGCTCGTGTTGAGCGATGGGAAAGTAACTGTGAAGATTTATGGGTATCGGTGCAAATAAAAATTGGCAATATTACCTCGAATATATCTATTTGCGCGGTATATTTACCTCCACCAGTTAAATCAGATACTTTGACGTATTTTCTTGGCAAGGTTGATAACGTTATGAACCAACCCAATAACGTCCTAATTATGGGCGATTTTAATCTAGGATTCTTTAACTGGAGTAGAGATCATGATCATATTCCACAAATGCCTAAGAAACGAACTGACCAAAATTTCTATAGGGCAAATTACGAGGAAATTGCCTTGGATCTGGAGTGTATTAATTGGGTGGAGAGGTTTGCGAGCTGTAGCAACGTCAATGAAATGGTTACAAAATTCTATGATGAACTAAGTTTGATTATTGATAGGTCTGTCCCCAAGCGCCGTCCTTCCAAGAGTAAATACCCCAAATGGTTTAGCCGTACATTAATGAAACTTCTATCTGAGAAAAATAAGATACGCAACAGATATCGGAAATATGGTAATCCATGTGATAAATTAGAACATGACCTCTTACGGAGCCGCTGTCACAAGCTTATTGACAAGTGCTATAGTAACTATAAGACAAATATTGAGAATGGAATATCGCGTAACGTCAAATATTTTTGGCAATACGTTAAAGACAAACGTAGCAAACCAGTCAACTCTTCCCTCAAAAATGCAATTAAGCGATTCTATTGCAGAATCTGGTTCAGAGATGGCCACTCTTTTCGCCAAACATTTTGCTTCCACGTTCACTTCATATTTTCAAAAACCATTTCACAACTTTGAGGATTTATCGCCACTTATTTTATCGAATATTAAATTTTCTGAATATGATACCTTAAGAGCAATTAAACGATTAGACATACAGAAAGGAGCCGGTCCTGATAAAATACCTCCTCTATTTATAAAGATCTGTGGATCTCTTTTGTCTCAACCGTTAACTATGATCTTTAATTGTTCGCTCAGAGATGGTGTGTTCCCCGAGGAATGGAAAAAAGCAAAAATAGTACCCGTATACAAAAAAGGGGAAACAAAAAACTACCGGCCGATTTCCATTATGTCTACTTTTTCTAAATTGTTTGAGTCTCTGATTAATCCACTAATTATTAGCCACATAGATAGAACACTATCCGAGTACTAGCATGGGTTCCGCAGGGGCCGCTCAGCTCAACACAGAATAATTTAATCTCATTTATTTCTGAAATTGCATTGTGGTGGATAATGGAAGTCAAATTGATACTGTATACACAGATTTTACCAGTGCTTTTGATAAAGTAAATAAAGCACTACTTTTAACGAAATTGCAAATGAAAGGGATACACGATAGTTTGCTTTACTGGTTTAGGTCTTACCTGAGTATGAGACCCCAGGTTGTTGCTGTTGGGGGTTATGAGTCAGATGTATATTTTGCATCATCAGGAGTCCCACAGGGCTCTTACTTAGGCCCAATACTATTTCTTATATTTATCGACGATATAACGATGCACATAAAAAATTGTAAATTCAGCCTATTTGCGGATGATTTAAAAATCTACAGGATAGTCAATTCTTCCCATAACATGAAACTTATCCAGGAGGACTTAAACAATATTCACACATGGTGTGAATCAAATGTTATGGCCCTGAACGTTGATAAATGCTACCATATCAAGTTTACAAAAAAGAAAAATTATTTCCGATCCACTTTTAACGGCTCAACATTAACTGAAGTAGAAGAAATAAGAGACTTAGGTGTAACAGTGGACAAGCACCTTAAGTTCACTTCACATATTAATAATATTGTAAATAAATCCTCGAAAATGCTAGGTTTTCTTAGGCGAAGTACTACGGGTTTCCGTTTAAATTGCACCCATAAAATATTATACAATGCTTTGGTCCGAAGTAACTTGGAGTACGCTAGCGTGGCATGGAACCCTGTATATGCTGTTCACTCTCAACGCTTGGAGGGTATTCAGCGTGCGTTCACTAGGCATGTGGCATTTATTTCGCAGGGCGTGTCACACCGGTCACCATATGAGCATCGTCTTGCCTTCTTTTAAATGAACTCGTTGCCTAGCCGTCGAAGAGACCAGGATTTGGTGTTTTTGTGTAAAATAAAATGTAGTGAACTCCTGGAACGTGTTAATATGACGGTGCCAGCTCGCATGCCCCGACATCCTATCAAAAAAACTTTTGCCTTGCCTTCTGTAAGGACTAACCTTGGACGCCATTCTCCTCTTGCCAGATGTTGCGCACAGTACAACGAGATTACTATTGAAAAATTAGATATTTTCCACGACTCGTTGTTTAAATTTAAAAGAAAACTGGCCGGCCTTTTGTGAACAGGCATTTGTTCTCAGTTAAGTTTTGCTTTGGTGAATTTTATTATTTTATTGTTTTAAAATTTTCAGATATATATTGTGTTGTTATTTAATATCTCCTGTCAATGTTGTGTACGCCTATAATAGGTATATGTATAAGGAATTGTGCTTCAAAAATGTAACTTTATAATATGTATACATGTACTGTAGGTGTACCTTTTTAAATAAATAAAATTAAAAAAAATTAAGACCATAAAGCAAGTTTGCACCTGCCACAACAACTTACCACGTTACGGGTTGACAGGCAGAGAATGCCGACAGGCATTAAGGCCGCCCATAGTTGTTACAGTAAAGAAGTGTTACAATAAATAATAATAATAATACGTATATACGCAGTTGCCTCCCTCCACTGGCTACATTTTGGTGACCTCTTTGGGGAAACCGAGGGTTTTGTCTGTACGATACAGGATCAGGTTATATAAGACCAACAACTATCGGAGATACATTCTAAGGGATGGCACCGTCGACATCTGTCGAGCTTGTCGCCATCCTGGTGAGTGTCTTAGGCATGTTATCTCCGGTTGTTCGGCACTTTCTAACTCTAAGTACTTGTAAAGGCGCAACTTAGTAGCCAGAATTCTACACCAGGAGCTCGCTCTGAAATACGGTCTCGTGGACCGGAAATTGCCTTATTACAAGTACTTGCCAGAAGCCATGCTCGAAAATGACCGCGCCAGGCTCTACTGGGACTGGGCCATCACCACAGACAGGACTATTTTTGCAAATAAGCCAGATATTGTGCTGATGGACCGGGCACAGTCAAGGATATTTTTGGTCGACATTACCATTCCGTATGACGAGAACCTCGTGAAAGCCGAAACAGATAAGGGAACAAAATATCTGGACCTGGCTCACGAGGTGACCGACATGTGGGGTGGACTGCCGACCGAAATTATACCTGTAGTCGTCAACCTCTCGGGTCATCTGAGGCGACTGGGACTCTGTGACGGACCGCTCCAAGCTCAAATGCAGAAGGCAGTGCTCCTCGATACCGCACGTTTCGTCCGCCGGTTTCTTTCTCTCTAACCTTCGGCCGTTTGGTCGCCCCCGCCGAGAGCTTAAATTTGGTTGGCTTATTGTTTATTTACGTATTGTTTATGTATTTATTTCACTATATTAATATATGTATATTTATCATTTTTACATTATATTATATTTATATTATATTTCTTTAAGTAGGTATCTTAGCATAGGATAGGGGTTTAGGTAGGATATTAAGGATGACAGTAACATTACAAAAAATCTATTATAAACCTCTAGAAAATTTGTTATTAGTACGTGTATATTAAGGAGTGTGTGAATGTGAGTGTGAATGGGGGCAGCGTTGCCACTTTAGTGATTTTGTCACTAGATTTAGTAATTTTTTGCAGATAGTTAGTGATATTCTGAAAAAAAAATCACTAAAAAATTATTTGATGACTTTTAATGATATTTATCAAATCTTGAAGAATTTAGAAAATACATATTAGCAATCCTCTTTACCTGTCGGTGAATTCCCCAGTTTATGTCAAAATAGCACTAATCTTCTCTCACATTACAAAAACGTAATTAGACGTCTTTGTTTGGTTATGCTAACCTACCTTAGGGATTTCCCGACTAATAATGAGGACCTAATACTGTATGTAAAGTTGTTTTCAGTGAGTGCTGAATACTGAAAGAATGATATAATCATTTATATTTTATTTCAGTATTCATATACTGAAATGTAAGATGGTCTCCCAATAAAAACTTAATTGGAATCGGGGTAGATAATGGCTCTGTCATGACTGGAATCAATAATGGCGTACGCGTACCTAATTAAATTCTAGTCAGATGTGTTTGCCACTCATTCACGCTGTTTCACACGCGTCAGAGCAAACGTTACCGCGAAATATAGAGTTTCTCATTAGAGAATCGGAGATTAGTGCAAAGATATATATATATATGAGAGAGTAAATTGTGACGAGAATACTTTAAAAGTATTGCGCTCTTGTGATACACGTTGGCTGTCCGTTGAAGAAACTGTGACCAGGAGGCTGTCTCGATTTTATATGTTGTGTTTATTGTAATTATTTCCACAATAGTATTTTTATTACCTACCTCGTGATTTCATTTTAAATAATTTGGTGAATTCTAGAGAATTTTTTAAGTAAAAATATCCCTAAATCTGGTGAAATTTCAGACCATAACTAGTGATAAATTTTTCTGCAAGGTGGCAACACTGAATGGGGGTGTTGTTGAATGTATATTAAAATGTATAAGTATATTATTGTGTATTTACAAATTAAGTATTGCGTTCGTTGCACAACTGAGTCTGAAGGTTTTTGGGTCTGGTCACTGCTGCATATTTCATCCTCAAGGCACATGAACACATTGTAGATCAAGAAGAGAACTAACAAAAAGATATAGGTATATTTCTGTCTCAGTGGTAGCGCGATAATTTGTAGCATTGTATTCAGCCCAGTAGTTTCTGATTTTTCTTATCATATTGAAGTGACAGACGAACTTACATCCACCAGATGGTAAGTGGCTACTGCAACCCATGGACACCTGAAATCTTTAAATAAAGAAAGCTACCAGATGCGATGTCATTATCGACGACACAGATGGAATGCTTCACAGTCTGTAATCGGACGTTTTTACGCAAAAAGGATCTAACCTACAAAACGCTACTTTTGCAATATTCACATTTGAAGTCTTCTAGAAGTTTCTTAGTGTGGAGGTAACATTGTTTTTATAAAAAAAATCTATCATTACGATACATGACTCTCTTTCTCTCTAATGACTGAGATTTTGTTGGGAATTCCTTTATTCTATGAGAGACTAGATCATAAAGGTTATTTTTGAACACATAACTGTTGGGATTTCTTTTATACTATGAAAGACTAGGTCCTAAGGGTTATTTTTAAATACATAACTCATTTTTGATCCGACTGTGGTTTGAATCGTTTCTGTGTAACTACGTCCAATTATACTAACTCTCCATATCTTTTACACTGGAAAACAACAGTGCACTCACTGCTGCTTGGGGGTAGGATTAAATAAGAGAAAGGTTCCCACCTAGGTAACGTGTCTAGGCAGAAAGAGAGCCTCGTAAAAAAATATCTGCTTGTTGTTTTTGTGGCTGAAAGTTGCGGCGAGGACATATAACATGATGCGTAACGGCAGTCCACAGATGATTTCTACATCATATCATCAGGGCTGGTGGCGGCGGAGACAACACTCAGCAACAGCAATCGAACACTCTATCAGTTTATCAAACCTGTTGGATCGGTAAGAAATAAAATTACTAATTTATTAGACAATAATATGTTACATTTTATTAACCCCTGACGAAAACAGTGGTGGTGTTATATGTTTAACGTGTGTATGTGTGTGTTTGTCTGTGACATCGTAGCTCCCAAACGGACTAAAATGACTTGATCGAGAGTGTTCTTAGCTATGATTCAAGAAAATCTGTTTAGCGGTTTGAAGATCAATCATCAGCTCTTTTCGTTTCGGGGGTTTTAAATTTTTTAAATTTAAATTATTGTGGTAACCTACTCAGTTACAAACGGTGGCCTTCATCAGTTTATTATAGGATCCGATAGGTGGCGCTATTATTAACATATTTTGTGAATTTTAAACCTTATTAAAAATCACAAAATCTGAGTCAGATACGTTGTGGTGGAAATATTAATTAATTATACATTTGCACTGTAAAAAGTCTAGCGTGACATTCATTGCGCCACCTACGGTAAAGGGCAGAACAACGCCTGGTGAATCCACGAGGGGTCGGCCTAAAATGCACGTTATTGGGTTCTTCTATCAAAAAATTCTCAAAAGCAGCCCTTAATTAGGAACCATCCCGTGCCTCGAAGAGTACACAAAGCCGTTGGTCCTTCGTCTGATTACCGTCCCATCGGACTATGAGAGTAAGGGAATAGAGAGTGCACCTGTGCTTGCGCATACACTTGGGCACTATAATCCTGTCCTAGGCAGATGGCTAATCTCCGTTGAGACTGGGCGCAGTGACCGAAATTCTTATTATACTTAGATTTCAAGCATCAGTCGGTGTGTGTGCAGGTGAAGTTGACAGTTGCTTATTTATTTTGCCATTTTTATCGGTACCTCCAAACTAGGATTTTCTACAATATCGTGGGGGCAGTTTACATACCTAAATTTTACAAGGACAAACATCCAAACCCGGAACAATTATTTCGAGGCTATACTTATAGTTGTTCGGTGCGGAATTCGAACCCGCGGCCGCAATTCATTGCCAAGCCACTGCGCTACGGAGCCATCAAAATGTTGGTTAAATAACACAAATAAAAACAGTGTGGTGTTTTAAAAGGTGATGGAATACATCCGGGCTATGATCGCGAACCGTCTCGCCACCGACGGCAAGGAGTGGGTGAAGCTCTTCCGCGACCACAACAGTGGCACGTACAACAATCAATGGTGAGTCACTGTCTGAGCTGGTGGTGGTGATTATTTTAATAAAAGTGTGGATTATTAAAGAAGTGGTAAAATGATTTTTTTTTACAACCGACTTCAATATAAATAAAATGAGAACATCATCAATCTAGTCGCAGTCAAGTAATTTTTAATATGATATGGCGACAAACGAGCACACAGTCCACCTGATGGTAAGTGGTTGCTGTGACCCATAGACATCTTCATTTATGCTCAATAAAGAATCAAAATGCAGATGCGTCGTCAACAGTGAGGACTAAGATGGAATGCCTCTTTTCCAGTGAAAAGGGTCTCCGGTTCTCTACACTCACCATACGAAACACAGCAGTATCAAGCTGCCATTTTACACTGGTATTTTGTAAGAGCCGGTCGAGCCGACCCATTTGTGCTACAACTATACTAATATAGCTACAGCATGGCTCTACCACGTATTAATAATGTAAAAAGTAAATAGTGTAAATACGTATTATTAAGGATAACTCAAAAACGACTAGTCAGATCTTGATCAAATGTATACGGGTCCGCATGAGAAGCACCAGCTTTCAAATAAAAAGAGAATCATCAAAATCGGTTCACCTAGGAAAAAGTTCTGAGGTAACTCACATAAAAAATACAGTAGAATTGAGAAACTCCTTCTCTTTTTGAAGTCGGTTGATAAATTACAATTTATTATTCTTTAAAGTTTTCATTATAGCTTATATAGTCCAACACCACTACTACTGAACATAAGCCTCCCCTATAGATGGCCTCATGCAAATATATAATATATAAAAATAAATAAAATTGAAGTGTCTGTTTGTAATGTCAAAATTACAGCTTTTTATTAATTGCATATGAAAGTATATACGGTACTTATAACAAAAAAAACATTTTTTTAAAAATTTGTCTGTCTGTCTGTTTGTTCCGGTTTATCTCCGAAACGGCTGGACCGATTTTGACGGGATTTTCACTGGCAGGTAGCTGATTTCATAAGGAGTAACTTAGGCTACTTTTATTTTAGAAAAAGAATTAGGGTTCCGCGCAAAAACATAAAAACCTTAACACGCGAGCGAAGTCACGGGGAACAGCTAGTATATACTATAGGTGTCACATTCAGCTGGCGGGTTGGCAACCGCTATTATTTTATTATTATGAGTTGTTACCAGGAAGACGATTCCCCCGTGTTGTGGCGGGTAAGAATACCCACTACCCCATGTCTTCCCGTGGGTGTCGTTAAAGGCGACAGAGGGAAACTGAGACAGAAGATGGGCAGCAGCATCTTTCTGATAACAGCAAATTACAATAAAAAAACTGCGGTTGCCAACCCGCTCGCCAAGCGCGGCAGCTATGGCAATATACCCCCCATGAGAAAAGTTACAAAAAGACGGCCCCCAGTCCCCGGCGGCCCCGCTATTCCTGGCTACGGTGGTGACCATGGTAACGGCGGGGCAGGGGGTGCTAAGAATCTCCGGTGGAGTTTCGGTTGCCAACTAAGACGACTAGACCTGGCAACATATAACGCATGCACCCTGAGGACTGACGAAGGTCCTGGTGCTGGAAGAAGAGATAGACATGTTGCGCTGGGATATTATAGGATTATCTGAGGGCCGAAGAGAGGGGAAGGATACGGTAATCCTCGAATCCGACAAATTGTTCTATCACCAGGAGGGTGACCATCTGTCCCAAGGAGGTGCCGGATTTATCATCCACAAGTTTCTCGTTAACAACGTCGTAAAGATTGTGGGTGTGTCGCGTACCGTTTGGTGATTCTAAGTATAGTTTTGCGTACCTTATACTCAGAATCACCAAACAGTATTCGTTGAAGGTCATACAGGTTTACGCACCAACCTCGGCACATCCCGATGAGGAGATGGAGGAAATGTATGAGGATATCTCTAAAGCCATGCATTCCTCCAAAACCCACTATACGGTGTTAATGGGAGACTTCAACGTAAAAGTAGGCACAAGAGAGAACGGCGAGCTGAGGGTAGGGAAATTTGGAATAGGGCAACGGAACCCAAGGGGCCAGCAGCTGGCTGACTTCATGGAGAAAGAGTGACTCTTTATGATGAACTCTTTCTTCTAGAAGCGGTGCTACAGGAAGTGGACTTGGTTGAGCTCCGACGGTTCGACAAAAAATGAGATTGACTTCATCATGACGACTAGACGGCAACTGTTCAATGATGTCTCAGTGATCGCGAGGGTGAAAACTGGTAGCGATCACCGAGTGGTTAGAGGCACACTGAACCTAAACGTTAAGTTGGAGAGTTGTCGTCTAAAGAAGTCAACGCTCCGTCCCCATCGTGCTCTAATCCAAAGTCGCGAAACCTTTCAGCTTGAGTTACAAACCGTTTTCAGTGTCTAGAAGATTGCAATGCAGTAGTCGATATGAATGACAAGCTCGTGGAAACTGTCCATACAGTCGGAGCTAAGTTCTACAAGACCCGCCGCAGAAGAACACAAAAACTCTCCGATCACACGCTTAATTTCATGACTGTTAGACGGGAAATGAAGCTGCAGCCTTCAGCAGATTTGACAGCGTACAGGCAACTGAACAGACAGATCTCCAAATGCATGCGGCAGGACTTACGCAACTTCAATACCGCACGTATTGAAGACGCGATCGAGCGGAACCAAGGCTCCAAAATCTTTGCTAGAGAAAAATCTTTGTCTGCCAGAAAAGGCCAACTGTCAAAGCTGAAGATCGAGTATGGCAGCATAGTTTCAGGGACACTTGAGATTTTGAGTGAGATTGAGAGGTTCTATGCGTGTGACTCCACATCATCATTGGCGTCACACGCATGTGTGAGTAACGATCCAAGAGCAAGTCTTATCCGACACTAGTCCGATGATATCCCGGATGTCAGTCTGAGCTAGATTAAAATGGCTTTCCAGCACCTTAAAAACGGCAAGTCCCCGGGCGAGGATGAAATTACAGCGGAAAGCGGGTGGAAAACCGGTACTTAGAGTCCTTCAGAAGCTCTTTAATGCCGTCCTCTATGGTGGCACTACTCCGGAAACGCAGAAGTGCGATGGTCTTGTTCTTCAAGAAAGGCGACAATGTTCTCTTCAAGAACTATAGACCGATTTCCCTTCTGAGCCGCGTCTACGTGCTGTTTTCTAGAGTCATTACGAATCGTCTCGCACGCAGACTCGACGACTTCCAGCCTCCCGAACAAGCCGATTTCCGAAAAGGCTTTAGCACCATAGACCACATACATACCCTTCGGCAAATTGCACAGAAGACCGAGGAGTACAATTTGCCACTATGTCTTGCGTATGTGGACTATGAGAAATCCTTTGATTCCGTCGAAATTTGGGCGGTGCTGCAGTCCCTTCATCGGCGCCAAGTTGTCTGTCGGTACATCGAGGTGCTGAAGTGTTTGTACAGTAGGGCTACGATGGCTATCCGAGTACAGAATCAGAGTACGAAACTTATACAACTGCAGAGAGGTGTAAGACATATTTTTTTTTTATAGGATGAGGGTGACAAACGAGCACACAGTCCACCTGATGGTAAGTGGTTGCTTAGGCCCATAGACATCTACATCTATCCTCGTTCGCGAATCAAAATGCAGATGCGTTGTCACCCGTGAGGACTAAGATGGAATACCTCATTTCCAGTAAAAAGGGCCTCCGGCCACCTGCACTCACCAAGCGAAACGCAGAGGTAAACCTCTACTTCACGCTGGTATTATGTGAGGTCGTGGTACCACCCCGGTTCGAGCCGGCCCATCCGTGCGACAGCAATTCTGCCGCGTGGCTCTACCACTTAGTGACCTTTTATCCCCGAAACTCTTCACCGCTGCATTTGAAGGCGTTTTCAAGCTACTGGACTGGAAGGGATTAAGGTATAAACATCAATGGTACATCATTCACTTTCGATTTGCCGACGATATAATCCTTATGGCAGAATCACTGGAGGACCTAAGCACTATGCTCAATGACCTTAATAGTGCCTCGCAACGGATAGGTCTTAAGATGAACATGAACAAAACAAAGATCATGTATAACGTCCACGTCACACCTATGCCGGTAGTTGTTAGGAGTACTAAGCTCGAAGTTGTTGACGAGTATGTTTACCTGGGACAAATAGTCCGACTAGGTAAGTTCAACTTCGACCGAGAGATCAATCAACGGATTCAGCATGGCTGGGCAGCGTTCGGGAAATTACGACACATCTTCTCATCAGGTACACCTCAAAACTAGAAAAAGAGACTGTACAACCAGTGCGTGTTGCCAGTGATTCCTTATGGATCTGAGACGTGGTCCTTCACTGCTGGTCGTATAAGGAAGCTCAAGGTTGCTCAGCGAGCTATGGAGAGGGCTACGCTCGGGATTTCTCTGCGTGATAAACTTAGAAATTAGGATATTAGCAGTAGAACCGACATAGCCCAACGAATTAGTAAGTGGAAGTGGCAATGGGCCGGTCATATAGCTCGAAGAACCGACAACCGACGGGGAAGAAGGTTCTCGAATGGCAGCCTCATACCGGTAGGCGAAGTGTAGGGCGCCCCCCCATTAGATGGAGTGACGCCCTGGTAAGACATGCAGGAAGTCGATGCATGCAGGTGGCTTAAGATCGTGCTTTGTGGCATTCCTTGGGGGAGGCCTATGATCAGCAGTGGACTTGTGAAGGGCTGTAATGATGATGATGACGATCAGGAAGACGCTGCTGCTCACTCTTTTTGAAAAAGATTACCTTGTAATAGGACACATTTCATTTCAAATATAAAATTACTCTATAATGTTTGTATTTAATAACTTATTTTATCTCTCTTTCTCAAATTAGTAATGCCTGGAAAGGTTAAGACAAATTAAATCAATAAGTTGAGACAAATTGTTATTATTATAAGACCATTAGTGTACACTTGGTTGGGTAAATAAAGATTGATTGATTGATAAGTAGATACTCGTAGAAGACCTTTTTCGCCTAGGAGTGGCGTGTCGATTGGCGACGCTCTCGTATTTAAATTCTTTGGAGAGGAAACCAATATAATAATTATAGGCAATGACGCATTTTATCATTTCAGGTATATAGTCGACTATAACAAGTTCACGCCTCGTACTGAGAATTCGCGGGGTTCGATCAAGAAGGGCCTGCTGTGGATCGTGGAACAGTTACCTGGTTACACGGAAGCTGCTGATTTGTAAGCACTTATTTTATGTGTCGTGTAATGACGGTATACGTATATCAACTGCCCCACTGTGTCCTAAAAGACGACAGAGGGAGGAAAAAAACCAGGAGCTGGGTACCAGCATCTTATTGATAACTACTAGAAAAAGAAAACTGCGGTAGCTAACCCGCCTGCTAACCGTGCAAACTATGTGAAGTAATATCCTCCAGATCAAACCGAATTTCGTCCGTTCTGCTCGTAATAAACTGTCAACTACTGATTCTAACACGTTGAAGAGATATTGAGGTTTTACATCAAACAGCTTAAATGATAGAATGGAATGGTGACCGTAGGGAGCGTCTAAGGTGTGTTAATTTTGTGTCTGTAAATGAAAATTGTATAAATTTCAACCTAAAAAATTTTGGATCAGCGTTTATAGTACAACTTTATAGCTAACAATAATGTCCTCAAAATCGACTTTTTCGATTTTCGAATATTTTCGATCACGCTGGCCAGTCTCAAAAGAGATAAGCCATCTGCGCAGTACAGATTGTAAACGAGTGTGTGCACAAGCCCAGGTGCACTCTCTATTCTTTAATACGTGGTAGAGCCATGCTGTAGCTAAGTTAATGATATAGTTGTAGCACGAATGGGTCGGCTCCGGACCGGGGCTCGACTGTCACAGAATACCAGCGTAAAATAGCAGCTTAACACTGCTGTGTTTCGTATGGTGAGTGTAGAGAACCGGAGACCGTTTTTACTGGAAACGAGGCATTCCATCTTAGTCCTCAGGGGTGACAATCCATCTATATTTTGATACGTAATCGAGGATAGATGTAGATGTCTATGGGTCACAGCAACCACTTACCATCAAGTGGACTGTGTGCTCGTTTGTCACCCTAATTCTATGAAAAAAAACTTTCATAGTCTGCTGGGACGGCAATCCGACACGACGGCAGACGGCAGGTCAGGCACGGGACCAACAGCTTTGTATGCTTTTCGAGAAACGATGGTTAAACCGGGCTGCTATTGAGAAATTCTTGAAAGAAAACCCCAATAACTAACTTTAAGTATGACTCGGGATTCGAACCAGAAATCACACGAACGTCCTAATTTACTCGTGGTCTGTTCCTTCTAGAACGAACGAGTTAGTAAGCAGCACCTACTTCCCGTCATACAACATCGCATATTTCCCGTCGGTGTTCAATATGAGCGGCGGGAACGAACGGGTGGCCACCTTCGGCGACTGGTTCGGCTACGACACAAATCCAAGAGCAAAAATCATGAAGGAGAAACAAGTGGGTGGACTATTTTGTGCAATTTAACTCTGTATTTATAAAAGGGGGTATTATGGGGGGGGGGGGAGAAAAAGGGTAGATTTCCTGCCGGGCAGCACGTGGAGCAGCCAATTCTCCATCTGGTAAGCAGCTTCTTCAATATATACCGGTGTACTTAATGATTTCTTCAATTTACGCGATCATTTCACATTGACTAAAACTATTTTAACCGACTTTAAGAAAGGAGGAGGTACTCAATTCGACTGTATTATTTATGTCTTGTTACCTCTGAACTTTGTTCAAGGTGAACCGCTTTTGATGATCCTCATTTTATTAAATAGGCTTTACCTCAAGGGTGGTCCCATTAAAGAAGAAAAATTCCACCCCTAATAATAAATAAATAACTTTAGCTTTTGTTTTAGCAATATGAAGTCGGTTTTTACTTTTTATTAAAAGTAATAGTTATTTATTTTATTATATATTTACTTTAAATAATAATGAGGGAACATCAGAAAAAAAAACTATCTTTGCTGATGATATTTTGTACCATATAAGTAAGGACATTTATGTAGACCTAGAACAAAAAGGGGCCAAATATTGATCCCTGAGGGACTCCCAAATTTTATCACATGTCCCGATGACACTACACCGCCACTTCTGAATCAGGTGAAATATGTGACAGATTTCACGGAGGGGCGAAGACAATTTGTTCTGAAAATGTAAGGGTTATATAACAAAGCTATTCAAAAGTTTTATTTTAGACACTGATCTATATGTCTAAACCAAAACTTCTTTGTAATGGAAAGGATCTTAATTTCTAATACTGTGATTGTATTATCATTAAGAAAGAAATCATGTTATTACAAAATAATTTTGTAAAACGTGGTACAACACAACTCTAATTCGGGGACAGCATAAAGCCTTGTTTCCTTTCCTTGAAATATTAGTTATATATTTTTTTATATAGGATTAGGGTGACAAACGAGCACACGGTCCACCTGATGATAAGTGGTTGCTGTGGCCCATAGACATCTACATCTATCCTCAATTACGTATCAAAATGCAGATGGGGTGACAACCCCTGAGGACTAAGATGGAATATCTCGTTTCTAGTAAAAAGGGTCTCCGGTTCTCTACACTCACTATACGAAATACAGCAGCGTTAAGCTGCTGTTTGACGCTAGTATTCTGTGAGAGCGTGGTCCTTCCCCGGGCGAGCCGACCCATTCGTGCTACAACTATATCATTAATATAGCTACAGCATGGCTCTACCACGTAATGAAGTTAATTATAATCTTGATAAACCAAATTACGGATATTTCTAAAAGTATTTTTAAAAAAAAGGAAACCACTAAGCAATCTCTCAATTATAATGACATTGTGTAACATATAAGTTAACCTCACTCCCAACTAGTGACATCTGGTGAGTGTAAAATTATTAGCCCTAATTGGAATGCTGTAATTAATGCATGAATACTCAGTCGTTCTGTTGCCACCAGGCGGAGATCAAGAATCTGCACGATATGTGCCTTACCATGCGATACAATGACTACAAGCACGATCCTTTGGCCCGCTGCGAACAGTGCTCGCCGCCTTACAGCGCCTGTAACGCCATCGCCGCACGGAACGACCTCAATCCAGCCAACGGTACGAATACTTCTAAATTATTATGTAAATTATTATGATAATGTCCTCCATACCGACTCAACGGAGACCAGCTATCTGTGCAAGATAGGATTATGGTGCCTAAGCGCATGCAGGTGCACTCTATTCCCTCACTCACGTATTGAAAAGTAACATGCCTACCTACTAATTTTTGAACTAAGCACCTTGTAACTTAGTCTGCTTATTACTTATACTGGCTGACATTATCCTCACCCCAATGATTAATGAGGATGAAAAAAAAACATATTTGTTTTTATTTTTATTCAATTTTAATTTCTACATACGTAATTATATTTATTTATACATAAGGGTAACTTTAATAAAGGTAATACAAAAATCAACAAGAACTATAAGGGTTCAATCTTTCAAATTCAATTTAAAAAAAAACGTTACCCCACACTAGGATTTTCTCCTGTGTCGTGGAGGCAGTTTACAAACATAAATTGCACAAGGACAAACATCCAGACCCGGAACAATTATTTGTAGGCCATACAAATACTTGTTCCGTGCGGAATTCGAACCCGCGGTCCCCAGCGTAACAACTGATTGCTAAGCCACTGCGCCACGGAGCCGTCGCCGGGTTATAGGTAAAGTGACCATACATCCCGTTTTGAACGGGACTGTCCCTTTTCTCGGTCACCTGTCCCATTTTCCCCAAACAAAGCTCCGGGGCACAAAATTGGCCCGTAACTCGTTGGATGGAAGTATTCAAAGCCAAAAAATATATTTTATGTCTACCTGGTACAAATGCTCCAGTAGAAAGAGTATTTTTCTATTTTGAATAAATTGTGGACGTCTGAAAAAAACATTTACGGTTCCAGTTCTAAAGGCGATGTTGTTAACAAAGGTAACAATAAAAAAACTTGCCCAGAATTTTATTCTGTACTAGCTGCTGCCCGCGACTTTACCCCGTTTTTTTTTTTGCGCGGAACCCTAATTCTTTTTCTAAAGTAAAAGTAGCCTAAGTTACTCCTTGTGACATCATCTATCCGCCAGTGAAAATCCCGTCAAAATCGGTCCAGCCGTTTCGGAGATTAGCCGGAACAAACAGACAGACAGACAGACAGACAAAAACTTTAAAAAATTGTATTTTTGTTATTAGTATCGTATGTATTTAGTAAAAAGCTGTAATTTTTACATTACAAACAGACACATCAATTTTATTTATTTGTATAGATTTAGCGCCATTTTACACGCGGTACACGCGGGCTGTTGTAAAAATTTGCGGTGCGGCCACCGATAGGTCGCACACTCGCTAACACACACGTGGCGGCGGAAGGGGCGGGGCATGCGGCCGCGCTAGCCGCTGGCAGGCCGCGACATGGCCGCACGTTTGCAGACTCACTTACATTGCAAGCGAATACAACTGGCCGCCACCGCAAGCCGCTTGTGTGTGGAAGACGCTTTATGCAACGATTTTTTTTAATTTTGACAACGTAAACATGAGTGTTTTATCATTTTACCATGCGGTGGTGTTACGAAACCAATATAATGACATCTCTGGCACTTGCAAGTATGGAGTGTAGAGTAGAAGGAGAACCATCTTATAAGCTGCGAAAGTTGAAAAAGTGTCCCACTATATGCTGAAAATAGAGGTTCCAAAACCTACCACAATAGCGCTGGCGTCTGAAAAATTACGATATGAAGATAGCTTTTGTAGACGTAGTGAAGTCAGCTGAATTCGAATATTTAAAAAAAATCATGACTATAGTAGTTAGTAAAATGTCAGTATACAAAAACTCAACTAATTTACGTAGTACAAAAGCAAGCGGATTGGTTAGTCCTTGTTTATTTCTCCATCTTAATCTAATTAATTTTGGCGCTTTTTTTTTTAATTTATCCTATGCTACTGCAGCGCCACCCTTATTGGACGCATTTTTAGGGACACTTTTCGTATATAGAGATGGTCCTCCGTGTACTCTACACTCCATACTTGCAAGTTACATTTTAGTAAAATTTTTTAAAAAATAAAACAAACATGCAACTTCTCTATTAACGACATGGTTATAACGCTATCTATCGGTAGCTGTAATATTTTTTGTCGTATCTCATAGTCACCTCTTACAATACCCACCGGATGAATGTGGTGATAGATTTTCTTAAGTCGCCACCCTACGGCAAATATTAATTTATCATTTAAAACCAAATACTCTTTATGTATACTACTACAGTGCCCGCGTTATCAACTAAGTTGCCCGACAATAAATCATTGCAATCAGTCTATCTCTCTTCCACTCATTGGGCTTATAGAGCGTAATAATGTTGTGCGTAACAGCAGGTAGTCGATATCGATAAGATTTAATGAATGGATTTTTTAAGATTTTAAATTATGAAATTATATATTTTTTTCAATCAATATAACACTGATTTTGTTTGTGCCAGCTATCCGCCCGCGCTATCCAAAGCTGTGACACAGTTTTCGTTCTGAATTGCCGGTCCAACAGTATATACATAGATATCTTTGTTTAAAACTCACGCATAAACTGCAGGCACATACCCGTTCCGCGCGCTGGGCCACCGCAGCCACGGAGCCACGGACGCGAAGGTGACCAGCTGGTACCTGCGTAGTGACTATAAGTTCGTCGCAGTCTCCGGACCTACGTACAATATCTCGAGGGGGATACCGCCTTTCGCGTAAGTATCGCAATTTCGATCCTCCTCTACCCTGAAGTAAATAATAATAATGTCCTCCAGACCGAATTTCGGTTACGGCGGCCGGCCTCAACGGAGGCTAGCTATCTGCCCAGGACAGGATTATAGTGCACCAGTCATAGTCATAGTCCGATCGGACGGTAATCCGCAAAATGTAGATGCGTTGTCAGCCGTGAGGATTAAGATGGAACGCCTCTTTTCCAGTGAAAAGGGTCTCCGATTCTCTACGCTCACCATACGAAACACAGCAGCGTTAAGCTGCTATTTTACGCTGGTATTCCGTGAGAGCGTGGTCCTTCCCCGGTCGAACCGACCCATTCGTGCTACAACTATACTATTAATATAGCTGACTCTACCACGTTGATGTAGCCCTAGATGGTAAATCGCACTGTCTTAGCATAACAAAAGCCTATTCACTCCTGCTGTGAATACGCCCAGATCGTATTCGGATGGAAAGACAGACGCAGGCAAATTATTTCACTCCTTTGTTGTACGTAAAGGAGTATAGTAAGTATGTATATGTGCTGTTCCCCGCGACTTCGCCCCCGTGAAATTTATTACGATTGGATTTCATGGGTTTCTAATTTTTTTGCTCGGAACCCTAATTCTTTTTCTAAAATAAAAGTAGCTGATTTTACTCCTAAACTCAGCTATCTGTTAGTAAAAGTCCCGTCAAAATCGGTCCAGCTGTTTCGGAGATTAGTCGGAACAAACAGACAGACAGGCAAACATTTTTAAAATATTTGTTATAAATTTCCGTTTATACTTTCATGTGCATTTAGTAAAAAGTTGTTATTTTAATATTACAAAGAGACACTTCAATTTTATTTATGTATTTATATAGATGTACGTCCTACTGGCACGACACTGGTCCCTAATTTCTGAGAGGGTTATCGACCAATGAGTTCGAACATGACATGCCGGTTTCCTCACGATCCTTCACCGCCGATCACCTTTCTTTGAGGAAAGTTAACTGTGTGGTGACAGCATAAGAGATCCATATGAAAGTCTTGTTAAACAACAATGTTGTTTATACCAGTATCACCAGATTTTACAATGTTCAGATTTTTTGCTCGTGGTTAAGGCCTTACACTTTAACAATATCACAATATTCCGCTGCGACTACCTAGGACTTACCAGCTACCGTAACCGTAAAAGTTTTTATGACTAGTTACCTAGTCAGGTCATAAGTTCTGTCAAAAACTTTTTATAAAATTAATGATACACTTTTTGATAATTATATAGAAATTATATATGAAATGAAAGGCAATTTAATTTAGAATACAATTTTATTTACATTATACAAAATGCCCCCCAATATTTTGAATACATGCCTTTAATCGACACGGCCAATCATCAATAGCAGCACTCACCACATTCATATCTATTTCTGCCGCTGCTTTAGCCAAAGATGCTCAGAGAGATTCCAAATTCTGATGAGGTTTAGCGCAGACATTCTCCTTCAAATGTTGCCATATCTTGTTATCCAGTGGGTATAAATCTGGACTAGAAGAGGGCCAGTCTTAATGTCCGATAAAGTCAATTCCACGGGCGGTCAACCAGTTTTGTGTGCTTCGTGCCCTATGAGCTGATGCAGTCTTGTTGGAATTTCCAATGTTCCAATGTATTTTTTTGAATATTGTTTGAGAAAGAGGTTCCACTATGTTTCTTAGGACGGTATTTTGGTTCACCTCGGCACTGGTTTTTACACCTTTTTCACAGAAAAACACCTCTGTTAAGCCTGAATATGAGACTCCAAGCCAAACCATGAGTGACGAAGGAAAGGTCCTCGTTAAAGCCTCGGAATACGCGTGCTGGCTTCTTCACTGCTGTGGGCATACATCTTATCATTTTATTTATTATAACTTTCTTCGATGTTAAAAATTTTGTCTTCCGAAAACAAAATTTCGCGGTATATTTTTCCCGCGTACCGCCGTAGCAAAGCGCGGGATCTATCCAGCCAAATTTTTTTCAAACGCTCTTTCATAAAATGTCCGGTCTTCTTACGATAAGCTCGTAGTTCTAGGTCTTCATTGATCACTCTTTCGACAGTGGTTCTGCTTAGGCCCATCTGAAGAGCTAGGATTTTTTATTTACGAACAGGATTTCGATGGATTCGCGCCTTCACTGCTTTGATGATCGCGCGTGTCCTAACTGTACGAGGTCGGCCGGTCCTCTTACGATCTTCGAAGCTTAAATCTTCAGTAAATCATTTGATAGTGCGATAAACAAATCGGGTTATTTTCAATTTTTTTTTTAAATATTGAAAATCTCTTTTGCCGCGTAACCACAGCGGTGCAACGCGATAACCGCTACTCTATCTTCTTTCTTCGACCACTCCATATTTGAAAATTAATGAAAATTAATGTCTTTTTTTATTTTCGGCAAGCGCAAACGTTACATTTTTAATATTAGTGAAGTTCATCTAGTCAGTATTCAAAAATTTTAAATAATATGGTTTTGACGGAACTTATGACCCGACTAAGTATATCCTCAAATATCGATAATCAGCCTGTGCAATCTATGGCGAGGACAATGTTTGTTCATTCAGAACATAAGCTTAGTAGGCTTGTCTCGTAGAGTGTCGTAGTTATCAGGAAGATGCTGCTGCCCATCTCCTGTTTCTATTCTACGTATATATCTGTTTCTAATACGTTGTAGAGGCACGCTGCAGCTATGTTATGGTGGCTTTATATGTAGCCACGTGTATTTTGAGGACACGTGATATCCGCCAACACGCATTGTAGTCAGGGACTGTAATACCGATATTTCGCAAGTATCGACATCGGGTTATCAATATATATATATACTGATATTTAGGTATCGATTTATCGATATTGGTATCGATATTTGATTTGAGTACAAATATATCAATACTTGGAATCAGTTTATCGGTATTGATACTGATACCAATATATCGATACAATAGTAATGTACATATCGATACAATAGTAATTTGTAGTGCGCCGAAATAAATGATCAATTACACTAAGAAACGGGGGAAGGCCTGTGCCCAGTCGTGGGACGTATGGAGGTTGTAAAAAGTACAGTTACAGAGACATGAATAATGTATTTGCATTTTACCATGTAATGGTGTGCGAAAATTCACTGCCCCATATCGCCCCATGGGTGTCTTAAGATACGACAGAGGGAGTCTTAAACAGGAGATGGGCAGCAGCATCTTCCTGATTTGAACTCGAAATAACATAAAACTACGGTTGCCAACCCATCTGCCAATGGCTTAGCGATGAATTGCGGCGATGAGGGCCGCGGGTTCGAGTCCCACACAGAACAAGTATGGCCCATTTTCAGTCTGTTTGGGTCACATGGTACAGTTAAAGTATAATTGTTTTGGGTTTGGATGTTTATCCTTGTGAAATTTGTATGTGTAAACTGCCTCCATGATACAGTAGAAAATCCTAGTGGTAATCTATACAAATAAATAAAATTGAAGTGTCTGTTTGTAATATCAAAATAAGAGGTTTTTACTTAATGCATATGAAAGTATATACGGTACTTATAACAAAACACAATTTTTAAAAATTTTGTCTGTCTGTCTGTCTGTCCGTCAGTCTATCTGTTTGTTCCGGCTAATCTCCGAAATGGCTGAACCGATTTTGAAGGGACTTTCACTGATCGATAGCTGATGTTATAAGGAGTAACTTAGGCTACTTTAATTTTAGAAAAAGTATTAGGGTTCCGCGCAAAAATATAAAACCTTAAATTACACGCAGGCGAAGTCGCGGGGAACAGCTAGTCTTTGAATAAAAATAAATAACCGGCTAAGTGCGAGTCGGCATCGCGCATGAAGGGTCTATTTTTTCTTAATTTACCATCGTAAAACACGTTTCTAATAACATAACCTAACCTAACCTAACTAACGGGGAGGCCCGTTTAATTTATAATTTATTTTTATTTTTACTATTTGTTGTTATAGCGGCAACAGAAGGACATATTCTGTGAAAACTTCAACTGTCTACCTATTACGGATCATGAGATACAGCCCGCTGACATACAGACTGACGGACGGACGGACAGCGGAGGCTTACTAATAGGGTCCCGTTGCCCGTCAGGGTACATGTATTCTGTGGTTACCCTTCGGGTACGGAACCATAAAAATGAAAGATGTTTTTAATTATTGCAGGTGGAGTGAATTTGATATGGGTCCCCACATTTCGCACATAGGACACCCCGACCTCTGGATGTTTCCCCCCATTCTGCACAATTGGGAATGGCAGTAGCGGAAAAGAAATTATTATAAGTCAAGTACACTGCTTAATACTCATTAGAGCGTAATCTTTCTTCGTTGTATTAAATAAATTACATACATTTTTTATTAACATAGTTTTCTTATTTAACACGCTTTGATTAGCTTGGTATGTATCTATGTAACGGAGTTTTTGAATGTGATTTTCATCCCCTTCAAAACGTCGGATTGATTTGAAACTTCGCACACTTATCAAGGACCGATGACAATGCAGTGATTTAATTAGTTTGTCCCATTATCCTTGCCGGGATCCTCAGGATGTGCGAATAATTCATAAAACAATTACGATTTCTGCCAGTTAGGCCCTGTCTGCACTGCGATATTTCACCGCGCGACGTATATTCTGGCGTATTATATTCCGTGGTAGGAATTACACCTAGTACGCACTGCGAATAAAATTTCGTACGATTTTTGTCAGTTCGATGCAGTACCCCGCTGAAACGCACGTCTAAAAATTAACAACAGATTTATTTTTAATTTACCTGATATTACGGCAGCGGCGTGATAGACGTATCAAAAAATGTCGTGAACATTGGATTCACTAATTTACGGCCTTGAGACCTATGAAAGTATTTTTCTACACAAAACAAAATATACTGCGAAAATACAGTAAAAAGGTTTTCGGATATTATAGAGTGACTATAAAATCATTCGATAATTTACTAAGACTTATTGGTTGGGCTATTACCTATCAAAATACGAATTGGACAAAAATAATTTAAGCTGGAGTGAGACGCTCGAATTTTATTCCGCAGTGCGGACATAGCCATACTTACTTACTTTATACTGCACAAAATATTCGCGCGGAAATAAATCGCACCGCTTCGCGGTCAATTTGCATAAATCACAGATTTTTCCCGTGCGATTTTTTTACCGCCAATGCTCCTATCAGATTCTATGTGTATATATCCTGAGGGGGAGACCCTGGTGATCCGTAACACAGGCTTCCGCCTAGTACAGACACCAGACTCAATCCATAGTCTACTTTGTTTATAACCTACCTTGTAAACTTAAATTGTGAGGGTAAATAAATATATTATTATTATGTTTTCAGAATTGCGAGAAAAAAAATCGCGCGGTGAAATATCGCAGTGCGGACAGGGCCTTATATCAACTGTAAACCGCGTAAAAGTTGCAAAAATGTTACTTAAAAAATAATAGTTTAAAAAACACGCCTTTGTAGATAACCGAAATAAAAAGTAGAAACGCTGGTATTCTGTGAGAGCGTGGTCCTTCCCCGGTCGAGCCGACCCATTCATACTACAACTGTACTACTAATAGAGCTGCAGCATGGCTCTACCACGTAAAGTTGTCAGTGTGCTCCATAATTTAAAATTTAAAATTTTGTACAGCCGACTTCAATATAAGTTATTAAGAATAACTCAAAAACTATTGGTCTGACCTTGATCAATATTATTTATATGGGACCACACGAGATGAATCAGCTTTCATATAAAAAAAGAATCATCGAAATCTGTTCACACAGTAAAAAGTTATGAGGTAACACACATAAAAAAAACAGTCGAATTGAGTACCGTCTCCTTTTTGGACGTCGGCAGAAAATGAGCTTGGACGCAATATATTTATTACAATGTACACCTACATAAAAGCAAGCATAGCACTGTTAATTTTGTAATTCAGGAGTTTAATTTGAAGTTTTTAAAAAAATTCTCTGTGGAGGTTTCTGCTGCTAACCAATTTTGTTTTTTTCTACCGACTTCAAAAAGAAGGAGGTTCGATTCTCTCGAGGTCTCAATTCGACTGTTTGTTTTTTGTGTGTTACCTCATAACTTTGTTCTACGTGAACCGATTTCGATGATACTTTTTTATTTGAAAGCTGGTGCTTTTCATGTGATATATTAATTTTCAAATTAAGTCGACAGTTACTAAAATATGACGAAGTAAATAATGCTATATCTAAATTAGTAAATTGGTTCGATGTTAATAATTTGCATTTAAATGGCACTAAAACAAAATGTATGAAATTCGTGACTCCAAATGTCAAACAATTAAATACTAATGTAATTTTAAATGGGGAGAAACTGAGTCTTGTAGATACCACCATTTTTCTTGGAATCACACTAGACGCGAAGCTTCAATGGAGCCCCCATATATCAAAACTAGCAAGCAGACTTAGTTCTGCAGCATATGCTGTAAAAAAGATTAGAAGTCTAACCAGTGTTGAAACAGCTAGACTAGTTTACTTCAGCTACTTCCATAGCATAATGTCGTATGGTATTTTGCTATGGGGACACGCAGCTGACACTGAAATTATATTTGTTTTGCAGAAGAGGGCCATAAGAGCAATTTATGATTTAAAGCCTAAAGAGTCGCTGCGACAAAAATTTAAGGAAATTAATATATTAACTTTGGCCTCTCAATACATTTATGAAAATGTAATGTACGTACACAAAAATAAAAGTAGTTTTACAAAAATAAGTGATATTGATTCTGTAAATACTAGGAACAGACACAAGCTAGTAGTACCAGTTACTCGACTCCATCGAGTCAGTAATTCATTCTTGGGGCGATGTATACGCTTTTACAACAAAATTCCAGAAAATATACAAAGTTTGACCTGTTCAAAGTTCAAAAACTTTATTAAACTAAGTTTGTATAAAAAGGGTTATTATAATATTAAGGAATTTATGGATGATAATAACCCCTGGAAATGAGGTGATCGCTACCAAGCTATTTCTAATTTGTTGTGTTGTTAATTTGTGTAACATCATGATTGTAAGCTGTTATTTAAAAAAAAGTCCTGCTGGGTTTCTTGCTGGTTCTTCCCAGGACAGAGGTTTTTTCCGAACCAGTGGTAATCAAACAAAAGAGTGACTTTCAATAAGAATTATTTATAATCTAT
The DNA here is from genome assembly GCA_963668995.1 of Parnassius mnemosyne. Lineage (NCBI taxonomy): Eukaryota > Metazoa > Arthropoda > Insecta > Lepidoptera > Papilionidae > Parnassius > Parnassius mnemosyne. The sequence goes on along the minus strand of CAVLGL010000057.1, from coordinate 43,695,076 downwards.
ATTGAATAAAAAAGTTTCTGTTTCTGTTTCTATCATATAAATTTTAAAAAAAAAATTGACCCAGGTCTGACGAATAGTTTTTGAGCTATCCTTAATAATATATATTGAAATTGGTAGTACAAAATTTTTAATTTTATATTATTTCAACTAGTGTTAATAAAAGAAGGAGTTTGAAAATCAGTGATCTCATGCCAGATAGGACAACATCTGAAGTCAGTTGTTTTAATAAATAAAAGAAAATATTTTCCATACTTTTATGTTTGATAAATATTTTTACAAGAATATTTTTAATACAAAACTTTAAACATCGAACTAAGTATCACAAAACTTTTGGAATAGCAGATACATTGTGAGCACATCAATTTCCTACAACGGTAAGTATAATGTTTTAAATGTGTTATCATATATTGCTGAAAATCGGTAATTTTTAAAATAACACTATTAACTTAAATAAAATGCTACACAAGAATCGCACAGATATAAATTAGTATATACAAATTTAAAATTGGGCAAAGCTTTTAAATCTCCTATCGCAATATTATATTTTTTTTATAGATTACCTTAATTCATCTACAGTTATAATATATTTATAGGTTAACTAATAGGTTCAACAAGCCCAGTGTACAATTATTATAAGATAGATATTTTTAATTATTATTATATAATATAATAAAATTTATGTAATACAAATGGTGGCTTCTAAATACCATTTGAACATACATATGAATTCTCTCACTTTTCAACTAAACTTTGGCTGTTAGATCTCTGCTATCAGGAGCTCCCCTCGAGTTGGGTTTTATTTATTTTCTTATATTTTATATTTCAATGTGTTGTATTTACTTATATGATTTATAGATTGTATACCTCAAATACTCTAGGACTACTATACACTATGGAAACTACCATACTGCATACACCACCAAACGCTCTATTCAGATCTTAGTCTAAATAATATAATATAAAGCTGGTAATATTACCGACTCTAAGTGTACAGTACAACAGTGCAATTGTGTTTCTAGTGCCTTATTTTTGAGTATCGAAGCCCTTGTTTTGGTTTTAAATACAATAAACAGTGTTTGTCTTTACTATAATTTATCTTGATAAACTATAATTTTAACACATTAAAATTTTCATTACATTGCTGCAAATTGTTTTTCAAACTTTCAATAAGTTGTTGTAAAAGTTGAAACTTACTAAACTACATAAACACTCAATGTGTTATTATTTATTTATCCCATATTGCAAACCGTTTAGTGGCAGTGTAAGAATATTCACTATCCCATATCATCCCGTGGGTGTTGTAAGAGGCGACAGAGGGAAACAAATCAGGAGATGGGCAGCAGCATCTACCTAATAAAGACAATAAAAATAAAAAACTGCAGTTGCCAACCCGTTTGCCAATGGATAGTCGTACTTGCCAATGGATAGTCGTACCAAAGCCATTCCCAATGTGGTAGCTAAGTAGTGGAATCACCATAGTGTGACACCGTCCACCGTATCCTTTAACTGCAGTATGTTGTTACAATTAACAAAATAAGCAAAATATCATATGAGCCACAAATATATATTTTAAAAAATCATTCTAAAGAATTTAGCATGAGAAGCTGCTTCAGTACTTTAGTTTGGGAGGTTTCTCTGATCTCTCCTGCCAGGAACATTTCATCAACCACTGTGTATACCTAGAAATGTAAAATTTTGTCTACATTATGTCTACAAAAAAATATTATGTTTATTAATTACAGTTAGCAAGTCTCTAACACAAAGAGTCTTGCCACTTACCTTATAAAAGTTGAATACCAGATCCAATTCACATACATTATGGAAGTATTCATTCAACACCTCAACAAAGTTATGGATAGCTTCAAGATAACACAAATTGTTGTCATTCACATCCACACAAATGCAGAAATATAATCCTGCATATCGCCTGTACACTATTTTGAAGTTTCGAAACTGAAATTATTATAAAAAAAAAGCTATTACTATAATATTCATTGTACCAAATAAATTAAATCAATAATTTTAAATTTTGATGGCCTAAAAAGCATAGAAAAGTACGCTTGTAAATGGCTAAGTTTTACCTCAACAAAATTCGTGTGCTTTGCATCGCGCACAGTAACAACAGCGTGTACTTCTTCTATCAGTTTCTGTTTCTCATCATCATCAAAATTCATATACCATTTTGCTAGACGTGTCTTACCAGCTCGGTTTTGAATTAAAATAAAGCGGATCTGTAAAAAAATAACACGATGGCATAAGTGGTTGCAAAATTTTAGAGGTATTACTTGAATTTAAATTAAATACCATTGTGTAGAAAGTTTGTGTAATTTATTTTTTGGTGAATACGCCTACTTGTTCTAATTATTTTGATTTTGACATTGACGCTTGACAATGACATTTGTGTTCCCCTTCCAAGTGTTGTAACATTTAAAAAAATATTAGTTCGATTTATATAATTTCCTTTTGAAAAGTGCAAATAAAATACCTAAAATTTTTAAAAGTTATGCGCAGCAGATTATCCTAAATGTTTTATTGTTTATTAAAGATTAAAGAAGAGAAACGTTTGCAAACTCCAATTATACCATTCGAAAAGCTGGCTGTACGAAATGCGTTGCTTTTTTTTTGGAGCTTATGGCCTGGTATCTAGACCTTTAGGCCAAGACGAGTATTTTTATTCGGTTTATTGTAATTTCCCCAAATGTATAATTATCCTTCATAGTTCACTGCTTCACAATATGTTGAATGTTGATGCGTCACATTGTGCAGCCCTTGAGAGATTTTGACGGCAACTTGAGCCAGCAGACAGCTGACTGTTGGCGATGGTATCTAAAGGCGCCTATGCAGACAAACAGCTTATCTTGTGAATCCATCACCATCAGAGCACTTGTTTCACCGTGTCCACTAATAGGTCACATGCGTAGACAGTTAATACATAAAATCGCACCACCTTTACATAATATCAAAATCCACTTCAAACTATTATTTAAAGTTTAAACTATAATACATGAGCAGCAAACCACCGCCGGTCAAGTTCCCGCCAAAACTCAAACGCGTTCCTGCTGCGACATGTGTCTTGCCAGATATATAAAATTAAAATCACAAAATAATGTACTTGTGAAACATACTAGTACACCTTTCACAACAGAAATTCCTGGAGTACGGCCACTTGAACTCCGAGATCTACCACAATTACTCTTATGAAATATAAATAAAATATATAATAATAACACGAAATTTGTTTTATTTCTTAGTTATAATACCTTAACTGTTAAAAGGCGAAGGAAAGCATCGAGAGGAAACTTGCGTTCCTGAGAGTTCTCCAAAATGATTTAGCTAGCGTGGTGGACTATGGTCTAAACCCACTTATGCTCAGTAGTGAGCCAGCAATACGTTAAGATGATGATGAAGATGAACTGTTAAATTCTGCATAATAATTATATATGACGAACAGTTACAAAGGGTAAGTTGTATGTTCATTTTCCTATACAAATAAGTTATGAATATGTAGTCGCCCATTTCCTTGGTAAATTTCTTAAGTGGCAAATAATAAGACTTCAAAAATTTAACTTTCAAAACTTTAGATAATAATGGAGAGATTTTTATACATTATAAAACTGTAGTATATTAAAGAAAAAAACTCTTAAGATAATCCTCTTTATGCTATTATAAACCCAACTAAGTATCTATTTGTCAATCAAAATAAATGTATAACCTAACTTAACTAACCGCACAGCCTCACGGTCACACTGGTTTAATATTCATAGCATCACACTAATTACCCCAAGGGGTTCAGCGGAGCTTCGGATTATATTCCCAAATTACAATGATAAAACTGTTAGCGTAGTTAGGTATAGATATTTAGTAATGCTCCTGAAGCACCACTAGATGCCCGCACATAAGACGCGATAGTATAAATTCCTTAGTATTTGATACTCACAACGCTCGATGCCCAATTCATGCTTGATGGCCGTCGACATTGTGCCGAGGACTTAAATAGCGTGGTTCATCGCCTACAGCAGTTCTCTACAGTAGTAGAGAAGAGGAACTCGTTGTTAAATAATAGCTGCGCGGATCAACAGATCTGCGAGATTAAGTTGCACTTGCCGCGGTCAGTCCATGAATGAGAGACCATTTTCTTAACATACCGAGATTGAGAGAATAGAGAGTGCATCTTTATCATCAGACAATTGGTGTACTTTACTCTGTTAAGATCATTATGTTTTAAAAATTCATGCTGCTAAAATGATAATAAGTTTATTATTACTTTTTACTAATTAAATAATATGAACATGAAGCATGATGAAGCCTCACAAACATATTGGCCTTTAAACAGAGCAATCTTATTTAACTGATTCCTACAAGTTTCCTTACTTAAATTATTAAGTTTACATTCATATCGAATGTTAAAATAAACTTCTATAACTTTTTTTTTATAGAAGAGGGGGCAAACGAGCATGCGGCTCACCTGATGGTAAGTGACTACCGCCACCCATGAACAATCGCAACACCAGGGGAATTGCAGATGCATTGCCGGCCTTTTAAAAAGGTGTAAGCTCTTTCTAACTTATTTAATTATTAAATGTTTGTAATTGTCAAAAGTAATACTTATATCAAAAAATAATGCAGTCTTATGTACTCTGTGTCCCTGTTTTTTATTTCCCCATCAAAAGATTTTGTAAAATATAAATAGGTATGTATTGTTGGCGACGCGCTTAAAAAATAGTTTGTCATTTTTCATTTCATAAAAAATAAATAAATTCGTATTTTAAAATTATTGCTTTTAAATTATATAATTCATTCCGAATAATAGATTCAATGTAATTGTCAAACGAAATTTCACGGTTCGATTCCCCGGTCGAGAGTTAATTCCACAAAAATTTGTTTATAGATTAATTTAGAGTCATGTGTTACATAGTATTCGGATGCATATCTTAATATGTTTTTATGTGATAACGATGTAATGTATAACATAATGATAAGACTTTGAATGTGTTTCTTATAAATAAAATTGCGTAACCATATGTTTTAAATAAATAAAGATATGGGGTAAAATATAAGGGTGCAATGATAAAAATCAATGTAAAAATTTGTCGAAATGGCACGTGGCGCGCGATTCTCTTTCGCGTACAGCTTGTGTCTAGTTTAGTAAACTAGTAATTCGGAAATTCGTACCGTACGAATCGTACGGCTCCCAAGACCGGTGCATAGTAATGCACCGCGAGGAGATTTCGGGCAATGGGGTATGCTCCGAGGCCTGTGACTAGTGCATGCAAACCGATAATTGATAACCGATAATTTATTGGTAATCAGTTCATTTTTTCACCGATATTTATCGAAAAATTTCTTGAAAAATACCGATAAACGATGAATTCAGAAAGGTATTATGCAATCATTTTCATCACTACCGCAAGTCATTTTTTGAATTTCGCGTCGCGTGCGGTGTCATTCCACCCACCAGGGTCTCGCTCACTCATTAGAATAGAATAGAATAATTTTTTATTCAATATAGATCACGTGTGTAATTCTTATTGAAAGTGATTTTTTACTTTACCACTGGTTCGAAAAAAAAACCTCTGTGCTGGAAAAAACCAGCAAGAAACCCAGCGGGACTTTTTTAAAAGCATATTTTACATTAATGGCTGGTAGATACTAAATTTGTTTTAGAAACAGCTTGGAAGCGACCACCTCATTCCCAGGGGTTATTATCAACCATGTATTCATTTATACTATAATAACCCTTTTTATACAGTTTCAACTTAACAAAACATTTAAGCTTGGTAATAGAGAGAGCCTATACACTTTCCGGGACCCTGTTGTAATAGCGTATACATTGCCCCAAGAATGAATTACTGACTCTGTGGAGTCGAGAAACTGGTATCACTAGCTTATGTTTGTTCCTAGTGTTTACAGTATGTACATCACTTTTTTTTACTAAAAGTACCTTTGTTTTTGTGAACATACATTAAATTTTCGTAAATATACTGAGAGGCCAAAGTTAATATATTTATTTCTTTAAATTTATCTCTAAGAGACTCTCTCGGTTTTAGGTTGTAAATAGCTCTAATGGCCCTCTTCTGTAAAACAAAAATAGTTTCTGAATCAGCCTCATTTCCCCATAGCAAAATCTCATAAGACATTATGCTATGAAAATAACTGAAATAAACTAATCTAGCTGTCCCGACACTAGTAAGACCTCTAATCATTTTTACAGCATACACTGCAGAACTTAGTCTGCTTGCTAGTTTGGACATATGGGGGCCCCACTGAAGCTTTGCGTCGAGAGTGGTGCTAAGAAAAACAGTGGATTCAACAGGACTCAGTTCTTTCCCATTTAAAAACACATTGGCACTCAGATTTTTAACATTCGTTGTTGTGAATTTAATACATTTAGGTTTGTTCCCGTATACTCGTGTCGGTCATGAAATGATGAATACCGAATGAGTGCGATGTGCGAAATCGATTAGGTATGTATATATAGTACCTACTTATTATTCTTAATTAAAAGACTGATTTAATTGTTACAATAATTGATTCATAATTAAACTAGAAATGTTAAGTAATAGGTAAATATAAATATTTTATTTGATTGTTTTTATAATTTGATAAACAATTAGTCATTTTAAAACAGTTCATAATAATTTTAACTACATATTACTTAAAATGATTACTGTTTTAAAATGACTGATTTGATCATTAAAATTAGTTACCTAATCCCTAATAGACGAAAGTGTTATTTAATAAGTAATTTTTTTTCGACTAGTTTTCTACCTACATAAAGTACCTATATTTTATGTTTTTGTTTGTGAGAAAAAGATTTTATTTGTTTCGGTGCTTAATAGTAGATACCATAGCTATTATGATTAAGACTTGTTTTTTTTTTCGATATTGATTTGTAATTTTATGGATATAAAACCGAAACCAGATTTTTAATTAAATAAGGTATTTGACTGAATTATAAAAACGTTAAATTTTCTTGTAGAGTAGAATGCACAAAGAAAGAAATTCTAAGATACAGGTACTTCTTATGTAAATCGGCAATTCTCGGTTTTTATCGATAAAATACTCGATAAAAATCGGATTATCGATTATCGAATAGTTTTGATAATTGCATACGCGGAAGACAACGTACCGGAAATTCGTACCTAACGTAAGGTAAGGAAATTCGTCAAAGATCTCGTGTCTTGTGGATTAACAGTGGTCCCAAGCAACCGCCGGTACGACATACTCCGCTAATCGTTGAGTTGCATACTCCGAGAGGCGTCAATGTCACCGGCCCTTAGGCAGATTCTTGGCACTCAAGTGCGCTCTGTGTTCTTAGTGTCAAGTCGCGTTACTAGTGTGCCACCTAAGCACTTCCTCCAACCCTTTCAACAAAAGGGCTAGGCAGTGGCCCCAAGTGTTGAAGCCACCAATCATTCCCCCTCCCCCTACCAAATCGCGTCGCGCATTATCACCGCTGTCGGCTCGTTAGGTAGGAACAATAAGCAAGACACGAAATAGGTTACCTGATTTGTAATAATCACATATAGCCAATGACGGGAAAGGGGAAAGGGAAGCCCCTCCACCCTCTCGCGTTATTAAACCCCCAGACTGACCGGGCGTATTAAAACGTCCGTTATTAGTTAGGGAGCTATCAAACCCGGAGAAAACAAAAACAACACCTTTCAGCCAGATCCCAATGAGAAAACCTGCGTCACCACGTAAAGAACCCCTGCCTGAGCGCACGAGTGAACAGGAACCGTCGCCTTTACTACAACGGGCGACGAAATCGACACGAAGGCATACGCCACCCGAGATCTACGCATCGCTCTTCGAGAAGAGGCAATGCGTCGAATCACCATTATCCTCAGCATCATCATTAGCATCATCTTCATCCGAATCGGAAGACGGAGGAATCCCAACCGCGAAAGGATATAGGGTCCACAATTTGCCACTCAAATCGCCGTCCCCATCGAAGCCAACTTCCCCCCCTCCCCCTACCTCACCCGACCGCAGGAGCAACATGGACGCGGCGGAGTCAGAGCAAGGGGGGGAGGAGTCCTACAGTTGGGACTCCACAACCTACGCTACAATAGCCACCTCCGGACAATCGACGTCCTTACCAACCCTTCAGGCCTACCACAAGATGATGGTCAGAGGCCTTCAACCAGTTATGCGCAACTAGCAGCGATGCCAGCACCGAGACCCAAAGCAGCTGACGTATCTCAAACCCAACAGGAGGAAGAAAAGGCACGCCACCTGTCCATTATAATAGAGTGTCTCCCGGACTGGACGAGGCACTTCGAAGTGCTGAATGTAAAGCTGGGACATCCGCCCAACGCCCGTCCGTTCGGAAAAGGAGTACGATTCACCCCACAGAGCCCGGAAGAATTCCGGGCTATTCAAAAATAACTAATTGAGGTCACGGAGAAGATACCAGCACTGTCCTGGTACTGCCACACCCCGGCAGAGGAGAAGCCCACGAAGGTGGGAATCCGGGGGCTGCCAGTGTGCACGGATACCAACCAGATAGAGGAGGCTATTAGGGCTAAGGGATTCCCCATAACATATTTGAGGGCTAACCCCCCCCACCCCCCCCACCCCCGTAGAGGTAGACCTGCGTGCCTCTACTATGTACAGCTGAACCACATGCGCCTAGAAAGGCTTAATCAACTCTACCAGATCGTCGAACTCCTCTACATGAGAGGGGTTGTCATCGAAGCCTGGCAAGGTCGAGTGGGTCCGGCCCAATGCCACCGCTGCCAGGCTTTCGGGCATGCATCTGCCAACTGTCACAGGCCAGTGAAGTGCATCTGCTGTGCCGGGAACACATCGCAAGTCAATGCCTTAGACCTAAGTAAAGAGTTAACCCCTGTCTGTTGGACCCTTTCAGATATATACTTAGTTAAATATCTACCTATTTATATTAACAATATGTTAAAAAAAAATATTAACAATATGTTAAAAAAGAAATTCCGGGGAAACTGTCCATGGCAGTAAATATTTTTCTCTAAAGATCATAGCTCGAAAATACAATTTTCCGATCTGATTCTTGGGGAGTTTTATGAGTTTATCGGTAGAGTCACCTGGGATTTTATACATTTGAATTTAAATCCAACAAAAGGCAGGTTGTTTCAGCTTAATCCCAGGAACATATTATATGAATATTGTTTAATTATTTTAGAACTATCATGTTAAAAATTCAGTTTATTTTTTTTAAGTTATTCAATTTCGTGCACTAAACAATTTTTTTAAATATTTTTACCGGTTCCTTAACAATCAAAATTTTCCTTGTAAGTAAAATGTACATCACTAGTTATCACGCGTTTTCGGGGTGTCAGGTCGTGGTCAGGTCGTCTATACTAGCTTGCTACATATATATTTATCTATGGTCTATACGCCAGAGCAAGGTGATCCAACTTTGTATGAAAGCTTAAAAATCTGCACACAATCATGATTTTGTCAATGTCCGTGTTGGACTTGTAAAAATTAAGCGAGAAAAAATATCACTGTTTCTTTCCTTCAGGTTGTTTTAGATTGCCATTTTAAAAATTAGATACACAAATATGAGTCTCTGAGAGATGACTACATATTTGTGCCATTTGCTGTAGAGACTATCGGTCCGTGGGGTCCACGTGCGGTGGAGTTCCTAAAGGAACTCCATCCGCGGCTGGTCGTTGCTGCTGGTGATAGGAGGGCTGGTTCTTTCCTCGCTCAAAGGCTAAGTATAGCCATTCAGCGGGGAAACGCAGCCAGCGTTCTTGGCACGATACCGCGGGGAGTAGGACTATATGATAATTAAGTTTCTACTTTTAGTTTTTTTTTTATTATCATAGTTTTTAATATTGTAGATAAAATTAAGTATTATGTAAAATTGTAAATAAAGAATTCATGTTATATCGGAAGAAACTAAAAATGTTAATTCTGTGTTAAACTTTTTTTGGTTTGCTCTTTAAAGTATAATTACAAAAATATTACTCTGAGATTTGCACAAATAATTTACCTATTAATTCATTTAAATTAAATTATTTAATATTAGCAGAATTCTATCAAAAGAAGCCATCAATTAATAGAAAAAAAATGACATTTGTTTGTCAACGTCTTTCATATTGAAGATATTTTCTGAAATTTATTAAAATTTAGTTCATAGGTTTAGTTTTTAATATTTATTATTGATTTTAGTTTAAATTCAGTTATTATGGACTTCATTTTCATATGTAGGTGAATACACAGTCGTCGTGAATATACAGTAAAGACTTTTAGAGTTTACTTTGTGAGTTGTAAACTCTGTATAAATATTGAATATAAATGAATTCATTATTTCAAATTTTTTTTGCACGATTTGTGATCGTCATCGAAAGTAAGTTAAATGTTGTAAATAAAAAGCACAATCATCTGATCACTGTCTGCAGGTTTCCTATGATAGGAAAAGAAAAACTTATAACAATGTTGTGGTAAGTCTATAAACATTTTGAATTAATATGCCGTTATTTGTATGGATTATTACTATATTGACTCGAATTGTATCTGTTTCAGATCACGTATTTCGGCTGAGTTAAGTTTCATCATGAGAATTTTGCTGATTAAAATTTACGTTAATGGTTTGTGAAGAATAACTCACTGACAATATATCAGTAATAAACGTGGCAATATTATGTACAAAAGCAATAAAAAAACGTCAATAATAATGTATAGTTTATAAAACAATCTGTCTTCCAGAAAATAAAATTACATAATTATACTTATTTATAGTTTTATTTTATACCACATACTAATCTAAAGTATATTCGAGTAATTTTGGTGCAACCTCTCAAATACGAGTATATAGAAATTTTCCCCATAGGTTTGTGAGTCTTGAGCCAAAATTACTCGAATATGCCTTAAATAAAAAGTTTAAGGTTACAGAATACAATGGTTTGAAATTCCCGTTAAAAAGTTTTATATGAGCGTCCACCGTAGCGCTTTTAGTGTATACTCATAAACACGTGTTTCCGCTTTTTAGAATCGTAGATAGAGGATTGAAGATACTATGTCTATTTTTAGAATGAAGTTGGCGTTCTTCTCTTGGTAGAGAGTATGGAACTTAGAGAGAAGGAGGACCATCTCTATTCTATGAAAAGTGTCCCTAAAAACGTGTCCAATAAGGGTGGCGCTGCAGTAGCATAGGATAAATTAAAAAAAAGCGCCAAAAGTAATTAGAGTAAGATGGAGAAATAAATAAGGACCGACCAATCCGCTTGGTTTTGTACTAAGTAAATAGTTGAGATTTTGTATATTGGCGTTTTACTAACTAATCTAGTCATGAAATTTTTGAAATATTTGAAGTCAGCTGACTTCACTCCGTTCATAACAGCTATCTTCATATCGTAGTTTTTCAGACGCCAGCGCTATTGTGGTAGGTTTTGGAACCTCTACTTTCAGTAAATAGTAGGACACTTTTTCAACTTTCGCCCCTAATAAGATGGTTCTCCTTGTACTCTACACTCCATAGTAGAGAGTAATTGTGTTCTGTGCGCCAGAGTATTTTTTAAGTCTATGATTAGTACCGTATATTCTATGTTAGTACCAGCTTGCTACATATATATTTATCTATGGTTAGTACCCAAGTTAGTACATACACATCCGAAAGCAAGATTATACCTTCCATGAATTTCGTATATTTTTGAATTTTGTAATAGGCAACACCAACACGAATATCGAGTTGTTTTTCAATTTTCATAATTCACACAGTGGATCAGTGGATATTTGACGTTCAATGTACTTCAATACATCGTTTTCGTTTTTCTAAAAAGATTACATCAATGTAGTGCTTAGCGTTTCATTATGTCTTTATTATAAGTAGTTTAGTAGGAAAACAAATAGATTAAATCTTAAATGACGCCCACGAAGACTACAAAAACTGAAGTAGAAATGGTGATACGAAATAGAAAAACTGTTATGAAAGACGGGATCATGACAATGTCGGGCATCGGCGAACCTTCGGTCTTCCACGCTTTGGTTGTCATCTTTTTGGAGTTCTTCGCGTGGGGTTTATTGACAATGCCGATTATATCAGTGTTAAACGCAACATTCCCGGACCATACGTTCCTGATGAATGGCCTTATAATGGGAATCAAGGGAATATTATCCTTCCTGTCGGCGCCGCTTATTGGTGCGCTTTCCGACGTGTGGGGCCGCAAGTTCTTCCTGCTGGTTACGGTGTTCTTCACGTGCGCTCCGATTCCGCTAATGACAATAAACACATGGTGGTTCTTTGCAATGATTAGCATCAGTGGAGTGTTTGCTGTGACATTCTCGATTGTGTTTGCGTACGTGGCTGATGTCACTACCGAGGCTGAACGATCCCGAGCTTATGGTCTTGTCTCCGCGACGTTCGCCGCAAGTATGGTTATATCCCCTGCTCTTGGAGCCTATTTAATGGACTTATATGGAGAGGCATTAGTCGTCGCTGCTGCTACAGCTGTCGCTGTGTTAGATGTATTCTTTATAATGGTTGCCGTTCCCGAGAGTCTTCCAGAAAAGGTTAGACCTAGTGGCTGGGGGCCTGCTATAAGCTGGGAGCAGGCTGACCCATTTGCCGCACTAAGAAAAGTTGGTGCAGAACGTACAGTACTTATGTTGTGTGTTGCCGTATTTCTATCATACCTACCAGAAGCTGGACAGTATTCATGCATATTTGTGTATTTAAAACTTGTGATGGGTTTTGGGGTAGTTCAAGTGGCAATATTTATAGCGATAGTGGGAGTGCTCAGTATTGCAGTGCAAGTTGTGCTCGGTTTTCTAATGCGATCGCTTGGAGCAAAACATACAATCATGTTGGGCTTGTTGTTCGAAATGCTGCAACTTATGTGGTATGGCTTCGGAAGCCGCACTTGGATGATGTGGGCAGCTGGAGTGTTAGCAGCCCTTGGTTCATTGACTTACCCTGCCATCAGTGCATATGTATCTGTAAACAGCCGTGCCGATCGACAAGGCGTAGTGCAAGGTATGGTCACCGGTGTCAGAGGTCTCTGTAATGGTCTCGGCCCAGCCATGTTTGGTGTAATTTTCTACCTATTTCATGTAGATCTCAATGAAGAACATGCAGTGCTTGGCTTAGATGGAAGACCAGATGAAAAATATGTGAGGATGGTGCCAGGTCCACCATTCGTTTTGGGAGCACTGCTTGTAATATGTGCACTACTTGTAGCTGCATTTTTGCCTGAGGATGGCACAGTTGGTGGTGGAAGACGAGTTCCTGCCGATTTACGGTTTGAATTGGAGCGAGGACGGCGTGTGGCGGGACCCCTGTCGCCCTTAATGGCGCCTGAGTCCGCCGCCCTCTAGCTAGCAGTGAAGGCCGGTCGTGCGGCCAGCGTGTGATTTCCGAAGCTGTTTGTGCCTGATGGCGCCGAGGCGAATGCATTTAGGATGGTACCAAAGCAAACTCAGTGAACAGAGAAGTGAGTCCTATATTCTATGATCCTTGCACGAAGTACTACATTCCTGCGTATCACATGTTTACTTTCCGCTTCAAATTAAAGTTGTTCATAATTTATAAATTTTGTACATATTTTATAACTGATTTATGCTGTTGGGGGCATGTACATATAGAATATATTGTAATAAATCATTTAAATAATTGTACAAGTCCTCTGTTTCACATACGAGCTGAACATCACACAATAATATAGAAAACAACTGCCAGTATATTAAAAAAAAAAGTACTTGAAATTCATAGAATTTATTAATTATGCATAAAATTAAAGACAATTATTATTCTATTTAATGGAAAGTGTACTCATCTTCATTCATTATTTATTATATTATAAGTCCACTACTGAACGTTGAACTCTCTGATGCACACTTTAATTTATTAGATTTATAACTGGTTATGACTAGTTTTCCTTTTTAACAGAATTTGTCAAGATTGTTTCTGCTATCAAATAAACAATGGGCCACTAAGAAATAATAAAAAAGCAATTTTCATTTCTAAGCTTTATTGCATGAAATTATTCCACAATTGTCAGAGCATTGCTTTATAAGTTTCTCCATTAAAATGTCATCAATACTGACCACTATAATCAAGATTGGAAATCATATTAAATGAACAAACAGTTACAAATAATTCGAGTTTATTAAATATCTAAATCCATGAATAAAACTACTTTTATGGATCTTATCATGTTTAATTGTACTTATTTTTAATTCCTGGCATTTTGGGTGCTTTGTGTCACAAATGGTCACTGGGAACTGAGGTGATTGATGTCCCGATGTCAGAGTTAACCAGTACCTTGAGCTTTTTAATTATTACTTTTGATTCAATCTACATAGAATGAACTTACTTTGTCTTGAAGTCTAGCTGTGGTATGCTTGGGTTTAGTTTTAATTTCTTTAATTACAAACTTCCAAGCAGGTGGTAGTACTCAGGCAAAATAAGTACAATTAAGCTTGTTAAAACCCATAAAGTAGTTTTATTCAATGTGTAGTGTTCACGTAAATATAAGAAATCATTACCTAAATTCTTCCTTACCTGGATGTACATATGCATGACATTGTGTTGTTGCAATAAAAAATATTGTAAAAATGTAAAGTTTAAAATGTTACAGTCATGAAGTGACTTGGAGATTACTAATTTAAATAAAAAACCATGAATTAATAGAAAAATTTATAAGATCTTTATATGTCAGTCTGATAATAAAAGCTTATGTGATAAAAATACTTATGTGAAAGCAATATTAAAAACTCATGTATGGTCACAGATAAAACATATAAATTTTTCTTCTATTCATATTAAAACTAAATTCACCTTATTAATTATAATACTGACATATGGATCTGTGATGTGGTTCTTCACTGCTGACTGTATGAGAAAGCTCAAGGTTTGCTTTGTCAGCAGGCAAAGTAGAGAGCTATGCTCATAGTTTCTAAGCGTGATAGACTTCTTATTGAGGATATCCACAGTAGAACCGTGGTAACAGACAAAACGCAGCAGATCAGTAAGCTGTTAACCGATGGGGAAAATAGGTTTGTGAGTAGCCTTGTACCAGTAAAAAAAGTGTAGGGCGGTTCCCTACTACATGGAACGACCACCTGGTAAGAGATAGGAAGTATGTGTAGATAGGTAGCTCAGGACTGTTTTTTGTAGTATTCCTCATAAGCTGTAATGACCATGTATGTAAAATCTATAACAAATAAATAAAATAATAAGTCTGTTTGTAATATCAAAATAACAGCTTTTTACTAAATGCATATGAAAGTATATACAGTACTTATAACAAAAACACAATTTTTTTAAATTTTTATCTATCTGTTTGTTTTGGCTAATCTCTGAAATGGCTTCACCGATTTTGTCGGGACTTTCTACTTTGTCGGGACTTTATGTTTGTTTTGTTTTGTCTAAAATATATGTAGCCCCAATTTTGTTGGGTCTACTTATAGTGTAGAAAAAAATTATGGTTCCGTGCAATGTAATAAAAACGTTAGTTAAAAATATAAAAGGGAAAACGATACACTGATAGATTTTTCTACTTATAATGATTGGCAGCCAATCTTTTTATAGGTACTATCAATTAAGTGGAATTTTAAAAAATACTGAAAAATATTATTTACAACACAAAATAATAAGTATATTTGTTTTTGTAAGTGTATTATTTCAAATCCAATTTTATGCTAATATCCTATCTTGTCACCTTGCTTTGTGCATATTTTCCCATAGTTGTGTTATATTCAAAATCAGATTATTAAGAACTATAAACAAAATAATTAGGTGCAACATAATAATATTTTGATTAAAGTTTCCTTAAAATACTGAAAATGTTACAGGCATAATTTAAGCCATTACTCTGTAGCCCACATTGCCTCATTGACCTCAATTCTTGCTATTTCGATCATACAGTCAACTGTTCTAATGTGGCGTCAGATAGAGACAATATAATTTTATTGCAATGATAAATTATTTTAAAGTTGTTACTAATTTTTATTTAAATATTTATCATAAATTAAAATGTTTAGTTATTAAAAACTAAATGAGGGTATTAACACAAAATTCAAAGAAATATAAACACACATATAAAATATCAGTCTAACATTTCAAACGTGCATGTCTGTTTTAAATCTATCTAATCTTACTTTTATGCTTGTTATAAAAGTAAAACAAATATTGACATTGAACAAGTAAGGGCCAGTTTTCTTATTAAAGAAATTCGCCAACAATAAGAAGGAAAGTGGCATGAAACCGTATTGATAATGACAACGCGATGCGTCATAAGATTGTGGAATTTATACAGCCATACAGTAGCTAAACATTTACGTACTTTATATTATGTCTAAGCGCTCTGTTGGCGATAAATTTCGTACTAAAATCGTCACGTATAATCTTTATAGAACGTGTTTAGGAATGATTAACTTCAAGCGCTGACGTAATCGGTTTTAGCACACTTAACCAAAATAATAATAAGTAGCAATTCATGAAAATAATAAAAATATCTTTAATTAAAAATGAAATGAATTAAAATATGTATGTATGTGTGAAAAATTTGCCAGAAATATCACTCGGAATTACACTCATGGTATGGGTGTCGTACGACGCGTTTTTGGGAAATGCCTGTTTTTTTTTTATAAATAGGTAAGAGGCAAATGCGCATGCTAGATGCTGCTCACCTGGTAATAAGTGACGACCGCCGCCTATGAACAACTGCAACACCTGTGGAATTGCAGGTGCTTAGCCGGCCTTTTAAAAAAGAGTTCTTTTCCTAAAAGTACCTAAGTCGTATCGGTCCGGGAAAATCGCGGTATAACTCTTCACTAGTGACGATGTATTCCATATCAGTTCTTAGGGGTGACAACATATTCTGCATTTTGATTTTTGATAGAGCATAGATACAGGTTTCTATAATATCAAGTGGAATGTGTGTTCGTTTGTCACCCATGAATTCTATAAAAATAACCATATCATCGTCATCTGATGTATAATATTCAGGTCGATCACGGATAGAGATTAAGGCAAATACTATAGGAGAGGTCCATGTTCAGTGGTAGACTGATAACGGGTTGATGAGGAATGACGTGAAAACAAGCGTTTGTTCCGAATGATATATTTTATAACATTTTAATAAGTCGATAATCTTATATTTTATTATGAGATTTTATAGAAAATAGCTTTTTTTACGTCGCTTGTATATGCTTTTAACTGGTATGGAGTTACTCCTTGACCTCAGCTGACAACTTATCCACATTTTGATTTTAAACTGAGGGTAAATGCAGGTGTCTGTCTCTTAATTTTAAGATGCCTATAAGGTCTCGTTCTGTCTCAATCACATTAAGTCGAAGTGACCTAACAACGAGACTTAACGACATCTTCGGGCTACAGCGCCCACTTACAGTCAGGTGGACTGTGTGCTCGTACGTCAGTCCGTCAGTGGACCTTAATTTCGTGATTAGATTTTAAAAGCTTAGTACATAGTAGGTATGTGATATATACACTAATTCATACAAATCAGTACACGATCCACGATCGCGGCTGAGCACTTCACACTTTAGCACTTTAAATTTCAAAGTACGCGAGCAAACCCGCGTTCGATCCCCGCCAAAATTTAGTTGATAATTACAATTTTAATTGTTGGCTTAACTGTTTTTGTGGCCTAATCTTTGTTTAATTTCGACAATCGATAAAAGTAACCTCGATCTAATACTGACGATTGTGTGGTGTATTGGTTTTTATTGCCGAGGATCCTGAGCTCGGATCCCAGTCAGAGGCAACAATTTAAAAAAATTGGTTTAAATTTAAAGTTAAATATAAGTTATTATTTTTAAAATCTAAAGATTTTAAAAGTAATAACTTATATAAGCAACGTTAAAATATAAGTTCCTATTTATATAATTAACGTAGAAAAGCTGTATTGTCGTTTTCAATTGAAACTTAAATGGCCAGATATTTTATTATAACGTGGACAGTCCGTTTTATGTTTCATTAAAAATATTGAAAATCGATCTTATAAGTTGAAGTAATTTAATAATCTATTATTTAATTTACAATATAATTTGAAATAAAGACTTCATTCAATTTAATAAATTTAACAAGTAAATTATATAAAAAAAATTAAGGCACGTCACTTGTGTGACGTGTTTCTATTAGTAACTTAGGGTGACAAAAGTGCACACAGTCCACTATAAGTGGTTGCTGTGGACTAAAAACATCTACATCTATACTCGATTTATAATCAAAATGCAAAGCGTTGTCACCCCTAAGAAATGAGATGGAATGCCTCGTTTCCAGTAAAAAGGGTCTTCTATTCTCTATAGTCACCATACGAAACACAGCAGAATTTAGTTGCTATTTTACGCTGGTTTTCTGTGAGAGCGTGGTCCTTCCCCGGTCGAGCCGACTCATTCGTGCTACAACCATAATATAACTGCAAAACACCACGTAAAATATCTATACCTATTACAATTTATTGGATACTCGCTTTGCTATTTTTTAAACCAGAACAAAAAGTACCAAACATAAAAATCTGCATTTGACTTTAGAAGGTACTAATTTTTTACATTTGCAACAGTCGAATTAATAATCATACAGGTTTAAAAGTTAAAACAGTAATTTAATTTAAAAAAAAAACCCGGCTGCGTAAAAAAGTTTACTGAAAAGAAACATTTTATAGCCTATGTCACTTCCACAACTAAGATGAATCTAACGATATCCGATATGTTAAAATCCTTCAAGCCTTTTAGGGCAACATTGCGTGCCAATGAAATAGACGTACAAACATACACTTTCTAAAAACATAACTTTCCTTCTGGGGCAGTCGGGTAAAATCGATACAATTATTGCAATCACATCCACGTCCCGTATTTATTACAAATAGATTTGGCAACCCTTTTTAAAAGCTGGTATTGCTCTATTGAAAACTTGCCTTGCGGTTCCAGTCCCTTACCTTGACCCTATTCCATCGGATAAAATAGTAAATCTCAGCGCGTTTATTTATTGTATTGTTTGAGCAAAAAAAGTATAGAAAAGGAGTTTTTAGCGCTGGATTTATACGTCATTGCGAAGATGGCGATTGTTTAAAAAAAAGCGGGTTTTCATTTTGCAAATACATTGAATTCTCTCATAACATATGGCGATAATTTTTATAAAAAAATTAATTTATTACCGTTACAACCTTTTTTTTTATTGGAGCGGGGGCAAACGAGCTTGCGGCTCACCTAATGGTAAGTGACTACCGCCGCCCATGAACAACCGCAATACCAGGGGAATTGCAGGTGCGTTGCCGGCCTTTTAAAAAGGAGTAAGCTCTTTTCTTGAAGGTCCCTAAGTCGTATCGGTGCGGAAAAATCGCCGGTGGTAAATTGTTCCACAGAGAGGTAGTACGCGGAATAAAACTAGTGAAACGAACAGTGATGGACCGGCAAGCATCCAGTCTGGTGTGGATGGTATCGGAAGTATTGCCGCGATGTGCGTTCGTGAAACCTATTAAATAAAGTCCACTGTTGAACATAGGCCTCCCCCATAGATTGCCTCATAATTTGCCATAGTTGCCACTCTTGGCAAGCGGGATAGCAACTGCAGTTTATTTATTTTCACACGTTATTAGGAAGACGCTGCTGCCCATCTCCTGATTAGTTTCCCTCTGCCACCTCTTACGACACGCCCGGGGTGATATGGGATAGTGGATATTCTTACACCGCCACTACACGGTTAAAAGTTAGTTTTTACCACATGTCAATTTGGGCTTTTAACTTTTCTGCACACTGTGTCTTATCACCGACTTCAATAGGTAATATTGAGATATTTTAACCGACATAAAAAGGAGGAAGTTCTCTATTCGACTGTATTTTGTTTTATGTGTCTCGAGAACTATTTTCTAGGTGAACCGATTTTGATGATTCTATATTTATTTGAAAGCTTGTACTTCTCGTGTGGTTCCATATAAATTTGATCAAGATCTGACCAGTAGTTTTTGAGTAATACTTAATAATGCGTAATAAAACATTTAATTGACTTCGGCTACATTGATGATGTTCTCATTTTATTTATATTGAAGTCGTTTGTAATTTTTTTTTTAATTTTACCACTTGTTTTTAATTTAAGTTTGTTTTTGCTTTATTATCAGTTTAATTTTCCTCTAAGTAGGTAGCACCTTTTCCAGCAATGCCTGTAATAAATTTACTGATAAAAAAATAATTGCGGTCGTTATCACGTATTATCGTCGTTAAAAGGAAGCAAAAACATTACGTGTTAATAGTTAAAAGAGTTTAAACAAGGCAATATGCTATTTATTGCACTAAAATGACTTAAAAACAGTAGTTTACGAGTTTTTGCTTCCTTCTTTTCACTTTAAATCATTCCTGATTCCTATATTATTTATTTTTTTATACTTTATATTGCATCCCTTAATACCAAATAATACAAAGGGTGGACTTAATGCAAATGAGGCATTCTCTACCAGTCAACCCATGGGGTGGTGAGAATTTAACGTAGGTGTAGCAATATAGAATAAAAAATAAGTAAAAATGATAATTAACTACGTATATACATTTTATTTTACTCTTAAATAATCTACACAAATATAACCTATACATACATATATTCAAATATATACATACATATATAAACATATACATATTTGTACACACATAATTAGTACATACAAATAACTAAATGAATACGTCTGTTTAGCAATATATTATGACAAATTATTCAATTCAAGAAAAATTTTAATCTCCGTAACGATCCGATTCGTTTCACACGAAGTGCATGTAAAACAGTTTAATTTAAATTACAAATTATTAATTCAGTAACTTAGGATGACTTAAAATGAAAAAAAAAAAACAAAACAGCTTATAAATATTTGTACTAGTATTTTGTTAAAAAAAAACATACAGTCAAATTGAGAACCTCCTCCTTTTTGAAGCCGGTTAAAAAGGAGTTTTCATGCACTTCATTTACTGCAGAACGGTTCGTAACAGAAAACAAAGCGTTTTAAATATAGGCACCGGATATAAGTAGACACTTCACCGTCACTGGGTCGCTTCATCCACCCATCACACCATTTCGTCACGTGGGTCGTAAAATATGGTTATAAAAAAAAAACGTAATTTTTATACGTGGTAGAGCCATGCTACAGCTACCTATATTAATAGTATAGTTGTAGCACAAATGGGTCGGCTCGACCGGAGAGGGACCACGTTCTCAGAGAATACCAGTGTAAAATAGCAGCTTAACACTGCTATACTTCGTATGGTGAGTGTAGGGAACCGGAGACCCTTTTTACTGTAAAAGAGGCATTCCATCTTAGTCCTCACGGGTGACAACGCATCTGCATTTTGATTCGCAAACGAGGATAGATATAGATGTTTTATGTGCCACAGCAACCACTTAGCATCAGGTGGACTATATGCTCATTTGTCACCCTATCCTACATAAAAAAAGATGGCGTTATATCCAACGTTAACGCCCGACGTAAAAAATCCAGACCGGTGACAGTTAATGTCAAGATCACGATATCTTCGACCTTACTGTGCATCCTTAGACATTCTGTATCTGAAAATTACTAATGTATTTCTAAGTCTTGGAAATATACTTATTTGTATTTTTCACATGTAGGTATACATATAACATTCATTGCTATGCAGACGACAGCACTGGTGATGATTTATAAACCAGCCGTGCCAATATTTCTCGGGAAAACGTCGCCGATTAGCGGAACAATCTTGTCTGAAGTCGAGACTTTGTCGAACAAAGTCTTAGACTGAGGGCGACTAAATCTAGTCCAGTTCTATCCCCAGAAGACACAAGTTTGCGCGTTTACCGCCAAAAAGAACCCTTTTGTCGTGTCTCCTCAGTTTCAAGGCACTCCCCTTGTTGCCACAGCCAGTATCGGAATCCTCAGTGTCGACATATCGAGTGACGTGCAGTTTCGTGGTCACTTGGAAGAGAAGGCCAAATTGGCCTCTAAAAAGCTTGGCCTGCTCAGTAGAGCGTGATAGTACTTCATGCCGGCACACCGCTTGCAACTTTACAAGTCGCAGAATCGGCCTCACATGAAATACTGTTCCATCTCTGGTCAGGGGCTCCCCAGTGCCAGCCCAGCTCCTTCCACTTAACCGCATCCAGCCAAACACGTTCATTTTATATAATTAAATGTCAAAGCAAATGGTTCGTTTTAAAATATGTTTGAACTTACAAATGTCTTGAGAAGAAATCAATTTGTCTGTACGTCAACCTTGACCAATTGACATTAACGCGTTTATGAATTTACTGTTTTCTAAAATACACATTGATTTTTTTTTTGAAATTACATTAGTTTGTTGTTCAATAAATAGCTAATTAGTCACGTGTGTTAAGTAAAATGGTTCATGTGTCCATTTTACACGTGGTAGAACTACGGCGCTACGTATTGCTGCAGCACAAATATGCCGGCTCGACCTTGGCAGGACCACGCTTAATATCAACGTAAAATAGCAGCTCGACAAGCTTTGTTTTATAACGTAATTAATCAGAAACTAAAACCTCTTTTTAATAGTAACGAGGCAGGCATTACATCTTCAGGATCACTTCTGCATTTTGATACTTAATCTTTAGGTGTCTATGCGTCATTTAGCCACTTACCGCTAAGTGGACAGTGTGCTCGTTTATCACCATTTCATCTTTAAGAAATACTGAGTGGCATAACTGATTAGGCCTTTGATTAGATTATATTTTGTCTTCCTATAATTATTTTTGTTAATGAAATATCCTTTTTTTGTGTCATTGTGTCACTTTACATACATAAATTGCACATGGACATACATCCAGATTATTTGTAAGCCAAACAAACACTTGTTCTTTATGCGATTCGAACTTTCGGCCTTGCCGTGCCGCAGCCAAATGCTTAGCAATTGCAATCAATGGTCTATACTTTATAGGCTACACTATACATATCGTTATGCGTGATAGGTATAAATGCTCAAGCTATCTACCGTTACACTGTGTCATTGTTCCCGTTTGATCGAAATTCAAAGCGTAAACATGTCCGCGGCCACCAACTGTTAAAGTGTTTGGCCCAAAGTCCCTCAGAGGTCTCGAAAAATATGGCACGTTTAATGTCACTAAAGTTATGCTGAACATAAACAAAGCTAGTAGGTCCACATAATAATCATAATGAAAGCAATAAAATTCAGTTACAGTCTATATACGTCCCAGTGTAAGCACAGGACTCGTATCTCAATTCTAAAAGAGGCTAATCAACTTAAGAACGACTGTGGCAATAAACAATTATGCGCAAAATCATTATGTAAATGAGTTATGCCAATTCGTCGATCGTTATAAGTCGATTATGAAAATTGCCATTAAAATATTGTGAGATCGATAGGCAACGACAGTCTTAAAAATATCGTAAATGTGCTTAGCGTTGCCAGGCGTACGGATAAAGCCGGACAAACTGGCTTTTGTTAGGCTTTTTTAAATTTGACCGTTTATTTTTTACTTTTGTCATGTGCTGGTATTGCAATCAATATTGAATGATAAATAATAAAGAAGACTGATTCCTTCAATTGTATCGTTGCTTCATTAGAATTTAGAAGAGTTTATGGTAAATGACAAAAACCTAGTTTTACTTAAAAAATTGTCGTGTTATACTAAAATAAAAAAGTCCGGCTAAACTGGCTGGTGAGTCCGGCTTTTCTGTTTTAAGACCTGGCAACCCTAAATGTCCTGATCGTCGAGATCAGCCATTTAAAATGTGTATTTAAAGTGGTAACCCCCAGCTTGGTAAAGACCCGTTTCTAGCAGGGCATCTGTTCCTGACCTACAGGTTACTTACGTGACCCCTAGCTCTTGTAACCACATTAATTATATAAATAATACTAGTTTTATCTAATATATAACAATTAATTTTTGTTTGTTCGTATGTTATGCGCTGCCATACCGTTCATCAGATTGCGGTAAAATTTTGTCAACTTATTGCTGGCACTTGCGCGCAGGTTATAGGCATAGTTCAATTAAATTACAGTAGGTGGCACGCGTGTCGTACCGCCAAATTTATTTGAAAGTCATATATCATTCAACTTCAATGAATGTATTATCATTCCTAATTAAACAAAATATTAACTCTTCCAAATTTAAAACGATATTTCCACAATTGTTTCTTCTGCGGCAGCAACGTCCCGGATACCAACTAGTAAAAATAAACTTTGGAACTAATTGCCTTTTAATAATTTATTCTGCTTCAAGGATTTAGTCTAGCGTGGTTAGATCTCCAGTACTAATTATTCAAGTCCCACAAGATTTCTTTGATTAGTTTTTGAATGGAAAATAAGTTGTAATTTTCAGAGGGTCTTTATTGAACTGGATTAAATTGTACCTACACAAGTAATTCTCTAATACAATCCAATACAATATCTTTATTTCAGGCTCAATGACTTAAAAATTAAGTTTACTTTGGGATTGTACCTTGTCATATGAGAACTGTTCCTAGCTGTTGGCTATACTTTACCTAGTGAATTTGCAGTTCAAGATCCTGTACATTATATCCTTACATAACGGTGACGTTCTTTTTTAACACTGCGGTTTGACATTGTGTTATGCTAATCACAAGGCTAGTTAGATCTCCTGTTAAATTAAACTTCTTAATTGCGGTACGTGGTTGGCCTATTTACAAGTTTTTTTATTTTACCTGAGAGGGACTGTGTCATTGTTAAGAAACTAATTGCGAAACTTATTTATTTATGGTTTATTGCTATCACCTTAAATAAAAGGATTACAAAAGGCGAAGTTAATGCCTTTTGGCATTCTTTCCCAGTCCACTTCAAGCGCAGTGAAATATAATGGTAGGCACAAAAGATTTAAAAAAAAACAACTTACTGTCTTATGTAATTTCGAATCCAACATTCGACTTCTGTCATTCCATTATCATCTCTTAGCACGTAATTATTACGTGATACTTAGAGCCACTTTGCAGTGAATTTACAGCACGAATACCATATGTGATAATACCATAGTGAAATAGTAGTATAATTCCGATGTGTTTTGTATGCTGAGTGAGAAGTATCGGATACCACTATAACGAGGTATTTCATCATATTGTTAGTCATCAGGTATGACAACGCATCTGCATTTTGGTTCTTACTTGCGATGTTAGGTGTTTATATGTCACAGACTCACAAGTATAACACATGGTTGTCATCAGGTAACACACATTAAAAAAAATACATACCGTCGAATTGAGTACCGTTGCCTTTTTGGAAGTCGGCAGAAAAAGATACATTTATGAGAAGTTGGCGGGAATACTTATCTTGTTATGTAGTATTGTGATAATGTTATATTTAACAGCGAAAAATGAACACTAACATTATCGCAAAACAACAAAAATAAAAAAATTTGCAAAGTGATAAATATATACCTACGTATAATACGGACTGATTTAACCTCGGATCCTCTGATGAACAAGGCAATACGCTGACCTCCTAACTAATATTATAGTCTGGGTATATGCGTGTTCGACATATTTGCATAAAAAATGTGTTTGACCTAGTCTCTAAATACATTTTTCAATTGTAAATTTCGTAAATGGTCATTACACAACTAAAACCATTAACAAATATAGGTACCATATAATATTATTGTAGTAATTTCAAGAAAACGCTTTGGATATTCTTTAAAAAAAAAGAAAAGTTACCAAGTCTCCATTATACAAAGACGTTGGATTTTACTTTGAAAATTATTATGGTAATAGGGTAGGGAAATGGTAAAATGACATAAAAAAGTAGATTTGATTTCACTTGACTTTACTCGGCGTTATTCGGTAATTCGGAAGCACCAACACAGAGACAAGAATACTACATACACGTACTACTCCTTCACTACAGAGTGATTATTTATAATGGTAACACTGGTTTCAATATTTTTGATTCCACTTGTCAACTTTAATTTTCCCGCGAAAACTAGCCCTTACGTATTCGATATGCTATAAAGTATAATTAATATTTATTTATCTTTTATTTACCAAAACGTGAACTGTTACTGTGTTATTGAAATTCATATCACAGTGTATGGGTGACTAATCTTTACACGTGTGTTCAGGCAATGTGCAAGTCATAGACGGTAGCGGGTTATAAAAGAATTCTGCATTTACATTTAGTTTGAACATTGTAGGGAAAAGTTTAATACAAAAAAATTATAGCACCATTTGTAATTATTGTTATCCCGTAATGTCTGCGATGATTTCTATTCAAATTTCAAATGTAATATTTAATTTTATGCAGTAAAAGATACGGTTTTAGTAGAGGAACAATGTTATTTCTTGTATTATGAAAATTATTAAGTAGATTTGTGTATCATTGAATTTTTGTCGCTTCAATTTAATCCTTCTTATTTAACATTTAAGCGCATCGTAAATACTTGTTTATTCTTTTTTTAAAAACGTAAACTCCACACTAGAATTTTTCCTGTATCGTGTGTGCAGTTTAGATACATAAATTTCACAAGGACAAACGTCTAATATAATGTCTGCCTAACAATGATCTAGTAATATATAAGTCAATGCTGCCTAAGGATTACATCGGAGGCTCGAGAGTTAGGTCAAGTTCCACTGCCTTTTAGAATTCATAATGCCAGTATTGTGAAAAAATCAACAGTAATAATTATCATGTAGATATATAAATTGGTCGTATGTGTTTCTTTTTGCATAAGTTTTTTTTTTTTATAGGGGGCAAATGAGCATGCGGCCTGATGTTAAGTAAATAGACTATATTAGAGCGAATATATAATATCGGGGGTTTTCAAGGTTTAAAGATCATTGTAGCGGCGCTTTTCTCTAAAAAAACAAATCCAAATAATTAAATATTATTTTGATTTTGATCAATGTTGCGTATTTTTTTACATAAAAAATAAACGGTTTATTAATATCAGAATTCGTTAACGCCACGCTGTCTCTAGTAAATTGTGGTTCTCCAAGTATTTGATCAGCTGCAGTCAAAAGGGAATAAACCCAACTTTGGCGTCGAAGTCATAAACTGACGTCAGAACAAATTGAATTTGTCAACTTTATAATAATTACCTAACTAAGAACTAAAATATTCCACCAATAATAGAGAAGCTGCATGTTTTTTAATTTTTTTTTCTTTGAAAGTTTACTAAAAGTTATTAAACAATATTAAAAAAAAAATTACAATTGATTTTTTATGTAATTTTACAATTAAAAATGGTTTTATTAAAATGTAAATTAAAAGGCTAGTGACGCTTGATATAATACAGGTTATATATGTTTTGTTATGACTTTTGACATATGGTGATCCGAACATAGAAAATACAGAAGTATAGCATGATTACGATTGGCTCACAGCCTCAACGGATATATTGACGTCACAACCAATCACAAGTCGTTTTTTTCATTCAAAAATTTAACAATTTTTTTAATAATAATTACTAAAGAAATTAAATTAATACTAAAAAAATGATTTAAATAATATATTTAAAACGAATTATCCTTACATTTTATATATAAATTTGTGGCAAAAAAATTAATGCAACTTCTCTATTGATCTGATATTATGCAGCAATATTTTATTTTAACTTTCTTGTTTTCAGTATAATTTAAAATGAAAGTCAATTAATTGATATAGATTATACAATCAAAGACTTACAAAAAACGAGCCATTGAAATACACAGAATACATGTACCCTGACGGAAATATCTCTGCATACAATAGGTATACTATAGACAAGATTTTTTTAAGTTTTTTTTTTTCATTAATATGGCCTTTGATATTGTGATAGTTCACAATAATTCTGCCAATGTTGGTCTATCACAGTTTAAATATTAACACTAAGTACTTGCAATAGTTTATTTTATGTTTTTGATTAATGAGAAAAAAATAAGTATAGGATCCTTTAAAATTTCTTATAAACAGCAATCTTATCAGTTCGTAAGTCGCATCTGTTATCCGTCGTTATCGTTATGCATAACAGTCATAATGGTTTTCCATCCCAATGGGATTTTTTTTATATTCTACTAAATCAGTGCTTAACTACAATCCTACCATGGTAAGTGGTAATGTAATCTAGGATGGTGAAGCGCACTGACTTAACAAAAGCCTATTCACTCTTGCCTTGAAGACACCCACACTGTAATCGGATGGAAAGACAGATGCTGGCAACTTATTCCACTCCTTTGCTGCACGCACGATGAACGATGTAGCGAACAGTTTGGATCGTGTGCGTGGTAAGTCAACATCGAAAGAGTGGAGACTGGCCGAACGTCTGGTTGTCCGATGGTGGAAGGGAGAGGAAGGAATTAAATTATGCAATTCCTGCGCACACTGTCTGAAATGCATCCTGTAGAAAACCGAAAGGTTGGCTACTTTGCGTCTGTGGTCCAGGCTGGTAAGATTGGTTTTAACCAAATTCTGGTCACCAATAAGCCTCTTAGGACGGCTTTCCATTGAGGCCAAAGTTGCTAGATGGCATTTTGCAGCACCAGCCCATATATGCAGCAATACTCCATGCACAACCGGACTTGCTCTTTATATAAAGTAAGCAGCTGTCCCGGCGTGAAGTATCGCCGCACCTTTGCAAGGACTTTTCCCAGCTTCCTTGCAGCTGCTTTGGTCTTGGCGTCAACGGACCGCCCCAAGTTCAGATTTGAGGATATCTCAAACCCTAACAATTGAAGGTGGTCGGTATATCCCTAGTGATACATTTCGAAAAGAAGGAGCCAAGGTGAGCTGGCTCCTTTTTGCAGTGAAGAGACACGCTTGTATTTTGGAGGCGTTGAATTTCACAAGATTGGCATCGCCCCATTCGGAGACTGCCTGTAGTATGAGATTCACACGCTCTACCATAGCTTCTCTTTCGGACTGGATTTGATCCCGACTGGCCCGAGGACTTGGTTGGTATCTCTCCACAACTGTGCTATCGTCTGCATACCCATAGATACCGGG
The DNA here is from genome assembly GCA_963668995.1 of Parnassius mnemosyne. Lineage (NCBI taxonomy): Eukaryota > Metazoa > Arthropoda > Insecta > Lepidoptera > Papilionidae > Parnassius > Parnassius mnemosyne. The sequence continues at coordinate 43,666,201 of CAVLGL010000057.1, read as the reverse complement.
TATAAGCAGATCATTAATATGCAGCAGGAAGAGAGTTGTGGAGAGAACGGACCCCTGAGGAACACTTACATTAGTCGCCATAGGATCGGATGAACAGCCATCGACGACGACCCGGAGAGACCGTTCACTAAGAAAGTCCTTCACCAATTCAATCACACCAGGGGATAAGCCGTACGCTGGAAGCTTACCCAAAAGGCTTGTGTGCCAAACTTTGTCAAAGGCCTTCGAGACATCAAGAACATCAAGAAACAGCAAGTGCTTCCCCACTGTTCTCAAGTGCCTCGCCCCATACGTGTGTATAATGCTAGAAGGTCCCCAGCTGATCGATTTCGGCGAAACCCATATTGCCGGTCACTAAGGAGGTCATTCAATTCTAGGTATTCCATTAAACGGGCGTTCAATATATGCTCCATAATCGTGCAGTAAATCTAGGGAAATATATAGTTTGATGTTAGAATTTATAAAAAACGAGTATTTATTGTAATTTGTAACTTAAAAATATAACTTGCCATTAGCACATGTTTCGGTATAAAATCTAATAGCTGTTTTTAAGGTGTATCCAAAATCTCGAAAAAATTTAATTTATCATTGACAATTTAAGACGGAATATTATTCGTTAATCGAATATTTTTTTTAATATTATAAAGGTGACAAACGAGCACACAGTCCATCTGATGGTGAGTGGATGATGAGTTCCATCTACATTAATCGTCGATTAAGAATGAAAATGCAGATACGTTGTCACCTCTGAGGACTAATTAAAATCGCGTTTCCAATTAAAAGGCTCTCTGATTTTGTACACCCGCCATACGATACACAGCAGCATTAAGCTGCTATTTCACGCTGGCATTTTGTGAGAGCGTGGTCCTACCCCGGTCGAGCCGACCCATTCGCGCTAAAACCATAATAAAGCTGCAGCTTAGCTCTACCACGTGCTTTGAATGTTGATAAATAATATTGTTTAAAAATGTAATGTTGTCGTGCAAATAATGCGTCCGTAGACTGCTAATCATTATGAGAATGCTTTATTATTGTTAAAAATAATACCACAAAGGAGTCAGCTGTAGAAATATATTCAAATTGACTGGATGCCGTTTTCTATTAAACAAAAGCAATCCGGATTTCAAACCATTGCTTGTCATGCGCTCTAAAAAATGTCGCTTGTTCGTATTGTTGTTGCTTGGGCATAACCACAGAATAAATAATAGTACTAACGTATCACAACTCCCACGTTCTACATTGGCGCTACTGTTTTTTTGTAGGAATAAAAACATAGAACGCAAATCCGGTTGTGAAGTTTTAATATAAGAGACTTCTTATTCGCAGCACCCTCCTACGTATATTTCTTTGCTCTTTGAACAATGGTTAGGTACATACAGAAAATTCAGTCTGCGATGAACAATTATGGCTCTCAAAGAATTCAAAGCTTGAAACTTTTGCATTATACTTAAGCCCGAGGCAAGTTAGTGCTGCTAGTTATTGATATTAAAATAACGAATATCGCCATTTGGAGGTAGAGGAGCGAGTAAAGATTTTAGAAAAATGTTTTCGGTATTTTCATACCATTGTAAATATTTGGTAATTTCTTTCTTAAATTAGGACATGATAAAAATAAAAATCGATAATATTTCTTGTCTATACAAATAAATAAAATTGAAGTGTCTGTTTGTAATGTCAAAATAACAGCTTTTTACTATATGCATATGAAAGTATCATCATCATCATTACAGCCCTTCACAAGTCCACTGCTGAACATATGCCTCCCCCAAGGAATGCCACAAAGCACAGTCCTGAGCCACCTGCATCCATCGACTTCCTGCATGTATTACCAGGTCATCACTCCATCTAGTGGGGGGACGCCCTACACTTTGTCCGCCGGTACGAGGCCGCCACTCGAGAACCTTTTTTCCCCATCGGTTGTCGGTTCTTAGAGTTATATGACCGGCCCATTGTCACTTCAGCTTACTAATCCGTTGGGCTATGTCGGTCACTCTGGTTCTACTGCGGATATCCCCATTTCTAAGTTTATCACACAGAGAAACTCCGAGTATAGCCCTCTCTGTAGCTAGCTTAGCGACCTTGAGGTTCCTCATCCGGCCAGCAGTGAAGGACCACGTCTCAGTTCCATAGGTCATCACTGGCAACACGCACTGGTTGTACAGTCTCGTTTTCAAGTTTTGAGGTACATCTGACGAGAAGATGTGCCGTATTTGCCTGAACGCTGCCCAACCGAGTTGAATCCGTCGATTGACCTCTCGGTCGAAGTTGGACTTACCTAGTCGGACTAAACCGAGTAAACATACTCGTCAACAACTTCGAGCTTAGTGCTCCCAACAACTACCGGACTATACTATGAAAGTATATATATATATAACGAAACACAATTTTTGTCTATCTGTCTTTCTGTTTGTTCCGGCTAATCTCTGAAACGGCTGGACCGATTTTGACGGGACGTTCACTGGCAAATAGCTAATGTTATAAGGAGTAATTTAAGCTGCTTTTATTTCAGAAAAGGATAGGGTTCCGGGCAAAAAAATTAAAACTCATAAAATCCACGCCGTTGAAGTCGCGGGGAACAGCTAGTAGGTACATAAATTATGATGAAAAATACTTAAAAAAAAGATGATATATTTTAACCCATATTAATAACTAGCTTTTACTCGCGACATCGTCCACGTAAGTGTTGGACAAAAATATCTCATTTTAGACACTATTTTGAATTAGACGCTCGCTTTATATTTTAATCACCGGCAATATTTTTGACGTTCTAATTCTCGTTTTTTTAGCGATATCCTTATATGATGGTAGCTCACTGGCTTAGCTTAACAAAAGCCTATTCATTCTTGTCTTAAAGGCACTTACATTATAATCGGATGGAAATACAGATGCTCGCAACTATTCCACACTTTTGTAGTGAATTTAAAAAATAATTCCAATTAAATCGTTTGATAGCAATGCGTGGTATGCCGACAAGAACGGAGTGGAGACCAGCCGAGCGTCTGATGTTCAGATGATGGAAATAAGCAAAAACATTTCAAATAAAGTAACTTTTCTGCCGACTTCCAAAAAGGAGACGGTACTCAATTCGACGGTATTTTTTTATGTGTGTTATCTCATAACTTTTTACTGGGTGAACCGATTTCGATGATTCTTTTTTTATATGAAAGCTGATACATCTCGTGTGGTCCCATATGAATTTGATCACGGTCAGACCAATAGTTTTTGAGTTATTCTTAATAACTTATATTGAAGTCGGCTGTACAAAATTTTAAATTATGTTGTACGCTTTCGAATTAAACTGTTTGATTGCAATGCGTGTATGCCGACAAGAACGGAGTGGAGACCAGCCGAGCGTCTGATGTTCCGATGATGGAAATAAGCAAAAACATTTTAAATAAAGTAACTTTTTATACACCGAATGTTTACTTCATGCTACAAGAAGATTATACAGAGCCAGTATAATAAGTGGCTGTGAAGTATTCCATCTTAGACCTCAGAGGTGACGACGCGTCTGCAACCTTCTTTGTTTAAAATTGGCTATAAGTGTCCATGGACTGCCACAGCCACTTAACATCAGGTGGACTGTAACTGCAAGTTCGTTTGTCACTTCAGTTTTATTTAAAAGTAATATAACTGTTTAAAAAAAACTTAAACAACACGCAATGATCATGAGCTGTAAATATACTGTTAATTATTTTGTTTTATCCTCGTGATCCTGAGGGTAAAGTTATTAAATTATTGTATTGTCATCGGTCCTTGATACGAGTGCAAATTTTCAAGTCAATAGGCCGTCCAAAAGTTGTAGAAAATTACATTAAAAGGTTCCGTTACATAGATAGGTAGATAGATGCATGCGAAGCTAATAAAAGCGTGTTGAAAGTGTCGCAGTAGGTTTGCCAACTCCAAAAAAAAAGCTTTTCCGGGATTACCCAGCTTGACATCCTGACACAACACACCACGTACAAATTGGTTAGAAAAAAAAATAATAATGTGTAATTAATTAGTGTAATTGGTACGAGATAGATATAATATATCATAATTATAATCACTGATTTCCGGTACAAAAGACGTCCCGCATGGAGTCACTACGGGACGGCCCAAAATTGACCCACAAGCGAGACGTCCCGCAAAATCCGAGACGGTTGGCAAGCATATGTCGCAGCTCGCAGTGCAGACGCACAGCGCGTCGTCACGACACTTTTTTGGTGTGCTCTAGCCATAAATCGTAAAATAGTCTTAATTGTTCTTCCATTCTTAAAACCGATCGGTTCTATCGGCTCAAAATTACGGAGATTTCACAAGAATATAAGTATTTTTAATTTCAATTAACAACACAAAAATAAACATGAAAAAGAAAATATGAAGGTAGATGAAAAAATATTGATAATCTGTTGTAAAATTGTATTATGTACCTACTCATTGAAACGGCAAAGGCTTATTATGCTCGAACGGCAATTTCAAATTTTTGCGACTTATTCGCTGTAACTTGCGGCATTATTGAAATACTTGAGTCATTTAGAACGTCTCTTGCGTCTTTGTTATACGCCGAGCCATGTTTAATACATGACAAAAATATTAAATGTTGATCGTCATAAATACCGTACCGTATTTGTTAATTTACCATAAGTGATAACGATCAATTGAACGTATAGTGTCTGTATAAGAAAATCTCCTACCCCATATCATCCCGTGGGTGTCGTAAGAGGCGACAGAAGGATACATGCCAAGAGATTTGTTATTTATTTTGCTATTGTTTAAAAAAAAACGTTACCCCCACACTAGGATTTTCTCCTGTATCATGGAGGCTGTTTACAAACACAAATTGTACAAGGACAAACATCCAGACCCGGAACAATTATTTGTAGGCCATACAAATACTTGTTCCGTGCGGGATTCGAACCCGCGACCTCTAGCGCAACAACTCATTGCTAAGTCACTGCGCCACGGAGCCGTCAGATCTTAATAACAACCAAAAAACTGCTATTGCCAACCCACTTGTGGTAACTACGGCAGCAATTATCTTCCTATGATACAATCTATTGAGAAGACCTGTGCTCTGTAGCGGATTATTGGTTTTACACACATAAACACTCACGCCTGTCACCCAGAGGGGTAGGCAGAGATTATGGACTTCCATTTGGCACGATCCTGACACACCTCTCTCGCTTCCTCCACATCCATATACCTACGCATACACGCTCGTCGGTTAAAGGTACTCTTGATATGGCCCATTTTTAATATATCGCCAATTTGGTCGATAAACTTTCGCCTAGGGCGACCCTTCCCGACTATGCCGTTCACCTCTGCAACATAGATTTGCTTTGTCACTCTTTCCTCATTCATTCTTTCTACATGGCCAAACCACCGAAGCATTCCTTTCTTAATCCTGGTCACAACATCATCTTGCAAACCACACTCTTCTCTTATTAAACAATTTCTCACTCTGTCATTCAGCTTCATCCCTAACGTACTCCTTAATGACTGCATTTCTACAGCATTTATTCTACTCGCATGCTTCTTCTGCCACACCCAACTTTCACTACCATACATTAAAGTAGGTACTAACATAGCATTGTGAATTGCCATACGTGCCTTTTTGGACACATTCTGACTTTTCACAATAGAGTGTAGAGCCCCATTCACTCTATTTCCTGCATTCACTCGTCGTTTTGGTTATTGGATATTGGTTTTAACGTCGTAAATATACTTTTTTACTTAAATGAAGTTAGGAGCTAACATTTTTTGGATTGGATTCAAGGAGGTACAGAGTACAGCCCGGTCAAAAAACCTTACTTTAACCGAGCCTTGTTAAAAATTTTTTTTCTCATGTGACCCTAGAGATGCCAACTTTTCAGGTATTTTGATTCACTTTATGAGATCCTCCCGCCTCTAAGCTATGCTAATGAAAGTTGACGAAAAAATAAAAAAATATACGTACGTTATATAAAATAAATTTCTATACAATCCCATTGTTACAAGTCTAGAGTGCCTAGCAGTATTATTAGAGTTTAAAAACATATAACGCTTTAGCTTACTAATCCGTTGGGCTATGCCTGTTAATCTGGTTCTACTGCGAATAGGGTTACCAGATGAAAAAATTGAAAGTCCGGAGAAGAGGCCTGATTTCCATTTAAAATCCTGAGATTTTTTACAGTTTGAGAAGAAAACATTACTTAAAAAGGTATCTTCACATATTAAGTATGATAAAACTGTTTAAGTACCTGCTTGGATAAATAAATTTTGATTTTAATTGTGGAATTATTACCAAAGGAAAATTATTTTTAGTTTGTTTAACTTTTTATTAAAGAGATCTTTAAAATGTAAGCTGTATTGTATTGAAAGTTCTAAAAATCCTGAGATTTCATGAGATTTGCAAAATCCAGCCGCAATCCTGAGAAGAGTCTAAAAATCCTGAAATCTCAGGACAAATCCTGAGATATGGTAACCCTAACTGCGAATATCTTCATATCTAAATCTATCACGCAGAGACCCCGAGGATAGCCCTCTCCGTAGCTCGCTTAGCGACCTTGAGCTTCCTTATACGGCCAGTAGTGAAGGACCACGTCTCAGTTCCATAGCTCATCACTGGCAATACGTACTGGTTGTGTAATTTTGTTTTAAAATTTCGAGGTAGGTATACCACCAGGAAGTCGATGGATGCAGCTGGCTCGGGACCGTGCTTTGCGGCATTCCTTTGGGGAGGCCTATGTTCAGCATTGGACTTGTGAATGGCTGTAATAATTATGATGTGTAAAACCTACCCAGAAGGACTCCCAGGCAGAAAAACAATCCTATCACCTAGACCTAGAGTCATATTTCATCACCCCTTATAAGTTGTAAAAGGAAATCTCCCGGCAAGTTGTTCAGCCTGCGGGATAAGCCAATGTCTGTGTTGTCGGAATACGGAAATTGCGTAATTTATTTATATAATTTATTATTAGTTTATATTAAATATTTATTGCAAACTCTATAAAAATATACTAAAGGGGGACTTAAGGCGAATAGGCATTTTATTTTATCAATAAATAATTTGTAAAATATTTATTTGTTTCTTGCTGTTTAAGAATTTATAAATAACAATTGTTTTATACTAAGTAATCTAACTCAATAGAAATATCCGTGTTAATAAAAAACAGAATTTCAATAGTATATTATAATAAACGCAAAATAGCTATATAAACTTAATGATTTAACTTGTTCTAAAATAATAATCAATAGCAGAAAAAAAATTGTTTTCATTTATGGCAAATGAGTTACTAAACAGCCTTCATTTCCTAAGAATTCCGTCCATAATATATCCCTATGAATTACACTTATTAAAAGTATAAAATAAAGAACTTTGTGTTATACTTTTTTATTATATTCATACGTATTTTACTAATTGAAGAATCTTAACACGATGTCAAAACATTTTTTTTTTTGCAAAATAAACCATTGTATATGCAACCTAATAAATTAGTCAATACCATTGAAGTAATAAGTAAGTACAGTCATCATAATTAAAACCTGTACTCATAAAACCTAAGCATATACCTACAGTTATTAATGCAGATAACTAAGAAACGTTTTAGCTACTGGTAAGTTACGTTTTTATGATTGAAGAAACATTATGGAATAAGTCTATACGTAAATTAAATTTATCATCATAATTAAATTTATCATTACTAAATCCCTTCACAAGACCACTTCACATCACTGCTGACCATAATATGCCTTCCCCAAAGAATGCCACAAAACATGGTCCCGAGCCACCTTTATACTTCAATTTCCATGTCTTACCAGGTCCATCTTGTGGGAGTCGCCCTACACTTACGTAACGTATTAATAAACGTTACTCAGATCAAGTACACGCACTTGATTACAATATTGAGGTTATGATCTTATTAATAAACATATCTCAAGATGCGGCTTAGGTTTACGATATCAGCTGAGTGCCACACTGAATAATAAACGAAACTCGACTCTCAAGTGTGTGTAATTGAGTGCAAGTAACAGAACAGTATTTCTAAGTACAGTGTTTTGAGATACTGTTTTTATGTGTATATTAATTAGCAATGATTTTGAGATGCTGATATCGAAATGAGGGCGTATCAAATGATTACGCACTTGAGTTCGTCGTTGAGTAACGTTTATTAATACGGGCCTTAGTTTATTAGCACGAGGCTGCCACTCGCAGCTATTTTTCCCATCGGTTGTCGGTTCTTCGAGCTAGATGGCTGAACCGTAGCCACTTCGGCTTACTGACCTCGGGCTATGTCAGTTACTTTTGTTCTTCTGCAGATTCTATGACACATAAAAACTCCGAACGAAACTCTCTCTATACGTCGTTGTGTAATTTTTGAGCTTCCTCATAAATTAATACAATGTAAACAAGCGCAAATTCTTTGATTATATTCAATAATTGGACGTGACGAACGGAAAATGGCGGATGTGTAAGTTATACGAATACACAATAACGCCAACATTATTTCGAGATCAGTTCAAGGTCGGATGAGTAGTGATTATTTTTGTCTTATTATACATAAATATTTTCTTTAACTAGTTAGTAACATTTATTAAAATTTAAATTAAAAAATGAATCGTTATTAAATAATTTCGATCGTTAGTTTCTGCAATTTACTTAAAAACGTCACGAAAATAAAAATTTATTCTGGCTCGCTGAATCAATCACTGTGCTGTATTATGCAAAGATAATATAATATGTAATTATGTATAAGGGAAGTATTATGGCCTATTATTATTATAAACATTGTTTAACACTAAAACTACAATACTCAGCAGGATAATAAGTTGTTTAATAGAATTAAAACCCAAAGACAAATAATCGCGTCAAGTCCTCGTGTCATACGTAGAAGCTTCAAGCTAATGTTTCAACCGACTTCAAAAAAAAGAACAGTTTCTCAATTCGACAATTTTTTTTATATGTTCTCAGAACTTTTTTCTAGGTGAACCGATTTTCGTGATTCTTTTTTTATTTGAAAACTGGTGCTTCTCATGTGGTCCCATATAAATTTGATCAAGGTCTGACCAGTAGTTTTTGAGTTATACATAATAATGAGTGTTTTATTGACTTCGACTACATTGATGATGTTTTAATTATATTCATATTGAAGTCGGTTGTACAATTTTTTTAATTTTACCACTTGTAATGCTTTTAAATAATCAAGTCGACCAGACGTAACTTAAGCTAAACTCTACGTACGTACGGCCGCCTTTGCTTGGAAACACTCACTTCACATTGCGTGTCACATTAAGCATGATAGTACCCATACATTTATGTCAAGATTAGATGTAAGCAACTTTGAAAGTACACAATCTTAACAACTACTGCCGTAATCCGTACTAGACCGTATTTATATAACAATCCTCGCACATATAATATAGGATTTTCCGTAATCTCATTCTTAGTACCGCGCGACAGGAGTATCGCAAGTAAGGAATGACAATACCATACAAAGGACAATTACATGTTATAAAGTAGACGATCATTTAAATTGAAAAGATGCGTGGACTTTTTAGAGATAAACATAAATCTAAATTATCAAAAATACACCTAAATAAAAAAAATCTACATTCATAAAAACTTATTTTGTGTGAACAACATGATGATAAAAAAAACTAAAATTATGCCTTTATGTAGTAATGTCACCTCGTTTTACGCGGGTTTCTACAAAGCTATGCTTTTAGCTAGTAGGTATATTTTATTACGCCAAATGGTAAAGCTTTAGGGAGAATAAAGAAAGAAAAAGGTACACAGTAGACAGTACAGCGCTGAACGAAACGTGAAGGGGATAGCGCACGAATTGAATTGCACGAATGCGACTAGAGAACCAATCGGCGCGTGCGAACGATACGCACGAGCCAATCAGCGCGACTTACGCGCACAACGGGCACCGCTAGACTTTCGTGCCGCCACTTATAGAGACTTGTTAAAGCGATGGCATAACTTACTTGACGTTCAAAAAGCGCTTGGTAAAGGTCAATTTTGACTAAAAATATTTAGATATGACTTTATCAAAGTAGCTTTGGCTTTTTTTCCAGTCGCCGGTCAGAATATTTGAAAGCTAGATAATAAGACCACAAGATCTTCCTATTCGCGTCTTACGACACCCATTCCCATTTGTTTGATACGTGCATGATAATGGATTCTCATATACCATCAGCACACTACACATATAAATAAAATGTTTAATCATTAAATAAATAAATTCGTATTAAAATAAATAAGTAGTCGAGACTGATCTTGTTTTTATTTTTATTTTATTGATATAGAATAAAGGTGACAAGAGAGTACACAGTCCACCTGATAGATGTTGCGGCTCATGGACATCTATATCTATTCGAGTCCTACCCTGATCGGGCTGACCTATTCGTGCTACTGCAGTCGTAATATAGTTTAGCGGCTATATTATGGCTACGTTGGAACGTTATTGTTTTGTTATATTGTTTTCATGGCATTGTTTTCCATTATTTGTGTGATGTAAGCTCCAAAGTATGATCGATTACTAACACATTATTTAAGTATTCGTTGTAAGATATTCTTAAAGTGTAATAAAGCAAAATATTATTAAAGAATATAGAACTAATGCGGACTAAATATAAGTAAGGCTTTATAATACTTATTCGTAAAATAGAGTTTTAAAAAAAATTGTGAATAAAATTCCAATTGTTTTTGGATTTGACGTTAATCTACAGTGAAAATATATTTTATCAGGTGGGCATTAATAAGTCGTCGATTCCTAAAGATTAGAATTTAAATGTAAAACCGAGATGACAGTTTTACAAGGAACTAGAGAGTTAACATTATTGTAACATAAAACTTTCTCAGAAAAATAGTAATATAGATTCTCACCTTATATATCATATATGTCTGCAAGAAGAATATCATGTTAAATGTTGATGAAATTTCCATCTGCATATACCTAAGTGACAGTTGACAACAAAATATTAGAAAGATTAGTTGTTTTTTTTTTCATTTCTTTCTTACAATTTCCTAGGTATGTTTTATATTGTGTACAATGAATGTAAATAATATTTGTAAGATAACTTGATCTTCTGTAGGGTGTAAGTGTTGATAACTTCACATTTTATTTGTGTGTGTTAGCTCAGACTAACAAAGAAAAGTAGACATACCACTAAGTACATTTCAAGTGAGGCCAAAACCATGCTCAAACGCACTTATGGATGACATACACGATCCAGTTTACCATCAAGTTTCCAGCGCTTGAAGCTGCGCCCAGTTTGCAGTGCATCCATATAGACCACTCAAGTTCAAGTTCGCCGTCTAGTTTGCACGATGCCGCACCAGTTGAAACTATATGCATACTTGACCGCACATACACACGTTCAAGTTTACATGACGCTGCAAGCTTGATCAAGTCGTCAGAATCGAAATTCAGTTTTTGCTTCAAGTAGACTTGTAATGCACACTGATAGCTATACACCGTCAAGTTTACCGGACGCCACTTTAAGCGCGCTGCAAACTTGACGGTAAACTGTTTCGTGTATGACGTCCATAAGCGAGAGATGCCATGGTTTCAACTGATGCGGCTCATGCAAGCTAGACGGCGAACTTGAACGTGAGTGGTCTATATGGATGCACTGCAAACTGGACGCCGCTTTAAGATCGCTGCAAACTTGACGGTAAACTGGATCGTGTATGGCGTCCATTACGCACACAAAATTGTTTTAGGTGCTTATGTGTGCGACCAGTCGTGGAGTTGTATGAACGGACAAAGAAAGAAAGAAGAAATATGTGTGCATGATGTGCTTATCAAGAATTTGAACATGGTTTCGACGTTACATGAAATGTACACGTAATGTTCTATCTTTCTTTGTTATTCTGAGGTTGTGAGATATTTCGTTTTAATAGGACGACGTGATAACGACTTAAATAAAAAATTAATTTGTAAGTACCGTTAGGTCTCAGAAAAAAAAAATTATAATACTTACTATAGGTGCCTGTGAAAATGTAATTTATGTATTACTTATAATATAGTGAGAGAATTATGTAAGATTATTAGGTGAAAAAAAAAAATAAAAGCACTAAGATATTTTTCTTAAAAAAGGTAAATGCAACATATCTATCTATGGATAACGCAATCTGTTAGAGCATCATAAATTAATGCTATGTTAAAAAGTCACCGCATAATTTAGAGCTGAATTGAAATGTTCTATGTAGGTATAGCTTGGAATACTATTCACTTTTCTCTGTAAAGGCCAAAAATACTAGTAAACCAAGTGTTTAATGTAGTAAATAGAGAGTATTAAATATGTAACCAAGTCGGTGACAGAGAATTATGGCGGACTGTGTGATGAGGTCAATTAAAGTTTGTTACAAGTAATCATTTAAGCATAATGGGGTGTCAACTGGTAGATGTGCTTGTAAATTATTTTATTTAGTTAGAAGTGTGTGTAATATTTGGTACCACCCAGTCTTCTGATAAACAAATTTTGTGAAATAATAAATATTTTATAAAAATGTCGCATTATATATGACACAAAGCTTGTAGTGAGTGTAGTTTAGATATGGAAAGTACAGAAGGTTTCTATTGTATAGTAATATCGTTAAATTACATTTACATTTGAGTGCGGTTGCATTTGACATTATATATCTACCTACTGTGTATGGCATAAAATATTCCAACGGAGAATTCCCATGCGTTTATTTCCGTGACTTGCTTGACATGATATCAATATCATCATGTACATTTTTAATTATTTTTTATTTTAAATATGTATTATAAATCAGTTGATTAAGCATCTTAATTTCATCTTAATTTAATTTTACTAAACAACCTACTATATAATATGTTGAAATTATCTTGACTAAGGTTTTAACACAACTTCAACATTCTCACATGTGTGGTAACTACATTTTATTATGTCATAGGCATAGACTTTATACTGCGTATAAGTAGTATTTCTTATTTTAATATAGGTTTTAATATCAAAATATTGTCACTCAGGTTTGCTTTACAATACACGAAAACTGTGGCGTATTATCTCTTAGATAACCGTGTCCGATACTTGATTTCACGCGCACGACGACAGCTACGTCTACCTACGTTCGAACTATGAAGCCTTAATTAGGTTCATGAATCATGATTTAATTTAACTTCTTATTTAACTTCTCATCGCCGCGCGCGTTTATCAAAGAGATAAATCAGTACATTTTATGAAATTATGGTGAAATGAACTTTTTCAAGATTCTAATGAATTGTCTCCAAAAAAATAGATGTTTTTAATAAAGTTATATTAATTTAAAGCCAGTTGTATGCCCGCATTGCTAAGATATCTTAAAGATACTATAAATTAATAAATTACTGTAATAAATTTGACAGCTTTATCAGCATTTCTATAAGAGTGAGATATTTATTTTTTTAAAGTAACAATTACAATATAATTATTAACCCTTTTAGTATTTTTAGAAGAATTAACAGTGCAAGTGTAATCTTTTATTATAATGTGATATTGATCCCGTGCACAAGAATTCGGCATGTGCACTATATAATAATGTGGTTATTTTGCAGTATTTTTTTTTTATAATTACACCCTATTTTAGTTTTATCGTTTCAGCAGTGTCTGATTTTTCAAAAAAAAAAACTAATATCTTTACCATCATCACTCAATCTTTCGCTACGCCGTGGAATGGTTCAAATAAATAAACGACGCCATATTTTTATTTCTCAACTGGAAATGTTGATTATTTATGGAAAGGTTATGATCTCATAAAATTTTGTACAAATTTTTAAGAAAAAAAAAAGAGTGTATTGAAACAAATAAAAATGCATCAAAGCTACGATAAAATATAACACAATATTTTATATCAAGATTGATGATAAATAAATTGGATGGGATAACGAGTTCTGTGTAAACGAGTGGTAGGTATTATTGTGTTTAAACTTTGTATTCACCGTTGCGTATCAATGGAATAGTTAGTACGTAAGCTTGTATTGTGGTTTGTAATTTTTTTAGTTTTATTGTTTTAAGGCCCGCCACATACATACGAAATTCCGTTTCGGGATTCTGTAGTTTTCCGTTCGAAATTATGCGGGCAAAACAGGATTCCGTATGTGTGTGGCTGACCAATTCGGAATTCCAAAACGGAATTCCGTTTCGGGATTCCGTTTCGATATTCCGATTTGAGATTCCGAACGCAGCAAGTTCATATAAAATCTATGACCCGCCACACACGTACTGTAGTTTTCCGTTCGAAATTATGCGGGCAAAACGGGATTCCGTATGTGTGTAGCCGACGCATTCGGAATTCCGAAACGGAATCTCGAAACGGAATTCCGTATGTATGTGGCCGGCCTTACAAAGCGATTTCAATTTTCCATTTGTTCGTTTCTCATAAAAATGATAATGTTTTGTGAGTTTTACATTATATTAAATGACCAATATCTAAATACCCATATCATACATTTTAACTTTAACTGTTCCCTGTCCCATGAATCTTATGAACATTTCGATTTTTTACCTATTGTGTCTATTTCGCGAACGGGAAAACTGTTAACAGAGTGTTCATATAGGTAACCTGCTTTTAATCGCACTATATTGTCAAATAGCAAATAGCAAAACACTTCTAGCGCGTTTGTAAGAAAACCTTTATCTCACTTGAATGACAAAGAAATTGCAATGGTAGGTCTGTCGGTTTTCTGTAATAAATAATATATTGTCTTTGGTGTGTGCGCTCGTAACTTTTTTACGTTTGCGTTCTAACTGGCTGAAGCCTTTTTTTACTTTGGCCCCGAAATCTTTTATGAAGGTTAAAATGGCGCGAACGGAAAAATGAAGTTTGCGACAAATTGTTGTGTGTTAGTTTAAGTAAATGGTTATTAAAGGTAGTTTAGATAATTACCACATTATTATATAGTTAAGGCATTACAGTTGTAATTTCTGTTAAGTGAATTGAAAAGGTTATTGTTAGAAATGGAAAGAAAACTTTAATTAAATTTTGAAGAAAGACATTGAAAGTTATTTTTGTTATTTATAAGCATCGTGTCCAGAGCCGTGTGCCACTTACCATGCTGTGCTTCAATGTTGAGACATTAATAAATCTGATTGTAGCCAATTTAGTAGTTTCCTTTACCCTCTAACCGTTTACCTACTTATTTTAGCGCCCGCGCATTCTGCTGATATTAACTGCATTTGCATTTTATGCGCACAGCTCAGACCAACAAAGTTTGTGACGCCGATACCACGCTACAACGTCGTGTAGTGACAGCGTAGGAGATTCCACTACCCTACTACTACTAAGAAGGAAATAAAACAGAAGGTAGGAAGCAGCAGAAAACACTTCTAACGGGGCAGCAGTATCTTCGTAATGACAATTCAAAATAATTTAAAATTAAGAATTTTGTACAACCGACTTCAATATAAATGGTTAAGAATAACTTAAAAACTATTGGTCACACCTTGATCAAATTTATATGGTACCACATGAGAAACACCAGCTTTCAAATTAAAAAAGAATCATCGAAATCGGTTCACCCAAAAAAAGTTATGAGGTAAGTGAGGTAACACATATAAAAAAAGAACAAACAGTCGAATTGAGTATCTCCACCTTTCTGAAGTCAATAGACAAAAAGAATTCCTGTTGCAACCGTCTGCTAAACGTGGTAATTATGAGTCCCATGAGGCAATCTATGGGGGAGGGCTCTGTTCAGACTGTGCGGTGGACTTTTGGGAGGCTGTTATGAATGTGTGACAGAGATACTATCACCTTATTGATTTTGTACCGTGGGTGACGTAAGGAGCGCTTTGGACCTCACGGCTTCTAATAAATAGCTAGTAATATAATTAAGCTGTTTACACCAGACTTAAGTTACCTAGACTGACGACGGGCATGGAAAGCAGCATCCTAGGCTTTTTTAGAATAAGGGTGACAAACGAGCTCACAGTTCACCATAAGTAAGGTAAGTGCATGCTATGGACCATATCCTCGATTAAGAATCAAAATGCGAAGCGTTTTCACTCTTGAGTACAAAGACGGAATGTCTCGTTTCCAGCAAAAGCCATACGAAACATTACGCTGATATTATTTGAGAGCGCGGTCCTTCCCCGGTCGTGCCCAAGTAGGTATATGTGGTACAGCCATAATATAGCTGTAGCATGGTTCTTTCTCTCATAATAACTTGAGTAACAAGATAAATAAATGTTAACTAGTGTTAAGTAAATACAATAGTCGCAGGTTACCTGACCTGTAATAACGATACGAAAATGCTTAGAGCAATTACATAGCTATCACTTTGGTAACAATAAAACATAAATCAATGTTTATGTATTATGTCGTCTCGCTACTAGGCGTTTATTGATTTTAATATTTTAGTCACGCTTTGCATTCGTATTTCGGTGAAAGAAAGCACGTATATAAAATTGCTTGTAACGTTACTGAGAGCATGAAATGCCGATAGCAAACGGGGCTAATTCGAATTTATTAATAGTTATTATTATGGTTGTAATGCAAGTTATATATTTATTTTAAAAAAAAAAACTTGCTTATCGGGGATCAATAACAAATTCAATTCTGAATCAGATTGTCACTTGTGACGAAAAGTAGATTCTGTATGATAATTGGAAACGTTTAACACAAATAATCAATTCTGAGAGGGTAAACTCAATATTTTTTTATAGAATAAGACGATAACCGAGCACACAGTCCACATTTATCCTCGATTAAGAATCAAAATTCATATGTGTTGTCATCCTTGAGGATTAAGATGGAATGCTTTGTATCCAGTAAAAAGGGTCTGCGGTTCTCTACACTCACCATGCTAAACACAGCAGCATTAAGCTGCTATTTTACGCTGAATTTCCATGACGAGTCACAAGTCTTCTCTTATTACTGAAATGAAAAACAATGTAAAAGAAGACTAAATAGTTCTAGCGCTGTTTGGAGGACTTTATACGTGCGTGATTTTTTTTCTTTTTTACATAGTTTCCTCATGACCTTTTTGTCTTCCGGCGAACACGTAGGTACCTAAATTATCAACTTGAAAACTTAACGCAAACATGAGAAAGTTACGTAATGTAGGACATAAGCAAGAAAATTGTGCATTTTTAAAGAGGTAATATAGGACAAGCCACAAAGAATCGCTGTCAAATTTTATCTATTTGGCTTAACTGTAAATAACCTTCGCCCGTGAATTAAAAAGTATTTTTCCGCGTGCGTCAACTGTTCCGTTTAAAATGTAAACAGTATTAATTTATTGTTCTAAATTCTAATCTAAAGTTTAATTTTATTCGTATATTTCTTCAGTAGTTAGCAATTCATTATGGAAAAAAATCGTATTTTCCTTTTCTGGCAATGAACTGGGTGGTGCTGTTAAATTTGACCGAGAGGAAATTCATTTAATATGACTAGAGAGTACACATCGATTACTAGAATAAAATAAAGGATTGAATATTTAAAATATAGAATAAGGCAACTTACTATCCCAATTTGTGTCTCCTTAGTAATACCAAAGTTGTAATCTATTATCGTCATCATTACAGCTCTTCACAAGTCCACCGCTGATCATAGATCTCACTCAATCAATTCCATAAAACACGGTCCTGAGCCACCTGTATCCATTGACTCCGTGCATGTCTTACCAGGTCATTACTACATCTAGAAGCTATCTAATTCTTATCTTCCCTACAAATGTATATTTGTTATTTCGTCTTCTACGAGCAGTCCTATAGCATAATTTAACCGATTACAAGGAAACTTAATGCGCTCGCTTACGAAGGTTTCTGACAAACAACAAATACCTACATAGTAATTATTAAACAGTCCCACATGCCTGCTTGCCGCGTAATCCAATATATATAACATACATAAACACACCTCTGTCACCTAGAGGGGTAGGCAGAGACTACGGACTTCCATTTGGCACGACCCTGACACACCTCTCTCGACTCCTTTATATCCTACCTACGCATACATGCTCGTCGGTTAATGGTACACTTAATCAGGCCCATCTTCAATACATCGCCAATTTGGTCGATAAACTTTCGTCTAGGGCGTCCCTTCCCGACTCTGCTGTTCACTTCTGCAACATATATTTGATTTCTGACTCTGACTCTCGAAATAATGTTTCTACATGATCAAACCACCAAAGCATTTCTTTCTTAATCCTAGTCACAACATCATCTTGCAATAAACCACACTTTTCTCTTATCACACAATTTCTCACCCTGTTATTCAGATTCAGCCCTAACATACTCTTTAATGACCGCATTTCTACAGCATTTGTTCTACTCTCGTGCTTCTTCTGGCACACCCAACTTTCATTACCACACATTAAGGTAACACAGTATTGTGAACTGTCATACGTGCCTTTTTGACATATTCTGACTTCACAGAATAATGTGAAGAGCCCTATTTACTCTATTTCCTGCGGTCACTCGTCGATCTATATCTTTATCATGTCTACCATCGATAGATCACGACGGTGACGGTTAACTCACCCATTCTTAAACCACATTCTTCGACTTTCATAGTTTCCAAATAAATGTGCAATAGGTCGAATAGCTTGAACAGCCTTGTCTGACACCTTGATGTCAAATCAGTCCGAGTAGGCCCCGTTAATGCTGACACAAGCACTATAGTTCCTTTAACGTGATTTTAAAGCCTTTATCAACTCAACTCAAATATGTTCAGTGTTTGTCATAAAACATCTCTATCCAATCTGTCATAAGCCTTTTCAAGTCCATGAACGCACAAATAACTTTCCGGTTTTTGCCAAAAACTTCTCCGCGATCATGCGCATGGAAAACACTTTCCGTACAACAACAAACCGGTGGATTGTAGTTGTGACAAATGCTTTCGAAAGCGGAATATTTGAAAAAAAGTTTGAAGGCTGCTTAAGCGTCAAGGGCACTACAGGTAAGTTTTGTGATAATTGAAGTTCACCTTTTCCAATACAAGTTCAAGATTGATATATTTCGGATTCCACTGTGGTGTGGTATATAGTTTATAATTTAGATAAATTCTGTTCTGAAATACTTAAAAACAATATATTGTTATCTTGACGCTAATTTCGCAAAACGTAAATGTTTTCAGGGGTTGAGTTGTTAGCTCTTCTACAATATATAGTATGTTGCTATCGACTTCAATTTCTATATTTCGAAGAAAAATATAAAACTACTACCTATATTTTAGTATAGTGTGCAGCTGTTATTATATAAATTAATAAACCTGCAGACCACCTGCATCCAAGTAGTCGCTTCGTCTATTCAAACCATTTTTACAGGTACAAAGCATCCGAAATACTATCTTCGAAAAATAAAAAAGTTGGCCACCCTATTTAGGAGTGTCAAAGCTTAATATTATGTGGCTTTCTTTGTTTGCATTTGGTTTCTAGAAAACGTACCTAATGGCTCAGCCACACTATGCCTCGCGCTGTTCCTCGTTCTGCTCATCGCGCTGCCGCTATGTTGCCCTCTCTGCCCACACACTGCTCTACTCGCGCAATTAATCGCGACGCTCTGCACTAGGTGGCTCGAGTTTGCAACACAATGATTAATGCAACTGTGGCAGAATGCGCCCTGTATGCATATTTAGTATAGCTAATTATATCAATGTCATAAAAAAGAAATATACGTCGCAGTTCTCGCCAATGGAGATGGTGGATGACAACTATTCATCGAAATAGAACGATGCTTCCGTAATGAGCGCTCGATTCAGACTGCGTTTGCACGAGTATGTGGCCAGCTACTCGCGCTCATATTGCCAGTTCTTTGACTCGCGTCCAAAAAACCGACAGGGAGCGATGGGCATGACGAGTATTATGGCCGCACTATGTCTCTGTCTCCTTTCCTCGCTACTTCCCTTGCCACACTCGACGAGTGTGTGGCCGGGGGTTTAGGTTTTTTATACCCTTTGGTTTCCAGTTATCCATGAGCTACTACAACCCCACCATAACGTGGAATCTTACTTTTAACTTTTATAGCAATGTTCTGGAGCTGTAACTGAGAGATGCTCCGTAATATCCTCCAGACTAAATTTCAGTCATGGTGGCCAGTCTCTACGGAACCCAGCTTGCTGCTGCTGCGCAACAGGATTATGTAGTGTACAAATTTATACGCAAGCATGGGTGCACATCTATTCCCTCGCTCTCATAGTCTGATGGAACAGCGATCCAACATAACTGAAGAGAGATTAGGCGCAGAACCAACTGCTTAACGTGCTTTTCGATGCATGGGGGTGAAACACCGTCAACTTCTGGACTCCGGGCTGCTACTCGAAAACCTTAACTGAAAACCCAAATACTGATTTTTGGCCCGACCTGGGACCATATGATCGGCAGTGGCGAGGCAGTCAAGATACCTACAACATAAATAATAATACTTACAAAATACTTAAGGACAAAAACTCTTCTTAAAAACTTTTTTGCGGAAATGTAGTTTATGAGTAATATTTTTTTTTGTAAAATCATAACCTCACTTTTTTACACAGTAATATTGACACAGTTACTTCTGCAACAGCTTCGGCGCTGTGGGAAATGCAGCTCCTTCGCTCTTGCATTACAAATCACAGGCAGCCATGCTCACCTCCGCAGGATAGGCCTCATTCATCATCATTACAGCCCTTCACAAGTCCACTGCTGAACATAAGCCTCCCCCAAAGAATGCCACAAAGCACGGTCCTGAGCCACCTGCATCCATCGACTTCCTGCATATCTTACGAGGTCGTCACTCCATCTAGTGGGGGGACGCCCTACACTTCGCCTGCCGGTACGAGGCTGCCACTCGAGAACCTTTCTTCCCCATCGGTTGTCGGTTCTTCGAGCTATATGGCCGGCCCATTGCCACTTCAGCTTACTAATCCGTTGGGCTATGTCGGTCACTCTGGTTCTACTGCGGATATCCTCATTTCTGAGTTTATCACGCAGGGAAACTCCGAGCATAGCCCTCTCCATAGCTCGCTGAGCGACCTTGAGCTTCCTCATCCGGCCAGCAGTGAAGGACCACGTCTCAGTTCCGTATGTCATCACTGGCAACACGCACTGGGTGTACAGTCTCGTTTTCAAGTTTTGAGGTATACCTGACGAGAAGATGTGCCGTAATTTCCCGAACGCTGCCCAACCGAGTTGAATCCGTCGATTGACCTCTCGGTCGAAGTTGGACTTACCTAGTCGGACTATTTGTCCCAGGTAAACATACCCGTCAACAACTTCGAGCTTAGTGCTCCCAACAACTACCGGCATAGGTGTGACATGGACATTAAACATGATCTTTGTTTTGTCCATGTTCATCTTAAGACCTATCCGTTGGGAAACACTATTGAGGTCATTGAGCATAGTGCTTAGGTCCTCCAGCGATTCTGCCATAAGGATATATCGTCGGCAAATCGAAGGTGAGTGATGTACTCGCCATTGATGTTGATACCATATCCTTTCCAGTCCAGAAGCTTGAAAACGTCTTCCAATGCAGCGGTAAAGAGTTTCGGGGAAATGACGTCACCCTGTCTTACACCTCTCTGCAATTGGATAGGTTTCGTACTCTGGTTCTGTACTCGGATAGCCATCGTAGCCCTACTGTACAAGCACTTCAACACTTCGATATACCGACAGTCAACTTGGCATCGCTGAAGGGACTGCAGCACCGCCCAAATTTCGACGGAATCAAAGGCTTTCTCATAGTCCACATACGCCAGACATAGTGGCAAATTGTACTCCTCGGACTTCTGTACAATTTGCCGAAGGGTATGTATGTGGTCTATGGTGCTAAAACCTTTTCGGAAACCGGCTTGTTCGGGAGGCTGGAAGTCGTCAAGTCTGCGCGCGAGACGATTCGTAATGACTCTCGAAAACAGCACGTAGACGCGGCTCAGAAGGGAAATCGGTTTGTAGTTCTTCAAGAGAGCGTTGTCGCCTTTCTTGAAGAACAAGACCACCGCACTTCTGCTCCACGCCTCCGGTGTAATGCCACCATGGAGGACGGAATTAAAGAGCTTCTGAAGGACTTCAAGTACCGGTTTTGCACCCGCTTTCAGAAGCTTCGCTGTAATTCCATCCTCGCCTGGGGCCTTACCGTTTTTAAGGTGCTGGAGAGCCATTCTAATCTCGCTCAGACTGACGTCCGGGATATCATCGGAATAATGTCGGATAAAACTCGCTCTTGGATCGTTACTCACACTTGCGTGCGGCTCCAACGATGACGTGTACAGCTGCCCATAGAGCCTCTCAATCTCAGGTGCCTCGAAAACGATGCTGCCACATTCGGTCTTCAGCTTTGACAGTTAGCTTTTTCTGGCAGACAGATCTCTGGCAAAGACTTTGGAGCCTTGGTTCCACTCGATCGGTTCTTCAATACGAGCTGTATTGAAGTTGCGTAAGTCCCGCCGCATGCATTTGGAGATCTGTCTGTTCAGATGCCTGTATGCTGTCAAGTCTGTTGAAGAATGTAGCTTCATCTCCCGTCT
The DNA here is from genome assembly GCA_963668995.1 of Parnassius mnemosyne. NCBI lineage: Eukaryota > Metazoa > Arthropoda > Insecta > Lepidoptera > Papilionidae > Parnassius > Parnassius mnemosyne. Next base: position 43,643,787 of record CAVLGL010000057.1, on the reverse strand, counting down.
AACAGCCATGAGATTAAGAGTGTGATCGGAGAGTTTTTGTGTTCTTCTGCGGCGGGTCTTGCAGAACTTAGCTCCGACCGCATGGACAGTTTCCACGAGCTTGTCATTCATATCGTCCACTTCATTGCAGTCTTCCAGGCACTGAAAACGGTTTTGTAACTCGAGCTGAAAGGTTTCGGGACTTTGGAACAGAGCACGAGGGGGACGGAGCGTTGACTTCATTAGACGAGACCTCTCCAACTTAACGTTTAGGTTCAGTGTGCCTTTAACCATTCGGTGATCGCTACCAGTTTTCACCCTCGCGATCACGGAGACATCACTGAACAGTTGTCGTCTGGTCGTCATAATGAAGTCAATCTCATTTTTTGTCCAACCGTCCGGGCTCGACCAGGTCCACTTCCTGTGGGGCCGCTTCTGGAAGAAAGAGTTCATCATAAAGAGTCCCTCTTTCTCCATGAAGTCGGCCAGCTGCTGGCCCCTTGAGTTCCGTTGCCCTATTCCAAATTTCCCCACTTTCAGCTCACCGTTCTCTCTTGTGCCTAGTTTTGCATTGAAGTCTCCCATTAACACCGTATATTGGGTTTTGGAGGAATGCATGGCTCTAGAGATATCCTCATACATTTCCTCCACCTCCTGATCGGGGTGTGCCGAGGTTGGTGCGTAAACCTGTATGACCTTCAGCGAATACCGTTTGGTGATTCTGAGTATAAGGTACGCAACCCTCGTCGACACACTCTCAATCTTTACAACGTTGTTAACGAGAGACTTGTGGACGATAAATCCGACACCTCCTTGGGACAGATGGTCGCCCTCCCGGTAATAGAGCAAGTTGCCGGATTCGAGGATTACCGTGTCCTCCCCCTCTCTTCGGACTTCGGATAATCCTATAATATGCCAGCGTAACTTGTCTATCTCTTCTTCCAGCTCCACAATCTTCTCGTCAGTCCTCAGGGTGCGTGCGTTGTATGTTGCCAGGTCGAGTCGTTGTAGGTAGTGTTGCCCAAAATCGGTCTTGGTCTTGCAGTCTTGGTCTTGTTCTTGCATTTTTGCAAGACCAAGACCAAGAACAAGACCGCCTATTTTTAGCAAGACCAAGACCGAGACTGACCGTGCAAGATTTGCGCAAGAACAAGACTTAGCTTGCGAGACTCTTGCGTCTTGCAGTTAGGACTAAGTGTCGTTTCAGGGAGTATAGGAGTTCGGGTATACGCTTAGCGACTCTATGAGACGCAAAAAATATAATGAAAAAAGATTGGAAAATTGGACTTATGCGCATTACGAACAATACCATAAATATACATAGCGAATGAAAATATCCATTAAAAGAAAAAAGAGTGCATCCCTAGTTTTGACCATCGGCACTTTGAAGGTGCGCGGCGTCTTGTTGTCGGCGTCATCAAAGGTCGGATACTGACCTGTCAAAAAAATTGTGCAGCTATTTAAAAGTACAAGGTCAAGATACACGTGCCGGCGGCTACTATTGATATCGCATACAATCGTCGCCGCTGCGCCACACGCACTACATTTGACAATGTTTGATTGCCGCCACAGAGTAAATGTTTCAAAGAATAAAATAAGTTTCCGGGTGCTCACAATGGACACGAATACGTTATCCTGATCTCGCAAGAATATATATGATAATAGGTAGGTATCATAATAATTTATTCTAGTAAGTAATTATTATAAAATTAACTATATGGATTTATAATAATTACTTACTATTATTGTTATTATTATTACCTAAAAGATAAACATGTTCAGTAAGTTCACTGCAAATCTCGACTTTTGCAAGTGTGTGTTTTTAAAACACAAAGTGCTCGAATATGTCGTCACACATTTGATAAATATGGTTGACACCATAGCACTTTTAAAACACTTGAAATGTGTAAAAATGGATCTGGATCTTGTCTTCAAGGCTTAGTTATTAAGGAGTTGGAGGGGTACCTAGGTAAACCCAGAGCCGTCATCTCGGGAGATATTTTAGACTGTTGGAGGACGCATGAGACAAAATATCCGATTTTATCGAAGATGGCCCGTGATTTTCTTTTAATACCTGCAACTTCAGTACCTGCTGAGAGATTATTTTCTAAAGCATTATTAGTAATTAGAAAACATAGAAATAGGTTAAGTGTTAAGTTACTTTGTATTAATGCTTTGTCAAAAGAATAAATATAAAGTAACAGTAATGTCAAAGCTGTTGTGTACATACTGTGAAGTAATTTAATTTGCATCGTATTTTATTTATTATTTAAATAAATGGTATATTGTATAACTCTTTTATTCCATTTCATATATGGTGACGGTCCATCAATCTCTTTCTAGAGAGATAATGTTATTTAAAATACAGTGTAGTTATTGCCATTAATTTGTTTTTATATGTATGTTTAACCATGTTTTAGCACATGTAAGCTTATTAAATGTAAACGCCCGTGGCCGTGGTAGATAGCTCAGTTGGTTAGAGCATCGGCACGGATCGCTTAGGTCGTGGGTTCAAACCCCATCCGGTGTCAGTTGATTTTTCGAATTTCTCATTAAATGTTTAGACATTTATTAATATGGTTGGTCTTTACTATGGCTATGTTAATTCAAGCTCAATATGTATCTACTCTGTTAAGTTGTTCTAAGATATAAGGTAACGTTTAATAAATAGTAATAGGCTAATTGGTCATTGCGAGACTTGCGAGACTCTTGCTGCAAGACCAAGACTGGGAGCGCAATACCAAGACCAAGACCAGGTGTATTGGCGCAAGACCAAGACCAAGACTTGCTAAGTCTCGTCTTGTTCTTGCATTTGGGCAACACTAGTTGTAGGTGGCAACCGAACCTCCACCGGAGATTCTTAGCACCCCCTGCCCCACCGTTACCATGGTCGCCACCGTAGCCAGGAATAGCGGGGCCGCCGGGGACTGGGGGCCGTCTCTTCGTAACTTTCATCATGGGGGGTATATTGCCACAGTTGCCACGCTTGGCGAGCGGGTTGACAACCGCAGTTTTTTATTGTATTTTTGCCCTTACCAGGAAGATGCTGCTGCCCATCTCCTGCCTGTTTCCCTTTGTCGCCTTTTACGACACCCACGGGAAGATATGGGGTAGTGGATATTCTTAACCGCCACTACACGGCAGGATAGGCCTATTGGTCGCCAAAGCCTCAGCCGCTACGGCTCACACAGATGCCTGCGATTTGCCACAATAGGCGGCGGCTGCACTCCCTCCGTGCCTACGGCTTTACAAAAACACTCTAGGGGTAGGGCAGACAAGAATACGTGGAGTCGGGGTGTTCTGATTCTATTTTAGTACAGATTCGAGCTATCTTATCTATACATAAAATAAATCTCTAGAAAAGTCGTGTCTGTAATTCTAATATATTCTTGAAAAAACAAGTCCAGGGGACTAAGTAAAGGGTTCTGAACCCCAATCAGTGGTTTTTATAATTTTTGTCTGTCTGTCTGTCTGTGTATTCCGGATTCACGCAAAAACTACTAGACCGATTTACATGAAATTTTGTATATAGGTAGTTAGTAACCCGGGGCAACTTATAGACTTTATCGATTACGGAACTTCAAAAAAAAAAGATTAAGTATTTTCCTTCCTTTAGATGTTGATTTTCTATTATATCTTAGTTATAGATGGGATGACGGGTGTTATTCAAATAAATACCATATTTATAAATAAAGTATAAAATATAGTTATATCATCAAATAGAAAAAGTAGTATATTTTGCCTTCAGTTACTAATAAATTAAATAATTAAGTAACTTACATTTATATGATTAAATAATAAGATTTTTAAAATTATTTAAAAACTGTAACGTTTAGTTTCTTTAGTACTTTTGTTATTTTATTTTAAAAGTGTAATCATTTCAATAGAAGATCAATCAAAAATATGAAAATTGATAAGATTTTTATTTCAATTTATTAGGGACAGAAGTGGATTATATGAATTTACTATTGCGAGTGGACTGTATTACTAACTGACTGACTGATGTATACTACACTAGGGACTGCTTAAAGAAAAGATGGTACTGTATTAAACTATTTACAAATGCGGCTTTCACTAATTAACTATATACACAGAGGGGAGTCTTCAATGGAGTATAAATTCTTCTTGATTTCTCTTGAGGTTTCTTCTCTTGCTGTTGTCTTCGAGTGCCGCTTCCGAAATGAACAGCTCACAGACCGAAACAGTAAACAGTATAATATAATAAAATACCTGACTTTGCGTTGCTGGCGAAACACAGTTATTTTTTTTTGTTATAGGATCGGGTGATAAACGAGCACACAGTCCACCTGATGGTAAGTGGTTACTGTGACCCATAGACATCTACATCTATCCTCAATAAAGACTCAAGATGCAGATGCGTTGTCACCCGTGACGACTAAGATGGAATGCCTCTTTGCCAGTAAAAAGGGTCTCCGGTTCTCTACACTCACCATACGAAACACAGCAGCGTTAAGCTGCTATTTTACGTTGGTTTTCTGTGAGAGCGTGGTCCTTCCCCGGTCGAGCCGACCCATTCGTGCTACAACCATAATATAGCTGCAGCATGGCTCTACCACGTGAAAAAACAAAGTTATAAAATGAGAACATCATCCATGTAGTGGTCACATCTTGATCAAATTTACATGGGACCGACCTCATGAGCTTTCAAATAAAAAAAACACACATTAAAAAGTTGAATCGAGAACCTACTTCATTTTTGCAGTCGGTTGAAAAAGTAAATATTTCGATCTATTTCAATTTTTCCAAGCCGAACTTAAGCAAACGTGGGTCTGTGACTTATTATAATAACCAGTAGTAGTTAACAATAAAACTAAACATTATAAATATTAAAAGTTTTATTCAGTGTTAAAAGTTGTAAATGTTCGATTGTCTTATGTCAGATATCTTGATTAAATGGCACTAAAACCTTAAACGCATTCAATGACCTACAAACTATTATAATGAATACTGTTAACATCTAAAGTAAAAAAATAAGGTACAATAACTTAACAAAAACAATATACAAATAAACGACAGTTACAGGTTGGCCCATAATCTGTAGTAAGTTTAAAATCTCATTAATAACAGTGAACATTTGTGTATAGTAACACCACCGAATTAATATATATGATGGGAAGGTATACTTTGTTAGACAAGAGTTGATTATTATTTTTCTTTCATCTTAGAACAGACGCGAGCAACTTTTTTTCACTTCACCTCGAAGCTCATAGTTTTAATGCATTTCCACGTGGAGTTGGTCCATGGTTCTAGTAATATCATCGATATAAATGAGTAGTATAATAAGTCTATATTGTAATATACAATTTATAGCAAACTTAAATTTTGGCGCCATTTTTGACATATCGCCGTCTCCGACGAACACTATCGTTATCGCTATTACCATAGAGTCGGGTTTATTGAAGATTCCTAATTCACACACCGTAATACATCATTGAGAAAAATTTTATGGCCGGGCGACGAATACTTTTCGACTTATCCATTCAATAATGATCTTTATGTTGCTTTTCAACGGATAACATAATAGAACAATCGAGTCGATTAATAACGCAAAAACTTATTACCAAATCTTATGAGTAAAAATTTTACAGTAAGCATTATTACCATATTGTTCGAGTGAAAAATGACAAAGCCGTTCCCGGTAAGCGTCAACACAATATCTTTCGGGTGATCACACACCTTCATATTTATCGCAAGATGCAACGCTCTCCCTTTGACTCGACCTGGTAGACAGTGTTAGCTGTATTCCTCGTTAGTGAATCCTAATTGTGTTTGTAAGACGCAACGCTTTCACTTAACTTAAACAAAAAGGAGACTGTTCGTAACATAAAAAACGAACAAAAATTGAGCACAGATGAAAAAAACACTATTATTGCGGCGTTTGATCTGGAAAAAGTTTTGAGTGTGCCACAGTCCGAAGTGGGCATTTTTTATTATAAACGAAAATATGCAGTTTATAACTTTACTGTGTTTGCTTTAATGCGCAAAGCCGGACATTGTTTTGTGTGGCATATGTCTATTGGAAAGAGCCATTAATAAACAACTACTGAAATTGGTAGTTGTTTATTAAAATTCATCCAGGAAGAACAACTGAGAGGAATCGAAAATTTGTCATTTTATTCTGATGGTTGCGCCGGCTAAAACAAAAATCAGTTTATATTCGCCCTATACCTGTATATCGTACAAGTTTATGGAGTGAAAACTATAACGCACCGATTTTTTGAGACCGGGCGTAGCCAAAATGAAGGTGATAATATGTATTCATGCATAGAGGGCTATGAAAAATAAAATACTGTATACTCCAGAGCAAGCTTATGGTGTAATTTCAAACGCGAAAATCTCGCATCCAAAATATAAGATCAATGAAATGGAGCAGGTGGATTTCTACGATATAAAAGATCTTATTAATGGAAAGAATTGGTTGAAAGACACCGAAGGACGAAAAATTAAGTGGTCGAAATTGATGGCGGTGAGAGTTTCTCATTTGAAACAAACAATTTTACAGTATAAGTATAAACACGAAAGAGCCCTTTGAGTTGAATACAAAATGGACCAAACCGAAAAGAGGGCGAAAATCCGTCGCCGATGGGGTACAAACCCTTAAAAATTTTTACAGCCGTTACCCGTCACCAAGGCCCTGCTTGATGGCCTGTAGTCTCTGTGTGATAGTGAGGCCATCCCAAAATATTATCACAGTTTTTATAATAATTTAAATTGTGCCGACATCATACCCGAGGAATAAGAAGAAGATTTAGATTAAAGTTGGGTTACCTACTTGTAACATTTTTATATTTTGTTTTTAAATATGTAATAATTTTCGTTTGATACTATAATGATAAATACTTAATGGATATTTTTTGCATTTTATTTCCCATCGATAACTTATTTTGGTTTTTGTTGGATGTATTAATAACTAAACTGTTACTTATTTACTGTTTTAATTAAACAAAATAAATTCAATTCAAATTTAAAAGATTATAATTTGTAGGCACTGTAACTTGTACCGTTAGATTAATGTCATTCGCCTTGGCCACTTCCAAACTCGCTAGATTAAATTATAAGCTGACAATTTAGGTACAATTTACGGTGATCCAAATTATAACCGTATAAAATAAATAGGTACATCCAACAAAATCCAAAATAAGTAGTGACAATTATTATGGTAGTAATAAAAACCTTTATACATATTTACACAATATTTCATTCTGAAACTAGCGGCTGCCCGCGACTTCGTCCGTGTGGGCGGATAAAAAGTAGCCTATATTTTTAGTATGACTAGCATCTATCTATCAGCTGTGAAAACCGCATTAAAATCCGTTCAGTAGTTTCAAAGATGTGCTGGAACAAACAGACAGACAAGAAACAAAAAGCGCATTTTTCTCTTATATTACCTTTATTTTGTCGTTCCCTATCATTTTAGTCCATTATCCTTAGTGTACAGACAAACCTGGTTTCACTAATTTATTATAGTAATAGATAAAAGATTATGACGGTATTAAATTAAATCTTAACTCCTAAAAACGATAATCAAAAAAACCATGTAATGTATGTTTACCGTAATATTCAAAGTTCAGTTACATCATCGAATACAATTGCAATGACATTATACGAACAGAAATACATGCATATTTACCATGGAACAATATCGTAATGCACGATTGCTATAGCCAAATCATTTTGTGATTTCCGTCGAACACTATCGTAAAGTTAGCTAGCGGTAACATCCTCCATAATTTATTTCAGTAATGGACATTTTCATGATTTTCTTATTTATAAAGAAAACTTTTTAGAAAAATTTCGTATAATTATAGTGCCAAAATTTTATTTCCTATTTTTGGTAAAAGAATGTTCTTTCTAGGTTTGATAGTTCTTATGATATTCAGTTTTTATTTGCTCCTGTAAAATTGACATTTTTGTATTACGATTTTGTTCGTCGGGGACGGCGATATGTGCGTATATATAAAAAGAACCTGCTTTTCGGAAAGTAAGCACATAGGTAGTTTCAATTTTATTCCTAAACATGGTTAGTAAAATATTTTGAAGCCGTGAAGTTTGTATTAAATTATCATTACAAATAATTACTATTAATGTACCATATTATATTCGAATGATTCTAGTAACCAGTAGTAGAACACACCAAACAGTTGTTGATAATTTCTTGTTTCTATGAAAGTAAATTGTGCAATGTGTGTCCCCATGGTAAAAAGCTTAATTTTCTGTAAGTAAGTAAAGTAATTTAAAATAATTAATCAGGCTTTACTTTGCGGAAATCCCTTATATTAAAGTTGGTAAAAATTACCTCGCGTACGTCGTGTCGTCAGTGGTGTGTCTTTCCTAGTGTAGTGGTGTTGTAAGTAGTGGTTCTGGGATTAGTGGTGACGGAGATAGTGCACGCAATTGAGGGAGGGCGGGAGGTGCTCTTCAAACTAGGTAAGACATTTTAGTTTATCGAGCGGATGTACGCGAGGTAATTTTTACCAACTTAATTCAAAATATGTTACAGTAAGCAAAAAAAAAGTTATTACGATTAATTTATTACAAAAACTTTTATTTTACACTATGAATTAAGATTTCTCATTTTCATTTGCAACTCGAATCGTCTGTTAGTTCTAACCCCTTTAATCACGGTTCTATTTTCCTTCCTATTTATATCTCTCTTCTCCGTGAATGACTTCTCCCTCATGACGGTTAGCTTCGCCGCTTGCTTCCTTACGGACGTTACTCCAGTAAGAGAAGGCAAAGTCGCCTGTCTTGTTAACACACCATTAGGTTTAGTTTCCTTAGCTTTCATTACTTTGGTTTTGCTGGGCACGCTGAATGGATTCACGTCGCAATTCATTTTGAAACCGAACCTTGTGTAACCGGGGTTTAATGATTCCAATGTTGGTAATTTCGGCCTGAACGGTGTGTCTGGTTTTCTTGGTTCTTTAGCAGAGGCTTTTTTTGGTGATTCGGCAACATTTTCTATAAAAATAAAATTAGTTTCATTTATACAATGTTTATATATAGAAATCAAAGAAAAGAAAAACCTTCAAGAAAAGACCCTACTCCTTTTTAAAAGGCCGGCAACGCATCTGCAATTCCCCTGGTGTTGCAGTTGTTCATGGGTGGCGGTAGTCACTTACCATCAGGTGAGCCGCACGCTCGTTTGGCCCCTATCCTATAAAAAAAATTACGTGTCACATTGTTTGACCGCGATGAACTCCTAAACTATTGAACTGATTTCAATGAAATTTCGCACACTGTGTGCAGTTTGGTCCAACTTGAGAGATAGGATAATTTTTATTCCAATAAATGACCTGCAATATTTTTTTTATTGCGAAATTAAGGATTTTTTCATATGAAGGGTCGTCGGAAAGCGCAGAACAAAGTCTGCCTGGCCAGCTAGTATAATTATATAGAGTAACGAGTGATGTCAGATTATCCGATTATGTGTATCCTAAGTTCCTAAGGTTGAACTCCAACATTTGTGTCCGAGCCAACATTTGTGTAAACTGTAAAGTGGAAGATATTGACTATCCCTGTGTCTCCATACACCCTGCGCTATTAGCTAACTTATTCTTCAATCGAATAAAATAACGAAAACTACGTTCATTCACGTTATTTTACGTGGTTTGTGAATTTGTGACATGGTTCATGATTATCATCAATACAGCCTATCAAAGTCCACTGCTGCACATAATTATGTCTCGTCTCTCCCATAAATCTACACACGGGAGGACATTTCCCATAGTGGCCTCATATGGCAGGTGGGTTGGCAAACGCACCAACATCGCAATGAGGGCTAATAATTTTCTGCTCACCAGATGTCGCTAGTTGACACTGAGGTAAAGTTTTTTTGTTACACAATGTCATTTAATTGGGAAGTTAGTTTTAAATAAAAGTTTATCAGTTTCTAGAGTATTATATTAATACACAAAACAATGCCTCATGTCTGGTTTGCTCTTAAATTTTTTGCACATTTTAAACTTTTTTTTATTTTTTCTACTTTTATGAATATTTATGATTTCGTTTATTTATTTTTAATCTTATTAATATCAAATATAGTTAATAGTACAGAAAGAAACATCAACCTTTACATTTTCCGAACAAATTAACTTCCCCGCTGTGAATGCAAATATTATACCTCACTTTTAAGTGGCGCCGCCCTGGTGGCGGAAAAAGTCGTGGATGTCCTCATTAATTTCGAGTTGTTATCAAAAAGATGCTGCTGCCCATCTCTTGTTTCAATTTCTCCTGGGGTGGTGCATTCTTTTATGCCGCCACTAAAAGGCGAGGTGAGATGTGCTTATGGAGGGAGAAAATTGTCCACCGCGCTGCACCAGTGCGTGTTTGAGACCTTCACATATCCCCGAAATATTTTTACACCTAAGACATTCAGTATTTGAATTGAAAACGACAATACAACTCTTCTGCGTTTCATTGTAATTAGTGATGCAACGAATACTACTTTTACGAATACGAATACGAATATCAAACCTATTATTCGGCGAATACGAATATCTCGCCATAGTTATAAAATACTAATTTATTTGATGATTTTCTATTGTTCTAATAATTAAAATTGACAATAGGCATATGTTTATTTAAATAAAAACCGGCCAAGTGCGAGTCGGACTCGCGCACCGAGGGTTCCGCACGAATCCGTAGGTATATAAGTTTAAAATTATTAAAAATATTTTTATAATATGATGTAACTAAAAATGTATGCTTTTCGCAATTTTTCCTTTATCTGTGGTATAATACGTTGCTACATACTAAATTTTAAGCTTCTGAGTTCACAGGAAGTACCCTGTAGGTTTTGATTCCCTTGAGAATGTCGAAAATATGCGGCATAAACGGCTGTATCTTTTGATTGCGTTGGCTTTGATTGATTTTTTTACAGCTCAAAGGGACAGTAGACTTGAGTATTTGATATAAATTTCAGCTTGATACCTCCACGCGTTCATGGGAAAAAGGGTCTTGACAGACAGACAGACGGACAACAAAGTGATCCTATAAGGGTTTCGTTTTTTCCTTTTGAGATACGGAACCCTAAAAACATAAAATTTGTAGATTTTCTGGTTTTAGGTTAGGTTTCTTTTTTCAGTTTGTATGTTCCCAGCTGTTGTAAAAAAGTCTTTCCGAGGCGATTGTACATGTTTCAGTGAAAAATAGTTTTGGGAGTCCCCCGTCGTTGAGGCTAAGGGCCAAAACACACGTATTTTTTACGCGCCGACGACGCGCGTTATCCAAGTCCGCCAGTAATTAGAGTTGCATACAAAAATATTAGTATTTAAATATTCGTGATCAGTATTCGCCGAATACGAATATTCGGTAAATGTCTACTATTGGGCGAATACGAATATTCGTATTCGTTGCATCACTAATTGTAATCTCATAAAATACGAACTTATACTTTAACGTCGATTATAAGTTATTATTTTATAATCTCCTCAAACTTTAAATTTAAACCAACAATGTAAGATCTGCCTGGACTGGAATGGATCGGAGCTCATGAGGCTCGGTAATAAAAACCATTGGTGGTGTGGTTTAAACGTCGTATGTAATCGAAGATAATAATTTTAGCGACTGCAAAAATTAAACGAAGCTTAGGTCACAAAAGCATTTAAGAGATTTTATCACTATGTGTCTATTTAAACAATATATGTAAAAACTTAAAGCCAAAGCTGGGCGCCGGCCTGCTCTTGCTGCAGTTAGCGTGTGCGAGCTTAAAATGTACTCGTTGTTTCCTCTTTAGGACATGCATCCTTCCTCATGATGTTTTCATTAACCGCCCACAACGTGGTATATCAGCACTTAAAATTGCAATTTACAAATTTCATTAGTGCCGTGGTTTCATCGGCAGTTGAGGAGGCAAGCGCTCGCAGTAAATCCTTCTTATACTACAAGCAATTAACGGTGACTTGTGTTATCAACAGCTAGTTAATAGATATCAAGCTATCTTTATTGATGTAGACAGCGCATAGAAATATATAGATAAGATAGTAAAAACAGGTGAACAGAGGTTCGCAATTAGTAATAATAACATGTTAGGATATCATTTTCATATTAAAATTTAATCTTTTTGACCGATTATTATATTATTATTCTGAGGTAAAAATTTGTTAAGATCCGCCGTAACGCTTCCAAGCTACTATTAGCGCTAGTGTTGGGCATGGAATGGAATAGAATAGAATTTTTTTTTTAATTCCATATAGATTACATGTAATTCTTATTGAAAGTTATTTTTTACCTTTACCTCTAGTTCGGAAAAGACCTCTGTCCTGAGAAGAACTAGCAAGAAACAGAGCAGGACCTTTTTTTTTTCAAAGTAAATTATACAATAAGAAAGGTTGAAAGGTACATCACACTATTTACAAAATTTATTTTAGAAACAGCTTGGAAGTGACCACCTCATTCCCAGGGGTTATTATCAACCATGTATTCATTTATTACCTTTTTTTTATACAGTTTTTGTTTAATAAAATATTTAAACTTGGTAATAGAGAGACCTTGATATTTTCTATGACTTTGTCACATTGCCTCATGAATTAATTACTGCCTCTATGGAGTCGAGAAACCGGTATCACTAGCTTATGTTTGTTCCTAGTGTTTGCAGAGTGTATATCATTTTTTACTAAAACTACAGCCTCTGAGCCTTTTTGATCGCCCTCTTAGATTACTTGCCTTTTTCTTAAACTTTTCCCAACTAACTGCTAACTGGTCTGCACTCTGCATCATCGACCACCAATTAGAGCAGGTGGGTGATGTAGCGGCGCTGTCATCGCGTCACAATAGCGTGAACGGACCGAAATACAACAGAAACCTATTTTCTGAACCATCCAGTTGAATTGATCTGAACTGAACCATCTAGCCATCAAAGTTTCTAAAGAATTCTACATATATGTAACAAGCTCCGTACTTACCCTACGATCCCCGATTGGCCGTGGAAAAAAAGTCCCCTTTCTGTTTAAGACCCAGTTGCTTTGAAGACATGATGAAAAAGCAAGATTCTAGACAGTAGGACTCCTTATCAGCCTTGAAGTCTTTCTGGGTAGGTATCACCCCTTAACTATTTATGCCGCTATGTTGCAGTGCGTGTCTTGTTATACCGGACTGGAGAGACAATAGAGACCCAGTGTAATTACATTGAGGCGAGGCATTCCATCTTAGTCGTCAGTGTTGACAACGCATCTCTAGCCTTCTTAATTTGAAGTTTGCTACAGGTATCCATGGGCTGCAGTAACGACTTACCATCAGGTGGACTGTTAGCTAGCTTGTCAATTTAATTTCATTAAAAAAAATAGTTTGTATCATACTTTTTCCCGCAACTACACGTCTAAAGCGCGCACTTTTAAGATGTATTTTTAAAGAAGTGATCTCCTCGAAGACATTCAGTAAGCCTGTAATGCTACTGACAACTTTGAGCAGCAAATTCCGCACACCGAGATAATTGGCCCTGTTAGTGGTGACCTATGGACATATCAGAAGCATGTGAGCTACAGTTTCTTTTTCTCTCATGTAAGCCCTGCGTAAGAGACTGTCTGTAACACCTAGTTAAACAGATGCTTGTTAAAAGAACCTTGTCCTGAAATAGCATTAGTTACTATCAAGATCTGGAGTTTCTTTAGTATTAACACCTAGAAGATGCTACCATTTACGCAGGGCTCATCTAGCCTGTCTGCAATCTTCATCAGTGTTTACATACCCGAAAATAAACATATGAATGAAAAAAGTTAAAAAGAATCAAGAAATAGCCTAGTTCCATACCTTTGGGGCTGATTCTCTCAATAAGATTCACACTGCCAGTCGGTGTTAAGAGCTGCCGCGCTCGCTTTGCCTTTCTTTCCTGACATTCATCCAATGACTCCATCTTCTCAAAGCGTTTCTGATGCAGCGCTGCGAAATTAGGTAGCTTCGTGCGCGTCACTTTGTTTTCTGGCTTCGTCTTTGATGGTGTTGCGGTCTTTTTAGACGGTGTTGATGGTTCGGACAATTTCGCTAAAAAAAGAACCGTCCATCAGAATTAAGATAAACAAGTTACACATTATTAAGAAAAAACAAAGAAGACATTATTCATCATCATCATTACAGCCCTTCACAAGTCCACTGCTGAAGGCCTCCCCCAAGGAATGCCACAAAGCACGGGCCTGAGCCACCTGCATCCATCAACTTCCTGCATATCTTACCAGGTCGGCACTCCATCTAGTGGGGGGACGCCCTACACTTCGTCCGCCGGTACGAGGCCGCCACTCGAGAACCTTTTTTCCCCATCGGTTGTCGGTTCTTCGAGCTATATGGCCGACCCATTGCCACTTCAGCTTACTAATCCGTTGGGCTATGTCGGTCACTCTAGTTCTACTGCGGATATCCTCATTTCTAAGTTTATCACGCAGAGAAACTCCGAGCATAGCCCTCTCCATAGCTCGCAGAGCGACCTTGAGCTTCCTCATCCGGCCAGCAGTGAAGGACCATGTCTCAGTTCCATAGGTCATCACTGGCATCACGCACTGGTTGTACAGTATTGTTTTCAAGTTTTGAGGTATATCTGACGAGAAGATGTGCTGTAATTTCCCGAACGCTGCCCAACCGAGTTGAACCCGGTGATTGACCTCTCGGTCGAAGTTGGACTTAACTAGTCGGACTATTTGTCCCAGGTAAACATACTCGTCAACAACTTCGAGTTTAGTGCTCTCAACAACTACCGGCATAGGTGTGGACATGGACGTTAAACATGATCTTTGTTTTGTCCATGTTCATCTTAAGACCGTTGGGAAACACTATTGCGGTCATTGCGCATAGTGCTTAGGTCCTCCAGCGATTCTGCCATAAGGACTACATCGTCGGCAAATCGAAGGTGAGTGATGTACTCGCCATTGATGTTAATACCGTATCCTTACCAGTCCAGAAGTTTGAATACGTCTTCCAATGCAGCGGTGAAGTTTCGGGGATATAACGTCACCTTGTCTTACACCTCTCTGCAATTGGATAGGTTTCGTACTCTGATTCAGTACTCGGATAGCCATCGTAGCCCTACTGTACAAGCACTTCAGCACTTCGATATATCGACAGTCAACTTGGCACCGCTGAAGGGACTGCAGCACCGCCCAAATTTCGACGGAATCAAAGGCTTTCTCATAGTCCACATACGCCAGACATAGTGGCAAATTGTAGTCCTCGGACTTCTGTACAATTTGCCGAAGGGTATGTATGTGGTCTATGGTGCTGAAGCTTTTTCGGAAACCGGCTTGTTCGGGAGGCTGGAAGTCTTCAAGTCTGTGCATGAGACGATTCGTAATGACTCTCGGAAACAGCACGTAGGCGCGGGTCAGAAGGGAAATCGGTCTGTAGTTCGTCAAGAGAGCGTTGTCACCTTTCTTGAAGGTGAGTTAATCAGAAAGATGCTGCTGCCCATCTCTTGTTTAATTTCCCTCTGTCGCCTCTTAAAACACCACCGGATGATATGGGATAGAGTATTCTCTTACGGACCATGATGGCTAGCAGCATTATCAGTAAGACAGTATTGGCTCTGCAATTTATGCCTAATCTACTTAGTACATGTTGAGACGCTTGCCCAATTTGATGCATTTTTGAAAAGGCCTAGCTGACCTATTTAAAGGGTTATATAAAAAATAGTTTAGTAAAGGTTATTATACTACTAAAGAGTACATGATTGATAATAACTCTTGAGAATGAGGTGATTGATACCAAGCCATTTCTAAATATGTTAGCATACTAGTTGTATAAAATAATATATCGTAAATTAATTTTATTTATAAAAAAGTGTACCTGGGTATCTTGGTGGTTCTTCCCAGGACAGAGGTTTTTTTCAAAACCAGCAGTAAAATATTAAATTACTTTCAATAAGTATTGTACTCATAAAATAAAATAAAAATGATTCTATTCTAGAAAAGCTTACCTGCAGCGCTGAAGGTCCTGGGTCGTGACAACCGGTCAACCGACTGCTGTAACTCTTCTCCAAGCCTCGATCGTTTAACACGGACATCTTCCACATCGCTCTGTGTGTACGAACGTTTGCGAGCAGCGGGTCGCGCCCCCTCCGACACTGCATAATGAAAATTTACGTACTAAACTTCCAAGATGAGGCCTGCACAATGGTGGGAACTTAACATTGTTTGTGGCTTTTTTATAGAAGAGTGGGCAAACCAGCACGCGGCTCACCTGATGGTAAGTGTCGACCACCACCCATAACATTACCATTACAGCCTACTAAAGTCAACTGCTGAACATAGATTGAACCACCGTCCATGAACAAATGCAACACCAGGGAAATGGTAGGTGTGTTGCCGGTCTCTTAAAAAGGAGTAAGGTTGTTTGTCAAAGGTCTTGAAGCTGTATCATTCAGGAAAAATTTCCGGTAGTAAACAATTCCACAATGAAGTTGTGCAAGGAAGAAAACTCCTAGTAAATCACACAGTAGTGGCCGACCAAGCATCCAGTTGGCATGGAAGGTATTGCAGGTTTAGTCACGATGTATGATAGTAAAATTGAGTGACTAAAATTAGTCCACTAGTTTTCTTCCTGCACAACTTCCTTGTGGAATTGACGATCACCAGCGATTTTTTCGCACTGATATGACTTAGGGACCTTTTAGATAAGAGCCTACTCTTTTTTAAAAGGCTGGCAACACATCTGCAATTCCCCTGGTGTTGCAGATGTTTGTGGGCAGCAAAAGTCACTTACCATCAGGTGACCCACATACTAGTTTGCCCCTCTCATATAAGAAAACAACAGAGCAATTGAAATTTGAACCACTCAAACTTATTAAGCTATCAAATATTTTTACCATAACATGAAACAGAGATGTCAAATCATGTGCAAATGAGATATAACAAGTTCTTCAAGATTAAGAATACAACAGAACAGTCTACTACTGAATACTACTAGGCAACTTGTACCTCTGGTGTGACACTCTATCTCAGACCAAGATATTTAAAATTTTACATATTATAATGCTAGCTGTTCCCCGCGACTTCGCCCGCGTGGAGTTATTTTTCGTGGAACCCTAAAATAAAAGCAGCCCAAGTTACTCCTTATAACATCAGCTATCTGCCAGTGTGTATAAATATTGACAAATATTGACATTAATATTTATACGACACTAATGTCACTCAATTGTTTTACCTTCCCGAAACCCCTCCACTAACACTTAAACTTTATGGTATGGTATTAAAGTTCAAATTGACTTTTAATTATTATTACAAATCTTTTGTATGGGAATATAGAAAAGTGTTGTTTTTAGACTTTTTGAGGCAATTTTTTAAATTTTTCTCTCCGTAAGAACCATCTTCGTACTTCAAAGAATATTATAAAAAAAAAATTAGCGAAATCGGTTCAGCTGCTCTCGAAATTTGCGCTTAGCAACATATTCATCTATTCATTTTTATATTATAGACATCTCAGCTACCACAAGATTTAAGCAATAAGCATTAGTCATCTCTATAAAAAATTAAAGGGATTAAGGTAGAGATGCGATTTTCTAACATACCTATGATAGTGATACATTACATCAGATTAGCCCTTCACAAGTCCGCTTTTGAACATAGGCCTCCTCCAAGAAATGCCACAAAACACTGTTCTGAGCCACCTGCATCCATGAACTTCCTGTATGTTCTAATAGGTCAACACTTCATCAAGTGCAAAGACAGCGATAAATAATATAATCTAATAGTAATGGAAACAAAATACTTACAACTTTCATCAAATACGAAGCTCTTGTTTGATCCTTTTAAGTTGGACTTGATTACTTTCCTTTTAATCTGTGAAGCAACAGCACAGTTGTTCACTGGACTGCAGAACATGACCTTGGTAGTTCTGGAAATTGGCTCAGTAACAGAAGATCTACGTAATGATTTTTCAATAGAACGAGTCACATTGAGAACTGACTTCTCTTTCTGAGAACTTTTACTGACAGGGAATGGAGTGCATCCAGGAGACGGCATGGATTTACGTCTATTTGGAGTTCTATCTACTGATATTTTAGGTTTAGGAGTATCGGTTCCTACAAGTGTTGGAATCTCTGTTCCTTTGTATTTTGGTGACTCCATTACGTTTGTACTTTCCATAGTGAAAGTGCCTTCACGTTTCAAAGGTGTTATAGGCACTTTGCTGATATTTTCAGTGACAATTTCTTCAACTTTATTTTTTGGTGTCTTTTGAATACTTGATTCGTCAATACTGCTTTCAACTAACTCTGGAGTTAGGTTAATAATATTTTCAGTTTTAGAATCATCACTGTTTATACTAATGTGTGAATTATTGGCTTTATCAAATGTGACATTTATGGCATCACTTTTTTGGTTAGAATTTCTTTGATCTTTGTCATAAGTGGAATTTAATTTAATGCTACCCTCTTTGTCAAACGTAGAGTCAAGAGATTTTGTTCTGTTAAGTTTTGGTTTGTCAGATAGTTTTTCAAATGTACTGTTAAGGCTTCGCTTTAAACCAGATCCACTCTGTGATAGTAAACGTAGGGATTTTCTTTCACTGCTGCTTATTAGCTTTTCTATATCAGTGTTTATATTTCTAGAATCACAACTATCAGGGCTTATCTTTTCAAAAGTGCTATCGAGTTTCTTTTTCAATGATCCATTGAGTTTAGGCAATTCATTTGTTATTGAGTCATTATTAGTTTTGCCAGGAGTTATTTCGTTTACACTAAGCTTCCTTTTAATTTTTGTTTGCTTTTCAATTGCATCAATAAAAATTCCACACTCATCTTCTGAGTCTTTTACAAAAGTTGAATTTTTACTTTTGGTAAGTTTTGGTGTTAAGGACTTTTTATTAGATCGACGTAACAAGACTTCTGTTTTGACTGTTTCAGATTTTTCAACTTCTGCAGATTTATCATTGATGATTCCAATATGCATGTTGCTCCTTCCAGGGCTGCCAGCAGCACTATGAAATGATTCATTTGATACAATGCTATTATTTAATGTGGTATTTTTGGACAATTCAGTTAAATCCTCTACTTTAGTAGAATTTGATAGTTTGGAACTTTTCTTCTTTTTAGATTTCTTTTTTGTCTTCAATACAGTTTCTTTTACTACTTCATCATAATTTTCTGTGGGTTCAGTAACAACATTTTGCTTTTTCTTTTTATTTTTCTTTATCTTTTGTTTGGCTCCAATTACATTTCCAAGATTCTCGTCAATCGCTGGGTCGTTATTTTCAACGACGTCAGTGACAATTTCTTCAACAAACTTCTTGGGTCTCCGCGTATGCTTTTTTACCTCAATATTGTCGTTAGAATTTTCTGAATTTGTAATAATATTTTGCTCCTTGAGTGTATGCCGTCGTAGTTTCCGCGTCGATTTAATAACATTCTCGTTAGCGTCATTAAATATCTCATCTCCAGGATAATGTACATAATGGGCTTTTTTCTTTAAAACTGCAGGTACTTCATCACAATTTTCCTTCTGACGTTTACTTCTGGTTTTTCTCTCGCTTTTTACAATTTTTTCCAGATCTGGCTGTTCAAGATTACCAAACGAAGAATGTATTCCTAAAATTGACAAACATGAAAATATTACTATGTATAAAGAAAAATAAATACTTTAGTAACTATAAATATGTAAGTACTAACGTCTTCCAGATCTAGTTGCCATTTCAGAAACTTTGTTTACTGATCCAATATAATAACTATTCCAATAAGTCACGAAAATGTTTATTTTCCTTTAAAAATCTTGTTTCAATATAACGTCTTATTTTTCAAACTTCAGTCAATGAAACTTGAATATTGAGCAACGGTCACAGTGTTGCCACTCGCTATCAGTATCACTTATTTATTTTTTTACATAAAGCTAAATATAATCATGCGTAAACCTATGGCGTATGCATCACAGACTAACTAGTAGATTCTACCCGAATCAGACGGGACATCTCACGAACTAAACTTACTCGACTTAGCATCTGCATCCTGATTGGTTGTAGCAAAATGATATATGACATTTCTTTTTTTTATTTTATTTGAAGCAACTATACCAGGCAAAGGATGTCTCAAATAATATCCACTTACAAAGTTAATTATATTATATTGAAAATAAAACGAGGTAAATACAAATGAAACAATGTGAAAATTTAATATTTTTTATTAGTTATTAATTTTATTTTACAATAATTTTGTTTACAAATTTAATAATTAACCTATTAATATATAAATTATAAAAAAAACTAAAATTAGTAACTTAATTATCATACAGTCCTCATTTTAACTTTACAATAATTTTGATTACAAGTTTAATTATTAATTTATTAATACATACAAATTAAAAAACTATAATCAAAGAAAACCAAAACTAATAACTTAATTATCATACAGTCCTAATTTTAACTTTACAATAATTTTGTTTACAAATTTAGAATGAGACCTGTTTTTTTGATCCCATTTTAGCTTATTAAGAAAAATTATATTTGTGGTCTATACTATTATGTGATGCAACAATTTTAGCAAACGTAACACAAATAAGAAGAAAAATTACAAATAGACAGAAACCATACCGATAATTTGAGTTCATATAATATAATATTCATATAATATTTGAAGTATGGATACTTCAAATATCATAAACTCAAATTAACTTATCTCGGGTTGGATCGTTTTTGCATAACTACGTCCAAATATCATACAGTCCTACTCCCCGCGGTATCGCACCAAGAACGCTGGCTGCGTTTCCCCACTGAATGGCTATACTTAGCTTTTGAGCGAGAAAAGAACTAGCCCTCTATTTAGAATTAATGGGTAAGTATCAATATATATATATAAGATTCACCAGTTTCATCACATTCGTTATTCACTTCCCTTTCATGTCCTTTAAAGCTTTAAACAGGCTCTTTATGTTTAATAATTGTGCACTAACATCATCTCCATAATTACAAGATGAGAGGTGAAATTTAATGAAACCCGTAATTAATAAAGATAAAAGCATTTATGAAATTGTAGCAATTTGGATTATTGTCCCTAAAATTATATGATCTTATTTGACCCACAAAAAATTAGATTGCATCGTATATAGCAGGCTCTCATAACCTTTATATTTTTCTTGGACAAAAACTGCCACAAATTCATAAATCTTTTTTAGTACTTATCCAGTTCTTTATACTGGGTACATACATGACCATTTTTATTAAAAAAATTTAAATTTTCTAGTTTTAACAAAGCTTGCTGACTGAATGCATGGTGTCTACATTTTTCTATAACAGCAATTCTTAAATCTTTCTCTCTTCTTTTTTATTTATCACCGCACATCCATTCACACTGTCAAATAGGTCATCCAAAAAAGATACTATTTCTGCAGTATTTTTCAGTATTTTGCTTACCGCCCATCCGAATAATGAACTGTAATAAATATTTAAAATATTATAAAATTTGAAATATAATTAAGCACTCTGTACAATATATTTAAGTTACAGAAGTTTGTGTTTTTTATAGAATTAAGCATGACAGGCAAGCACCCATTTATCTTGATAGTAAGTGAATGCCGTGGCCCACAAACACCGACATTAAT
The DNA here is from genome assembly GCA_963668995.1 of Parnassius mnemosyne. Taxonomy (NCBI): domain Eukaryota; kingdom Metazoa; phylum Arthropoda; class Insecta; order Lepidoptera; family Papilionidae; genus Parnassius; species Parnassius mnemosyne. The sequence goes on along the minus strand of CAVLGL010000057.1, from coordinate 43,622,281 downwards.
TCTCGATTAAGTATCAAAATGCAAATACATTGTCATCTTTGAAGACAAATAATGACTTGTTACCAGGGTCTTAGTTTCTCACCACTCACCATATAAAATACTACAGTTTATATATATATATATATATATATATATATATATATATATATATATAGTTATAAATCTAATAAAATAATATAATAACTTACAAAATGCTGAGCTATAGATTAAGGCTCCTGCCACGGTTTTACTAAATATACGAACATAATTCTTAACCTGCATATAATCCAAAAAAATTTGATTAAGTTTATTACATGTACAAAAATTAAATTACATGTAATTGAAATAAAATAACAATCATTTTATACCTTCATTTTTTATTATCAAGAATAACATATTACTCATTAAGTTTGTGTAATAATTCTACTTGTTCACAGTCTGTCTTATACGCATCTACAATATATGTCCATGTAGAAATAATCAAATATGATAAGCAAATATGGTTATAATAAACCACTTGTAAATGTATCAGGTCATCTAAAAATATAAAACATATTAATAATAAAGCAATTCTATTAAGAGTAAACATGAACGGTGAAGTTTTGGTACGACTTTCCATTTACTCCCATCGAGTTTGGTGTTCATACGTATTTTTACAGAAAGGTTACATTTTTATAAGCACACACACAAAGTTTCAATATGCGGAAACACGTATTTTTTGAGAAATAAATTAATAAAAATCACTTATTTTAACAATATTTCTTTTTTTTTTTAACTGGCTTTACGGCTCTGGGTTCTAGCCCTTTTGAGCCTACTTTATTACGAATTTCCATTGGCATTCGTCGAATTGAGGGGAGGGGGGGGGGGGGGGGGGGGAGAAGAGGTGTAGGGGGACTAATTCAGAGGGATTTCTGTATATATTTTAAGACTGCAACGTCTCCGGCGCTGCGGGAAGAGCAGCCTCTACGCCTTTGCGTAACAAATCGCAGGCATCCCTCCTCGCCTCCGCAGCTTTGTTACAGCAGGCGGAGGCTACTCCCCCTACGCGCCTCCGGTTCTATATAACCACTCTAGGGGTAGGACAGACTCGTACCACGCAGGCGTGTCACTTTGTAAAAATCTGAGGTATGGAAAATGGTGGCGCGATTTTCAAATTTGTTCGCATTACTCGTGGGGTATTAAGGTTTAAGAGTTTGCAGTGTATATACTCAACTTATTTATTGAACTATAAGATGTGGGGTATTGAGGTTTAAGGGCTTGCGATTTATTTATATGGGGTTTGTAGTAATATGCGATTTATTTCCTAATTTCAGCTATGGAATTCCATACCTTGAAAAACTTGAGGTATGGAGTGCTCCATACCTTCCATAGTGGAAGTGACACCCCTGGTACCACGTGGAGTCGCGGTCAATAAATTTGGTTCTTTGACATAAGTAGAACCTAACCTATTTTATTTATTATCTGCCCTAATAGGTAGTGTTAAAATAAACATCCTTGAAAATCGCCATTAAAACTGATTTTACTGATAAGAGATCATTTATTGTATTATCTTTCTTTTTTTCCATAAGAAATCATTTATTATGGTATCTTATAAATGCAAACAGGAAAATATATCTATATTTTAGAAATCCATTTTTTGTGATATCATGACAGCTTACTATTAGAATCGATTTAAAAATCTATCTTTTTCGGAAAGAATCGACATCCGTACAGACGACGACAATGACATTACAAAATGGCGCCAGTTTTACGCTAGGAATGTAACATAAACATTGCAAAAATAATTATTTTTCAAATAATGTTTTTTCTCAAAAAGTACGTGTTTCCGCATATTGAAACTTTATGTGTGTGCTTATAATAGTGTAACTTTTATGTAAAAATATGTATCAATCCCCAACTCGATGGGAGTAAATGGAAAGCTAAGCCGAAGTTTTAATTAATTGTACCTGGATTTTTATTTTCTCTTATTTGAACTGCTCTAGTTTCCTCTTGCAGTAGTTAAAGAGCAGATCTGAAAGTAGCCCCTTGATCTGAGACTAATGTTATCCTAATTCACCAACAACCGCAACAATTTCTTTTAAAGTATTTTTACTTCAATAGTAGATGTTGATCCTTTACTAAAGTAAAAGGCAATACGTTGATACAAGTAATGCAAAGTAAATGCAAAGAGAGGGCGGAAATAAACCAACGCAACCAAACGGAAATTTATCAATAAATCAGTAATAATATCACTCAGTGACACAATGATTACGGACAAAATAAACAATATGGCTGCCATGGCTTGCATTGGAGCCATGGAGTATAGAGTAGACTACTCTATACTCCATGATTGGAGCTTAGAATGGATGTCGAGGGGCGAGGGGGATTTTAGCTGTCAGAGCTGTAGATATCATTTTGCTATGACGTATCCTATGTCCAATATTTTTTCTATGATATATACATATGGAGAGGGCATATTCCACTATAGAAATAATAGTTATACAAATATCTATAATATCGACACAGACTTGTCAAAAATATTTTTGTCTCTTTTTAACAAAGCAGTAGCTGCAATAGAAAAGAGAGACATCTACAGTTTGTAAAGTGCTCATTTTGGTAATACTTTCGTGTGACGTCATTAGCTCACCCGTGCGTGACTGCGCCGCCATGTTAAGTGCCAAGTTTTGAGGTAGATCTTCTGTCAAACAGTCAATAAAGCAGTGAAATAGTGTCGTACACTCTTATCTATGATGTCGATAGAAATTATCTTAATGAATTAATATTGTTCAGAAATGAATATATAATAATAATAATAGTTTATAAATCCTGGATATCATATTTCATCCACCGTTCCATGACCATTAATGTACCTGCGAAAATAATTATATTTTTCATTTAAAATCTGAATAAAAAAATTAAATATGATATCCGGCAGGACCGAACATGCTTATATAACTTAGCATTTGTGATAAATTATGTGCAGAACGTTCCTATATACAAATTAATAATAAATAAGTATTGATTTTAAAAACAGTTTATTTAATTTTTACTCAACTAATCATTATTATTTTATATTAAAAATACTATAATATGGGATTACAATATGGAATCAAGGATCTCCATCCCATCTCCATACATTTGTTTACTGTACAATATTATTTTACAGTAAAAAAAGATTTTTGGTATACAAGCAAAAAATATTCATTATATTATATTTTTTGTGCTAGGGGTGTACGCCCCAGATATGTCTAAGCCCACTTATATCCGACAGCAGTTTTGGAACATGGTAAGGATGGTGTTGATGAAATGTAAGGAAAATGAAAATATTATTATGTTAGGGTTTTTTAATGGAAGGGTTGGGGTGAGAAGGTCTGGTTATGAAAGGATATTAGGAACGTTTGGTGATGAAAGTATAAATGAGAACGGCGAAGACCTCCTCACCGTATTTGTAGAAAGGTATATTTTAGTGACGATCACTTTCTTTCGCCATAAGAGGATTCACATGTATACATGGGAAAAAGGGGACGATAGAAGCATGATAGATTTTATAATTGTGGATGAAAGAATGAGGAGCTCAGTGGTAGATACAAGGGTTTACCGGGGGTCCAACGTAAGGACGGATCATTACTTGGTCTTATGCCGAATTAATGGTCTATTCAGGCGTTGGCGGCATCGGACATCTGTGTCTACTACTGCGTTAGAGCGTATAAGAATAGAGAGGTTACAAGATGAAGGTGTGAAAGAGAAGTATAAATGTAGACTGAGGGAAAATATGACTTGAAGACTGTATGGAATAATACATTGAAAATAGATACATTGAAAATGGGCCAGGAGTACCCTTAACCCACGAGCGTGTATGCGTAGATATATGGATGTAAAGAAGTCGAGAGATGTGTGTCAGGATCACGCCAAATGGAAATCCGTAGTCTTTGCCTACCCCTCTGGGTGACAGGCGTGAGTGTTTGTGTTTTGTGTGTGAGTATAAAAATCACATCATCTTAGGCTGTATGGGTATAGCTCCTTTTGCCTTAAAATAAGTCTTCATATCAATGTGACCGTTTTTGGATTCATTACCAAATTAGTATGATTTGAATTTTCCAAAATTAACTTGATTTTATTTGGTATAGTTTCAGATAATGAGCTTGTACAATTTTTAAATAAGGTGTGATGTTGACTAATATATATATATATATATATATATATATATATATATATATATATATATTATATATATCTAATAGATACACGTAAACTATACTGTGTAAATACCTTCAGAAAAACAGATCATTATAAATAAATAAATAAATAATTTACGTCTTATTTTACCAAATCCGTTAAGGTGATAGCGATGCAGTGTGAAGGGATTTTTGTTTCGTTTTCTGTTGTTTTGACTTTAAATGATTTTTTATGACGCGATAATAATATTAATAGTTGCAATTTTCTTCCAGAAATATATATATCTAATAGATACACGTAAACAGATCATTATAAATAAATAATTTACGTCTTATTTTACCAAATCCGTTAAGGTGATAGCGATGCAGTGTGAAGGGATTTTTGTTTCGTTTTCTGTTGTTTTGACTTTAAATGATTTTTTATGATTCGATAATAATATTAATAGTTGCAATTTTCTTCCTTGGTTTTGCCTTAAAATTCATAAAAATTTGACCTTTGATGTAATTTAAAAAAAAAATATTGTTATGACATATAAAAAATTTGGTTGAGTTTCAAAGGTATACGAAGACATAAAAAATAGCAACATGATATATTTTACGCCACACTGGATCACCTTATTTTAAGAAGCTAAGGTAATTTTGAAGAGTAATCAGCGAAAAATATAACGGTATCGGTACCTTTATTTTTCAGTACCGAAAATTTTGTGTATCGTAATTTTAAGTTATCGCAATTTTTCGGTCATGCCAACCCTGCCTATTCCTTTATTTTAGAAGATTTTAGTAGATTACCTTGCTTAACAAGCGGGCACATTGCTTTATTACTGTTTTTTTCTACACATATAAAGTCAAAAGTCAAAACAAAATAACGTTTTCGTACAGCAACGCGGTTTCGCTTGCGTTTTATTGATTTTCTACGTATTTTAATATTTGTGTTTTTGGACGTATAGATAAATGCGGTACTATTTTGCGAAATTGCCTCTGAAGAAGAAAATGTAATCTGCCGTAAGGGCGTTACACCGAATCAGAGTTGTTTGATCTATGACTCAGTGCCGAGCAATAACAATGGGAAAATATTGGCTGGTGACAATATTGCAATACTTTTATTATTTAAGTCATGTAAAAGGTGACCGGGGGGATTATATAGGCTGTTATAAATTCAATATCAATGATGTCTTGAACACTCACAGTGGGCAATCAGTTGATGTTTGTTTATCGGTATGCGAAGAAGTTTATTACAAGTACGCTCTCTTAGGTAATGGCTCCACGTGTTTTTGCGGTAATAATCCCGGACAATTTGAGGTACCATCAGAATCGTGCAATACTCCATGCCCCAAAAATGAAACACAAAAGTGTGGAGGTGATAATGCTGCTAGTGTATATGATACAGATGTTATAGCGCCGGGACCTCCGGCATCTTTTGACATTGTAAATGTTACAGAAACAACGGTTCGTGTTCATTGGACTGCTCCACAGGCATATTCAATTATCACTGGGTATAGTATTCATGCGGTTGCTGTTGAAACATATGCAGATTATTCTCTCATACCTCTTGAATGGAGAGTATCTAATAGTACATATTATTCAGAACTATTAAATCTGCAGCCTGGGTCGGTATATAATATTAGTATTGCAGCAAGCAACTATGAGTATGAGGGTCCAAATGTGACCAGAAAAGCTGAAACAATCATAGGGACACCCAATCCAAGTCCACCTGATATCATCATAAAACAGAGACGAGGTGACCGAATGGTAGTGCAAATTCCTGAAGCTAGAAATGTCAATGGGCCTGTATCTAGGTATAGAATAGTAGTGTCAATAGAATTATATCAACAAGGGTTTGTTGTAGAAAACCTGGGTAACTACACATATGCAATGGAACAGGGATATCCATATTACATAACAGCTGAATTGGATGGTGAAGATATTAAACATGACTTCATTATTGGTGACCGAAGTACTTATAATGGTTTTTATAATGCCCCATTACCTCTAACAAATGATATTGAAGTATCTCTAGGTATTGTTAGTGAAAAGAACCACGCAAGGAAGGTAAGATATGCTGAGTCAACTAAAAAGATTATTCTAAACATTAATGAACCTGAAGAAACGTCACCATTGGTAGTGGCCCTTGGTGCGGGGATTGCTATAAGCGTTGTACTAATTCTTATTGGCATTGGACTGCTTATAATTCTCCGTAAGAAAATTCAGGTAGTAAGAATGCAAAGAGGGTCTCATTCAATGCCTTTAAGTCTGAGTGAACCTTGCATAGAAATTGAGAACTCAAGTTTCCTTCAAGACGAAGATGAGAGAGTAGATTACTATGGTAATTTAAAACGTAAATTGTGGAATATACCTAGAAACCTCATTGACATTGATATATCCTGTGTGGTTGGTGTTGGTAGCTATGGAAAATTTACAAAGGGGAGTGTACAACAACATGGAGCTCAAACTCCGGGTTTAGTTCAAGTTATATTGGATAGAGAACTAGAGAAGCAAGATAAAAGGTTAATGTTGCAAGAGCTAGATCTCCTAATAAAGTCCAGTGAGCATCAAAATGTTATTTCTCTAATTGGCATCTGTGAGACAAACACAACACTATTTGTAGTGTTGCAAGATTCAAAGCAGACACTCAAAGAAATGCTTTTACAGTGCCGTCAAAGAGATTTACAAAATAACAAGTTTTGTCTGATTACTGAAAATAAAGTTATACAAGTGTGTGTTGATGTTGCATCTGGGATGGAATACCTACACAGTAAGAAAATTTATCATAAAAGGTTAAGTTGCCGAAATATAGTCATTAGTAATGATGGAGTGGCAAAAATAGCTGGCTTTGGTCTTTCACATATACGTCCATTACATGAAACTCCCGACTATACAAGGTGGATGTCACATGAAATGTTACGTCAAACAAGATTCAATCCTAAGGCTGATGTCTGGTCTTTTGGTTGTTTCATGTGGGAAGCTTTAACAATAGGAGGAACTCCATATAGCAACACTGTAAATAAAGATGTTGCAGCAAGAGTGTTAAGGGGGATGCGTCCATCACAACCTTCATATGTAAGTGATGAACTCTTCCAGCTATGTTTGCAATGTTGGCAGGTAGATCCCGATGAGAGACCAGCATTTACTTCTCTACTTAATGAACTAGCTCCATTCACAGACATACCAGGCACCAGAAGTCTTAGTTTCACTCATTACAATGGCTTTACTTACGAACCATATGTGCCGCAATATGAAATTGTTTCATAAGAATATCAATATCAAATATTAGTTATTATGCACAACTTGCACATTTAGAATATTCAAATGAAAATAATGATATTGATAGATAAAAAAATTAAAATCTCTGCTAATATTAGTTTTTCCAGATATGTTATCATATTATAGTACCTTAAGGCCAAAGTTAATAGGATTCTCTTAGTCTTATTTAAATCATTATCATTAAGCTTACCTCATCAACATATTCCCCAGCATTACCTATAGCCTATACCAAGTGTTTGTGGTCAAACATTTACTTTATTTTTATAAGACATTAAGGAATGTAACAATGTGTACAGCAAATGTGTGGAATAAGTTGCCAGCATCTGTATTTCCATCCAATTACAATGTGGGTGTCTTCAAGGCAACAGTGAATAGGCTTTTTTTAAGTCAGTGCACGTCACCATTTTCCATACATCAAGATTTATTACAAGATTAAGCTATTAACTACAATCCCACTATCAGGTAGGATTGTAGTTAATAGCTGGCTTAGAATAATATAAAAAAATGTAACATGTGATGATGTATATTGTTTATATTTCATATATGGGAAGGTATGCTAGAATGCTTCAAACATTAACATTAAACATAGTATTTATACTATGCCAATTTAAAGGCCTCATATAGTTTTTAATACTAATAAAGTGTTCATCCCTTACACAAGTTATAATAGGAAGTTCCAGCTATGAACTCGCACAATGCTAAGTGACAGGTAGAGGTAGACCAATAAAGAAAGGACAGTGCGCTGCATACATTTCACATGACGCAAAATGTAAGCCAAAACCATGCTCAACATATTGTAAGAACACGTACTTACATACACATAATCATCTGTCATTCACAACCAACAGCATGGTTTTAGGTGCATTTGTGTTTCCAGCAGTGGATTTTTACAGGCTGATTAAAAATGACAGAATATGTGATAGAGCCATGCTGCAGCTATATCATGGCTGCAGCACGAATGGGTTAACTCAACTGGGGAAAATATAAGCTAAAATAGCAGCTTAATGCTGCTGTACTTCGTATAGTGAGTGTAGAGAACTGGAGACCCTATTTACTGGAAAGAAGCATTCCATGTTAGTCCTCAGGAGTGTCAACGCATCTGCATTTTGATTCCAATTTGAGGATAGATGTAGATGTTTATGGCCCACAGCATTCACTTAACATCAGGTGGATTGTTTGTTCGTTTGTCACGTGGTAGAGCCATGCTGCAGCTATATTAATGGTATAGTTGCAACACGAATGGGTCGGCTCAACCAGGGAAGGACCACGTTCTCACAGAATACCAGTGTAAAATAGCAGCTTAACACTGCTGTGTTTCGTGTAGTGAGTGTAGAGAACTGGAGACCCTATTTACTGGAATGAGGCATTCCATGTTAGTCCTCAGGAGTGTCAACGCATCTGCATTTTGATTCCAATTTGAGGATAGATGTAGATGTCTATAGCCCACAGTATACACTTACCATCAGTTGGACTGTTTGTTCATTTGTCACTCTTATTTAGCATGGTATCTGTGTCACTTGATATACATAGACATAGTGGTTTATCTTGTCTTTCTTTATTGGTCAGAGGTTATCGTATTAGAATGAAGATTCAGAGATTATCATGTACCACCTATGCCAAATTGTTGTTTTTGCTTAGAGGAATTTTTAAAATTATATTATTATCAGAAACTTAAGCAATATCCTGTTACCTTAGAATAAAGCTTATAACAATTAATGCTAAAATTATCAAAGACTAAATATTTTTGTATGCTTATTATAGAATTAAAATGTATTTCTTTGGTAGTACTTATACGGTCAGCGTCTCTCTCAGTGTGTATGCTGCTTTTACTATTTTGTACCTATATATGAAGAGCTATTGTTAGCTTATTGTTTAAAAAATCTACCTGACTATAATTAACCACATCTTATATTAATTCTTAAATATATCTTATTTATAGAAATACGTGTATATTGGGTATCTTATGTTAACATATTTTTTTTAATAGGCACTGATTTTCAATCTTCGGAAAAAAAATATAAAATAAATGATAAATTACAGTCATATATATAAAATATTTCAATTGTTTCACTTTTATATTCAGTCATTTTATATTTTATTTGACAGATAACTTTTATCTGACGATTGAAAAATAACCTTAATTAATTATATTATGTATTGAAAAATCACCCTAAATTAATATATCTCCTTAATACAATAACGAAATGCTTAGCGATAGCTTGACACTCAGACCATGAAAGAAAGAAAGACGGAGCACTGCATATGTTTGAAGTGACGCAAAAACCAAGCCATAACTATGCTAAACTTATTGAAAGAACACGCACTCACAAGCACAAAATCATTCGCGTTTTAAGTACTTATGTGTGCGTCAAGAAGTTGAGCATGGTTTTGGAGTCACTTGAAAGGAACCAAGCGCTCCGTCTATCTTTCTCTTTAGACTGGCAGTCTGATCTTTAGACTCGGGATTGTATTTAGTCTAGGCGAGGCCTATCTCTCACAGTGAAATGTTAGACTGCAATTATGATAAAAATTATCCTTATGTTTTACTTAATACTCATACAAGCAAATTTATTTATCTTTTATTGATTATTGGATCATTACTTGTGTCAATGTAAATTACGTATTTATTTAAACTGTTATGGCGCAGTCATGGCGCCAAAATTCGTAAACGAACCGAACAACATCCGAAATCGAAGTTTCCAAATGACTTCAAAATATGTATATTATATCAAGCTATGTTCTACACAACAAACTAAAAAACTATTGATTGGTACTACACGTGTACCGATAGCAGCCATAGTACTCTGTGGTGTCTGCTTCCCGGGCTGAACTCATTGCCTGGAGGGATTTTCATTCTCCACTTTTCCAGCAACGGCTAAATAATCATCAGTGTGTGATGATTTAATTAATAAAAAAAAGCATTGAAACAACTAACATTTTTACTGTATCAATTACGACAGTTTTACCCAGTGACAACAATTGCATGTGTATAAATTATCTCTACAAAAAAAAGACAGTACATGAATGATGTATTTAATTTTTTTAAATCGCATTCTCAATTCCCCTTTTTCAATAGGATTTAATTAAAGAAAAAAAATCCATACTTTTGATTATAGAAACATACACGTCGGGCTTAATACATGGTCTAGATCTGCTCAAATTATACAATAAATAAGACAAGCACAATAAGACTAATTAGTAATTCCAATTTATTGTTTAGCATTTAATATATATTAATTACTCTATACATAGTTATAATATGACAGTAGCATAAGGAACTTTAGCAGTCTTATTAGACAATAAGTAAGAAAAACGTGTATTTGGAGGGAATAAAACCTTGTAAATATTTATGACATCATGGTACCTATATTGAAATAATTTCAAACATTGTATTATAAATCGATATTGTGTTTTTCCACTCTGAAATCGATATTACACTATATATTTTTGTTAAAATCTCACACCAAATAAATGTACACAGAATACTAAGTATAAGTTTATCCGAAATCATGCTCAACGAAAGAAAATGCACTCACCATAGATAAATATATATGTAGCAAGGCACTCACGCACACTTTTGCTTCTAAAATCATTTGCAACCAACATGGTTCTAGGAGCATATGTGTATGCCCAACTTTAAACTTTTATAGTCTGTAGAAAAAGAAAGATGTGTGTGTGCATAAAGAAATAGCGCATGGTTTCGGTGTCAATTTAAACACAGCGACCCCTCTATCTTTCTTAGTTGGCTTGAGGTTGAAATCTAAAATAGTATTAATCATAATAATATGTCCATATTAGAACTTTTAAAAAGTAAAATTAAATGTTTTCCTTGAATTTCCTTAATTATATTTCTTTTTCAGTCGGGATTCAAATGTTAGCTTATTAGTTAGTTTTATTGCTTCATGTTCATTTTTGTACTAATAAAATGCATTAGGGTTGCATACAATATAAGCATAAAAATGACAGATTGGTGATCTGTAATTCTGTATTATTTAGCACGATTTATGAGCGCTAACTTTTATATGCGTCAACATTGCATCAAACGTTTTGCTTGGGTATATGAGGTAAAGCGAGGGGGCTGCGACACAAATTTTGCTGACCGATTTGTTTCTTAATTGTTCATTGGTCAAGGTGATGGCGATTGTCGAAAGCACCACTCACACCGCCACAAGCTAAGAAGTCATTGGAACTCATACGCCTAATTGGTTAGGACATAAATCTGTGTAAAATAGTACTCACTATAATTATTCAACGTTCAAAACTCGTGTCGACATATATAATTTAATCTAAACTAGCTAGTAAGATTTGGAAATATTTAAGTGACTTATTTTTGACAATCATTCCAACTACGTATTTTAAGAATTTTGTGTTTGTTGTTTTGAGTTTGATACTTTTACTGTTTTGTTATTTTATTATAACCCACAACGATTAAAATCCGTCCAACGCGATGTACTTTTGTACGAATCTCATTGCTGTCTGTCAATATTAACATCACGAGTGTTGTTTAATAAATATTTTTAATTATTATCTGTTTCATTTAAGCTGTTCTCATCCTTTCTTAAACCACTGTCGAATATAGACAGGATGTGCGAATATTTGTATCCGCATCCGCCAATGCTTCAGCTTCATAGACTTGATAGATTTCACTGCTTTTAGTACATTTTCAGTTGGGTTATGTTACTCTGATTCTACTGCGGATACTCTCATTTCTAAGATATATCGTAGAGAAACCCAAGAGCATAGCCCTCTCCATAACTTGCTGAGCGACATTAAGCATCCTCATACGGCCAACAGTGAAGTACCACGTCTCAGATCGATAAGTCATCACTGGCAACGCACTGATTGTACAATCTTGTTTTCAAGTTTTGAGGTATGTCTGACGAGATGTGTCGTAATTTCCCGAACGATGCCCAGCCGACGTGAATCCGTTGATTGACCTTTCGGTCGAAGTTGGACTAACCTAGTCAGACTATTTGTCCCAGGTAAACCATGATTTGTAAGCTGAAGTAACAATGGGCCGACCATATAGCTCAAAGAACCGACAATCGCTGGGGAAGAAAGGTTCTCCAGTGATAGCCTCGTACCGGTAGGCGAAGTATAGAGCGGACAACCGCTAGATGGAGTGACGACCTGGTAAGACATGCAGGTGGCTCAGGACCGTGCATTGTGGCATTCCTTAGGGGATTTTCATTATGCAAACAGTGAAGAGGATGTGAGACATCGCTAGTGAACAATTTTCCCAGATATACTGTTTCTTGGGTTTCTCCTATGTACATTTTATGCTGTTGAATGTAACAAAACATTTAAATTTATTATTAAACCATTCATTGCGAATACAATTCTAAATTTTGATCAATGCAAAATAAAACAAAGGTTAAAAAACAGTAATTAAAAATTAAAGGTTAAAATCGTTAAGGGACTAATCGATAAAAATAGAGCTGGCACATCCGCCATTTTCGCTTTCACTTAGGCACTGGCAGACGGGTGGTCATATCATGCCAGTGTCAGATGTAATTGATTGGATCATGAACATTTGGATTTCTGAAATAGCTATTACAAAAGATGTGGTATTATTTGTGTCAATAAGTTTCCTTTCAGACATTTAACTTGGAAAATATGGACTTACCTATGATCGACAAACAACTACAAACACTCCACACTTAGTCCAGATCGGGCTTTTTGCAACCAGCGTTGCAATTGTGTAATGTGGGAAGTTTGACATTTGGTTTGTTTTTTGTGTAAATGTTATACATTATGAGCAGTATTTTTAAACATAATATTTAATTTGTTCCAAAATATTACATTTTTAAAAAGTACACCAGAGTTACACGATTGCACTGCAGATAATGAGAGTAAAGTGGCCAATTAAACAGCCGCTTATTTAAATTAATAATTATTGGCGATAAATTGAAAATGGGCCAAATTAAGAGTACCCTTAATAGCCGAGCATGTATGCATGTTTATGGTAGGGGCGGCGTAGGTATGTGGATGTAAAGAAGGCGAGAAAATTTTGTCAAGATCGTGCCAAATGTAAGGCCATAGTCTCTACCTACTCTCTGTATGTGCTCTGGGTGACGGACGTGAGGGTTTAATGTTTATGTATGTATGTATGTACGAATATTTTAATTAGATGCAAAATAAAACAACTCGCTCGTTTTGCATTTATTTATTGTTAATATAATTATAGACAATGTTCAAGGTACCTTTTAATTGGTTTTCGAGCTTTAATCACTAAGACATTGTAACCTTTCATTTTACTTCTTATCATTTACAACATTTCAAAACAACATCGGAAAATTCATTGACAATTAACACTAAATAATTAACGTTGGCTAAAATATATCGAATTTCAAATTCAATGAAATAAAAACATTGCAATTAAAAACTAATATAATTATCCTCATACATAACATCTGCAGACCCGTTATAGAAAACAAAGTTAACAAAAAAAACATATCGATAATAAAATATGAATAATTCCATCAATGAAACCGCATAGCAACAAATCGGTTATCAACGTATAACGTACGGAGCCTGTCTATACACACTTATATTACGCAACAAGTTACAATTCAATAGAATTAGTATAACATATCAATCTCAACATGTGTAAAGGTTGATGAGACAACGACTGAACGGCGCTTGATACTCGGTACGGGGTTCGACGCCGCGCTGTCGGCGACGCGACGGCAAGAACAAGTGCAGCTACGTAAGGTAAAGTCCGCCGCAACAGCCCGGCGCCTCCCGCACGCCCACGCTACACGCTACACGCTCGCTACAAGCCAGTACTTTACACCGCACTGTGGCGCTCAGACCAACGCGAGAGTCCCGCGAGAATCGCACACGTCCACTCCCCTGCGGATAACTCCACATGAAACCGAGCGAGAATTTTAATTTTAATGATAATAAACAATTATATATTACAAATACTTCCCTAACGTTTGGGACGCGTTCGTGACGATGTCAATATGCGCGAGTTGATTCCTCAGTCTTTAATAAATTGATGACAATGAGCAAGGAGGATAACGTAAATGAAACAATGTTATGCAATTATATACAAGTAGCGAAGCGGGGCGGCCGCCGTGTGCGATTCGCGCCCGTCCAAACCAAGCGGTGTGGTGATTGTCCTAAAGTTGAGAGACTTGAACGCACAGCCATTTCCCAATACACAGTATCGGACCTTACCCTAACCCAAGCGCGCCCGAAGGCCGCAACCATCTCTTGTATACCCACTAAACTACCTATAGTAATTACAATAAACCACTCTATCAACAAATTCAACAACATTTAGCTATTAAAATTAAAAAGGAGGATGAGACGCGCGGACACTGAGTCGCCACCCGTCCCGGCTCACTCAACGTGCCGACTTCGAACCTCAATTACATTGTATTATGAAGGATAATAACTAGCTACCTTAGCCTAAAACGATCAAAATTCCTTAATCGATAACGGCGGCAAAATAATCGTGAATGTGCGGGACTGACGTGACGTCACACGACACTTCCGTACGCCCGCTACCACTAGTCACATTTACAGCGCTCTACAATCCGACGAGACCGCGGATCGACTCCACCGTCGACCAGATCAATTCTAAAACTCCGGCTCCAAAGGACCAACTCTTCCCAACTAATGTATGTGGTCATGTTTCAACACTGTATATCTCAATCAAAACAAATCATATGTAAATAAATCCTTAAAACCCTTTTCACACTTGATTAAAATATATATTGGTACATCCCACATAACCGGCATAATTTGAATACAATGGTTTACCATTGCATTCAAACCCTTAAAGCACATGCAAACAAACTTTGAACACCGTGTTACGTGCACATAGTCAACAACAGAAAATGTCCGTCATTTCATGCAGCTCGACCCTGTTAAAATTGCCCAATGAATCTCAAGTTCGTAAAGATGTATATGCATCTGTGCATGTATTAATAAAATTCGGTATCGTTTTTAGTTCGAAATCAAATGGCACAAAATTTTACACATCCGATTTTGCTTTAGTGTCATCGTTGATATTGAACATGTACAATGTTGAAAAATGATTGGTTCACGCGTCGGTATTCTTTCTGCTGGGCTACAGCTAGGCGGGGCTACAGCAGTGTAGGCCGAACCAACGTGCGACGTGGCGTATTTGTCAGTATCACAGAAACAGTATATCAACCTTGCCTGTCGTACTGCATCGACTCGTTTACACGAAACATTCGGGACGACAAATCACTATTTATTATCATTCCACACGTTAAAACCATTTTCAGATAATGTAATCCCACTAAGAAATTTATTAATTTGTAATCCACCATAATTATATACTCTCATATAGTGTAACAACTTCGGTATAACAACGTTAACATTTTTTTTTCTCCAGATATTTAATTGTCTATATATACCCATTGAATCGTTTTAATGATTAATAATAACTAGCTAGAATTTTATTGAATAACTATTATAACTTTCGAAAAGTTCTTTACAGTGTTTCATCTAAACAACCAACGCTAGCGAATGATACTGAATAATCTATCGATGAATAAAGACTAGTTCGAACATACAACCCATATGGCCATTTAACTATATCAAATAAACAAAGAGAATGCGTGGAAAGATACGTGTGTAGCTTAAAAATCGTTACTAGCTGGAATGTGTTCGAGTAGATAGCAACATTGTAAAGAACAGTCCAAAACAACGAGAGGCAATAGGAGAACTGAATGGAAATGTAGAGGATTAAAAGTTACATCTACCCACAGAGCTCGCCTGTGTACACGATTAAGCGAAGATAATCCGTTCGAAAACAGGCAGCGGTAACGTAATGGTAACAATATTTGTACTTATAATGGTATAACTCTGTTGGGTGTAGAGAAAAAGAAATATTTTTTGGGGCGGTAAAATTGAAGTTTTGATTGTCTTTTACATATTGAAATTAAGGGGTCAGATTAATTTGGAGATTAAGAGCATTCTTCAAAATTACTACAGTTTGACTTCTTTCATGGTAGAAATGGAAAGTGGGTTCACGTAATTGGAATTTTTGGGAAAACTTGCAAGGATGAACAGCTGGACAGCTAAAACAAGTATAGTTTCCAATAATTGACGTAATAACTTACACGTACCGACTAATCAAGAAATTTATTTTCAGTAAAATTGAGCTTTTAAAATCGACATTCGCAGACAGATGCGTTGGGAGGCTTTTGCCAAACGCACTGCAGGTTTCGTTCACGCTTGCGACCGCTTATTACAACTGCCTGAATTTTCTGTATTCAAATCTCATCGCATACACTCTTACCAATGCCTTACCAAAATCTAAAGTAGGGTGTTACCACACTAGCGTATACCGAATTTTGAATGAAGCGAAATAGACTTTTGAATGTAAAAAAAAAAAAATACTTCCTTCAATGTTTTAACAATCAGAAATGTAATTGACAACATTTCAATAGAAAAGGACATTTTTTTGTGTTTAAACAAAAACTTTGAAAGCGTGCAACAAATAATGCCGTCACTTATATACCTACCGCCAAATATAGTTTTATTTTACGACAAGTTATGTTTAATTAATATTTTCTTGTATTCTTGTGAGCTGCTCTGTTATGGTAACTCGCTATTTCAAATTAAAAAAAAGAATACTTCTGACTGTGATACTTACAACGTGCGGATAAAACTTACAATAAAATAAAAATAATAATAAATAATAACAAACAATAAAAGAAATTAAGATTGATGTGATCCAGTGACATTATGATGTTTGAACTGAGAAGGTGAAAAGGCGGCGGGGTGGGGGGGTAGGGGTGTTGAGTAGGTCAATCACCCTAATCGATTCGAAATGTTGTCAATTACGGATATACGCAAGTCGGGGACTACCCTGGCTGACATTTTCAAAGCAAGTAAGTCACAAGTCGCGAACATGTCAAACCCCCATTTAATTGACACGATACGATATCTGTAACTACCCCCGAAAAATATACACAGACATAGATGAGATAGTCGAAATAACACCAGAGAGGTGGAATAGCTTTTAACTATATTACACTTTTTAAGATTGAATATACTACAACTAGCTATTTTAATGCGTCTACACCGCATGAAGTTATCTAAGTAACACGCGTATAGACCAATAACATTAACACAACTTAGTGAACGACATGTCGTTGGACAGTTGATTACTCTAACCATCTAATTGAACCACCCGCGAAACTGCTTCTATGACGGCGTAACAATCTCGCCACACTATAAATAAGCTGAGAACTAGCTCTCAATTCCTGTCCTTAAACACTAACATCTATCATTTAAGCCGGTTCAAATATATTTATTATGTTTTCAATTTGTACTTCATTCCTTTTTTAAAACATAAGTATTTACCGCTTCGTAGGAATTCACACTGTGTACTTCAATACTTGAAATTTAATAAAAGTTGTATTGGCGCCCAACGTGGGGCGACATCGGGCAATCAAAGATTTAAAATAGAAGACAGGTAAAGACTGTCGTGCTTTAACTGTGCACTAATAAGATGGCACTTCTGAGGTTAAATAATACAACTTAAATTACCATGGACTAATCTGATAAATGGCCTTCGAACTACATACATTTATATGAAACTGACACGAAGTACCTTGACAATGTCGAAAAACAATCACAGCTTATATTATGTATATATTTCTACGGAGACGAAAACAAACGTCTTGCATTAAACGATGGCGCATTAAAAATAAAGTTTCAATTAGTTCGTAACTGTAAATAAGAATATTTCATATTGTCATCTTGAATAATATATAGAATTCTGCTTTAAAACGTTTAAAATATATAACTCTCTACTACGTGGACATGCATATCATTTTAACATTAAAATTGTACTTATATTTTAAAGACAAATTTAGACCAACAACAAAAGAACTTCTCCTTATAACATTCCTAACAGAATTAAGACACAAAATTATAAATGTATAAAAAATAAAAGATCTATTACAGCGATAAATTAGGAATGAAATAAAAATTCTGCTAATAGATTCAAAACGTAATGTCCCAGTGTAAAATTAAAAGAAAATTATGTCAATCATAGATTAAATTAAATGACGCATTGCACTTTTTATGTAGAATGCGTCTTATATCATTAAACGTCAAGAAATTAAAATTACCAGCTTTGGTTAGAATATTATTTGGTTCCTAAATTCCTTTCGCGCTGTTTTCATATTTCCATTGTATTGAGGCGTACGATCAGCAAATTCATTTAAAACAATACCTTTAATAAATTCAATTTTTCATCCGTCATTTAAATGACGTTATGAACATAAAAAAACAATAACTTAATAATGGTAACATTTACAATGAAATCAATCTATCGCGAACGAAACGTAATTGGTGAATAATATACAAAAATAAAAATGTTATGGAATAGGAATTTTCCGTGATAGGACATATCACAATGGTACTTTTTTATTTATTACATCTTAAACAACTTTCCGCTAAGCGGCCTCGAAATAATTACTTAGTCATCACGATAAAAACATACAATATAGTAATAAAATGTTCAACACGAATATTATACATGCGTAAAATGAATATAGATAAATCTATTTTATTGTAAATATGACTATGGAATCGATACGGCACGCGCGACGCATTGGACATTGCACGGCCCCGACACACTTATTTGCGTGAACTCCTAATACGAATGTAAAAGAGTTCAAAATCGTGCGCCCCGCGTACAGTATCGAGAACTGCGTAACTACCCCCACAAAAAATTGAAACGAGAAAACAATGTATAATTACAACTACACTCAGGTAACTCGCGCCACTCCCCTAATGTTGGATACATATCGGACTCCTAGCCGCCGCGACGGCGAAACTAAACCACCGGCGTATGACTAGAAACAACTAGAATCTACAATACAACAACGAACTCGACGAGCTGATCGGATTGCGTCGATGTGTGGCTGAGACAAGTAGGCAGTGATAGGACTCCGCCCCCTAATGGAGACCGTACCGCAAACGCACAAGTACGTTCACACGATAAAACAGTTTTTTAATAACTTAAAAAGATAACTTGACGTGACACTTATAACTGCTAAAACAATCGAAATTTAACCCATTTAAGCGTTTAACATTATTTAGCACGTGCACGTATGCGTGTACGGTCCGCGCTCGCGAGCGGGTCCCTTACAAGTGACACAGTCGCCAGTCTACTGCATGAGGCCCGAGATGGCGTTGTGGCGAGTCCGTTTCAACTCCTCCTCTTGTATTTTCTGTTCGATGAGGTATTGGGCGTTGCTAATGGCGGTTTGCGTTCCGGTGATGGTGACTATACGGTTGCGTGTACCAGGCGCGAAAGTGCCCTTCTTGGATATTTGTATGTTCGCGCCCGACATTTGCTGGATCTCGACGAGGCTTCTCCCACCAGGGCCTGGAAATAGCAATGCGTCAATGATTTATCTAAAGCTAAAGATCAGGTGAACAATGATAAATGAATTCGAGTAAGCACTCTAATTTTTAAAGGAGCTATAAGAGCACTGAGTCCACCTGATGGTAAATGTATGCTGTGGGACATGGACAAAATGGTAGATGCGTTGTCATCTCTAAGGACTAAAATGGAATGCCTGAGCCGTCGTTAACAATTAAAAGGTTCGTTCCGGTTCTTTGAAACGAAACACAACTGGGTATTTGATACTCTAGTCAATTTAAATACTTTTTAAGAGATGTCAAAAAACCATAAATTCATAGTTTTTTCAGTCAAATAAGAATCATTTTTGTATGTTATTAAATAATAAAAATCTTATTTTACTCAAAATAGAAAATTGACAAATTTTTATAACGTTACTGAATGTGGCAAATTTTAACTATATGGTGTAGTAATGAATTATTTATGGAGGTCACTTGTCCAAGAGGGTTGGTTGGGTAGTTGACTTCAGTCCCAAGTACGCTAGTATTCTGTGAGAGCGTGATCCTCCCTCAGTCGTACCGACCCATTGTATTGCAGTCAATACAGCTGCAGCGTGGCTCTACCACGTAAACATCTGAGTGCGAATTGTCATCGGTGGAAACATAAACGTGGGTGGAGTTTGTCATTCTCGAGGTATTAGGAAAGTAAACATAAAACTATACATATTTTAGTGTGGCTTTGGATGTTCCTCCGAAGTAGATTCATGTCTGTGCTCTTAACACTGGGACACAGTTAAGAATTCATTTTATTAATCATCCTAAAGTCTACTACTGAACATGGGCCTCACCTTACATTGCTTCAGACTAAAATATCCCCCATTTGACAAAATTATTTAAAAATGATAACGAAAACAGCCAGTATGTTGTTGCTGCGGTCTTACTTTTTATTATAATATTAAAAATTAGTCTCCAAATCAACTTAAACAAATTAAACAGTGTGTTTGTTCCTAATGTTAAAATTTTAGGTGCTTTTTAACAATGTAGCAAAATGATCAAAAAAATGTGTAGACAAAAAAAATAGACCTAGGGTATGTTAAAAAACTTTAACTTGACACATGAAGACCTAAAATCAATATTGGTACAATGTCAAAGTAGGTACGGTAGAAGAGAAAATCGCTTGCACTCACCGAGTATGGCGCCGACGATGACCTCGGGGATCTCCACATTCTTGGAGTCCTTAGCGCCGGCGTCGGCCGGCGTGGGGCTCTTGGAGAGCGGCAGCAGCGAAGCCGAGGGGAACCCGGCCACTCCCCCCACCCCGCCGACGCTTCCCACTCCGCCGACGCCAGCCGACAGCGAAATCGGCGCCACGGCTGGGGGGCGAAGCGCCTCGAATGCAACCTCCGCGAAACGCTCTAACGAGCCGCCGCGCGCGCCGCCTGCGGGACGTCACGCTAGTCACGCCGCGTCACGTCGCGTCACGTCGCGTCACGTCGCGTCACGTCACGCTCGTCACGCTCGTCACGCCGCGTCACGCGCGCCACGCAGCGGCCGGGAGGTTTAGTGGTGCGGCGCGAGGTGCTGACACTTACATTAGAACGTTTCGCGCTGTTGCGGACAGAGTGACGAGTTAGCGTGCTGCCCGCAACGCCCGCACAGCGTGCCGCGGTCACGTCACGTCACATCGCGTCTTTACGTTTACGTGACGGATGATGCTTTTGCACGTCCCCATCAAATACATTTTCTTTATTTAAATTTCGCGATTTTATTTAACATAATATGTTTGGACAATCTATCAAATTTAACCTATAAATCGATATACGATCGATTTTTTTGCAATCGACAAATTCAAATAGAACCTATAAATTGTTATTGCCCTAAAATGTTTTTTTAAACATTTTAGCCGATCTATATTTATTTCACTTATGTTTGGACGACGTTTCAAATCGAACCTATACATAACCTATAAATCGCTACACGTTCGATTTTTTTTGCAAAAAAAGATCTTTCCCAAAATGTTAACCACATAAAAAGGAAACATTTTAACGGTAAATACAATATGCATAACCAATAAACTATTTAAATATCAAAATACCATTGCCAATAAAACAACTAGCGTCATAAAAAATTAGTGAAAAATAACAGAATCGTACAAAAGCATAACCCAAAATGTTCAATTGGTGACGTTTTATTCATAATAATCGATGAAATTTTGAGTAAATCAGTGCCGAATGAGTTCCAGTCTGCTATCACGGCGGCGCTGTGTAGCGGTTTTGCGGAAGAAAGAGACGAAAGGTCGAAAGAGCAATTTTATGTACATTAAGTGAAAACGGGAATACTTAATGTTGATAAAACTCTGTACCACAAATTATTTGTTCCTTTATATAATATGTAATATCATAACAATGGATATTGAGATACAGATTAAAAAACAATCATAAGGAAATTCATTTCTAGTTAATATAGTGGACTATTAATTTCATGTTTAACTTCCAGTTTTCTAATTCTTATTTATTTGTGCTTTATTGCAACCTTATCAAATAAAAGATTACAAAGGGCGGATTTAATACCTATTGGTATTCTTTACTCAACCCTGGGTGTAATGTGAATTAGTGGCAAATGCAATTAATTATTTGAAATTTTATCTACTAGTACAATATCTACTAGTTTTGATAGCCAATATATGATGAAAGAGCTAAATATTATATACATTATATTTTTTTGCTTTATGTTAAGAACTAGCAAAAAATTGACAATCTTTATACGAACACCTGTATGTCGCCATATTGTTTAAAAATAAAATCCCACTTGTGACACTAAATTAAAATGAAGATAAAAGAAAATAAGTAATGGTAATCAAAATCATCCCCAATGAAGGTTGTATTTCCATTATTACTTATTATATATTTGGTTGTATAATTGTCACATTATGTGTGTTATACAGGGTTATTTTGCAATAAAAATATCATTAGCTATATATTTAAACTTAAGTTTAAGGTCCGTCTAGGATCATTTAAATTAGAGGTGAACTTATTTGTCACGCATGTGGTAACATTCTTTATTTCATTATGTCATTATCATTGAAATGTTGCGTTTTAAATCAAAGTTTTTCGATTTCTAGTGTATGTACGTGTATATTAACAAAACAATGCCACAGTCCTGTGTTTTTACACATTTGTAGCTTTTTCAATAATTGTTCATATTTTAGGAATATCCGAAGTTTGGTTTGTTTCTAATCTTATTGTGTTATAAAAGGCTGTGTTATTAATATAAAATATTATTTCAGAAAATAATATTAATCTTTACACTTTTATAACTAATTAACTTCCCCTGTCATGAAATCTGTCAAATGTTTCATGACTTCTTAAGTGGTGTCGCCTTGGGGGCACAAAAGTCGTGGATTAATTAAAATTAAACGGAAAAAATATAACATGTTAAAGTATAACATTTGCAGAAGGAACGAGTTATATCAACAATAATAGGTAAAATTGAAGGTAAATAGATTTTGGTATTCTGTTTCAAATTGCTCTTTCTATAAAAAATGTGTCTAAGTTCAAAATGTTAGCGTATATAAAAAGACAGTTACATTTATTGAATAAATTATGTAACATAAAAATATAATTTGCATTTTTTTTAAATAGGCAAAGGTATAAACACTATACAGCCAGTAAATAATCACAAAAATATTGCAGTTTTCCTATGCCAAGAAAAAACCATAATCATCGTTCCTGACTGATATATTTGATAAAATTAATAACATCTCTTTTGTGTTTTGTTTTTATATTTTTGTTTATTTATATATTATGTATTTATTGTTTTGTGAAAGCCAAGAAACGAATGACTTCATGAATTAAATATGTTCCATTTCGTAAGTCTAATATTCCATCTGCATATATTTTTTTCATATAGAAGAGGGGGCAAACGAGCATGCGGCTCACCTGATGGTAAGTGACTACCGCCGCCCATGTACAACCGCAACACCAGGGACGTTGTCGGCCTTTTAGAAAGAAGTAAGCTCTTTTCTTGATGGTCCCTATGTCGTATCACGTCGTATCGTATGGTAAACAATTCCACAGAGAATATATTTATCTTGGTTTAAAATTTCTGTTTTTATATACGCTAATATAATGTTTTCCGACACAAGCTTGTTAGACATGTATTGCCGATAGGATGATATGAAAAAAAGCCATGTTTTGAAATTTCGATACACGATAGATAGGTAAAGAAATTTTAAAAAAATAAACCAATCTCAAAAAGCCAATTGTGTTAAGTAAAATCAGCAATACAATATACATTGCAATATTTGCATGCGATCACAGATATTCTTTAGACGATCAACAATTTTTTTAAACCATTAATTGAAGATAAATCAACACAATAAAGTTTAAAATATACACATTTCTTAAAATATAAGTGATTGATGGAATCTGTGAAAATGACCGTAAGGTTACATAAAAATTTGATGCGATTGTGAAATAGTGATCGTTTGCTTCATACATTACTAAAAATAAATATTTTATTACATTTTTGAAATGTTTACTAAATCTACAAGCAAGGCAACAATATGCTACAAAAGCGATTTTACATTTCACTGAAATGAAATTTTCTCATATCAAATTCTCATCAATTGTTGTTCGTCTCATTTAATAATATAATTAATAAATAGTTTAAACATTAAATAATAGACCTTGACCGCGTTTTATTTAACATTTTTAAATAGACTTAAATAAACGAAATTGTTTTTTTTTTTAATGTGTAACAATGCGTTTTTCGCTAGTTAACCTTTTTTTATTTAACTAAGGTACGTGAGGGTAATATCCTTAAGCTTTGCTGCCTTACAAAACCAGAACTAGGAGAACTAGGACAAACACAAATAATAATATATTAAGAAAAAAAAGCTTTGGCAATAACTAGAAACACAATATTAAAATGGACTAAAACTTTTACTAGTCTCAACTGTCAAATTGCCGTCGATAAAGCAGCGCCCTTTTGTCCCTTTATTATTTGATTGACTGATGCAGAGCTATCGTATCACAGAAACATCTATGCAAACAAGCCTGTAGTGTTTGAGTTATAAGAAAGTGACCAGTTGACCAATATTATTACCCTCACGTGCTATATTCTTAAACATTTATCCATAAATTTCAACCAAATCCAATAATAATGGAAATTAGTTTCTAATTTTATTTAAATTAATTCAATTATTATAATGGCGTATTTCAAGATCTCTAATTATTTAGACAAGCGAAAAATATTTTGTTTGCTTAGTGTACAATCAAAACCTTAATTATAAAACGCGATCAAATAACCAATATGTAAAGAAAAAAAACAAACAAAGCGTGAAAACCCTTGAGTCATCCAAGAAATCAAAAACGATTCGAGTTAATCACGTGAGAGCCAATGTTCCAAGAAAGATATTTTATGAAGCGTTAAGAAGAAAATTTAGAATTTTGAAGTATACGTAATAAATTGATCCCGACAATTTTTTGACTTCGACGTTTTTGATACATCTTTTACAAATACACGTTTTTATTTTATTAAATATGAAATAATATACTGAAAAAAGTTTTAAGACATTTTTGTGAGTTATCGTAACTTAAACCTTATAAAGCAGACACAGATACCAATTTGAATTTTATTTATAGTATACCAATAGTATTTTGGGTTCTAATGGGCTTTATCAAGTAATTCTAAATAGTCATGTGAATTAATATATGGCCATTTCTTAATGACACAGTCTTGTTAATTATTAACTACTTTGTTGGAATGTTTCGACATGCCTACGTAATCCATGCAATGTTTCCACTTTTTTAATCTGATTTAAACGTAGTTTATTAAAATAACCACTAAATAATTTGTCTTTGTTTTAACGAAATAAAATGAATCTTGTCTTTTATTTACTATTCACAATAAATTCGTCTAGTCGTTTATTTTATTACATTTTGACTATCACTAATATAATATAACGATGAACAGTTACATGAGATTGTGAAAGAAGATTTCGACATTTACATTTGAGGAACAACACTCCAGTCGTATTTCGTTACTGTGATTAGAAGGAAATGCGGGTGGGGTTTTCTACATACAAACGCTCTCACCTGGTTCCTTTCTGGTTTATGACCTTATAGTGATGAGTTTACAGTAAAATAAATATAAAACTCTTCTATGTCCCTATGTTTTCCTTTTTGATGATACATTATAATCACTAAGAACCGTTACAAATTGCTCAAAATTGCCAATTTAGATCGCTGTCAACAAAGGCCTAGTATTCAAATTTGATAACTAAAACTGAAAAAAGAAAAAAAAAGTGAAACAAAACAAATTGGTTATAGAGAGCCAAACCTCGAATTATGCCTTTTTATTTAGGCTATTCAGTCGGTTCTGCAGTTGTCCTTATCAGATGCCGAGCGCTCGCAGCACGAAAGCGATAGTTTCTTCAAATACCTAATTGTCAATAGTCTATCGGCCCACATTTCCTCTTAAGATAAATACCTATAATATATATACCTAATAATATATAATATAATAATAACATGTTAGAGACAATTCAAAAAGTATTTGCATCGAATAAACGAATAATCCTTAAATTGCATTAAATTTGACATTTTTAACGAATTAAACTCATATGTTTTAAATAGGATGGTTATAATTAAATTAGATTTAGATACAGATTTGATTAAGTTCCCCCTGAGGAAGATGCGCGTGATCATTGTGAATTAGTTTTTATCAGGTATTCTTTACAGTAATAACAACAGGTACATAAACAATTTACATTATATTTTGCAATTCAATAACACCATTCATAATAAACGAATAAATATCAATTACGTATGTAAAAAAAATGTATTAGCATTAATTTAAAATTAAAGACAGAACAGAAACAAAGCGAAATTAATATGTAATCCGTTTCAATAAAGTCTTAAATCAAATGACAACGCATTACGTGCGACCTTACAATAAATAAAATGCAACACAATTAGATGAGTCGGTGCTAAGCGCGTGAGACTACGTAATACACTAGTAAGAAAGAAATCCATTTAAACGAAAAATGTATATACACTAGTCATAAAGTTTATATTCCATTGCTTGCTACGTATGTACATTCTGGAAACTAAGACATCGAGTTAGTTGGAAGCAAGGTCAAGTTTGTGATGGATTTGTGTCGACTATCATAAAATTGTATGGTGGCTATGCTTCTGTTTCTTAATAGTATGCATAAACAAACACTTTTAAATAATAAATTATATGTAATTTGTTAACACTATAAGATGCATAATATACAAAATGTCAAAAGGCGTTTTCATACGAGTATGAGCGTCAAGTATTTATTCTTTTTTTAAATTTTTCAATTTAAATCTTGTACAAGATTAGGATAATGAAAAATAAGCTCACGTTGTATAAAGTATAATATAATAATAATGAACGTTTTTATTCCTTGACTGGATAAAATATCATGTTTGCCAATTGTGAAGGATACCGATTAAATAACTACATTATTAAATATATTTGTCTATAGTTAGCTTCGAACGGTTGTCGTAATCCGTTGTGCTATAATTGTATTGGCGTATAATAAATTCATTGCCACTCTATATATTATGATAATAATTTGAGTAGGAACATTGCTATTGTGTTATCTAAGAGCATCTAATAAACATGTTGTATTTCAGTATTATGCCAAGTGACGAGCCTCGCAGAAACGGCTGGAATTTCCGTACTTGATTGGTTTGTGAGGCAATGTGTTTTTATACAAATATAATATTTGTATCAAAACATATGCCGTTTCAGTGCATAAATAATCTTATTTACAAAGGGTATATATACGTTTTTTTTTTAATATTATTTATTAAATATTTGATATAAATAAAATATGTATATGTAAAAATGAATTGTAGATATATTAGAATTTGAAATACTTATACTAACCTAAAGCTTATTTAATTTGTCTTGTACTTGTTAGTCTTACTGTTATTATTAAAAAAAAACGCCCTTTGTTAATGTAAGGTGTAAGTTCGGCAAATTTTGGTACACGGACAAAGTAACAAAGTACAGGCATAAATCATAGGAACGAAATACGATTCGAAAGTTATTTAAGTAATATAAAGACGGTCGAGACGGTGGACTGTCTTAATTTAAAATTATAATTTCAGTAACATATTTCAAGGTTTTTTCAACGTCCGCGTTGTATAGGAGTTAATATCTATATTATAGTTTATAGTTCGTGTTAGCGATTGATCTAAATGACAAATATTATATATGCTATGGTATTGAATACGATTTTGAATTAATTTAAGAATTCATGTATTTTAAGCCAGACATAACAGCAAGTCTTTGGTTTTATTGTAGTGATCTTGCGCTACTTCAATCATCCGAGGTCCACGTCCACATTATACTCATACAATTCAGTTCAAAAGGGGGAAGCAGGCGTGAGATTGTAGTGTATAGACACTTCGTGTATGGAGATCGTCGTCTAAGCCAAGTCGGTCGAAGTATACGCATTTTGCATGTCACAGTAACGAAATACGATTAGAAATTAATTTAACAAATGTGGTCCTTCGAGCCAGATATTAGTCTTTGGTAGAATTATAAGGAGGCCGTGGCTAATTGAACCGCCAGACGTCTAGGTCCTTGGGGCAGTCGTAGAGCTTGTCGAGCGAGCGCAGGTAGTAGAGACACTCACCGAGGCCGACCTGGCCGAGCGGGCCGAAGACGGCGGGCGAGTCCTGCGCGGGCAGCGGGAAGTAGGCGGCCGACAGCGGCGCGGCCGGCAGCGCGGCGGGCAGCGCCAGCCCCAGCACGCCGTGCTTCACCAGCAGCGCCAGCGCCGCGCCGATCTCCGAGATGCCCGCCTCCGAGTAGCCCGCCTGCCGCAGCGCCACCTGCCGACACCAACCATCCTTCATCACTTTACTTCAACTTCACACAACACGCCGGATTGCTACTTCACTATTAGTTTAAATAATAATTGTTTCAAGTAAAGACATAAAGACATAAAGACATTTATTCCGACACTTCATATTACAATGACAAATGAATAAACAAAATTAATACGAATAAGAATAAAATAATAATAAAAACAATTAAAACACAAGAAAAATGAATAAACAAAAAAAAATAGAGGATATAACAACAATTCATGACTTAATAATCGAAACAGATGAAGTGGCGGAAGGGACCGCCTCAGCATAAGCCGCGGGATAGCGACGCTGATTTTCAGTCGGCCCCATACGGTCCTACGGAGACCGTGCCGTAAGTGTCGACATTAAGCGAGTAGTAGATACATATGACAATAACAACTGATGAATGACAATAACAAAATAGAAAATGCGTATTGTATAGTTATGCTGAATGTAAGTTACTGAACGCTACGTTAGATGTGACGGGAACATCATATAATTTAACAGTGTATATTATAAAATCACTAGCTGGCCAGGCAGACGTTGTTCTGCCCTTAGCGGCGAAACTTTGTACTATAAAAATCCTTAAATTTGCAATAAAAAAAATTGAGGGTCACTTATCGGGATAAAAACTATCCTATGTCTCAAGCTGGACCAAATTGCACAGAGTGTACAAATTTGGGGTGAGATTTTGTGAATTAACTGCCTGCGCATGTGAACTATTAATAGAAACGGTGAGGCAAGTGATCCGATAGTCATGTGAATCTCAAGATAATGTGTTTGCTTAGGCGCATCGTCATCAACAGTCTGCTGACTCAAGCTGAAAACAAAATCTCCCATAAACTTAGCGCAGTGTGCCGAATCGAAATATTGTGAAGAAGAGTGATATAAAGAATAATTTCTTATTATTTGATACTAGCAAAAGTACAATCGTACGAGTCCAATACCAAAGAAAAAAAGGTCATACTATAATGCTAAATTATTATAAATGCTACTTTTTTATTACTTGACACTGCCAAAAGGATAACAGTACGGAGTCCATAACCAAAGAAAAAAAAAGGACGTACCTTGATGTGGTCAAGCGTGTGCTGCGTGAGCGGCGAGGGTGGTGGTGTGCCGGGCGGCGCCAGCGACAGTGACAGCGACAGCGCGCCGAGCCCCGCGCCACCGTTCACCAGCACCGACCCCACAGACCCCACGCCCACACCCACGCCACCCACTCCGCCCACCGACCCGCCCAGCGCGTGGCTCTGTGGGTACAACATTACCGGTTACGTGCTTGCACGTTATGAGGGAGAGATGGAAAAAATGTATAGAAAGTAATCACAATTTGTACTACTACTACACTACTTCTATATAGTATTACGCTGTAATTTAAAGAGACACCGCACAGTCGAATATTATAAGATATGAGACATAGTACTAAACTCCTTAAAAGGTTTAGCAGATATTTTTATTATGATATGTTTAATTTGTTCTAAAATTTATTTTCATACTTTGTACTATATTTTCTCTATCTCTTTTTACAAATATAATAACCCACTTCAGATAAGTCTTAAAAAGTTGCTTTTTCCTATAAACAACTAAAATAAGATATTTTTTTACAAATACTAGACTTTTATCGAATTATGACGGTTGCATTTAAATGGAAGAGAAAGATCTGGTATTTTGATTTATGCGTCACGCATAAATCAAAATACCGACGCATAAATTGATTGGTCGTGAGTGTATGAATGTTTAGTCATTCATCAATCATCTATCAGTCAGCGTACAGCACGGCACAACAGAAAATACGTTGGGTTAAAGTACTAATATGAAACGGAAAGAGGTAAATACGAGTATATGCAATAATCTTGATACTTTTGCCGTTGTTACGGCAGAAGGAAACTAAAACCAGAACTGGGAAGCAATATCTTTCTATGAAGAGATCAAAGTTAATATATCGTGGTTACCAATCCGCCTGCCAAAGGTGACGTGTGTTCAGCAGTGGACTTTTGATAAGTTGTAATAAATGAAATGACATGAATTTCGCATTAAATTAATTCTAAGTCTCAGAACTATAATGTAATGGAGAGTTGCAAACGAGACGAGTGCTACCACTTGAACACGCTCACAAGTTTCTCCCGCGCCTATTTGCGTAGCGTTTTAGCTCTGATATTTGTATTATTAAACCAAACTTATTACTATTATACTATGATTTTTATTCTGTCCAAAATGTAAACCCTGTGAGGCAATCTAAGACGGAAATTAATAGTAATTATTCGGTCCACGCGAAAGGTTTTTAGAGCACATATCCTCCGAAACATTAAAAGTTAAAATTGTTTTAAACTTATGCAGAGTATATTAAATTTAAATTAGAATAAATCCTTGTCAGGAAAAGTGACAATGACTTTGACTCATACTTTATTTTATATAAGATCTTGTTGCAATAAGAACTAAAATATTTGAGAACTCTTAAAATTTTTTTTTCTATTTTATATTTTTTTTTTGCTTTGATAAACGATAAGCTACTTGTAATAATAAAAATATTCCTTTAAGAATGTAAATCAATTGTCAATTAATGGTTCCTGTATTCTCTAAGTGTAAATGAATTATTTGCCCAAAGTACTTCTATTGAAAATTATACTTTATTTCATAGTAAATAAATTTCAGATTCCAATTGTCAGGAAAGCGTAAGGATTACGACTTTTAGCCCGTATCAGAACCATGTTAAGCGCTTGTGCATCTGTTATGAGCGTGTTCAAGCTGTCACCTCGGTCACCTCAGTGGTGGGCACGGCGTACGGCGAGCCGGTCGGGTTGTAGTTGGCGACGGGACCCGCCACGTCAGCGTACGACACGTTCGGACACGAACCGGACTGCGGATCGTCCACAACCTTCTGCAGGATCATGAGGCACGCTTTCTTATTGTTCTCCTTTTCACCTGGAAGGTGAGATACACAAAAAATAGATATAATTAATACTTATAAAATTCAGTGTCTTGGAGATCTCACCCAACTCTTACTAATGTACTTGCCTCAATGCAACACTGTCACAAATAAACGTGATGTTAAACACCGATATCTTGGGATATCGGCTGTTTGTGAACATGTTCAGGATCGCTCCCACCATTTAAACCGATAAATAGACCATAAATATTTGCAAAAATACATCGATAATAAGTGAAGCTATTAAATTTTTTAAAACATTCTCATTTTAATAGAGAACATGGCTGGATGTTACCATTTGCTTGATACCGTAATGACCTTATGAATAATAAAATTATATGAAAACCACTATACCACTGTAAAACTTGTAACTTTCATATATTGTGAGCTCATCCTACGTATATCAAACGGAAAATAATAATTAGGAGCTAACAGTAGCAGTTCCTTCATGACCAGTAAAAAAAATCATTTTTCATTTGTTAGAGCTTACCAATAAAGCCTATACTACTCAACATACGCCTCCTCTTCGATTGGCTTTTAGGGGGATATTTGCCATAGTTACCACGCTTGGCAGGAAGGTTGGCAACCGCAGTTTTTCATTTATTAGTTGTTATTAGTAAGACGCTACTGCCCATGTCCTGGATTTGTACTCTCTGCCGCCGCTCACGACACCCACGGTCCACGCGACGATATACGGTAGTGGTAGTGGACATTCTTACACCGTCACTAAATAGAGAATTGAACGCAATAAAATTCACAAAGGGAAGATGCATTCAAATTCTAAAAATAATTAATAATTCAATTCTTCATTCAAATTCATTCGCGTTCATATAATAAATAATTATCAGATGATGATGCACTCACCCACTACCGTTATGCACCTCTCCTGAAGCGAGAGCTCCTTGGCCTTCTGCGAAATCTGTACGTAGCTGCCGCTTTGCTCCTTGATCTGCTTGATATAGTTACCGCCCTTGCCGATAATCATGCCGGCGGTGGAGTTCGGTACCAGGATTTTGACCTGTAAATTGGCGCGAAAATAACATCAGTCGGTCATCAGGAGAACTTAAACGTAAAGTTGTAAAACTTTTAGTGACCCGTTGAAAGGAAAAGATTTCCATACAACGGTAGCTGCAAAAGTGTCAAAGTCATGACCGTAACTTTTTATACTGGTAAGAAAGTTTACATTAATTTACGTAGTGGAGACACGCTCAGCTTGACAGAGGAAGAGCGATGCACATTATACCAGCTTAAAATAGTAGCATAATGATGCCATGTCTCGTATAGTGAGTGACGGGAACCAGAGACCATTTTTACTGGTACCAAGACATTCCAATTCTAACGTAGTCCCCCGGGTTAACAATAATTTTGCATTTAGAATAGAGCCATGGACTGTATGCTCGTTGTTTGACATCCATACATACACAGAAATAGAAATAGATTGTAAATAATACTTATTGAAATCATCGTTATGTTTTATTTACTCGTATCACTGGTTCGAAAAATACCTCTGCCCTGGGAATAACCATTAAGAAACCCAGCGGGAATTTTTTTTTTGAAAAATGTAGACTACAAATAATATATACTTATTTATTTTATATTTCACAAAGAATATGTTACACAATTAACTACACAAAATAAATAAGAAATAACTTGGTACCGATCACTTGATTTCCAGGGGTTACATTCAGTCAAAAAAGTATCGGCAATGGATGATTTGTTTATGGTTCTAAATTCAATATATTTTTTTTGTTGTTTGATTGGTACAACTGTTTTCCATTTTGGCGCGGAGTTTGAGTCACATCTCTTATTTAGATTAAATACAGTGCTGTTTTTAGTTATATCATATCTAGTGTGTATTGCGAATTTCACAATGGACAAAAACATCCAACAAAGAGATTGCCTTTAAATTTTGCATCGCCAATGAAATTTCATGTTCGGAGTCACTGAAAATGTTACAGAAGGCTTACGGTGATTCGACTTTATCAAAAACTCGTGTTTATGAGTGGAACAAACCGTTCAAAAGCGGTCGAGATGTGATGGAAGATTTAACTCGCTCTGGTAGGCCATCAACGTCTGCAACTGTAATTAACATCGCAAAAGTGAAGGAAATAGTGACTGAAAATCCTCATTCAAGTTTGAGAGAGATAGCCGCCGAACTTTCTATGTCTCACGAGTCAATCCGTACTATTTTAAATAATCTCTTAGGTATGAAACACGTTGCAGCTAGGATAGTCCCAAAAGACCTGAATTTTCTCCAAAAACTCAATCGCAAAATCAAATAAAAGAGTTGCAGAGGACATGCTAGAACCAGCCAGTTCTCGGTACTAGTGAGGAGAAGTGGGTTTACGAGTTTGATATGCAAACTAGTCAACAAGCTTCGGAGTGGCGCCTTCCAACTGAACCGAAAGTGAAAAAACCATACCAAAGTCGATCAAAAGTCAAAGTCATGTTGACTGTTTTCTTTGACTATCGCGGTGTTGTTATGCACTCTGAATTCTTGCCGGGAGGTCAAACGATAAAAAAGAATATTATTTGAGCGTTATGCGGCGTTTAAGAGCAAATTAGACGAAAAAGGCCAGATTTGTGGAAAGAAAATTCTTGGATTTCTGGCACCACGATAATGCGCCTTCATACAAGGCCATCATTGTAAACGAATTTTTGACGAATAATTAAAAATTTTGTAAAATAAAAAAAGAATCATCGAAATCGGTTTACCCAGTAACAAGTTATAGAGGTAACACATAAAAAAAACATATAGTCGAATTGAGTACCGTCTCCTTTTTGAAGTCTGTAGAAAACTCGACAAATACCATCGATCAACCACCTTATTCACCAGATATGGCTCCAGCAGACTTTCTTTTCTTTTTCCTAAATTCAAATTACCACTTCGTGTGTGGTACCCGTTTTCATTCGGTAGAAGACATAAAGGAGAATTCGAAGCGAGAATTGATCTCAATTCCGGAAAAAGCATTTAAAAATGTTTTGATGATTGGATTATTCGTTGGAGAAAGTGTATCGTTTCTGAAGGAGCATACTTTCAAGGTGATAAAATAAACTTGTATGAATAACTAACATTTTTGTGTATTATTGATCTTTTCCCGGTACTTTCTTGACAGAATAGTCATACATATACAATATCCATACATATTAAAAAAATATTTGCTTTAAATCCTGAACTGTAATATATACTTATACGCATAAACGCTTAAAACGCCGTTAAAAGTATTTTTTGTATTTTATTTGTACAACTCTACACTATATATTTTATAAGTGGTAGAACCATGCTGCAACTATATTAGTAGTATAGTTGTAGCACGAATGGGTCGGCTCGACCGGGGAAGGACCACGCGCTCACAGAATACCAGCGTAAAATGGCAGCTTGACACTGCTGTGTTTAGTATGGTGAGTGTAGAGAACCGGAGACCCATTTTACTGGATAAGAGGCATTCCATCTTAGCCCTCACGGGTGACGACGCATCTGCATTTTGAGAAATTCTTTATTGAGGATAAATATAGATGTCTATGGGTCACAGCAACCACTTACCATCCATCAGGTGGACTGTGTGCTCGTTTGTCCCTATCCTATAAAAAAAACACTAAAGCCTACTGTCTGTTTATGTAACTTATTCAAATAAATAGTCATGTAAAATCGTTTTCGCACGTTACAGCCTTTCAAAGTCATACACAGCTGAACATAGGCGTCTAGAATGTTCGCCATAGTTGCCACGTTTGCAGGTCAATTTTGTGGCCAATTCACTCCATTTCTAGTTGTTATAGGAAGACATTGCTGCTCATTTTCTTTTTCAGTTTCCCTCTGTCATCTCTTACAACATCCACAGGATGGTGGATATTTTTACACCGTCACTAAACTCAGGTCAGTTTTGCATGTAGGCAAAAAGCAACAAAAAAAGTTTAGAATTTAGACAAAACGCAACATACGCTTAAATTTACAATGTGACCTATTTAAAGGGTCCAAAAGTATAAAAATAAGCATATTTTCGTTGAAGGCCTACCGTTTCGTTCACATGTGAATTTTTAATATGCTATTTTCGTACGTTGTCGCTGTGTAAACAGTCAAGTCATCAAGCAATCTCTTTGAGTTTGAATAGGACATTCCCTTATATGGGAGCGAAGGTTTTCTGTTTGTATGAACGAAGAGCAAATTTTATGCTTAAACCTGGCTTAAAATCCCTTACTTAGTACAATAAAATGTTGGGACAAAATATAGTAGTTACTGACGGCCTTAAAGTTCTTAACAGTCTGGAGGCTTCTACGGTTCCTACGGCGCCACAATTTGAAGGCAAATTCGCATAGATCTCGACGAGATACGCCGAAAAATTAAAATATTTTTTTCGATATCTCGCATAGTTTCCGAGATATCGATACTCAAAAATCGAATACTAAAACCGAATCAGCACGCGCCAACTCCATGTAGTCTTATCTGCCCCACCCCTAGGGTAGCAAATAGGCCCTGTGCGAGCCGTAAAGGCTGAGGCTGGCAATAAGCCAAAACTGCGGAGATGAGCATGGGTGCCTGCGGTTTGGTACGCAAGGGCGAAGGGACTGCACTTCCCACAGCGCCGATGCAGTTGCAGAAGTAACTTTTGAGTATCGATATCTCGAAAACTAAGCAAGATATCGAAAATTGTCCTCAAATCGTGGCGCTGTAAGAACCGTAGTCGTGCCACAGTCTGCAAGTAACTATATCAAGTATCAACTACCAATTTAAGTTCTATTACGTCGTACGCGCAGTTCAAGATGTTTTTTTTATTAAAGTAAGGTGGAACTGGTGGTAGGGAGATGCTGTGACCCATAAACACCTTTATCTAACACTAGCGATCCGTACCGGCTTGGTGCGGGTGATTTCTGGATCTCGACAATAGCGCCACCCATCGGGTCCAATTGTGAATATAAACCACCCACACAAACAAATACAAAAATTTCATCAAAAATTTTCCAGCCGTTTATGGGGTTCAGTCTGGAGTTTAGAAGAGTTCAGTGACAAACGCACGTACAGAAGAACTGTACATTATGTTACCGATCCGTCTCAGATTCGTACGGGTGATTTTTGGACCTGGACGACAGCACTTGAATGTTTTAAGTCTAGGTGAATTGACCGCGGATTCCATTCTAAGGGTTTCGGGGTTAAAATAACGAACAAAAACAATTTAAAATTAAAAGTTATCCTCTAATACAACAAATACTGTCATCCAGATCGAATTTCGGTCACGACGGACAGTCTTATCGGAGACTAGCCATATGAGCAGGACAGGATTATAGTGCCCGAGTGAATGCTCAAGTGCACTCTCTATTCCCTCGCTCTCAGTCCGATGGGACGGTATTATATGATACGACCGGTGAGAGATCTGGCGCAGGGCCATCGGCTTTACGTGCTTTTATAAGTGGTAGAGCCATGCTGCAGCTATATTAGTAGCATAGTTGTAGCACGAATGGGTCGGCTCGAGAAGAAGGACCACGCTCTCACAGAATACCAGCCTTAAATAGCAGCTTAACGCTGCTGTGTTTCGTGTGGTGAATGTAGAGAACCGGAGATCCTTTTTACTGGAAAAGAGGCATTCCATCTTTGTCCTCACTGCTGACAACGCATCTGCATTTTGATTCGCAAACGAGGATAGATGTAGATGTCTATGGGCCACAGCAACCACTTACCATCGGATGGACTGTGTGCTCGTTTGTCATCCTATCCTATATAAAAAAAAACACCGTCAACTTCCTGCAGAGTATTTCTCGACAGAAAAGCCCAATAACAGGTTTTGACTCGGCCCGGGATTCGAACCCGGGACTTCGTGATCAGTAACCGCGTTTAGCACTACTACTACTGGACCGACGTGGCTTTCAAAAATAATAAATCGACACATGCAGAGGTAGATTCTTAATATTTCGTAATGAGTGAATTATCTCAGAGAACATAAATCATAAACCCGTATGCCGATGCGGAAAACCGCGGTTAAGCGCATTTGAAAACTAGTGCACGACCTTGCTACGTAATACTGGTAATACGTCGATATTGCTCTATGTAAAAAAACTAGGATGTTCAGGTAAGAACTATAAAATTAAGGATAAGAGGTGGTTTTCGACTAACTTCTTATGCCCAATGTAATAGAAAAGTAAAGTACCTAGTAACAGGAGAGCAGCGTTGAAAAAATGTATCTCTTTTATTACGTGGTAGTGCAGCTATATTAGTAGTATAGTTGTAGCACGAATGAGTCGGCTCGACCGGGGAAGGACCACGCTCTCACAGAATACCAGCGTAAAGTAGCAGCTTAACGCTGCTGTGTTTCGTATGGTGAGTGTAGAGAACCGGATACCCTTTTTACTGGCAAACAGGCATTCCATCTTAGTCCTCACGGGTGACAACGCATCTGCATCTTGAGTCTTTATTGCGGATAGATGTCTATGGGTCACAGTAACCACTTATCATCAGGTGGACTGTGTGCTCGTTTGTCACCCTATCCTATAAAAAAAATCAAATTAAAAGCGTGTAACACACAACTGAATACTGAATATAGAAATTAATAAATACTGGATTATTTTGCAATAACCGGCCAAATTTGCAGAGAGTAATATAGGCAAATGGTGAAGAAAAATTAATTAGAAAAATTCTCAAACATTCTGTCCTTTTTATCTATTAACTTCAAAATGCGTGGTAATGCATTATTTTAACTGATTTTACTGTACACGGTACACACACACACATAAGAAAGGGTCGATCGGTAGGAAAAAATGATTTTGCCCATAAATCATATTATTCAATTTGGATAATTTCAAATAAAAGTAGAAGCCTTATTTACTTGTATTTTCAAAAACTACAATAACAGTAAATCATTATTTATATATTTGAACTTAATTTTAAAAATTGGCTACTCTTTGAAAAATAACCCTGTATAATGATCATAGATATGAATGATCTTCTAGAGTGACAGCCTCGTACCGTTGTGTAGGGCGGCCCTCTACTAGGTGAAGTGACGATCTGGTAAGAGACGCAGCAAGTTCATGCATGCAGGTGGCTCAGAAACGGTTTTGTGACATTACTTGGACGAGAACTGTGTTCAGGAGTGGGCTTGTGTAAGCTGTAATAAGTATGATAGGGATACATGGATACCATTACAGCATATCAAGTCCCCTGCTGAACATAGGCTTCCCCCACAGATAGGGATAGCTTCATAGGGAAAATATATCCTAAATAGGTTTGTTATATACTCTTGATAGGTAGCTAACCCGCCCGCCCTATAAGGCAATCTATGGGGTAAGCCTATGTTCAGCAGTGGGCTTTGGAAAAGTAAATTAGTATATTCTATATTCAACTGCATTCGATCGATTTAAAGAATCGGCAGCATAGACAATGTACAGCATAATGTGGTAATTCCAACTTGCACAGATGTGCAATAAATCACACGTGCTAGTTACGACTAGCTACATACTCTGTTCTAAACATTAAAATAGGCTAGTGTTGTGAGGTCGCGGACTATGTAGTTCTTATATGTGTTATTAATGAAAAAGTTTGTATGTTTGTTTTCTGCTCTCTATTCTTAGTTTTTATAAGATTACGTTATTAAGTCATTTAAGCTTTTATCACTGGTTTGGAAAAAAATATTGTCCTGCAAGAACCACAAAGAAACCCAGTGGGACTATTTAATTGCAATATTTGTTGTACAATTAAATATAAAAATAAATAGAAACAACATGGTAGCGATTACCTCAAAATAAATAATAATATACCCCAACTGACATGACATTAGCATCTTAAAAGAGATTATACAAATTAATGAAAATTACTTATTTTAATTATTTTAAAATCTATGATCATTATATTTATTAATTTCTATATTCTGTATTCATTTGGTGTTACAAGCTTTTAATTTGATACATTTTTTTCCACGCCGCTCTCCTGTAACTAGGTACTTTACTAATAAAGTGAAATAATCTTATTTGCGTAGTGTAGTCCTATATACTGGAAGGAAAACTTTGTTGACAACACACTTCATTTGAATAAACAAAATTAATTTGGAATTAAAAATTAAAATTAGTTTGTAGATTCATGATTGGGAGTTTAATTATATTAGAATTGTAATGTTTCCGCGTATATTCTGATAATACAAAACCAATATTCACTCCGAAATAGCTTAGGAAAAAAGAAGAGAAAAGAAGTAAAGATAAAAGATATGAATAGAATGTTATATAAGAACATTCCATCAATAGATCAAGAAAATTAATCTTGGCGGGTGTTTTTCCTTTTTGCAATTTATCGCAAAACGCCAACATTTCTCTTTATCTACTAATATTAATCAAATATTATGCACAAAATTCATCTTCGAGAAATACTTTTAATTAAAATAAAAACCACATCAAAATCTGTACAGTAGTTTTAAAGTTTATCTACAAATTTTAATCAAATATTATGCGTAAAATTATTCTTCAATTATAAGAAATCAATATCAATACAGTAGGTTTTAAAGTTTTATGCAAATTCACATAATATAGGCGAATACGACTTTGTTTGACCATATTATTTTAAAATAAGTTCCACTCAAAGACATCGCTCGTATTACTCAATAAAATTGACGCATTGGAACAGATTGTTCGTGGCTATTATTAAAAGATCTATTAAAATGGCTAAAGTGAAAGCCAAAAAGCCATCCTATCTGTGTCATGGAGCATCAGCGCCGGTTACCGCATTGCAGTATCCGCCCGTTTGTCAGAGGGGCGTGGTGATACCATATCGCACGCGATTCTATAGGCGTAGAGTCGTTTATGACTTTACTAGTTTTAATTTAGATTCTAGATATTTTATTCATTGAAAAAAAAAATGTCATAGTTGAAATTATAATACAATGAGTAAAAAAATAACATTCCTTCATCGCCTTATTACGTAAATTTCTAGATGAGTTTGCTTAATACACCAAGAAATATATTCATACGTATAAACCTAGATACTTATTCATCCATCCGTCCATTACAGCCTTCATTGGACTTACACTGCTGAACATAGCGATTGCAAATTTTTTTCCTGAATAAAGAAATTATTATTATGGTGGGTATTTAAATAGTTTTCTCATCTGGCTGTGTAACTGTGTGTGTGTGTGTGTGTAACAGTTGTTATCATTTATTTCGTTTTCATGCACATAATATAGATTGATTGGATGTTCCGATTTTCGATTACGACAGCATCTTCCAAATAATAAAAAGCTCTTTCTTGTTATGATATATTAAGTGCCATAAACAAACTCATAAACCTACCCATTCCTGTGTTATCTTTTGCGATAAGATCGGTATCGGTAATTGTTGTTGTTTGTAAATATATCCCAATCACAATAACATGTAATTGGCGGGCGACGAATAAATACGTTCACCGCATGTAATAATGACGAATCAAAAATGTTGCACACGCCTGTAAATGACATATTATATTAGAATGTTTTAGATTCATATTTTCAGCTATGTAACAATGTTTTGTATGTAATACTGTTAGTGTCATATATACATATAAATAAAGTGTGTCTGTCTGTAATATTGAAATACTGGTTTCTTTTAAGCTCAGCGAAAACTACAATCTACTACAATTTTTAATATTTTTGTCTATTCGGGCTTATCTTCGGAATGGCTGAAGCTATTGTGATGAAAATTTACGAATAGATAGAGAGCAATCCCGGGAGGGATCTACGTTTTATATTATCCGAAAAACTTGAAGTTTTTTTTTAATTAACGAAAAATTGATAAAAAATGTGGTCTTTGATTATTTTATATTATATTCCATCCTGACTAAGCCGAGGCGGGTTGACAGCTTAATAAAAGTATAATAATAAAATAAGACGTTAAGACAGTCTACTGTCCTAAATCTAAACAACGTGACATTAATAGATTCTACTAGGGTTTCTCGCTGGTTACCTCCACACTAGGATTTTCTCCTGTATCGTGGAGGCAGTTTACAAACATAGATTGCACGAGGACAAACATCCAGACCCGGAACAATTATTTGTAGGCCATACAAATACTTCTTCCGTGCGGGATCCGAATCCGCGGCCCCCAACGCAACAACTCATTGCTAAACCACTGCGCCATGGAGCCGTCAATTTGTAGTAAATAAAATTATTTTTCAATTATTGTAGACAGGCGTCTGCGTGACGTAATAGGCAGTCCACTCTAATATACCACACAGTAGCTATAAAAAAGTATGACGGAACATTAAAAGATTCTACTGCGTAGGTATTAGATCACACAGGTCACACTAGTGATATTGTTTATTCCAATACGTTAGCAGATGCGACTGTTCCAACAGATAATAAAGAGAAACACCAGATACATCGTTATCATGTTCTATGGCAGCACAACATACTTCGTCATACGATCGTGTGTCTCTCAGTGCGTTAAAGTGCTACGTGTGAAGTAACGTGGACATGACGCAGGACAGACGATATTTGATCGCCACAACTGCAAAAAAAAAATGAGCAACGGTACTTGTTTTAAAACGAACTCCGTGAAAAAATGAGCAATGATATATGTTTTAAAATGAACTCCGTGAAAAACATGTGCAATGGTACTTGTTTTAAAATGAACTCCGTGGGAAACATGTGCAATGGTACTTGTTTTAAAATGAACTCCGTGAAAAACATGTGCAATGGTACTTGTTTTAAAATGAACTCCGTGGAAAACATGTGTGGCCGACAAATAATTGTTCTAGGTCTGTTCTAAGTATGTAAACTATTTCTGCAATACAGGAGAAAATCCTAGTGTGGAGTTAACGTTTTTTAAAAAGAGAAGAGAGACAACTAATGAAATTAAAAAATTTGTACAACCGACTTCAATACTAATACGCATTATTAAGGATAACTCCAAAACTACTGGTCAGATCTTGATCAAATTTATATGGGATGTATAAATTATAAGCACCAACTTTCAAATAAAAATAGAATCA
This sequence comes from Parnassius mnemosyne, assembly GCA_963668995.1. NCBI lineage: Eukaryota > Metazoa > Arthropoda > Insecta > Lepidoptera > Papilionidae > Parnassius > Parnassius mnemosyne. Next base: position 43,579,768 of record CAVLGL010000057.1, on the reverse strand, counting down.
TTAAAATCGATTCACCTAGAAAAAAAGTTCCGAGGTAACACACATTAAAAAAAAATAGAATTGTGTACCTCCTCCTATTTTGAAGTCGGTTAAAAAGTTAAGTAGGTAAATTATCTGAGTTTCAAAGACGTTCACGATGTTATAATCTTAATTTTCCTCGATGTTGCATATTAACAATCCACATTGAAAAATAAAGTTTTTATTATGAGCAAATTGATGGCTCCGTGGCTCCGACAGTAGCTTAGCAATGAGTTGCAACGCTGAGGCCGCGGGTTCGAATCCCGCACGGAACAAGTATTTGTATGGCTTACAAATAATTGTTCCGAGACTAGATGTTTGTCCTTGTGCAATTTATGCTTGTTAATCTGACTCCACGATACAGAAGAAACTCCTAGTGTGGGGGTAACGTTATTTTTTAACAAAATAAAAAAACGAAATACTATGCATAACACCTCGGTGTATTCCACTATATACCAACTAATATCAAAGGATTCAATTTGTTTTCTCACAACACCTAACCCTACAGTAGAAGCGGTCTTAACAAAGGCGCGTAACGGGCTAAGTGATACAGACATTCGCACGCGGACGTAAGGTGCATTTTAATTTAATACGCGCGCCACATAATAAATTTTTTTCGACAAAATAAACGGTAGGCTAATTTCACGAAGGTCACTTCCGAGGCGTGCAGAGTATTATGAACATTAGCGACGTTGTAACTAATGGATGCCATACACGATCCAGTTTACCGTCAAGTTTGCAGCGCGCTTGAAGCGGCGTCCGGTAAACTTGACGGTGTATAGCTATCAGTGTGCATGACAAGTCTACTTGAAACAAAAATTGAATTTCGATCCTGCCTGCCTACTTGATCAAGCTAGCAGCGTCATGTAAACTTGAACGTGTCTATAAGCGGTCAAGTATGCGTGACGTTAGTCGGAGAAATAAACGAGAGACGCCATGGTTTCAACTGGTGCGGCATCATGCAAACTTGACGGCGAACTTGAACGTGAGTGGTCTATATGGATGCGCTGCAAACTGGACGCCTCTTCCAGCGCGCTGCAAACTTGACGGTAAACTGGATCGTGCATGGCATCCATTAGTTTAAACTCGCAAGTTTGCTATTAGAGAGTGATCCTTCTGTTCTTTTAACTATTATTTCTTCTGTACTAAAACAGAATATACATGGACTATACATTTACAAATAGTAGTTACAGGACAAGTGAATGATTTATTTGGCAGGCGCTAAGTTTATGTATGAAGGACTGCACGATTTCCATATTTTGAGTAATGTGTGAAATTTCCATATTTTGAATGATGTAAACAAGCAGTGACATACAAACCTGTTTATCCCTATCTTGAGGCATCTTGGCGTCGACGCCCTCCGGGAACGGCTTAACCAATTCGGGTTTTTCTTTAATCTTTTCCATGATGAAGTCCAACACCATCATGATTCCGTCTACTGAGCCGGTGATCAGGCAAGCTCGCTCCGTCGTGCCTATGACAAAGAATGCTTAGTGTTAGAATTAAGTGATTTTGTTTTAAGTTCATAATGACGTTTCTAAGTTAGTCTTACTCTAACGTATCGTATTGGTAACACAAATCTTGTTAGAAAAAAAAAAACTATATTTTGACGCGTTTTATTTTACTTGATTTTAATTCCAGACGTTCCGGGTGCTTTGCAGTAGCCATGATCACGGGAGAAATGACGTGTTTAATGTCCCGATGTCAAAGTTAACCGGAACACCTTCAGCTTTTTAATTATAAATTAAGGTCCAATCTAGGCCAAAGCTGAGCTTACTGTATCATGAAGTTTGCAGTGGTATTCAAGTGATCATGTTCATGTACTTCTACGTGGCCACTGAAGCATTCGTTACAAATATATTTAATTCACCTACAAATAATTTAATACAAAAATCTTCTTGGCGTTATTTACTGGATAAATTATTTTACACTTACAAAGACTCGCAAGTAAATCACATGAAGCACGTAATCGGACTATTCGAGGAAGCAAATTGAAAAATTGGTTCCAACCTCATACGTAATAGGCATGAAAAGAGATTCAGATATTACATTGTGGGAGACTTAATATTTTCTCATCGACGTAATTTAAGGGACTCAACAAAATTGCGATTAATTTACAATTTACGTCGACAGATGTTTGAAAACATAAAACGAAATTCGCTGGCGGCCATCATTAAAATCTCTTTTATGCTTTTAAACTGAAAACAACGACTTACTAATCGAACAACTATAAAAACAAATAGAGACGCGAATTGATTGGTTTCGATTCCTTTGTATTTTATATAATAAATTAGAAGTTATTCCTATTGAAAGTAATTTTTTATTTTTACCACTGCTTCGAAAATATCTCTGTCTTGGGAATAACCAGCAAGAAGCCTAGCGGGATCTATCATCTATACATCTCTTTATCAGTCTCGTATATCTTCTTTATCAGTCTTTCTATATCCAGCATAAGCGAATCAACTATCCAATATCTATGTATGAATAATGAATGTATGAAAAAAAATTATATTAAGCCTTTTCATGATTGCGACAGCTGGTATGAAACCGTGTCAAGGTTACCCATTTCTACCACGGTTGGCAAGAGGACTGGTGTCCAATGGGCCGGCCGGCTTTTGTCAGTGGCGATACCTTCGTTCTTTATCCAGCAAGGCACAGCAGCTACCACGTGCAGGCGAAGTTGGTATTGAAAAAATAGTTGTAATTATTTTCTCATTATCTTCCTTAACATCGTAATACAATGCCGTAAAAGTCTACTACTGCTTTTGGTTTATCTACTCCCGTTATTGGGAGAATTTGATAAACAATAACAGGCAGTAATAAAGTAGTAAAGATACAGTCTTTTCCAACCGACACCATTCTCAGCTGGGCACAGACGTCCTCGCGTTTCTAGAGGGTTATGGACTTATGGAGCAAATAGTCCGCCGCTCTGCTCTTAGGTACCAGTGCGTGGTTGTGCATACATCGTGAGAAATTTGGCAGCCCCCCACTAGACCTGGTAAGACATGCAGGAGGTCGATGGATGCAGGTGGCTCAGGACTGTGCTTTGTGACATTTCTTGAGGGAGGCCTATGTTCAGCAGTGAAATTGTGAAGGGCTGTAATGACGATGATAATGATGATGATCGTGAGAAAATAACAACGTTTTCTTTCATCGCATTTAATTATCAATTTATCCAGCTTGTCATATAGTTATAACTAACTAACCGACTTCAAAAAGGAAGAGGTACACAATTCGAGTGTATTTTTTTACGCGTGTTAACCTCATAACTTTTTTCTAAGTTAACCGATTTTAATGATTCTTTTTTTATTTGAAAGCTTGTGCTACTCATGTGGTCTCATAAACGGATCATTCATCATCATCATCATTGATCAAGGTCTGATCGGTAGTTTTTGAGATATCCTTAATAATTTATATTGCAGTCGGTTGTAAACAATTTGTAATTTTACCACTTCTTTGTATGACGTCAATATTTTTTTAAACACACTCCCGAATAGGCCAAGGTTACCTCTATTTAATGCTCTATTTAATTATACAACTCTTTTAAGCATTATTAAACATTAGTAAATTATTAATTAAATAAAAAAAAATACTGTTTTCACCAGAAAAATAAAGTAAACAAGGGTTTAATGTCAGTCGGCATTATCTACCTGTCAACAGAAAGTGGTAGGGAGCTTTAAATAATACCTTAAATAATCATACTGATTCTCTTTATTTTGTGACTTGTAGCTGTTTTACTTGCAGTATTGCATAATATAATAGTTTATTCTAGTCTAGGCAAACTCTCAAGTCCGCACGCTTGAATGTTTTCTTAACAAAGTTAAGAAGCAGTTGTGGAGCTTCCGTCAGCCGTATAAATGTCCATTATACAGCACAGCACATACTCGTATATAGACAAGACATTTTATTTTATAGAAATGTGTGTCGGCGAGTAATAGCTGAAAAATATGTTAAGTATTTTCAATTTAACAAAACGATGTACTCTTCCGCCGACCGTATAATAAATGTCCACTACACAGGACAGTACATTATACTCGTATATTATATAGATAAATTATATTTCTTATTTTATAGAGCATGTGTGTTGGCAAACTATAGTTGGCTAAATACGCAAAAATATGTTCATAACAGACTATAAAAGTCCATTGCTAAACAAATCCTCCAAATATTTCCTAATTGGGAGAATTTTGCCATAGCGAAACGCTTGGCAAGGGGGTTGGCAACCGCAGTTTATTTATTAATGTTGTTGGCAGGAAAATGCTGCTACTGTTCTCCTGTTTTAATTTCCCTCTGTCTCCTTTAACGACACTCACGGGACGATATGGGGTAGTGGATATTCTTACACCACGACGACTACACGGTTAAATCGCCACAGCGCCACTACACGGTTACACGTGTAAAAATATGTTAGGTATTTTTAAACTTAACCAATCGATGTACTGTACTTTCGATCGATTGGTGATAGCGCAACGTTAAAATAAAATGATAACAATTAGTTATTGATCCCCAATCCTATATTTGGAGGTCCATGGCCGAAATAACAGGCTCGTTATCGTACATTAGTTTACAAAACTATTGATTAATAGTTTGCTAAATTAATGCAATATAATATGCAAATCATTCACACGATTAATAAAATCAGATCATATTAACTCTCACTCCCTATAAAAATTCGTAGGCCCGTCACTAAACTAGCATTAACCTTTACTTACGGCCCTGACACAGTAGACGGTTCAGTAATATCTATTTTACATAAATTTTATTAAAAACGCCATTTTAGATAGATCCTTTACTAGATATTTAAGCATCAGTCGCTTACGGCCTTAGCGCCATCGTTATTTTATACGATAATTCCTTTAAAACATCAGAAGCGATTATTATAAACGACCGTCTTAAACTTTTAAATAACATCACTTGAAAACATCGTCGGCTGTAAATTCATAATTGGAGCCAATTATTCTGTTGCTACATTAAAATTAATAGCCGAAAAACACAAAATGCGTGCGCGAAACGCGGACAGCACGTGTGCTTTGTGGCACTTTTTTATCCGCCCGTCAAAGTCCACTGCTGGACATTTTTTTTTAATGGAATAAAGATGCAAACTAACATACGGCTCACCTGATGGTAAGTGATCATAGTCGCTCATGAACATCGGCGACACCAGGGGAATTGCAACTGCGTTGCCGGCCTTTTAGAAATGAGTAGGCTCTTTTCTTGAAGGTCCTTAAGTAGCATCGATCCGTATAAACCGCTGGCGACGATAAACGAACAAACATTCTGAGGACTAAGATGGAATGCCTCCGAGCCTGTCACCAATGAGGTCTAACCTCTAATGCATAGCTTTTTCATCATACTAGCCCTCTATATCCTTCAGACGGGAACATAGCAGTGCAAACACTGCTATTTAGCAGCGGGAATAGGTAAGGGGACTCCTGTCCGTCTAGGTAGCTACCGAGGAAGGCATATAATGATACCTACCACCTAGAACAGACTTTTTTGACATATGTCAAAAAATGGTTCCGTGCCGCAAATGTAGGCCTTTATCGCGACAACCTTGCGGCCAAGTGGTCAGAGTAACAGGCGACTAGTTTGGTCGTGATTTCGAGTCCCAGCCGTTGTAGAATCTATATAAAATATTAGTTAGTATTTCTGGTTTTGTTGTTTGTTTTATTCTAGCCTTACTACGAACTAAACATAGCCTTGGTGAAATTTATAACACGGCCTAATAAACTAATAAATCTTCTAACTAACAACGTCGTTATAGAGGTCACATAAAAAAGATTTTAAAGAAAACAGTTCTAAATGAACGTTTTAGTTTAACTACGGACTAACAAGTAGCGGGAGCAAGCGGTAAGTCGGCGAAGCGTGACAAGTTCGGCTTAAATTAAATCGCACGGTGCGCGTTAAAGGTGAAATGGACCTTTGAGGCTTGATGACGTCACTAATGTGAACTCACATCGTCAAAATGTAGGTTACACAAGGGTGGGCGCTTACGTATAAAACTTTATAAAATATTAGAATTTTCCTGTGGGTACATTTAGCTAAAACTCAATACTAATCATCATCATCATTATTGCAACCTATCAAAGTCCATTGTTGATTATAGGGGAAGACTGTCATACGAAACACAGCAGCATTAAGCTGCCATTTTACGCTGGCATTCGTGAGAGCCTGGTTCTTCCCCGGTCGAGCAGACCTATGCTGCACAATGGCTCTACCACATAATTTTTTTCGTTAAATACCATGTCTGAGAAGTTAAAAAGAAACATTTAATCGTCAGTAGCCTAATGACAGGGCGCGGACCGCGATCTCGAAAGGTCGTGGGTTCGAATCCGCCATTCGACTACTGTCGTGAACCACTTCTAACACAAGCATTTTAAGCTTACCAGAAGTGGTGACATACGTACATACATATAATCACGCCTCTTTCCCGTAGGGGTACGCAGAGACCACTTCTTTCCAATTGCTACGATCCTTACATACTTGTTTCGCTTCGTCCACTTTAGAAGTGGTTAAAAGGAATATTAGTAATGTTTAATAGCATTACTAGTATTTTATTTAAAAAAAAATATGTTAAATCCACAAAAGGCATTGGGACAGCGTCGTGGACTCTTCTCAAAAACCTTTCAGAAATGCGAGAAAGCTCGTATCCAGGGGTGGGACGTATAGATTGGTAATTTATTTTTTTAACAGTAGAGTAATAGATTATTCCTTTACATTGTATGCTCAAAATAGAACGCATTGATTCATACCTTCACTGTATAATGGGATACAGTGAACTATGTATGGAATGCGGTTTTAAACAATGCTGCAGCGAGTAATTGTTATTGATCTATCAATTATTCTTTTACCTTCTCTTGAGTATTACCTCAAAACTTGACAACACGAGTGTACAACCTACGAGTGATACCAGTGATGACATATGGAATTGAAACGTGGTCTTTCCCTGCTGGTCGTATTGGGAAGCTCAATGTCTCATCAATCGCTCAGCGACCTATGGAGAGGACTATGCTCGGAGTTTCTCTCCGTGATAGACTTCTTGATGGCAGTAGAACCAGAGTAACTGCCATAGCTCAACGTATTACTAAGCTGAAGTGGCAATGGGCCGGCCATACAGCACGAAGAACCGACAACCAAGAAAGTCGAATGGCACCCTCATTCCGGTAAGTGAAGATTTGGACATACAGGAAGTCGATGGATGCAGGTAGCTCAAGATAGTGCTTTATGGTTTTCCTTGAGGATGGGTCGGGGCTTCAATTGTCCGATACACCTGTGCTTTAGCACCGACCACAGAAGTTCCGTACCCAAAGGGTAACCAATGGGACCCTATTACTAAGCTTCCGCTGTCCGTCCGTCCTTTTTCTGTCAGCGGACTCTATCTCATGATCCGTAATAGGTAGACAGTTGAAATTTTCACAGCAAGTGTACTTCAGTTGCCACTATAACAACAAATAATAAAAATTAAAATCAATTAAAAATTAAATGGCGCTCCCCTACTAGAAACGTGTACATCAAGGAAAATAGAATGTCGCCTAAATAATTACGTAATCTGAATAATAATTTCATCCTCTATTGTTTCACCGTTAGGGGTGGATCTTTTTCTTCAATCCATGAATAATTAAAATCGGTTCACAATTGGCGAGGATATCGGGTAACAGCATTACATAGCATGGATCTACCACGTGAAAACCGATTTTGATGATTCTTTTTTATTTGAAAGCTGGTGCTTCTCATGTGGTCGCATATAGTCGCATATAGTTTGATGAAGATCTGAACAGTAGTTTTTGAGTTATCCTTAATAATTTATATTGAAGTCGGTTGTACAAAATTTGTAATTTTACCACTTGTATGAGTAAGTGATCGAAAAAAACAGTTTACCACGTTTTTTAAGTCACTTTCTTGTTTGTCTTTCTGTCGTTCCGGATGGGATATAGTAATTGATTTCAATTGAATTTAATTCCTGATGAGCTGCAAACTTGTAAATTTGAATATATGTAGCTCAAATTCGGATGACAATTCAAGAATATGATAAAAAAACGTGGTAAACAAAATATTTCACTTGTTATATTGTTACAACTGGGTCCTGATATTGATGAATTACAATGGTCGACGTGCGTATTACTTGTGATATTATGATATCGAGAAATACATTATCATGTACCGCCTCCACGTTCTGGCGTCACGTTTACCTAGTTAAATTTAATTCCTTCACTAACTCCACAATCGCGCGCTATAATTAAATATCCATTAACGAGGCACGGCCTGATATTGAGCACAAACGTGAGTTTATACAAAGTTAACTCCGCACTACTTGTGCGCATAATATCAGCCTTCTCTGAAGCCCGTGAAGTCCTTGACGACATTTATGAAATCGAGCTAAACACTGAGAATACTTGGTTACTTAGCTATAAATAAGTCGTGATGTTGATGAAAGAAATTTTAATCAGATCAATCATACTCCTTTTCCGAACTAAGAGAGCAGGGGTAAGTACCATCCTCTTTTAGCCGCCAAATAGTGGAGCTTGCTTCTTTCGAGCATAGGGAGCTTGTATCATTATACTGTAATGCATTCCATGTTAGTCATCAAAGGTTAGAAGTCTTCTTTGTTGAAGTTGGCCGCAGGTATCCATGGATCGACGTGCAAAGTCATTTACCATCAAATGGGTTGTAATGTACGTCTAAATTTTGACGTTCATAAATTTAATGAAATATTTTGACTTCGACTTTGACTGTGATAAGCATCTACATAATATTAATTATTAACTTTTGACTTTACGCTATTTTATTAGATACTTACAAGAAACTGATATTTTGTACTAGCCTTAAAATTTTCAGCACTGATAACATTTAAAACATCTGCGTACTAGTTCTAGCACTCGTACCTATTCTGTGGTTCTAGTAATGAGCAAGCGATATAGCATAAGTACGTCTTTTTTTTACACGCCACAACTGACGCCTGCGCAGGTGACCGCCACACACGCAGTTTTGCTTGGCAAAAATATCATAATTCACATAATTTCGGATTGCCTGTACAGGTGTGGAAACCTGAACAATTATACACGCTCCGGTTTACCTGTACGAATGAACTGTGCTGAGTAATATTGTCAGGCACACCCATTTAGTTATAAATTATACAGGTATAACTTGTCATCCTCAACACAAAAGACGTGTCAACGCGTATTATGCAACTGTTTAAACATGAATGCAACCGGTCATATGACACGACAACCTTCGAGATCTTGTAACAAATTTAAAAACTACACCCGTCACTATAACGATCATTTTCGCTTGTAACCGGGTCATTAACATTTGGTAGACGGCCAATGCAACAGTAATTAAGAGCAGTAGGCCAGAAAATCTATATCTAGTTACGATCTGGCAAAAAGTTCTATTAGTACAACATATTGGACACAAAATGTTTGATGTACCTATGAAACGGACTGGATCGCAATTTGATCATCCGAAAAGCTTTTTTAATCTATGAAATAAATTGTATGAAGTATAGAAAATCTGGATTTGGAAAGGAGAATGGGATTGTTGGGCCTGAAGTTAACTAATTGGTTTATACTTTAAAAAATTGGCCATATTTTTCTTAAGGAAAAACCAAAAAAGTAGCTCTTTTTACAATCTAGATTCTGAAAAAACAATAAAATAAGAAATAAGTTAGAAAATCGATTGTAGTGTATTATTTATGGCAATAAATCGATTACCATAAAGAATACACTAGTGAAATTCTCGTTTCTGAACCTTATCTTCCAATAGAGGACTTCCATTTTGAAACTTGACAGTTCAAACTTCAAACTATTTACTTTAAAAAAAAAGACAGATTTTCGATTCGATTTGAAACGAGCACAATATAATCGATTCTCGATTAAATTTAGCATTTTAATATCTATTTTCGATTATTTTTCTGTGTTAACTAGGGACAAAAAAATTGAAATAATTGAAAAATAGCTACTAAATAATAATAAAAATACAAAATATTGAATTTCTAACAAGGAATAGTTACAACAACAATTCAAGTAACCGATCTTAGATCGATATCCCTAATATTCATTTCACCGTGTCGTTTCATTATTAACCACAGCTATTTTGGTGATTTTATACTGATCCTGCTTAGGTCAAAAATGAGTTTAATATACAAAATTGCTCCTTTGTTCTAGATCTATGTCGTCTCAATCGGATTAAACTCTAAATACAAAAATAACGAATTTAAAGTGACGACGTATGTCAAAAACACTTCGTGTAAGATTTTACGATAAGGCGAAGCTCGTACCTTACCTTCATAACAAATTGGGCTCCATCTAAGCTTCGCCCTTTTGTCGCGACTCTTAATTTAATCGTGTGTTTTTTCGTTTGTTTTTTTTTTCTATAAGAACTTTATAATTTATATTCTTCTTTGGTACTATTTTAATCATGTAAACCTTTCATAATTTTGTTAAGTAGAAGTTAAACAAACATAGGTATGTGAATGTTCGAACTTTATCTATTTATCTAAATAATAATTGATCTCAATTATGATACTAGTTCCTATTCTTGGCTTAGAGTTTTTATTTTATTATAATATTAAAATGTACAATTTTGTTAAAATTATGATAGATTAAGAGTAATTAAACTTTAAAATTGTTTTAAATGGCAAAAGTATTCATACATATGGAAATAAACTTTCCTCAAGGGACATTACTTTTGTAAGTTTATTTATATTACCTAGATTGGATATTAAAAGAAATATTGTTATGAATGTTACTGATCTCGTATATTTTGTTGGTATGGTACCATAATGGTATCAGATTTAAATTATGATCTTAGTATATACTCTAGGATGACATTTTTTTAAATTTTCTTAGGCTGTCCTTGATACCATTATGATCCGTTTTATTCATTTTCAATATATTATTTTCTATAAAAGTAACTCCTTTTGTTTCATTATTACTCACCGGTTCATGACAGAACAAGGGCATAACTCGTAGATAAAACGCGAGCCTGGGCAAAACGAGACGCAACGATAAGGCGTATCTTTTTTCAGAGCTTTTTTTAATAGTAATTTCAGGACTGTAATACATTAAAGCTGTATTCATCATCTAGTTCTATTATCATATAATACTGTCCTAATTGTAGTTTTCCATTAAATATAATATTTTTAATTTTCTAAAGAAAAAATAGCTACTAATCGGGGGAAAAAAACGATTTCTTGCTCTCCTGACGTTTTTTTGAAAATTGAGGTTCGCCCCTTTGCGGCGGTGGCGACGATTTGTAGGTATACCAACATAACCTCGATACAGGTAGGTATGTAGATGAGTGAAGATAATTTACAGGCATATTTGCGAGTATATCACTAATCTACATCTTGTGTATTGAGTTTTGACACGTTTCAAAGTTATAGTCGTGGCTCGTTTCTCTGCAGTGGCAGGTCGAATCTTTAACCAAACTAATTTAAATGAACAAATTATTTAATTTAAATAATATAAACATCTGATCCAAAAAAAATCTGTATTTTTTTTATCAAGTGTTAGCGGTACAGAAACAAGTATTTTATTAGCAGGATTCAAAGTATTTTATTCAACCATTCCTGTCAAAAGACCACTGCTAAACATAGGCTTCCTTCATAAATTGCCTAATAGTTGAAGCGCTTGGCAGGTGAGTTGGCATACGCTGTTTTAATTTTAACCCTAACTTTAGAGCTGTTATGAGAGAGGTGCTGCTGCCCATATTCCATTTCAGTTTTCCTCTGTCGTCTCTTAAGACACCCACGGGATAAATGGGGTAGTCGTAAATGAACTTACTATATTTTATTTTATTAAAAAAAGAACTATATTCAATGCAAGTATATAATACTTGCATTGAATATAGTTCTTTAAAAAGTAAAAATTTTCAATATAAATTATTAAGAATAACTCAAAAACTATTGGTCAGACTTTGATCAAATTTATATGGAACAACATGAGCAGCACCAGCTTTTAAAAAAAAAAGAATCATCGAAACCAGTTTGCCCAGAAAAAAGTTATGAGGTAACAGACATAAAAAAATATACAGTCGAATTGAGTACCTCCTCATTTTTGAAGTCGGTAGAAAATGACGGCTATATAAGCTTCAATCGTATATACTCTAAGACGCATTATCTTGAATGTAACTCCCCCTTAGATAGAGAATGGATCAGTGACTTCCTTTCTATTAATGGTTTTAAAATATTTGTCAAAAAACTACTAAAAACAATTTTATTTGAGTACCTAATCGATGTAGAAAATTCAGTACTTCTGAAGTCTAGATAAGAATGCCAGTAAAATATATGTCAATAATCGATTCAAATTCCTGATTCAATTATAAGTTAGTTGTTAACTTTTAATTGGTAGTCAAAGTTGCGAGTTATAATTTAAATAGTTTCACTATTGATTATACTTCACGTTATTTTGTTTTGATTTTCCTTGTCGTCTTGACTTCGTTGCCAGTTTTGGTTATCGAGCTCACATTTTAGACTAATGCAAACATATTCTATAAATGTTTAACAACAACCTTCTTTTCTTTTTATATATGAAGTGACAAACGAACTTACAGTGGTAAGTGGCTACTACAGCCAATTGACATCTGCAATTAACTTAAAACAAAGAAGGCTACATACAGATGCGTAGTCATCTATGAAGACTATGATGTAACAACTCACTGTAACTATGCCGGCTATCTACAAAATTCAGACAGGAGTACAGCAGTGCGCGCGATGTTGCTTGGCGGTAGAAATAGTCTATGTTAGGGGTTGGCTCTTTTATTTTTATTTAAAAAATGTTTACACTTGAACTTTCTCCTGTATCGTGGATGCAGTTAACATATAATTGCACAAGCACAAACATTCAGATCCGGAACAATTATTTATAGGCCATACAAATTACTTGTTCCAAGCGGGATTCGAACCCGTGGTCCTTAGCAATGCAAGCTCATCGCTAAGCAAATGTAAGAATATTTGCTATTTTATGTTATTAAAAAAATATTTTAAGTATATCGAAACAATGTGTCGGCAGGTTTTCTAACGTTAGGCTTAGTGAATCGCTATTGGCAATGGCATGGCTAACACATATATAGCGCATTGCCAGCACAAGGCCGCCTCCACAAAGAGATTATCGCCATTATCCAATTATATACACGCCGGCGAGTCATTGTGGAACTTCGCGCGCGAACTGGCCATTGCGTACCCCGGTACCCCGCCCTGACAAGATATAACGCGTTAGACCTTCACTCCACCGGCTATGAAGCGCGGTAAGCTTTATTCAAATTAGGTAAAGTACTCTTTGGCAATAACTGCTACGTATTACAAATCATATTAAACTAATGGACGTAAGCCAATAATCGTATTTATTTATACTTCCATGCACAAAGTATGCCGGACTTAATGACATAAGGTATTCTCTCCTAGTCAACCATTAGGCTAAACAGAGATCCACATATTCAAGGCGGTGCAGCAATAATCAAAATAGTATGCTAATTTGTTGCAGAAATTAAGTGGAAATGCGGGTGGTCTTTTCTCCATACAAACGCTCTGGCCTTCTGGTTTATGACTTTATAGCAATGAGTTTACAGTAAAATAAATATCAACCTCTTCTATGTCCCTATGTTTTCCTTTTTGATGATACATTATCTTTATAAGCACTAGAACCCTTACAAAATGCTCAAAATTACCAAATTTAAACCGCTGCCAACAGAGGCCTAGTGTTCAAATTTGTGTTATAATACATCTATAGATAAATTGTGTGTTCACGATTCACGCAAAAATTACAGGACAGATTTCCATGTAATTTTGTATATAGACAGTAAATGACCGTGTATAACGATATAGGCAACTTTTTATCCGCTTACGGAAGAGTAAGAAAAGGGTTGTTTTTCCTTTTTTTTAGTTTATTGTCATTATGGCAGCTGATGATCAGCCGTAAAGCTATAGAAAAGTGTGTGTGAAAATAAACGTATCGCGAGTAGAAATAACGTCTGCCGGGTCAGCAAGTATAAAAATAAATGATTAATTTAGATCCATGTTAATCTGTGTTAGGGCACAAATTAAATATATTGGTAAATCCAATTGGGCATGCCCTAAGCGCATTAAAAAAATTACGTATAACATGATCGTACGGAATTTTTAAAAGTAGTTTAAATACATTTCGACAGCACTATCGGCTTTAACACCCTCGAAACCCATGAAAATGACACCCATGATGAATAAATTGATACCGATCGCAGCCGCCATCTTGGATTTACATTTCGACAGCACTATCGGCTTCAACACCCTCGAAACCCATAAAAATGACACCCATGATGAAAAAAATGATACCTATTGCAGCCGCCATCTTGGATTTACATTTCGACAACCCTATCGGCTTCAAAACCCTCGAAAACCACGAAAATGGCACTCATGACGAAAAAATTGATACTACTTACTTTTAGTAGGTACTACTATTATTTATTCTGTGCTTTTTAAAATTTTATAATAAAAAAAATCTGTCATTATTATCAATTAAGTATTTAAGAAATTTGGTTATTCGAATATTGTATATTTGTACAGCGATCTTTTTGAGCCGCTGCAAACAACCGTTACAATGTCCACTCACGACTGCGACTGACCTGACGCCGAACTGAGTGACGCTGTCTCTATTTAGTAATAATTTATTCATACAAGGCTCCCGAATACACCGAATTTTCGCCATATCGCAGCCGAAAAAAATTAATTATAGCTAAACATTCCTCAGTTTCAAGGTACTCCCCTTGCTGCCTCAGCCAGTATCGGAATCCTTGGCGTCGACATATGGAATAGCGTGCAGTTTCGTGGTCACTTGGAAGGGAAGGCCAAATTGGCCTCTAAAAAGCTTGGCGTGCAGAGCGAGACAGTATTTCATGCCGGCACATCGCTTGCAACTTTACAAAGCGCAAGTTCGGCCCCACATGGAGTACTGTTCTCATCTCTGGGCCGCGGCACCCCAGTGCCAGCTCCTTCCACTTGACCGCATCCAGCGCAGAGCAATTCAAATCGTCGACGACCGAGTTCTTTCTGATCGGATTTCGCATCTATCACGGGGAGTGCTCTGAGGAATTGTTCGGGCTAATTCCAGCCGCTCAATTTCACATCGCGACAAAACTCGCGTTACCATCCATACCATCTGGATGATTGGCGGTCCACCACTGTGCGATTTAGAAGAAGTTTTCTCCCTCGCACAACTTCTTTGTGGAATCAATTACCACCAGCTAATTTTCCGGACCGATACGACTTAGGAACCTTCAAGAAAAGAGCTTACACCTTTCTATTGCTTTACAGCTGCAATTCCCCTGGTGTCGCGGTTGTTCATGGGCGGCGGTAGTCACTTACCATCAGGTGAGCCGCATGCTCGTTTGCCCCCTATTCTATATATAAAAAAAAAAAACAAAACAAAATTACACTGCCATTTACATTCAGTGGCTTCCCACATGATAGATGAAGAGATTAAAAAATAGATTGTGTTAAACAATTAATATTTTTAAAAGTTATCGTGTTTACAAGCCTTGCGCACTTGATAAATCCACATCATAAGCCACTAAAACCCCTTTTTTTATTTAAAAATAGCAATTAATCGATAAAAAAAATATCAATAAGTTCAACAATCATTTATCTTTCTAACAATGTGCTTTTTATATCATTTATATGTATAATATGATTGCTAGATACGATTTCATGCGATAAAACGTTGGAATCTTAGGCGATAGTAGAACATACCTTGCGCTTTCGCTTAAGGCATGCAATAATGTTACTACGTAAGTTAGAGTAGTGTCTTAAAAAGGTTTTTAATCTTTTAAATTACTGTCATTTATTTTATAAAAAATACATTGCAATTTAAACAACAATATTTTAGTATTGCCAAAGCCAAAAACGTTCAGTGTTTTTGCACTATATTCGTTTGCAGTTTTGTGCCGGACGATCGCTCCGCAACCGAAAATTCTGCAATATTGCCGGCGGCCGGCCTAAATATGTTGTTGTTACAATTTAAGTCATATGTGTAACTCCTCCAGAAGCGACGTTAAGTTTGCTAGTGGCGACCACGCGTTTTCTGGCTATATTTTGTGCTGAATTATATTTTGCTTTGAGGTTAATACTTATTAATTATCAAATAGCGACCCGCTCGGCTTCACCTGGGTGAAATTGATTAATGTGGCCTTATTTAGATTTAAGATACTAATTTTAAAGTCTTCAACCTTTTCGGCTAAAATATAGCCTAAATCACTTCTGACATTGCTCTCTTATATGATCTTGAAGTTTCATTACAATCGGTCTAGCCAGTCCGATAATTTTTTTTAAATGGTTATTCATGTCTTCAAAATAACCCCCTAAGCTCAATAAAAGACAGTTATTTCGATATTACAGACAGACACAAAAATTTTAATTTTATTAATGTCTCTAGATGTATAAATTACATTATTACATATATTTATTCTCATAAGAATTTATGAAATAATTGTTGACTAATATGTAAATGAACTGAAAATCACTTTTTGACATTCTTGTTTTAAATAATTGTTTAATGATAATAACTGATAAAAGAAAAGGCTTTTTCTTCTGTTAATTAGAGTATCACGCTAATTTGGGACTGAGGTGAAGTTTTTTTATTACGCATTGCCATATAATTGAGAATCAGTGGTTATCTTTTTAATTTTATTTTTGTACATTATTAACTCTTTTTTAATTTTTCTACTTTTCGGAATATTCGTAGTTTGGATTTTTCGTTTCTTTTTTTTATTTATAGGATAGGGTGACAAACGAGCACACAGTCCACCTGATGGTTAGTGGTTATTGTGGCGCATAGACATCTACATCCAACAAAATGCAGATGCGTTGTCACCCGTGAGGACTAAGATGGGATGCCTCATTTCCAGTAAAAAGGGTCTCCGGTTCTCTACACTCACCATACGAAATACAGCAGCGTTAAGCTGCTATTTTACGCTGGTATTCTGTGAGAGCGTGGTTCTTCCCCGGTCTAGCCGACCAATTCGTGCTGCAACTATACTACTAATATAGCTGCAGCATGGCTCTACCACGTAAAAAATCTAATATAACTACTATAAAATATAACTAATATTACAGAAAGAAATAACCTTTACATACTTAACAAATTAACTTCCTCGCTATGAAGTCTGTCAAATATTTCACCTCATCCGGTGGCGTCGCCCTGGTGGCAGAAAGATGTGGATGCCCTCATTGGTCGAATCCACGTCGTCCGTATTTTTAATGTCACTATTTTAAATAATAAATGTCGCAACCTTTTTTATAGCAAGTGTTAGGAGACAAGCATTATGAGACATAACCATATATTATATAAGATAATATTATGTTGCCAAGATATACATTTTCTGGCATTATTCTGCATAAAATATTGCTGCAGTGGACGGGCTATGTTTGAAAATACATACAACTAAATATTTATGTGAAAATGTGGTCCGTTAAGAATTACATTAACAATTATAACATCGCAAAAGAAATAATAATTAACATCCAAATCTATACATATAAATAAAATTGAAGTATCCGTTTGTAATGTCAAAATAACAGCTTTTTTACTAAATGCATATGAAAGTATATACGGTACTTATAACAAAAACATAATTTTTAAAATTTTTGTCTGTCTTTTTGTTCCGGCTAATCTACTAAACGGCTGGACCGGTTTCGACGGGACATTCACTGGCAGATAGCTGATGTTATAAGGAGTGACTTAGGCTACTTATATTTTAGAAAAATAATTAGTGTTTCGAGCAAAATAATTAAAACCCTAAATTACACGCGGGAGAAGTCGCGGGGAACAGCTAGTATGAAAATAAACCTGCACTTCTTCTTCTTATCTGAATAGAGAGAAAGTTGGTCTAATATTTGCTCTACATTTGTCGTTACGAAGTTAAAATAAATCAATGTCCACGCAACAATGCAAACACGTAACGTATATAAGACAGTCCCGCAAGCCATTTAAGATTCAATGCCGAGCTAATTTAAACATGCTGGACGCGAATAGACATTTGCGTATCAATTTATAAATCTTAATGGAGTGATCATTTGCGTACGAATGCGTCCAACATTTCAATAGCATTCCTTACAACTAGCACAAATGTCAAAAACTATAAATTGCAATCACTACGCGAGTAAACAGAGATCGAACAAAGCTCCGCCAGGACCCATAACATTCATTAACTGCTGCATAATAAATATTACTTACTATATTAGAGATAATTTAGCACCTCGACGGTAAAGGATAACATCCTAATCAATCAATCTTTCTGCAAGTTATATAACACATTATTTTCCAATAAAAGCTTCTTCTGCATCGGCCCGTAAAATCCATAATTATTTACACGTGGTAGAGTCACGCTGTAGATATATTAAGGTTGTAGCACGACTGTGTACAACCTTAATGGTAGAGTTACTACCAGGGCAGAGCCACGCTCTCACAGAATACCAGCGTAAAATAGCAGCTTAATGCTGCTGTGTTTCGTTTGGTGATTGTAGAGATTACTTAGTACTCAGGGATGACTACGCTTTTGCATTTTTATTCTTAATTGAGGATAAATGTAGATGTTTATGGGCCACAGCATCCACTAACCATCAAATAAAATTGAAGTGTGTTTTAATCTATACAAATAAATAAAATTGAAGTGTTTGTTTGTAATGTCGAAATAATAGCTTTTTACTAAATGCATATGAAAGTATTTACGGTACTTAAAACAAGCTACTATTATTTCAGTAAAAGAATTAGGGTTTCGCACAAACAAATTAAAACTTATGAAATGAAATCGTAACGAAGTAGGGGGAAACAATTAGTATTATATTTAAAAAAAAAACGGACATGGACCTCTCCCGTTACAGGTAGGATTAGCCCTTATCGTTACGACTGGCAAGTGGATTGATGATCACAGCACCAAAACATCTTTGATGTTTCTACCCGTCGCCGGTTTGGCCATTTTCAGCCTGACTTAAACTATGGTTATATCGCTATCTATTCCATATATCGAAAGTCACAAATCTATCTGACATTGCCCATAGACGCATCTTACACACCCATAGGACGAAAAAATACGATGGATTCTCTAACGCGTCACATTTATAAAAAAAAAAACATTTTTTTAATTGTTGAATTTCATAAAGCAAGTTTTTTAATACTACTAATTTTAACAATTAAAAAATATATTTTTTTTAATTTTAAAATTCTTATAGCAAGTTATTTATTCGTAAGTATAAAACAAAATGTAACACGCGACTTGAAACAAAAGAGCACACTCGTCTAGTTCAATGCAAATATAATACAGATTCAAGGTGTCTGGGACATGGAGAACACGCGGGCGTCGCTCACGACAGATGACAATGCCGTATTGTGTTTCATGATATAAAGAGAATAGCAGAACAGTAGGCTGAATGGCTCACGTCCATTGCCTGTTCCTTTGGACAAATAAAATGATTACCTGTACTATGTATGTACACAGTTTAAATACAACAATGTTCGTATATTAACGCGAGTTATTCAATTCATATGAAGACGAGTATTCAAGCTTAGTTCAGACTACGCTATACTATTCTGCTATGCAGTCATCATCATCATCATTACAGCCCTTCACAAGTCCACTGCTGAACATAGGCCTCCCCCAAAGAATGCCACAAAGCACGGTCCTGAGCCAGCTGCATCCATCGACTTCCTGCATGTCTTACCAGGTCGTCACTCCATCTCTTGGGGGGACGCCCTACACTTCGCCTACCGGTACGAGGTTGCCACTCGAGAACCTTTCTTCCCCATCGGTTGTCGGTTCTTCGAGCTATATGGCCGGCCCACTGCCACTTCAGCTTACTAATTCGTTGGGCTATGTCGGTTATTCTGGTTCTACTGCGGATATCCTCATTCCTAAGTTTATCACGCAGAGAAACTCCGAGCATAGCCCTCTCCATAGCTCGCTGAGCGACCTTGAGCTTCCTCATACGGCCAGCAGTGAAGGACCACGTCTCAGTTCCGTAAGTCATCACTGGCAACACGCACTGGTTGTACAATTTCGTTTTAAGGTTTTGAGGTATGTCTGACGAGAATCGTAAAACACTGTACTCGTAGTATAGTAGTTTGAACGTGTCCATAAAAATTCATGCACAGCTATATTGTTGTGCTATTTTCTTGCTATATTCTTTGTATTACAGTATTGTCTGAACTGAGCTTCATAATTACTGAAAAAGAAAAGGCTGAAACCGCTTTGTTAACGTAGCATTTTAACATTTTTTTTTTTGGAAGAATTCAGTTATGTCAGTCGCTGAATTTTCTATAAATCGACTTTTATTATCATCGAATCTGGTTGTAATCTATATAGGTCTACTGTGAAAGTGTTTTCGATTATTATTTATTTTCACATAATACAAAACGATACCTACCATAATTTCTATCAGTCACATAATCGTATTACTGGTCGTAAAGTAAAACGGACTATTGTATAACTAGGTTTTGTTTTGTTTGTTTAGGTTTAAAGACATTATATACGCCACTTACATGAGAACATAAATAAAAGTAAATCTAAATTCCAAAATTAGTTGTAAGACTTCGGACCTATTAATTGAGGACTCAGGAGTGACTACGCATCTGTACCTTTGCTTGAAGTTGGTTGTTGATCATGGACTGACAACTGACAACTCTCCCGCAGCAAGTAAAAATCTACAATTTTCTTTAATGTAAATGTGGAAGAAGTCAAAATAAGCCCTGTTTCAGCGCTTTCTAACAAAAACGTTTTGTATTATCATACATTACGCCAAAGTTTGGAAAATGTTCGGAAGATATTGTTATCTCTAATATATGGGAGATAACTATTTGGTAATTTAGGTTAAACATTTAGACTTCCATTAACAACTGTATGATTGACCCAGTAGATACACTAATAGCGGAGTTGCATCTGTACAAATGATTTGAATTGCAGTATCCGCAGTCATCAATACATCGAGATGACGCATTATCCGGCGCAACCACTTAAAAAGACCTGCATCATTATCGTCAGCAAAGCGGAAGTGCCCTAGTGTTGAGATTGCACTTGGCCTGCATTTGCCTACTAGTTTTACGTCAAAGAAATAATATGCGGTAATATTTGATATAACGAGAAAGTTACACACATTTACTATTACAAATGTTCGAGACTCCGCCATTCCGTTTATTATTTATTTAGATTTAGAAGTTTGATTGATATAGAATGCGCGTTGCATTAAAGGCTGTATTTGTTCATATTATATGGTCAAAAGAGTAAAAAATATTCCTGTAATTACTGCAAAACCAATAGGTAGTTAATGGAATTAGTAATTTATTAAATAATGCTTTTTGATTTGTTTTTTTTTTTGTCTCTTCAAAAGAAAGAATCATATAGTCTTTTTAAACCGATTTTCGTTGACCTTGATTTCATATTAAAGTTACCTGATTTTCATAATTGATTCAGTAGTTATTTTTTATAAACATAACATATTATATCGAATTTAGTGTAGATCGAATCGCACCCAGTCTATTTAAATTTTATTGAAATGAATTGTTCTTTCTAGTGAGAAAATAAAACATCCATTAACAAACGACATTTTTTTAAATGTTCTGTTCTTCTCTCCCCGACCGGAGAAGAAACGGTATATGAAAGGACATCAATATCAACATATAAGATATGAATATGGTAGGTAATATTTTATGCAACCTTTTTTATTTCATATCAATTCACCTTTTATGTCAAACTTCAGCATTATTTAATTATCTTATATTATTTTATTATCACCATTAAAACTGAGTCCACGACATATTTTTTTATCAATACAACGTATCGTAACGAACGAAACGTTTATCCATCTGTGAAGGGATCCTAAAATAAAAATATCAATATTCAATACAGTGGGCATTATAAATGACAAGCTCGTGGAAACTGTCCATGCGGTCGGGGGCTAAGTTTTGCAGGGTTAATGAAAATCATAAAAAAAGTAACACAATAAAATTTCCTATGAAATAGTATCAAAATTCAAAATGAAAGGAAAAAGTAAAGCATCGGTAAATATTTAAAACTTCATTTGAAAAGCGTGACTTGCGCCATCTGTCCGTCACAACTGCGCAAACTTATTTATGCCGTCGTTAAACTGAAAATCGTTTGAGAAGTCGACGGAAACAAAATGCCCACGCGCGTAACTGTAACTTTGTTTCTGTATAAAAAAAGAAACACGTTTCTAGTCCGTGTCACGGTGTCAAGACATATGTTTTGTTATTTTTGGGTCAAGGACGTCAGCGGCGCGCCAAGTTATGGCCGAGGGTTATTTAGATGTGTTTAGCCGCGATTAGGATAGCTATACCGTTTAGAATTAAGAGGACAGTATTGAGAGCGTGAAGCCGTGGTAGTTCAGATGCTAGGGCGCTCGCTCTAAATTTCATCTTTTGGCTGTGATCGACTAGTCATAGAAAAACATATTAATTGAGTTTTACAAACATTCAAAGTAATTAAGTTATTGTCAAGTCAATGAGCAACCTTAGCTAATTGTTTTTCCGCTTTTAACTGCACTTCTTACCACGTGTCTCCCCAAAACAACATCGCAGTGTCATCTGCGTATGAGAAAACTCTCCCCTTGTGCACACTCATACTACATAGATTATTAATATATACTAAGAATAGCGTAGGGCCCAAGACGCTTCCCTGCGGTACTTCATAATTTACATTTATATAACTACTAGTGTATCGACCTCTTCTTACCTTCTGCGTTCTGTCAGACAATAGTCCTTTAAGAGTTTTAGAGGTATACCTCTGATTCCAATCCATTCTAATTTATTAATAAGTATAGGGATTTATACAGTATCAAAGCCTTATTTTAAATCCAGGAAGTCAGCAAGACATTTTCTACCGTTATCTAAGGTATTAACAATTTGAGAACTTAACGCAGCAACTGCATCTTCCGTAGAGCATCCCTTTTTAAAGCAAACTGGAAAGTCTCCTAATATGGCAAATTTAGAGAGATACTGTATAAGCCTGTTGTTAATTAACTTTTCCAAAATCTTTGAGAACACAGGTAGCAAGGAGATTGGCCGATAATTACTAACTTCTTTCTTATCTCCACTTTTGTAAATCGGAATTACAATAGATCGCTTCAGCAGCTTCGGAAAGACACCCTTTTCAAAACAGATATTAGCAATTAGGATGGGGACAAGTAGTTGTTTAGCCATCTTGAGAAAACCCATTGAAATATTGTCCCATCCAGGAGCGGAATCTGATTTGAGACCTGCAATAATACAATTTATCTCTTCCGGATAGGTTTTCATAAATACAAAAGAAGAATGAGCCTTTACAGATACAGTTTCACGTACTTGTGCCGACAAACTGGCTTACAGTTTGGCAAAATTTAAAATGTAAATAATGTAACACTGTTTCTAAGAATAATTTAAAAAAAAACTTCATCAATATGGCAAAATGATAACCAAATATTAGGGTTGTTAGTATTTATGTTCTCGGGAAGATTTTTACCAACACTAGCAAAGTACTCGTTTACTTTATCAATCGAATCACCCGATGAGGACCCCGAACTTAATAAGTCTAAACTATTAACACGTGATTGTCTTGTACAAGTTATGTTCTTTACGGTTTAGTTGATATTAGAAGTTTCCTTTCATATTCTCGTTTAAGTTTCTTAATTAATTTAGTAACATAGTTGCGATACCTTTTATATCTAATTTTTAATACTACATTATAAGGATCCAATCTTAGCCTTTTTTTTTGCATACAATTCTTATTTCGTATACATTTTAAATACCTGTAGTTATCCATGGCTTAATTTTTCGCTTCTAACTAGGAACATTTACTATTTTTGTATTTTCTTCAATTGATTCTCTTATTTTATAAATTAATTAATCTATGATATAGTCTGAATTATCACTAAAACGAAGGTTAGATAGGTTTTTTTGAGCTAGAGTAGCAAGTGCTTTATTAAAGTCAGTATTATATTTAACTATTATTAGTATAGTTGTGTTCAATACAGCAATCTGAGCAAAAATAGGTTATTGATTTAGTTTTAGTATAAAATGATCCAAGCAGCTGTTCTCTCTTGTAGGGATATGATGTCCCGGTAAAGTCCATACGTAGAAAGCATATTTAAGTAGTTCGACCTATTCGTTATTTCGTATGTTTGTTTTGTAAGTCTAGGTGTAATATTTATATTAATATCTCCTGTTATTAGAATATTAGAATGTTTTAACGAGTTTTTCAGATGTTTACTAAGATAACTGATGAATTGCTCTGCTTTGGTATTTGATGGTGACCTATATATGCCCAGTATTACTAAGTTTTGTAGTTGGATTTGTATGCAAGATGCATGTACCAAAGTAGATGAACTTTATTCCATACTAGCTTGGGTCCGGCGTGAACAAAGGTCAAATATGTCTTATTTCGAAGATTTAAATATTTGCTACATATGTCAAAAAATTATATTTTTGCAGGACCTGGAGTTTTGTTTTTATTTTATTTTATGATTTGTAGGTTATGAAGTAAAAACTTTTATTGAGATTAGTTCTCCTGTCCTGATTTAAGAATACTGGCAACACTGTTAACATTATTAATACCGAGACTAACCATTCTAACCAAGCTTATAATGCATGTGCAAGACATGTTTCACGACAAAAGTCTTGACTATGTCTTGACTTTCGCATCAGTATCCCTAAACATGAACTTGTGTCCCTTCCTTATAAAAAACATATTGAAACCATATCTTTATTTGAATTCACTTGGGTTACTACTAACCACATAAGGTTGTCTGTTAGTATCTTCAGTTATTTTTAAGCGTTAAAACAATTATTTGTTAAATAGCAGCCAACCAACTAACGGCTCATACGTCTCCGAAACAAGAAGTTATTGGACACAGGACATACCTTCCGACGATGCGATGGACGACTAACACCTAAGTTAGTCGTCCATCGTTCCTCGTTTGGAAGACTTGACAAACCGAATCGTTTGCAAATAAACCGCCGACGTTCACCGATCTACAATATTTAGGATATTCCAACTTTTGGGGATGATTCATCCGCTATTTATCGAAATGCATGACATTATTGTTAGATTACACAAAATCGCCCTGAGATCGTAGTGGCTAATGATTTAGCTGCGACAGTGCGGGACACGAGTTCGATCTACTATCACTGCACTATATGTATGGTATTTGTATGGCAAATAATTGTTCCAAGTCTTGGTAATTGGCCAAATGCAATTTTTGTTTGTGAAATGCTTTTACGACGAAAACAAATATTCTGCAGCGAAAGAAATTTAATTTTAAATAAAAAAGACACAATGGGAATGTGCAACTGGAAATTACGTTTTAAACACAAAATCGAATAATCACCGGCAGCTATTTTAGTTATTTGTATGAATGCATATAACTAAAATAGTTAGCTGCCGGTGATTATACATTTACAACGTATAAGGTGAACCGGTTCGACAGTTATGCGTGCAAGTGATGATTTTAAGAGTTCTATATCTTATTCCTATATAAGCCTTTATTTCTATGTGCAAACGCAAGTAAATTCTTGTTTCTATTTTTACTCGACTGCTGCGGAAATTAAAAAGGGAGAATATCCGGGACAGGGGCTGGCATAATATCCGTATTCGTACGTCAAATGTCCGACCGTAACTCCACGTAACTCCCATGTTAGCTGTCGGGTTTCGAGAAAGGATATCACAATCAATTTGTCATAGTTATGGGGGTAAAGTAAACTTTATGTCTGAACTGTTTAAAAATTGCGACCTATAAAAATAATATTAAGAAGGGGCCATTTTTTAATCACGTGAGGTTTTTAGGCCATTATCATATCTCTCCCTCCCCCCTGGTGAGGTTTTATGCTACGCCTCTCCTCCTCCAAGCACCACGTATGTTTTTTTTTATTGAAAAGATAGTTTTAGAATCAGTTTTAATAAAAAAATATCATAACACTAGATTCTGAAAAAACATAAAATATCAATAAAATTGAGATTTTTATTGGTTATAGTAAAATATTACACATCTGACATTAAATTAATTAATTTTTTTTCGTCGGACAAAAAATACGCGTGATTAGTCCCCTACCTGATTTTAGGACGACCCTTAAG
This sequence comes from Parnassius mnemosyne, assembly GCA_963668995.1. Classification (NCBI taxonomy): domain Eukaryota; kingdom Metazoa; phylum Arthropoda; class Insecta; order Lepidoptera; family Papilionidae; genus Parnassius; species Parnassius mnemosyne. The sequence continues at coordinate 43,553,668 of CAVLGL010000057.1, read as the reverse complement.
CAAATTTATCGTATATGGTATCAGATGAAAGGTATCAATGATTACATTCCAAATATGTATATATGTAATCTATCTTATATAAATTGTTAACAATAGATCACTGCGGCCAAGCCTTAAATTTTATTATAATTAACTAGTAAATTACTTATAACCGCATTCTTCAATTTAAAGCAATGCCTCAATATATGTAGTCTATATTATGTTATAGGATATGGTTACCGTAGCTAGAATATATTTGCTAATAAAAGATAATTTTTGACGTTAGTTGGCGCGGCACGCTCTGTACGCTTGTGGGAGATAGAAATTAGCGTTTTGAAGCTAGGGAAGCAATAATAAAACAACATTAAAACTTTAAATGGTAATTTGAACTGTGTAAGTCTTAATAAAGAAATTAACAATAACGTTAGAGGCATGAGTCTCATTTTATGTAATGATACCACACTTTATCGACGTGTATAATCCCAGCCGTCAAATTTCACGAACACACATCGCGGCACAAATCCCGATACCATCCACACCATCTGGATGCTTGCCGGTCCACCACTGTACGTTTCACTAGGAGTTTTCTTCTGCGTACTACCTCTCTGTGGAATAGTTTACCACCAGCGAATTTTCCGGACCGATACGACTTAAGGACCTTCAAGAAAAGAGTTTACTCCTTTTTAAAAGGCCGGCAACGCATCGTCAATTCCCTTGGTGTTGCAGTTGTTGTTCATGGTAATCACTTACCATCTGGTGAGCCGTATGTTCCAAGTACGCGAGAAACCACGGTTCGATACTATAATTTAACACGTGAATGTCGTTAACAGACTGGTTTTATTTTTTAAAGTATACATAGACAATCATACAATTCTTATATAAAATTGGCATACTACCATAAATATACTTAATACAATATAGTGTCTACATAGCACTTGAGATAGAGTTACTAGTAGCAAAATACAAATAAGAAATACCTACTTTTATTATTTTGATACATCATTATAACAGATCCCCGTAGGAAACAATGAAATGGAAAATTTTAAGTGCTGATTTACCACGTGCTCGGCGATGTAGAATATCATAGTGACGAAACCTGTTTGTCTAAGGATATAAAATAAAAAAATAATTTCGAAGACGTAAAGTCCACCAACTATACCTAGGCTATAATCAGGTATACCTCAAACCTTGAAAACGAGACTGTACACCCAGTGCGTGTTGCCAGTGATGACATACGGAACTGAGACGTGGTCCTTCACTGCTGGCCGGATGAGGAAGCTCAAGGTCGCTCAGCGAGCTATGGAGAGGGCTATGCTCGGAGTTTCTCTGCGTGATAAACTTAGGAATGAGGATATCTGCAGTAGAACCAGAGTAACCGACATAGCCCAACGGATTAGTAAGCTGAAGTGGCAATGGGCCGGCCATATAGCTCGAAGAACCGACAACCGATGGGGAAGAAAGGTTCTCGAGTGGCAGCCTCGTACCGGAAGGCGAAGTGTAGGGCGTCCCCCCACGAGATGGAGTGACGACCTGGTAAGACATGCAGGAAGTCGATGGATGCAGGTGGCTCAGGACCGTGCTTTGTGGCATTCTTTGGGGGAGGCCTATGTTCAGCAGTGGACTTGTGAAGGGCTGTAATAATGATGATGATGATGAAGTCCACCAACACACCCATGGTAGTGCGGTGGACAATTATACATAGGCTGTAACTTTAACCATACGAGATTTACTATTGAGCACTTAATGATCGATGTATTCAATCTATTGAAATTAGAACACTGGTTAAAAAAGTATTTTTATTAAATTGAAGTGACCAACGAATTTACAGTCAACTTGATGGTATGTAGCTACTGCAGCCAATGAACAAATGCAACCAACTTAAAATAAAGAAGGCTACAGATGCTTTGGCATCTGGAGGACTAAGATGGAATGCCTTATGATCTGTAATTATACTGGCTCTCTATACCCTACAGACCGGAACACAGCAGCAGGCAATGCTATTTGGCGGCAGAAATAGGTAAGAGGGTGGTATCTCCCCACCTGCGTGTGCGTGTGTCAGGCGAGTGCGTGTGCGGCGCGAGGTACGCAGGCGCGTGCTGCGAGCGGCGCTGCGCGGCGGGCTACTTCGGCTATTGCTCGAGCTGTATATTAACTTGTGGCGTGGACAAAAAATATCGACATATCGATATTTATTTTAGAGTATCTAATTCGTGTCAATTACGATATATTTGTAATGGACTGTATAGTTTGTTGTTTGATATAGTTTAAATGGTTGTATTAATGGACAAAACATGAAACAACAAAAGGAGCTACAAAAGCATTCATGTATGGTTGTCGTTTTTCTCCGTCGTCCAACAGTCACCAATATTAAATTTTGAGCCTTATCTTTACAACATTAAATGATACCGGTATAACGATATTTATCACGCGATATATATCGATACTGTTAAAAATATCGATTCGTAATATATCGATATTTTTTCCCTTGCCCATTCCTACTTGTGTGTGTGCATATGTATTACTGGTGGTATATACCCAGGCTGGCTCCTCGGAAAGACGGACGAACGAACGGGATTGACACGCTTAAGAGGCGGTTTGACGATCGCTGTTTCACTCGCACCACCGATCTGGGTATTTTACATCTGATGTAAACGGGATGGTTATACCACCATGTATCCGAAGCCATATAAAGTTTCTGGTATTTCCAGTACTCTCCTCTTACAACACCCACGAGACGAAATGAATTAAGGATTCTCTTAGGCCGCCACACGTCACCAAAAAAAGTCGATCAGCATGTCTCAGCATGTATACAAAAATTGGACCGCTTTGATAATATCGAGTGGCAATAAACACACCTTTCTGCAGTATATGCCCGAATCAAATAGATAGTGATAATTTAAAATAGAAATTAGAAAGTAGACCTCAATTTCATTATACAAAAGACAAAACCAGTTTAGAATATATAAATAGTTTAAAATTTCGACTAAAATTAAATGGAAAAAATACGAAAATATGTTATATAATTGTTGTCATACAAAGTAAATAGATGGAGACGATGAATATGATGCGATTGAAAACTCGAAAGATTCAAAATCGAAAAGTACACAGCCACTTTTTTATACACTTTTTTGTACATCTATCTTCGTTTGCGAATTAAAATGCAGATGCATTGTCAGCCGTGAGGACTAAGATAGAATGCCTCTTTTCCAGTAAAAAGGGTCTCCGATTCTCTACACTCACCATACGAAACACATAGCAGCATTTCGCTGTTATTTTACGCTGGTATTCTCCCGGTCGAGCCGACCCATTCGTGCTACAACTATACTATAAATATAGATAGATGCAGGAGGCTCTACCACGTAAAAAATATAGGAAAGACATCGGCTGGTAATCGATTCTGATATATTTACACACTATCAGGAAACTAATCACGATACCCAAGAGTTTTATTCGCATTACTGAGGACAAAAATGAAACGCCTCTTCACTATTTAAAAGGGCGTTCTACTTTAATCCATACAATACATATAGATCAAAGGCTAAGTATAGCCATTCAGCGGGGAAACACAGCCAGCGTTCTTGAGACGATACCGTGGGGACTAGGCCTGTATGATAATTAAGTTACTAGTTTTAATATTTTTTTAATGAAAGTTTTGAATATTGTATATTATGTTATGTAAATAAATAAAATTGAAGTATCTGTCTGCAATATTGAAATAACTGGCTTCAGTTCGGGCTAATCTTCGAAATGGCTGAACCGATAGTGATGACATTTTACGAACGGATGGAGAGCAATGCCAATAGGGATCTGGGCTTTATTATATCCGAAAACTCAAAGTTTAAGAAGTAATTTAACTATAGTGAACAAACTTACATAATATATTATGTATATGCCACCCATGGACATATTACCACCATGTTTAATCCTAGAATTTAACATTAGATACTTGTTAAAAACATAAAGATTTAATCAAAACTAAATTTTGATAACTTAAAAAAAACTTCGCACGAACAAACCAATTAAGCCATCAAGCCTCTGACATAAAACATACAAACAATCTACTTAGACTGTGCAACAACTTTTATTTTCGTTGGGATGACATCATCCGCTGTTTATGGACTTACGGACGTACAACGGATGGAGTCTCGAGGCTGCGAGACCTACCATCACCTAGTTCTAACGGAATTGTTTTTTTCACGGTGTTCGAACATGTCTAAGCTGTAACTGAGTTATTTTTTGCGCTAACTACCGATGTTTTAAAAACCACCAACCCTTTCCATGTGCTCTTGTCACCCCTTTTTTATTTAGGATAGGGTGACAAACGGGTACACAGTCCACCCGATGATAAGTGGTTGCTGTGACCCATAGATATCTACATCTATCCTCGATAAAGAACCCTTATCCTATAAAAAAACTTAGGCCACCCCCACAGATTGCCTTATAAGAGGAATATTTGCTAGTAACCACGGTTCGCAGGCATTGGTAAATGCAGTTTTTTATTATTATGTAACCAAGAAGAAGCTGCAGCCCCTCTTCTATTATATATATACGCCTCTTACGACACTCACGGGATTATGGCGGCTAAAATTAATCCGAACAATTATTCGAAGCGCTACCCGTAGTAAAGGCGATAAAAAATGTTTTATTTAATGCAGTACTATTTAAAATATATATATATATATGTATATATATATAAAATTACTATCCATAAAATGTTATAATTTATTAATCTCACGTTTTTTAGCACAGAGGCTAGATGGCCCGGTAGGACCATATTTACACTGACTAGGTTTGTCAAGCTACATGTACTACATGATAACGGACGGCTCCGTGGCGGAGTGGCTTAGCAATGAGTTGCAGCGCTAAGGGCCGCGGGTTCGAATCCCACACGGAACAAGTATTTGTATATTTGTATGGCCTACAAATAAATGTTCTGGGTCTGCATGTTTGTCCTTGTGAAATGTATGTATAACTGCCCTCGCGATACAGCAGAAAATTCTAGAGTATAGGTAACGTTTAAAAATAAAAAAAGAGAATCCCCGAATTTTTTAATTTCTGTCAGGTTTAAATTGTGTTACTAAGATGCTATGGGACAACGATGCCTAAAAGTAAAACATTTTTTTTGTTTGTTACACATGTAAAAGTATATTTGTTTGAGTTTGGTTTAGTTTTTTTTTTTTTTTATAGGATAAGAGTGACAAACGAGCACACAGTCCACCTGATGGTAAGTGGTTGCTGCAGCCCATAGACATCTACATCTATCTTCTATTACAAATCAAAATGTAGATGCGTTGTCACCCGTGAGGACTAAGATGGAATGCCTCATTTCCAGTAAAAAGGGCCTCCGGCCACCTGCACTCACCAAGCGAAACGCAGAGATAAGCCTCTACTTCACGCTGGTTTTCTGTGAGGTCGTGGTACCACCCCGGTTCGAGCCGGCCCATCCGTGCGACAGCAAAAGCTGCAGCGTGGCTCTACCACTGTAGTTTATCTTTCAACGGCTGTAAGTACGGATGAAAATAAAATTTGGCACAAAGTCCATTATGTCGGGCAATAGGACATAGGATAGTCTTAATGACGCCATGAAGTTCCGGCGGAGTTCACATCGACACGCTATAACATTATTAGACACAGGTCCAGCAAAGCGGGCGGGTAACTTCTGCTGTTACGTTCATTATGTAACAAACAAAAAGGGTTAAACAATTATTATCGTTACTACTTTATCCCTTGCGTTGTACTTTGTTACTTATTTATTTCTTATTGATGTTAATCTGCAAGAAATGTCGTGTAGAATTCTTTGTCAGTTAATCCTGGGCGAGGAAAATAATTTAGCAGATGCAAATATTAAGTTAAATTTTATTTAGTTAAAACGATACATTAATGATTAATTATATTTCTAGAACCGTTCCTCAGGGGGTAAGCTTGGTGTACATTTCACAGTACTCGAACAACCCGGGTTCGATCCCCGCTGGCACCTATGAAATTGCCGAAATGCCAATTTACCACGTGTTTTGGCCGTGAAGGGAAACATCGTGAGGAACGCTGCATGTTTGAGAAATAAAAAAAAATTATTTCGAAGAAATGTGAAGTTGGCCAACACGCATTGGTGCAGCGCGGCGGACATGTCTTTGTCCTAAAACCCTCTCAGAAATGAGAGGAGGCCTGTACCCAGCAGTAGGCATATAGGCTGTAACTTTACGTTTTATATTTACTAAATACGAGGGTGGATTGAAAAGTACTCGGCCTAACACAGATCCATTCAATTCTAAAAATCAAATCTACCCACATTATTTAGTTCAGTTCAGACTAGTTCATTGTGTGAAGTTCGAAACGTGTGCGATAATTAGTTGTGATTTTATAAATTTATTAACAAAGTAATCGGACATAATTTCCGCGAATGGAGCAAATCGAGCAGCGTGCCGTCATTAAGTACCTCCATAAGAAGGGGCTATCATCAAAAGCCATCCATGATGACATGGTCAGTACATTAGGCGATTGTGTTCTGTCATATTCATCCGTCAAAAAATGGATAGCAGAATTTAAGCGTGGTAGAGAGAGTGTGAAAGATGAACCCCGCTCTGGAAGGCCTTCGACGTCAACTACTGATGAAAATATTAAAAAAGTACTTGATTTAATAATGGGAGACCGCAGATTAAAAATTAGAGAGATAGCCGATATTATAGGCATCTCTTATGAACGAACTCAAAACATCATTGTCAACGAGTTGGGTTTCCACAAGGTGTCTGCGAGGTGGGTTCCGCGACTGCTTTCAGTTGAACAAAAAAGGACGCGATTGACTATTTCACGCGACTGTTTAGAGTTATTTGAAGCCGATGCAGATGATTTTTTGAATCGTTTTGTTACTATGGACGAAACATGGGTTCATTACTGTACACCGGAAACAAAACAACAATCAAAACAGTGGAGAAGACCTGGTTCACCACCCCCTAAAAAGGCTAAGTCGATTTTGTCGGCAAATAAGGTGATGGCTTCAGTATTCTGGGACTCGAAAGGTGTGATTATGATTGATTATCTTGAAAGGGGTCAGAATATAAACTCTGATTACTACTGCACCTTACTACGTCGTTTACGAGAGGAAATAAAAGAAAAACGTCGAGGAATGCTCAGAAGAAAAGTCCTGTTTCATCAAGATAACGCCCGTGTTCACACGTCAGTACAGTCAATGGCTGAAATTCACAACTGTGGCTTTGAACTGTTACCGCATCCGCCGTATTCACCTGATCTGGCACCATCAGACTTCTTTCTGTCCCCTAACCTAAAAAAGCACTTGGGAGGTCAAAGATTTTCGACAAACGACGAGGTCAAAGCAGCTGTAGACGCATATTTTGACTCTAAGGAAGAATCATTTTTTTTCAACGGTCTAAATGCTTGGAAGGGGAGGTGGCAAAAGTGTATTGAACTTGATGGTGATTATGTAGAAAAATAAAAATATAACTGATTTAGTATTTGTTTATTTTCTTGGTTAGGCCGAGTACTTTTCAATCCACCCTCGTATATACAATATTAGCGAACGAACATATGAGAACTGATTGTTCTGACCGCGCTACGCCAACGCTAAGCGCTAAGTAAATATATTCAGCAAAATGAAAATTGCCGCACGATGCGGTTGTTAAAATGAACAAACTTCATAAAAATGTAAATTACTTCTTTGAATGTCGATCAACCGCAGTATTTATTATTCCAACTAGAAATGGACAGTGTAATGGCGGTAGATATAAGAATATCCTTTACCCCATACCATCCCTCAGGTGTCGCAAAAGACGACAGAGGGAAACAAATAAGGAGATGGACGGCAGCGTCTTCCTAATAACGTTTAAATATAAAAAATTGCGGTTACTAAACCCGCTTGACAAACACGGCAACTATGGCAGATATCCCCACTATGAGACAATCAATGGGGGACGCCTATATTCAGCAGTGAACTTTAATAGACTGGACCCGGATGTAATGCTTATTTTTTATTAACTCGTAAAGCCCCACAGGAGCACACATAGGCTTCTTCAATTGTGGGGAAGATTTGCCACACAATCACCACACTTGACGGAATGACGATCGTAGATGCCTCACGCCTTTGACCTTGCTGCCCGTCGCCATTCTGGGAATTTTACGCCAGACTTAAACGAGATGTTTATGCCAACGTGGTAGAGCCATACTGCGGCTATAATATTATGGTTGTAGCACGAATGGGTTGGCTCGACCGAGGAAGGACCACGCTCTCACAGAATACTACCTAAAATAGCAGATTAATGCTACTGATTTACGTTTGATGAGTGTAGGGAACCGGTACTCTTTTTACAGGTATCGAGGTATTCAGTTTTTGTCGCATCTGTATTTTGATTTTAAATCGAGGATGTATGTAGGTAGCGTTGCCAGGCGTTCGGATAAAGCCGAACACAGTCAGGCTTTTTTTGGTTGCGTGTGCGGTCAAATTAGACGGTGTCCGGCCTGTCCGGATTTTGCTAGGATTGTCTGTTCATCTCCAAATCACCGCACCCACTCTTCATCTCCAAACTCTCCAAACTTAACGTTTTGTTTTAATGTGTTTTCCATTGCAAATTGCAATAATAGTTACCGCTGACTACTATTGCAATTGTTGAAATTAATATTGTAATGAATAGATATTAAGTGATTAATGATAAAGAAGAGTGATTCATTCAATTTTATTGTGTCATTAGAATTTAAGAAGATTTTATGGTAAATAATAAAAAAAAGCCTTATTTACTTTTAAAAAAATTGTCCTGTTACACTAAAACTAAAAAATTAAGGGTGTTCGGCCTTTTTACCCATATGTCCGGCTAAACTTTCTGGTATGTTCGGATTTTCGGTTTTAAGACCTGACATCCCTATATAGGTGTCTATGGGCCACAGCATCTACTTATTAGACTATATGCTCATATGTCACCGATAACCTTTAAAAAATAGTTTATCTCAGAGTACCTAACCACGTTTTAAGATAACACGGGTTCTTCGTTCAATACTGAGTTTTTTTTTTAGTTTCCATATGTTGTGATAGCTTCTGCGTCTCTAACACTACATTCTATCTTATTTCATGTGTAGGTGCGTACATTTTTGGCCTTCAAGCTATACATTCCCTGTGCGTCAATCTAAACAAAAAAAATTAAAGTGTCGGTTTGTAATGTTAAAATAACATCTTTTTACTAAATGCATATGAAAGTATTTATACGGTACTAATAACAAAAAAGTAATTTTTTAAATTTTTGTCAGTCTGTCTGTTTGTTCCTGCTAATCTCCGAAACTGCGAAATCGATTTTGACGGGACTTTCACTGAAGATAGCTGATGTTATAAGAAGTAACTTAGGAAAAACAATTAAGGTTCCGCGCAAAAAAAAATAAAACCCATGAAATCGTAGTAAATTCCACGCGAGCGAAGTCGCGGATGACAGCTAATATCCAATAATTCGTAAGTTGAAGTCATATACTAAATAATGTATTAGTCTTTTTATATGTTCAATATTGTTGTAGCAATGTCTATTCACTTGCTGTAAATTTATAATTGTATGAAGGTATATTATATTAATATAAATAGAATACAATAATGATATCATTTTTGTATGTCGTAATGTAGGATATGAGTATCTGGCGCCTATCATTTTACTGTACTTTGTGTGATGTGGGAGCGAAGTCCATCTCCAGTGAGTGGAACCTTCCGTTTTAATTTCTTGTGGCCAGTCACAACGGAGATTAGCTATATTGCGCTGGATAGTAGAAAAAGTGGACGAGAGTGTGCGTAAGCACAGGTGCACTCTCTATTCCGTCAGTTTCATAGTCCGATGGGACGGCAAGCCAACACGACCGGATAGAGATCTTACTTTATGAGGCACTCGGGTGTAACCACCAAATTACTGACTCCTGACTACTACTAAAGATTTCTTGACAGAAAACCCCAATAACTTATTTTGACCCGATCCGGGATTCGAGCCCGGTTAGGGTTACCATATTTGTCCTGAGATTTTAGGAGTTTTAGACTCTTCTCAGGATAGCGGCTGGATTTTGCAAATCTCATGAAATCTCAGGATTTTTAGAACTTTCAATATAATACAGCTTACATTTTAAAGATCTCTTTAATAAAAAGTTAAACAAACTAAAAATAATTTTCCTTTGGTAATAATTCCACAATTAAATGCAAAACTTATTTATCCAAGTATGTACTTAAACAGTTTTATGATACTTAATATGTAAAAACATCTCATGATTTTTAAATGGAAATCAGGCCTCTTCTCCGGACTTTTAATTTTTTCATCTGGTAACCCTAAGCCCGGTACCACTTGATCAGTAGTAGCGCTAACGACCACTAATCCAAAGACACAGTTATTTTAATAAAAAAAAATTAAAGGTATACATTTTGAAAAGGTTTTATTACGTAACTAGAAACCGGCAATAATCTCATTGACAATGTATTCTCAAGGACCACCGGTCGCGGGACGTGTCGACAACACTTGTCAATAGAGTTACCATATCCCTATATAATTATTTCGGGCTAGTAATTTTATTTCATTTCCTTTATCAATCTGTATCAGTTCTATTGTTTGCAAGGTCTCATTATAGGCAAAATATTCCATAATCGCCACGCCTGGCAGAGTCGGTCCGGAAACCGGACTCGCAATATTACATTTTTTTTTATAGGATAGGGTGACAAACTAGCACACATTCCACCTGATGGTAAGTGGTTGCTGTGACCCATAGACATCTACATTTATCCTCAATAAAGAATCAAAATGCAGATGCGTCGTCACCCGTGAGGACTAAGAAGGAATGCCTGTTTTCCAGTAAAATGGGTCTCCGGTTCTCTACACTCACCATACGAAACACAGCAGTGTCAAGCTGCCATTTTACGCTGGTATTCTGTGAGGGCGTGGTCCTTCCCCGGTCGAGCCGACCCATTCGCGCTACAGCTATACTACTAATACTGCAGCAAGCAGCATGGCTCTACCACGTACAGAAGACATCTGGCATATAAAAAATGGTATACCATACCGCCAACGTACATCATTACCGCTTATCGTGTAGTGTCGACGTAAGAGATCCCCATGAATGTCATGAGAGGCGACAAGAGGTAAATAAAACAGGAATTTGGCAGCGGCATCTTCCTGATAAGTATTCAAAATAATATAAAAATTGAGTTTTCTATTCTGCTGTCAAGCGTAGCAACTATGAAGTATATGCGCTATGAGACGACACCCTATGGGGGAGGCCTATGTTATGCACTGGATTTTTGATAGGCTGAAATGGATACCGCCATCTATTGCAGATTTTGATGTTTTCCTGGTCTTTTCCATAGATCATAAATTAAGTCTTTTATAATTTCGTATCTATTTCTTCCATTATAGAGATACTTTGCCATAAGGACGAAAGATGTCTTCCCAAGACAGAGGTAATTTTTCCGAACCAGCGATAAAAGCATAAATAAATGACTTTTCAGTAAGTATACTGGTGATCTATATTGAATAAAAAAAATTCTTCTGTGTTCTATTCTATTCTATAATCGTCACGAATGATACGGGAATTGGGGATCGTCGTACCAGATATCACCACCATTGAAGCTAATACGGGGCAAAACGTATACTTAATTAAATTTGACATCTTGGATACGAGATGCTTAGACCGCTATTTAACTGACTCCAAGAGATCTTTTTGGAATACCAAAATCGTTTATAGAAAATATTCCATAACCCATTGTACCCAAGGGAAAACAGAATAGAGAGATAGATTAATTTTTATTTACTATACCCAGATTTAAAAAAAATTATAAATCAAAAAATATGGAGACCCTACAAGTGATGTAATCGAATCGACACAAGGGATCAAACGTGCGCTTTTTATAACAACACTTTCATACATAATACATAATATATACAGTACGAGTCGCGCACACTGCAAACTGGATTCCGTCGTCACAGGGCCGGTCGAGATAGCCGGTTACGAGGCACACTGCTGTCAAGGTCGCTCTCGGCCCTACTAAGTACAATTATTACGATCAGAAAACAGAATAGTATCGGTTTTCGAGTCGTTGTCACAACATACAAGGAAACCAAACAATCAAAACCATGTATTTTAATAGCCTGTTTGCCACTACAAAATGTATCGAAGACCTAATTATATTTAAAGACGGGGTTTTACATATAATGTGAATGGTCTCATACTGTGATCGTCGAACCCAATAACCACTTAGACATACAATCTTCTGAATTGAAAAGCCATTTATACATGCCCGATAAAGGATTGTTCCACGTTGATGACGATTACTTTAATGATGATGATGATGATGATGATATTAACTCCCAAATAGAATCAGAAGTTATTAACTGGGATAGGAGATGGTATAGTAACACGCAAGAGTACGCGCAAGCGCAGAGGTACTCACTCATCTAGACCTCCTCGCTTATTCCACCAAACATTTTTTCGGACCGATACTACTTAGGGACCTTGAAGAAAAGAATCTACTTCTTTTTTAAAGGTAGGCAACACATTTAAAGGAGGCAAGTGGCAGAGAAACGAAGACAATCTCAACACAACTAGCATAGACAAAGTACAGTAGAATGATAGACGCCAGATACTTGTATCATGCAGTACGGCATACTAATGATATCATTATTGTAATTGATAGAATCACGCGTTACTTTGCTTTAAAGATGTTAAAGTTAATTTGCTAAGAATTGCTTTTTAGCTGCTATTCATTACAGACCTTTTCTCCAGATGATACCTCGTTTAAATACGAAACACGTGTCGTAATATTGACGGTGATGTCCTAGTGTAGCGGTGTTGGAATTAGTGGTGAGGGTAGGCTCGCAATTGAAGGAGGGCGGAAGGTGTTCTTTAAAGTAGGAAAGTTATATCATTTTATATTTTACGCGAATCTTTGCTAATTTAATTTAACATATTTGATGCGATATTATACTAGCCACTCGCCTCAATGTGTCCGGCAAGAGGATATTGTATTTTGTGAATGTCACCGTCACAACGACGTTCCAAATTAACTAACATTTCCCGCCAGCATAACATATTTAAAATTGCAACAAAGCTCGTCTTATCACTGTTTAAATAAAATTAACTTCATTTGATAGAAGCCTTGGTACAATCAATTACGTAATTTCGCAAAGTTGATAGTGGCTAATTAGTTAATTATGCTAATTGATGTACATTTTCAGTGTATTTTTAAATACAATGATGTTAAAAAGGAACGTTAAAAACGCCTATCCATGGATACTTACAGCAAACTTCAAACAAAGTAGGCCACAGATAGGTTTTCTTAGTTGCCACCTCTAAGGAGCAATATGGAATGCCTCAGAGCCTGTTATTATACGCGCTCTCAATAGAGTTGAATAAACAAAGCAGTGCATGACCTACTGTTTAGCAGCAGAACGATGTAATAAGGTGGAACCTACGCAAGATAATCTACACAGAAAAGGAGTCTGGCTAAATAATTTGAACAGATAAGAGCAGGCGTGTTAAATTTCTAACCTCATTATTCCATTCATAGCGTCCAATTTCAGCATAAACGTCAATTTGCAGACGCACCCATTCCGCCACACTAACCTATTTCATAACACGCTCATCCTCATTACAGCGCAAAATAATACCGCTTTAAGGTAATTATAAGCGGCCGCGAGGTGTCGCCGTCGTCGCGCTGTGTCTATTTTTTACCGCACTGCGTCACCCATTGTCGGTGCGAGCCAACAAATTATGCACTTAATCTGACTAAAGTGAAACGCAATATTTCCCGCATGACATAAGCAGACGAAGACCGACAGTCAGGATGGCGTCATATATTTATAACAAGACAAGAAGAATCGGATGGTGAGTGAGCTTTAGATAAACCTATACTTTTTTTAAAGAAGAGGCAAGTGATCAATATCTGGTACACCGGAGGTATCACAGATGCGCTGCAGTTCTGTGACAAAGGCTCTTTTTGCCTACATTCTCATCATTGATTCTTTATAGAAATGGGAAAAGAGCATGCGACTCATCTGATGGTATATCACAGCCCATAATCAACTTTAACAGAAGAATTGCAAGCTCGTTTCTGGCCTTTATTAGGAGTAGGCTCTTTTTTTTAAAGTCCATAAGTCAGATCGACCTAAGTGTTGAATGCAGCGAACACTTTTTTTTTTAAAGATCTATTCTGTCTCATTACCTGTATTCACAAATAAATAAAATTTGAATTTGAGCATTGGTGATGCTTTTTACACTGTCCGAGCATATACTTCTGGGGAACATAATATATATATAAACTTGAATTTAAAGTCAAGTCTGACTATATTTAATCGTCCCCAATCGAAGACTATTGTCTCCGATTGGGGACGATTAAATATAGTCCAGTTTAACACTTCGTTGAAGATACAATGTTGCACGTTTACCACTAAAAATCTATTGCCGTATCTACTTGAATTTAGAACCCGCTACTTGTTGCCTCAGCCGGAATCCTCGATCTCGGCATATCGAGTCACGTTCAGGTTCGCGGTCATTGGAAAGGAAGGCCAAACTGGCCTTAAAAAAGTTTGTAGAACGTACTTAGTAGAGCAGGACGGTACTTCAATTCCTACATGCCGTTTGCAACTCTACAAGGCGCAAGTTAGGCCGTATTTGACGTTGTTCTTATCTCTGCGCCCAGTCAATTTGGATGGAACTTTTTGCGGCAAGAATCACGTTACACTTCGGTATTTTTATCGTATTTACCACTGGGAGTTATTCTTCTTCGAGGAATTGTTCGGATTAATTCCAGTTCCATACATTGCGAAAAATGTTCTCCATACCATCAACACCAGGGATGCCTGACTTCGATTTTCTAGAAGTTTTCTTCTTTGCACGACTACTTTGCGGAATCTGCTATCACCAACAATTTTTCCGGGTCAATCTGACTTAGGGACTTTCAAAAAAAGAGTCTACTAAAGGCCAGAAACGAACTTGCAATTCTTCTGTTAAAGTTGATCATGGGCTGCGATAGGCTCTTACCATCAGATGAGCCGCATGCTCTTTTCCCACTTCTATAAAAAAAATCAATGATGAGAATGTAGGAAAAAAGAGTCTTTATCACAGAACTGCAGCGCATCTGTGATACCTCCGGTGTACCAGATATTGATCACTTGCCTCTTCTTTAAAAAAATGTAGGTGTATCAGAAGCTCACTCACCATTCGATTCTTCTTATCTTGTCTTGTTATAAATAAATGACGCCATCCTGACTGTCGGTCTTCGTTTGCTTACGTCATGCGTGAAATATTGCGTTTCACTTTAGCCAGATAAAGTGCATTATTTATTGGCTCGCACCGACGCTGGGTGACGCAGTGCGGTAAAAAATAGACATAGCGCGACGCCGGCGACCACTTAAAATTACCTTAGTAAAGTTTACCTGTAGATTATACGAGTAGATACTATACCGAAATCGCTTTTTCTAAGTAAAGCACTCTTTGATGAAATTGTATGAATTTTATTATTATGTCGATTGTTTGTTATTAAGTAAATCATTAAATATTTCAGGATTAGTTTTTACAAATGTCATAACTTCATAAATATACATTGCGGGAAATGTCAATAAGTTAATTTTTTGAAATTGTGGTTTACAGCTTTCTGTACTCGGTATACTTGTAATAGCACGCACACACTTTTTTACGTTTTAAATATATCTTCGCGCCTTGTAACATTGCCCCAAAAATTACACCGTAGCGTACAGTAGATGATACAGAGCCGTGATATACCATACCGTCCGAAAAGCATCTTCATTAACTTACTTTGGATAATACATATAGGGCGTAAGAAAATTGGTTTAACTTTTTGCAAATATATTCTGTATGAGTCTCCCACTTTAAGTTGTTATAAAGACCTAAGAATTTTGTTACTTTGGTTTCACTAACGGTCTCACTATAGTAATTATGTCTGCTGCCAACGCTGTCAATTTCATAGGAATAAAGAAAATACATGCTATATATTATGTCTGACTATCTCCTAGTGGTCGTAAAGACGACTATTGATCGTGAGCTGCAGGGTTCAAATCCTGCGCAAAAAGGTTGTTCTACGTTGAGACTGCACGCTGTGACGAAATTCGTTCTGGAGGATATTATAAAATTCGACGTGTACGCGTTTGTTACTCCGAGAATTGAGACTTTATGACTATTATCTTTACTAATGTTTCCTTTAAGTACTCCAACTAAACTAAGCCACAAATGCTTATGTTAAGAGGTTTACAACCAATTAGAACGTATGGCCTTAAGTTTCGCAACTTCAACCGTCATGCTACTCATCTCTGACACGTACATTTATATATGGATTAGCGGCAATAGATACGCTCCTTTTACTTTCAAATAAATCTCGACCCCAACAGCATCATACTATGACATCATTCGCTCAATTAGAGCCTTCGTTACGAAACTCGACGAGAGATAAACGCACTCGAACTCGTCGATCTAACAAGTTGTTTAAATAAAAGGCCTCACGTTCGAGACCTTGACACACCTAGCATAGTTGGAAACAAAAAATTTATGTTGATGTAAGTTTAGATTATATTAATTCTATGTGATGAATTAATACTTTTCTTTATAAGCAAAACTTATAAAAAAATCGCTTATGATAGTAAATACTTTTTAAATGACTGGCTAGTAACTCTGATTATAAAAAAAGAATAAAAAGATCAACCTAAATACTCTCAGGCTCATGGGCCTCCATAATGAGAGGGAGTTTCATCCAGGCCGCTCCACTGCACGCTGTCAAACAATGAACAATATATAGCTGAATGCGCTATTATTTAGAGCGAAAAAATGAAAACAAAGCGGCTGAAATATAACAGGCTTTATAGCTCAATGCCGACTGTAAATAAACCTAGATGCAGTTAATAACTGCTGACTACGATTAAGCAAGTGTCAATAAATATATATTTTTTTCTTTTTTCAGTTTCCAGAAGTTAAACACTATATAATAAAAAAAAGGCTTTCGGGCACTGCGTGAAAAAACAATGTATCATTAGATTATATGTTTTTTGTCTTATCTTTCTACATACTAGCAGATATCTTGTATAATAGCAGATATCTTAAATAATGCAATACACAGAAAAGATTTTGTAGTTGGATCGTGTTGATAACAACTATAATATGTATCTTATTGTTGGATTTGATTACTGATGAGATTTGATAACTAATGGGGAAGAAAAGCTCTCGAGCGGTAGCCTCGCCGCCCCACTAGATGGAGTGACGACTTGAAAAAACACGCAGGGTGTCTATAGATGCAGGTTAGGTTCATACATGGTAGAGGAATGCAGGAATGCAGCAGCTTAATTATGGTTGTAGCACGAGTGGGTCGGCTTAACCGGGGAAGGACCACGCTCTCATAGAATACCAGCGTGAGATAGCAACATAATGCTGTTGTGTTCGTATGGTGTGTGTAGAGAACCAGCGACCCTCTTTACTGGAAACTAGGAATTCCATCTTTGTCCTCAGGGGTAACAACGCATCTGCATTTTAATTCTTAATCGAGGATAGACGTAGATGTCTATGGGCGACAGCATTCATTTACCATCAGGTGGACTGTGTGCTCGTTTGTCAACCTTATTCTATTATAAAAAAAAAACTTTAGGACCATAGATACTTGATGACAATGACTTGTGTTGGGCTGTAGTAATAGTGAATTGTAAGCGCATTAGGTGAATGTTTGTAAATGAATTCGATATCTATTTCACACGCTAGACCTTATTAATAAAAACTATATATAGTTGTTTAGATTCCTCTTCTCAATCAATGTTTTATCATAATGTATTATATATTTAGGCGGCGTTACCGGAGGACTGTGATGGATGTTTCGAACTGAACTGATGTATGAACAGTGGGACAGAATTTTCATGACAACGGATTAACAAAAATCAAACACTCTGATAAGGGACAATTACGTGACAAAACAATACAGGAGAATATAACAAAGCTCTTAACAACGCGAACGTAAGTCCCAAAGTATGGCACAGCTGGTACGCTTACGTAATGAAAATTCAAAATGGATTCTTCCTAAGGAAATGGGTTCACTTTCAGACGCATACGAAACGGTATAATAATACGAAAACTGCTCTTCACACACGGGAATGAAATGTTTCCCTCTAGTGCCGGTGTAAGAATATCCACTACACTCTATATTTATTACGTTTTATTTTATTATATTTTCTACAAAAGACATTAAATTCATAAATCCATTCATAAATCTCGTGGGTTTCGTCAGACGCGACATAGAGAAACTGAAACAGGAGACGGGCAGCAGCATCATCCTGATATCAGCTGAATAAAAAAAACTGCGGTTGCCAACCAAGTATGCAAACTATGGCAAACATCTCCTTATGAGGCAGTCTATGGGGCAGGTCTATGTTCATCGGTGGTTATTTATAGGCTGTAATGGAATGGCTGAAAATAACTGAAACAGGAACATAGGAGGGTAAGTCGACGCTGTGTCCCATAGACATCAACATCTATCCTCGATTAAGAACCAAAATGCTGATGCGTTGTCACTCCTTACGAATAAGATTAAATGCCTCATTTCCAAGTAAAAACCATCTTCGGCTCTCTGCACTCGACATAAGATAAACAGCAGCATTATGCTGCTATTATACGCTGGTATTCTGTGGGAGCGTGGTCCCTACCCGGTCATGCTATAGCTGCAGCATGGCTTTATCACGTATTAATTTTAAAAAAATGTTCTATTGTCATTATCTAGGTAGAATACCGAGGAATAATTTTGTATGCACTAAATGCCGCCCACATACCCTCTTAATTTAAATGAGTCTTAAGGGATCCTATTATTTGCACATAGCAAATCCGACCTAAAACAAAAGAAACCTTTTACGGAATTACACAGGCCGATGAAAAAAGCCTAATTTTCAACATGGTATATTAATAATGTATCTTGTTGATTTTGACTCTTCCCACACGGGCATAATTAAGTTAGTTTGGCTTACTACAAAAGCTTGAACATCCATCAAAGGTTTCGTGAAAGAAAATATTAGTATACTTTTACGATTCAGAGCTCATATAACTGAATAACAAACTTGCGGTAGACTAGCGCGGCGGAGAAGAAAAACATGAAAGGTCCTATAGTAGGAAATAATTTCAAACGCAAGTTTTATACCGCATTGCAGTAGTCAAGTTTGTAAGGCTAGCGCCTAACACTTTAGTTAACAAGACTCTTGTGACTTGTATTGCAATTTAATTGAAAACGTTAAACGTTAAATAAAGAATTTTTGTAAACTACACTTTGATAAAACATGTTGTGGCAACCCATGGAAATACATCACCAATTTCGGATGTCGTAAGAGGAGACTATAGGTAAGGTGATAAAGACATGACTTCCGATAAACAATTATGACGCTGTTGGTCATGGCGGTCAGTTTCCAATGACTAGCCTAGCCTAGCCATCTGCGTAGGACAGATGCAGATGAAATTTTTATACACAAATTTACTAAAAAAATCATTAATATTGGTTCGCAATTGACTAAGATATATAAATATACTACATTATGTATTTACTAGGCGATATTTTCATCAAAAGAGAACATACAATCGGATTAGCTACTTTCTCCTATTTTTTTAGTGCTACCCTATCCTTTAAGGTCTGTGAGGATGTATGTATGGATGTATGTATGGATGTCTGTTACTCTCCCACGCAAAAACTACTGAATGGATTTTGATGAAACTTTACAGTAATTTAGCTTATACATCAGAACAACACATGAGCCATAATTTATAAAGATATTGTGTAAATTAAGCAGTCGACGCGAGCGAAGCCGCGGGCGGGTCGCTGGTCGGTTAAAAAAGATATAAATTTATTCCATTGAAACTATAGAAAGAATGACTATCAAGTTGGCAATGATCATCAAACAGCTGTTAAATAAACAATTGTTAGGAAGTGAAACAGATTGCTTTCATCAACACACGGTTAATGTTGTATCTTCGAAGGTCGCATGTAGGCCATTGTTTCAATGCGCTTTTTTATCGTTTGAAATAACAATACAGTAAACAAGCCGGTGTGCGATGTGCTCGGTCACTGAAATGTAGGATTAGCATAATTTCTACAGTAACGGAGATTATCAAAACGCAGAGTTAAACCAAGGGCTGCGTTTCCGGATCAGATAACTAACTACCTTTGGCTGTGAAATAAATCGTCATATTTTCAGAGGTGAGAACGTGTAGGTAGCGTTGTTTAACGTTGATATTGCAGGTCATTAGCCCACTAACCAAGATATAGACTTTAGCAAAAAAGACGAACTATAAAAAAATTAAAAGTAAAATTAATTAATAAATTTACACCCGCAGTCTACATATATGCCCCCGTGTCACATTTAATTGAACAGAAGCGTTCAAAATTTAAAGAGATTATATGAAAATGAGGCGCGTAGTGGCGGTGTAAGAATATCCACTACTCCATATCATCCCGTGGGTGTCGTAAGCGGCGACAGAGGAAAACAAATCAGGATATCCTAATGACTAAAAATAAAAAACTGCGGTTGCCAACCCACTTGCCAAGCTTGACAACTATAGCAAATATTCCTCCTATGAGGCAACCTATCAGGAAGGTCTACGTTCAGCAGTGGACTTTAATAGGCTGTAACGGTAACTTTATAATACTAGTATTCCGAGAGACTGTGGCCCTATCGCTGTGGTGGCGGCCCCATAACAAGTTACTAATAGATCTATAAAATAATGTATTCGTAACATGAACCTTCTACGAAAACTATTTTCCTCAAGTTAGTATGAAAATGAATTCACTGACACAAAAATAACGAATAACGATTGTAAAAGCACCACCCTGTTACCCAGACCGCTTCTAAACTGGGACAAGTCCACAAAAACCTCTGTAGACGTACGCTCTAGGTCATAAGTAGGTCTCTCAGCGAACAAAGCGCTTCTTTGGCCGACTGGCGCGCTTAAATCCTGACACAACTGGGTCAACGCATGCCTCTCCAGATATTCCAGCGCGTTCGCAATAATTCATGCTTTTAATTCAAGTCCACGGAAACTTTTGAACGGCCACAGTCATTACTATGCTCGAGAGAATAGAGATATTATGAAAGTCTATTATTATTTTCTGGGGTTGTTTTTTTTAATATTCTCTATGGATTTCGACAAAGGCGACGATTATGGCTGAAGGCGGTGAAGTGAACCGCGAAAGGGGACGTGAACATTTATGTACTTCGTTTTCACTATTGTTTCCCTCAATTTTCTTGGCTTACAGAAAACTTTTCACAATTACATAGTTGACAAAATTTTCGTACAAACTACGAAACGCTTTATGCAGTTGAATTATTTTAATGAACCCCCAAGAAATAGCAATGGTTATCGAAATTAAAATTTAGTTATTTTATGGCAGATGGTATCGTCGATTAAAATATTCATTTATTTATCAGTTACCATTATCGAACTTACTATGGATGGATGAAGGCAGCTCAGGACCATGGTATGTGTTATTACTTGGTGATGATGATGATAATCAAACTTGCTACTCAACTCATGTCGTGCGAGTTTTGAGGTGTCTTTCCTTGGTTGGTGAGAAACTTAATGACGGCGCGATATTCAATTTCCTCCATAGTTGCTAGTTTCTTCCCGATTGACTTGTTTACTCGTTGATAAAAGCTAATGACCCGATTAAGCTGAAACTTGGTATATATACTAACAATGATTCCGCGAACTTTTTGACCTCACCTCGTGGGGTATTTATAACCAAGAAATCTTTCATTTTTAAATTTAATTGCTGACCATTAGTCTCCCTAAAACTCGAAAATGACTCAACCGATTTTGATAAGATTTTAGTGTGTTTGAGTCCCTAGATGTCCTGTTGTCGAGATCCAGAAATCACACGCGCGAAGCCTGGACGTGTCACTAGTATTAAATATATTATATTCTCTAAACGGAAAAACATTTTATAAACCTTCCTCATAGAATACAAACACAAAAAAGAAAAAGTAAATTATAAAAGAACTCACCGGGATAGAAGTCATGGGATTTGGACATCTTGACCCTCGCGCCGGTGTCCTTCTGCAGCTGGGCGATGGTCTCGCCGCCCTTGCCGATGATGGCGCCCGCTACCATTGAAGGCACCAGGACCTTGAAGTGGTACGTTGGCTCCACTGCTGCGAGCAAATTATATGTTATTTGGGCTTCGGGGCAGATGGAGTAATGTGCTTTGACTCGAAGATGAAATGTGTTATTAAGTATGTTGAACCGACTGCGCAAAAACAAGGCATATTTACAGTTCTGTATAGAAAGTATTTGTTATGAAAATATGTTAGCTAGTATAATGCACCTACACAAAATACTAGGTAAAATATTTTCATAACAAATATGATTATAATGAAGTAAAATATTACATTAAAAGGAACAAAAACAATAAGTTACAACAATTTTGGTCTACCGAAAAGTACGTCGATAGTTATAGTTATAACTAATAAAAAATATGAGTTTTTAATTGTGATATTTTTTTAAGCGATTCTATTCCGCAGTCGATTCCAGTACAATAATATGAGGTTTGAAAGAAATTGTTAAAGTTAAGCCAAAAAGCACTTTACTCTCGCATATAATGTATTATATTTATGATATTTGATGTTTTATATACCCAATGCGTTTACAGCGAACAAATGTAAATTTCCGGCAAAATAACGTTCCTACTTTTGGGCACGCCTTCTGAAATAGCCTGAGTCAGTGTAGAAGTTGAAAGTGTGTAGGTATGTTGGTATGAAATAAGATAGATAATTCGCGGACGTATGCTTAAGGTGAAAGAGCCAGGATGGGCCGCGAAATTCAAATTTTCTTACGATTTTTGCAATTTGCAGTGCAGTGTTAGCAGAGGGTTAGATTGATGATTATAATGATTATAATTCTGTAAATACATACTCGTTACGGTCGCGAATCATATTTTGTTAAACATACAACCTGACACTGACCTTCAAATTGCAAAAAATGTAAGAAAATTTGAATTTCGCGGACTACCCTGGCGAATTAGAGGCTAAGAGAAAAACGACTGTATTCTTAAACCCGATTTTATACATTCAGATAACTGTTTACTCTAAAAATAAATTATCCTTTTTTATATCAAATTATGTTTTATAATAACTTTATTGTAGATATTTTTATTGTTCAAGTACGCCTTTTATCTCAGTGCTATTGTAATGTTTAGGTGAAAAATAGATACTAAATTATTCATCGATTTTTTTACAAAAGACATTAAATTCATAGATCATTGGGAAATTGTTAGAGTCGTTTTTTGTCCTTTTTATGTTTGTAATAAATTATTACAAATATGAAAAGGACGATCGGTAATCTTTACTTATCTGGTATCCTCATTATATAACTATAAAAAAGTACGAAGTGGAATGACAACCTGGTATGAAATGCAGGAAGTTGATGGATGCTGGTGCCTCAGCGCCGTGCTTTGTGGCAATCCTTGGGTGAGCCCAATGTTCAGCAGTGGACTTGTGATGGGCAATAATAATGGTGATGAATGACTGAATCATTTATTTAAAAATATTTAAATTTCTGAGTAAATAGTATCTGTTTTCATAACTCATCAGTACATAGCAGCACTATAACGGAAAGTACACTTGGTTTTTCAATGGTGTTACAAATGTACTTTTTATTTTTTAAAGTTCTCCCTGCGACCGATTTTGCCGCTTTCCTCACGAGGAAGTAACTATTTTATTGTATCATATAAAACATCCGTTAGGTGTTTATGAATACTATAAGAAATATCATCTTATTTCATACCATCGAAACCACATGTGAAGGGATCGTGCATATTTCATAATTATAATGATGATGTTGCCAGATCGATAAAAAGAAGTTATGAGTTGTCAAACATCAAGAATCTGCCAAGTAAAATAGGATTCCGCTGTGTACATTATCAATATTTTCTAAAGTTGTCATGCTACTACTCGTAAGTTCCTTATAATTTTAATAGAAAGTTTTCATCAATTTAAAAGTAAAGGGGGAACCATAAATTTCATCAATGCAGGTTACTTATAATATTACTAATTGTAATATTTAAAAAGCGTTTAATTTAACATCAGACATATGTTAAGGGACCCTTTTAATTACACCCCATCGAAAATGCATTGCAACTGAAAAAATTAATCGTACAAAGTGAAAATACATATTTTTATTGGTAATTTATTTTTAATTGTTAGATTATTTTATCTAATTTTTCAGTAATCTAGAAGATATAATTGGGACTCAATATGTGATTGGAACAGAGATAAAACCAAATTATGACGTTTATTTGTTTGACAGTGAACCCCTAAAATTACGTAGTTACGAAATAATTATTATTTCATTACAAACATCAAACAAAGATCAAAGCAACATCTTAAAGATAACATTAGATTGATGAAAACTCCAGAGAATTTATACGATTTGGCAACCCTTGTTGTTGTAGTGCACATGAAGTAAATTGAACAGCAGTTTTGAGTATGTATATAGTTTATTTCGAGAATGAATTCGTGTCAGTATTTGCAGCAGTTTAATATGATTTTATGAACCTTGGCCAATATACATCGCAAATATCAAATTTGTTTAATAGATTAAATCAAAATATCGTGTATCACTAATTAAAAGTGTTAAAATGACTTTTAACATTATTACGTAAAGTTGAAGTTTGTTGCGTGTATTTATCGCCATGCATTCATTATTAATTTAAAAATAGCTAGATCTACAAATAGATGCAAAAAGGAATGTTGAAGATAGAAGTAGTTTTGATGAAGTTTGAGAAATGACTTTTCTATTATAAAATTTTCTATGTTAATAACCTTTACAAAAGAGCAAACCTAACCTCTAAAATATTTATAACATCGCCTGTAAACGTAGACAATAAAAACACGAACTTGACAAGAACAATGAACCAAAAATCGATCGAAGGAAAACAATCGGAAACCATTTCAAACAAAATGTCCCTTCAATATCAAAGACGAATCATAACAAGTTGAACGCTCTCACAAAAGTACCTAAATGTAATAACGAGACACTCACTGTAATATTTATCCAAAACGAAAGGTCGTTCTCCTTTCCCCTTAATGTTTCAGTCATAAATAACGTCGACATTGACGCTTGTTGCGTAACGATAGCACTCCGGAAGCCATAGTGACAAATGACTGCTGTCTTGAGATTCGCCACGAACTAAGCTTCACACAAAACAAGGATATCAACATAAACTACTAAACAAGGATACCGATTAATCACTAAGCTATAGAGGATTATTGCTTCTAGGGTCTGGATAAATTAAATCACTTTAACGCCTAAATTACCATTACAATGGACAGTTCACTTAGGCCATTCCTTACGTCTCATTGCAATATCTGAAAATGTCCTGTTAGATTCAAGCAAGACTTAACCAGTTAAGTCTACATCAACAAACAAGCTAAATACATCGTAACGAAAAAGTCTTATCTAAAAAAAAAAAACATACGCATCAAATATATAACATAATTTTTTTGAACTCGATTAAAGACGCACAAAAAAACAAATAGGGATATCGACTGTTTATTTATCAAAGAAACTAAAAGAAAACACTTCAAAGGCAAAAACAGATTGTAATAAAGTAATACAAAATATAAAACCGAAGCTAAGAAAGAAACAGAGAAGTCAGCTTATAGAGATACTCAATGTATAAGGAATATATAGCGGGTGGTTACAAAAGAAACTGGAGTGCCGCCTATATTCAATGTGCTGCTATTGAGTGGCATCCCACTGGCGTTTGATGCCAGCGTTCTATGACCCCATTTCAAATAGAGCAGGGTTGATGGATGTTAAGAAATGTCGACATCGATGTCGATTATAAATGACATAGTGTTAGCTTTTGCCTATTTATTTTAGGGGTAAACAATTAATTAAACTGTCTTACTAATTTGTTTTGACAAAATATTTTACCTACTCAAAGCGATTAAAATTTCTGACTAGATCCATTAATAACATTAAACTCATAGTACTTTTGCCACTTTCCGTTTACCGTTACAGGCTATTGAAGTCCACTGCTAAACATTTGTCATAGTTGCAACGCTTGGCAAGCGGGTTGTCGTCAACCGCAGTTTTTTATTTTTAATTGTTATCAGGAAGTCGCTGCTGCCCATCATCTGATTTATTTCCCTCTGTCGCCTCTTACGGTATAATTTAGGGTAGTGGGTATTCTTACACCACCACCACATGGTAGTCGAGGTGTATGAATATGCACTACCCCATATTTATACTCTTTGCCACTTACATCCATTTTATTAAAACTGCAGTAATTTTGTACAACTATCTATTTAAACTCATTCGAATTCGAACACAACTTGTTACTTCGTTACATAGAGTTAAGTAAACCTGTCTACGGAAACTTCGTAGTCTAATACACCATGTGACTCTTATGAAATACTTGACACTGGCAAATTGGGCAAAAAACTTTCTGTTTTATAAACTGACGCTTAGCGATCAGTCATCACAGTATACTTCACCTGAGGATGCCCCGTTTAGAGGATGCCTCTAAACGAGGCATCCTCTAATGTCGTAATATGAACTGTGATGTGTCTTCTCTGTTGTGGTGCTGGGATAAGTGGTGACGGGGGTAATGCACGCAATTGAGGGAGGGCGGGAGGTAAGGTTGCCTCCCGTACTATAATATATAGTTTCGTACTATATTTCAGTCAATTGTACTACATATTACAGAAAAATAATAAAGTCCGTTTTTTTATATTAACTGTGACTGGAAGTCTGGAAACAAAAGTTCCGTCATGAATGTAAAATGGAAAGAAGAAAGAAATAGAAAATTAATAAATGACCTATTTCTGTCTTCTTCAATTACAAATTAACTGTTACTTTATTTCAATATGAATCTAAATTGCTCAGAGTCCTATAATTATTTTTAAGGGAATAAATCATTGATGGTCAAAGCGAAGAGCAATAACAAATATGTATAGAAATATACATAAATATTAAAAAAAATCTGAACTCTGAATTTCCCAAAAATACTATATTTTTGCATTTTTTGGGAAAAATACTATATATGTTCAAAAAAACGTGGCAACCCTAGCGGGAGGTACTCTTCAAACTAGGTAAGACACATCATTTTATTTTATTACGCGGATCTTATCTAAATATTTTTACATCTTTCAACCGACGTTTGTTCTATGCACGTACACGTCTTAGAAGAAAATTATAAGTACTAACAATACAGCATCATCATCACCATCATCTAATAAACTAAGTCCACAGATGGACGGTCGCCTTTCCTAGTGTAGGGAGGGAATAGTAATAAATAAACTTTTTAATATCTTTTACAAATAAATAAGACAGATTTTAACTATTTGGGCCTATTCCATATATGCGCTCACTACTGAATCATCTATATGCCTGACTGAGGTCCATTTCCAGCTGTAAACTTTTACGGGCTAAAACAACAATAGGAATGATAAATAGCATCATGATTTTCTTAGATGCTACAACGATAGGTATTCCTTTTCTAGCTCGTCTCATTGATTCCTTTAAGACTCGACTAAGGACCATTAAAATTTTGCACGAAATCGTATTCTACAAACTACACGGATAGTACCTACGGCCGCCGGTAACAAAGAGTTGTCTCATAATTAAAAATTTTGTACAACCGACTTCAATATAAATTATTAAGAACTAGCTGTTTCCTGCGACTTCACCCGCGTGGAGTTATTTTTCGTGGAACCCTAAAATAAAAGCAGCCCAAGTTACTCCTTATACCATCAGCTATCTGCCAGTGTGTATAAATATTGACATTAATATTTATATGATACTAAGGTCACTCAATTGTTTTGCCTTCTCGGAACCCCTCCACTAACACTTGAACTTTATGGTATGGCATTAAAGTTCAAATTGACTTTTAAGTATTATTACGAACCTTTTGTATGGGAATATAGAAAAGTGTTGTTTTTAGTCTTTTTCAGGCTATTTTTTAATTTTTTTTCCCCGTAAGAACCATATTCGTACTTCAAGGAATATTATAAAAAAAGAATTAGCGAAATCGGTTCAGCTGCTCTCGAGATTTGCGCTTAGCAACACATTTAGCGAGTCATTTTTATATTATAGATAAAATTTTCAAAATATCATAGCAACGTGAAATGAAAGAGTTCAGAAATAAAGATGTAACTAATCATAGTCATAAAAGTACTCAATTAATTTTTAATTTATTTTAGCTATAATGATTGAACTAACCTCGCTCATAGAAGCTTTCAAATACTGGCTTCTCGCAGTTCTCACCGGGCGGCTAGGGTTTATGCGCCGTTCGCGCGTCCAGCCAAGTATTGAATTATTTTAATTTTACATTATCTCTTAAACTATGCGCCAAATAACATGGTATAAAGAACAAAGTTTATCTTCATAAAATTGTCTTGATGATAAAGTAACTTTCGTTCGTAAGGATAAATAGGCCATGCCTAATAATAACACTTATATTTCACTTTTTAATTTTCAACATTTATTTGTCACAAAATACCTAATTATGGCTTATGTATAAGAAATAGACATATGGTATCGCGGACTTTTTTTTAGACGGAGTAAAGATCTATATTTTTCTAGAACATTGTATTTACGTATCCCTAAGTACTATTATTTATTCTGTGCCCTAATCATAACACCAGCGTACGCGGAAAAATCATTTCGGGAGCGCTTTTTCTTCTGACTTGCTTAACAAATATCCATATTTAAGGCTTACTGAGTGATGTAGCTTAATGCTAGATAGGCTATACTATTTCACATGAATTTGGCTATAATATACAAAAAGAATTTTTCAAATCGGACTGGTAGTTCCAGAGATTAGCGCGTTTAAACAAAAAAACTCTACCGCTTTATTATATTATAATATATAGTATAGATAACTCAACAACTATTTGGCAGACCTTGATCAAATTTATATGGGAGCACATGTGAAGCACCAGCTTTCAAATAAAGAATCATCGAAAAGTCGAGACATTTGTTACTGAGATCATAAATCAGTTTGCCAAGCTTGTCAATAGGTACAAATCCTCCAAACTTGTAAAAGGCTTTTCTAAATAGCAGCAAAGTTTATCTAACTTCCCCTGCTCCGAATATTTCGGGTCGTATTTCCCTAAATTAGTCAGTCCTTCCTGATTACTGGCGCTGCAAACCTCTTGAAATAATAAACATCAATTACGAATAACAATCGTGATAAGAGACGTAGCAGCTCCGAAGATAAATTTATAGTACACGGACAAATCGATTTCGATAACCGTATTGAAATTATCAATGTTCAAAAACCAAAATAAAATTTGACATATAATATGTTATAGTAAAAAAATGTTCTCGAGTGGCAGCCTCGTACAGGTAGGCGAAGTGTAGTGCGACCCCCCACTAGATGGAGTGACGACCTCGTAGGTAAAACATGCAAGAAGTCGATGGATGCAGGTAGCTCAGGACTGTGCTTTGTGGCATTCCTTGGGGGAGGCCTACGTTCAGCAGTGGAATTGTGAAGGGCTGTAATGATGATGATGATGACGTTATAGTGAAGTCTAGAATATCCTAAAGTGGAAGTGCAAATCTACGCATAATTATATATTATAAATAGAATTTACTTTTAGTTATTGGTAATCAACTAAGAATACATACAACTGTGAGTATTGATACCATTTTAAGAAAAATTATTTTGTGTCCCATCAAAGTGCGCTTTTTCTCATGTTATAATTTAACTTCTTTAATTCTTTGTACTTTTTATATAATCAATATAAAAAGTAAAATAAGACTTATGCGTGCTTCCGTTGAATTTATTATATTTTTCTAAAAATACCGTTGGGTTTCTTGCAATCCCTTCCAAGAACCAATAGTAAAGCAAGAAATGAACTTTATGAATAGGTACCTAATCTGTATGAATAAATTCTATTGAGTTGTTATGATTGATGCAAGATTCATGAAGTAACCTTGAGAATTCTTGACTAGAAGTTTCCTGTATTGAAGAACTTTGTGGTATCATCAATTACATAAATGTTTTGTTTTTATTAATTTCAATATGTAAAAAGAACTTTCAAGTGGGAAATAAAAGAAACGTTTGATATATAAATATATCAACATAATATCTCAATATTTTGAGACTCATAAATTCGATTCTTCCATTTTAAAAGGCTATTAAAATTAAATACGATATCGTATCCAAGCCAATTTATTCGGCGCTTAACTGCACAATGAATATCTAAATCAGATCATCGAATCAAACAATCAAATCAATATCGGATAATCTGATATTGATTTTATTAAAATCAATTCTGTAACTTTTAAACATAAAAAACGAGAAAAAAAAAACGATTGTCTTAAAATATATAACATAATTTATAATTTTTTTTAATAAATAAATAAGAATTTCTTAATTCATTCATTACAGCCTATTAAAAATCCACTGTTGAACATAGACTTCCCCATATCTATTTAGGATCAAGCCATCAGATATAGTTCCCGCTTTGATTATACGTTATATTTGATTATATTACTTAGCAGACGGGTTGGCAGCTGCAGTTTTTTTTTATTATTTTGTTTGTTATCAGGACGATGCTGCCTCTTCCTAAATGGCTTTGTCTAAAGTAAATGATATTCACGTCTAGTCATATCAGCCGTATGGCCTGTACTACTAAACGCTTTTCATTGAGGCCTACCCCTGCAGTGGCATTATCATGGAGAAAATTTCAATATAAAAAAAAAAACTATTGCAGAATCACATTAAAATTTAATCCTATAAACTGAAGCAGTCAGCCCCGCATTAACAAGCGCTCGTGCGTTTGCAATCGGATATCTCTCTGTAGTTAGCAAGAAGCACATGTGTAAATTCGATAATACCGGCACAATTCTCATGTTGCACGAGTGCAATTGATTTTCCGATAATTTCCTGCTTTATTGCGCGCGGTTTCACTCTTTGACTCACACATAAATAATTAAAACAGACAGATAGATACAAAACACAATTAAATCGTGTTTTCGAATCTGGCTTTTAAAAATTACAACATTTTGGATATCTGTGGAATTCTGTACGCTATTGCTATAGTTGTAGCTACTAATGTATTTAATAAAGTTTATACTGTGCTGTCTTTTCTACCGACTTCAAAAAAGAGAAGGTACTCAATTCGACAGTATGTTTTTTTTTGTGTGTTACCTCATACCTTTTTTCTGGGTGAACCGATTTCGATGATTCTTTTTTTATTTTAAACCTGGTGCCATATAAATTTGATCAAGTTCTGACCAATAGTTTTTGAGTTATTCTTAATAATTTAAATTTGAAGTCGTTAGTAAAAAGTTTTAAATTTTACCACTTGTCCTTTTGTAAATGAAAAAAATGCTATACCATTAATTTTAATACATAACTAGGTGATAGGACACCCTTTTTCTGTCTAGAGCTCCTTACCTATTCCTGCCGTTGATAAACTTGTCGTTCTCCTAAGTTGATTTTTAATAGGCTTAGATAATATTTAGAATTCGTCACTATGGTCGAAACCAGCCAGAGTATCTTGCACAAATATCACAAGCAAATTTTGTTCTTTTAGTGGAATTCGATTTCTTGTTCACAATTTTCATGGAAATATTTAATTTTCCACTAATTAGTATCCCACAATTTTGTAATGGCCGTGTGGTGGTAGTGTGAGAAAATCACTACCACATGCCATTCCATGGGTTGTGTAGACATCAAAGGGAAATTAAACATGAGACGGGATGTTACTGATAACAATTCTAAATAATAAGAAAACTGCACTTGCCAAACCGCTTGCCAATTGTGGCAACTATGGTATATAAGGCGATCTGTCGAGATGACCTTTGTACAGTAGTGGAATTTTGATAGGCAGTGACGATGATCATCATGATGACTGTTGTAATATCGCGTTTTTATTTAATACTTTATAAATAAATATAATTTCGATTATTATTTAAACAACGAGCATTGATCTCAAAACACAATGGAATCTCGTTAATTTTAGCTGTACATGCGGTTCGGTAAAACCCAAAGTTCCGAAAAGACCCACTGATCTTTTAAGGAAAAAGAAATATAATCGATGCAAAGAGAGCATAAGTTTTATTTACTTTTTTAAATTTTGTTTATAAAGTACCAGGTGAAGAATCGAAGAAATACATATAAATAACATAAAACACTCACGGCTGTCACCCAGAGGGGTAGGCTGTTTCGCCTCCTCTACATTCATATACCTACGCATACTTGCTATATATAACTTTTATTTCTTTTTATAGGATAGACTGACAAACAAGCACACAGTCCACTTGATGGTAAGTGGTTGCTGTGGCCCATAGACATCTTCATTTATCCTCGTTTGCGAATCAAAATGCAGATGCGTTGTCACCCGTGAGGACTAAGATGAAATGCCTCTTTTCCAGTAAAAAGGGTCTCGGGTTCTCTACACTCACCATACGAAACACAACAGTGTTGAGCTGCTATTTTACGTTGGTATTGTGAGAGCGTGGTTCTTCCCCGGTCGAGCCGACCCATCCGTGCTAAAACTATACTACTAATATAGCTGCAGCATGGCTCTACCACGTAAAACTTAAAAATAACATTGTAAGTCACGATCTTCCATCGTCTCGATAAAATCAATGTGTCGTAACAGGCAGTAAGTAGGCAAAACGTCTTCATAAAGATTTCTGGCACGTCTTTCAATGCTTCGCCAATCAATAAAATTGCTTCGTCGACGGCAATGGAAAAATTACGCCATTATAGATTCCCTTGGCGTTATAAATTGAAGAGTACATAAGTAGCTCGCTCTAGACGAAAGTAAAATCGTAAAGTGGTGCTTGTTGTCACGTAGATTCAAGCACTATCTCAAAGTAGGGCAGGCAGACTCTAAACTAGCCTTCTTTTGTAGTATCGATAAGTACAACACAAGGATCTCCCTTTTTGTACTGCCTTGCAACAACTAAATTTGCTTAAGTACCAGGGTAGTATTATAAGTAAGCTAGGAGATGAAGAGACAAATTTTTGACGGCTCCATGGCGCAGTGGCTAAGCAATGAGTTGCTGCGCTGGGGGGCGCGGGTTCGAATCCCGCACGGAACAAGTATTTGTATGGCCTACAAATAATTGAATATTATATTATAGCCTATGTCAATCCCACAATTAAGGAGAATCTAACATCACCTCGTTACGTTAAAATTTTTCAAGCCGTTTAGCTTACAGAGCGTGCCAACGAAATAGACAATACCACACAACATACTCTCACAAAACATTAACCTCCTTCTGGGGCAGTCGGGTAAAAAAGCAACCTATCCCGCTATCCGGTTTTTACCGTGAACGTCGAAGATCCGTGCTAGATCTTTACGGGGTATCATATAGTCAGCTTCTAATTTTTTTTCACGGCCACAAAGAATATCTCTAGATTCGATTGGTGTACTTTGGTAACTAGCACACGCAGCAATTTGACTAGGCACAGGACTTAGGTGGGACAGGGTTATTTTGCAATAAATACAATATGGGCAAATGGTGAAAAAAACCTAATTAAAAAAAATCTCAAACATTCTGTCCTTTTTATCTTTTAAATTCAAAATGTATTTTTATAACTGATTTTACTACGCACGCACACATTCATAAGGGTCGATCGGTAGGCAAAAACATTGTTGTAATTTCACAGTAGAAGCCTTATTTACTCGTATTTTCAAAAACTACAATAACGGTGTAGGGGATTATTAGATACCGCTACAACGGTATATCATTATTTATATATTTGAACTTAAGTTTAAAATTTGGCTACTCTTTGAAAAACAACCCTGTATATTGTGCGTGGCTTGCAGCGTTTCTGTACAAAGTATAATTTTATTCATATCCTTTCATCTCTATTCATCCGTCCGTCTCATAACATAAAACCCCTAATGCATAACATAATATTTTAATGAAATACTTCGTAATATTTAAAATCTGTTCGTATATTTCCACGGAGGAAACTCTTGTTTGTTCTTCCATGACATTGTGTATACCGACAGTTGTCACGAGTTAATTGGAGCTGCCTGCTGGCGTCTAATCAGAGCAACAAACAAAACGATCTGCATTTACTTAGAAAATTAGTTCCCTTTGTGTCGCGTTCCCGAAAAACAAGAACTTTGACTTACAAAGACCTTAGCAATTAACTATTAGCGAGTTATATTATGCGGTGCTGTTAGGAAGTAAATAAAAACTATGTATTAAAAAATTCAATAATCCACGTTTTTTTATTATTATTCTTCTGTGTCTAGCTCATCGAGAAATAATATTGCGTAACAAGGACATTGTAAATTGGTACAGTGTTGTTATAGTCGAGACCTCCTTTTATGTATTTAAAATACTGTCAGAAGGCCACACTCGTCCATAGCCTTATTCTATTATAAACTTATTACCAATAATTTTGTAATTAACATAAATTTAATATTAATATACTACAATCAAATTGTGAGAGACTGGTGTCCGTAAGGATTCCCAGTATGACAGATCACCAGCCCCCACCTACAGACCAATCTATAATAACCTAGGTAATATTAGGTGTATGACGAACAATAAATATACGAAAAGCAAATGTGTGTGTGTGTGTGTGTGTGTGTGTGTGTGTGTGTGTGTGTGTGTGTGTGTGTATGTGTGTGTGTGTGTGTGTGTGTGTGTGTGTGTGTGTGTGTGTGAGTGTGCGCGCGCGCGTGCGTGCATATTTGAGTTAGTTTAAGTTAGTTTAAAATCTATCACTATATTCGACCCGAACCGATAGACACGAAAGCGACTTAATAAAAACGTGGTAAAAGAAGACAAAAAATCTCTATAGTGGAGGCAATTTAACGTTTGTTCTCAACAGATACCATACTATACCATTACAGCATATCACAAGTCTACTGTTGACATAAACCTCCTATAGTTGGCCTTATAGGATGGATATTTGCAATAGTTGCCATGATACCAGCGTAAAATAGCAGCTTAATTCTGTTGTGTTTCGTATGGGAGTGTAGAGAACCGGAGACCGTTTTTACTGGATACGATGCATTACATCTTAGTCTTCGGGGGTAACAACGCATCTGCATTTTGATTCTTAATCGAGGATGAATGTAGATGTCTATGGGCCACAGCATCCACTTACCATCAGGTGGACTGTGTGCTCGTTTGTCACCCTTAGACTACATAAAAACTCTGCTTTTTTATTATTTTGACTTATTAGGAAGATGCTAGTGTTAATTTGCCTTTTCAGTTTCCCTCTGTCGCCTTCTACGAAAACCACGCGATGATACGAGATAGTGGATTCTCTAACACCACCACTACAGGAAGACAAAATTACTTTACACATCTTTTATTTAGATTTGTGTATATTTAAAAATAGCAGAATAATTTATTCAGTCGGTAAAAAACTGGGTATATCAACGTCTCTATCCTGTCTCGATATATCATATAAGAAGCGAAGCTATGCGAGCATGTCATAAAAAATTATTTCAACCGTATTTATTTATAGAAAAAAAAAACATTTCCCAACGCATAAAATAAGGTTAATTGGTAACCACGTCAAACGTTTTTTTATACACGTTGACTTCTTAGTTACGCGTAGGGTTACCACACATTCAAATAATAAGATGAATATTAAAATAGTATTTTTTTATGCATATTCGTGGGGTAGTGGATATTCCTACTCCGGCACCGTGTAGTGGCAGTGTAAGTATATCCATGGTCGTAAGATGCGATAGAGGCAAACACACCAGGAGATGGCAGCAACCTCTTTCTTGCCACCTGCCATGCTAGGCAACTATAGCAAATATCCCCCTTATAAGGCTAAAAATGGGAGGCCTAAGTTCACTCTTCCTATGCTTCTTAAGGTCTTTGATAGGCTGTAATGGATGGATGCACGGATAACATATTCTTTACAATGTTATCTATACTAATATAATAAAGCGGAAGAGTTTTTTGTTTTTTTGTTTGTTTAAACGCGCTAATCTCTAGAACCATCAGTGCGATATGAAAAATTCTTTTTGTATATTATAGCCAGATTCATGTGGAATAGTATAGGCTATCTAACATTAAGCTATATTACTCAGCTAGCCTTAAATTTGGATATTTGTTAAGCAAGTCATAAGAAAAAGCACTCCCGAAATGCTGGTGAAACGCTGGTGTTATCGTTAGGGTTACGTAAATACAATGTTCTAGAAAAATATAGACCTTTACTCCGTCTAAAAAAAAGTCCGCGATACCATATGTCTATTTCTTATACATAAGCCATAATTTGGTATTTTGTGACAAAAAATATTGAAAATTTAAAAGTGATTTATGAGTGTTATTAGGCATGGTCTACGAGTATTTATCCTTACGAACGAAAGTTACTTCATCATCAAGACAATTTTATAAAGATAAACTTTGTTCTTTATACCATGTTGTGTGTGTGTGGACGCATAGTTTAAGAGATAATGTAGAATTGAAATAATTCAATACTTGGCTGGGCGCGCGAACGCGACTCTTAAACCCTAGCCGTTATAAAATGCTGGAACTAGGTCATGTCGCGCACCTCGACACGTTATGACGCGGGTGAAATCGCGGGGCACAGCTAGTGATAATAATAACAGTCAAAACATTTTACAAACATTTGCATGGGTCGCACACAGCAAGTATGGCCTATAAATAATCATTACTATCTATGTCTAATTTATGTATTTTAAATGTCTTCGATCTCGGTAAAGATTGTACAGTGGGGTAACATTATTTTTTTAATTTGCAGGTATGTAAGACTTCATAATGCACTCATTTCTACCGACTTCAAAAAGGAGACGGTACTCAATTCGACTGTTTATTGGGTGAACCTATTCCGATAATTTTTGAAAGCTGGTGCTTCACATGTGATCCCACATGTGAAGCACCACGTTTTTGAGTTATCCTTAATAATTTTTATTGAAGGCGGTTGTATAAAATTTTTAATTTTAAATTATTACAAGATTTATCATACCCACAACTCTTTATTAAATTGTATTTTTATAAAAAAAAATATTTTGATGACTTTATCCGTATTACCAAGAGAATAAAAAAAAAACAGAGGCAGTCATAAGTACTGCCGGCAGGAGTGAAAACTCAATTATATAAACTAGCGGCGCGTAGTAGCCATGCACAAGCGCGATACGTCACGAACATGTCGAGGTCATCGGTGACGCGAACCTATAAGATTTTCTCCTACCAAAAATCGCTCAACGCGGCTAAAGATGTTTTCACTTCAACAATCAAAACCCATCAAAGATATTATATGCAATGCACTTTCGAGTTAATACTTACGGAATTTTCCGGAACAATACAGCGGTATGGTTAGCGCAGTTCCTATTGAATGAGAAGCGATAACAGCTGTGAACACAACAGAACGTTCCCGCGACATTGCTATAGTTTTAATCACGCGTATTTTCATTACGCTGTCAATTTACGCAGTGCGTATTTTATATAACAATTTAGGTGTATTATTGCGAGAAGCCACATTTTTCTTTTATAGAATAAGGGCGACAAGCGAGCACACATTCCATCTAATGGTAAGTCGATGCCGAGGCATATAGGCATCTATCCTAGATTAAGAATCAAAATGCATCGCCACCCCTGAAAATTAAGATAGAATGCCTAGTGGCCAGTAAAACCTGCCGCGTCTGTATCGCTGTAAATTCCACAGTACGCGAACAACCCGGGTTCGTTCTCTGCCGGCAACAATGAAATTGTTTATTGCAATTTTAAGTGTTGATTTAACATGTGCTCAGCGGTGAAGGAAAACATCGTGAGGAAATATACATGTCTGAGAAATAAAAAAAAAATTCGAAGACATGTGAAGTCCGCCTACACTCATTGGGGCAGCGCGGCGGAGGTTTCCTTTCTGAGAGGAGGCCTCTGCCCAGCAGTGGGACGTATATAGATTGTAACTTTACATTACTAACCTTATTATGATGGACAAATGTGTAACTTGCCCTGTGGGTGCGGCATAAAATTAAATCCATCACGACATTTTGTGCCGTTGATATCGAAATAGGCGATTATGATAAATGCCTGAAATTATCTCGTGGTTTCCGATATATGACGGTATAAATATACCGCTTACGTTGGGCGTAAAGTTTTCAAGCTGCCGAGGGCAAAACACAGATCGCAAAATTCGCCTGCCAAGTGTGAGCCAAGTTGACGATTATGGCACCTGTGGAAAACGCCTATCTAAAAACAATACTGTATAAAATACTCATTCATTTTTTTTCGTCATACAAAGCGATTATTGTTTTATTCTGTAACAACAATTTGTTGAACGACGGCGCAACATCAAAAAAATAAATCTCGAACCCTTAGATTATACTAAAATCTAAGAAATCAACAGTTCGTCGTTATAATTGCAAGCGACAATAGCAATAGGAGAACGCGGATCGCGAACTCAAAGGTCGCGTTTTTGAATCCGCCATTCGACTATATTTTAAAAGTGGTAAAATTAAAAAAAATATATACAACAGTCTTCAATATAAAATTCTGAGGTAACAACAAACATAAAATGATAACCATTTTAAAGTTTCTCCAGGAAACGCTTAAAGTGATAGTATTTCTAGAACAAAAAATTTTTGTCGTGTACATATATATATATATATATATTATGTTCATAAAACTAATTGTCTAATAATGTTGCTGGAAGCTTGATTATGATTAATCATCCATATTGCAGATATTTCAGTTCACAACTAGTGTCTAATATTTGCTTGTATGCAACAATACAAGGTAATATCTTCATTCTAGAGACACACTGCAAATGTAAGTTACGACTGTGATGTGAGTAGACTACGCTCTCACAGAATACTATCGTAAAATACTAAGCATAAGGCAGATGGTTTTATAATATTACTAGCGATCCGCCCCGGCTCCGCACGGGTGATTTCTGGATTACAGCACTACCAACCGGGTCCAATAGTAAATTTTAGATTCAACTTAATCTTAATCATTCCCTAATCAACTAGCCGTTTAAGAGGAGTTCAGTTACATACACACGGATAGAAGAAATATATAATATGCATATTTTATACATATAAAACTTCCTTTTGATCATATCATTCTGTATTTTGATGAAAACCGCATCAAAATCCGTTGCGTAGTTTAAAAGATCTAAGCATACAGACGGCGGGAAGGGACTTTGTATTATACTATGTTATGTAGAGATACAGAAAAACTTCACGTCATCGAGCTAGGAATAAACAAATCTGTAAACTAACAACTGTACATAAGTTGCGTGGATTCGTAATCTGAGCAATTTGCAAGTTTTTTTATAGTATAGGGTGGCAAACGAGCACACAGTCCAACTGATGTTAAGTGATTGCTGTGACCAATAGACATTTACATCTATCCTCAATAAAGAATCAAAATGCAGATGCGTTGTCACCCGTGGGGACTAAGATGGAATGCCTCTTTTCCAGTAAAAAGCGTTTCCGGTTCTCTACACTCACCATACGAAACAGAGCAGTGTCAAGCTGCTATTTTACGCTAGTATACTGTGAGTGTGGTCTTTTTCCCCGGTCGAGCCGACCCATTCGTGCTACAATTAAACTACTAATATAGCTGCAGCATGGCTCTACCACGTATAAGTGTCGTGAAAACGTCTACTTCACAATGTTACCTTTTTCTATCAACGTCTTTCGCGATCTGTAAACTATGCCAAGAGGACTACAATTCGGCCTGCGAGGTGCGTTAGTTCTCTAGGAGCAATAAATCCAGCGCTGTCCCGTCCGGTTATCTTACTGTCTAAAAACGTCGACGACACTGGAAAAGTAGGTCATTTCCGATAAAGGGGGCCACGTTTGAAATAACATTCACACAAACACATATCTTATAGAAAACACTTTGGGAAAACAACAGAGTCAATGTGATAGAGCTGGAAGGTTCAGGCGCAACCCATAAAAATATATCTTGTTTACATAACTATGTTTAGCCGACTTCATGAAAAGGAGGAGGTTTACAAGTCGACTAGGTTTATTGTATGTATGTTTTACGCGAAATCTTTGTCCACTGTGTATCGATTCATGATTATTTTTTTATGAAATAGGTTATACATACTGCAGGGGTGGTTCTATATAAACTTGGACAAAAAAATTTGCGCAACCGACTTCAATTTAAATTATTAAGGATAACTCAAAAACTACTGGTCAGACCTTGATCCATTTGAATGAAACTAACTTTACGGATTTTATCGCGTATATTAACTTATTTTACATTCCCGACGTTTCAAGCACTTTACAGCACCCATGGTCACGGGGGGGACTGAGGTGTATGACGTCCCAATGTCATAGTTAACTACGGCTACCTCCAGATTAAAAATTATTAATTTTTGTTCCGATCTACGCAGTATGAACTTACAGTATCATGAAGTCTTGCAGTTGTATGCTTGGGTTGGGATTTAATTTTATTAATTATGGGATCCCAAGCAGATGGTAGCACCCAGCCATCTTCTCTATTGAAATTAGGATGTTTTTTGATTTCAATAGCCTCGCGAATCATCCTTGGAAGGAATCGGTGTTCTTTAGCGAGGATTTGTGGTCTATCAAATCTAATGTAGTGACGGGGGCGATCCTGTACATGTTCACAGACTGCAGACTTCCCGGAGCGTCTATTCTTCACATCAGCTATGTGTTCTTTTGTGTGAAGTTGTTGTGTGTTTTTGTGTTCTTTTGTTTGATGAGAAGATTTTTTTCGTGTAAATATAAGAAATCACTAGACCTTGATCCAATTTATATTAACAAAGTTGTATAAAAAGGGTTATTATAATATTAAGGAATTTATGGATGATAATAACCCCTGGGAAGGAGTTGATCGCTATCAAGCTATTTCTAATTTGTTTTGTGTGGTTAATTGTGATTACATAATTGTAAGCTGTTATTTTTAAAAAAATCGTCCCGCTGGGTTTCTTGCTGGTAAGTAAACAAGAGAGCGACTTTCTTTCTTTAAATATTATTTATAATCTATATTGAAAAAAGTTTCTGTTTCTGTTATGGGACCACATGAGAAACACAAACATAGGTTCACCTAAAATACCTTAAGGCTTTAACTAGCCTGAATGACCTTGATGAAACGGCGATCGCAGAGATTTTAGCCGATGTCAACACCGTCTAGCAACTACGTTCTGTATTACTTATAAAAGTGCAAAGATTAATAGACTGCAGAGATGACAATTATATAAGTGACATATTGCCTGT
The DNA here is from genome assembly GCA_963668995.1 of Parnassius mnemosyne. NCBI lineage: Eukaryota > Metazoa > Arthropoda > Insecta > Lepidoptera > Papilionidae > Parnassius > Parnassius mnemosyne. The sequence goes on along the minus strand of CAVLGL010000057.1, from coordinate 43,512,539 downwards.
TATGCTTGGGCATCACTGAGAATTATGTCGCGGTTACGCATCTTCAATTACATTGCACGGTGTGCTGCTGTAGCCTTGTCGGGTAGGCATCACGAGCTATCAAGTGTTCAAGTTTCAAGTACGTAAGAATTTTAATTATATATGTTAAATCGTATTTATTTGTGTCGTATTAAAAATATGTCGTCAAAGCGTTCGCTGTAAATTTTCCCGGGTTTGATCCCCGACAGCACGAATGAAATTTGTAATTGCAATTTTCGTCAACACGCATTGGGGAAGCACGGCGGGCATGTCCTTGCCCTAAAACCCTCTCAGAAATAAAAAAAAGAGTCCTGTGCCCAGTAGAGGGACTTGTATAGCCTATTACTTTACTTTGTAGCAATATTTATATTCATTTCAGATACAGAAGGGTACCTTATGCTGCCAAAAATATCATGTGGAGGCCACGAAAACGTAAAACATCTTTGTATCTAGATAAAACGTTCGAAAGACTGTCGTCATGTCATACGCCACATTTTCTATAGAGTGTAGAACATTGCAGATAGGGCAAAATAATAAATAATCCAATATATTGTGGGAACTATTTATTAATAATATATACATTTATAGGTATTTATAATAAAAATAATGAACAAGCTGCAAGGTTCAACTAATAATGTTTTTTGTAAACACAATCGTAAAATTCCTGTTTTAATTTTTACCAATGGTTAATTGATGAAACGTAGTCAAGATCACTTCACATAAAATATATTTAATTAAAATTGACACGTGACCTATTTGGCCTTCTACTTGCAACTCGGCGGAAATTTGAAAAGAAGATTTTGTCTTTTCACACAAGTATTGTTTACAACTGGCGTGGTTTCGAAAAGCGTGATTAAGTGTCAGCGGTATATAATCAATTAAATACTGAACTTTATTGAAATTTATTTTTTTGTTTATTTTTGTTATATCTTCTTAAAAACTGACGCCATCTCACTATTTTATTATTTCTTTTTGTACGCATAAGGATAAGTTAGACTAAGTTAGATGAACTTGAATAAGTTTATATTTTTTTTAATTTTTATTAAATTTTTAATTTTAATCACAAAATTTCCGCAATAAATTATTACCTTTTCTACAGTGATTCTCTCCTCTTAGTTTCGGCGTGACTGTAGGATGTTATAGTGAGTCACCGTCAGTTACTAAGCGGCCATAAATCATTATATGTATATATAGACATACATACATACATTTTTTGATTTTAATATTTATGTTTTTTGAATTTTGATTGATTTTTTGAAGCCTGGTAAAATTATTTTTTTCCATACCAATTGATGGGCCTGAGTATAATGCCAGTTATGCTCTTTGGCTGAAGTTATTTTTTATTTTATGCTCAATTACAGACAAAACAATATTGATTGCGCATTTCTAAAACAAAATTTTACCTCTTCTCCTTCTAATAATAGCTCCTGCACATAACACGGCGGAATAGTTATTATTATCTTTAAGACCATTTGCGAAAACAGTTTTTGTTAACAGTTATGAGTGTAACATTTTATCAGCTGCTTTGTTTATAGTGCCTTGAGCAACACTTTGCCGGTTTCTGTACAGAAAATGATGCTGGCTTTGCAAATACGGATGGCCGCTACTATTGAATATAATTTCCGCTATATTACACTTATTTACATAGAAACTTTAATTATCATTTGCATAAAATTCTAAATAGCACTTTTTACACAAGAAAGTAAACTATTAGATCAGTCCATTTTGTTTTTCACTAATTAAGTAAAAAGTAAAACAAACCAATAGGGCCGGGAATTAAAATTTCTTGCAACTTTTTATAGAAAAGCATGACCTTATCATAATATAAAAGTCAATCATTTAGCCATGTGATAAAACTTTTAAGTGTGCCAGTCAAACATTAATGATGATATTCGGGTCATTATACTGGAAATAGTCTTTGAAATATTTTGTAGTACAATTGATAATCTTCAGTATGATTGACCGTGTATATGACTTTTATAAGTCTATGTTATTTTTGATGAAAATTATTATTGCAGATAAAAGCCCTTTCACATTTATTTTAGTCTCGAATTAAATTAATCAAAATGAAAATAATAACATTGGCTCTTTATAACTGATCTTTAAATGTAAAACACTGACTTGAAATTATATAATTATTGGCATTTTTAATTCATTGAACTTTTTTAAGATTTTGTTGAAACTCTACTGGTAAAAAAATCAAATATATATATATATATATTATAGTTCTTGATGAAAATAATGTATGCGCGTTACATCGCATCCCATCAAGAATTTCTAATGTAATTCTTGGTGTAAAGCTAAGACGTGATAATAACTGTAAACAATAGAATAACAAAATAATGAAAACATTTACATTTACATACAAAACATTTACAAAAATACTTGCTTTATAACCTAATAAATATTATTTGACCGTAATAAAATAAAACAAGGTAGTCTTCGGCATGAAAGTAAAAATAAATACTTTCGATTATTTTTGCAATATCTAACAGCTATTCTGATCCATCTAAAAATGCTAAATTTCAGCAAGCACTGTCAAATTCAATAGGAGTGACAGAAAAACGGTTCTTTATATAAAAAGGTAAATAAATTATTTAACCTATAAAGTAAAATCACTTTATTACAAATCAAAATAGCCCAATAGCTTTATTAACATGAGACATAATTGTACGAGTGCTTACAATACTTCACATTATTTTACTGAAATCTCAGAAAGTTTTTTTTTAAATAGAATAAGGGTGACAAACGAGCACACAGTCCACCTGATGGTAAGTGGTTGCTACGGCCCATACACATCTACATTTATTCTCGATTACGTATCAAAATGTAGATGCGTTGTCACCCGTGAGGACTAAGATGTAATGCCTCGTTTCCAGTAAAAAGGTCCTCCGGTTCTCTACACTCACCATACGAAACACAGCAGGGTTAAACTGCTATTTTACATGTTATCCGTGAGAGCGTGGCCCTTCCCCGGTCGAGCCGACCCATTCGTGCTACAACTATACCTAATAAATATAGCTGTAGCATGGCTCTACCACGAAAAAAAAAATTGACGTTGAAAATTTAAGTATTTTTATAAGCAACTTTGCAATTATTTTCTATTGAGTTAATTTTTGTGGAATCGTGTTTTGCAAACCGCCACCTGAAATACGTACAATTTTTTTTCGATAATGACGTGAAATTACAAAACCATCGCCATGCATTTCAATGTTGCTCTATTCAGCCTCTTAATATGAACGTACCTCGGATTTCAGAGATAATGGAATATATAATATTATATTATTACTGTCCCATGTGAGGCAACCTTTATACTTATATACATATTCTCATCATATTTTTATGGTTGGTTAGAAAAATTATATCTAAATGCAAACTTTCACAGGGTAAATTTTTTTTTACTATTTTTACCCAGCAAGTAGTAAAGCAACTACAATCCCATCGGTAAGTGGTTATGTAGTCTAAGATGGTGAATTGCACTGACTTAACAAAAACCTATTCACTCTTGCTTAATAGTACTAGGTAAGTATTATTTGCGACCTATTTGTGTGTGTGTGCGTGCGTGCTTGCGCTCGTGTGCGCGTATGTGTGTGTGTGTATGTGTGTATGTGTGAAGAAAAGCATAGTATAGTATGAGAATACGTGAAGAGGAATAAAGGTTAAGTACTAATTCGCTTACCTGTACGAGGTTGCCACTCGAGGACCTTTCTTCCTATTTTTTATATGTTTCCCAAGTTATATAGCTAGCCCATTGCCATTTCACTGTAATATTCCGTTGAGCTATGTCAGTTACTCTAGTTCTAATGCAAATACCTTCATTTCTAACTTTATCACGTAGAGAAACCCCTCTCCAATTTAAAATTTTTACATTTTTTAGATGATAGTTTGTCTAACAAAAAAAAAACCATAAACCCAAGAATGTCTTTATATAGTTATTTATACTTAGGTAAGCACCATTCTTTTATTTATTTAAATTGTTTGATTTAATTTGATAACAGTGTACCTATATGTAAGTATCTGTATCTTTATTTCTTTCCCCAATAATATTTTATAAAGTCATACTTATAAAAACAGCGTTTTATTGTAATACATAATTATAAAATTCATTATCAACTAATTAATAAAAATATGCAACAATAAAATTACATAGGTATTAAAAACTATCGCAATCTATGTAACGAGAGCATGTTCGTCGTTCCACATCTAAATATATAAAAATACATTTTTCAATTTCACTAATCAACGTCGCCGTAAAAATTTCTTCTTCTTTGGGCACTTTAAAAATTCATTTATTTAGAAAATAATATTTACAGTTACCAGTGTACAGATATTAACTAAATTAAGTATTTCTAGTCATAAAAATATTTATAATTGAGTATAAACTTTTAAAAAACTAATATATATTTGAACGAAGTCGCTCTAACACCGACGTGCAGTCCACCCTCGACGATGTCCGAAAACGGACTGTGACAGAGCTTACATGGCGACGGAGTATGCGCGCTCGCGTAAATATATTCAATTTCAGGGAAAAATGATATATTCTCTTATAAAACGGGGAATAAAAATAAAACTCTCAATTAAAAATGTTAATATTTTTAAGACCTTTTTTTTAGTGTAAGAACTATTTAAAAAGCTTGTGCCGTTTTGGAGAAATTTTGCAAAATATGACAAAGATAGGTACTCTTTGGGGATTTTTTTTCTAATAAGGGGTTGACAAAAATACAATTTTGTTCAATTTAAAACATTTACCAAATCCTTTTCTGTTACCCTGTATTTTTTCTTTGTGGATTAAATGAACAGTTATTGAGATTTTTTTACTTAAATATCCTAGATTTAGGCATTTCAACCACTGTTAAGGCCTTAAGATAGATACGTTACGTTAGAACTTTTTTCTAGGTTATTTTGAAGATCTTTTTTTTTATTTGAAAGCTGGTGCAACTCTTGTAATCCCATTTAAATTTGATCAAGGTCTGACCAGTTGTTTTTGTGTTATCCTTAATAATGCGTGTTTAATTGACGTCGAGTACATTGATGATGTTCTCATTTTATTTATATTGAAGTCGGTTATACAATTTTTTTTTAATTTTACCACTTGCATTCTTTATAGTTCTTTAAAATCGGCTTTTTCTTATTATTAAAAGTATTTTTTTTTATTCATTGAGTTTTGTCGTAACATATTATATGTGTTATTTAGAGAACAAGTAAAATTATCCAGTACAAATTATTTTTAAAATCAATGAACCCGACTGCAGTGGTCTAAGACAAACTTACACATAAGTCTGACGATTAGTTTAGGAGTTACGAGCGGTTATACAAACGGACATAAATACGTACTTTCATACACATTGTATACATATATTACGAAAACACCTACACATAAGAAATAATACCCGGCAGTACCAGACTGTATAGTTTTATCTTCACTTATATTCCCGTCAAAATCTATATCTATACAGATAAATAAATAAAATTAAAGTGTTTGTTTGCAATGTCAAAATAACAGCTTTTTACTACATGCATAGGAAAGTACTTATAACAAAAACACAATTTTTAAATTATTTGCCTGTCTGTGTCTGTTTGTTCCGGCTAATCTCCTAAAGTTCTGTCAAAATGGCTAGACCGATTTTGACAGAACTTTCACTGACAGATAGCTAATGCTATAACGTGTAACTTAGGCTACTTTTATTTTAGAAAAATAATTAGGGTTCCGCGCAAAAATAAAAATTATAAAATTAAACCGTAATAAATTCGACGCGGGTAAAGTCGCGGGGACCAGCTACTATACAATATAAAGACAGTAAAGAAGTTTATATACCGCTATTAGTAAAATAAGTGTGTGGCTATGATAACACGCCAATAATATAATGCAAAAATGTCGTTTATTTTCGCCATCTAGTTCGTGAAAGTTAAATTTATAAATATACATTGGCTTTTACGTAATTTATTAATGTTGGAATCAGAAGTCAGGAGGTGCTTCTGTCTCTCAAAATCTAACAATTTTTTTAAATAATGGTGACAACAGAGCGCACAGTTCACCTCATGTATTAGATATCTATCCTCGATTAAGAAACAGAATGCCAGTGCGTTGTCACACTTGAGTAAGATGTCTTGACTACGATGAAATGAGGATTTTGGATTGAGTATGAAGAGGGTCTTGTTAAATTTTATAGTAGTAATAGGAACAAAAGCAATCTTATATAGTAGTAAAACTATATTATAGGTCGGACTTACATATTGAACGTTACATGTGAATAACAAATAATTAACTAACTTTATGGGGCCGCTTATATTTATGAGAGAACATTTGCGATGAATGATAAAGTAACTAATATTTTACCTAAAGTATTGTGATTGACGAGAAAAGAACCGAAGAACTTTTTACTGGTAACGAGGCATTCCATCTTAGGCCTCAGGGGTGACAAAGCATCAGTTTAGTTCATTATCGAGGATAGATGTGGGTGTGTATGAGCCACATCTTTCACTTACCATCAGTAAGAATTTATTTTATACATGGTAAAGTCAAGCTGCAGCTATATTATGGTTGAAGCACGAATGGGTCGGCTCGACCGGGGTGGGACCACGCTCTCACAGAATATCAGCATAAACTAGTAGCTTCATGCTGCTGTGTTTCGTATGGTGAGTGTAGAGAATCGGAGTGTAGTAACCTATTACTGGAAACGAGGCATTTTAACTTAGTCCTCAGGGATAACAACGCATCTACATTTTCTATTCTTAATCGAAGATAAATGTAGATGTATATGGGCCACACCATCCACTTGCCATCAGGTGGAATGTATGCTCGTTGGTCACCCTTATTCTATAAAAAAATAAAATGTTTTCGTTTGTTACCTTTACTTGTAAAAAAAAAGTTTAGAAAGCATAATTGAAATGGAGTAAGTGAAGTGACACTTGACTTCACTTTCCAAAACACGATGCAACAAAATTAAATATCTGAAAAAGACTATAACGTTCGACACTAGCCTCGTATAAAAAAACCAGCCAAATATCAAATAATATAGGTAGGTAAATTTTAAAGGTAAAGCGAAACAAGAAGCTACTGCCGTACAGTAAACTCCTGACGATGCTTATCACGAGCAGTCCGTCAATGTCGAAACAAATTCGAGCAGAAACATCACAGCGCACGTGCCGTAGATAAATTTAAAGATATTACTCCAACTACGTAAATCTGCACAATTTATCAACGTCTCAAATGAGCCAGTCTACTGATGTCCTCACTTGAGCGTATTCTGTGGAATTATTTTATGGGTGAAGCGAAGTAATTACGCACATTTAAAGAATTAATTGCGAATCCAGCCTATTTAAAAAGTAAAAACACGTTTAGAGTCAATTAGGTGACGCAAAAATTGTCACAAAAATAGCATTGTGACGGCGCGGCGTGGGTGGTGTAAGAGGGGACAGCGGGAAGTAAAAAAGGTGGGCAGCAGCGTTATTCTGATACCTTTCTCGAAATAATTAAAAATGCCCGCCTGCAAAGCGTGCCAACAATGACAAATATCCTAAGAGGATAGGATAGTAAAAAAATAAAATTAATAATAAAAGGGACTTCAATAACAAAAGCGCCTATTCCATAGATGATTCTACTTTAATGCTTTTTTTTAATCATAGGAAGTTTGTACTCTACTGCAGTACTTAAGAATACATATAGTCGATAATCATGTTAAAAACATGCACCTCTTGTTCTTTTGAAAATAACAAACAAATCGCCAACAAAATATTGTTTCTGTAAAATTTGATATTTAAACGAAAAATTAAATAAGAGATATTTTTAGATGAACATCTAAGCGAAATAATATTAATTTTCTTTCAAAGACCGCGCTTAAATTCCAATGAAACAATACCAAACTAATATTGTTTATTGTTATTTCTTACTAAGACTTCGTATAATGGAAATAAACTGGCAGCATTATTTACTTAAAAATAATTTAGCTTTGGTGATACCAACTAGAAACATATAAATTTTTGTGTCTTGAAATGACTTTGGTTTATTTAATTGGTTTTCTTTACATTGAATTGTAAACAACCAAAAGTTCTTCTTAAAAAAAATGACAAAGTAATTCTCAAGCTATTATTTTTTAGTTACAATAAATGGGTCGTCATGAACGGGTAATGGGCACGTCAGATAATAGCAGCATAAGGCAGCAGTGTTCCATATGAGTGTAGAGAACCGAAAACCCTTTTTACAGTCGCCAACGCATTCCATCTTTGTTCTCAGGAGAGACGACGCATCAGCATTTTGATTCTTAATTGGAGATTTAAGTACATAGGTTCATGAGCCATAGCATCCACTTACCATCAGGTGGACTGTGTGCTCATTGGTCACCCTTAGTCTTATTATAAAAAAATTTAAAAAAAGGTTCAATAATATATTCATTAATGTTCACATTAACTACCACAAAATATTTCTGTAAAGATGCAGGACCATAAAGATCGTGCACTACGAGCTTTTCCACGGAAACTTTAAAACATCTAATCAATGAATCGAGGCCAACTTGTGGACAATATAAGAAGGCCGGCCAAGAACGTAAGTCGACGTTAGTTCAGTGCTGATTTGAAGGAACAATTTTGAATCGAGGAGTGAGAGGATATGGCACCCCTCCAATGCAGTAAAAGTTTACGTAAGCAACCACCGCAGGACACATGCGCCCCGCAATTGGAACTTGCCGCATAGTTCCACATTGCAGCATTGTGAGATAAAAGGAGTCTTTGAAAAATCATATTATATTAATAATCCGCTACAGATATAGCACTCGTTTCAAAGTCGATAATAATTCTTATGGGTTATAAGAAACTTATTCTATAAAATTAAAATAAAAAGTTCGAAGTGGAATGACAACCCGATAAGTAAGTGGTAAAATAAAAAAAAATTGTACAACCGACTTCAATATGAATAAAATGAGAACATTATCAATGTAGACGAAGTCAATTACATACGCATTATTAAGTATAACTTAAAAACTACTGGTCAGATCTTGATCAAATTTATATGGGAGCACAAGAGAAGCAACAGCTTTCAAATAAAAATCATCAAAAACGGTTCACCTAGAAAAAAGTTCAGAGGTAACACACATAAAAAAATACAGTCGAATTGAGTACCACCTCTTTTTTTGAAGTCGGTTAAAAAGACAAGCAAGAAGTTGATGGATACAGGTGACTCTTGACCGTCTTTTGTGACATTCCTTGGGGAAAACCTATGTTCAGCAGTGGACTTGTGAAGATCTTTAATGTTGATAATGATGATAAGGACAAATTCTGACTTATCGTGAGTTTCAACAAATGTGCCGCTTTGCAAAGTATGAGTGAAATGTGTTCAGACGTGGGACGTTTATAGGCAATTATTTTAAATTCCCAGCAACTTCATCCGCGTGTAATATTTATGATTTTAATTTGTTGCGCGGAACCCTAATTCTTTTTCTAAAATAAAAGTAGCCTAAATTACTCTTTATAACACTCTTTATAACAGCTATCTGCCAGTGAAAGTCCCGTCATAATCGGTCGAGTCTTTTCCAAGATTAGCCGGCACAAACAGGCAGGCATACAGACAGACAGACAGACAGATAGATAGACAGACAGACCAAAAATTTAAAATTTGTGTTTGTGTTACAAGTACCGTATATACTTTCATATGCATTTAGTAAAAAGCTGTTATTTTGAAATTACAAACAGACACTTTAAATTTATTTATTTGTATAGATATTACTCACTTCTCTCGTATAACTTATTCAAAATAAATGAAAGTTTATAGTAAACATTTATTCAATTATCATACACGTCTCTTTCAGGTAGACTCTCTAAATATTTGACTGAACAAATAAAACTTATATGGGCTCCCGTTTGGCCTCAACCCTCGTTATAAGGGTACAGGTTTCATCTAGAATAAAATTTGCGCGCTGGGGGTTATTGTTAAATACGTTTATATATTTACAAACACGTTTTATATTGTAAAACAACCAAATTATCGTATTCAGAATCGAGAAAACAAAGGAAAGATTATTTTCTTTTTAACCCCCTACGAAAACAGTGGTGCTAAATATGTTTGTAGTGTGTATTATTTTATTTATTATTAGGTAGATATATAGGTTTAATTAAGTTATTTTTGTTTATAAGGCTTGAACGAGTGTTCTTAGCCATGTTTCAAGAAATTCTGTTAAGCATGTATGAAAATCATCAGTTCTTGTTGTTTCAAGGTTTTTTAATTTTTAATTTTAGTTATGTATTATCACCCGCTTTATATTAAATTGAATCAGTACATTCAATATAATATTAATAAATGTAACGGAATTTCGTAATACAGTTTTCACTCACTTCCACGCGTCTGAATATTCTGAAATTTTCCAGATATTTTCAGAACCGGTGACAATACAATAATTTTATGACTGACCTAGTATTCTTTTTAGGATTATCAGTTTATTATAATTCTTTTTTATGGAAGAGGAGGCAAGCGAGCATACGTATCACCTGATGGTAAATGACCTCCGTCGCCCATGATCAACTGCCAACACCAGAGGATTTGCAATTTGTATGTTGCTTAAGTTTTCTTAAACTCTGATATTATTATTAATCCTAAATTGAATGGCGTATAATATTCTATACTATGAAATAAAAAATTACATTGACATTGTGTGAAAAAACGCATGTAAAAAATAGCTACCATTTTAAATTACTTATAATATTTTTTTAAGGTTATCGAATGGCAGCCTCGTACCGGTAGGCGAAGTGTAGGGCGTCCCTCCACTAGATGGAGTGACGACCTGGTAAGACATGCAGGAAGTCGATGGTTGCAGGTAGCTGTGGAGTGTCATTCCTTGAGGGCGGCCTATCTTCAACATTGGGCTTGTGATGGGCTGATGGTACTGATGAATTATTTTTCCGTGTCTGGTTGTTTGTATATAAGCAATTTAATTAACTAAACCGCCTTCACGATCCAAGAAGCATAACTAGTGAGGGCAGCATCATCATCATCATCATTACAGCCCTTCACAAGTCCACTGCTGAACATAGGCCTCCCCCAAGGAATGCCAGAAAGCACGGTTCTAACGTAGTGAGGGCATAACGGTTAAAAATTGTAATCAGTAACAAGAAACAAAGATACCAGAATGCTCGTCAACTTATCTTAGGAAAGCGCATTAATACATATGCTATACAATTCCCTTGTCTTTTCTACTTATTGACGGCTCAGTAGCGCAAAATCTAAACGTTTTGCTGCTGCGCTATGGTGCCGCGGGTTCGAATCTTGCTATTCATGAGCAATACATGTATGTAAAATGCCTCCACGTTACAGAATAAGATCTTAACGTAGAGAAACTTTTAAATATGTATATGATATTTTGATGAGCACTCAAAACACATTACATTCTCTCCGGACGTTCGTATATCGGAATAACACCGATACGCGAATCACGAAACAAATTCTAATATAATCTTCCTTTTGACAAATTACGATGTGAGGTAACCGTCAAATCGTATGAAGCCAATATTGGGTTATCTAAAGCCGTGTATCATCTCGTATTAGATCATTTACAGCGAATGTTCTGCTGTCTAATTTAACGAGCCGAGGCGCCTTATATTGAAAACCCTTTAAATATGTGCCAGCTCAAACAAACGACTTTTTAAGGTGCTGTTAGATGAGTGTTGCTAGTTAAACACATAAGGCCGTGTGTACATTTGATCTTTGAGACGTATCTTGATTAAGCGTATCATATCGAATATCCGTATCTTAAGGCGACACCGCGAAAAAATGCACCTCCTTTCATCGAATAGTATAGCAGTATGACACGACTAACGAAACTGGAATTTTGATATAGGTAAATTCATGTCTTTATCTTGAGTTTGCTTGCTCAAAAACACGATTGTAAAATTTTGACTCGATCATAATAATTTGCGAAAACACCTCTAAAAAATCACTATAGTTGAAATTACAACGAAATTACTTAATCTATATGCTTGGAAACCACTCGAATACATTCATTACATCAATATTCGTAATTTACTTGCTCATTATTTTGATTACTAAAATCAATAATTTTTAAAAAATATTTTAAGATTCTACGCGATTTCTAAGCGGTTTTAATCGTCGCGGGCGCTACGCAATTTTAGACCTTATGACGGCGTTTTTGAAGTTTTTATAGAAATTATGTTTACTCTGGTTAGTCCGGCGATAGCCCGCTTCAACGGTTTTCGATGTGTCGCCTTAAGTATGGATGTTCATTTCCCACATTTCATATCACTAACCGTATCGAGTCAAAAACGCATCCACACTGAACGTATGATATTTTAAGCCAGCGTATTAGCATAACGTTCTCTATAATATGTGCACGCAACTAATTTTCCTGCAATTCTGGTATCCTGGTAGAACCACGCAGCAGCCAAACGTGGCAGAGCCTACCTAACTGCAGCTATATTATGGTTGCAGCACGAATAGGTCGGCTCCACCGGGGTAGGACCACGCTCTCACAGAATACCAGCGTATATATATATACTAACAACCTAAGTAAACAAATACACGGTAATTTAATTTACAGCATCTTGTGATGTCTGTGATCCTGTGACTGTATTACAAAAGAACATTATGCGAAACAACGCCAACCGCATTCGTATTCACTTCGCATAAACGTTCGCACAGCCACAGCACTCTCAACACGTTACACTATATTATGCTAAAAGCATTAGGTACAGCGAAACCGATTACTGCGATTACGCAACAAAAAGGTGACGCCGGACCCGCGGTAATAAAAACCGAAAGTACATTAGTGCTTTAACCCGTTGTGTTGCCACTTTAGAATACTAATTGACCATTAAAACGTTCTTCTACAACACTATTTAATACGACTTTCATTTTTACACGGCTCTCACACTAGTTACTAAGCGTATTCAAGAATTTTATTCATTTTTATTATTTTTATTTCATTTATTGCAGCTTATCAAGTCTACAACTGAACATTATTATTGTATTACGAGCTGTTGGCCGCGACTTCGGCCGCGTGGAATTTATTACGATTGGATTTCCTGGGTTTTAATTCTTTTTCTAAAATAAAAGTAGCCTAAGTAACTCATTATAACATCAGTTATCTGCTAGTGAAAGTCCCATCAAAATCAGTCTAGCCGTTTCGGATTAGCCGGAACAAACAGACAGACGGACAGTCACAAATGTTAAAATTTGTTTTTTTTTTTTTTATATAAGTACAGTATGTACTTTCATATGCATTTAATAAAAAGCTGTTATTTTGACATTACAAACAGGCACTTTAATTTTATTTATTTGTATAGATTTTGAGTAGTTAGTAGTAAGATGTTGCTGCCTATCTCCATAGAAGTATTAGGCTAATTGTCTAATTACTCTAAGCCTATCTCCTGTTTTAATTTCCTTTTCGCCTTTTACGTCACCGACGGAATGATATGGGATAGTAGATTCTGTTAAGTACAAGGCAAGAAAGAATAGAGTTATGAGATAAAATAGCGCCAAGAATAATTGTATGAATTTTTCCCCATGGTTGGTCCCAGTAAATACAGTTACGGCCTACAAAGTGGTAGCATCTCGAATATCTGTCATTATTTAAGATTAAAGTGCTTTCTTTTAACTCTATGTCTCTCTTTAATACTAAAAAAATATAAAACAAGCCTAATTCTCAATAGAACATTTTTAAGGGCATAATTATAAAATATGATATCAGATCACAAACAGACTACCTACGTAAAAAATGTGAACAAAAGCGGCGGAGGCTGAATATTTCACTGAAACGTTGAACGCGCGGAAGTAAAATTTCAGAGGGAAAATTTTCTAAACCACAAAGAAATGCTTTGTGAGTTAATATACAAACAAAAATTAAAGTCTTAGTTAAAACAGAGTGAGAGATACGGCCCATAATTAAAAATAATAATAATTATGCCTCAAATATGAAATTGAATTGACTTTTGTACAAAAATATGTTATTACTAAAGACAACAATATTTATTATCATAACTAGTGATCCGCCCGGCTTCGCACGGGTTTAGGAGGAGTTCAGTGACAATCACTCGTACACAAGAATTATTTAAATAAAGATAAAAAATGAAGACTAATAACTTAAATTATCATACAGTCCTATTTCCGCGGTATAGTACCAAGAACGCTGGCTGCGTTTCCTCCCTAAATGGCAACATTTAGCTCTTGAGCCAGAAAGGAAACAACCCTCTTATCACCGTGGCGATATGTCGCGGATTCATTTCCTTTAGGAACTTCACCACAGAGGGCCCCACGGACTGTAAGTCTCTACGGAAAATGGCACAAATATGTTGATCTCTTAGAGACTCATAACTGTGCCATTTACTCATTTCAGCCACCTCTTATGTCGGCCAGGCACTAAACTAGTGTCACCTGTGACGAGAGGTTGCCAGTGTCCATCACTTCATTTACATGAAAGTCCGTGGAGTCGTCGTGGACGTCGCAGGGGCAAGTTGAGGTTGCCAGATCAAAGCTTATTTACTCCGTACATATAAAGTTACGGCTTATATGCCGTCCCACTGCTGGACAGGCCTCCTGCCATTTCTAAGATTTATTGAGCAGTCGTTACGCCACGCTGGTCCAACGCATTGTCGTCGAACTTAAATAATTTTTTTGACATGCATACTTCCTATTGACATGCATTTCCCTTAACGCACATCTTATTTATCAAGGGTATATGCATTTTGATTCATAATCGAAGACAGATGAATATGTCTATGACAGATGAGTTGTCACCCCTGAGGACCAAGATGAAAAGAATGGAATGCCTAGTTTCCCGTAAAAAAGATCTCCGATTCTCTACACTCACCATACGAAGCACAGCAGCATTAAGCTGCTATTTTACGCTGGTATTCTGTGAGAGCGTCGTCCTACCCCGGTCGCGTCGACACATTTGTCCTACAACCATAATATAGCTACAGCGTGGCTCTACCACGTATAATATATAGTATAGTCATCCCTATTCTATAAAAAGAAAACGAAGTTAACTACTCAGAATTACTAAACTCAGGCTTCTGGCTACTTCTGAAATTTAATACGAGCGCTTAACTCTTCAAATATGACTTATACGGTAACCTAGACCTCATCTTATGCAGTAAAATATTTATGAAACATTAACGCATGCAATCTTACTTGTAATGGCGGTATAAAAGAATTCATCATTACTCTTCATTTTGTGATCATAGTACTTAACCCAAAGGACATACCCAATTGCAATAACGGTTGAATTGACCACCTAATATTATACACAGTAATGCGTTGAAGATAAGATAAAGGTAAGATGCAGTATATAAATCAACCTTATACAAAGTAAACACAGCTCGGGAAGACGATAAAAAAAACCGATTGCCAGTCACTGGACAAAGCGATTGCGTCCAAGTAGAGTGTATAAGGCAATAAGGTACTTTGAAATTGTATTGGAAATTGTATTGCATGCAAAGTACTTTATAAAAACACGGTAAAGAAGCATTTACCCCTATCACATTACAGATCAATTTCGGATATCGCAAATGTTAGCTACGTTATTGTGGAATACGAAAAAGTATTATTCAAAAGAAAATAGTGTTATCTAACATGAAGAGCAAAACTATTTCATTCAATCTCTATGCAAACATCTATGCAATTCGTGCTATGCTTAGACTATATACATAAGCTAGCTTGCTTATATATATTCTAAGGTGTTACGCTTTCAAACTTGACGCTAGTTATTTAAAACGGCGATACGATATTATCTTCACGTTTTATTGCTAATGAAAATTGAAACAACTTACTAATATGGAATATTGGGAAAACATTATTTAATATATACACTAGCAAACTTATATAATATACACATATACAAATATGTTTTTCATTGTGTTTTTACTTGGAAAAAATTTAGTTTTTTTTTTTGTAAACAATCAATTGCTCCTCTCCCAATTTTTTATACAAGTAAATGTGACTAACGAGCGCACGGTCCACCTGATGGTACGTGGACGTTGTTTCGATTAACACCTGGATATATTCTCCAATCTCTATCTCCAAATGCATACTTCAGAACTAATATGAACGTCTCTTTAGCTGTAAAAAGGGTATCTGGTTCTTGACATTCACCATAAGATACACAGCAATATTACGCTCCTATTTCAGAAAGACGTTTGAGCGCGGTTCTTCCCTATTCAACCAATATATGTTGCAGCCGTAATATAGTGGTTCTACAACGTTAAGTTTCCCTTCTTTAGTATAAAATCCAACATTAAAATATCGTTAAGAGGGCTGAGAGAGGAAGGATGCGCGGCCGGTAATTTTTAACAGTGCCATACAAGCTCATCCACGAACGAAGACCGACACGACTTTTGAGACGAGCGCGCGGCGCTGGAACACGATTATACCACCACCATCAAGGTCGACAAAAATCCAACGATTAGAATAACCGACGTTTTGTGGGGCCCGACACATCCAACAATTGAGAACGGGTTCTTTACTCGCCATCTGTAGATACATATTTATTGGTCAATTATAAATAAAATTTAAGAAAACAATTTTAAGAATGTACCTTTTAGTTTATAGCTTTATTAGTTATTGTTTTAATGTGTAAGGGTGTTACCTCACCAATCGATTAATGGTAGAATGGATTGGTCGACGTCGATCGAGCTGCGTCATTATTCAAGAACCCGCCAACCGCATTTTGAATTATCACATCGATTAATTGTCGTACGACGTCTACCGATGATTGAACAACATTTTATCGACCAGTATCCGTCGATCAGCTAAAGCTACCACACCAATCGATCAACGTCGATCAATGGCGTCGATTGACGATCGATCGATTGGTGTAGTAACACCCTTAGTGATGATTACCTATAAGTGATAGTGCAGTATGTCATAGATACTAAGCTGTACAATTAAGATTTTTATTGAGATATAACAGTCGTTGGTAATCTTATTAGATAAAATAAAAATATATTAACTTTTCCTAGAATACCGACGCCCACTTTCCATTTAAGACCTCATTTCATGTACATGTAAGCGAGTGCTAACAAACTTTTATTTCGTATACAAAATGTGCCAATTACAAAACTATGAACCAACACAATTTTCCTTCCGATAGCTATCAAAAAGCCGTCGAAACACCACATAAAATAACACAATTTGTCCGCTGTTGTAGGTATTTTTTCAAATAGCACTCGAGAATGATTTGACTCGGGCAACCGATAATGGCTGTATAGCGTGGGCGGCGAACCCAAGGACGTTGCATTTAATGGTTTCCACATTACGTACCTATGTAACGATATCTAGCTTCGTAATGTACATTACACGTAGGATTAGATAAAATGCTTACGTTGCGTTGCCTTTAAGGTTCCATAAATAGAATGTTGTGTAATTTAATATAAAGTTATTTTTAAAGTATAATTTTATAAGAGGAAATTTCTGCAGTAGCTGATCCGATTTAAAAAAATTCTTTCACCTATAGAATACACCTATTACACTATTCCCGAGTAAGAAATAAAATCGGGTGGAGTCGGAGAAAATGATTGCTGATTTGCTGCTTTATCGTATCGTACATTGTAAAAGCCTTAGGAAAACCCTTTTTCTAGGTATCACCAAGGAAATAGCTTTCCTATTATTTGAACTTCACGTCGACGAAGCCGCGATAGTAAGAATATTGCGTGAATTTTTTTAAGGTGTAAAAGCGCCAGGATGGCCCGCGAAATTCAAATTTTCTTACGTTTTTTGGAATTTGCAAGTCAGGGTCAGGTTATAAGTTTAACAAAATATGATTCGCGACCGTAACGAGTATGTGCTTACAGAATTATTATCATTAAAATTGCCAATACAACCCTCTGAGTTCATATAATCCCTTTGAATGAGCATTTCTGGAAATAGTCGCTGCGCGCGAGTGTCCGTATTACTTTGCATCTGTTACGTCTACGTCACAACAGACTTTCCGTGATTACATAGGGCTGTTAATAAAGATTAAAAAAATACATTGTGAAATGGTTACTTAGGAAAAGTACCTATTCTGATTATGATCGACTATATTTCCGCTACTATGTGATTTTAGTGATACCCAATACATGCTACTTGCAAGCCCATTCGTCGGCGATCGCGATGCTTTGCTCGTAAGACAAAGTAGATAGTGTAAACAACAAATAAACTCGAAATACGATTCCTAAAAGAAATGTGTATTCTACTTAGTTAAAAATATTTTAAACAAAGTTTTAATTTCAGTATTTTGTGTTATTATATATATTAAAATATTTTACAAAAGACAAGTATATACTTAGTAGGTACTTGGATACTGAAGTAAATTTCAACTAACATTTGTAGTAGAGTACTTAGGTATTACTTCTGTAGTTAAATTATTACTTAATTTTTTTCCGCTTTATCTACTTACCTATCTAACAAAAAAAATTAAATAAATTCACCTTTTATTATCCTTCGGTAACTTAAAAAATTATATATCTGAATCTTCTTTTTATTTGCTCATTAAGCATCCATCCACGCAATAACTATAGTAGGAACGACGTTTTGCCAAAACAATTTATGAAATAGATAAGAAATATACATATGTATTATTCTTAAATTACATTAAAACTTTTTCAACTATTTTATCCTAAATTTAAATATACTAAACACTAAACAAAAACTATTTCGATGAGTATTTCAACAAGTATTTAAAAAAAAGGTTTACGTAAACAGCGTTAAAAAACTTTTAACATTCAATCGCCTAGAACGCGCTAGCCCCGACTGCTTTCTGTCGGTCCGATGGTGGAATTAAAACATTCCTTGGCGCACACTCTCCGAAATGCAACATAATGGAATACCAAGAGGTTGGCTACTCTGCACCTGTACTCGATGCTGACAAGGTTGGTTTCAACCAAATCAAATTAAAAATTAGATAATCTCGGAACAGCCTTTGGTTAAATAAAAGGTGCCAACTGTGTAACATAAATAATAATAACCTCGCAGCGACAGTATGATAAGGTGTTTATAAAGATAAATTGTTTTATAATTTCCTGATAACGGTCAACCTGATAGCAGGCTTATCTTCACATAAGACCTGTAACTAATGCTAACGATATTAGCAAGGAAATGTAGATAAGGAAACATTCCGCTTTATAATGTGTTTTATTTTTATTTAATACACTATTCCTGATAAGCCGCGATAGTTTGCCTTCATTTTTATAAAACAAATTACGTAAAAAATTGTACAACCGACTTCAATATAAATAAAATGAGAACATCATCAATGTACTCGACGTCAATTAAACACGCATTATTAAGGATAACTCAAAAAACTACAGGTCAGATCTTGATCAAATTTATATGGGACCACAGGAAAAGCACAAGCTTGCAATTAAATATCATCAAAATCGGTTCACATAGAAAAAAAGTTCTGAGGTAACACATAAAAAAATACAATCGAATTGAGTAACTCCTCCTTTTTTTGCTGGTTAAAAATTACACAGACTATGTGGTAAAGCTACACTTAGATGTACTGAGGCTGCGGAACTAATGGGTCGGCTCGACCGGGGAGGGACTACGCTTGCACAGAATACCGGTCTGAAATAGCAGCGCAATGTCACCTTAGAGGAATAAGATGGAATACCTCGTGAATTAAAAAAAAATATGTTTAAAAAATATTTCTCTATGTCATCGGGAAGATAGTTTAAATTCAATTACTGATTTCGACCCGTACAGATATGTACACGAATGACGAAAACGAGTTATTAAAAACGTGCTAAACGAGGTATCAGATTATAACCACTCACCAAACGAAACACAGCAGCAATATGCTGTGATTTTGCGCTTGTAGTCTGAATATATGTCCCTTCTACGTACGAGCCGATCCATTTGTACTGCAACCATAATACAGCTGAAGCGCTGCTATCACAGCCACCACATAAAAATAGGAAAACTGTAGCGAATGTGAGAAAATGTATTAAATCGAATATAAATAATGTTTGTTTGTACTGCCGTACCGTTCATCAGATTGCGGTAAAGCTTTGTCAACTTATTGCTTGCACTTGCGCGAAGGTTATAGGCATAGTACAATAAACAAAGTAAATGGCGCGCGTATCGTCTCTTCAGATTATATCAATTCAATTTCACTGAATGTATTATCTTTCCTAAAACAATATAACTCTTTCAAATTTAAAACGATATTTCCACAATTATTTCTACTGCAGTGGTAATGCGTCGGGTACCAGCTGGTTATTTATAAGTATTTTTGAAATATTTTCTATCCTACCGATACTGTTGTGTACAACTTTTGCTAAAAAAAAAAACACGGCTTTGACAGTTCCTTTTTTTGTTCATTTTCACTGGGTGACAAACTAGCATACAGTCCACGTGATGGTAAGTGGTTGCTGCGGCCCATAGACATCTACATCTATCCTCCATTACAAATTAAAATGTAGATGCGTTGTCACCCGTGATGACCAAGATGGAATGCCTCATTTCCAGTAAAAAGGGCCTCCGGCCACCTGCACTCACCAAGCTGCCGCGTGGCTCTACCACTGTGAAAATTTTTAATGTATTTTGAAAGTTATTAATGTATTTTTAATTTAGTAAATTAAAATGACTTGTGAAGTCATAAAACCTGAAATAAGGAAGGGAAGATCGTTCCCGTTAGTTGGTAGCTTGATAAAAAACATTAATAACTTGATAAAAAATAAATGGTTATTAAAGTAGGGAAATGTTTTTAATTAAATACGTACTTGAGCTTTTAAGTAATTTTTTAATTTTAGTTAAGAGTCGAACTTGGAAAAACAATACAAGATAGCCTAGTTTTCAGCAAATTTCATTAACAAATCAAAGAGCTTTGTAAAGTCAAAGCGGAGTCTACGAAAAAAAAACATTTCTAAAAAAGCGACTCATTGCTAGTCATACCCTGCGGGCTTATGTAAATTATAAATGGAACGTCTGCAATCTATTACTGAGTGCCACAGAGAATCAGATCTCTAGGTTGGAGAACCGCCTAGTTTAGGCTTAGGCCCGCAACTTCTGCGACCTAATTAAAAAACCGGCCAAGTGCGAGTCGGACTCGCGCACCAAGGGTTCCGAACAAATCCGTAAGTATGTAAGTTTAAAATTTTTAAAAATATTTTTATTATATGATGTAACTTAAAATTTATGCTTTTCGCAATTTTTCCCTTATCTGTGCTATAAAACGTTGCTTCATACCAAATTACAAGATTCTGAGTTCATGGGAAGTACCCTGTAGGTTTTGATTCTTTTGCGAATGTCGAAAATTTGCGGCATAAACGGCTGTATCTTTTGATTGCTTTGGCTTAGAAGTTTGATTTTTTTCATAGCTCCAAGGGACAGTAGACTTGAGTATTTGATATGAATTCCAGCTTGATACTTCCACGCGTTCCTGAGAAAAAGGGTCTTGACTGACAGACAGACAGACAGACAGACGGACAACAAAGTGATCCTATAAGGGTTCCGTTTTTTCCTTTTGAGGTATGGAACCCTAAAAAGGCGACTACATTAGAAAACCGATGGTATTTCTGTCCACTAAATAAAATGTAAGATTTAGTATTCCTTTTATGATTTAAATATATTTCACGAGTAGAATTATAATATACATTTTTTTAAATTTAAACTGAAGCATCAAAGGACACACTGAGGGTAGTATCAACTCAAGTAGGCTCCTAGGAGTAAAGGAGCCTATTAGCCTGGGAGATTTTTTTATTTCGACAACAGCGCCACCAATCCACCTACC
Source organism: Parnassius mnemosyne (assembly GCA_963668995.1). Lineage (NCBI taxonomy): Eukaryota > Metazoa > Arthropoda > Insecta > Lepidoptera > Papilionidae > Parnassius > Parnassius mnemosyne. The sequence goes on along the minus strand of CAVLGL010000057.1, from coordinate 43,490,811 downwards.
GGGGAAGCCCCCCCCCCCACTTAACGCACACAAAAATTTCAATTTCAGAGAAAATCGCCTCTAGGCCTGAAGCTGCAAATATATTTTATATATTAGCCATAAGCGCCCTAGGGGATCGAACTCAAGAAACGTCCTTTGCAAATAGTCATTATTCTTTAGAAATAACTGTTGGCTGTACCATGTTATATTTAGTATTCCGCGCCTAAATCAACAAAAAGCTTCGTCGTGTATTGGTGGCGGCGTAGAGAATCCACTATGTTAAATTATCCCGTGGGCATCGTAAAAAGCGACAGAGAGAAATTAAAATGAATATAGGCTGCAGCAACATCCCCATAACCCAAAATAATAATAACTGCAGTTGTCAAGCCGACTGCTTATAATGGAAATTAATAAAAAATCACCATAAAGGAACGTATTATATGAAATCACCTCGTTGTACGCCCGTACGTTTGTCTGTTTATCACTGTACCTACTTTTTCTATGTCTGTTGACATATTTAGTTATGAATTGCGGTCACCCAAATACAGATGTGATGTTAAAATAATCGTTCCACTTCTGACGATTAGTTTTGAATGGTACATAAGAAAAAAATTTAACTATTATTTTCGAGGTCTTATTATGGGGTCCACTTAAAATTTCTTTTATGTAGGTAAAAAAAGACAACTTATTTTTTATTTAATTTCACTGAACATTTTTCCAAATAAACGGTTCAGAATTACTGTCCCTCGCCGTATCTCCAAAATGTATGCTATAAAAATCTGAAAAATATCTTAGACAATATGTAATAAGGTATAAATTACAGTAAAATTATAGCAACTTCTTCATTAAAATTGCTATTGTACTATTGCTAATATAATTGCCCCAATGGCTCTATAAAATCTATGACATAACTTAAGGGAGGACATCCTCCCCACCCAAATTATGTAATAATGAGGAGGAAGGCTGGTGGCCCGTAACACGTAATTAGTAATTACGCGTAGCATGGACTAAACGATTTTTTTAGAAGAGGCAAAGGTCCGAGTAACATGAAGCCACCTCCTTCTGACCTAACTACACCCATGAGGCTACGCGGTATCTTAATTACAATAAACGATCGTTATTTCCTTTATCCAGCTGCGGGTTCGATTAAGCCCGAAGATAAAAACAACTGCCTAATCACTGTAAGCTTTATATCTTCGGAAGGGCTATTAACATGCTTACAGAATCGATATATCTTAATTTTCTTTTAGATACGCTAATGAAATACACATACAGTTTATATATATGGATGCCTGTAGGCGGGATAGAATCTAAACCTTCGTAAAAGCGCTTTTATTAAAAAATAAAAGTGACAAATAAGCACTTAGCACACCAAAAGTTATAGAGGATGCTGTGGCCCATAGATCTATCATCGATTAAGAATCAAAATGCAGATAAGTTGTCACCCCTGAGGACTAAGATAGAATGTTTCATTACCAGTAAAGAGGGTCACACAGCATCATTAAAGCTGGTATTTTACGCCGGTATTCTTTGAGAGCGTGGTCCTTGCCTGGTCGCTTCGACCCATTCATAAAAGTTAAAGTTGCAGCCTATATACGTCCCACTGCTGGGCACAGGCCTCCTCTCATTTTGGAGAGGTTTTAGGGTAAGGAAATAATGTCCGGCGCGCTGCCTCAATGCGTGTTGGTGAACTTCACATGTCTTCGAAATATTTTTTTTCTTTCTCACACATGCAGCCTTCCTCACGATGTTTTACTTGACTGCCGAGCACGTGGTAAATCAGCAGTTAAATAGGGCCGGCGGGGATCGAGCCCGGGTTGCCCGCGTACTGTGAAATTACAGCAAGCTGTTAGCCCCCGCGCTACGACGGCTCTCCCATTCATACTGCAACCCTAATAAAGATGCAGAATGGCTATTATTTTTATAATGTTAATGTGTATGAGTGTAAGTTATGGAATTTCACTTTAAAAACTCGACAACTGAATTTGACGGCCTTATTTATAATCTTTGATTATCGCTTATTAAATAAACAATTATCTCTATACCTGTCTCTTTATATTGTCATAGACATAGAGGGAGAGTAACCCTATGCATGACTTAAATTGACGTCAGTTTTATGAGTAAGGTCGAGAATGTTTATTCAGTATAGAATGTTTAAAATAACACAAATTACACATATTTTACCTAAATTATTTTGGTAAGCGACACGCGCACATTGCGAAGCCACGCACAAAATAGAAATCAATTATTTACGTTACTACTGCCGGCATAAAGTTTTACTGACCAAAAACAGAAGGAACACAGTATTGAATATGATATATTACCGGAATTTTTAATATTCAGTACGTAAAATCAAATTGAACTATTTGAAAAAAGGTTCGAATCCTAGCGTTTTAAGTAAACGGAAAATAGCTATAAATTGTATGTGGATTGTCAACGCTTATCCAGTCCGACGGTTTAGTAGCGAGCGCACACTGGCTCAGCGCTTGGCTTTGGCGCTGCGGGCTACGGATTAGATTCCCTGTCGGAATAGATACTTCTATGATCTACAAACAATTGTTACCAATGTGAGTGTTCATCCATGTCTGGGGCCACGGCATTTCCCCGCCAAGTCTGAGTTTATGGGAAGCGGCTGCGGCCCATAGACATCTACATCTATCCTCTGTTACAAATCAAAATGTAGATGCGTTGTCACCCGTGAGGACTAAGATGGAATGCCTCATTTCCAGTAAAAAGGGCCTCCGGCCACCTGCACTCACCAAGCGAAACGCAGAGGTAAACCTCTACTTCACGCTGGTTTTCTGTGAGGTCGTGGTACTACCCCGGTTCGAGCCGGCCCATCCGTGCGACAGCAAAAGCTGCCGCGTGGCTCTACCACTGTTAATTTCAATAAGTATTACATATTTAGTAAGTTTTAGTTTAGTTTAAGCTATTTAATAATTTAATAAGAATAAAAAAGATTATATTAATATTTTAAATGAAAATGAAGTAACATGAATCATTCTCAATAGAATATACCGCATATGCTTGGAATATAAAGTTTTATACGCTATAAAATTATTTATGGACTATTATTGGACGTGTAGGCTAATTTGAATTGTGCAACTCTAGTCCCCTGTCCGCAGTCCGTACCCGAATACAATTTCCAACCCGGTAAAGTTAGATTACATTTGCAATCAAAAGTCCCGATTGATCTCCCCTCGAAACTCTCCGTACGGATAGTTCCTAACGAGCGTAAAATGACCGTATGATTCATGAATTTCATCGCTGCAAAGTGAGATTGTTCATTTTGCATGCAGCGGCGGGAGGGGAGGGAGCACAAAAGCGCTTGTAAGGTTTTGATCTCGTCGAGCTATCTATCGACATTTTTCCTTTTTTGTGATTGGAAAACGTTATTGCTTTGAGAGTATTGAACAATCTTAAAATATGATATTTCCTTTGGTAGATATATATATATATATATATATATATGTAGATATATATATATATATATATATATATATATATATATATATATATGGTCATATCAATAAAAAAATTACTTTTAATAAAAAAGTGTAAAGGCGCTACAAAACCCAGCACGTGAGAAACATGCCCTCAGATCAATGGTCCAATGGTTATGTTATCAAAAATAATTTGAACGAATGAGAAATTGTTTTAAATGTAGTATAGAGAATATTTTTAGAACCAAATAATATATTAGTTTACAAATAAATTGTTTATTTACGAGTTACACACAGCTTTCAGTGTACCCCACGTAGTATCACTTTGCACTATTAGAGACTAATAATTAATTATCTGCTTCTTCGACAACTAACTATTAGCCTCTAAAGAATATAAATAGAGAATTCCACATAATACCAGAAGAAAAGAAGAAAAATTCAACATAATACCTACTGAGATCGGTTCTAAGACATAGTTTATAGAATAATTAATTAAAGAGCCATGAATACATTATTTTGTTCTTTGAAATTGGCTTTTAATTTTTCTTAAAAGTTAAATTTATTGACTATCTTGCGTGGACTAAGAAATATCACAGGCTCGAGCTAGCAACAACTAAAATGTCGTTTAAATAGTCACTTTAACTTCAACCCCTATTTTCCATCCTTGGGGTGAATTTTTTTCTCCATATTTATATGGGATCACCCTAAAAATATAACCTATTTAATAAAAAAATAATCATCAAAATTGGTTAACAATCTGCGAAGATATCGCGTAACATACATACAAAAAAAAACATACATTCGAATTGAGAATCTCCTCCTTTTTGAAGTAGGTTAAAAATACAATCGAATAGAGAAATAATAGAATATTATCGTGCAAGGGTTTTTACTTATTTCGAAAAAATTACAAATTACAATAAACATCATCTGGAGAATATATTTACTCGTAAAATTTACGAAACAATGAATAGTGAACTATTTAGTCCTCTGTAGACTATCATTTATAGACGAAGGTAGCCGTGGATTAAGATTTTGAACACCTCTGTCCTCTGTGCCTACTCGAAACACCGGGAATATAATATTAAAATTTAAGAAAACTTAAAAAACACGCATTGGTCATGAGCTGTGATGGTTCTACAAAGAATAATCCTGATGATCCTGATCAGGATACTAGGATAAAGTTATGAAATTATTGTATTTTCATCGCTCTTTGATACGAGTGCAAATTTTCAAGTCAATCGGCCGTCTACGAGGTGGAGAACATTTTAAAAGATTCCGTTACATAGACACACGCGAAGCTAATAAAAACGTGTTAAAAATAAGATAAGCGATAAAATAATAAAAAAAGTATGTAATAAGAAAACTATTTCTATATATATTCAATGTGTAATCGCGTAAATATAAGAAATTATTATGAACTCTGTGTATAATTAGGGTACTTTAGAGAATTCTTTGTGTTATGGATTTTTATGTAATATTTAAATACTATATATTTCAAGATTACTGTTAGCAGCCCTAGCTCGTCCATTACAGTTTCACTGAGCAGCATTATATCTAGGTTAATGTGAAATAGTGTAAACATGTTAAGGTATATTTAAACTACTTCAAAAAAGAGGAGGTAGTCAATTTGACTGGTTTTTTGTGTAAATTTTTAACCAACTTCAAAAAAGGAAGAGGCAATCAATTCGACTGTATTTTTTGTGTGTTACCTCAGAACTAGTTCTAGTTGAACCGATTTTGATTTATTTGAAAGCTGGTGCTTCTCATGTGGTCCCATATAAATTTGGTCAAGTTATGACCACTAGTTTTTGAGTTATCCTTAATAATTTATATTGAAGTCGGTTGTACAAAATTTTTAATTTTACCATTTGTTTTATAAAGGGTTGCTGTGTGGCCACCATAGTGTTTAGTGGTGTCAATAGGTGCAAGAAAATCTGCTAACTCATGTTGTCTCGTGATTATCGTAAGAGGTGACAGAGGGAAACATACATACAAAGAGATGGACAACAGCGTCTTACTATATTTTTTTAGAATAAGGGTGACAAAGGAGCACACAGTCCACCTGATGGTAAGTGGATTCTGTGGCCCATAGACATCTACATTTACCCTCGATTAAGAATCAAAACGCAGATGCGTTGTTACCCCTGAGCACTAATATGTAGTGCCTCGTTTCCAGTAAAAAGGGTCTCCGGTTCTCTACACACACCATACGAAAGACAGCAGCGTTAAACTGCTATTTTACGCTGGTATTCTGTGAGAGCGCGGTCCCAATCCGGTCGAGGCGACCCGTACGTGCTACAACCATAATATAGCTGCAGCATGCAGCATGGCTCTACCAATTAAAGCCAAATAAATGTAGTTACCAACCCGCATGCTAAGCGCGACAACTATGGCAAATATCCACATGGCGAGTGAAAGGAAAAGGGGAGATCTCCCGCCGGGCAAGGTGTGCTGCCCGGGGAGCGGCCAACGCCTCGAGTGGTAGTTCGGAGCTATTCTATATATGTATACTGTTTTAATTTCGGAACTTTGTTAGCGCGATTTAGGCTTCGATGTGTTTCGCTTGTGGCGCGACGTCAGCGCCGCCACACCAGAAATATCTTATGACTTTTTATACATGCGATACAAACCTCCCGTTTACGCCAAACACGCTTTCCTGCGTGCCTAAGACAAAGTACGAGTTGCTATTCTGGACAAAATCGCACATATGTATAACTATATCATATATAATTTGTTTCTCCTAGATATTGTTATCATAATCACCCCTTCACAAGTCCACTACTGAACATAGGCTGCCTCCCCCAAGGAATGCCACATACACTGCTGGATATTCAAAATCGGGGATTACATGCCCTAATTCCTCCCTCCTTTTTCCACCATCGGACAAACAGGCGGTCGGCTGGCCTTCACCCCTTTATTATCGATATTCTAAGCATTTGAACCAAACGTTTTGCTTCGTCGGAGTCGGATAATTTGCCGGCGCGTCTTTCCGTCCGATCAAAATATAGGTGCCTTCAAGGCTAGAGAGAATAGTCTTTTGTGACGCTAAGATAGTGAGTTTTACCATCGTGGGCACCATCTACCACCAGGTAGGATGGAAGTCAAGCACTGTTTTAAAAGTAAAAAATAAATCCTAATCACTTAAATCAGCCTTTTCAGAAGAGATAAACAAAATAGTTTTAATAAGAATTTGAGGAGTCCCTAGATAATTAAACTAGTTTGTTGGTTAATGACAGTAAAAATAAGGAGCAGCCTACATTTTTTTTTTATAGGATAAGGGTGACAAACAAGCACACAGTCCACCTGATGGTAAGTGGTTGCTGCGGCCCATAGACATCTACATCTATCCTCTATTGCAAATCAAAATGTAGATGCATTGTCACCCGTGAGGACTAAGATGGAATGCCTCATTTCCAGTAAAAAGGGCCTCCGGCCACCTGCACTCACCAAGCGAAACGCAGACGTAAACCTCTACTTCACGCTGGTTTTCTGTGAGGTCGTGGTACTACCCCGGTTCGAGCCGGCCCATTCGTGCGACAGCAAAAGCTGCCGCGTGGCTCTACCACATTCTTTACAGCTGGGCACAGAGTGCTGCGGAGCGCAAGCCTCTCATTTCTGATAAGGTTCTTTGAGACAAGGAAGTGTCCGCTGCTCCGTCCCAATGCATTTGAGTAGTACTTCACATGCCCTAGTAAAATTTTTCATTTTTGCATAAATATATGTTTCTGAAAAAAAAAATTGCATAAGATGATTCCTTTTACCATCGTCATGGAAAACACGGTAAATGAGTACTTAAAACTGCCATTAACCATTTTAGAGCTGCCAGCGGGGATCGATCTCGTCTCGTAGGATACTCATCATTACTAATCTGCCGCCTTCCAAAAAGGAGACGGTACTCAATTCGACTGCATGTTTTTTTTAATGTGTGTTACCTCATAACTTTGTACTGGGTGAACCGATTTCGATGATTCTTTTTTTATATGAAAGCTGATAGTTCTCGTGTGGTCCCATATGAATTTGATCAAGGTCAGACCAATAGTTTTTGAGTTATTCTTAAATAACTTATATTGAAGTCGGCTGTACAAAATTTTTAATTTTAAATAATTTAAAACATTGTCCTCACACTAGTATTTTTTCATTCACTGTATCCTCCTGTATTACGGAGGCGTTTTAAATAAAGACAAAAACTCTGACCCGGAACAGTAAATTATAATATGTAGACCATACAGAAGCTTGTTCCGTGCGTAATTCGAACCTGCGACTCAGCCAACCAAAAGCTTAGCCATTGCGCTACCGAGCCGTCTGAAAATAAGGCGAGCATTTATGCCGTGAGTTACCACCGTGGTAGCTGCCGTGTAGTAGCGTTTTTTTAATATTCCGTGAATTAAGAAGTTACGTAAGAGAGTCCACTACCCCATATCATCCCTTGTGTGTCGTATTAGACAGACAGAGAAAACAGTAGATGGGCATCAGCATCATCCTGATAACAACTCCGTTACCGTTACTGCCTATTAAAGTCCACAGCTGAACATAGGCCTCCCCCATAGACTGCCACATATGGGGAATATTTGCCATAGTTGCCATTTTCAGTTTGCCATATTAGGAAGATGCCCATCTCCTGATTTGTTACTCTCTTACGGCACCTACGGTATGATATGAGGTAATAAATATTCTTACACCGCCATTACACTGTAACAACTCGAAATAATAAAAAATTGCATTTGTATATTGACGTGCCAAGTGTAGTAACTAGCAACTATGACAAATACAACAATACCCTATGAGGCAATCTATGGTTGGGGGCTGTGTTTGGCAGTGGACTTTTAATATTCTGTAATTAATAAATAAATGTAGGACCATTTGTCACTGTGTTGGGTAGAAATTTAAACATAGGAATGGGCCACAAATTTTACTACAACACAATACTAACTTTTAAACATGTAACACATGATTATCATTCCCTTGACATTTTACTTGGATCTACAACCAATGATCACTAGGTGATTACATCACAGATTGCATTAGACTGATGTAAATAGTGTAGTTGTGTTAAGTAACTCCCTAACTTTAACACACATTATGTTTATTAATATGGTATTTAAAATTCAATGTTACACTATGCACGGTTTTAGAAACCAGTATTTAAGTGCGGTCGTTAGATAATTATACTATAGATAATTATAATGGCAATAAAATATATGGTACTTATCATAGCATTATTAATACCATGTAAATCAGGATTGTATAAAAAAAACTATTAATTTCATAATTAAAACCTTAAATTCTCTTTAATGGTCCATTAATATATAATAGCCTTGACCAAGATTACTAACAACATTATAACAGCATATTTCGATTTATATCATAAGGAGAAGATCAGAGAAGACTAGACTTAGTTAGACTTCAGTTATCACTTGTGATTCTATAACATTGTCATCGCCAGACATTTAATTTTGATACTGTTATAAAATTACTGCATAATTTATAGTTCCTTGTAATAGACAAAGGAATTAAACTTAAGCTATCAAGTTATTAGGACAAAAATAAAAAATCCAACAAGTTACCTAATACCAGAATGTAGGACACATATTCCGACTTTACAAACCCTCCATCCTCAAAAATGTGACAGTTTAAAGAGTTTAACAAATATATAAACAAACTCAAACATCTCATATGTAATAAAATAAATTCATTGCACAACATAATCATGTAAATAACATAAGTTTGCAGTCCCCACTATTCAACTAGCAAGCGTTTATAACCTTGGAATTATTCACAAGCTAGACAATCAACGAACAACTTTATTCCGTAGGTCATTATGTTTTAAACAGAATAAATCATTAAAGACTCAATAATAACCTTGCATATCATCACCTAAATAGTACATATTCAATGAATACAAGCTACGTTTTACTGAAACTAAATCACTTATAAATGTATTACTAATTTGTTTTCAGATCATAATGAATGAAATGGTGCCAGTCTATAATACCTAAATACAGTGTCACGTTAATAATTAAAGTATAGTTGATGCAAATAATGTTAATTGTTTGATTGGTTAGTTGAGATGACGTTTAAATAAATAAAGCAAATAAAAGCGATCAGATATGAAATAAAATTTCAAGAAGAGTAAATTTGCCAGAAAACCAAAGAATGAACGAGATCTGTACATATACGTGATGATCACACCAACGATGTAACGACTAAGCCATGAGTGGGTTGGTGTGAGGCTAAATACGAAGGCTCACGACATCGAGGCGATGTTTACTGTGCAATGGAGGATTTGACTGTACACTCTAACACCTACACTGCATGCTCACATTCCGCCAAAGGTCGAGCAACTTGTGCACGCCTTGTTACTTTATGGCATCCTCTTTAAGAGAGTGGTGAACATCAGCAAAGGTGATATGTGAGCGAATGCGCGCGAGAGGCATGCGCGCCACCAACAACCACAAAGCCAATGAGGAGCGAAACGAAAGTACAGGCTGACGACTCACCAAAATGAGACGTAATATTGCCATGGCCGTTGGCCAGTGGCAAGGCCGTCACCAAGTCTTGAACTAAAAAACAACGACCATCTTTTAACATTGCATACAATAAAACACTAAAAAATATATTTTAATTTTATATTTCGTTTCTTTAATACGAAGCTTAGAAAAATATTAACTTAAACTTATGTTTTAACATCCTCACATAAAAACATTATCCATTAGTGTTTAGAAAATAGCATTTATGAAATAAAAATTTGCCATTTCTTATCAACTGTTTTTACTTTTTGTACAATTTAACAACTTATTCCAATCGTAATGGCTTTATTATCACATAAATAGGTCAAACTGATAACAGCGCCGCGTTCTGATAAGAATCTTGTTGGAACTTAGCTTAGTACCAGGGTCGACTATACTGTGTCAATGTTAATTCTGCTTGCCAAATACGCAATGAAATAAAACATATCAGCGATGTAAATCATTAACGACTTACCTGAGCTAAAATGTGATCTTTTGATGTCTCCATTCTCTGAATCTCCATCAAGCGGTCGTTTTCTGGAGTCCGTAATTTCCGGACTGGGGCAAGTATCCATACCCGTGTCAGCGGCCATGTTGAATTTCAGGGCAAAACTCTAAACTTCTGTAGCATAATTACCATTACGTAATTGATTTAAAATGCGTACACGGATGCGGCACTATGCATTACTATTCAAACATTTTAGGATACACTTTACACTTAAACAACTAAAACGTAGAGGTTTGAAGTTTGAATATTATAATACTAAAATAGATGAAGAGAAGTGACACTATATTTTATGTTACGTCTAAATGTTGTGTGAACGTTTGTCGATACTGCTCTGCGGCTGTTGTATATGGCGCATAGCCAACCTGAAATTATTCGCAGATATCAAGCTGCTATGTTGGCAGCAGTGTGTTTTGACACTTGCCAGCTGATTACTTTAGTGATGTGCATAGGCTCTATAAAGTATATATTATGGTGTTCTTTATTTTAAATTGAATAATATTGTTTACCATTGAATACTATAATACATACACAAATAGTATTCTATGATGTCCACGATTGAAAACTTTAAATAGTACGTTTTTTTTTATGTATTATCAACATTCTTTAATGACAAGTAGAACATAGAAATAATTTTAATTAGTTTGTATAATGTAAAAACATAAAATACAGTTCCTTAACTGTGGTATTGCTGTTGTATACAGAATCACTCATTAGTTATAACTCTGCAGAATTTTTTGTATCAAATCTGAAGAATTTGTGATGACTGATGAATAAATACATATTTTTAGAAGGCGTTAACAAATATCCGACTCACCTGATACTAAGTGACTACCGCCGCCAGTGACGAAATTATTAAGTTGTAGGCGCGTAGTTGATATCATCAAAATATCTGGAGGTAGTCGATCTCTCAAAGAAGTCGTGTGTAGAAGAAAACTTCTCGTCAATCACACAGTGGTGAATTGCCAAGCATCCAGATTGTGGAAATGTAATAGCTTGGACGTAGATGCTAAGTGAAAATATCAATCATCAAGGTGAGGTTTCGTCCGGTTTAATAAAAAACATTATGTCTTAAGGCATGTGACTGTTAATTAATTATAACCACGACCGCTTTATTAGTTTCTGTTTATGCTGCGAATTGAACACTAACACCCAAATAGTTTACTTTCAGAAGTAGTGCGATTGTTTCACTTTTATTAATAGTCTGTTTCTTCTCCGTGAGAAATGTTATTTGTAGTCAATATTTCATTAAATCTTTTTTATATTTCTTCTTTTTATATTATACTTTCAATTTTTATATCTTAGGTAGGTACAAGCATATAAGCGGTAAAGAAAGAAAAGGTAAAGCATGGGCAATAAATAAATTAAGACAAGAAATTAGTATAAAATTAATTTTTAATATAGTAATGAATTACATAATATATAATTATTTTTTATTTATATGAGAAATTACCACAGCTTTCATGAGTTAAACCTTGTTACTCTAAAACCTAATTATAGAAATGAAAAAACCAACAGTAGAGGTATAATATAATAAGTAACTTTATTTGTATAATATGTAAAGATTTATTTTACACAAAAAAACAACAATCATAAATATATTAAAAAAGGCTAAAATAATCATGTAAGCTTACAATATGTCCCTTTTTCTTTACACAAATTATTTTCATTAAAACTGGACTTTTAAATGTAACTGTTGATTTAAAGCTTCATTTCTAACGGCCCATACATATAATAGAATTCAACTAATCTAGCCGTACTGATGAAACTATTATTAATTAATAACGAAATATTGCAGTACAACACTAGCCATTGTCTCTTTAATCTGCTTGGCGACTTGGCGTTTACATAAAATTATCTTAATTGCCATTTTTAATTGCTAGGGTATTTATAATAATGAAACAAAAATAAAAAAGTTAATTTGAAGCAAAGAAAATTTGGTTGTTTAAATATCTTGGAAAAAAGCGACCGCCTTTTAAGTAAAAAATAAATAAATGCTTAGCAGCACATTTTTGTAAGTGTAGTAGTATACTAGATACAAATATAACATAATGGTTACCATTGCTACTATTACAATGACAATCACATTTTCATAGTTTTCAATTTCGCAAGTTTATAGTGATTTATTTAAACACTCACTCTGACAAAACTCAATCGTTCGTAAAAAGGCTTGGATTTTAGATATACTGGGACCAGCCACAGTGCATCAAGATCCAAAAACTAATGATTTTTGTAGAGGGTTCCAACCCAGGGTTTTAAAAGGCGCAGGAAATAGCCTAGTGTATAAGCCAATGGGTTGTTAACATCACAACTCCTTACTCTTACCTCATAACTTTACTTTGCTGGCGTCTCTTTCCGTCCGAAACAATCTGGCCGTCTTCAAGTTAAAAGTAAAACGTCTTTTGTTACGCTTAGACAGTGCGATTTACCATTCATTTACGATTCATCACCTCTTACTACTACGTAGTTGGGATTGTAGTAAAGAAATGACTTATAATAAGTAAAAAAAAATCTAGGAGTGTTCTTTTTTTTAAATAGGATATGGTGACAAACGAGCACACAGTCCACCTAATGGTAAGTGGTTGCTGTAGCCCATAGACATCTACATCTATCCTCGTTTGCGAATCCGAATGATTCTTTTCCAGTAAAAAGGTCTCCGGTTCTTTACACTCACCATAGGAAACACAGCAGTGTTAAGCTGCTATTCCGTGAGAGCGTGGTCCTTCCCCGGTCGAGCTGACCCATTCATGCTGCAACTATACTACTAATATAGCTTCAGCATGGCTCTACCACGTATAAACACGTTCATTGGTTGTCATATAAATTCAAACGAAATCAAAGAGAAAAAACATTATTCTATTCAAAATTAAGATTACAGTTTCAAACCACGTTATTAATTTGAATACTGACTCAGCACACAGATTGCCCATCCTCGTTTTCGAGAGGGTATTGGCGTGGAGTTGCTTTTCCATAGTAATGTCTGATTTCACATGTACTCTAAATATTTATTTTTGTCACCAACAACCACGTGATAACTGACCATTTTCGTAGTCGCTTACGAGTATCGTATTAGGTTTGCTACTTTTTGATCGCTGACTACGAAACCTTTAAACGAGTATTTACTGCTATGACTTTTAACAAAAACCCTTTTGTTGACGATATACCCCACGCATTCATACTAAACAATATACGTCTTATGTAATGCGTACAAGCAACGAAGTGGAATAATTTTCCAGCGCCTGTCTTTACCTTCAATTAGAATCTGGATGTCATCAAGGCAAGAGTTAATAATGCTAAGCGCTAAGTGCGATTTACCATCTAAGGCTTACAACACCATTAATTTTAGTGAAGCACTGGCGAAATAAAAAGTAATTAAAAAAACGAATAGCTAAACTCCTTGCGTGCATTTTAGCGACAGCTGCATCTGACATTATTACGTGAAGAAACTGGGTTTAAATTATTTATTATACAACTTAAAATCTATCTTGACCTTTTTTTTTGTATACCTTCCTTTTGAACAAAATTATAAATTACCAGTAATAAATGTGACGAAGTCGGAGACCAGAAGCAACTACCTTTTTTTTTACAAAATTTTGCAAAAAAAATTACCAACTTTCAGTATAAATTTTTATTTACAAGTAATTACAAAAAACTACATAAGTTTACACAAAAACACATGCTGTTCACAGCACAGGTATATAATATGCTAAACTTTTCTAAATTTTTTGTTAAAAATGCATATTGTTGAAAATGTTTGTAGAAAACCATTTTTATTATTCTTTTTGATTTCAATTGAAAACAACTACAACCGGACGGATAGACAGACGCCGGCATATTATTTTACTTTTTCTGTACGTATTACAAAACACGAAGCAAGCCGTTTAGTTCGAATACGTGGAATATTTAGAGCCGCTGACCGTCTGGTTTGTCTGATTGTGTAGGAGGGGTGGTCGCACTAAACAATCAAATTTAATATAATATATATAACTTGAGAGATACATTGCGTTTTCATGCGATGGCAAAGTCAATCTCTTTATTTAAAACATAAAAGATTTTTAATATTGATATGGTCACTATAAGATGTTGTTAGGTTAGCTAATTACGTAATAACTTAAGAGAGAAGGACCCTTAAGTAGGGACTAAATAAATTAACCGACTTGGTATTACATGGATCTCACAAGGTTTTACGGTAGAAGAACTGAGTTGCGAGACTTGGTTTTTTTTACAAGTTATGTTTTTGATGGCATATGTTATTTCTGGATAATAGGACGATAAGTTGCGTGTTACCTAAAAAGTATAGTTTGCAAGGTATTTTGATGATAAAATAATGAATGGAGAAAGAGTGATAAAGAAAATTTATGCTGTAGTAGCGAGTGGCAAAGCAATGGACTCCCTAGATAGAAGCTTATCAACCAAATCGGCGATATGTTAAAGATGGGCCAAATTAAGAGTACTCTTAACCGAAGAGATAGGTAGAGATATTTCCATTAAATTTTGAAAGAAGTGAGAGGTGTGTCAAGACGGAAGTCCGTAGTTTCTACTTACTCATCTGGGTGACAGTCGTGACAGTTTACAATATGTGTATCTGTTGTAGAAAATGCGGTTGAAAATGTATACAGTTCTTAAATGATAAATGATTCGGTAGACCCTTTTTACTGGAAAATCGGCATTCCATCTTAGTCCTCACGGGTTACACCGCATCTGCATTTTGATTCTTTATTGAGGATAGATGTGGATGTCTATGGGTCACAATAACCACTTACCATCAGGTGGACTGTGTGCTAGTTTGTCACCCTATCCTATAAAAAAATGTGTCCAGACTAAGGTTTCGAATATCGCATGGAACACTTTTTGTTCCCAGCGGTTCCGTTCGCGTTTAATTAATTTTTTTTTTTTTACATGTACCATTTTTTTGTATCATGGATTAAAACTGTAATTTGGAATAGACAAACTTTTTCATACAAAAAATATAGCCTATGTCCTATTGGTGTATATGGACAGACAGACACTTCAATTTTATTTAAATATATATATATTTAAATAAAATTGAAGTGTCTGTCTGTAACATCGAAATACTTGCCTTTTATTGAACTGTACGGATATTTATATGCAATTAAAATATTTATAAAGTCTAACCGACTGCAAAAAGGAGGAGGTTCTCAATGCGAGTGTTTTTGTACGTTTGTTACGCGATATCTTCGCAGATTGTTAACCAATTTTGATGATTCTTTTTTATTAAAAAGGTTATATTGCAAGGGTGGTTCCATATAAATTTGGAGAAAAATGCAACACCTAAGGGTAGCAAATAAATAACTTCTTTTTTAGCAATTTGAAGTCAGTTTCTACTTATAAGTTATAATTATCTGTCTGTTCGGGCCCGTCTTCGGAATGGCTAACCGATTGTAATATAACTTGACGAACAGATAGAGAGGCATGCCAGAAGTGAGCTATGCTATATATTACCCGAAAATTTAAATTATGATCTTAATTTAAATGTAAATCTTAAGTTAATGTGGCGTTATCTATATTTTATTTGAGAAATTGACAAATTCATAAAATAAATGTCCTTTGATGATTATCATCATCATCATATCATTACAGCCCTTCACAAGTCCACTGCTGAACATAGGCCTCCCCCAAGGAATGCCACAAAGCACGGTCCTGAGCCACCCGCATCCATCGACTTTCTGCATATCTTACCAGGTCGTCACTCCATCTAGTGGAGGGACGCTCCACTTCACCTACCAGTACGAGGCTGCCACTCGAGAACCTTTATTCTCTTTTTCTCTCACTTTTACTCTTTAGAAATCAATTGCACTCGAAAACAACTGGACCGATTTTAATGAAAAATGTTTTGTATGTTTGAGTTAATCACCCTGGATGGTATAACACATTTTAATTGGACCCGGTAGGTGGCGCTGTTGTCGAGATCTTGAAATCACCCGTGCGAAGCCGGGGCAGATCGCTAGTCTTAAATATAAATAACGCCACATTAACTTAAGATTTACATTTTAGTTAAGATCCTAATTCGGTTAAAGCCGGGCTAGGGTCGCTACTGTATAAAGCCAAGTTTCATCAAAATACGTTTATTAGTTTTAACGTGATTGAACCACAAACATACAAACATCCAAACAAACTTTCACATTTATAATATTAGTAAGATTTCTTACTCGCAGACCTATGATGTAAAACTGATGTATAAAATGTATGTACTACACTGAGGCTAGACATTAGATAATTGTTGACATTATAGAAAAATATAGTTAACAGTGGCAAATGATTTGTTTATTACTAAATGACTGACAATATAGTGGACTTAAGCCAACCCCATTACTTATGAGGCGGTTTCGACCCGCTATCGAGCTGGTGGGGGTAGCGGCTCGACAATGGGGTTAGGGACTAAGTGGTAGGTTAACCACCAGGATAGTAATGGTTGGGTGATAGCAACAAATAGAAGGAAGTACACTCTTCGTTTGGTGCCACCACCTGTTGGTTTTGACCAGTTGTCTGCGTATGGGTTTGGTGAGCTGTATGAGGCTGGATATCCGTATGTTGCTTGTTCCGGAGCCTGTGAGCCTGATAGAAGTTGAAGTCTGAGTGTTTTTACCTGTAAAATGTAAGTAAATATTTGACAAATTGGTTATTAACTTATTTTATAGTGACTGTCAATTTTCACAATGGTGAAAGTCTGCTGAACGGTGGGTTCTGTGTTTAAATTTAGGGTAAAAGCAATATTTATTCAATATATGTATTGGCGTTTCTCTGGGTGATAGAATCCGCAATGAAGATATACGCAGTAGAAACTGAGTAACGACATGATTACTTTTTTATAAAGCATAAGGGTGACAAACGAGCACACAGTCCACCTGATGCTAAGTGGTTGCTGTGGTACATAGACATCTACATCTATGGGCCACAGCAACCACGTATCAAAATGTAGATGCGTTGTCACTCGTGAGGACAAAGATGAAATGCCTCGTTTCCAATAAAAAGGGTCTCCGGTTCTCTACACTCCCCATATGAAACATAGCAGTGTTAAGCTGCTATTTTACGCTGGTATTCTGTGAGAGCGTGGTCCTTCCCCGGTCGAGCCGACCCATTCGTGCTACAACTATACTGGTAATATAGCTACAGCATGGCTCTACCACGTAAAATGTTCGACATGACCCAAAGAATTAGTAGCTCAGGTTTGGAAACAGCAACCCTGAATATTGGGTTCATATTTTCAAGAAAGAAAGGATAAGTTTAAATATGTCTCAACTACCAAAATTTTAAAGAAGGATCTTTATGAGATATTTGTTGGTGTTCTATGCTTTGATTTATTCTCTGTAGGATCTTCCCTCCTTCTTACATTTTCTTCTACCATAATCTACTTATTGATTGATTTTTTTATTTGCTTTCAGACATGGTACACAATTTCCTATCATAGTCTATATTTCAGACGTGGAAATTTGTTATCAATTTAATTCTATATCTTGATATTGCCAATTTTCTTGTCACATTATTAATTTACTTAAGGCAGTATCTTTATTTTTTAACCACCGACGAAAAAGTGGGGTGTTATATGTTTAACGTGTGTGTCTGTGTAACTTTGTATCTGTGTGTCTATCTATGGCATCGTAGCTACCAAATGGATGAACCAATTTAGATTAATAGTTTTTTTTGTTTTAAAAGTGACTTGAAATATTCTTAGATATGATTCAAGAAAATCTTTTCAACCGTTTGAAAATCATAAGCTCTTTTTGTTTCAAGGGTTTATAAAATTTATAATTTAAGTCATTACAGTAATAAAACAGGGTTAATACCTAATATACTCACCAAAAAATAGGACAAGGCAAAACTGCTATATAGCAAACTGCAATAGTATCCGGTCTTGCCTAGCATCAAACCACCAAGAAGACTCCCTATCATGATGATATATTTATAGCCTGAGTAGGCCAGTAAGTCCAGGGTCTTCAGATTCGTTGTGGTATTGGTTATATATAGAGTAACTAAGTACAGGATCATTTCGAAGATTATGTACGCGAGAGCACTTGATGCTTGAATGCCAATTTGTTCTGGAGAAAATCGGTTCTGGAGGCCTGAAAAATTATGATTTTGGTGTTAGTTAATAAACCTTGTCTGTTCTCTCATAAAATTTCCGTGCTAATGTTTGTTAAAATAAATAAATATCTTGCCCTAAAACCCTCTCAGACATGATAGGAGGCCTGTGCCCAGCAGTGGGACGTATATATGCTGCAACTTTTTCAACTAAATAAATACCTAGTTTGGATTAATAAAATTAAAATAATCGCAATTTCCTCTGGGAACCTGGGATAGTGGTAGGTAGACAAAATACCTTTGTCATGGCAAGGAATATTTCGAAGACATGTGAAGTCCGCCAACACGCATTGACGTAGTGCGGCGGACATTTCCTTGGCTTAAAGTCCGCTCAAAAATGAGTGGAGTACAGTGAGATTGGGACATATATATGTAGTAACTTTAACTTTTATAGTATGAAAGATTTACCATAATCGTCACATTTGGAGGATGGATTAGCTGCTTCCAATCATGAGACTCGGTATTTCTTTTATAATTTATAAGCTGTGACTACACCCTCCATCTGATAATATAATGCAGTACTAGATGGCATACAATAATTTAAAATTAAAAAAATTGTACAGCTGACTTCAATACAAATGATTAAGAATAACTCAAAAACTATTGGTCTGACCTTGATCAAATTCATATGGGACCACATGTGAAATACCAGCTTTCAAATAAAAAGAATCATCGAAATCGGTTCACCCAGTAAAAAGTTAAGAGGTAACACACATTAAAAAAACATACAGTTGAATTGAGTACCGTCTCCTTTTTGAAGTCGGCAGAAAATGGCACCAGTGTAGAAAATTCTCTCATTTTGACGTTAATAGAAAATGGTAATACTGACATTTATCAGGGGCCAGAAGATCTTTGAAATATCCTCAAGTCGCCGCTTACTATACTTATGGGATGTGATGGATGGATTCTGTACAATAATAATTTTAAGTCTATGTCTATGTTACGGCTAATATTAGTATAAAAAATAAACTTAAGATTGGTTGGCTTAACCTAGGTTTAGTTTTGTTCGAAGGCTAATGTTCAGCATAATGTTCATAAACTTTTTCTACTTTAGCTGAATAATTTACATTAGAGATGAGCGATTGTTGCAAAAAAAAAAATCGACTGAATCGAAAATTGCGCATTGGATTGTCGATTTAGTAGTTCCCAACATGAATATTCGAATAACAATCGACAAACTACTAATTGTACGCACATCGCACACTGCAATTCGCCGCTATGTAATGCATGCGAGTGTGCGCTGTGCGTCGATGCAGCGACGTGTGCTTATGCGTGCGAGGAACTGCGGACGGCCGCGCGGGCCAGTGCGTGCGGGACAGTGTTGACTGTTGAATGTGTCGATTGTTTTTAAATATTACATAATACATATTTTAATTTGTTTAAGCGCTTATTATCCGATTTAGTTTAAGTTGGAGGTCCCGACCGCTCTACTTTCTAAATTGTCTACAATTTAGGACAGTGTAATCGCAACGTTACGATTTAGAACGACCAGTCGGCGCCCGCGCTTCGACCTAAGTGGATGTCTTGACTGCGTGTGCGACATTTTTTTGCGATGGCGAGTGAAGCGACAGAACTGAGCAGTGGTTCGTGTGGCAGCATGTTCACAGAAAAAGAGGTGTTATTACAAATTATAGACCTGTATATGGTAAATGCCCTATTTGTATAATAAAAATGATGAAAACTATTTAAAAAAAGCAATGCGTGAAGAGGGCTTCAAGGTGTTGTTAAATATTTACAAATACAATGACAAGTATTCCTTAACCCAGCATATTCTCTTTTTTCTTTTTTTAATATCCATTGTTCCCACCACAGCTAAGGCAAGTCCTATTTTCTGCTGTTTTGATAAATACGGCGCCATCGATCAAACGTGCAACTCCGTCGATACTTCTTTTACGAATGTGCTTCGTCACGATTTAGAATTCAATTTAGTGTAATGTGATCACTAGCTTCCAACTTAGGTTCCTAATTAGATTTTCTAAAAATTGGATAATGTAATAAGCTCTTTACTTTAGTTGGTTATTAACATTTTTAGAGAAAGATCACGCGCGGGTTATGGATGACCGGCTTGACGCGATGCCTAAAAATCATAATATAATGTAAATATTGAATTATACTAGTCCTGTACCTATTAAAGTATGAAGAAATGTTTATTGAATTAAAATTTCATGCGTAAAATTTAAGCAATAAAATTAACATCAAAAATTTTAGAATAAAAATTCAATACAAAAGTAAGTAATATTTTTAATTCTTAATTTTATTTGTCAAAAAAAAAAACAAATAAATAAATTTAACCATTTCGCCATGTTTAAAATGGATGTTCCCTCAATCGATGGTTTGATTATAATACAAAACAGACAATTGAATAATCTATTGGCGCCAAGCGCATACCTAATAACTACAGTCCTAACGTAAGTAGTGGCGCACAGACATAGCGCAAGCGCACCGCACGCCCGCCGCACCATCTTTTGTAACAACTTATTTAGTAGTACGCATAATGGGTGCGCTGCGCTACAAATTAGAAGTTAATTAAAGATGACACGGTAACCGTGTCAGTGATTGTCGCCCGCTGCACACCGTCGATAACAATCGACTAACATGGATTGTTATCGAATTTTATCGACTAAACTGAACAATCGACTAATTCGATTAGTTTTAGTAATAATCGCCCATCGTTAATTTATATACGATCACTAGCTATCCGCCTCGGTTTCGTGTGATTTCTGGATCTCGACAACGCCATCTACCGGGTCCAATTGTGAACCGTGTAGATCCAGGGACTCAATCAAACGCACACAAAAATTTGTATCAAAATCATTCGAACCATTTTCGAGTTTTGGCGAGACAGAACAGATAGCAATTGATTTTTGTGTACAAAAAGAAAAAGATAGGACCACGTCAGCAGCACCTTAACCTACTGGCAACTGACTACACTACGTAGTTTTGCCATGGAAAAAAAATACATCTAAGTTTTAGCAAGTAGTGCGTACTTTTAGTACATTCAACAGGGTCATCAAAAGTCTACAAAACATAAGTTTTCCCATCGATTACCCTATATATATATATATACTAGCTCGCCAGGCAGACCGTTGTTCTGCCCTTTTATAAAAACGACCCTTAATATAAAAAAATCTTTAAATTCGTAATAAAAAAATATTGAGTGTCACTTATCGGGATAAAAACTATCCTATCTCTCATTTTACACACTGTGTGCAAATTTCATTGAAATCAGTTCAGTAGTTTAGGAGTTCATCGCGGACAAACGTGACACGTAATTTTTATATATAAAGATAAGATATATCACGCTCGGCAAGTGGGTTGATAACTGCAATTGTTTATTATTATAAGTGAGTTGTTGTAAGGAATATGTTGCTGCCCTTCTGCTAGTTCAGTTTACCTCTATCGCCACTTGCTACGCCTATGGGATGATGACGGGATGAGGGCAGTAGATTATCTTACGCCGCCATTTCACGACAGTAGTTTTAGTAATTGTTTATATGTAAATACAATAACAGTTCATCCTAGGTGATAGGAATTTTTTTTGTCTAGGAGTTTGTCTGGGTGAGTTTCAGTCTGTTACCTATTTCTACCACAAATAGCAGTGTGTGCCCTGCTGTGTTCCAGGGTGTAGGGTACAGAGCCAGTATTATTACGGCTTTTGAGGCAATCCATCTTAGTCTTCAGAGGTGACAAATGCATCTGTAGCCTTGTTTCATATGGTATATGACAGATATATTTTAAGAAATATAAAATACCTATAAAATTTGGTGGCATCGGTGTAAGAAATCTTTCTAGCATTGCATTGCCTGCTTTCCTTGCTTCCGTGCATAGTGTCAGTGACTTATGTAACAATTTTAAATAATAAAGTAGACCTATGCTTTGTTACCGAGGCAGGGCAGACATGGCAAACACTCTGTCTTGGTGAAAATGTTCCACTGGAAGTTAACCAACAAAAACAGTTGGATATTCCATTGGTACAGGGAGTGCAGAAAGATTTGTTTCATAATGTCCATAGTGACCAAGACAAGGCACGCCTTCTTGCTGTTTCGGCTAAGGAATCTAGTTACTGGTTACACGATTTACCATCAAGTAATCTCGGCACGTTACTTGATGGGGAAAGCTTGCGCATCGCCGTAGGAATCAGACTAGGAGCGTCAATTTGTCAACCCCATCAGTGCCCCTGTGGTAACAGTGTCGATAAGTTTGGGCTCCACGGACTTTCGTGTAAGAAAAGCGCTGGTAGGTTTTCACGACACAGTTCTTTGAACGATGTCATCCGAAGGGCTCTTGTCTCTATAAATGTTCCCCCGGTTTTAGAGCCTTGTGGAATATTTAAAGACGATGGCAGGAGACCTGACGGTATTACATTGGTCCCTTGGGAGAGAGGTAAAGCCCTAGTGTGGGATGCTACTTGCGTAGACACTCTGGCGGCCTCTCATCTCAGGGGTACCTCGTTTAGAGCCGGGGCGGCATCAAAGGTAGCTGAACTGAGTAAGTGGCGCAAATATGAGTCGCTGAGAGATGACTACATATTTGTGCCATTTGCTGTAGAGACTATCGGTCCGTGGGGTACACGTGCGGTGAAGTTCCTAAAGGAACTCTATCCGCGGCTGGTCGTTGCTGCTGGTGATAAGAGGGCTGGTTCTTTTCTCGCTTAAAGGCTAAGTATAGCCATTCAGCGTAGAAACGCAGCCAGCGTTCTTGGCACGATACCGCGGGGAGTAGGACTATATGATAATTTAAGTTTCTAGTTTTAGTTTTTTTTTAAATTATTATTATAGTTTGTAATATTGTATATAATAAAATTAGATTTAATATAAAAAAAAAATTAAGACCGGCAATGAAGAACCATCAAACTCAAGGTTCCAAACATATGATACAGAGATCGCCAATCTGTCAAGTGCCAAGTGTAATGATTGTAGTAAATCACGTCGGGGTCACCACTTTGGCCGTGGAAGGATAAGGGGAGATCTGCCGCCGGTCGAGGTGTGAGGTGGTAGTACAGAGCTATTCTATACTGTAGTATCTTGGAACTTTGACAGAGTGATTTAGGCTTTGATGCGTTAAGCATGTGATACGACGACACCGTCGCAATACTACCAACAAATTTCTTAGGCCTTGATCCAGGAGTGGAATGTTATAAGCTGATAAAGGCGTTACGAAAGAATTGTGTCTGCAGGTTGATACGACCATTGAGATGACATGAGTTGAAATTAGATATACAGATTCTCTGTATCAATTACGACTAATTTACTGTCCAAAATATGATAACTAATAAAATCTTACCGAGCATAAAGCCAGCTAGCAGCACATAAGTGACATAGCCCATGGAGGGTATGTAAAGGTCCGGGGCGTTGATATCGTAACGTGGTTGTACGGGTGTATCCTGATCGTATTTCACCATCCATTCCTAACAAAAAAAAAATTATCAGTAATGTTGTAATTTTATCATCAGGAGTAAAATAAGAGAAAGTTTTCTTCACTTTGACAAGATATTGTGACAAAGAGTTGTGCCTACTGGCAGTGGTCAAAAAAAATTAACGAGACCCTGGTAATTTTAAGGTATGACACAACACATCTGCTATTTGATTTTAAATGTATAATAAGATGTAGGTTGGTGTGTATACCCTTTGCCTGCTCTATTGTCTTCCTTACTCATTAAAAATTATATCAGATTTGAAAAGGTAGAAAATACAGGTAATGACAATTAACCGGTCTGGAACTAACAGCATTTAAATCAAATAGCATTTTTCGACCCTTTTATGTGAGGAGAAGACAGAACTTACTCTGCATACATTTGACTTGGACGCAAATTAGAACATAAAAATTTAAAGACCCTCTAGCATGATGTTCAATGTGGTAGAGCCATGCTGCAGCCACACTCTCTCTCACTCTCACAAAATACTAGCGTAAAATAGCAGCTTAATGCTGCGATGTTTCGTACGGTGAGTGTAGAGAACCGGAGACACTTTTTACTAGAAAAGAGGCATTACATCTTAGTCCTCACGGCTGAAACGCATCTGCATTTTGATTCGCAAACGAAGTTAGATGTAGATGTCTATGGGCCACAGCAACTACTTATCATCAGGTGGATTGTGTACTCGCTTGTAACCCTTATCCTATAAAAAAAAATAGGAACAGTAACCAGTGTCCAGCTAAGACATATTTAGGCTTTTGGATTTGGCCGGACTTTTCACCATCAGTTGATGTTCTTCATGATCGTCAGCCTGTAAAAGTGGACACTGGACACTGACCTCTCCCCTAGAAGCAAGGCTATATCTTAATCGTAACACCTAGCATGTGAATTGACACCAGTTTGTCGTGTGTGATCAATCTTGTTTAATAAACTTACCTTGTGTGTGTAGGGAAACATAATAAGCATTAATTTTTTGATGACATAGCGAGTGTCGACAGCAAAGTAATACCGGAGTCGGGATACAGGAACATAGCGGCCAAGCTCCCTCTGTACTGCTTCCCGACCCTGAGCGGCAAGCTGGTTACCATACTGTAGTGCCATATCCTAGAAATAAAAATTATTTTGTTGTTACTTAAGACCACCAAGCTAAATGGAAGTGGGCCAGTAGAGTTGCAAAATGAGCTGTAGACAAAAATTATAAGTTTGATGTGCCCTGATGTCGTGGTAAGCTGCATATAATAGATTATTACGGGCTAAGGATCCTAATGGGGGGTGTGTTAAAAATCTCTACATGCCCTTATCTTGGGAGGAGTGGGGGGTAAAACACATTCTTACGTAATAATATTTTGTAAGTCTAGAAGTGTAGAAATCTAGTTCCATTTCGGATGCCGAATAGTTTTCTTCATTCTATAATATACACTTCGATTTACATCTTGGTTTACAAATTTATATTGTGTATTAAAATTTTAAATGTAGAATAAAACTACTTTTACGGATTGTAACGCGTTTAACTTATTTTTAAATTCCCGACGTTACGGGTGCATAGTCATAGTCACGGGGGACTAAGGTGACTGATGTCCCACACATCTTAAATGTGTTAATTTTTATCCATTTTAGATGTTATAAATAATAATTATAGTACATTATTCCCGCATATTAATCTTATTTCAATAATTTGGAATATAAAAAATGCTTCTTTTATTTTCAAGCAACAATAGCATTGAATGATTAATAATTATTCTTCAATAATAATTCCACTCACAATAATATTATTTTACTCAATCTAACATTATTTCATTACTTTAGAAATTCCACGTAGTTTCCATGTTGTTCAAAAACTAGCGGCTTTAACCCCATTCTCTTTAATCTATACCTAATAGCAATGAAAGAGTAACCTAAATTATTTGTTAAAAAATAAAAATCTTTTATTTACGTCAAACTGTGCGTTTTTGTGTAACTGATTCTTTTCTAACAACATTTTATTATTCTGAAAAGCGACAAAAGTGGGCAAAATAATCCTTACGTAATTAATGAATGGCCCCTAATGAAGCAAACTAGAACATACACCGGTAAAGAAGTGTGCGGCAGTTTGCGGCGCGTTGAAGGAGGCACAGAGTATTTTTTTATGGTACAGACTAAGCAAGTGTGAGACCACAAGCTCTAATGTGTGTTGCAAATATGTCTTGGGGTCTCTTCTAATACACAGTACATATTGCTACAATGTTTTCCTCCTCCATTTTCCAGATTTTTCTTATATGTTAGGATTTTTTTGTATTATGTAGTTGTTTTACTATGATAAATTGCATGTAGACCAACATCCAGACACTGAACAATTATATCAAGGCCATACAAATACTTTTATCATGCAGGATTCAAAATCACGACTAGCACCACCAAACCAAATGCTTAACTAAGGCACTACCAATTTTTCTATTTCATTCAACTTAGAATTATTGCTGATATAACAAGAGATTTTTTTTAAACAAAAACTGCTACATAAATGACTATTGATTAAAATATGTAACATTACCTGTACAGCAGGTTGTTGCAAAAAAGAACCAATCTGTGCTGGTGATGCCATTGGTGTAGGAGCAAAACCACCTGAATACCCAAAATCTGGAAAATAAGATTTTTTTATGTAAGAAAATGTGTTTGTGTGTAAATTGATCAGTTTAAACATTTTTAATGTGCCAGAGCCTTGCTCCAGCTATGTTATGGTTGCAGCACAAATGGATTGGCTTGACTGTGGAAGGACCACACTCTCATAGACCTTGACCAGTGTAAAATAGCAGCTAAATATTGTTGTTTTTCACATGGTGAGTGTAGCAAACCAAATACCCTTTGTACTGGTATCGAAGTAATCTATCTTAGACTTAAGGGGAGATAATGCATCAAAATTTTGATCATTAATCGATGTAATTGTCTATGGACCACAGGATCCACTTACCATCAGGTTTTTTTTACACAATTAACTTTCTATTTGTGATTATAAGTCAGTGCAGGTCTTTTGTTCTAAAAAAACTGCTAAATATGTTTATCAAACATTTGTTTTCAAGATGTGTGACATGAAAATATTCACTAATGTATAACCATACAAACATATGAACATATGCACATGTGGACATCATTTTACTTTATGAATCTTAAATGGTCCGTATTGTCACTTTTGAGAGTTTTACCACCCATTACATAAACTCCTAAATGTGAAGTTAATAATTCATGGCTGTTTTAATCAATAAACTTCACAGCTTATCCTAAATATAAATTTATGCATGTGCATGTGTATGCATGTGTGTGTGTGTGTGCCTGTTTGTGTGTGCGTGCGTGTGTTCGGTCAAAAAATCTAGTAACGGTAATAGTTTCGGTTTCGGCAAAAAATTGCCAAACCTTCGAAAATCTGCCGAACTCAGTGTTTGTGCATTATCGTGCGTCATTCGGATGAGTTCGTGACTAGTGTATTATTTATAATTATACAGAAACAGAAACTTTTTATTTCAATATAGATTATAAATACTTATGCTTATTGAAAGCCACTCTTTTGTTTACCACTGGCTCGAAACAAAAACCTCTGTCCTTGGAAGAACCAGCAAGAAACCCAGCGGGACTTTTTTTTTAAATAACAGCTAACAATCAGAGGCGTAGTGTGGTCTAATATAAACGTGGGCAAAGTTGCATCAGCGAGGCCCCTTTTCTTTCGTTCCAAGGATCTACCCAATAGATATATCCTACTAAACATGCTTTGACACTACATAGCTACTCATATTAATTCCTGAAAAGTCTCGTATTCCATCAATGGATTGTATATTATAATATCAATAATTCTTGAATTTGGGGCACTGAGATAGTTAATTTGACAATGACAGCAAATCATCCTAACACAGTCTATATATGCTGAATTTGATAGTACCCATTAGTTCTATTGATTAGTTGAATTATTGAACTGGTGATACCTTTTTCCAGTAGATCAACTGTATGTAAATCTTTTAAGAGTTGAACTACTATGAAAGACTTGTTGAACTGAGTAGAGTTAACAATCTACCAAACAAACTGCCAAATTCCGCATTTGTAGCAAATCATCCTAACACAGCCTATATTTTTTTGTTTGTACTGTTGACAAGTTGAAGAAGACCTTCATTTTTATTAATTAGTTCTTACACAAATTTTCTGGTCAGGGGAAGCTTATTTTGAAATTTTAGTTTACAACAAGATATTTTGCAAAACAGTTTAATATGTTATTTTTAAAGATTAACACATTTGAATAAGTAATACAATAAACTATGTAATATTATATTAATATAAACTGCATGTAAGCTGTAATTACTATGAAAGGAATGAATAATTATAATAGGAAACAGAATTCAAATAAAATAGTTTAAGTGCCATTTTAGAAAAAGAAATCACTTTATGAAATTAAAAAAGTATTTGTGAATAAGCTACAACAGAAACTTACTTCCTGCAGGCTCGGATGGTGCAAAATTTTGTCCATGATCTAACTGTATTCCCTCTTGATATGGTGGAGGAGGTCCAGCTGGTGGGTAGCCTGGATTATACATTGGATTGGGGCTAAATTGTGGAGCCGGTGAAGGCGCTCCCATGGCAGAAACATCACTAACTCGTTTTGCCTTTCTTGGACCGCCAGAAAGGCTGACTAAAACAACAAAATCCAATAGGTAATTGTCATTTAAATAAACTTTCTACACATTTTAATTAATCTAATAGACATTCTTAAGGCTTTCAAAATAACAAATGCAAAATATTAACATTAATAAGTATTCATAATTTTAGAATGTGTGATAGATTCATGTATCATATGAGACTTACCATTTCTAGAAGCGTTAAAATTCATGATTTTATTTTTATTATTAAGTCAATGGAAATGAAGAAGCATAATAAAAACCAGATAAATTAAATTATTTTTTTATAAGTGATTGCAATTAAAACACAATGTTAAACACATCATCAACGTCCGATTTGCGATTTGTCGTTTTCTGACAATTTTACATTTTGCACATTAATTTGACACCATCGTATAGGCTTGGGCAAAAAATATCGATATATCGCGATATTTGATATCGCGATATTTCGATATATCGATATTTATTGTAGAGTATCGAATTCGTATCAATTTCGATATATTTTAATTGTATCGTGTTTTTCGTCGTCCAACCGTCAGTAAATAAAATTTTTGACCTTATCTTGTAATCATGCAAATGTTGACGATATATCGATATATCGTTATTAATCCTGCGATATATATCGATACTGTTTAAAAATATAGATTCGATATATATCGATATATTTTTTTCCCTTGCCCATCCCTACTGTCATATAATATAAGTTGTGACAAAACACTTGTCCATGGTTAGTGATGGGTTAACTCTTCCTTATATATTACTATACTCTTTGGGTTAACTTTGGTTAACTTGAGTTTCACCTCCATAACTCGAGTTTGAGCTGCTTGCGCTACATAGTTGCGCTAGCACTTCTTATTAGTTTGTGGGGCTGCTGTACATGAACCAAAGTGTATAGTCCTTATATATTACTATACTCTTTGGGTTAACTTTGGTTAACTTGAGTTTCACCTCCATAACTCGAGTTTGAGCTGCTTGCGCTACATAGTTTCGCTAGCACATCTTATGAGCAATATAATGTACTCTGTGCTTATGAGTTTGTGGGGCTGCTGTACACGAACCAAAGAGTACAGTAACTGATATGAAGGGATCAAGTGAACCAGCAAATGAGAAAGAGCGCGATTCGTTCGTTGTGTGCGCACTTTGTGTTTCAAAGAGTATTTAGCTATAACCAAAACAATTATGCAATTTAATTTATTTTATAATTTTGATTAATTATGATCAATATAGTTACATAAGTCACAGGCCTATTATTGCAATACCCGAAAAGGGTGATTAAATTGTAAGATACATGACATTTTAAATTAAAGCCAAATAATAATAATAACAAATAATAAACTTAACATGAATTTGAAAAAATAATGAATTTATTTAAGAATATTTTGACTTTGATAAAAAAGTTAAATTAAAGGCAAAAAAAAATCCGTGAAAATTAGTTTTATTTAATGAGTAGTCTTCGCGTAAATATAAGAAATCATTAATATTAAAGTTGTGAAAAACAGGTACTTACAATAACTAAGATTAAAACTAAAAATACATAAGTATGTGATATATAGTAATATATCTTTTTTATTTCAATCCTACGTAATAAGTTTGGTAATTAGAGTTATCCCAATCCACCAAAGAGCTAGATGATAGAAAAACAAATTTATAAAAAAGAAATAAATCATTTACTTACTCTATTTCGTACTGCTAACTCGAGTTGCTTGAATTAATTTTTCCGAGTTGGCACATATATATCCATGGTTCTGAGCAGGGCTCGGAACCGGTTTAAAAAGAGCGGTTAATTTCGATTAATTACCGGTAAATTTATCGCTCCTGCAATTACCGGTTAAAAAATTAACCGGTTTTTATTAAACCTAAACGATAAAGGTTACCGGTTACTTAACGGTTTCGACACCCAAATTAACCGGTTCATTCCGTAAAACATAAAGGCAGTTATGAATAGGACAGATAGATTCACGTTGCGAGGTGCTTATGCGGCATCGCCGCATGCGGGCACACTTATGAATTAACTGCCTTTAAGCGATACATTATTTTACTCGCGATCAGGGAGTGTAGTGGGAGTTTGGCGTTTACGAAAAACCTGAAAGTATTGGAGAAGTTTTGAAGAAAGAAAGGCAGTTATTGTGTTTGGTTTATTCGTTAAGACTGGACTTGTCTCATAATGAAGAAAATAATTTATTCTTGTGTATCGGTTGTTTATTTATGATGGACAGAAAAAAATTAAATAGAATTTATTCCATGTTTACGTTTTAACAGTGATAGAGCCACGCGG
Organism: Parnassius mnemosyne; assembly: GCA_963668995.1. Classification (NCBI taxonomy): domain Eukaryota; kingdom Metazoa; phylum Arthropoda; class Insecta; order Lepidoptera; family Papilionidae; genus Parnassius; species Parnassius mnemosyne. Next base: position 43,459,956 of record CAVLGL010000057.1, on the reverse strand, counting down.
CAGCTTTTGCTTCCGCATGGATGGGCCAGCTCGAACCAGGGTAGTACCACGACCTCACAGAATACCAGCGTGAAGTAGAAGTTTACTTCTGCGTTTCGCTTGATAGGTATAGGTGGTCGTAGGCCCAATTCCCCCCCCCCCCTTAAAGTATGGTAGCGGCATCAAATAAAAAACTACCCCAGGAGGGTACCGGAATCCTGGTGACGGAGAATCCTTTGCTGAGCATCCACGCCCAAGCTACCCAAATATTCCTGAGCATGTGTGCTCAAGCTGCCCCGCGTATTCTGGTATACAGGGGAGTGGGGGGAGGGGGGTATCCTCAGAGATCGTGATCCTTGGCGATTTTAACGACCATCACGCCGAATGGCTCAATTCACATTTAACCGATCATGTGGGGAAATTTGTTTATGACTTTGCCTTGGCATATGGTTGCACAGCTGGTTACTACTTACACGCCTACGCGGATTCCAGATGTGGAGGATCATGCGTCTTCCCTGTTGGAACTTCTGCTGACCTCTTATCCGGACGGATATCAGGTTTCCGTAGACACCCCTCACGGCTCCTAGGGCCATTGTCTTGTCCGGAGGGTGGTGTCACTCACACTATCTTCGCGGTTGCATTCTGTAGGCAGCCGCCGTGTTTGGCACTATAGATCGGCCGATTGGGAAAGGATGCGGTCTTTTTTTGCATTCTACCCTTGAGGGCGAATTTGCTTCTCGCTGGACAATCCCAGCAATGTTGCTGATTCTGTCACTGATATGGTACTTGAGGATATGGAACTTTTTATTCCATCTTCTGTGGTGCCCATCGGAGGCAGATTCCAGCCATAGTTTGGTCGCTCATGTAAAATAGCATCACACTATAAGCAAGAGTACTACTAGCACTGGGCTGACGACATCTTTACATTCCGAGACATTGATGTATCGAGATGTAAACTTCAGCGCTCTTCAAAAGAAGTATAATTCCGCCTCCAGGTTCTTCAAAATTAATTGCCACGGCAAGGTCAGAGCACATCGGCGGAGTTGGTGAGAGGCTAGTTCGCCTTCCTTCGGTAACCCGTTCATTCTGGTCTCTTGCTAAGGCTGTCCAAGGGAACTACTGTCAGATCTCTCTGCAAAGAGAGAGCGACTCACTGAGTCCATGCCGCAAAGGAGAAAGCCGATCTTTTAATCTCTCTTTTTGCGTGCAACTCGACTCTCGATGACGGAGGATTACACCGCCGACCATCCCGCGGTTTGAGTGCTCCATGCCAGATGTGCGGCTTACACAGCGCTCGGTTCCCTTCCATTGTGCTGAAGACGTGTGCTCCGAATTTGACACCTGTTTTAAAGCATCTTTTTCGGTACTTTTACTCCTAAGGCGTTATCCCAAATTCATGGAAGACAGCTTTGGTTCACCCGATCCCTAAAAAAGGCGACCGCTCAGACCCGTCAAACTACAGGCCTATCGCCATCACCTCCTTGTTCTCCAAAATAATAGAATCCATTATAAACAGTTTTCGTCGGGATTGATCAGTTGATGATCTTCTGGTCTATCTAACTCATAGATGGGCGGAGGCAGTAGAGTCTAAGGGGTAGACATTGGCCGTTAGTTTGGACATTGCGAAGGCCTTCAATCGGAGTGGCACAAAGCGCTTCTTTCGAAGCTCCTTTCCTATAGGCTTCTCGAGAAATTGTGCAATTGGATCACCAGTTTCCTTGCTGATCGGGGCATCAAGGTCGTAGTAGACGGTGCATGCTCTGATTACAAGCCTATTAACGCTGGTGTTCCACAAGGCTGCGTGCTATCACGTCCCTCTTTCTCCATGAAGTCGGCCAGCTGCCCTTGGGTTCCGTTGCCTTATTCCAAATTTCCCTACTTTCAGCTCACCGTTCTCTCTTGTGCCTAGTTTTGCATTGAAGTCTCCCATTAACACTGTATAGTGGGTTTTGGAGGAATGCATGGCTCTAGAGATATCCTCATTCATTTCCTCCACCTCCTGATCGGGGTGTGCCGAGGTTGGTGCGTAAGCCTGTATGACCTTCAGCGAATAGCGTTTGGTGATTCTGAGTATAAGTTACGCAACCCTCGTCGACACACCCTCAATCTTTACAACGTTGTTAACGAGAGACTTGTGGATAAATCCGACACCTCCTTGGGACAGATGGTCGCCCTCCCGGTGATAGAACAAGTTGCCGGATTCGAGGATTTACCCTGTCCTTCCCCTCTCTTCGGACCTCGAATAATCCTATAATATGCCAGTGTAACTTGTCTACCTCTTCTTCTAGCTCCACGATCTTCTCATTAGGCCTCAGGGTTCGTGCGTTATATGTTGCCAGGTCGAGTCGTTTTAGGTGGCAACCGAACCTCCACCGGAGATTCTTAGCACCCCCTGCCCCGCTGTTGCCATGGTCGCCACCGTAGGGGGCCGTCTCTATGTTTCTCTCTTCATTGGGGGGTATTTGCCATAGTTGCCACGCTTGGCGAGCGGGTTGGCAACCGCAGTTTTTTTTATTGTACTTTTGCTGTTATCAGGAAGATGCTGCTGCCCATCTCCTGCCTGTTTCCCTTTGTCGCCTTTTACGACACCCACGGGAAGATATGGGGTAGAGGTTATTCTTAACCGCCACTAAACGGCTTCACATGTGTTCGAGATATATTTTTGTTTATTTCTCAGACATGCAGGTTTCCTCACGATATTTTCCTTCACTGTCGAGCACGTGGTAAATCGGCACTTAAAATTGCAATTAACCATTTCATTGGTGCCGGCGGGAATCGAACCCGAGTTTCTCGCGTACTGTGAGATTTACAGCGAGCGCTAACCATCTGATCTACCACGGCGCTACCGGAACAAACTTGTGTCTGATGTCGATTCTTTGCTGAACAAAGTCTCGGATTGAGGGCGGCTAAATCTAGTCCATTTCAATCCCCAGAAGACTCAAATTTACACGTATACCGCTAAAAAGAACCCCTTTGTCATATCTCCTCAGTTTAAAGGCACTCCCCTTGCTGCCTCAGCTAGCATCGGAATCCTCGGCGTCGACATATCGAATAGTGTGCAGTTTTGGGGTCACTTGGAAGGGAATGCCAAATTGGCCTATAAGAAGCTTGGCGTGCTCAGCAGAGCGAGGCAGTATTTCATGTCGGCACATCGCTTGCAACTTTACAAAGCGCAAATTCGGCCTCTCATCTCTGGGCCGGGGCACGCCAGTGTCAGCTCCTTCCACTTGACCGCATCCATCGCAGAGCGGTTCGAGTCGTCGACGTGTGAATTCTTTCTGGTCGGCTCGATTGACTGGCACTGCTTAGGGATGTTGCATCCTTTTACATTTTCTATCGAATTTACCACGGGGAATGCTCTGAGGAATTGTTCGGTTGAATTCCAGCCGCCAAATTTCACGAACGCACATCACGTCAAATTTCACGATACCATCCTCACCATCTGGATGTTTGACGGGCCACCACTGCGTTTTATTAGGAGTTTTCTTCCTCGTACAACTTCTCTGTGGAATTGTTAACCACCGGCGATTTTTCCGGACCGATACGACTTAGGGACCTTCAAGAAAAGAGCTCACTCATTTCTTAAAGGCTGGCAACGCACCTGCAATTCCCCTGGTGTTGCGGTAGTTCATGGGTGGCAGTAGTCACTTACCATCACGTGACGCGCATGCTCGATTGCCCCCTTTTCTATAATCAAACGTACGACGAGAAAACCCAAAAATCTAAGTGCTTGATTGAGGGTTGAATACGACTATCAGGGTGGTTTCTAGAACACTCATTATACCCAAATTAATCCAATAACGGTACTTGGCACGACCTGGGACACGATTTAAACCCAGGACCAAATCATGATTCACAGTCGCGCTAGTAACCGCATACAGACAGACAAAATTATATACTTTCATGATATGTATTTAGTAAAAATCTGTTATTTTGACGTTACGAAAAGACACTTCAATTTTATTTATTCTAATAGTTTCGTATGCGTAAAGTATGAAAGTTTGTAAAAAATTCGAAAGTGATTACTATATTATTTTGATCTTGAGGCGTCAGAAAACTTGGCTGCACTTTTAATAATTCTCTTTTATAATTCAATACATGATTGTAGATATCAGTGTGATTTATACTGATGATGTAGTTAATTGAGAGTTATTAATAATTACTTTAAATAAAAGACAGGATTTTTTAGTGTATGTATTTGGTTACAGTCGACAGCAAAGTATAGCCGAATTTAATCATAATGATTTGTTAGATTCAAATTATTTTTCTTTATTAATTTCAGTATCAGTTAATTTAATTTCGTCTATGTGTTACCTTGCACTCTATTTAGAAAAACTAATATTTTTAGTAGTATCTTGTACGTACACAACATGATAAGATTTGCTCCAATTCCGCTTTAATGAGATGTGAAAAATGGTAATTTCTTTTGTTAGAATTCTCTGAACATAACAAACAATTTTTTATCGTGTTTAGACATGACTTCTAGTTGAACTTTACACCTCAGAAGTGGTCATTATTAATTTTGCAAAGACTAAGATAGAGGTTGGTCGTAATTACGAGCTTCTGAATTTATAAAAATCTGTTAATCTGCCTCACTTTAGTCCTAAAAGGAACAAAAATACTATAACATATAATTTCATAAACTTTTAAAAATATTGTGTTCTGTTAAGAAAGTTCATCATTTATTGCGATATATTACTAAAACTAATGACATTGAAATAAAGATGCATATCGTAATTTTAATAGAATACGTTAAATATAATTAATATCAATTTAAATATATAACGTCAAATTAAACTTGATATCAAAACTTAATTTTAAAGTGAAGATAACACATAATTAATTGAAACAGAACTTACATCTGATATTTATAATACGATCGTTGCTGAAAGATGAAAAAATATGACGGAGTTTCGTCACAAGGCAGTCGCGTTGATGCAATGAATATATCGTGCATGTGTCTAAAAACCTCGGGAATTAAACAGTGGCAGCCGTACAAAGATGGGTGCAAGCGGGGTAAGGGAGAGGGGGACATTACAAAACTTGGATTTAACCGGTTAATTCTTACTACCTAAACCGAAATTTGTGAAAAACCGGTATTCCGCAAAAACCGGTTTTGGGGTCAATGACCGAAACCGGTTTAGAATTTCAACCGGTTTCCGAGCCCTGGTTCTGAGTGTGAGTTTTGTTCGATATCGATAGTACCAAACAAAGAGCAGTTAGTACAAATATTTATTCTATGGTTCAAGCAGAATTTGAACAGACAGAGGACTGAGTTAAAATATACTGGCGTATAGACGACCTGCCAGTCCGAAACGCGCAACTAATTTTAATTTATCATTGTGTGCGTTAGCTAGTGTTGTACATTTTACTTACAAGGACTATCGAAAAACTATTGTCAAGGAAGCGGTAAAAATGTTTAAATAAATAGTTTAGTGCATGAAATTGAATAACTTCAAAAATTTACTTAATTTTTACCGTGATAGTTCTAAAATAATAAAAAATATTAATATAACATGTTCCTAAGAATAAGCCGAACCTGCCTTTTGTTGGATTTTAATTCAAATGTCAAAAACCTAGGTGACTCTACCGATGAACTTAAAAAAAAACTCCCCTAGAATCAGATCGGAAAGTTGTATTTTCGAGTTATGGTCTTTGGAGAAAAATATTTAGTGCCATTGACAGTTTGCCCGGAATTACTTTTTTACATATTGTTAATATAAATAGGTAGATACTTAACTAAGTATATACCTATTTATATTTTGTCATCATCATTACAGCCCTTCACAAATCCACTGCTGAACATAAGCCTCCCCCAAGGAATGCCACAAAGCACGGTCCTGAACCACCTGCATCCATCAACTTCCTGAATGTCTTACCAGGTCGTCACTCCATCTAGTGGGGGGGACACCTTACACTTCGTCCGCCGGTACGAGGCCGCCCCTCGAGAACGTTTCTTCCCCATCGGTTGTCGGTTCTTCGAGCTATATGGCCAGCCCATTGCCACTTTAGCTTGCTAATCCGTTGGGCTATGTCGTTCACTCTGGTTCTACTGCGGATATCCTCATTTCTAAGTTTATCACGCAGAGAAACTCCGAGCATAGCCCTCTCCATAGCTAGCTGAGCAACCTTGAGCTTCCTCATCCGGCCAGCAGTGAAGGACCACGTCTCAGTTCCATAGGTCATCACTGGCAACACGCACTGGTTGTACAGTATCGTTTTTAAGTTTTGAGATATACCTGACGAGAAGATGTGCCGTAATTTCCCGAACGCTGCCCAACCGAGTTGAATCCGTCGATTGACCTCTCGGACGAAGTTGGCCTTACCTAGTCGGACTATTTGTCCCAGGTAAACATACTCATCAACAACTTCGAGCTTAGTGCTTCCAACAACTACCGGCATAGGTGTGACATGGACATTAAACATGATCTTTGTTTTGTCCATGTTCATCTTAAGACCTATCCGTTGGGAGACACTATTGAGGTCATTGAACATAGTGCTTAGGTCCTCCAGCGATTCTGCCATGAGGACTATATCGTCAGCAAATCGAAGGTGAGTGATGTATACACCATTGATGTTAATACCGTATCCCTACTGTAAAAACACTTCAGCACTTCGATGTACCGGTAGTCAACTTGGCACCGCTGAAGGGATCAAATGGTTGCTGCATGGCGATTGATGGAATAGGCGTTCATGAAGACACGTGAAATGATCTTTTCCTACAACTTTAAGGTCTCATAAAGGGTTATAATATTGCCATTATTTTTGAAAGATGTTTTTTTTTTAAATTATTGTTGTGAGATGTCAACCTGAAGTTATTGTGTCCTGAATAGGCGTTTTGAGATATTCTCATCATCAAATATCTGCTGGCAGCTTCAAAATTGTACGCATCAACATTTTGTGAAGTAGTTAATGTTTAAAGATATGATTAAAAAGTAAATTTTTTTAATACTTAACACTGGCAAAAGTACAACTAAACTGTCCATTAGTATAGAAAAAAAATGTGTAACCATAGGCTTTTGACATTGACGTTTGTTGAGGTTTATTTGTTTTTACCTTTTATTACTGTTTGTACAAATTTCTCAAATTGTCATTTTGAAAATAGGTTTTCTGTAAATTCATTTAAAAGTTAAAAATGGTGTTAACGAATGTTCTATTATTGAGTCAGATTGCAGGTTACGTTATAGGTCTAATCCTTTCTCTTTGTATAATTGTGCCTATGAGCATGCATCAGGATGAGTTCGGGTCAGTATTCATAAAACAGTAAACAATTTGTTGTGGGAAATTTCAAAACCATTCACTTTTTACTTATCATCTACATTTAATGAATTTATAAAGAATATGTCAACATAGTCGTTATTTAATACTTAATCTACATAGTTTATCTATATTTATAATGACTTAGCTTACGCTCTCATTTTGATTCGCCTAGGATTGCTGAAAATAAAGCTTAACAACTGATATTATAGAACATATCTATGCTATGTTTAATACTTGAACATAACTTACCTTTACCTAGCAGATGCTTATTGTAAGATTCTTAATAGGTTAGTACTACCCTCTTATTTATTTTTGCTGTCAAATAGCAGTGCACCAACAAATGTATTCCAGTTTGAATAGTATGAGAGCTGGTTAACAGATTGAATTGTACTTTTCTTTAGTGCATTCATCAAGGTCTGCCAGGCATGACAATTGCGGCAAATATTCTACAATGGTAAAGGTCTTTTTACAGTTGTGATCATTTACAGGCTGATGAAGATGTGTTTGCTGTCATCATCATTAATTACAACTGTTGATCATGATCCTAGTTAAGTGTTAAACCATTTAGTGAGAGGCAGTACTGCAGCTAAGACAATATCTTATAGATTGTTGATAATAATGATGAAAATGTAAATGTAATATGAATAAGAAAAAATACCATCCTTTTTATTGTGTTTATCAACAGTGGACACTGTTTGCTGTTTTCAAAAGGAGCATGGCAGGAAGAGGATGGCCAGTTGCTGGTGTCATGGGCTTCTCAAGCATACTGTAACTATGTCATAGCCATTGGTGTACTCATGTTTATAGTATGTCTCGTACAAATATACAGGTACTTTTTCCATATTTACATACTAATTATAAAACAACAAATGAAGGTAAAGCATCAATTTCATAGTTATAGATTTATTATTTATTAGCTAATGAGCGATGATTATATATTATTAAATATGTATTAAATATGTATTTAACTTTGATTAATGCAAAACTTACTATGTGATATAAATAAAAATAGGATTGACCTGGTGCCATATTGTGACACTATAGCTGTCAATTCAAACTAGTTAGGTAAGGTGAGCAAAGCAGATATTTTTGAAATAATATTTATTTACAAATTAATACAATAGAACCATGAAAGAAAAAGTTTTAATCGGAATCTAGCACTTTAATATTTAATTTACTTTTTGGTGAAATGTTGTCTACAATGAAAATATAAAAAAAAACAGTTTATAATTATTTTTAAAACTAATTATGACTTTAATGGATTAGGTAATACCATGGAGCAAATACAAAAAGGAGACGGCATAAGGAACTGTGCACTGTGATTCTAACTAGATCCTGACGTCATCACAGTGGACGTGGCTTTAGTTAGTATATTGTCAGCGTTTGTCCTGTTTGCTTATGTGTAGAAAATCGCATATTGGTGTATTTTCGTAGTATTAAGAAGAAAAAGATGAAGTGTTGTGTTTTATCGTGTAAGAACTACATAGACATTCTGATGCTATGGATGGCATCATATTTCATTTGTAAGTAATTTTATAGCTAATTTATTAAAATAGTTGTAGAAAAATCTGTGTCAGCTTTCAAATATAATTAAATATATTCGACACTAGATGGCGACATTTTGCATTAAATGTACGTAGAACTCAGTATTGGTAAAATAATCATACAAAGGTGTTGAAATTTGTTTTGTATTCAGTCCTAAATAATTTTTAATCGCCAAAATATTATTTTTAAAGTTTTTATAATCATCTTGTGAACAGGCCGCCATCTGTCGTCACCCCGCAAATTGTCACGCGTTGTTATGTGAAATCTAATTACAACACTTCGTCTTTGTATTTGCTCCGTGGGTAATACTAAGACTCAATTAAATAAATATTAAAGTGGAAAATTAATTTTCTTTGCAAACTTTGCAAACTGCACTTTTCAAGTGACAGTTGACAGATTGCGGTCATTCGAGGTCATTGATGTTCCTATTTTTATTTGAATCGCATTGTACATCTCTGTTCTTTGTTTCATATCTTTTTAATCCCTATTAATTTATTATTTTACAGGCTCTCTATATTCATGTACAAAGGACAGGATAGTTCCTTCCTGTCTGCATTCATAGAGGCAGTTGGATGCATGATTCTCTGTGGGCTAACTGTTACTGCTGCTTGTATTGTGACCCTTGGTTTTATGACATGGTGCCAGATTATTGTTGAAAGGTTTCCAAGGTTAGTGAGTGATTGCAATTATTGTATACTAGGTGGGGTCTACCATAGCTATAGCTGCTTTATCCAAGCCAAAAGTTGATTCCAGAGAAAGGACTGCATGGAATGTATGATTTGTGAAACTTTGTTAAATATGGGGATAATTATAGGTACCATGACTTATTGTTGTCGTAGCGACTTAATAAAATCCATTAACTTATAAGCAGAGCCACAGAGCAAAGCATCTGATATTGCATCAATCTTGTTAGTTATATATATATATAATTATATTGCTGTATTATTTCTCAAAGCTGAAAATAAGAATGCTTTTTTGCTTAGTAGATTAAATAAAGACTGGTGATAGAATTAGTACTTCTGTAATTATCGGGTCTCAGCTATAATCCCAGTCCTTTTTTATAAGTAAGAGTGAGAAATGAGCACACAATCGACTTGATGGTAAGTGGATATTGTGGTCTATCAATACCTACATCTATCCTCGAATAATAATATAAATGCAGAAGCATCAGTCAGAGGAGAAATAGGGAATGCCTCTTAGTGAGTAATGAGGGTTTCAATTTGGATCTTTTTTCTTTTGTATCAGTCCATAAAAGTTCACTGTCTAACATGGGTCTCGTCCATTATAGGGACGATTTTACAAAATTTAGATGGAATGATATTACATAAAGATGGATAATATTACATTGAAAATTTCAAAAACCCCCGAAACAAAATTGCTGAGGATCTTCAAACAACTGAAAAGATTTTCTTGAGTCATAGCTAAGAACATTCTCGATGAAGTCACTTTCAAATAAAAAACCACACCCAAATCGGTTGGTCCGTTTAAGAGCTACAATGCCACAGACAGGCAGACACACATAGCACTCAAACTTATAAAACTCCACTTTTTGCGTCGTGAGTAAAAAAGTAAGAAGTGTGAAATGAGAACTAATTATAATCTATTGTTTAGATTCAAGTTTTAAAATTTTTCCCTTAAAATTTAAATTAAATGTTTTCAGTTGTGAAGATGCAGCAGGGCAAGACATTGACAAGAGAGATAAAATTTCCACACATGGTTTTTACATTGAAATGGGTACAGCTCAAGTAAGTAATTACTGAACTTATAAAAATTAGACTACAAAGTTTCACTGCTGAGCAGGCCCTTTGCTCTTTTCTCTCTCTTCATCATGTTTATCTATTTGTGCGTTTCCAATTACTAGTAGTTTGTATCAGTCTTGTGTACCATATTTGCCTAGATTGGCCGCGCTGCCGTTTAACGCCTTGTGGAACCGTCCATAGTTGTGACACAGTCCATAGCAGTTTTAGGAGTCACGTCGGTGATATGGGTTTTGAAACGCATTATCGTATCATCGAATGTGATCTGTCAACTTGTCTGCAAAGCTACACTCCTTATAGAAGAATGAAATGAATGATTGGTTATACAGGGTTATTTTGCAATAACAGGCCATATTTGCGAAGGAGGTCCAGAATAAGTAATATAGGCAAATGGTGAAGAAAAATCAATTTAAAAATTCTCAATAATTCTGTCCTTTTCATCTTTTAAATTCAAAATGCGTGATAATGCATTATTTTAGTTGATTTTACTGCGCACGCACACATTCGTAAGGGTCGAACGGTAGACAAAAACGTTGTTGGCCATAAATCACATACAATTTGGGATAATTTCAAATAAAAGTAGAATCCTTATTTACTCGTATTTTCGAAAACTGAAATAGCGGTATATCATTATTTATATATTTAAACTTAAGTTTAAAATTTGGCTACTCTTTGAAAAATAACCCTGTCTAGCTGTGAACTGTTTTAGGTATATAGAGGTCATATACCTTCTTTGATAGCGAAAAATAATCGAGTGATTCGTTTTATAAATACGAGGGCGACACTGAAAGTTTTTAGAACTGGCCACTTGTAAACTATATAATAAAAAAATAAGTTCCAATTTTGAAAATGGAACTCTTTGCCAATATTGTTGTGTATGTATTTTATTAATTTGTCATTTGTTTACGATTTGGCGGCAAATTGTAAATTGTCTGTGTCACGTCAGCATGAATTTAATGCGAGAAAATTTTCGTACAATGATTTTTTATGACTTTCGATGTTATTTAAGTCAACAAGAAAGTTATGATAGACTTCGATTGGCCTTTCACCATGAAGCCCCATCTGGTGCCACTGTTTACAACTGGTTTAATGAGTTTAAACGTGGTCGCACTAATCTCACCGATGATCTGCGTGAGAGACGGCCTTCTACGACGACGACTGAAGATAACATCAGTGTTGTGCAGCATATGATAGAGACTGACAAAAGAGTGACTTATCAGCAGGTTCGGACAAGCTTAGGTATCGGTATGAGTCAAGTGCACAAAATCCTCCATGAACATTTAGCGGTCAGGAAGCTTTGTGTCCAGTGGATACCTCATAATTTGACAGAACCCCAAAAACTCCGTCGTGTTGATTGGTGTCGTGAAATGGTTCAAAGATTTAACGGAGGTGACTCAAATGCTGTGTTCGACATACAGTCGTACGACAGTCTGCTGTCTGGGTGTTTCCTTCTGAGGAGTTGCCAACTAAAGTGAAGAGAGGTCGAAGCGTGAGAAAAAAGATGGTGGCCGCATTCTTCGGAAGGACAGGTCATTACGCAACAATTGTTTTAGATGATCGAAAAACAGTTACTGCAGAGTGGTACACTAACAATTGTTTGCCACTTGTCTTGGAAAATGTTCGGGAGAAATGACCTCGCAGTAGGATCCTTCTTCACCACGACAACGCCTCGTTGCATACCGCCAAGCAAACAATCGACTACTTGGCGACGTCAGACGTGGAATTACTGAGTCACCCGCCCTATAGCCCCGACCTTGAGAATTTTATTTATTTCCGAAAATAAAAGAAAAACTTCGAGGAAAACGTTTTATGGACGCCGAGGAAGCAGTGGCTGCGTTTCAAAATGCCATAGAAGAGACCCCTAAGGACGAGTGGGCAAAGTGCTTTTCTCAGTGGTTCCATCGGATGCAGCGATGTATTGATGTAAATGGACACTATTTTGAAAAGATATAATAGAACTAATAACTTGCTAGTTTGTTCAGTTTTTGATTTTCTAAGAACTTTCAGTGTCACCCTCGTACAAGGAGCAATTGTAAACTTATTTCATAGTTCTTTTCATTGAAGCAATTTCGATCTTGCTTCAATGAAAAGTTATGCTTACTAGAGATATTAACATGAATGACTGAGGTATTTCCTCATTTGTTGGATGGCCAAATAATAGTCAATATATTTATAATAATTATCTTTTAACACCCGTATTTTATGCATTACATAATTATGCATTTTCATATTCACAACACTCCCATGCTGGGGATAATTGTGATATCTATTTGATAATATATTTTTTTATTTAGTTTGGTGCATGGGGCGCATTCGCAACGTGGGTTGGTCTTGCAGTGTTTTCCACCCTGAAGGTGTGCCGGTACCACCAGCTCCAAAACATTCAAGTCTCGATGTATAGAGAAAGACAGCGTTTAGTAAACGAAAGTGGTTCTCCCACAACAGTGGAGGGTAGATCTACACCTCCCTTGAACCATTAAATAAGAATGCTTTGTGAAGTGTTTGCTGAGAGTTCTATAGAGGTGATGCACTGCATACACTGCAGTGCAGGAAGAGTTAAATTTTTTTTTTTAAATAGGAGTCTGAATTGTCATCAATGTTAGTATCAGATCTAAAATATCCAACCAAAAACTTTTACTATTCAAATTTATTCTGGTAAATATATTTGAATTTGAGTAAAATAATGTAAATGTATTCTGTTATTTATTTAAGTTATTGTTAATCGATCTGTCGATAGTGTAGCTACGAGTATGTTACAGTAAATGGGGTTGAGTCTTAGGTAATAGAGTTCGAAAAGCTATTAGGCCGCGTTCCGACGACACACACCCGCTACGCGCACGCCACGCGCATCTAACTCGCTCTTTGAAAGTTGTTGCATATAATTTGAGTCTTATGACAAATCAATAAATCTGAAATTGTATAAAAAGCGCGAGCGCAAGGCGTAGCGGGGCGGGTGCAGAGCGTGTGCAGGGCGAGCGCGGGGCCGGCGCGAAGCGGGAACGAGGCGGGCGCGTGGCGTGTGCGGTTGAACGTCGATAAATGCAATTTCAGATTTATTGATTTGTCATAAGACTTAAATTATATGCAACAAATTTCAAAGAGCGTGTTAGACGCGGGTGCAGACGCGCGTGGCGTGCGCGTAGTGGATGCGTGTCGTCGGAATGCGGCCTTACAATTTAGGGTGGTTTGTTAACACTCCATATTTTATTTTATATTTATACCTATATGTTATAATTATTTGATTGCCTCGTTGGTATAGTGGTTGTAAAAGTGATTGCTGAACATGAGGTCCCGCGTTCGAATTCCGGGTCGGGTCAAAATCAATAAATTCTGAGTAGCAGTCCGAAGGCAGGAAGTTGGCGGTGTTTTACCCCGTGCCTCTGAAAGCACATAAAGTAGTTGGTCCTGCGCCTGATCTCTCCGGTCGTTTTGGATTACTTACTGTTCCATCGGACTATGCGAGAAATGGAATAGATAGTGCGTGCACCTGTGTTTGTGCACACACTCGTGCATGATCCTGTCCTTCGCAGATGGCTACTCTCTGTTGAGACTGACCGCTGTGACTGAGACTGGAGGACACTATTATAATTATAAATTTTATTTTACATAATTGCAACTAAGATCCCAATTGAAACAGAAGCCCATTAGTTAAAATAGTAATTAGGAAATCCGACTAAGTTTACTGAAAAATGAAAATTTCAATTATGAAATTACAAATGATTACCCTATAGTTTAAAATCCATCAAGTCTTTTGGGCTACAGAGCGTGCCAAATGAATAGACATACACTCGAATATTTTCCCCCTTCTAGGGTAGTTGAGTAAAAACACAAATACTAAATTTATATTATGCCCCGGTCTCTACATTACATCCATAGTGAAACGTCAAGTTATCTGTTATGTAGAAGTTATTAAAACTTAGTTTAACCACATTATATCCAGCTTATAATAATCGACGAATGTGTTTGATCTGGGGGCATAAGAGTTTGCGAGAATGTTATTTCGTTTTAAATAATAAACAGTAAATAAGGAAGTCAATGTTTTATTTTATTATCAATATATCACTTTGTTTAGGCCCAATATTAACATTTAAAACTTGCATTCAAGACACGCGTCACGACGTGTCCTTCCGATGGAATTTAAAGGTCACTGCCGGCCCCCTCTCCCGGGCGGGTCTCTCGGTCGAGCGCTCAGTCGCCTGACGCGTGGGCGAGGTTAGTAAGTTGGGGGCGGCCGCAGTGTCGATTAGACGGAATTTTCTATCGAATAGTTGGGTCTCGTTAAGACCGCCTACTTTGCGTTGTCCTATTTCGTTCGTATACGTGACAAGGGGCTTTCTTTGAGTTTTGAGTGATTAATTTAACTTCGATTGCCATTAATTTGCGTCGACGAGTTGTTGTTTTTGTGGCATTTTAATATCGTACGAAGGAATTTTGCTTTGTCGGGTGCTTCTGTCGGGGCAACTGAGAGCCGTAACACACTTAACGCATTACAACGCTAACGTGTGTGAGAATTTGTAATAATTTTGATAATCAAAACATTGAGAATTAATTTTATTTGGTTTAGTCATATTTTTTGTAGAAATTTTCTGGGCGGCGACATTAGAGCCACATCAAAGCATAAAAATACTGGTCGTTATTATGTTGTTTAGTTTCCTGAATGTCTAATTTATAATCTAGGTTACGAATAAATGTATTTAGAAATAAAATGTTGAACACAAGCTTCTCCTAATGTTTGAAAAGCAGCAGTTATAACCATCTGCCCCCTCAAGTACTTCATACACTATTGTTTGCGGTTCGAGGTCCTTTATAATTTTAAAAATAAATTATTAAATTACCAGTTTGATATATATTTATGTATAATTTTTTGTCTATCGTTAGAAAAAAATATTTTAAATGGCTTTATGTCTTAGTTATAATTGATTCGAATTCAGCATCGTTAATATCATTGCTGATTGTAAATATTACTATTTAATTTAATAACCTTAAAATATTCTGAAACTACATTTAAGTTCTTATAATAAAGTGATATATGTTATGTAAGATTGCATACCAAGATGTATAAGATGTCTTATCTTTAAGAATTTCGATAATTTTATATTTTATTGAAAATGTTCGAATGATTATTATTTATTATTTCATTTCAAATTGTGAAAAATTTTGTACAAGAGAAGCATTTATATTATGTTTTTGATAAACACGTGTGTATCAGCCCTTAAATTCACAACATTGGAAATTTATACTATAAAAATAAAAACATTAATTTAAATGGTATTATTAACATCATAATACAATTGTTAGAAGGCTAACGAGTTGAATGTAAATTCAAGAAAAACAACTTCCTTCTACGTGAATCCCATATCTCTGGTGCCCTTTGACCTACAGGACCCAAATTCTCGACCGAGCTACTACCTCAAGGTATCCACATACCAAATTTAAAGTCAATCGGTCCAGTGGAACGGAAGTTATCGTGTCGGCATACAGACTAACAGACTGCCAGCTAAAACCATTAACTTCCTTTCAATGCTACGCAGAAGGAAGTTAATAAGTTTAACCGCTAAACTAGGCCGATAGCGGTTTGAGATTGCTAAAGAATTTTTAATAACTTTATATAAATATATAATAATGATTATATAGTTTTTTTTCCATCGTTATAGATTTGATCTCATTAATAAAATTTAATTATTGTATTTATTTATTATTAAATTGATATTACGGCTTATGCTCTTCACACAAACATCAAATAAAAATGTATGAGTTAATGACATTGTCATGTGTAATCTAACTTTATTTTCTTTTATACATATTAATAATACCTATGTTAAAAATAAAACAAATATATAGTTTTCAATTTGTTTTATTTAATTTTATTTGGAAATTGTTTTATTTTTTCTTTTCTCAATTACTCATTTACAAGTTCATGAAAGTTATTCATACAATCTATAAAAACATTTATGTTATCACGTTAAAAGTTTAACCATGTGTTATATACAAACAAGTGCTTGTTTCTAGTCTTGAGATTCATTTCCTGTTATTCTAGTGGAATGTTTCTTGAGCATATGCACTTTTAAATATCTTTGTTGCGCAAATTTGACGTCGCATTTCTCACAAGTAAAGTTACCAGCGGTGTGTGTGCGGGCGTGTCGCAACAAATCACAATGGATTTTAAAGCCCCGCCCACATGCCGAGCAAACATGCGATTTCTCAGCTGAATGGCGTTTTAAGTGTCTTAACAAGTGCGTACGCCACCTAAACGATCTGCTGCATTGGTTACAAGCCCAAGTCTTAACGTTGCTGTGAATTTGCTCGTGGATGTATAAACTGGCTTTTGAACGGAATTTTTTTCCGCACTGCCTACACTCCAAGCGACGCTCGCTCACGTGTATAGAGGCATGCTGCGCTAAACTACTTTTATTTCCTAGCCTTTTCCCGCATACATCGCACTCGTAGTCTTTACTTTCTTGATGAGAATTTTTCAAATGATAGAAGTAGCTAGATGAGGCTGTATACACTTTTGAGCAAATGGGACAAGTGCGTGTTTTTTTGTGTCTTTTTTCAGTTTTACTATCTGATGCAGGTCGAGCAGTTGGAGCGAAATCTTTAGACGTGTTAATACATTCGTTATTTTCGTTTAGTTCATTGTTTTCTGGAGTCTGCGGTACGTCCGGATCATTATTATCGCTTTGGCTATCTTGTGAGTCTTCAATAGCTTCGAACACTGATTCGGGTAGGCGTCCAAAGTATTCCACATCACTATGATCCGAAAATTCATTTTCTGGTGTGTCATTGTTGCTATTGTCTCCTGGACAATTCTTGGTTGTCTTTTCTACAGTTTCCTTGTTCTGAGATGGATTTGATTTTGGCGTAGTCATTGCATTTTCGTTTTTATCTTTGTTGCTTTTCTTTTTTCTCAGTTTTTTCAGAGCTTCCTTTTTGTCACTATTAGCTACGTACTGAACGTGCATAGACATGTGAAGAATGAAGTCTTTTCTGTCCAAATATGTGTCGCATTCATTACAATGGAATAATGATTCCGAATGCATGGTGATCAATTGATCCGTATAAAGGTCATCCGATTGTTTTGTGTCACAATACTCGCAAGTTTTGCTGAGTTTTGATAGATTGTTCGAACTGTTGGCATATTGCATGCATCCCATCTTTTGCCCAACAAATTCTGTCAGATTCTTGAACCTACAACAAAGCGAGTCCGTCAGCAAAACATAATTTCAGAGTTTATTATAACAACGTGTCGTGTGTTTTGGTGTGAATGGTGAGTTGACTTCGAAGACGAAATGATTTTCCGCACCAGCACGAATGAGCCTTTTCTCCTGTGTGGATAGTTACATGTGCTTTCAGTTCACTGCGTCGTTTGAATTTGGAATCGCATTCCATGCACTGGAATTTGAATTGATCTTCGTGAATCTTTTTGTGCATTCGTAAAGCCGCACCAGACTTGGACGCTTTTCCACAAATGTCACAAACATAGTCACGGCTTTCTGAATGGGATTTCACATGATCTTGAAGGTGGCTACTTCTAGAAAAGGCTTTATCGCAGATGTGACAAGAAAACGGTCGGTGATTAGCGTGTAAGGCTCTTCTATGACGAGCCAGGTTACCGCTGTCATTAAATGATAACCCACAAGTGTGACAACTATATCTCTTCTCGCCCACGTGCGACCGCACATGTCTTTTCCAGGAGCCAACTGAAACATTTTTCTCGCAAATGCCACAGTGCGCGTACTTTTTACCATCTTCGTTTACTATTGTAAGAGATTTCTTTATGGTTTCTGTTATATCTTTTTGCTTTTCTACATGTGTGGTATCACTTTCGAAATCGTTTGATCTTTCTACTTTTATTTCACATTCATTTAATATGGGACTGAAAAGTAAATGCATTTAATTATGTTAGTAGATTGTTATATACATGGATACATTAAAAATACGAGTGTAAACATATTAATTTTATTTGCATAATCATTTTGGGTACCTTTGAAATAAATCAGCAAAATAATCACTGATACTGCTCTAACTGATTGAAAACTAAATGATTTACAACTTCTCTAGGAGGTTCGTTTTCATGCACTCTTTTGTAATGGTGCTTCAGCGCCCTCTTCTGTCTAAATGCAGAGTTACAAACACTACATGTGTGTGGTTTTGGGTCGGTGTGGGACAACGCGTGACTGTAAAGGTCGTGCTTATGGCGGAAGCCTTTACCGCAGTGCACACAGACGTGCGGTCGTTCACCGCTGTGTTTTAATCTGTGCCTTGTCAGACCTGCTCGTAGCCTAAATTTTGCTCCACACTCCGCGCAATGGAAGGGAAAGTGTTCGCTATGAGTTTTTAAATGCACATGCAAAGAACCGCTCTGAGTAAATCTTTTGCCGCAATTCGTACAGACAAATGGCCGCTCACCAGTATGTATACGAATATGCTGCTTCAAATTTTGCGTGTTTGTGAAGTTCTTTGGGCAAAACTTGCACGCGTAACGTCGCAGACGTTCGTGCGTTTCCGTCAAGTGCCTCTGTAGGCCATTCGGGGCTCGGAATTGTTTTCCACATATGTGACACACGCAAGGTCTCTCGCCCGTATGGATTCGTTTATGAAAAATGTATGTATGCGCCGAACTCAAATTCTTGTCGCAAATTTTGCACGTGAAAAATACTTTCCCGTTGATTTTTCTTTGCACCTCGTTCAGTTCCAATCTAGTCTCGTCGTTCATTTTATCTATACGCATATTACATTTAGTCAAATCATCGAATTTGTTCACATCTTTATCTCCGTCTTCACTTTGATCGTCCATTATCTCTTCAGAATCGCTTGAGTCTGTAAAATCTGGATATTCGCATTTTATTTCTTTGTGTTCAGAGACAAAATGGTTCCTAAAACTAACAAGGGCATCATAGAATTTTTTATACAAATTAGTCGACTTTTTTGTAGCTATTGTAGCCAAGGGTTGGTCATCATCCGATCTATCGTCCATTTCAACGGTTTCATCTACTGCGGATACAGCGTTGAAATTTTGAACTTTTATAGTATTATTTTTCAGTTCAGTTTTTGCTTCAACCCCCGTAAGATACGCGTCGTAGTTGACGCGGCTGGGTGTCCATCTGCAACAAAGAACCCAGTTACTTTATTTCTTCCGCTTGTGCGTGGTTAAATGGTAATTAAGATGTGTTCGCTTTCTGAACTTCTTTGAGCAAATGTGACATTCGTATTTGCGAATATCGAGGTGAATTTCTACATGACGGTCTAAAGTATTTTTCGCGCGGTACGAATTGCCGCAATATTTACATGTGTATGGTTTTTTTCCGGAGTGTATTCTAGTATGAACATCACGCTCAACACGTGAAGGAAACGCCTCTCCGCAGTAAGAGCAAAGAAAGCTTAGTATGCCTTCATGGGATACTTTTTGGTGGAATTTAAGACTAGCTTGACTCTTGTATGTTTTGTTACAACGATTGCAATGAAACTTTTCTGTTGTTCCATTATGGCTTTTCATGTGAACTAACATGTTGTATTTGTTTGAAAATGTTTTGTTGCATTCGGGACACACAGCTGGTATATATTTCTGGCACCTGTCATGGTTTTCCAACCTTTCTTTGACGTTATTTACGTCATCTTTTTCTACATAATGTTCTTTACTTACATGTGACTGAAGTTGTTGACTATCTTCAGCAGCAAAACCACAACTTTGGCATATATTTGTAGCATTTGGAGGGTGATTTACATGCCGCTCTTGCAGATGTACTGCAAAGGATTTTGTATCCTTATAAACATTATCACAGCATGCAACTCCTTTTTCAATACAGACATCAACATGTTGATTCAAATGGCAAATAAGACGCGTAGTAGAAGAAAATGCGTTTTCACAGAAGGGACAATAGAATCTTGGAATTTTCACATCCACCATTCCTTTTTCTGGCTCCAGATCAGCTATTTGATCTTCACTAACTAACATCTCCACAATAGATACATATTCTTTCATAAAATTTTCTACTGACTTATTGTCTTTGATTTCAAACTTATGTTGCAACTTAAGATGTTCAACAAAGCTTTGTAGTGTCTGAAAGCTCGATTCATTGTCACATTTTTCACATATAAACTCTAAACCTGAATGATCCAAATCCTCATCTGATAATTTGAAATATTCTGTCAATACTTTTTTAATACTTGAAACACATAATAATTTTCTTGACCTGAAAGAGTACATATAATCTATGGTTTTAGACTTTAAAATGCTAAAATATATATAAAAATGAGCAGAAACTTACTTTGCTTGAGATTCCTTGTGTATGTTTTCCCCAGCTTCATGCTTTGAGTTCTTCTGATTCTGAAAAAGTATTTTATTAAAACAAAATCACAATTAAATTCATCTGGAAATTTTTAATAAACACATTACATAATATATTACATGAACACCCTAATAAGAAATGATATTTGATTGATATGTATATATTATAATCTTTTAAATATATGTGTTTCTTTTGGGCTGGTTTTAGAATGCGTGTGGAATGCAAGACATTGGTTTCATAGTAGTGTTACATTGCCACGTCTGGTCGCAATGCATTCATCCAACAGAGCTAGTCCCTCCATTTATGTGTTGGTTGCAAATTCAAAACCTAATCCCATCCCACTACCACCAGTACAGTTCACTTTGCTATATATAATTCAATTTCTGTCACCAAAAATAATCAAAAAACTTTTATTTTACTCTAAATTCTGCACCTTTAAGTTAAATTTTTATCCATTTATTACCAAATTTTTATTAATTTTGTCCTGGCTGTCATGGGCAACAATTCTTAGAAGATTAAAATTATTTTTGGTGAGTTTCCTCAAAGTATCCGCATTGCTCTAAAACCAGTCCTAATAAGAAAACTACAATAATATATGACAAGTAATGCACAAAACTAATTTTACTTTTGTTGTCTCACAAAATCTATTAATTGTTAATAGTTGTAATGCATAATAAAAATGTACATCTATTAGTTTCAAACATCCTTAAATACCATTTAAAAAGAAGATGAATAAAAAAGTATAGGTTTATTACATGTTGTATTACTGCAAGGCGGGTCTTTAATGCTTTGTCAGCCTGCACACAGCATTGTACTAGTTCATGCCACGCCAACAATGTGCTGGCACACTGGTAACATACCACTCGTGGTAGGACATCTTGTTCTAATACCTGCATAAACAAATTTCTATATTTGGTAAACAGAAATATCATATTCAATATTTAATTATATTATACCAGTTGTGCTCTAATATGTATATGCATTGCAATGCCTTTTTTGTCAGAAACATTCACAGGCATGCACACAACCTACCAGTTTCATCAGACGAATGGTATAGGATGAATCACATAAAGAAATATTATACAGTATTTTCTTTAGTTGACCTTTACAACACTATACTTTGGTATACAATTAATTTACCCACAGTAAAAGTACCCAATGAAAGAATTGTGAAAACTACATACTTGGATTGGTAAATGTTTACGTATTTTATCTGCTAGGTTATTCTGTAAGCCTTCTCCCATAAAGATCGGAATAACAAATTCAGTAATAGTTGCACAGGTGCGGCACACATTTGAGAAATCTTCAACATCTGAAATTATTTAATAATACACTTAGTGAATAATAGCCTGTTAGCTATTACACGTCGGTATTGCAACAAATACTTAATACTCACATTTAAGGTTATAAAATATCTTGGTTTACTTATTTCTAAATTGTAAACACAACGATGGATTATACTTACTCTCGAGGTTGACTTGGCTTGATGTATTTTCGGAATTTTTTTGCGGTCCAATTTCTGAATGATTTCCAGGAGAATTTACAATAAATATTTGTTCCGTACTGTTGTTCATTCTTATGTTATATTCAAATACACAATTTACAATATGACAATGGGTATCGCTCAATTAGTTCATATTCAATAAAATAATTAAAAAATGAAAGTTAAATTCATATGAAGCAGCGATTGTGATGTGATTTTTATTTTGACAATTGACAATTTATTGTTGTTGTTGTTTTTATTATTCGCTCACGAGAGCAGGCAAAGAAACTAAGCCATACAGCCTTGTCTTTTTTATTTTGAATATTCCTTCATAGTTCACTGCTTCACAATAATTATGTTGATGCGTCACATTGTGCAGCCTTTGGGAGATTTTGACGGCAACTTGAGCCAGCAGACAGCTGACAGTTAGCGATGGTATCTAAAGGCGCTTATGCAGACAAACAGCTTATCTTGAGAATTCATCACCATCAGAGCACTTGTTTCACCGTTTCCACTAATAATTCACATGCGTAGACAGTTAATACATAAAATAACACCACTTTTACATATCAATTTCCACTTCAAACTATTATTTAAACTATAATACAGGAGCAGCAAACCGCCGCCGGTCAAGTTCCCGCCAAAACTCCCAGTTGACATTTGACTATGGAGTGTAGAGAGAAGGAGGACCATCTCTATATATGAAAAGTGTCCCTAAAAACGTGGCCAATAAGGGTGGCGCTGCAGTAGCATAGGGTAAATAAAAAAAAGCGCCAAAATTAATTAGAATAAGATGGAGAAATAAACAAGGACCGACCAATCCGCTTGGTTTTGTACTACGTAAATAGTTGAGGTTTGGTATATTGGCATTTTTCTAACTACTCTAGTCATGATTTTTTTTAAATATTTGAATTCAGCTGACTTCACTCCGTCTACGACAGCTATATTCATATCGTAGTTTTTCAGACGCCAGCGCTATTGTGGTAGGTTTTGCAACCTCTATTTTCAGTATATAGTGGGACACTTTTTCAACTTTCGCACCTTATAAGATGGTTCTCCTTCTACTCTACACTCCATACTCCATACATTTGACAATGACAATAAATAATAAAAAATAATTATTAGGATTTTGGCTTGGATGCTTGTCTTTTAAGCCACATTTTAATGTATCTCAGTATCAAGTGATAATAATCCATTATAGTACACTGCTTCACAATATTATGTTGATGCGTCACATTGCGTAGTCCTTGGGAGATTTTGACGATAGACAACGGTAATATCTCAAGGCCCTTTAGTAGATTAGAAAAAACCTGAGATTTATTTCACTATCGAAGCACTTATTATCTGGGGGCACGGCAGTGCCCACGCCAAGTCGAGCAAAAAGCGGCATGACCTTACCGTCCTTTTCTCGAAGCAGTTCGAAACCCTATAACTTCGTTGTGGATAAAACTAGAAGGTTGAATTTTCAGTAACCAAGTAGGCATTGTAGAAACTCATATATTTCAAATTTCATTAAATTTGAACCAGTAGTTTACGAATTATAACTAGTCAAAGTTTCTTAATTTCGTCACTCACTCACTGAACGATCATCAAAAACCTAAGGCACTTCTAGCAGACATAGAAGCTTCAAATTTGGAATACAATTATTGTTTAGTATATGAATCAAAAAAAAAAACTAAAATATTTTGCAATTTTGGTCCAGTTTTCGAGATACACCGACTGCATAAATAACTTTGTAATCCCATATAAATACATAAGATTACAAAGTTACATTTGCAGTGGATTAAACAGTGTACCTTTATATGTATAATATAATGGAATAATAGGTGTAGATAGGTATCTAGATATAACTATCTACAAAAAGAAATGAGATGCCATCAAAAACATAACTTGTAAAAAAAACCAAGTCTCACAACTCAGTTCTTCTACCGTAAAAAGTTGTGAGATCCATGTAATAGTCGGTTAATTTATTTAGTCCCTACTCAAGGGTCCTTCTGTCTTAAGTTATTACGTAATTAGCTAACCTAAGAACATCTTATTATGGAGGGTAGAGTACAAGGAGAACCATCTTATAAGGGGCGAAAGTAGAAAAAGTGTCCTACTATTTACTGAAAATAGGAGTTCCAAAACCTACCACAATAGCGCTGGCGTCTGAAAACTACGATATGAAGATAGCTGTTGTGAACGTAGTGAAGTCAGCTGAATTCAAATATTTAAAAAAAATCATGACTAGAGTAGTTAGTAAAATGCTAGTATACAAAATCTCAACTATTTACGTAGTACAAAACCAAGCGGATTGGTCGGTCCTTGTTTATTTTTCCATCTTATTCTAATTACTTTTCGCGCTTTTTTTTAAATTTATCCTATACTACTGCAGCGCCACCCTTATTGGACGCGTTTTTAGGGACACTTTTCTTATATAGAGATGGTCCTCCTTGTACTCTACACTCCATACATCTTATGGAGACCATATCAATATTAAACATCTTTTATGTTTTAAATACATAGATTGACTTGGCAATCGCACTAAACAATTTAATTTAATATAATATGTATTACTTGAAAGATACATTGTGTTTTCATGCGATGGCTAAGTCAATCTATTTATTTAAAATACTAAGAGGAACCTACATTTGGCTGGCCCGAGATAAAGGGCGAGCCCAAGTTGGCCACTCCGTTGATGGACTGCGGAGAGAGTGGTTGCGCACCGTTGATGCGGTGGTGGTAGAGCTGTGGGAGTAGAGGAGTGACGGTATTGCTAGGCTCTGCTGTCCTTACCCTCCGCACCGAATCTTTGTTGGTGGTGGATCCATAGACCAGATCCGCCGCCGAGGTCAGGACGACTTCCGAGTGCTTGTTTTTCTTGAAGCCATGGCCTTTGGCCTTTGGCTCATGGCCTTGCCAATATGCTGCAGAGGCGGAACACCGTGGGGTTTTAATCGGTGCATGTCCGATATAACTCGTCCTTGCCCCCACAAGGCGGGTATGCGTAGGCATTTGCTCATGTAAAAAAAGGCTTTCGACGAAATCTCTGAAAAACTTCATCAGCTTATGATTGTGAAGAATTTTGTGAATAAAATACACAACAGAATATGCGGAACTTATATTTCACCTGGCAAACCTATTGGAGAGATCCATCATCAACAATGATCATGTAATAAATTAAAAAAAGTTTTTGTTTACATAAGTAAAAAAAAAACAAACATTATTGTTAATTTGACAATCATCAAACTGCGCGCGAATTGTAAATAAACTTATGGCAGTCGTTAATAATTTTCACGCCTTGCTTTGGTAGGCCAACTTTTTAGTACTTGATCTTCTTTTTAATTAAATAATTTTAAAGAAAGTAAATTTTAAGATTTTCATAAGAACAAAAATTATAAATTGGTTTATTAGTTGTGTGTGGACTTCTTAAGTTTTGCTGCTCCTCGTCCAACTGTTGCAATGACCGCCGGAGACATCATCATTGTTTTAGCCTTGTAGGTATGTATCACTTGCTGTAAGTAAATTAAAAAGTAAAGTAAAGTTACAACCTATTACGTTCTACTGCTAGGCACAGGACTCCTCTCAGTTCTCGTATCTGAGAACATTAGTATTGTTATTTAAATGTAATAAAAATATCTTCAAGATGTTTTCCTTCAACGCTGAGCACGTGATAAATAGAACATACAATTACAATTAACAATTTTTATTGGTGTGGGGATCCAACACAAGTTACTCGTGTTCAATGAAATTTACAGCGAGAGCTTAGCTTTAAGCACTAAAGTTTGTACATTTAAGGCTATTTTGTTGTGCAAGAAAATATTTTGTAATTTAATTATTAACAACAACTTTTTTGTTTTGTTTTGGGCCGCAGCATCCACTTTCTACCAGATAGACTGTGTGCTCATTTGTCACCATAGAAAAAAACATTATAACCTGAATACCAGGTGTAAGAAGTGATGATGTTAGATGACCTGCTGGGGGATACAAGTGGATGAACGCAGTGGCACTAACTAGTCCAAACTTATGTGTCCGACTTAACGCTTTTATGATAAGATAGAAGAAGCAGGATAGGATAGATGATAGACTAGATAGAATAGATGAGGGACTAGACAACTGAAAACCAATAATTTGTTTTTCATTGCAAAGTAGCCAGTTACTTGATTACATGACGTACATAAAGCTAAAATGAAATGAAATGAAACGAAATATGTTTATTTTTTCCAGGTTAGAAAATAAAATTTCGTTTGTCGAATGTCTTGTTAGAACTCATCTAATCTTTATACTGGAATCAGAAATGATCTTTTTGTCTTAATTTCATTTGTTTTTTAACAGTAAAATAAAATTCTATAGTTGGACAGGGGCCTATTGTAAGGTGGATTTGACGTACGCTTGGCTGTCCTCAAGGATTGGGGATTGCAGTATTAGATTTCTCGCACCTTTGAGGCTGCTTCCCGTCGCCGGGCTGGGTTTCCGTCTGGAGGAAACGAGATGGCTATACCGCTATCGATATAATTTGAAATTTTAGATTTTCCTATAGTCGCCCCCTACAATATCCCCACGGGATGAAATGGGGCAAGTGATTTATGCAACACTTAATAGCTAAAGTGAGTGAAGAACAAGCTCACAGTCCACCTGATTGATAAGTGACTGTTGCAGCCCATGGAACTGCAACTAAGTTCAAAGAAAGAAGGGTTATGATATTTTGGCACCCCATAGGCATAAATAGCTTAGACTGACTCGTGAGTCTAGTGGTTGTCAGCGTGACTGCTGATTATGAGGTCCCGGGTTCAGAATCTGGGTCAGGCCAAAATCGGTTATTGAGTTTTTCCGTCAAGAAATTCTTAGATACAGCCCGGAGTCAGGAAGTTGGCGGTGTTTCACCCTTGTATATTGGAAAGCACGTAAAACCGTTACATACGCCTTATCATCTCCGGTCGTGTCAGATTTCTGTCCCATCGGACTATGTAGGGAATAAGGATGGCACCTGTGTTTGCGCATACATTCGTTCACTAAAATCCTGTACTGCGTAGATGCCTAGTTTATGTTCAGTTGCCGCCATGACCGAAATTCGGTCTGGAAGACATTTTACTAATACTAACTAGTAGGTATACTGCCGTTGCAATCAAAGAAAAAAAGCAGTTTTTTTTTAGAAGTATTGGTGACAAATGAGCACACCGTTCTGCTGATTGTATATGAATGTTGTGCCCCACAGAAATACATCTATTATCGATTAAGAAATAAATGTATTTCTGTGTCGTCGAGCCGACGAATTCCTGCCGCAGTTAAAAATACAACTGCAGCATAGCTCCATCATGTTAAAGAGTTTCCACCACATCTTACAGTTTTATTTTTAAACGATTACCTACCAAAACGAGTTTGATGAGAAAAACCGCGAACGTGAGGAAAGATATAGTCATGAGAGCACTTTCTGCGGAAGGAACTTCGACATGTCCTCGTGATTCCGATCCTGCGAATCGGCGCTGTCGATGTCCATCTGGGTTATCATCTGGGAAAGCTGTGTCTATTCGGGATTCTAAAACGATAAACAACTTAAATTAAAAATTTATAAAACCCCTGTAACAAAAAGAACTGATGAGACACAGCTGAAGAGATTTTCTTGAATCATAGATAAGAACACTCTCGCTCAAGTCACCTTTCAAACAAAGAAAACTAAATCTAAATAGGTTCATCCGTTTGGGAGCTGCGATGCCACAGACAGACAGATACAAACCTTAAATATATAACACCCCCTGATTGCGTCAGGGGTTACACAAATTAGTTTCGCTGCTATTCGTTCAGCCCCCTCACTATCAAAGACCCATTGTCAGTAACATTTTTTTGTTATAAAAACTACAATTTTTTTTATAGGATAGGGTGACAAACGAGCACACAGTCCACCTGATGGTAAGTGGTTGCTGTGGCCCATAGACATCTACATCTATCCTCAATAAAGAATCAAAATGCAGATGCGTTGGCACCCGTGAGGACTAAGATGGAATGCCTCTTTTTCAGTAAAAAGGGTCTCCGGTTCTCTACACTCACCATACGAAACACAGCAGTGTTAAGCTGCTATTTGACGCTGGTATTCTGTGAGAGCATGGTCCTTCCCCGGTCGAGCCGACCCATTCGTGCTACAACTATACTACTAATACTAATAGCTGCAGCATGGCTTTACCACGTACAATATATGTATATGCGATTTTTATGAAAATATAATAAGATTAGGACTCAGTATACTCATTTTCTCTAGAGATTTATGAAATGAAGTTATTTAACGTATCGCTCGCAGGTACGCACACTTCGTCAATAGAACCATTATTATTATTATTATTACACTGCTGAACATAGACCTCCCTCAAGGAATGCCACAAAGCACGGTCCTGAGCCACCTGCAATTCATTTTATCGATATAAATAAAATGATAGAGGTTTGCAGTTGTGCGCGCATCACGGAAAAACTACTGCATAGATTTCAATTAGGTTTTCTAAGTTTTATTTCTTAGACACTTGGCCCTTATCAAAAAACAATTGTGATATTATCTTCATTAATATAAAGTTATTAAAGTTTTAAGAAACGGGGGTTGTTATAAACTAATTTGCTTAATTCCGCGTAAAGAAAGAAAATGATGTGTCCTGCCCAGTTTTAAGGGGACCTCCCTCAACGGCGCGCACTATACCCGTCGCCGTTAATCCCAGCACTACCACAACCAGCACCACCACCCTAGGCACGACACACCACTCTCGAAAATACAAAATAGTATAGTAATAAATCGTATTTTCGACACATCATTTTCTTTCTTTATGCAGAATTAAGCAAATTAGTTTATAACAAACCCATTATAATGGATTTCCGCAAAGTAACGCCTAATTCTATCAATTGTTTTAAGAAACAACGACAATTATACGGGGGTTTTCACGCGGTCAACCATACGTCGCTTGCTGTCGCGTTACTAACCCAGATAATTTATACATTTTAGCTACAAACTTTTTTGGATGTTTTTTTCCTTCGCACATACAAAAACTGTTGATATAACAAGCAACGCCGGTGATGTCGCGGGTATCAGCTATTTCATAATAACCAGAAGAGTACTAAGTCTACCTCACCTACGCGCGGTGCGTCTTTCTGATCAAAGGATGGTGACCGCATGATGGTGAAAAATTCATTCATTGTGAATTTAATTTCTTTGACTACAAATCATAGGGAATGGTAATTGGTTAGCATAGAGTAGCGTCACCAATGCGAGTGTATCTGCTCTATGTTCACAATCTGCCCTGTATGGTGAGGAAGCCCAAATTCCAACTACTTTTCATCATCATCGTCATTACATCTCTTCACAAGTCCACTGCTAAACATAGGTCTCCCCCAAGGATAGCCACAAAGCATGGTCTTGAGCTAGGTGCGTCCATCGACTTCCTACATGTCTTACCAGGTCGTCTCTTCATCAAATGGGAAGCCGCACTTCGCTTGTAATCAATAATATAAGTTAAAGTGACGTTACATATCCCACACCCGGGCACAGGCCTCCTCTCATTTCTGAGGTGGTATGAAGCAATTTGGAACGCCGCATTGCTCAAGTGCGTGTTGGCGGAACCCACATATCCCCGAAATATTTCCATTTCTCAGATATGCAGGTTTCCACACGATGTTTTCCTTCCTTGCCCAACACGTGGTAAGCGAGCACTTAAAATTGAAACATATTGTCAATTAGCGGCGGCAGGGATCGAACGTGGGTGTCGTAAAGGCGGCAGAGATAAACAAATCAGGAGATGGGCAGTAGTGTCTTACTAACAACGACTAAAAAAACCTCGGTTGCGCACCCGCTTGCCTATGTATAGCTATGGCAAATATACCCCTATGAGACAATCTATGGGGGAAGCCTATGTTGAGCAGTGGACTTTAATAGGCTGTAACGGTAACGGGATCGATCCCGGGTTGCTCGCGTACTATGTAAATTTACAGCGCGCACTTATGCCCTGAGAGATATGGTTGATGAGGATGCTGGTTAATGTACTGTTTTATAAAGCCACGAGATACCCAGCTGCCCCTTCTGTGGGGTTACCAATGATGTTTACCATGTGTTGGTTATGTGTGCCCGAAATCAGAATATAAGAAGTACATTCTCTTATTTGATTTCTTGATGAGGTGACTGCAATATTATTCTTATATTATTTTATTATATTATAAGCCCTTGTCAGACGAAGCTAGGTTATTATATAGATTAGTTTCTTCTAGATTAAAAGTATTAATATAATATTATGTATACCGTAAAAGAGGCGACATAATCACGTCGGTGAGCCTCTCAATAAAGTAAAAAAGCCACGTCGTTGTTTTTCCATTTCCACTACGACTCTTTCGATCTTCTCAAGAAACTAAGAATATAATGAAGGCAGGAATTAGTGAGGCTTATGGTCAAAGCGCCCTAAAATTTTTTCCGGGATTGATATATAATGATTCCATCATTATGGCACGGACCTTAAGCTGATAAAGTACCGCTAGGCAGCGTTGCAATATATTTCTCGAGTGAAGTTGGAGAGACCGAGTTTTGAAATATAGAGAGAATGAAATGACTTACCTATACTCGCTAATAAAGTTTCTTTTAGGTTCTCTAAATACCTAAGTTTGCTTTTAAAACTTTTTTGTGTACCCTGATTTATCGTCTGCGTAACTATTTTTAAAAATTTCATCAACGTTTCAATTGCACTTGTTTTCTTTTCATTTACTTTAGTATTTTCGGTTTTGGACCGCTTTTGTTCATTAGCGTTTTTATTTTCATTAATTTTATTTCTTACATCTTTTTCGTTTTTATTTTCATTAATTTTATTTCTTACATCTTTTTCGTTTTTATTTTCATTAATTTTATTTCTTACATCTTTTTCGTAAGTGCTGGATACATTGGTAGATTTTTCTGCTTCGACCTTTATTTCATCAAACATTTCTTTATTTCCTTTCTTAAAATCTTTCTGCAAGGTTTCTAAAGTATCTTTGGAATCTATATATGTTGCTTTAAGATTAATTTCATCAGTTTCAGGAACTCTTTCGGAATTTATGTTTTGGGATGCCGTAGTTCTAAAATGTTTCTTTTGATTATCCATCTCATCACTAGAAACTAATTTACGCACAGCGGTATTTTGACTCATTCGATTAAAGTCTATTTTGGAAGCTGGTCGAATATATTTCCTCTGAATATAGGAGCCGTTGTCTCGATATGCATTATTTTCACCGACTTTCGCAGGATTTACGGATTTTGGCCTATTAGTTTCAAATCTACGTTTTGGTTTTTCTGTACTTATTATGTCGTCGTGGAACAATGGATTCCTTTCAATTTTTACACTGGGTTTTCTTTCAATTCCATGTAGCCTTTTGACGTTTCCAGTGCTAGGAACTCTATGTACGTGACTTTTAGTCCATTGGGGGTTTGAAAAAGAATGGTTTCTGTAAATCTTATTTTTATTGGTGCTTTCTTCAAATACGGGTGTCATTGTGTTATGTGGTTCTTTCTTGTAATTGTTCTGTGTTATCTCCACCCATTCTGCAGCGACCAGTAGAGGTATCAATATAAATATTAGCATGGCAAATGTGTAACTGATTGTCCTTTAACATGTTTCTCTGAGCTGTGAACTCTAACGTGACATTGCTTGAGACGCAGTATATGAACAGTTATAACAGTGGTTACCAACCTTTGGTTGTAGATGTCAAACAATTTTCAGTAATTTTAAATTTAAGACATGCATAATGAATATATTAAACAGTTAATTTTTTTTATAAGGTGACAAACGAGTACACAGTCCACCTGATGGTAAGTAGTTGCTGTGGCCCATAGACATCTACATAAACAAAACGCAGATGCGTTGTTACCCGTGAGGACTAAGATGGAATGCCTCATTTCCAGTAAAAAGGGTCTCCGGTTTTCTACACTCACCATACGAAACACAGCAGCGTTAAGCTGCTATTTGACGCTAGTATTCTGTGAGAGCGTGGTCCTTCCCCGACCCATTCGTGCTACAACTATAATTTTTTTTTATAGAATTAGGATGACAAAGGAGCACACAGTCCACCTGATGGTAAGTAGTTGCTGTGGCCCATTCGTGCTACAACTATACTATTAATACTACAGCATGGCTCTACCACGTTTAATTTGTGCATTCTAATAACATTAATGAAAAATGTCTACAGTAATTACGTTATTAAAGTCGTTTTTATTGTATATTATTGTTTTATTTATTCAAACTCATTACAGGATATCAAAGGTTCACAGATGACCATAAGCCACCTTCATGGGTTGCCTCCTAGGAGGGATAGTTACCAT
Organism: Parnassius mnemosyne; assembly: GCA_963668995.1. NCBI lineage: Eukaryota > Metazoa > Arthropoda > Insecta > Lepidoptera > Papilionidae > Parnassius > Parnassius mnemosyne. The sequence continues at coordinate 43,427,352 of CAVLGL010000057.1, read as the reverse complement.
AGTTGCCACGCTTAGCAGGCGGTTAGATAACCACAACTTTTTATTTTCTAATTGTTGTTACGTAGACGCTGCTGCTCATCTCCTGATTTCTTTTCCTCTGTTGCCTCCTACGACACTCGTGGGACGTTATAGCGGAGTGGATACTCTAACATCGCAACTACACGCTCAGTACTACACACACACTTACACACACAGACATATTACTACTACTAAGTACTAACTCTCATGTGCGATATTCAGAGGTATAGGCAAAGACTGAGGAATTTGATTGGGCACGATCCTGACACCTCTCTTTCTAGCTTTCATTATATCTGCGCATATATGTTGGTCATATCAGCTACTTCCCATTTCTGGTTTGTGTGTGGTTTAGGTTAGACATTCTTTTATGGATATTACTTATATATTCTTCCCAGAGATAAGGTAAATTTATGAATGTGGGTGACTTAGGAATCGTGCTTTGTGGTATTCCTGTTGGGCTGTAATAAGTGATAATGATGTTTCTTAGTTGGATTACACCCCATCTATCAGTCATTTCAATAGTCAAGTCTTATCAATCAGAAGGGCGAATCGTATAAGATATGATTGACATTCGGGAAAATTCGCACATTAATAAAAACAGCGGGAACATTTAAATTAAGTAAAAAAAAAAAAATGTTGTTTATTTATGTCTTCCTACGTGCAATCTTTGCAACGATTATCCGTTCGGTGCCCATGTAAAGTTAACCCGGGCATGAAGCTCTTGACACCGTGAAGACGTAAATCGTTTTATAGATAACTGTGCGAGTATTTGTTTTATTTTAGTTGATTGTGGAGAAGCTGTTATGGAGAGTAGTTTAAAACTATTTTTTTTAAATTCTAAACGATATATTTAACCCCTTTTTAGCCTAATAAAAGTTCATTGCTGAACAGAGGCCTCTCCCATAGATTGATTCATAAGGGGGATATTGCCATAGTTGCCACGCTTGGCAATTGGATTGGCAACAGCAGCTTTTAATATTTTTTTGTTATTAGGACAATGCTGTTGCCCATTTTGACCATTTTCTTGTTTGTTTTCCTGTATCGCCTCTTACGACGCCCACGGAATGAAATAATAAATTATGTTCCTATACTGCCACTACACGTTAAGTACTAATATTTGTAATCATAGTGCGTAAACATATAGTTGCTCGTACGTTTTTTTAGCAGCATGCTGGGAGAATTCATCGAAAGCTCCCAGGTCATATCTACAATTATTATGTCGCAGCGTAAAGGTTTTTGTAAACACTACCCCGTAACGTTACGTTACACTGATAATTTCTTCTGTATCGTTTTCCACATAGTAAATTGCACACGAAGAAAGATCTCGCCAGAGAGCGCAGCAATTAAACGACGTATTATATGATAGAATAGCTATCATCGGTAAAAAAAAAAAGGGTGACAACCGAGCACACAGTCCACCTGATGGTAAGTGGATGCAGTGATGCATAGACATCTACTCGTATATCTATCCTCAATTAAGAATCAAAATGGAAATGCGTTGTCACCCTTGACGACTCAGATGAAATGTCTTGTTTCCGATAGGGCCTCCTTTTCTCTACCTTCACCACATAATCTATATAAATAAATAAAATTGAAGTGTCTGTTTGTAATATTAAAATAACAGCTTTTTACTAAATGCATATGAAAGTATATACGGTACTTATAACAAAAACACAATTTTTGAAATTTTTGTCTGTCTGTATGTTTGTTCCGGCTAATCTCCGAAATGGCTGGACCGATTTCGACGGGACTTTCACTGGCATAGATAGCTGATGTTATAAGGAGTAACTTATAGGCTACTTATATTTTAGAAAACTAATTAGGGTTCCGCGCAACATAATTAAAACCCTAAATTACACGCGGGTGAAATCGCGGTGAACAGCTAGTAAATAATAAACACAGCAGCATTTTATGTTGGTATTTTGTGAGAGCGAGGTCCTAACCTGGTAGAGCTGAAACAAGCAACCTATTTGTGCATTCACACAGTTTTATATAATTCGCACGATACGGATAACAAACGATATCGGCTAGTTCAATGTAGGACAAATATTATGTCGTGCGTGTGTTGAAAAAGAGATTTAAGGAAAAAAATGGTGAATATTTTCTCCGATATATGGCGGGAAATCATCTCGTTTCTTAGAGGGTTATTGAGCAAAGAAAGAAAAACAAATATTAAAGTTGGTAAAAAAATTACTTCGCGGGCATCGGCTCGATAAAGTAAAGTTAGAGGCGAAACACGTGTCGTATTGTTGTCAATGGTGTGTCTTTTCTAGTTTAGTGGTGTTGGGAGTAGAGGTGCTGGGATTAGTGGTGACGGAGATAATGCACGCAATTGAGGGAGGGCGGGACGTGCTCCAAAAAAAAATTGAGCGGATGTACGCGAAGTAATTTTTTACCAACTTTAATATAATGGATTTCCGCAAAGTAACGCCTGATTCTATTAATTATCAAAGAAAGAAAGGTTATACGAAATATGCTATTCTTCAGATATGCTCATTCCTCAGGTTCACTCAATAGATTATACACCACGTTCGTTCACTGACAATGTTTTTCTTTAACGCTGAGCACGTGGTAAATCAGCACTTAAATTGCAATTAACAATGCCTTGCAAGCGCTTGCCGCAAGCGCCCTTTGATCTGTGTCCAAAAACCGACACTAGCCCGGATCGGGGACAAGCGTCTACAAGCTCACGCAAGCCAAACGCCCTCTTTACACACTTGTGCTTGTGGATGCTTGCCGACACTTGGCAAGCGTGGAAACCCGGCATCACACGTTGGTGTGCGTTTAGTAGAAATTGTGATTTCGCGATGAGTGCATGTTTAGTTCTTTGTTTAAAACGAGTGACTGGTCGAACGAAGAGAGTTTATCGTTTCTGAAATATTACCAGACCGAATCGTCTATCTAGAACCCCAAAGACGTTAATCATAAAAATAAAAAGAAAGTTGCAAATGCTTGGAGTCGGCTTGCCGAGTTAACGGGAAAGCCAGTAAAAGAATTAAAAGTCAAAAATTCCTCTAACTTTGCTTGTATTTCAAATAAAAGTATGTTAAACCAAACGCAATAGCCGACACAAGTTCGGTGTCCGCCATACTTGGGTTTAGGTAGCACACTGACGCATTCACAAGCATAAAAACGACTTCCAAACGCCAAACGAGATTGGTGGACGTTTGGGGCTTGAAGACGTTTGCCGAGGCTTTGCAAGCATGGAAACCTGGCATTAGGCCATTACATATGAAATTAACGTTTTGTCGTACTGACCAATTTGATCTGAAATATCTCCTCTTTGGTTAAGAATTCCAAATTCAAATTTATAAATTCATTTAGCTGGTACATTTGAGTTTTGAAAACAGTCATTCATTTGTTTTTTCCTCAATATTTTTTTCTTTGGCGTCGCTTACCGCATTACCGCACAATGGAAAACATGAAATATCGGTATATTTATGAGTACGAGTTCTACCGTGGCACCAGTGCTGTAGAAACAGCTCGAAGGAATAATGATGTGTACGGCGCTGGTGTCGCAAAAGAAAGCACGGTACGTTTTTGGTTTCAACGTTTTCGTTCTGGATATTTCGACCTTCAGAACCAACGCCGTGGACGGCCGGAGACCAAATTGGAAAATAAAGAATTAAAGGCTATTGTGGAAGCGGATCCATTACAAAGCACTTCAGAGATAGCTGCAGGCTTCGGGGTAAGTGATAAAACTGTATTAATCCACTTGAAGCAAATCGGGTAAGTAAAAAACTTTGAACGATAGGTACCTCATCAATTGAGTGAATCGAACTTACAAACACGCGTCGACTGCTGTGTTACTTTGCTCAGCCGACACAATAATGAAGGGATTTTAAATCGAATCATTACTTGTGAGGAAAAGTGGATACTGATCGAAAATCGGAAGCACTCGTCGTAATGGCTGAACCCTGGAGACCCAGCCAAATCCTGCCCTAAACGAAAATTAATTTATAAAAATTACTTGTGAGTATTTGGTGGACTAGCGCCGGTGTCGTTCACTACAGCTTTCTAAAATCTGACCAAAGGATTACGGCAGATATCTATTGTCAGCAACTGCAAACCATGAAGGAAGAACTAGCTGATAAACAACCGAGATTGGTCAATCGCTCTAGGCCACTGCTGTTTCACGACAACGCAAGACTAACAAGCACTAAGTTAGATGAGCTACAATTGGAATGTCTTTCGACATCCACCGTACTCCCCGGACCTTGCTCCAACAGATTACCATTTTTTCCGGAATTTGGACAACTTATTACAAGGAAAAAAATTCAACTCCGATGCGGCAGTCCAAACCGCCTTCAAAGATTTTGAACTACCTATGAGATGGCAAAAGTGCATAGATAACCACGGTGCATACTTTGATTAATTAAATATATTTTACAAAAAAAAAATTGACTTTATATTCCTTCCGTACAAAACGCTAATTTCATATGTAAGGACCTAATATATATTATACTTAAATGTGCTTAATTAAACTTTGAAAAACAAAATTGTCTTGAATTTGTATATAAAATACGAAGAAACTTTTACTTATACGAAGAACTTTCCCCGACCTTATATGTATCGATTCTCTCTGGACAGACATTACATACTCGTGAAATTTAGAACGACCGCTTAACCCCTGAGATATCACGGCTCGGTAAATGGTGAAGGGAAGCAGGGTTTAAACAGTGAAACTGCAACTGCGCTCATCATTTGCCTGCCAAGCGGATGGTCATGGAAAATTCTCCTTGGTAAAGGTTCAAAACTATCTCACGTGGAATCTTACACCACTGGTTTACAGTTCATGGTAATATAATTGAAACAACAAATTAACCAAAACGGCGTTTATTATTCGTACAATGATTTGCATTAAATTGATCTCGTCGCACTTTTTCGTGATTAGTCGTTTATCCTACAACATTTACTCGAGCCTGTATCATAGAACAGTGGCACTTGAAATTTCTAAAAAGATCCAATTATATATAAATGCTTATAAAAATCAACAAAATACTTTGTTTTCAGTCCTAGCATTTATAAAAGTATTTGTATAGCGTGCAACATACATAAAAAACTAACCGCCGCCATTGTAAGACAAGTTACATATGCAAGGACAAAAAATAATAATACATATAATACAGTATCACTGCTCTATGAGACAGGTCGTAAAAGAACTGTGTATTGGACTGGTTAAAGATAATATCTTATATCTTTTTCCTTGATATTAGAGTCGAAGAGCTTACATTATTTATATTTGTTAATTAATAAGAGACGTATTCTGTTAATAGGATTTATACAATACCGAAAGAAATCGCGCCGGAGCAAAAATGGCGCCAAAATAATAAAATATGTAGATATGTTTTATTCAGATTGCGTCACCCCAAAGCTGTTAATTATTAATCTGATCAGCATGGTTTATACTTACAAAATGAGGTTTTTTCAAAATTTTTTATTTCGAAATTGTTTATTGCAAATGGTTAGATCGGATCTATAGAGTAATTAATCCAATAATTTTATCTACAGTTATACATACTATACTCTAGGTGTTCTATTCATGGTGGGAATCTTAATCATTTTTGTAAGAAATTCAAAGACGTATTGGCAACATGCCCAGTCCAAATATAATAAGAGAAAGGCCATTATATCTCCAATGATGGATTTAGGCCATACACCTGTAGTTCGTCTTTAAGACAGTTTATTCTTTCCAGTAAAGCAATAGCCGACGTGCTATGATTTATCATAAGACAGGAAGAAAATGAGTGTTTTTCTGATTGTTGGCACAATATGACTTTATAAAAAAAAACATTTACTTAAAACTAGTCCAAAACATAGTTCCTATATAACATGTCAACAATTATCACCTAACATTACATTAAAAAATTATGCGTAAAATTTCTTCTTTATACAGTTACGAATAATGTGATGTCACTCACTGAACTACGTTAAATATCTATGTCTTACAACATTCATTAAAATCTCTTTAAGAGCACGTCTACCCTAACCCGCTCTTTGCAACGGTGGACTGAACAGAACCGGTATAGATTTCTTTCACATTTGGTTTCAACCGATTAATTGGACCACTAGCCTTTTGGTTAAGTGCTAGCATTCAACCGAATACAAATTAAGGTCAGCCGTTTTTAGCCTTATGATGAAACGAAAACATTAGATACAGTTTGCGAGGGTAGTCATTAGTTTAGCGGAAGTTGGGTTCAAAATGTTGATTAAAATTGGATTATATATAAATAACCCAATTTTAACAAAAACTGCAAATCCATTTTTTCTGTTATCTGATGGTTGTTAGTGTCACATTTGTTGCAAATGAACTAAATTTAAACATTTTGACATCTCACAACTCAGCTGTATTGAAGTCTGATACTCAGGTTAATATTGTGGGTACTAGGTACTATGTAAGTATTTTGTTTGGGTCAACTCCGATAAACGCGTCATTGTTCGTCTAAAAGTTATATAAAATATTGGCTTCTACATAATATATCTTAGATTCTAGTTGTCCAAATAACCAGCTGATTAAACCATTGGGATGCACATGCACAGAGCCGGATCAAGCCATTAGGCAATGTCTGTCGGGCACGTCTTTCTTTTTCCAATTTCTTATACCACGAAAAATTATTTTCTAAAACCGCGGGCACTTGTCTAATTTACCTTTAGGTTAATCCGGCTGCAGAGCCGGACGATCTCTTGGTTACGAGGCCTGCAATTTAATGTAAGTCTGCACTTACATTAAATTGCTGGCCTCGTAGCCAAGAGATCGTAGTACTTGGCTTCTATGACATTTCAGATCACAGCACAAGGCAACATTTTTTCAAAAACACAATGTTTTTGGTGTTTAGGTAAACCATGAGTTGTGTGTAAATTGACCTCGTGTATCTTCACCAGTATCAGTCATCCTAGCCTACTTACGATGACGAGTGATAGCCCTTATTACCACGTTTTTATTAAGTTACTTTCTTGTTTGTCCGTCTGTCTGTTGTTCTTTTTAACATTTGATATTTTTAACATAGCGCACAGTCAATGTAGGAATTTGAAAAAAGTGGTATATTATTTTTTTTAGTACAAAAAAACCCACTTATTTTAACATTTTGTTCTCAACAGTCCATCCGTTCGTTGCAAGTCATGCGTTCGTTGCGGGGTTGTAGATTCGTTCGTTAGGTATTAGGCCGTTATTCAGAGACAATCGAGTTTAGCTAGACTCGAGTTTAAGCTCAGACTCCAAAATGTCAAAATTTGGGAGCATAGTTGAGTTCAAAATGTTGACAATTATAGTAGTATTTTGACGTTATGGAGTTTGTATTAAACTCGAGATTGTCTCTGAATACCAACCTTGGAATCTATAGCGATTTTAATATTTCGAATATATTCATTATGATAACACGGTTGGTCCAAACATTTAATGCTACATTTTCTGAAAGTTTGAAGTTCTAAAATGAAAAAGTTTGAAGAGACATTATAATATAGAAGAGCATTAAAGCTTTAGAGAAGTTTTTAAAATTTATTTTATAATAATAATTTTAATGGTGTAATGTATTACATTCATTTATATACAGAACCACTAATAAAATGATGTGGTATAGATTATAGGCAAAGTACATTTTTTAATTAATTTAATAAAATCGAAATAATTGATTAAAAAATACAAAATTATGTATATTATATACGAGAATGTAAAAATTCAACAAATAACTGTCTAGCTGCTCTTTGATAAAAATGATTACTGTATATTATAATTTCAACTTTACAGAGATCACAGAAATTGGAAGCTTGCATTGCAAAATATCGTTAAACATAAAATAATAATAAAAAACAAAATCACAGTTGAAAATGTGTAAAATGGCGGCAATATTTTGTCAAAATATATTCAAAATAGTCTCAATTAATGAGTCTTAAACGAAAATATAATTAAAATATTGGCGTATACATTTCTAATTTAGGTCCCTCTGCAAGAAAAATATACAAATACGGCATTAATAAATTCAAATACCTCACTAATATTCTCTCAAATAATCGTTATTATGTTTTAAAAGTATATTTTCTTTAATTTAAAGCCCATTTATTATAAAATATTCGAAGTTCATTTAAAAATATTCGAACGACACTTAGAATACGATGTTTATACAAAAGTTGGCACTGTACACTGGTTACATATTTTTTTTTGTAAAACACAGGTTAAGACCATTCGCATTTGATCTGTACATAAAATATAAGGATCATTAGTACAAACTTATGTATCTTTTATCGGTACATAAATTAAATTACCATATATCTAAATAATTTAATTAAACGTATATTAATTTAAAGGCCTTAAACTTAAATAAAAAACTACGGTGACTGTACGTTATATTCAACTAACTTCTTTAAAAAACTACGGTAAAAATAAATACAACATCTGAAAATATTATGTCATACAACTACATATGAAGTATTATAAAAATTATAAGAAAAACCCACATGATCACTCCATACATGTTACCAAATGATTATGTAATAATTTACCATTCGTATATAGCATAAATTGTTTTTATATTACGTTCAGCTTGGAATCATTCAATGTAAACGGAAGTGTTCCTTGGCACAGATTATAAATAATAATTGTTGTCAGTTTTTGTATTTCGATTTACGTAAAGTCAAAAAGTTGTTGTATATATATATATATATTTACGATGTAGGTAATTAGGAATGGAGTAATCAAGTTATATTTGAGGAAAATACATCATGTTAATGATGACTTTTCCAATTCAAAAATGCCTTAATATGTAATAATATTTATGTAATAATATTTAATAATATATAATAATATATTATGTAATTACGAATTCTCTCACATTACAAGTTAATGTTTATTTTCAACTAACTATTCTACTTAGGCCGTTGTGACACGAGTGTGCAATCTCAACTATCTAACTATGAGAGCTAAATATCTTCAAGTTGTATTTATGTTGATTGGAATGATTGTACAATTTCATTAAAATTTAACAAAAAAAATCCTAATGACTTATTCAATCCGGAAGTGTAAGGAGGGGAAGCAACACTTGGAAGACTAATTTAACATGAAATATACAGATATTTTAGATATAGTAAGCAGTAATATCTTATTCACACATATTGTTATGGCCCGATAATTCACGCATCTAGTAACTTCGGCGTCTAACCATTAGTTAAACGCCTGTATTCTGATTTCCTAAAGCAAGCATAGATTTATGATAAGAATTCGATAATGTTGTCACATGTTTAAAAAAATCCTGTCAGTAGATTGCGTGAGTTACAAGTTTGGTGGATTTTTTATAGAAGAAAGATGACAAACGAGAACGCAGTCCATCTGATAGAAAGTGGATGCTACGACCCATAGACACTTACATTTATTCTTGATTAAGAATCAAAATGCATATATGTCATCACCCCTCAGGACTAAGATAGAATGCCTCGTTACCAGTAAAAAGGTTTCCGGTTCTCTACACGCACCATACGAAACAGTAGCATTAAGCTGATGTTTTATGTAACTATGTTCAAAAATAAATTCTACGCCATTCTCAGAAAAATTATGATTTCATAATTTTCCGAAAACATCTTCCAAATTTTGAGAAATTTAATTTTGCCCCGCAATAGCAGAAAATAAATTAAATTTAAATGTATTGGTGGCTCATTCAGACATGAATAATGTTAGTTCACTTTTGGCCAACCTAAATGTTAAATGTGATTTATTTCAATACTGAAATTCAACTGATGGAATGGGCGCTTAATTAACCTGTCGAGTCAAAGATCGGGCTGCAACATATGTGTATCAGACATCACGTGGAATGTAGATTATAGAAGTAGAAGAGTACAGCAACATTGTTTGTCTCATTTTAACTACTAAGTAGTAGTTTTAACTATTACTTACTATTAAACACTTTTTAACCGATGTGCGAATCACTTAGATAATTTTGCCACTTCCCTGTCATAATATACAGTATATTTAAAAAAATGTCCTTTAATATTATTTTAAAATAAGAGAGTCACTGTCTAAAGTTTCAAAAATCTACAAATGTATTTGGCAAATTTTGGAAAACATTTCTATAAATTACAAAAATTATGGTGGTATGTTTTAATTCATTCAATCATTCATTCATTACAGTTGATGAGAAGTCAACTGATAAACATAATCCTCTTCCATAAATTGCTTCATGGGGGAACATTCATAGTTGTCATGACGTGTTGGCAACGGCAGTTTTAATATAATCATTCTTCCTTATCAGGAAGACTCTGCTGTCCATCTCCTGTTTCTGTTTCCCTCTGTCGCCTCTTACGATAACCATGAGATTATATGGGGTGGAGTCTCTTCGGTCCCACACTAGGCGGCAAAGAGAATGTAAATTTAGTTTAATAAATTTTTCCTAGATACACACACATCTTGTATATTACACGTTTCCCTGTATCCTTTATTAGCTAAGCCCATGTTTTAACTTCTTCCTCTTTAACCAGTACACAGGTGAAGCCTTATTACCAAGCTTGTGGGACCGATTGGCGATTTCAGTTATTTCTGGCCTTTTCCATAGTTACCTTTAGTAACACTCACGGGACGAAATGGAACAATGGATTTCTTTATGCCATACCACCATTGCCCATGTAAACATTTTTTAAATAATTACTCGTTAACTTACGATACTGATCGTAATAATTACCTAAGTTTCTTATGCAGCTGTCATGTTTTTTCTATATCTATTATATAAAAATTAATGTTCGTTTGTTCGTATCTTATGTAAAACCATAACAGTCATTAGATTGCGGTACAACTTTGTTAACTTATTGCTTGCACTTGCGGGAATGTTATAGGCATAGTACAATTAACTTACTAGTAGGTGGCGCGCGTGTCGTACCGACAAATTTATTTGAAAGTCATAGTATGTCATTCAATTTCAATGAACGTATCATCATTCCTAATTAAACAATATACCTCTTCCAAATTTAAAACGATATTTTTTACAAACTGTTTCTTCTGCCGCGGCAACGCGCCGGGTACCAGCTAGTTTATCAGATATATAATTTACTCGTACAAAGATATATTAATTGTGATTTTGACACATCTGTTAACATTGAATATAATTTAATTTTAGTTATTTCACTAACTCGATCAAATCGTGGAATTTTCTGGACTATATAATCGTTATAATAAGTGTTTCCTACACAACATAATATGATATCTACAAAGTCGCAGAAATTTATTCCGTGTTTATATTTTTTTTAGAAAAGATGAAAAATGCTTGCTTTCGATATCTGTTTTACGATACCTGTTTGAAAATGGTCTATCTATAAAAGTAAATTTCAGTAGGCATGTAAAATAAATGCTTTGAATTTTTAACTACGGCATTAATATTAGGTCCGTTATCTACATACTTATCTATGTACTATAATTCATTAATTCTGCTCTGTCCGAGCATAGAATATACAACACCACACATAAAAATACACATGCATGTGAACTTTCAATAAAAACTCACAATTTGACCACAATAACACTTAAAGTTAATAATTTATATAACTTGTTATAATTCAAATTATAAATAAAATCTCGTAAAAAGTAAAACAATAAAACTCAATTGATTTTAACAGTTATAGCTACATAATATGTAGAAATGCTGTGAACAGATAAATTAAAATTTTTCACTTCTCATTAACATTATATCGAGTTCAAAAAAATTGTTCATAATAACAAAGACTTTAAGACTAAAAAGACGCGACAAAAATAATTTTTTTGCAAGTTAACGCCTAAAGTTGCGTGTGGTGTTTGTTTTGTGGTGGTAAGGTGGCGGTGTTGATGTAATAAACATTATGAACAAGAGAGAGAGAGAGAGAGAGAGAGAGAGAGAGAGAGAGAGAGAGAGAGAGTAAATTAAGCCCTAAATTGGACATGGTTATGAAAAAACGATCCAACCCGAGTTAGTGTCAAAAATGTTGACTTGAAAAATAATGTTTGTGGTCTATACTATTATGTGATGTAACAATTTTAGCAAACGTAACACAAATAAGAAGAAAAATTACAAACAGACAGAAACCATACCGATAATTAGAGTTTATGATATTTGAAGTATGGATACTTCAAATTAACTTATTGCGGGTTGGATCCTTTTTGCATAAATACGTCCAATTAAGCTCTTGGCAAAGGAAAATGCATGATTCTAATTAATTAAACTAGTTGTATTCATAATTGGACCGTGTTGTGCAGAAATGATCCAACATTTTGTTGCAAAATTATGTATATAATTTTAAAGAAAATTGAATGTAGGTTATGACTGTGGAGCACTTGTTATGTTTCAGAAGTCTTGGAAATAAACTGAAAAAGAGCATTATTATTGTAAAAAATTAAATAAATAAAGTAATAAAGTAAGTAAATTTTTGTAAAAGCTTTTATAAATATTATTAGTTAATATTCTTTTAGAAAAATAATTTATTGTTATTGAAATTTTAATAACTCTCTCGTAATAAATATATCGTTTATGTTCATCAAAAGAAAAAGGAGTTATTATAAATAGGTACTAAAATTATTTAAAAAGCCTAATTAAAATATAAATTTTATTACGATAGTGTGATGATATTGTGATGCCAAAAATTAGTAATAAAATGCAAGTATAACGCAAGAGACCCGTTTTATAATTGATTGAATTTAAGAACGAATTGCTGCCGTTAAAAAAAATTAATAAAAACATTATTTAATAAGTGAAGTTAAGTAATTAATAAAGTTTAAATCAAATCAGAATTTAAAGAGAAATTCTTTGCAGAATTAAGCTAAAATCGCTTTTGGGGATTGAAATATAACAAAACGGATAACGGAGGTTTATAGTACGCGAGTAATCAGTTTTTAATTCCCGGCGGCAACACTGAAATTGTTAATTACATAATTACTACTGATTTAGAACATACCCGTCGGCGACGGAATGTCTGAGTGACTAAAACGTAAACTAAACTATAAAATGAGAGGAGGCCTGTACTCCACAGTAATATTATATAATATAACAAGGATGATAATTTTTTCAGTGTTCATTGGCAGAAATTATTCAACAATTTTATAATAATGTACATAGATATTAATACGAGCAGAGAACATTTTGCACCTTTTTTTTATAGGATAAGGGTGACAAACGAGCACACAGTCCACCTGATGGTAAGTGGTTGCTGCGGCCCATAGACATCTACATCTATCCTCTATTACAAATCAAAATGTAGATGCGTTGTCACCCGTGAGGACTAAGATGGAATGCCTCATTTCCAGTAAAAAGGGCCTCTTTATTTTGTGCTAAAAATACATAAAATAAAATAAAATATTAATCGTTTACGTTCATACTACCAATGTTAAACATATATAATATGGTTCGTTCCTTCTACTCGCTAATAGAGTGAGGGCGCTCGCACTATTCCACGCTAGTAAGTCCATTGACGCGCGACGTCAGCAGCGCTGACGAGCGAGAGCAACGTGCGAGAGAGGAATTCAGTCGTAAGTCTTAACTCTGTCGCTTGTTTACGTTTATACGGCCAATGTCAAACACAAAATCGTCTCTGGTCAAACAGTCACACAGAGTAGATTGTCGCCAAAGAATTTTAAAATGTTGTCAACAAATAATTACTACTTGTGTTTGTGTGATTTAATATGATCCTTTTTTAATAATCCGACTTAATATATTAACGTCAATGCAATAAAGCGTTTATTTTGTATTTTGTATAACATATCTGTGATTAAATGTGTTGTTGAAAGTGAAATACCGCTTGCTTAATGTATAAACCCTAACATTAGATGTACTACGGTCGAATTTCGGCCGCTAGGCGACCAATATTATTCATAGAACGGTATTAAGAACTAAGATTTAATTGGATGACTAGCAATGTGATGAATCGTCAATAAGAAAGCAAATAATATAGGGAAAAAACATATTGTCTTTGATATTATGAACAAACTCTTTTTTTTTTAAATATATAAAAGTAATGTTGTTTGTTAAACTATGGACATAAAACAATACATTATATACGTACGTTCGAAGCTTTCCTATTATACGTCTAGGGTTTGGGTATTTATGTTAATACGAAATTTCAAATTAATAAATAAAATGCGTTAAATTTTAAAATACAAAAATTAAAACTATTAAAAACGTTAACATTTTTTTTGAAAAATATTTAATTATAAAATATATTTTGATAAATGGTTTTGATATACCAATTCATTCAAAGGCTTGCAATTTTAAATACCAATGATTTATTCTAACTCGCTTCTTTCCATGTACAACGCTCTCAACTTATCGCCTCAGCTTTAACTTCAGTAAGATAATCTTCAAGTTCCGTTTTATTTTCACTTTAGACTTTTTCTTAACGTCAGGAGGCTTGCTGGTACTGAAATATAAATTTTGTTAAAATATTATTAATCTTATTGCATTTATTAATTGAATATTATAAGGTTTTGTCTGAAGTCAGTCATAAAAAAAAATTGTTCACGAAGTTTTAAGTTACAAGAAAGGAATGTTGGATAAGATAGACTGTAAGTTCATTTGACAGTTTGTTATAAATAAAAAAAAAACCAATGCAAAGTGTAATCTTACTATTAATTAATACTATTAATTTAAAAGTAGTACTTTGGCTGTTTGTACTTCATCGAGATTGAATAGCTGAAAGGATTCTAAAAAAATGCGCATAGAAGTCGCCACGTTTGAGTGAATTAGCGATGGTACAACTGCAAGGTATAGACTCTAGGAGGATCTGGCCTTTTCTGTAGTCGGCTATTATAACTTCTCCTGGGCGTCGTCGCTGGGGTGCGTGAGGTAGCGCAGGCAGGTGTACTCACGCGGCGGGCTGCAGGCTCGGTTACTGCGGTGCGTGAGGTAGCGCAGGCAGGTGTACTCACGCGGCTGCAGGCTCGGTCACTGCGGTGCGTGAGGTAGCGCAGGCAGGTGTACTCACGCGGCTGCAGGCTCGGTCACTGCGGTGCGTGAGGTAGCGCAGGCAGGTGTACTCACGCGGCTGCAGGGTCGGTCACTGCGGTGCGTGAGGTAGCGCAGGCAGGTGTACTCACGCGGCGGGCTGCAGGCTCGGTCACTGCGGTGCGTGAGGTAGCGCAGGCAGGTGTACTCACGCGGCTGCAGGCTCGGTCACTGCGGTGCGTGAGGTAGCGCAGGCAGGTGTACTCACGCGGCGGGCTGCAGGCTCGGTCACTGCGGTGCGTGAGGTAGCGCAGGCAGGTGTACTCACGCGGCGGGCTGCAGGCTCGGTCACTGCGGTGCGTGAGGTAGTGCAGGCAGGTGTACTCACGCGGCGGGCTGCAGGCTCGGTCACTGCGGTGCGTGAGGTAGCGCAGGCAGGTGTACTCACGCGGCGGGCTGCAGGCTCGGTCACTGCGGTGCGTGAGGTAGTGCAGGCAGGTGTACTCACGCGGCGGGCTGCAGGCTTGGTCACTGCGGTGCGTGAGGAAGCGCAGGCAGGTGTACTCACGCGGCGGGCTGCAGGCTCGGTCACTGCGGTGCGTGAGGTAGCGCAGGCAGGTGTACTCACGCGGCGGGCTGCAGGCTCGGTCACTGCGGTGCGTGAGGTAGCGCAGGCAGGTGTACTCACGCGGCGGGCTGCAGGCTCGGTCACTGCGGTGCGTGAGGTAGCGCAGGCAGGTGTACTCACGCGGCGGGCTGCAGGCTCGGTCACTGCCAGCGCGCGTCGTCGCTGGGGTGCGTGAGGTAGCGCAGGCAGGTGAACTCACGCGGCGGGCTGCAGGCTTGGTCACTGCGGTGCGTGAGGTAGCGCAGGCAGGTGTACTCACGCGGCGGGCTGCAGGCTCGGTCACTGCCAGCGCGCGTCGTCGCTGGGGTGCGTGAGATAGCGCAGGCAGGTGTACTCACGCGGCGGGCTGCAGGCTTGGTCACTGCGGTGCGTGAGGTAGCGCAGGCAGGTGTACTCACGCGGCGGGCTGCAGGCTTGGTCACTGCGGTGCGTGAGGTAGCGCAGGCAGGTGTACTCACGCGGCGGGCTGCAGGCTTGGTCACTGCGGTGCGTGAGGTAGCGCAGGCAGGTATACTCACGCGGCTGCAGGCTCGGTCACTGCGGTGCGTGAGGTAGCGCAGGCAGGTGTACTCACGCGGCGGGCTGCAGGCTCGGTCACTGCGGTGCGTGAGGTAGCGCAGACAGGTGTACTCACGCGGCTGCAGGCTCGGTCACTGCGGTGCGTGAGGTAGCGCAGGCAGGTATACTCACGCGGCGGGCTGCAGGCTCGGTCACTGCGGTGCGTGAGGTAGCGCAGGCAGGTGTACTCACGCGGCTGCAGGCTCGGTCACTGCGGTGCGTGAGGTAGCGCAGGCAGGTGTACTCACGCGGCGGGCTGCAGGCTCGGTCACTGCGGTGCGTGAGGTAGCGCAGGCAGGTGTACTCACGCGGCTGCAGGCTCGGTCACTGCGGTGCGTGAGGTAGCGCAGGCAGGTGTACTCACGCGGCTGCAGGCTCGGTCACTGCGGTGCGTGAGGTAGCGCAGGCAGGTGTACTCACGCGGCGGGCTGCAGGCTCGGTCACTGCCAGCGCGCGTCGTCGCTGGGGTGCGTGAGATAGCGCAGGCAGGTGTACTCACGCGGCGGGCTGCAGGCTTGGTCACTGCGGTGCGTGAGGTAGCGTAGGCAGGTGTACTCACGCGGCGGGCTGCAGGCTCGGTCACTGCGGTGCGTGAGGTAGCGCAGGCAGGTGTACTCACGCGGCGGGCTGCAGGCTTGGTCACTGCGGTGCGTGAGGTAGCGCAGGCAGGTGTACTCACGCGGCGGGCTGCAGGCTTGGTCACTGCGGTGCGTGAGGTAGTGCAGGCAGGTGTACTCACGCGGCGGGCTGCAGGCTCGGTCACTGCCAGCGCGCGTCGTCGCTGGGGTGCGTGAGGTAGCGCAGGCAGGTGTACTCACGCGGCGGGCTGCAGGCTTGGTCACTGCGGTGCGTGAGGTAGCGCAGGCAGGTGTACTCACGCGGCGGGCTGCAGGCTCGGTCACTGCGGTGCGTGAGGTAGCGCAGGCAGGTGTACTCACGCGGTGGGCTGCAGGCTTGGTCACTGCGGTGCGTGAGGTAGCGCAGGCAGGTGTACTCACGCGGCGGGCTGCAGGCTCAGTCACTGCGGTGCGTGAGGTAGCGCAGGCAGGTGTACTCACGCGGCGGGGTGCAGGCTCGGTCACTGCGGTGCGTGAGGTAGCGCAGGCAGGTGTACTCACGCGGCGGGCTGCAGGCTCAGTCACTGCGGTGCGTGAGGTAGCGCAGGCAGGTGTACTCACGCGGCGGGCTGCAGGCTCAGTCACTGCGGTGCGTGAGGTAGCGCAGGCAGGTGTACTCACGCGGCGGGCTGCAGGCTTGGTCACTGCGGTGCGTGAGGTAGCGCAGGCAGGTGTACTCACGCGGCGGGCTGCAGGCTCAGTCACTGCGGTGCGTGAGGTAGCGCAGGCAGGTGTACTCACGCGGCTGCAGGCTTGGTCACTGCGGTGCGTGAGGTAGCGCAGGCAGGTATACTCACGCGGCGGGCTGCAGGCTCGGTCACTGCGGTGCGTGAGGTAGCGCAGGCAGGTGTACTCACGCGGCTGCAGGCTCGGTCACTGCGGTGCGTGAGGTAGCGCAGGCAGGTGTACTCACGCGGCGGGCTGCAGGCTCGGTCACTGCGGTGCGTGAGGTAGCGCAGGCAGGTGTACTCACGCGGCTGCAGGCTCGGTCACTGCGGTGCGTGAGGTAGCGCAGGCAGGTGTACTCACGCGGCTGCAGGCTCGGTCACTGCGGTGCGTGAGGTAGCGCAGGCAGGTGTACTCACGCGGCGGGCTGCAGGCTCGGTCACTGCGGTGCGTGAGGTAGCGCAGGCAGGTGTACTCACGCGGCGGGCTGCAGGCTCGGTCACTGCGGTGCGTGAGGTAGTGCAGGCAGGTGTACTCACGCGGCGGGCTGCAGGCTTGGTCACTGCGGTGCGTGAGGTAGCGCAGGCAGGTGTACTCACGCGGCGGGCTGCAGGCTCGGTCACTGCGGTGCGTGAGGTAGCGCAGGCAGGTGTACTCACGCGGCGGGCTGCAGGCTCGGTCACTGCGGTGCGTGAGGTAGCGCAGGCAGGTGTACTCACGCGGCGGGCTGCAGGCTCGGTCACTGCCAGCGCGCGTCGTCGCTGGGGTGCGTGAGGTAGCGCAGGCAGGTGAACTCACGCGGCGGGCTGCAGGCTTGGTCACTGCGGTGCGTGAGGTAGCGCAGGCAGGTGTACTCACGCGGCGGGCTGCAGGCTCGGTCACTGCCAGCGCGCGTCGTCGCTGGGGTGCGTGAGATAGCGCAGGCAGGTGTACTCACGCGGCGGGCTGCAGGCTTGGTCACTGCGGTGCGTGAGGTAGCGCAGGCAGGTGTACTCACGCGGCGGGCTGCAGGCTCGGTCACTGCCAGCGCGCGTCGTCGCTGGGGTGCGTGAGGTAGCGCAGGCAGGTGTACTCACGCGGCGGGCTGCAGGCTTGGTCACTGCGGTGCGTGAAGTAGCGCAGGCAGGTGTACTCACGCGGCGGGCTGCAGGCTCGGTCACTGCGGTGCGTGAGGTAGCGCAGGCAGGTGTACTCACGCGGCGGGCTGCAGGCTCGGTCACTGCCAGCGCGCGTCGTCGCTGGGGTGCGTGAGGTAGCGCAGGCAGGTGTACTCACGCGGCGGGCTGCAGGCTTGGTCACTGCGGTGCGTGAGGTAGCGTAGGCAGGTGTACTCACGCGGCGGGCTGCAGGCTCGGTCACTGCGGTGCGTGAGGTAGCGCAGGCAGGTGTACTCACGCGGCGGGCTGCAGGCTTGGTCACTGCGGTGCGTGAGGTAGCGCAGGCAGGTGTACTCACGCGGCGGGCTGCAGGCTTGGTCACTGCGGTGCGTGAGGTAGTGCAGGCAGGTGTACTCACGCGGCGGGCTGCAGGCTCGGTCACTGCCAGCGCGCGTCGTCGCTGGGGTGCGTGAGGTAGCGCAGGCAGGTGTACTCACGCGGCGGGCTGCAGGCTTGGTCACTGCGGTGCGTGAGGTAGCGCAGGCAGGTGTACTCACGCGGCGGGCTGCAGGCTCGGTCACTGCGGTGCGTGAGGTAGCGCAGGCAGGTGTACTCACGCGGTGGGCTGCAGGCTTGGTCACTGCGGTGCGTGAGGTAGCGCAGGCAGGTGTACTCACGCGGCGGGCTGCAGGCTCAGTCACTGCGGTGCGTGAGGTAGCGCAGGCAGGTGTACTCACGCGGCGGGGTGCAGGCTCGGTCACTGCGGTGCGTGAGGTAGCGCAGGCAGGTGTACTCACGCGGCGGGCTGCAGGCTCAGTCACTGCGGTGCGTGAGGTAGCGCAGGCAGGTGTACTCACGCGGCGGGCTGCAGGCTCAGTCACTGCGGTGCGTGAGGTAGCGCAGGCAGGTGTACTCACGCGGCGGGCTGCAGGCTCAGTCACTGCGGTGCGTGAGGTAGCGCAGGCAGGTGTACTCACGCGGCGGGCTGCAGGCTTGGTCACTGCGGTGCGTGAGGTAGCGCAGGCAGGTGTACTCACGCGGCGGGCTGCAGGCTCAGTCACTGCGGTGCGTGAGGTAGCGCAGGCAGGTGTACTCACGCGGCGGGCTGCAGGCTCAGTCACTGCGGTGCGTGAGGTAGCGCAGGCAGGTGTACTCACGCGGCGGGCTGCAGGCTCGGTCACTGCCAGCGCGAATCGTCGCTGGGGTGCGTGAGGTAGCGCAGGCAGGTGTACTCACGCGGCGGGCTGCAGGCTTGGTCACTGCGGTGCGTGAGGTAGCGCAGGCAAGTGTACTCACGCGGCGGGCTGCAGGCTTGGTCACTGCGGTGCGTGAGGTAGCGCAGGCAGGTGTACTCACGCGGCGGGCTGCAGGCTTGGTCACTGCGGTGCGTGAGGTAGCGCAGGCAGGTGTACTCACGCGGCGGGCTGCAGGCTTGGTCACTGCGGTGCGTGAGGTAGCGCAGGCAGGTGTACTCACGCGGCGGGCTGCAGGCTCAGTCACTGCGGTGCGTGAGGTAGCGTAGGCAGGTGTACTCACGCGGCGGGCTGCAGGCTCGGTCACTGCCAGCGCGAATCGTCGCTGGGGTGCGTGAGGTAGCGCAGGCAGGTGTACTCACGCGGCGGGCTGCAGGCTTGGTCACTGCGGTGCGTGAGGTAGCGCAGGCAGGTGTACTCACGCGGCGGGCTGCAGGCTCAGTCACTGCGGTGCGTGAGGTAGCGCAGGCAGGTGTACTCACGCGGCGGGCTGCAGGCTCGGTCACTGCCAGCGCGAATCGTCGCTGGGGTGCGTGAGGTAGCGCGCGGCCACCGTCTGCTCGAGCGCGCGCAGGTCGCGCCACGCCTCGCGCGTCTGCAGCCACGCGTGCGCCGCGCACTTGTCCACCGACAGCCGCTTGCGCTGCTTCACTTGCAGCAGGTTGTTGATCAGGTCGATCGCTGCGGTGAGACACATGTTCGCTAAGTGTTGATACTTTATCGAGTTAGAGCTTTATTGATTATCTATTTAGTGGACCACACTTTCAGAGAATATCAACTTCAAAGAACGGCATAACAGTTCAGTATCAAAAGTCCACCGCACATAGGACTCCCCCATAGATGGCTTCATAGGCGAATATTTAACATAGTTGTCACGTTTAGCAGGCAAGTTAACAGCGTCAATTTAATAATTTGTTATGTTATTTAAAAGACGCAAAAGCAGTAATAAACTGCTATTTAAGCTATATTCTGAAAGAGCGCAGATCTTCCCCGGTCGAGTAGAAGCATTCGTGCTACAATCATAATATAGCTGCAGCTCTAGCATGTAAAAGATTAGTAAGTACAAGGGGAGATCAAAAAGTAGGCCTTCTCCAAGATATGCCACAAAGCACAGTCCTGAGCAAACTGCGTCCATCGACTTCCTGCATGTCTTACCACGTCGTCATGCTACTAGTGGGGGGTCGCCCTACACTTCGTCTACGAGGCTGCCACTCGAGAACCTTATTTCCTCATCGGTAGTTGGTTCTTCAAGCTATATGGCCGGCTTATTGCCACTTCAGCTTACTAATCCGTTGGGCTATGTCGGTTAGTCTGGTTCTACTGCAGATATCCTTATTTCTAAGTTTATCACTCAGAGAAACCTCGAGCATAGCCCTCTCCATAGCTCGCTGAACGATAATGAGCTTCCTCGGCCAGCAGCGAAGGAGCACGTCTCAGATCCATAAGTCATCACTGGCAACATGCACTGGCTGTACACTCTCGTCTTCAAATTTTGAGGTATAACTGACGAGAAAATTTGTAGTAATTTCCCGAACGCTGCCCAGGCGAGTTGAATGCGTCCATTGACCTCGCGGTCGAAGTTGGACTTACCTAGTTGGATTATTTGTCCCAGGTAAACATACTCGTCAACAACTTCGAGCTTGGTGCTCCCAACTACTACCGGCATAGGTGTGACATTGACATAACACATGATCTTTGTTTTGTTCATGTTCATCTTAAGACCTATCCGTTGGGAGGCACAATTGATGTCATTGAGCATAGTGCTTAGGTCCTCCAGCAATTCTGCCATAAGGACTATATTGCCGTCAAATCGAAGGTGAATGATGTACTCGCCAATGATATTAATACTGTATCCTTTCCAATCCAGTAGCTTGAAAACGTCTTCCAATGCAGCGGTGTAGTTTCGGGGATACAACGTCACCCTGTCTTACATGTCTCTGCAGTTGGATAGGTTTCGTAGTCTAGTTCTATACTCGGTTAGGCATCGTAGCCCTACTGTACAAACATTTCAGCACTTCGATATACCGACAGTCAACTTGGTACCGCTGAAGGGACTGCAGCACCACCCAAATTTCGACGGAATTAAAGGCTTTCTCATAGTTTACATACGCAAGATAAAGTGGCAGATTGTACTCCTCGGTCTTCTCTAAAATTTGCCGAAGGGTATGTATGTGCTAAAGCCTTTTCGGAAATCGGCTTGTTCTGGAGGCTGGAAGTCGTCGAGACTGCGTGCGAGACGATTCGTAATGACTATCGAAAACAGCATGTAGACGCGGCTCAGAAGGGAAATCGGCCTTTAGTTCTTCAAGAGAGCGTTGTCGCCTATCTTGGAGAACAAGATCACCGTACTTCTGCTCCATGCCTTCAGAGTAGTGCCACCATGGAGGACGGAATTAAAGAGCTTCTGCAGGTGTTCAAGTACCGGTTTTCCACCTGCTTTCAGAAGCTCTGCTGTAATTCCATCCTCATCCGGGAACTTGCCGTTTTTAAGGTGCCGGACACCCATTCTAATCTCGCTCAGACTGACGACCGGAATATAATCAGAATATTGTCGGATAAGACTTGCTCTCGGATCGTTATCCACACTTGCGTGTGGCTCTAACGATGATGTGTCCAGCTTTTTTTTTTATAGAATAGGGGGCAAACGAGCATACGGCTCACCTGATGGTAAGTGACTACCGCCGCCCATGAACAACCGCAACACCAGGGGAATTGCAGATGCGTTGCCGGCCTTTTAGAAAGGTGTAAGCTCTTTTCTTGAAGGTTCCTAAGTCGTATCGGTTCGGAAAATTCGCTGGTGGTAATTGATTCCACAAAGAAGTTGTGCGAGGGAGAAAACTTCTTCTAAATCGCACAGTGGTGGACCGCCAATCATCCAGATGGTATGGATGGTAACGCGAGTTTTGTCGCGATGTACGATAGTGAAACTGAGCGGCTGGAATTAGTCCGAACAAGAGCACTCCCCGTGATAGATGCGATAAAATACGCAAAGAGATGCAACATCTCTACGCAGTGCCAGTGTAACGAGCCGATCGGAAAGAACTTGGTCGTCGACGATTCGAATCGCTCTGCGCTGGATGCGGTCAAGTGGAAGGAGCTGGCACTGGTGCTGTCCATAGAATCTCTAAATCTCACTCAAAATCTCAGGTGTCCCGGAAACGATGATGCCACATTCGGTCTTCAGCTTCGACAGTTGGCTCTTTCTGGCAGACAGATCTCTGGCAAAGATTTTGCAGCCCTCGTTCCACTCAATCACTTGTTCAATACGAGATGTATTAAAGTTGCGTAAGTCCTGCCGCATACATTTGGAGATCTGTCTGTTTAGTTGTCTGTATTCTGTCAAATCTACTGAAGAATGCAGTGTCATCTCCCGTCTTACAGCCATGAGATTAAGAGTGTGATCGGAGAGTTTTTGTGTTCTTCTGCGACGGGTTTTTTTATTTTTTTATAGAAGAGGGGACAAACGAGCATGCGGTTCACCTGATGGTAAGTGACTACCGGCGTTCATGAACAACTGCAATACCAGGGGAAATGCCGGCCTTTTAAAAAGCAGTAGGCTCTTTTCTTGAAGGTCCCTAAGTCGTATCGGTCCGGAAAAATCGCTGTTGGTAATAGGTTCCATAAGGAAGTTGTGGGACGAAGAAAATATCATCTAAAACGCACAGTGGTGAACCGCCAATCATCCAGATGGTATGGATAGTATCTCAAGTTTTGTCGCGATGTGCGATGGTGAAATTAAGCGGCTGGAATTAGTCCGAACAATTCCTCAGAGCACTTCCAATGGTACATGCGATAAAATATGCAAAGATATGCAACATCTCTACGCAGTGCCAGTGAGTCAAGCCGATCGGAAAGAACTCGGTTGTCGAGGATTCGAACCGCTCTGCGCTGGATGCAGTCAAGTAGAAGGAGCTGGCACTGGGGAGCCCCTGCCCAGAGATGGGAACAGTATTCCATGTGAGGCCAAACCTGTATCTTGTAAAGTTGCAGGCGGTGTGCTGGCATGAACTACTGTCCCGCTCTGCTGAGCACGCCAAGCTTTTTAAAGGCCAATTTGGCCTTCTCTTCCAAGCGACCACAAAACTGCACGTCACTCGATATGTCGACGCCAAGCATTCCGATACTGGCTAAGGCAACAAGGGAATACCTTGAAACTGAAGAGATACGACAAAGGGGTTCCTTTTAGCGGTAAGCGAGCAAAATTTGTATCTTCTGAGGATTAAACTGGACTAGATTTAGTCACCCCCAAGCCGAGACTTTGTTCAACAAATCTGGACTTCAGATACAAGCTTGTTTCGGTACTCGGCGACGTTTTCCCGAAATATATTGGCACAGCCGGTGTATAGAGCATAATCAGTGGTGTCATCTACATAGCAATGTATGTTACCGGTTTGCAACATATCATTGCAGAAGAAACAGCGTTGGTGACAGCACGTAGCCCTGTGGAACACCAGCGTTAATAGGCTTGTAATCGGAGCACGCACCGTCTACTACGACCTTGATGCTCCGATCAGCCAGGAAACTGGTCATCCAATTGCACAATTTCTTGGGAAGTCCATAGGAAGGAAGCTTCGAAAATAGCGCTTTGTGCCAGACCCGATCGAAGGCCTTCGCTATGTCCAAACTAACGGCCAATACCTCCCCCTTGGACTCGATTGCCTGCGCCCATCCCATCTATGTGTTAGGTAGACAAGAGGATCACCAGCTGAGCGACCCGGACGGAAACCGTACTGGCAGTCACTAATCAGCTGGTGCTTCTCAAGGTACCGCATGAGCTGGCAGTTAATAATGGACTCCATTATTTTCGAGAACAAGAAGATGATGGCGATAGGCCTGTAATTGGACGGATCAGAGCGGTTACCTTTGTTAGGGATCGGGTGCACGAAAGCTGTCTTCCATGAATTCTGGACAACGCTTAGGGAGTAGGAGTACCGAAAAAGGCGTGCCGGTGCCAACTCTGGAGCGCACGTCTCCAGCACAATTGGCGGGATTCCGTCAGGCCCACTCGACCTGTGGATGTCCAGGGAGAAGAGTGCTGTGCGTACTGAGCACTCTATGAACTCTCACATCAGGCATAGAGCACTCACACTGCGGGATGGTCGGCGGTGTCTTCCCCCCGTCATCAAGAATCGAGTTGGACGCAAAAAGGGAGCCTAAAAGTTCGGCTTACTCTTTTGCGGCTTGGGCCAGCGAGTCATTCTCCCTGTGCAGAGATAGTAGTAATGGCTTACAGAAATTCTCTTAGACAGCTTTGCCGAGAGACCAGAATGCACGGGTTCCCGAAGGAAGGCGAACTAGTTTCTCGCCAATTCTGCTTATGTGCTCTGACTTTGCCTTGGTAATAACTCTTTTGAAGGACCTGGAGGCGAAGTTATACTTCTTTTTAAGCATGCTGGTGTTTACATTCTGAGCCGCCGAAGCCTCAGCCCAGGCTTGATAACACTCCTGCTTACTGCGTAATGCAGTCTAACAGGAGCGACCAAACCAAGGCTGAGATCTGCCACCGATGGGTACCACAGATGATGGAATAATTAGTTCCATTCCCTGTAGCACCACATCGGCGTCAGAGTCTGCAACAGCGCTGGGATCATCCGGCGAGAAGCAAACCCGCCCCCATGGGTAGGATGCAAAGAAAGACCGCATTCCGTCCCAATCCGCCGACCTGTAATACCAAACACGGCGGCAACCTGCAGAACGCAACCGCGACGGGAGCGTGAGTGGCACCACACTCCGCATCAGACAATGGTCCGCAGAGCCGAGAGGGGCATCGACGGAAACCTAATATCCGTCCGGATGAGAGGTCAGCAGAAGGCCCAACAGGGAAGGTGTCGGATCCTCCACATCTGGAATCCGCGTAGGCGAAGTAACCAGTTATGTCAGACCATATGCCAAGGCAAAGTCATAAACAGATCTCCCCGATTGATCGGTTAAACGTGAACCGAGCCATTCACCGTGGTGGGCGTTAAAATCGCCAAGTATCACGATCTCTACGGATGGGATCTGTTGTAGCAAGAAATCTGTAGTCATTTGGACGTGGTCGATGATTGCGTGGTGGATTCTCCATTACCAGGGGTGCTGGTACCCTCCTCGGTATTCCTTTCCTTTTAAATTCCGCTACCATGTTATGGGAGGATGGGGGGTGGGGGTTCCGGCCACCTGCACTAACCAAGCGAAACGCAGAAGCATAGCTTCTACTTTACGTTAGTTTTAGCGCCGACCACATAGACAGTTTTTTTTTTTATAGGATAAGGGTGACAAACGAGCACACAGTCCACCTGATGATAAGTGGTTGCTGCGGCCCATAGACATCTACATCTATCCTCTGTTACAAATCAAAATGCAGATGCGTTGTCACCCGTGAGGACTAAGATGGAATGCCTCATTTCCAGTAAAAAGGGCCTCCGGCCACCTGCACTCACCAAGCGAAACGCAGAGGTAAACCTCTACTTCACGCTGGTTTTCTGTGAGGTCGTGGTACCACCCCGGTTCGAGCCGGCCCATCCGTGCGACAGCAAAAGCTGCCGCGTGGCTCTACCACTGTTGACGTGGCTCTACCACACTTTCCACGAGCTTGTCATTCAATGCAATTTTTGTCACTGCATTGCAATCTTCTAGACACTAAAAACAGTTTTGTAATTCGAGCTGAAAGGTTTCGGGACTTTGGATTAGAGCACGAGGGAGACGAAGCGTGGACTTCATTAAACGACACCTCTCCAACTTAACGTTTAGGTTCAGTGTGCCTCTAACCATTCGGTGATCGCTACCAGTTTTTACCCTCGCGATCACCGAGACATAACTGAACAGTTGTCGTCTAGTCGTCATAATGAAGCCAATCTCATTTTTGTCGAACCGTTGGGACTCAACCAGGTCCACTTCCTGTGGGCCGATTTTGGAAGAAAGACTTCATCATAAAGAGTCCCTCTTCCTACATGAAGTCGGCCAGCTGCTGGCCTCTTAGGTTCCGTTGCCCTATTCCAAATTTCCCTACCCTCAGCTCCTCTTCTCTCTTGTGACTAGTTTTGCGTTGCAGTCTCCCATCAACAACGTAAGGTGTGTTTTGGAGGAATGTATGGCTCTAGATATATCCTCATACATATCCTTCACCTCCTCATCGGGATGTGCCAAGGTTGGTGTGTAAACCTATATGACCTTCAGCGAATACCGTTTGGTGATTCTGAGTATAAGGTACGCAACCCTCGTCGATACACTCCCAATCTTTACAACGTTGTTAACGAGAGACTTGTGGACGATTAATTTGAAACCTCCTTGGGACAGATGGTCGCCCTCCCGGTGATAGAACAAGTTGCCGGATTCGAGAATTACCGTGTCCTCCCCCTCTCTTCGGATCTCAGATAATTCTGTAATATTCCAGCGCAACTTGTCTATCTCTTCTTCCAGCTCCAGGATCTTCTCGTCAGTTCTCAGGGTGCGTTCGTTATAAATTGCCAGGTCGAGTTGTCGTAGATGGCAATCGAACCACCACCGGACATTCTTAGCGCCCCGTGCTCCGCCGTTACCATGGTCACCACAGTAGTCAGTAATAGCGGGGCCCCCGGGGACTGGGGGCCGTCTCTTCGTAACTTTCATCATTGGGGTATATTGCCATAGTTGCCACGCTTGGCGAGCGAGTTGGCAACTGCAGTTTTTTTATTGCTATTTTACTCAGTTTACCTCTGTCGCCATTTACGACACTCACGGGAAGATATGGGGTAGTAGATATTCTTACCCGCCACTACACGGGATATAATTTTTCTAGTAGCGTAACGTAATACTGTTATATGATATTGACACCTTTTTCTTTATAATCGATCAATAAAATCCCCCGTGAATCCCGAAACACTGAAGCCATAGTCTATCCAGTCGATTGTGACACCTTGAACTTCTTAGGCGGTGCTGCGCCTTTTTATGCCAATGCTCCTGCTTTGACTCAGATTCATAGTGATGAACCCAAGTTTCATCCTCAGTCGCAATTCGGTTCATAATTTCGTTTCTGTTCTCACTACACAGGTCCAAAAACTTACGCAAACACTCGACCCGCTGCTATTTATAAAGCGGTGTAGGTTTTCTAGGCACGCATCTTGCACTGACCTTCGACATGCCAAGATGGTCATGGAGAATGTTTAAAACGGTCTTAGATGTTACTCCAGTTATTTCTGCGATCTGGTTTTTCTTCAGACGAGCATCTTAAAGTACAAGTTTTTTTAAGTTTTCGACAATTTCTGAGAAAACTGCCTCAATCGGTCGGCCTGAGCACTGATCGTCTTCAATTGAGTCTCTGCCTTTATTTTTATTTTCTATTTATAAATGGCATAGCATGGTATTTTTATCATTCATCGTTTTTCCAGGGCAAAAGTTGACATCTAAGTTGACATCATAGCAAACAGTTGACATCTCTTCCAAAATGATATGTGGCGATTTTCCTTGCCAAGTGAGGAACTTAATCACGATATGAAACTTAATTTTCTCCATAGTTGTGTTCACTTCTCGATTAACTTGTTTATCCTGTGATATCTCAAACGTTATTGAACCGATCTGGCTTAAAATTGGTATTTATACAGTATTAAGTCACCAAGTAGTGACAGTTAAAAAAATCTCCCCTCCTTTTTTTTACAGGATATATATATATATATAGGGCGATAAACGAGCACACAGTCCCCCTGATGGTAGGTGGTTGCTGTGGCCCATAGACATCTACATCCATGCTCGATTAAAATTCATAATGCAGATGCGTTGTCACCCGTGAGGACTAGGATAAAATGCCTCTTTTCCACTAAAAATGGTCTCCGGTTCGCTACACTCACCATACGAAACACAGCAATGTTTCGTATGGGTGCGCCACATGGATACTTTTTGGAGTCCAAACTTTTCCTACTATATAAGTAGCGCATAAATTCAATGAAACATACCTTCCGCGGATATTTCGCGCCAAGGCGTTGGTGGGTACATAAAAGCGGCGTTCTGTATTTGTTCGTTGATATCCTCATCTTCATTGAAGGGGAAAGTGCCCGATAGTGACACATACACGATGACACCAACTGACCACATATCCAGCGAACGGTTGTAGCCTTTATTTCGGAGCACTTCGGGGGCTGGTGGCAAATAGATTTTGGATATTAAAATTAAATTATACATAAACATATACAGTAATCAATACTCTTATTTGGTTACAAACTAATCGCTATGGGATCTGAATTAGGACTTTTTAAACAATAAGTAGAAAATTAAGCAAACTCTGTGATTGTATGTGTTTGACTTGATGTTTGCGGGAAGTCTGGCGAATGAATGGAGGAAGAATGGTGCGACTTTGTCTGGTTCGAGACTGTTTTAAGAAAATTTATAAGAAAGATTGACAGCGGTTATGACTTCGAGTGTTGCACTAATGCTTTCATTCTGTCCAGATCAGATTTAGTATTTTATTTTAAAGAATAAGAGTAACGACAATGAGCACATAGACGGTAAGCGGATGCTGTGGCCCATAGACATGTACATCTATCCTCGATTAAGAATCAAAATGCAGGTGACTTGTCTACCCTGAGGACTAAAATGGAATGCGTCGTTTCCAATAAAAAAGGTCTCCGGTTCTCTACACTCACCATGCGAAACACAGCAGCATTAAGCTGCTATTTTACGCTGGTATTCTGTAAGAGCGTAGTCCTACCCCGGTTGAGCCGACCCATTCGTACTACAATAATAATATAAATATAATATAATAATATGGAGTAGATTAATCAAAAATAAAAAATCTAACGTACATCTTTTCCTTGAATAGAAATTTAGTTTTCTTTTCATTATTATTAACCAGTGTTTGACTACTGTACGTGATATACTGGTGTAGCCGAAGATGGCAAAGTGAATTAATTTAGCTTAACAAATTCCTATCCACTCTTGCTTTGAAGATTGCGATCGACTGGAAGGATAGATGCTTGCAAATTATTTCACTCCATTGCTGTACGCATTAATAATGACGACGAGTTTGGTTTGAATGAGCGGTATGTCGACAATAAAGGGAGTGGAAACTGCCTGAGTGTCTGCTTGTCTGATGGTAGAAGGTTAAAATAATATAAAAGAAGAGAGATTATTGAAGAAAAAGAGATTTTTGTTAAGTGATAAAATTGTATAGATGTAATACATCTCAGAATAGAATTAAGGATATATCGTTCAATCTCTTTGACTTATTTTTTTGGCTGATGATACAGATTGAGAGATAGCAAGTGGTTTTATACCGTTACAAGATTTAATAACTATAAACTGTATTTTTTTTGCGATATGACAACACATGTACGAGCTACTAGAACATTTTTATTGTTATCAAGTAAATACATAAGCATTGTAACGAACTGCGTTTTACAAAATGAGGCGAAATTGCAATTGCTTCTATAAAATTAGTATTCACTTAGCACTCAATGGAATCGGTTGCTCATTTTATTCATACTTTAATATCAGTTATCATCTTAAATTATTATTTTAAATACTTAAAGGTGTAGAAAAAACACAGAAACTTGAATCCTGAATCAACTAAGAACTAACTGATTTAAAATAGGTAACTCACCAAGGTAAGCGGGCGTGCCAACAACGGAACGTCGGAATGACTTCTCTCCAATGATTCGCGCGAAGCCAAAATCACACAGCTTCACTTGAGGGAACTCGTCATCGGACGACAACAATACGTTTTCTGGCTTCAGGTCACAGTGGACTATGTTCTTCTCATGTAGATGCTTTAATGCTACTAAAATCTGAAGCAAGAAAAGAATACTGAATTATGTTTTGCTATTTGTAAATGAATTTTATAAATTAAATTTAGGGATGATAAAGAATGTGAAATATTCTTAATTCAACAGACGGATTATTTATTTAAAAAAAGTGAGTAAAACTTTTAAGAATTTACACAGAATAAGATGGCTGAATTGTGTGTGTACGGTTAAATTCGTTTCTTCCGAGTTCATACGAATGAGCGTTCCGAAAACTTCAATCCGTTTTCGTCTAAAGAAGTTACCATTTTAAAAACTATTCTGTTCAAGGTCAAAGGCGTTACAAATTAATTTATACTTTCTACGTTTAAATAACATTTTATAAAATAAAGTTTACAATAAAAATCTGAAAGTATATGCCATGAACTTCTATTAACTTATTTTAACTTCTTATTTTTTACTTAAAAGTAAAAAACGACAGTGGGTATGAACATACCTGTGCCACTAAGAATTTAGTTATTCTCTCAGTAAGTCTTCCCTTATCGTGAGATAGAATCATTTCCAACATGTCTCCCTTTAGTTTCTCCATGACTACGAATATTCTTTCGGGAGTCTCGAACATTCTTTCTAAGTTCACGACGCCCGGATGTGATAAGTTTTGTAGGATCGCTACTTCGTTTTTGAGTTGTGCTTCTTGTTTTGTAGGGAATCGAAGTTTGTCAATGACCTGTTGATAACAAAATAATACATAGTAATAGAGACAGTGTAATGTGGGGACTTTATATATAGGCAAAGAGCTAGAAATTGAGTTGTTCTTAAATAGCAACAATATTCATATTTTATGTATTACTGAACATTGGTTAAAAGCTTATAATTTAATGTTTAACTTCAGTAATCACCAGGTGGTCAGTTCTTTCAATAGAGATACGGTTTTAAGAGGTGGCTTCTTAATATTAGCTAGTAAATTATTATCATGTAAAGAACGTAAAGATATTGTGAGCCTCTCTGTTGAGCGAACTGTAGAAATGGCATGTGTTGAGTTTGAGCACCTCATTGTTGTGAGCGTCTACAGGCCCCCATGTTGTACATATGATACTTTTGAAAACATTATGGAGGAAGTTTTTGCTAAGCTTAATAAACAGAATAAATCTGTTGTAATATGTGGAGACTTTAATATCAATCTCCTAGAAGCTTCCTCCATCAATATTAAATTTAGATCATTGTTTAAATCATATGGTCTTTTTAATTTATTTATAGAGCCAACGCGTATTTCTCAATCTAGTGCAACATGTATAGATAACATTTTTACAAATGTGAAGCCATTGCATAAATGTATAATTCAAAAATTAAGTTCTGATCACTCTGGGCAAGTAGTTTCGTTACCTTATGTTCACAAAAAGCAAGTAAATGAGAAAGTTGTGTCTGTTCCACTAAATGCACGTCGCTTGAAGAAATTTAGAAGTAACATAGTGAAAAAACTTACATCACTTTCATACCAAAATGATTAATTAAGAAAACTGCGGATCTGTGGGGGATTTCCGTTAAAGTTATTGCGTCTATAATAGATACAATCGCGCCTCATTTAGCTATTATTTTTAATACTAGTATCGAATCTGGTAAGTTTCCTGATTTAATGAAGCATAGTAAAGTAATACCTTTATTTAAATCTGGTAGTACATTAGACCCCGCCAATTTTAGACCTATTTCTGTACTACCAACACTTAGTAATATTTTTGAAAAAATTGTTCTTGATCAAATGTTACATTTTTTTAATATAAATAATTTACTTCATAAAAATCAATTTGGTTTCACAAGGGGTCGCTCGACAACTGATGCCGGTGTTGAGCTGATTAAATATATCTTTAATGCATGGGAGAATTCACAGGATGCTTTGGGTATATTTTGTGACCTATCCAAGGCCTTCGAATGTGCTCACCATGAAACATTAATCAGGAAACTTCAACACTACGGTGTAAGAAGTGATGCTCTTATATTAATTATTTCATATTTAAGTAAGAGAACGCAAAAAGTTGTCATTAACAGTATGAGCTCTTCCGGATCGATGGTACAAATGGGCGTGCCTCAAGGCTCAATTCTCGGCCCCTTCCTGTTTCTAGTATACGTTAATGACTTACCTTACATAGTAGGGGATAACCATGATATAGTATTATTTGCAGATGACACTTCTTTAATTTTCAAATTAAGTCGACAATTACTAAAATATGACGAAGTAAATAATGCTATATCTAAATTAGTAAATTGGATCAATGTTAATAATTTGCATTTAAATGGCACTAAAACGAAATGTATGAAATTCATGACTCCAAATGTCAAACAATTAAATACTAATGTAATTTTAAATGGGGAGAAACTGAGTCTTGTAGATACCAGCATTTTTCTTGGAATCACACTAGACGCGAAGCTTCAATGGAACCCCCATACATCAAACATAGCAAGCAGACTTAGTTCTGCAGCATATGCTGTAAAAAAGATTAGAAGTCTTACCAGTGTTGAAACAGCTAGACTAGTTTACTTTAGCTATTTCCATAGCATAATGTCGTATGGTATTTTGCTATGGGGACACGCAGCTGACACTGAAATTATATTTGTTTTACAGAAGAGGACCATAAGAGCAATTTATGATTTAAAGCCGACAAGAGTCGCTGCGACAAAAATTTAAGTAAATTAATATATTAACTTTGGACTCTCAAAACATTTATGATAATGTAATGTACGTACACAAAAATAAAAGTAGTTTTACAAAAATAAGTGATATTCATTCTGTAAATACTAGGAACAGACAGAAGCTAGTAGTACCAGTTACTCGACTCCATCGAGTCAGTAATTCATTCTTGGGGCGATGTATACGCTTTTACAACAAAATTCCAGAAAATATACAAAATTTGACCTGCTCAGAGTTAAAAACTTTATTAAACTAAGTTTGTATAAAAAGGGTTATTATAATATTAAGGAATTTATGGATGATAATAACCCCTGGAAATGAGGTGATCGCTACCAAGCTATTTCTAATTTGTTGTGTTTGTGATGATTGTAAGCTGTAATTTAAAAAAAAAGTTCCGCTGGGTTTCTTGCTGGTTCTTCCCAGGACAGAGGTTTTTTCCGAACCAGTGGTAATCAAACAAAAGAGCGACTTTCAATAAGTATTATTTATAATCTATATTGAATAAAAAGTTTCTGTTTCTGTTTCTGTTTCTATACGTTATGTTGGTATTCGAATATTACCCGAAAAGGTGTATAGTTTTGTAAAGCTTTACTTAAAATTATACCCGATAAAATTTCAAGTAAACAAACTTAAATCAAAGATAGTGAAATGTTACGAAAATATGAACAGAAGTAGCAAAGCTTCTGCTTTGACGTTGGCTGGGCAATAGAGCTGAGTAAAAGAGACGAAAACACATGTGTACTCGTTCGTGTACGTGTACGCAACACGTACACGAACGAGTATACATGTACATGCACGTGCATACACGTACACGTACGTGCACACACATACACGCAAGTACACATACGTACACGCACGTGCCCACACACACACACACACACACACACACACACGTAAGTACACACACGTACACGCACGTGCACAAACGTACACCATGCCGTGACAAGCGAGCAAACAGTCCATCTGATGGTAAGTGGTTGCTATGGCCCATAGACATCTACATCTATCCTCGTTTGCGAATCAAAATGCAGATGCGTTGTCAGCCGTGATAACCAAGATGGAATGCCTTTTTTCCAGTAAAGAGGGTATTCGGATCTCTACCCTCACACCCTACGAAACACAGCAGCGTTAAGCTGCTATTTTACGCTGGTATTCTGTGAGAGCGTGGTCCGTCCCCGGTCGAGCCGACCCATTCGTGCAACAACTATGCAATTAATATAGCTGCAGTATGCAGCGTGGTAGAGCCACGTAAGAATATATTAGAAGATAATACATTTTTATATAATTTTTTTTAAGGATATATACATATCTAAGTGTCAGATCAGCATAACTAATTTAATTTTACTTTTGTTTTAAAATTCACTTGTTAGGGGATTTTTTAATTACGAGTACTAAGGAAAGCAAATCCCTGGGGCGTACAACTGTAATAGTGAAGGAGTTTGAGAGAAAACCAGCACTTAGAGTAAATTTGCAGCACGGGATTGTTATGAGACCGAAGATTACAATTATGGGAAGAAACCAGGTGTTGAAACTTACATTTCAATTACTCTTGGGTCAATGGATCGTTAAGGATTGT
Source organism: Parnassius mnemosyne (assembly GCA_963668995.1). Taxonomy (NCBI): domain Eukaryota; kingdom Metazoa; phylum Arthropoda; class Insecta; order Lepidoptera; family Papilionidae; genus Parnassius; species Parnassius mnemosyne. The sequence goes on along the minus strand of CAVLGL010000057.1, from coordinate 43,392,689 downwards.
GAAATGCGTGAAAATAATTCCTTTGTTGTGGGATAATCAACCATTTAAGATGATAGTGAGTTGACATTATTTTAAGGAATTGATCCGTTAAATAACATCGCAGACTGTGTGTATTATAGACGTATGGTAGTGTCGTATGAGAATCTTTTATTTTATTCCATGTGTGTTATAGGAGGCGTCTATGCGAAAGAAAATAGCGTTTGAAAGATGGCGGTAAATCATATAACACCACATGTTAGGATTTTTTATAGGATCCGTGACAAAGAAGCCAGTAGGTTAAGTACAGTTAAGGTTAAGTTAGGATTAGTTACCTTTATGGCGACGGGTCGTTGCGTGCGTCGGTGCAGGCCGCCGTACACGATGCCGAACTGGCCGGAGCCGAGCACCTCGTCGGGGTAGATCTGGTACAGCTGCGCCATCTCGATGGCGCGCCCCGCCCGCCCCTCGCCGCCCTCCCCCTCGCCCTCGCCCTCCGCACCCTCGCCCACCTCCGCGGCGGCATCGCCCCCTTCCGCTGCGCATATGTCAATGCCCATTTTACCTCACTGCCTAGGGTTATGTTTTTAGGTGGTTCTGTCAGTCTTTTTGTGACCGTTCATAATCAACGCGATTTGACGGATTTTGTTGTGCGACGTGTCGTTGGTTTTGTCTCTATCGCAGAAGTGGTATAGTAAACAAAATAAAAACGTATTTCTTTTTCTACATGATGATAAGTGGATGCTGTGGTCCAATTAGATTAATAGTAACAGCAACATTATGCTGCTACTTTACGTTGGTGTTCTATACGTCCCTAATTGTGCTGACCCATTCGTGTTGCATCTATAATAAGCGTGACCTCGATCGAAATGACTTTTGTAACACGTTTAAATGTCTTTATTCATATCATCATCCAACAATGCCAGCGTTGGCGCCACTAGAATAGCGTTTGAAATATTTTTTAGGTATATAACCAGTTACAAAGAGTTACAAATGACTCATTGTTAACTCACATTAATGATCTGAATCATTACATACAAATCACATTTTTAATAATCCGTAGCAGATCAGTGCTTCCTCAAAACATTGTGGGAGATGCGTTTCTCACTCTTTACTACGAATAGAATACAGTTGGAATAGTTTTTTTTTTTCACAATTTACTAGTTTGATAAATTAATAGTTACAAACGAGCCACTTAAAATTTTGATGGAAAGCGAATGTATATAAACTGTTCTCATGGCGTTGCCAATACGCGCAACGGCGCTATTCATAATCCGTCTTTCTTCTCGCGAAGCGATTATGTGTAGGTATTCCCCCCATGAAAAAAAAAACCACCATCAGAGGGACTTTTAATCCTTTGTCATTTTGACACACACAATTTTTCTTTGGTAATTAATGGACTTGTATGTTTATGCTTTTGCCTGTATCAAGTAGTAATAAATTACCTTTTCTATTATTTTGTTTCAAGAATTTCGTCACAATATGACGAGCGTCACATTGAGAAGTTCTTGGGAGATTTCGACGACAGCTAAACCCAATGGATAGTCGAGACGACACTATCTCAAGTTCGTAAGCCGCCTAAGCGGACAAAATACTTGAGGTTTATCATCACATCAATGATACCCCACTTAAAATAGTTCGTTGATCTAATTTTTTTCTTTTTTTTTTTCAAATATAATGACAACCAAAATTTTGATTATTTTCACATATTTAGTAGAACTCATAAGATTAAGACAAATCGATTGATGTTAGAATCATAAAAATCGGCTCACGCGTTTGGTCTCTAGAGCGCCACACAGGTACAAACATACATACGTACATATTATATAATCAAATCAAATCAAATCGTTTATTGCTTCTATAATGTACAGTACATTAGCAGTTACAGTGACCATTATAGACCCTGTCGGGCGTTGCAATATACAAGAAATATACAATAAAATAATTGAATGGACTTATAACTATGTAACATCATTATATTATATTTGGCTATTTTGAAAATAAAATTTTATTTAATACTTAGTAATTTACTGGTTAGTAATTAACTATCAAAAAATTCAGTGAGCGTGTAAAAGCATTTGGAAATAAGATAATCATGAAGTTTTTTATTGAATGAACTTAATTTAACTTCAGATTTTACATCTATGGGTAGTTTATTGAATATTTTAATTGCCATGTAATATGGACTACAATTGAGCATTTTGGTTCTAGATGGGGGTAAATATAACCTATGTTTATGCCTAGTATTTACATTGTGTGTTTCTTTTATCTGGGTGAAGAAGTGTTTATTTTTAAATACGAAGTTACTTATATCTTTTATGTAAATAGAAATTAAGGTTAATAATTTAAATTTAATGAAGTAGGGTCGACAGCTATGTCTGTTATCAATTCTGGCAAGTATCCTAACACATTTTTTTTGTAAAATGAACAATTCATCTGCATTAACACTATTACCCCAAAGGATAATGCCATATTTAAGCCATGAAAAGGCATACGCGTAATATGTGGACAGTGCAGTTTCTAAATTTGTGCTATGATTAATTTGATAAAGCGCATATGTAAATTTAGAGAGCTTGCATTTAATTTTTTCAATATGCGACTTCCAGTTTAAATGTGTATCTACATTAAGTCCAAGCAAGTTATACGAGTCTATCTCTTCTATTAGGGTATTTTGTAATTGAAAATTAATTTTTAGGGGTGGTTTATTATATGAACGAAATTGTAAAATTTTTGTCTTTTTAAGGTTTATTTCTAGATTATGGCTATCAAGCCAATGTGTGACATTATGAAGTGTATCATAGATAAGGGTTTCAGAGCTAATGTTGTCGTTACTTTTTATAAGTATTGATAAGTCATCTGCAAATAATACTGGCAGTGTTGATTCACTATACAAACATTTTGGTAGGTCATTTACATAAATAAGAAATAGCACACAGCCTAAAACGCTGCCCTGTGGGATTGAACTAGTTAGGTGTTTCTCTTCAGAACGAACTTTTATTACTTCATTAGTAATTTGGTTGTAGTGTTCAATTTCTACTATTTGCTTCCGATTATTTAAATAGGATTTGAACCAGTTATGCACTAGCCCACGGATACCCGAATTCATAAGTTTTAAAAGTAGTTTATCATAGGGCACCCTGTCATATGCTTTCGTCATATCAAGTAAAATACCAAAAGTATGTTTTTTATCATTTAAATTTTGTAGGGCCATTTGTATGAACTTATATACAGCTAGGGTGGTTGATCTTGATTTTCTGAATCCGTTTTGGCTATCATCTAGTATTTCATACTTTTCAAGGAATGAGTAGAGTCTCTTACACATTGCTTTTTCGTATACCTTTGAAAAGGTGGGCAATAGGGCTATTGGTCTGTAGTTGTTAGGGTTTTTTTTATCTTCTTTTTTGTGCAACGGTTGATAAACACATTACCCTCGTTTGCACCGCTCAGTCGGGTAACAAAGAGCGTACCTCCGCGGTGTGTGACGGGCATGAGGGCGTGGCGCACGGCGGTCTCCCAGGAGCGCGCGAGGTAGGCGCCCACGCCCGAGTCCATGTAGTCCATGTGGTCCACGTTCGCAGTCGGGTAACAAAGAGCGTACCTCCGCGGTGTGTGACGGGCATGAGGGCGTGGCGCACGGCGGTCTCCCAGGAGCGCGCGAGGTAGGCGCCCACGCCCGAGTCCATGTAGTCCATGTGGTCCACGTTCGCAGTCGGGTAACAAAGAGCGTACCTCCGCGGTGTGTGACGGGCATGAGGGCGTGGCGCACGGCGGTCTCCCAGGAGCGCGCGAGGTAGGCGCCCACGCCCGAGTCCATGTAGTCCATGTGGTCCACGTTCGCAGTCGGGTAACAAAGAGCGTACCTCCGCGGTGTGTGACGGGCATGAGGGCGTGGCGCACGGCGGTCTCCCAGGAGCGCGCGAGGTAGGCGCCCACGCCCGAGTCCATGTAGTCCATGTGGTCCACGTTCGCAGTCGGGTAACAAAGAGCGTACCTCCGCGGTGTGTGACGGGCATGAGGGCGTGGCGCACGGCGGTCTCCCAGGAGCGCGCGAGGTAGGCGCCCACGCCCGAGTCCATGTAGTCCATGTGGTCCACGTTCGCAGTCGGGTAACAAAGAGCGTACCTCCGCGGTGTGTGACGGGCATGAGGGCGTGGCGCACGGCGGTCTCCCAGGAGCGCGCGAGGTAGGCGCCCACGCCCGAGTCCATGTAGTCCATGTGGTCCACGTTCGCAGTCGGGTAACAAAGAGCGTACCTCCGCGGTGTGTGACGGGCATGAGGGCGTGGCGCACGGCGGTCTCCCAGGAGCGCGCGAGGTAGGCGCCCACGCCCGAGTCCATGTAGTCCATGTGGTCCACGTTCGCAGTCGGGTAACAAAGAGCGTACCTCCGCGGTGTGTGACGGGCATGAGGGCGTGGCGCACGGCGGTCTCCCAGGAGCGCGCGAGGTAGGCGCCCACGCCCGAGTCCATGTAGTCCATGTGGTCCACGTTCGCAGTCGGGTAACAAAGAGCGTACCTCCGCGGTGTGTGACGGGCATGAGGGCGTGGCGCACGGCGGTCTCCCAGGAGCGCGCGAGGTAGGCGCCCACGCCCGAGTCCATGTAGTCCATGTGGTCCACGTTCGCAGTCGGGTAACAAAGAGCGTACCTCCGCGGTGTGTGACGGGCATGAGGGCGTGGCGCACGGCGGTCTCCCAGGAGCGCGCGAGGTAGGCGCCCACGCCCGAGTCCATGTAGTCCATGTGGTCCACGTTCGCAGTCGGGTAACAAAGAGCGTACCTCCGCGGTGTGTGACGGGCATGAGGGCGTGGCGCACGGCGGTCTCCCAGGAGCGCGCGAGGTAGGCGCCCACGCCCGAGTCCATGTAGTCCATGTGGTCCACGTTCGCAGTCGGGTAACAAAGAGCGTACCTCCGCGGTGTGTGACGGGCATGAGGGCGTGGCGCACGGCGGTCTCCCAGGAGCGCGCGAGGTAGGCGCCCACGCCCGAGTCCATGTAGTCCATGTGGTCCACGTTCGCAGTCGGGTAACAAAGAGCGTACCTCCGCGGTGTGTGACGGGCATGAGGGCGTGGCGCACGGCGGTCTCCCAGGAGCGCGCGAGGTAGGCGCCCACGCCCGAGTCCATGTAGTCCATGTGGTCCACGTTCGCAGTCGGGTAACAAAGAGCGTACCTCCGCGGTGTGTGACGGGCATGAGGGCGTGGCGCACGGCGGTCTCCCAGGAGCGCGCGAGGTAGGCGCCCACGCCCGAGTCCATGTAGTCCATGTGGTCCACGTTCGCAGTCGGGTAACAAAGAGCGTACCTCCGCGGTGTGTGACGGGCATGAGGGCGTGGCGCACGGCGGTCTCCCAGGAGCGCGCGAGGTAGGCGCCCACGCCCGAGTCCATGTAGTCCATGTGGTCCACGTTCGCAGTCGGGTAACAAAGAGCGTACCTCCGCGGTGTGTGACGGGCATGAGGGCGTGGCGCACGGCGGTCTCCCAGGAGCGCGCGAGGTAGGCGCCCACGCCCGAGTCCATGTAGTCCATGTGGTCCACGTTCGCAGTCGGGTAACAAAGAGCGTACCTCCGCGGTGTGTGACGGGCATGAGGGCGTGGCGCACGGCGGTCTCCCAGGAGCGCGCGAGGTAGGCGCCCACGCCCGAGTCCATGTAGTCCATGTGGTCCACGTTCGCAGTCGGGTAACAAAGAGCGTACCTCCGCGGTGTGTGACGGGCATGAGGGCGTGGCGCACGGCGGTCTCCCAGGAGCGCGCGAGGTAGGCGCCCACGCCCGAGTCCATGTAGTCCATGTGGTCCACGTTCGCAGTCGGGTAACAAAGAGCGTACCTCCGCGGTGTGTGACGGGTATGAGGGCGTGGCGCACGGCGGTCTCCCAGGAGCGCGCGAGGTAGGCGCCCACGCCCGAGTCCATGTAGTCCATGTGGTCCACGTTCGCAGTCGGGTAACAAAGAGCGTACCTCCGCGGTGTGTGACGGGCATGAGGGCGTGGCGCACGGCGGTCTCCCAGGAGCGCGCGAGGTAGGCGCCCACGCCCGAGTCCATGTAGTCCATGTGGTCCACGTTCGCAGTCGGGTAACAAAGAGCGTACCTCCGCGGTGTGTGACGGGCATGAGGGCGTGGCGCACGGCGGTCTCCCAGGAGCGCGCGAGGTAGGCGCCCACGCCCGAGTCCATGTAGTCCATGTGGTCCACGTTCGCAGTCGGGTAACAAAGAGCGTACCTCCGCGGTGTGTGACGGGCATGAGGGCGTGGCGCACGGCGGTCTCCCAGGAGCGCGCGAGGTAGGCGCCCACGCCCGAGTCCATGTAGTCCATGTGGTCCACGTTCGCAGTCGGGTAACAAAGAGCGTACCTCCGCGGTGTGTGACGGGCATGAGGGCGTGGCGCACGGCGGTCTCCCAGGAGCGCGCGAGGTAGGCGCCCACGCCCGAGTCCATGTAGTCCATGTGGTCCACGTTCGCAGTCGGGTAACAAAGAGCGTACCTCCGCGGTGTGTGACGGGCATGAGGGCGTGGCGCACGGCGGTCTCCCAGGAGCGCGCGAGGTAGGCGCCCACGCCCGAGTCCATGTAGTCCATGTGGTCCACGTTCGCAGTCGGGTAACAAAGAGCGTACCTCCGCGGTGTGTGACGGGCATGAGGGCGTGGCGCACGGCGGTCTCCCAGGAGCGCGCGAGGTAGGCGCCCACGCCCGAGTCCGGCGCCGGCACGCCCGCCTGCTCCACGCCCACCATGTAGTCCACGTTCGCCGTGCGTAGCTCGAAGCAGTGCATCACATCTGCGGACGTTACACTATCTCTTAACAACACAATGTCAGCATAATTCATATCACCGTGTAGTGGCGGTGTAAGAATATCTACTACCCCATATCAAACCGTGGGTGTCGTAAGATGCGACAGAGGGAAACAATTGAGGAAATGGGCAGCAACGGCTCCCTAATAACGACTAAAAATAAAAAAAATACTGTTATTGCCAACCCGCTTACTGAAAGTGGCAGCTATGCCAAATATGGGGGATATTATGATACTATGAGGCAGTCTATACGGGAGGCCTATATTCAGAAGTGGACTTTAATAGGCTGTTACGGTAAACTCAACACGTTAATCCTCGATTAAAAAGCAATGCACGTTGCCACCCCTGAGGACTATAGAATAGAATAGAATAGAATGATTTTTATTCAATATGGATTATTACATAATACTTATTGAAAGTCATTATTTTATTTACCACTGGTTCGGAAAATACCTCTGTCCTGGGAAGAACCAGCAAGAAACCCAGCGGGACTTTTTTTTTTAAACATAATTTCACTTAACAATAATTTTGATTATACAATTTTAAATGAATTTTCATAGAACCAGCATGGTGGCGATCACCTTATTCCCAGGGGTTATTTTCACTCATGTATTCCTTGATATTATAATAACCCTTTTTGTACAGTTTTTCTTTAATAAAACTTTTAAACTTGTTTATTGACAAACTTTGAACATGTTCTGGGATTCTGTTGTAAAAGCGTATACATTGCCCCATAAATGAATTACTAATTCTGTGGAGTCTTGTAAGTGGCATTACAAGCTTATGTTTGTTCCTAGTGTTTAAGGTATGAACATCCTTATTCTTATTAAAGCTATTTATGTTTTTATGTACATACATTACATTTTCATAAATATATTGCGATGCCAAAGTTAATATGTTTATTTCTTTAAATTTTTCTCTAAGGGACTCTTTACAATTTAGATTATAAATCGCCCGTACGGCTCTCTTTTGCAAAACAAATATAGCTTCAATATCAGTCGCATTACCCCATAGCAAAATTCCATAAGACATTACGCTATGAAAGTAACTAAAATACACTAACCTAGCTGTCTCAACATCTGTGAGACTTCTAATCTTTCTTACAGCATATGCTGCAGAACTAAGTCTGCTTGCTAATTTAGATATATGGGGGCCCCATTGAAGTTTCGCGTCAATAGTAATACCGAGAAAAACAGTGGTATCCACAAGACTCAACTCCTCCCCATTTAAGAGCACATTGGTTTTCGAATGTTTTACATTAGGTATTGTAAATTTAATACATTTTGTCTTATTGCCGTTTAAGAGCAAATTGTTGGCGTTAAACCAATGTACTAGTTTCGATAGAGCATTATTTACATCGTCATATTTAATTGACTGCCGTTTCAGTTTGAAAATTAAAGAGGTATCGTCAGCAAATAATACTATATCGTGATTGTCCCCTACAAGATAAGGTAAGTCATTAATATAGATTAAGAACAGGAATGGGCCAAGAATCGAGCCCTGAGGAACGCCCATTGATACTACCGATCCGGAGGAACATTTACCATTAATGACGACTTTTTGAGTTCTGTTACTTAAATATGAAGTAATAAGTTTAAGCGCCAAATTTTTTACACCGTAATGTTGTAGTTTCCTGATTAATGTATCATGATGAACACAATCGAAAGCCTTGGAAAGGTCACAGAAAATACCTAAGGCATCTTGTGAATTCTCCCAGGCATTAAAAATATATTTCATAAGCTCAACACCGGCGTCAGACGTCGAGCGACCCCTTGTAAAACCAAATTGATTTTTATGAAGTAATTTATTTGTATTAAAAAAAATTAACAATTGATCCAAAATTATTTTTTCAAAAATTTTACTGAGAGTTGGTAGTACAGAAATAGGTCTATAATTAGCGGGGTCCAATGTACTACCAGATTTAAATAAAGGTATTACTTTACTATACTTCATTAAATCAGGAAACACACCAGAATCGATACAAGTATTAAAAATAATAGCAAGATGAGGTGCAATTAAATCTATTATGGACGTAATCACTGTAACGGAAATCCCCCACAAATCTGCGGTTTTCTTTACATCAATGGTTTTGAAGTATTTTACAATATTATGCGGTAATACTTTTTCAAATCTAAATTCTTTTAAACAGGTATTAACATTCTGTTTAAGTAATGATTCGGCGACAGTTGGAGAAGCATTCAATGACTCTGTTGTCAAGATAGGAACATCAGTGAAATATTTCTCAAACACCGCTGCAACTTCTTGATTTGATTTAGTCAATTCATTATTAATTTTTAATTGATAGTTTGAATTACGAGGTTTCTCATTACCGGTTTCGCTGTTAATTATACTCCACGTCATTTTAATTTTATTCTTAGCTGTCTTAATTTTGTTACTAATATGTAATGATTTGGCTGTGGAGCAAACTCTTTTAAACATTTTAGAATAATTTTTTACATATTCTTTAAAAGCATCGGAAAGATTATACGATCTTTCATGGTAAAGGTCATATAACCTTCGTCTGCTTTTATGACTAAGACGGTATACCTTGAAAAGGAAGAATCTCCGGCTCTCTTCACTCACCCACTATTCGGAACAGCAACATTATACTACTATTTTTAAAAGGTATTCGGTCGGATGATATGCATTTAGTTTTTAAAGACGAGCGACATCACATTTGTACGGATACGTACAAAGTCGGCCAAATTGCTTTTATACAGAAAAAAAATTTAAAATGGTTATACGTGTCTTTTTTGTAGAAGAGGGGAGCAAACGAGCATGCGGCTCACCTGATGGTAGTCACTTAGACTACCGCCGCCCATGAACAACTGCAACACTAGGGGAACCAGGGGAATTACAGATGCGGTGCCGGCCGTTTAAAAAGGAGTAAGCTCTTTTCTAGAAGGTGTCTATCTCGTATCGGTCCGGAAAAATCGCTGGTGATAATCGATTCCACAGGGAAGTTGTGTGAGGAAGAAAACATTTTCTAAATTGCACAGTGGTGGATCGCCAATCATCCAGATGGTGTGGATGGTATCGGGAGTTCTGCCGCGATGTGCGATTTTGAAGTTTGGCGGCTGTGATTAATCCGAACAATTCCTCAGAGTACTCCTCGGGGTAAATGCGAAAAAAACGCAAAGGGATGAAACATCTCTTCGTAGCGCCAATGAATCGAGCCGATCGGAAAGGATTTGGTCGTCGACGATTCGAACCGCTCTGCGCTGGATGCGATCAAGTGGAAGGAGCTGGCACTGGGGAGTCCCAGCCCAGAGATGGGAACAGTATTCCATGTGAGGCCGAACCTGCACCTTGTAAATTTGCAAGCGTTGTGCCGGCATGAAATACTGTCCCGCTCTGCTGAGCACGCCAAGCTTTTTAGAGGCCAATTTGGCCTTGTCTTCCAAGTGACCACGAAACTGCACGTCATTCGATATGTAGATGCCGTGGATTCCCATACTGGCTGAGGCAACAAGGGGAGTACCTTGAAACTGAGGAGATACGACAAAGAGGTTCTTTTTAGCGGTAAACGCACAAAGTTGTGTCTTCTGAGGATTAAACTGGTCTAGATTTAGTCGCCCCCAATCCGAAACTTTGTCCAGCAAAGACTCGTCTTCAGACACAAGATTGTTCCGGTACTCAGCGACGTTTTCCCGAAAAATATTGGCACGGCCGGTGTATAGAGCATCACCAGTGCTGTGATCCGCATAACAATGAATGTTACCGGTTTGCATCATATCATTGACATGCAGATGAAACAGCGTTGGTGATAGCACGCAGCCTTGTGGAACACCAGCATTAATAGGCATACATGTAGTCGGAGTATGCACCATCTACAACGACCTTGATGATCCGATCTGCAAGAAAGCTGGTGATCCAATTGCACAATTTCTCGGGTAGACCATAGGAAGGGAGCTTCGAAAGAAGTGCTTTGTGCTAAACCCGATAAAAAGCCTTCGTAATGTCCAAACTAACGGCCCATGCCTCCCCCTTGACTCTACTGCCTCCGCCCAGATGGGCGGAGGCAGTAGAGTCAAGGATGAGTCAGGTAGACCAGAAGATCACCAGCTGATTGACCCCGACGAAAACCGTATTGGCGGTCACTTGTCAGCTGGTGATCCTCAAAGTACTGCATGAGCTGGCAGTTTATAATAGATTCCATTATTTTGGAGAACAAGGAGGTGATGGCGATAGGCCTGTAGTTGGACGGATCTGACTCGGGTGGACTTCCATGATTTCAGGACTAGGGCTACGAAGTAGAAGTACCGGAAAAGATGCGTTAGAACTGGTGCCAACTTCAGAGCACACGTCCTTAACACAATTGGGGAATACCGTCAGGCCCACTCGACTTCTGGATGTCCAAGGAGAGGAGTACTTTGCAAATCGAGCGCTGTGAGAACCGCATATCCAGCATGGAGCGCTCACACTGCGGGATGGTCGGCGGTGTGTTCCCCCCGTCATCAAGAGTCGAGTTGGACGCAAAAAGGGAGACCAAAAGGTCGGCTTTCTCTTTTGCGGCGTGGGCCAGTGAGTCGTCTACCCTGTGCAGAGATGGTAGTGATGGCTTACAGAAATTCCCTTGGACAACCTTGGCGAGAGACCAGAATGCACAGGTTCCCGAAGGAAGGCGAACTAGTTTCTCGCCAATTCTGCCTATGTGCTCTGACTTTGCCTTGGGAACAACTCTTTTGAAGGACCTGGAGGCGAAGTTATACTTCTTTTTAAGTATGCTGGTGTTTACATCCCGAGCCGCCGAAGCCTCAGCCCTGGCCTGATAACACTCCTGCTTACTGCATAATGCAGTCTTACAGGAGCGACCAAACCATGGCTGAGATCTGCCTCCGATGAGTACCAAAGATGATGGAATAAATAGTTCCATTCCCTGTAGCACTACATCAGTGATAAAGTCAGCAACAGCGCTGGGATCATCCGGTGAGAAGCAAACCCCCGTGGGTAGATGCAATGAAGGACTGCATTCCGTCCCAATCCGCCGACCTGTAATATCAAACACGGCTCCAACCTGCAGAACGAAACCGCGACGAGAGCGTGAGTGACACCACACTCCGGATCAGACCATGGTCCGAAGAGCCGAGAGGGGCATCGAGGGAAACCTGATATCCGTCCAGATGAGAGGTCAGCAGAAGGTCCAACAAGGAAGGTGTATGATCCTCCACATTTGGAATCCGCGTAGGCAAAGTAACCAGTTGTGTCAGACCATATGCCAAGGCAAAGTCATAAAAGGATCTCCCCGCATGATCGGTTAAACGTGAACCGAGCCATTCGACGTGGTGGAAGTTAAAATCGTCATGGATCACGATCTCTGCGGATGGGACCTGTTGTAGCAAGTTGTAGAATCTGTAGCCATTTGGACAAGGTCGATGAGGCGGTCTGTTTCGGCATTACTGCTATAGGATCTATAGAGGCACCCGTAGACGCGCGGATGGTCGTCGCTGTCTACGCGTAGCCAAAGGATGGACAGGTCCGAACCTTCAAGAATGCCGTGGCGTCGAGAACAGATGTCCTCTCTGACATATACGCAAACTTCAGCCCGAGGCACAAATGAGTGTTCCAATTTCTACCCCGGATAGGAGAGATATGAAGTATCAGCCGGAGAGGACACACCTGCGTCTCGGTCAGAAAGAGCAAGGTCGGCTTCGCTGTCTCTAGATGGTAGTGGACGGCATTTAGGCTCGAGTGAAGTCCCCTGATGTTGCAGAAATTCACGGATAGCGTGGCAGGGGTCGCCTTGGTCTTGTTGCTCAGTTTGCCCCGAGCAACACGCGAGGCAGCCTGAGCATCCACTCAGGAGTGGAGTAGCATGGTCGTGGATGCTCAGCGACGGATTCTCCAAGGGTGCTGGTACCCTCCTGGGGTAGTCTTTGATTTAATTCCGCTACCATGTTTTTGGGGGAGGGGGGGAGGGGTTTGGGCCTCTGGCCACCTGCACTCACCAGACGAAACGCAGACGCAGACGAAAGCAGCACGTCGGTATTCTGTGAGGTCGTGGTACCAACTCGGCTCGAGCCGGCCCATACGTGCAACAGCAAAAGGTATCACTATGCATAGGTTCAACTTACCCGAGTGCGGTTGTCTGGCAGTGTCCACAGCGAGTATCTCATTCAACGGGATCTCTTTGTAATACTTGGAGCCTTGTTCGGACGTGAAGAGCGTTATAGACTTGCTGTCCAACCGCCAGTAGTGGCGTCTGATCTGGAATAGTGTAAACAATAAGGGCTAATAATTATCCGCGCATCAGATGTTACTCTAGTTTGGACTGAGGTGAAGTTATTTGTTATACAGTGTCACCATAAGTGAAAAGTTGCGTTTCAAATAAAACTTTTTCGATTTCTAGTGTACTCTTATGTACACACAACAATGGCTCAGAGGTTGCTCTTTAGTTTTTTGCACATTTTAAACTTTCATTTTAATTATTTTACTTTTGGAAATATTGTGGTTTGGTTTATTCATTTAAATCTGATTAATTAAAATATAACTAATATTTAAAAAATAAACGTAAGTCTTTATATTTTCCTAAAGATTTAACCTCCGCTCAACGAAATCTCCTTATTTCAAAGTGGCGCCGCCCGGGTGGCTAAAAAGTTGTTTATGTCCTCGATTTTGATTTGAGCTACCTTTTGCTTGCTTAATAGTCTCCACGTGTCGCTATCGGGTTACTAGTTGTCAACTTTCCTTCAACATGTACATTTCTAAACAGGTGTTGTTTGTGATGTCTCGCCTGTTTTAGGTTTGATAAAAGTTCACTGGACATTGGCTTATCACGTTGTAGGGAGAATTTCACAACACATCATGCATCTTTGACGTTTTTTGCTCGTTTAAGCCAGACCAGCGGGTCTGGCTTAAACGTTTGGCTTGAGCGGGTTTTTATACCGCCATCTATCGGAAGCCACAAGAGTCTGTTATTTACCATACACGCCTCTAACAATACAATTGTACTGCAAGTAACAAACCAAATGGTGCTTATATAGAAAGTATAAATGTAAGTGTTCTGTCTCTTTTTAGAATTTGAATTCAATATACTTGTTCTGCATTCAGATATTTTGAGGGTACTTTTGTATTTTTAAAAGCAACAGTAGCTTAATAGTAGTATGCGGGCCGCGAACTCAAAAGATTGTGGGTACGAATCCGTCATTCGACTATTGACGTGGACCATTTCTAACACAAACATTTTAAGCTTACCAGGAGTAGATAAAGGGAATGTTAGTAATGTTAATAGCATTGCTAGTATTTTCTCTATAAAAAACTTTTAGGGGTGGCTTTCTGTACTATGTTACTGAGCTCATGCCTTTCTTCTCACTGCAGAGCCGTAACTTACCGTTTTATCCTTATTAGTGAAATGAACCATCCAGCCTTCCTTCAGCCATTGCCCCTCCCTCTTCTTGGTGTGCTTCACGGATTGTACAATACGCATGAGCGGTATATTGGCGCTGGGCGATGAGGACGAGCTGAAACAGTCAACACATCAGCTCCATCTGGGTTGGGAGACGTTTGGAGTATAAAAGGTACAGGTGCTGTGGTGGCGAGGGTGTTTAGGGGGGTTTCTCGTAGCTCATAAAAATAGCTAAAAAAGCTATTTTTGTAATAGAAATAAAAAACAAAAGTTCTGCATTCATTTTGTGGCGGCGCTGCCGTTACACACGTGAACAAACCTAAATTACGCTTTTTAAATTTCCGAAGGACATAGAGCATTTACCGCTCCCCGGGCTGAACACTTTGTCCGGTATTTATTTTTATGAACTTTAATCAAGGATATATAGAGGTGTAAGTGCTATAGCATTCACTTACAATTAGGTTGTATGTCAAGCGTTTTTATATACAAAATTGATTATAAGCTATATCTTTATTTTTCTAAATACATAAATATCTGCCTTATCATAATTATCAAGTAAACGTGTAAATAAATAAATTAAATATGATCTATTATAAATACCGTTGAGTTTAATGTTCAAAGAAAAGTTATTAATAACATGCAATTATTATGATAATTACAAAATATTTTATTACAATCCGCCCGAAATCTGAATGCGATGGAACTTTCTTCTTCTTGTACTTATTTTTTTTACTAGGGGTAGGCCTTCCTTGTTCCTTATATAATATTGTCGAAATTAATTGAAAATGACAGCTCTAGAGCAAAGTAGGGTTAGCAAAAGTTTTAAATATTTAACATTTATTTATTTGTACAATCCCTACAAGTAAATACAAGTAATATTTACTTCTAGGTATTACTAAAATACACAAAAATATTTCATGTTTGTAATAATTTTATATCTTATTTGATCGTTCAAGATACAACTTTTTTTTTAAACTTTTTATATATTTATAAACAAACCATTTTTTCATAATTTTTCTTATTTTAAATTTTATATTTGCCTACACAATAACGTCAATCACAAAAAAAAAAACAAAGATAACAATTATAATAAGCACTAGCAAAAATACACGTCAAATAAGTCTATCGTCTCGCGCACTATCACGTGAGTTTGCGGACACTACAGCTGGTGGGCGGTTATCGCGTGCCTCAGTTCCAAAAGGTCGCATCCCATTCAGAACGCGCGCGGAGCATAAACAGATATTTTTTAAATAATGTCTACAATTTTATGAAATAGGAAAATAGAATATTGCGAAAAGGTTCAAGAAGGAGAAGAAACCTCAAAACCCCACCACCGCACAGCACCAAACACATCCACTACAGTCACCTGCTAGGTCTACTGGCCGACCGATCTGGCAGGGTGTCCCTTTGCGGTTCCTCCGAGTCCTCCACACGCCTTCTAAGCTGCACCTTGGACGAAACAAATTTATCATATAGCATTTCTTAATACGTATACGTTTTGAAAAGGATTTACGAGCGGCGAGTCTTTTAGGCGGTCTTCCAGTTACCTACACCAAACACTTTTTGATTCGCGGTCGGTATGTGTCACATGGAAGAAACTGGACACAAAAAGTGTCTGCGTCTGCGCAAGGAATGGCTAATTTCATATTGATTACATAAATGAAAAATAAATGAATATAAAATATTCACTGGTAGCTTGTATCCCACACAAGACACTAAAGTGTCTACGTTTGCGCAGCGCCTTAGTCTCCTCCCTGGATAATGATACTCGAGGAAATATTTTAAATATTTCTTTTTATAACCTTTGTCTACTACTGTGACGTTCCTATGTTTTGTTTCTTCCTATGATTTTTTTTAAACTAGGAACGTTCTAAAATTACTGAAACTGCCCAGTTAAACCGCCGTTATTAGACATCCATCAAACAAATTCAAGCAGTTTTAGGTCCAGTTACGGGGAAATGAACAGGGGAATAAAAGATGATGATTTTATAAAATTTTCATAAGTATAATCAGTGTGAGTTGGAATCAGAGAGAAACTCGACCAGGAGATGAAAAAATAAAAAAAACTGCGCTTGTCAACCTGCTTGCCAAGCATGGCAAATATGGCAAATATCGTAGAAGTCAATCTACGAGGAACGCCTATGTTCAGCAGGAGACTTTTGATAAGCTTGCAATTAAAACAAGGGCTGACTTTAATGGTTTCTGGCATTCCATCCAACTCAACCCGGGACTTGATAAGGATACGATAGCATACAAATAGTAAAGCGATGGAAGGGCCCCGGTTGTGTTCCGAATGGAGATCCCGGGTCCCCTCGTATACGCTGATGACCACCGTGGAGTTGTAGCCAGTAGGAGTCCGACATAACCTTTTCGTTGCCCCTGCAGCGTCGGGTATCAATAAGGATTCCCCACAACAAAAAAAGCATACTAATGCAATTAAAAATCAAGTCATACGTCTTGTTCGGTATCGTCGGTGGTGCCATCTGCTCCCTCGTCAGACTCGTCGTCGGGAAGTCGCGCGTTCTCTGACAGCTCTGAACCAGTGCTGCAGCTGTCTTGGTATTCACCTGTTTTTAAATAGCAATGCATAATTTGAGGCTGTCCTGGAAGTTCCAGGCGAGAAACGTGAAGACGATTCACTCAAAATTGGTTTTGTCTGATTTGAATAAAGATTTCTATGTATACTACAAGCCGGCCTCTGCGGCCTTAATACATTGGTAGTGGCCAATGTATTAAGGCCGCAGAGGCAGTTGTGGAGTTGCGGTCAATTCTCCACAATACCTTTAATCGGTTGCGAGCGGGCGAGAAGACTAGTTCTTTATTCTGTAAACCGCGAACGTTGTTTTCGGCAATCTAATAATAAAATAATAGCAAATAACACTGATTTTCTACCGACTTCAAAAAGGAGCAAAAATTCAACTGTATGTTTTTTTAATGTGTGTTACCCCATAACTTTTTACTCGCTGAACCGATTTCGATGATCCTTTTTTATTTGAAAACTGGTGCTTCACATGTCTTCCCATATAAATTCGATCAAGGTCTGACCAATAGTTTTTGAGTTATTCTTAATAATTTATATTGAAGACGGTTGTACAAAATTTTAAATTTTAAATTATGATGATAATTGTCATTCCAGTTTATGTTTAATGTGACTAAGAAAACGCTATCAAACGCTGAGATAAGTTTATTTCGTATTTTCCTGAAAAAACAATAACTGTCGTAAATGAAAATACAAAAGCATGGCGTATTTACTGTGCCAGCTACGCTACGCCCGCGCCCGTGTGGTCCACATTTGTGACACATTTTTTTTTTATAGGACAAGGGTGACAAACGAGTACACAGTCCACTTGATGGTAAGTGGTTGCTGCGGCCCACAGACATCTATATCTATCCTAGATTACAAATCAAAATGCAGATGCGTTGTTACCCGTGAGCATTAAGTTGAAATGCCTCATTTCTAGTAAAACCGGTCTCCGCTTCTCTACACTCACCATACGAAACATAGCAGCATAAAGCTGCTATTTAACGCTGGTATTCTGTGAGAGCGTGGTCCTTCCCCGGTCGAGCCGACCCATTCGTGCTACAACTATACTACCAATATAGCTGCAGCATGACTCTACCACGTTGTGCACGTTTGTTCTGAATTGCCGGTCCAGTAGTAAGTAAATAGAAGTACATAGAAGTCTTTGGATTTGGCGTAATCACCGCTTTCTTATTTATTTATATATGTTCTAGTTTGAAGGGTAAGAGGACCTCATATAATGAGGGCATCTACGACTTTTTCTGCCACCAGGGCGGCGCCACTAGAAAGTGCGGTATAATATTTGACAGATTCCACAGCGGGGAAGTTAATTTGTTCGGAAAATATAAAGGTTATTGTTTCTTTTTGCACTATTAGCTATATTTTCTATTAATAAAATTAAAAATATATAAACCAAACCACAGATATTCATAAAAGTAGAAAACTTAAAAAAAAAAAGTTAAAAATGTGCAAAAAAATTAAAGAGCAAACCACTGACGCATTGTATTGTGTATTAATTTAATACCCTAGAAACTGATAACCTTTTATTAAAAATCAACTTCTCAATTAAATTATACTGTGTAACAAAAAACTTTACCCCAGTGTCAACTAGCGACATCTGGTGAACAGAAAATTATTAGCCCTCATTACAGACTGTTAGGGATTTCATATTAGTACTTTACGTGTGAGAGTACTCTCTGACCACTAAGATTTGGGATTTCTTAAAGACAAGAGTGAATAGGCATCCTGTAGGCTAATAAAAGGGTAAAGTGTTTACCATCTATAAATTCACCATAAAAAGTAAGGCATATTAATGATTAAATTATTATTATATTTATTACTTCATATAAATATATTAGTTAAAAGTATAAATAAATAAGCAACTCTACCAATGATTACTTATCATAAATTTGAGGTGCTCTAGTCGATTTCGACTATGGCTAGGGTTGCTAGATGGTCGGGATTCGTCTGGATTCTCCTGACATTTTAAATTATCTCCAGACTCCCGATAAAATCGTCAAACCGTGCGTTGAGTGGCGTCACTTAAAATGTACGCAATGCTATATCTTTCTTTGTTAGTCTGAGGTAGGAAACTATATCCATGTTAGTTATCTCTTTATTATTTAGCTGATTTTTTTCAGCTGATTTTGTACGTGGTAAAGCCATGCTGCAGCTTTATTATGGTTGTAGCACGAATGGGTCGGCTCGACCGGGGAAGGATCACGCTCTCACAGAATACCAGCGTAAAATAGCAGCTTAACGCTGCTGTGTTTCGTATGGTGAGGGTAGAGAACCGGAGACCCTTTTAACTGGAAACGAGGCATTCCATCTTAGTCCTCACGGGTGACAACGCATCAGCATTTTGATTCGTAATCGAAGATAGATGTAGATGTCTATGGGCCACAGCAACCACTTACCATCAGGTGGACTGTGTGCTCGTTTGTCACCCTTGTCCTATTAAAAAAAAATTAAATAAAGAATACTTCTACAGCGATATAGTTATATTTCAACTAAATTCAAAAAATCTAATCGAATTAATTACTAGGATTACTTTTATTTTTGATCTATATTTCAGAAAATACATTTTTAAATAGTTTTTTTTTATTAGGCACTTAAGGAATAAATTTATTATGAATAAAGATATATACAACACTGAATGCTAAGCGAAATGTCGCAACCCCAATTGCGACGAGTCAAGGCTCTTAAAAAGTTATTGCAGTTGGTAGTTTTTGGTTTTTCTAATATAAAACGTGGTGGGAAAAATATTCCCTCTAACTGTAAAAGGGTTAAACCCAAGCGAAACACTTCGATAACTAGCACAGCAGCCGAATGCCTGTAATAAAAAAACTGTAATACATTACACGCACTATGGGCGTCCCTTATTTCTGCGCCGCAGTCTTTAGGCACGAACGGCAGACACTTGCGGTGAGCGTTGTAGTGACAGTCTCCGCACTGCATGCCCTGCTTAAACAGCCCTCGCAGCAGCTTCTTGCACAGGCGGCATACTGTCGGTCGGGTGTACGTGTGCACTTGGAAGGTGTGGGGTATTCCCAGCGATGAAGGCGGTGGCCAAGCTCCCGCTGACCGTTTGCTGCTCCCGCCAACCTTGAATTGTAAAGGTTTGTTTAAAAAAAATAATTTAATGAATATACGTTGTTTTTCTTAATTGTTCGTTGTTCTTTTGACGGTGTAGTGGCGCCATATCGTCTGGTGGGTGTTGTAAGACGCGACATTGGAAACAAAGCTGAGGATGTACAGCAGCATCTTTCTAATAACAACTAAAAACTAAATAACCGTTGTCTACCTTTTGCCAGCGTGGCAACTATGGCAAATATCCCTTTGAGGCAATCTAAGGTAGATTTATGTTCACGAGTGGACTTTTGATAGGCTGTAAGGGTAACGGAAACTTCATTTTTTTAAATGTCGTTTTAAGTTCATACAAGGTGTTTTCCGTTGGGTTTCTTGCTGGTTCTTCCCAGAACAGAGGTTTTTTTTTGTGAACCAGTGGTAAAAGTAAAAAAATTAATTTCAATAAGTATTATGTACTGTAATCTATATTGAATATAAATTATTCTATTCTATCGTAGCAGGTTTTATAAGTCGGTTAATTGCATTTAAGTTATATGTAATACGTACTATACGAGACACCGCGAACAAAATCGGTGCGGCAGTAACCTTATACGGCGTAAGCTTGTATGTTGTGTGTTTGGAAACTTTAGTATCCACGGATACTAAAGTATCCAAACATATTTTTTTAAGTCGGCATATTTTTTGGATTCTTGTGTAACGTTTGACTGTTTATATTCAAGAATTTAAGATTTTATAAGTCCTTCATTGCTAACTAGTTCGCCTGGTTACACACTCACCCTTAGAGCGACAGCGTTGTCGCCTAGTACCAGTGAACCCACCGGTCATGTGTTAATTCGTCTTAAAGCGTTCTTACCTCTTTCTATCATTAAGCTGCACTGCAACCATCATTGTGTTCCAGTTTAAAAAGTGAACCAGTATAATTATATGCAAGGCAATGAAACATTTTATCTTAGGCTGCATGGTTAGCTCTTTTGTCATTTATATTATTTAAAAAAAAAAAACTCTACCATAATGTGCCGCAGTTAGCGCTGGTAAATGGACTGCTTGTTCAATGTCTCTTCTAAAAACGCTTCTACAATTCCCCTAGTGTTGCAGTTGCTTATGGGCGACGGTAGTCACTTACCATTAGATGAACCGCCACTGCTAGTTTGCCCCTCTCATATAAAAAAAAAATAGGTTGGAGCCATTATCTTCACAGGCTTATTATTTGTTACGTATTTACCAATCTGCCTAGAAGGTGAGTTATGTTTGTTTGTCACTCTCTATAGTCTAAAATGCATAAAGCCGATTAAAGTGCGTGATATTGTTGGATTCGCCTTCATCTCTGGAGGGATATTTGCTACATTATCATTTCATTTATTTATTTATTACAGTCTATTAAAAGTCCACAGCTGAACATACGACTCCCTCCTAAATTATCTTATAGGAGGGATATATGCCACAGCTGCCACGTTTGGCAGGGGGTATGGTGATTGCAGTTTTTTACCATGGATTGTTATCAGGAAGATGCTGCCGCCCACTCGTTTCATCTCCCTCTGTAGCCTCTTACAACACCCACGGAATTGGGTTAGTGAGATTTTTTTTATAGGATAGGGTGACAAACGAGCACACAGTCCACCTGATGGTAAGTTGTTGCTGTGGCCCATAGACATCTACATCTATCCTCGTTTGCGAATCAAAATGCAGATGCGTTGTCACCCGTGAGGACTAAGATGGAATGCCTCTTTTTCAGTAAAAAGGATCTCCGGTTCTCTACACTCACCATACGAAACACAGCAGCGTTATGTTGCTATTTTACGCTGGTATTCTGTGAGAGCGTGGTCCTTCCCCGGTCGAGCCGATCCATTCGTGCTACAGCTATACTACTAATATAGCTGCAGCATGGCTCTACCACGTAAAGCCTCTGTAGCCTCTTACAACACCCACGGGATGATATGGGTTAGTGGATTCTCTTACGCTGTCGGTGCATGACATTTATTGTAAACCATTCACAAAGCATATTAGGTACTTACAACGCAATCTCTTAAATATGTCATTTTATTAGTTGACAGTAAATAATAATTGCTGTCGGTTTTTTAATAATAAAGTAAAGTTATAGCCTAAATATGTCCCACTGCTGGGCACAGGCCTCTCCTCAGTTCTGAGAGGGTTTTAAAGCAAGGAAGTGTCCACCGCGCTGCCCCATTGCGTGTTGGCGAACTTCACATATCTTCGAACTTTTTTTCCTTATTCCTCAGACATGCAGGTTTCTTCACGATGTTTTCCTTCACCGCCGAGCACGTAAATTGCAATTAACAATTTCATTGGGATCGAACCCGGTTTGCTCGCGTACTGTGAAATTTACAGCGAGCGCTAACCATCTGAGCTACCACGGCTCTTTTATCTATAATAATTTACATGTTATCTTTTTTAAATGACGTTATTTGTTTTTGCAAGAGAGTGCTTTCAATATTTGCCGTTAAACCGCCATTTATAGAAAGCCATAAATTTCTCTCACGACACCCACGGGACGAAATAGAGGTCTGGATATCTTTACATCTGACTGCTATTTTATATATATGAAATTGATAATCACAATTTTAAGTGTTGTTTTATCATGTGCTTGATGGTGAAGGAAAACATCGTGATTGGCATGTATAGAAAGTAAAAATTATTTTGGGCATACTATGTTGAATCGACGGATTCAACTCGGCTGGGCAGCGTTCGGGAAGCTACGACACATCTTCTCGTCAGACATACCTCAAAACCTGAAAACGAAATTGTACAACCAGTGCGTGTGGCCAGTGATGACTTATGGAACTGAGACGTGGTCCTTCACTGCTGGCCGTATGAGGAAGCTCAAGGTCGCTCAGCGAGCTATGGAGAGGGCTATGCTCGGAGTTTCTCTGCGTGATAAACTTAGGAATGAGGATATCCGCAGTAGAACCAGAGTAACCGACATAGCCCAACGGATTAGTAAGCTGAAGTGGCAGTGGGCCGGCCATATAGCTCGAAGAACCGACAACCGATGGGGAAGAAAGGTTCTCGAGTGGCAGCCTCGTACCGGTAGGCGAGGTGTAGGGCGACCCCCCACGAGATGGAGTGACGACTTGGTAAGATATGCAGGAAGTCGATGGATGCAGGTGGCTCAGGACCGTGCTTTGTGGCATTCTTTGGGGGAGGCCTATGTTCAGCAGTGGACTTGTGAAGGGCTGTAATGATGATGATGATGATGATGATGATGTTCATTCTATCAACATTTATTGCGCCAACGCGGCGATCACGTCTGTTTACGTTTTATATGTATTTTCCAGCTCCAATAACCCTTGTAGAAAATTAGAGGAGGCTTGAGTCGAGCAGTGGAACTTGAAATAGATCTTTAGTTTAACTTTTTTTTAAGATAATAAGCTTAATGGTCTCAGTGGTAATTAAAACAAAACCCAACTGCATAAAAAGTTCACTGACATAAATTACTAGTCAGACCTTGATCAAATTTATAGGGGAAGCACATGAGAAGCACCTCCTTCCAAATAAAAAAAATCTTCAAAATCGGTTCACCTAGAAAAAGTTATGAGGTAACACACATAAAAAAACGTACAGTCGAATTGAGAAGCTCTTACTTTTTGAAGTCAGTTAAAAAGAGAAAAAAAATTACGCCCTGTGTCACTTCTATCAAATCTAAAGATATCAAAATCTAAAGATAACCAATATGTTAAAATCCATCAAGGCGTTAAGGCTATAAAGAAATAAACATACATATAAATAAACTCGAAAAACATTACCCTCCATTTGGTGCAGTCGGTTAAAAAATTTTAACGAATTACTTTTGAAGATTTTTTGTTTAGAACTGTAGCATTCCATTTAACACTGGATGATGGGTATCACGGAAATTTAAATAAAACTCAAGAAATCATTTAAGTACATTTATTGATTGAAATAAAAATTACAAAAATATTACATTCAGTGCTACCCACCACCCTTTGTTAGTTAGCAGTCTTAAACAAAATAATAACAAGACTGATTTTAAAATACATTGTGCAAAATTAATCTAATAACCTAACTAATATGGACGTAAGTTATTTATCAACAATATTAACATAACTTAAAAAATAGAACAAAAATGGACGGAATTCAATATAAATTTAATTTAATTAGCATTTATGTAGATTAGGTTCTATTCGTTCTTAATAAATTGTTGCTTGCTCAAACATACGGCCTTACTTATAATCGTTTATTGTATTATTTAACCGAAGTATTAATTTTCTATATTACTGTCTCTTTCTATTATCATTCAGCGAGCGAGAGAGGGAGCGAGAGAGGGGGAGTGAGAGTGAGAGAGGGGGAGAGATAGAGAGAGCCCGAACTTTAAGCATTTCTTAACTTGACGTTGATTTTTATGTGTAAGGCCGTAGAACTTTAAAGAAATTAACTTTATATATAGAATTAATTTTTTCATCTGTATTTAAAGCAACAATTACAGATGAAAAAATGTTGCTAGTTCTACTATAGATCAAAAATTTGGTGTATAATTTGAACGTTATATAAAATATCGAATATGGACGTCAAGTCAGAAGTTACATGATCAAACACTAACAGAAACACCAAAAATTATTTTTATTAAGATATTTTATAATTTTGAAAATGAATATATAGCAGCCCAATACTATTTTTTCTCCTTACCTACACCAATTATAAAAAATATTTCTTTTACTATGTTCTCTTAATTCGGCTTAATCCTAATGAAATTTTTTACATATTTCACAAACATTTTCCAATTAAATAATGAATGGCTAACACATAAAAATATCTTAATATGGAAATATTTAGTATCTTGTGCGAAAACAGGCGTTTTTCTAGAAAAAAAAAAACGAATACGCGACGCGAGATGAAGCCACGATTTTATTTGAATGGAATATTTGTGCTGCTTTGAGCTTTTACTACAGGCTCATGCCATAGTCAACCTTGGTTAAAAACAAAATTTCACCTACTGTTAAAGTTATTTTTATTAGAATTATAGTATATATAGCATTCAGACCCATAATTAAGTAGGAAACTATAATATACAACATGTTAAGAAAATCATATCCAACGTTATCGTTAATAAATATAAAAATGTTATTAATATTATTAATACCACTGCTACCATTCGCTTAAAAGAACAATGGCAGCCTTTCATACATAAAATTAGTAGAGAAGAAATGGTAGCGTCTATAATTATATCAAAAATATCTTAAAATCTTAAGCGTCAGTCCTTGAGTAACTAGTAATGTCAAAGAATTATGTCCTGAGAAGGCGCCAAAAGAGATATTTAGATTTGAACCTTTTAGGTTATGTCTTATGTCACTTGAAAAAAGTCATGCGTCCTGTGGTTGTTTGATGTTAGCTTACATTCTCAACATAATGTACCTACCTATAATTGAGAGTTTTTAGATTATTGTATCTCTATTAAATATTTGCATATTATAAATGTATATTTCTGGTATGGCTTCCGGGCCTTTGTGCTACAGTGACATTTTGTTTTAGCTAGTGTTGCCATAACATTAAATTGAATTGTTACATAGTACTATGATTGAGATTATGTATTATTGCAGGAAGTTCTTTGTAAGAGACTTATTTTCAACCATATCACTTTTATTTTTATTATTACTGATAGTATAGTTATTACCAATAATAACTTCTTATAAAAATATTTTGTGTTCGTGTGTTGTGTTGGTAGTCTAAAAAAGTGTACTTATACGGAAATAGTATGGACATAGTAAATGGCTACACTTGAATAGTGTAAAATGATTAAAGTCATTTGATAGTCCCAAAAATGTAAGTTTTTTTCTGTGGCTTTAATTAAAATTCCTTTTTTGTTAGAAAAATCATAGAAAAATAAACCTAGCAAGCTAACAGCATAGCAAAGTGGCGAAGCAATCAGCTTTTTAGCAGTTTCTAACGGTTGCCGTTGAGCAATCAGTTTCAAAATAGGAGGTTCAGATGCCTGGGTGATCAGTAATCGATTGCTGAAAACAGAATTTGAAAATTCGAAACCGTTCTCGAGATAATCGTGGGACAGACGGACAGACGGACAGACATCGTGAAATCAATGTGACTTTGCAAGCTTCGCCACTTAATAAGGACTCATTTTATATATAAATTATTTCTAGACGAAATCATTTTTGTCAACTATTTTTCTGCCCTTGTTATTTGGCAAATTTGTGAAATCTAGCAACACCGTCGTCGGCAACGGTATCTTTGAACGGGTGGCGGTTTGTTATCCGACGGCTGGCTGCGCTGCATGTATTGCCATGCAAGTTCCCCGTTTAATTGATTTTGCGATAATTTTTATATTTATTCTCCGAGAAGGATTACATGAAAAACATAACACGATACCTAAAAACACTTATGAATCGGACAGTTTTCTTTACATATTGTATAATAGTGTTGGCAGCCATTGGTCACGAGATACTTAATGCCCCCAACATCCTCGCAGTGCTACCACTATGTCTCGAGACCATTTCCACTTCCAAGTCGTCATCACTAGTAAATAAAGGGTTGGCGGGCTTAGTTGTTGCCGGTGACGAGGTCCGCGAGGCGCCTTACCAGCGAGTCGTCGCGCGAGGCGTGGCTGTGCGCGGAGTTGCGCGACGGGCTGCGAGGAGCGCCGGAAGCACGCCGGCCCGGAGCCAGTGCATTCGAAGTCGCGCTGACCGGTGCTTCGCAGTTCGACGGCACCTTAACAGCGCACCGCTTGTGGTAGTTTAGGCCGCAACCTGAAGATTACGATTGGGTTAAGTATAGTTAGTACTAGGTAAAGTTGGATACCTGCCCAACTTTTAAATAACATTTCCAGTATCCTGTTCTAATATAACAGGCTGTTATCTAGTTCTAACTAAGATTAGGTAGGAATTGTCTTTAAACTGTGCGAGTCCCTGTTACATCTGTTTGTTATACAATAAAGTTATTAGTAATCTCGCAGCAAGTGTAAATAGGAAATTTCTTTAAATTGTGCTACTCAAAGTCCTCTAAGCGGTTCCTCGCAATTCGACGGCACTAGTGTTGCCCAAAATCGGTCTTGGTCTTGCAGTCTTGGTCTTGTTCTTGCATTATTGCAAGACCAAGACCAAGAACAAGACCGCCTCTTTTTAGCAAGACCAAGACCAAGACTGACCGTGCAAGATTTGCGCAAGAACAAGACTAAGCTTGCGAGATTCTTGCGTCTTGCAGTTAGGACTAAGTGTCGTTTCAGGGAGTATAGGAGTTCGGGTATATGCTTAGGGACTCTATGAGACGCAAAAATATATAATTAAAAAAAAAATTGGAAAATTGGACTTATGCGCATTACGAACAATACCATAAATATACATAGCGAATGAAAATATCCATTAAAAGAAAAAAGAGTGCATCCCTAGTTTTGACCATCGGCACTTTGATAGTGCGCGGCGTCTTGTTGTCGGCGTCATCAAAGGTCGGATACTGACCTGTCAAAGAAATTGTGCAGCTATTTGAAAGTACAAGGTCAAGATACTCGTGCCGGCGGCTACTATTGATATCGCATACAATCGTCGCCGCCGCGCCGCACGCACTACATTTAACACTGTTTGATTGCCGCCACAGAGTACATGTTTCAAAGAATAAAATAAGTTTCCGGGTGCTCAGAATGGACACGAATACATTATCCTGATCTCGCAAGAAATATTGTAATTAGATAATAGGTAGGTATCATAATAATTTATTCTAGTAACTAATTATTATAAAATTAACTATATGGATTTATAATAATTACTTACTATTATTATTATTATTATTACCTAAAAGATAAACATGTTCAGTAAGTTCACTGCAAATCTCGACTTTGCAAGTGTGTGTTTTTAAAACACAAAGTGCTCGAATATGTCGTCATACATTTGATAAATATGGACACCATAGCACTTTTAAAACACTTGAAATGTGTAAAAATGGATCTGGGTCTTGTCTTCAAGGCTTAGTTATTAAGGAGTTGAAGGGGTACCTAAGTAAACCCAGAGCCGTCATCTCGGAAGACATTTTAGACTGTTGGAGGACGCATGAGACAAAATATCCGATTTTATTGAAGACTGGTGATTTTCTTTTAATACCTGCAACTTCAGTACCTGCTGAGAGATTATTTTCTAAAGCATCATTAGTAATTAGAAAACATAGAAATAGGTTAAGTGATGAGTAAGCCAGGTATTAATGCTTTGTCAAAAGAATAAATATAAAGTAACAGTAATATCAAAGCTGTTGTGTACATACTGTGAAGTAATTTTTTTTAGTTCTGTTCTGTTCTGTTCTGTGAAGTAATTTACATCGTATTTTATTTTTTATGTTAATAAATTGTATATTATATAACTCTTTTATTCCATTTCATATATGGTGAGGGTCCATCAATCTCTTTCTAGAGAGATAATGTTATTTAAAATACAGTGTAGTTATGTAGTTATTGCCATTAATTTGTTTTTATATGTATGTTTAACCATGTTTTAGCACATGTAAGCTTATTAAATGTAAACGTTTATTAAGAAACTGACGCCCGTGGCCGTGGGACACTCAGTTGGTTGGAGCATCGGCGCGGATCGCTTAGGTCGTGGGTTCAAACCCCATCTGGTGTCAGTTGATTTTTCGAATTTCTCATTAAATGTTTAGACATTTATTAATATGGTTCGTCTTTACTACGGCTATGTTAATTCAAGCTCAATAAGTACCTTCTCTGTTAAGTTATTCTAAGATCTAAAGTAACGTTTAATAAATAGTAATAGGCTAATAGGTCATTGCGAGACTTGCGAGACTCTTGCTGCAAGACCAAGACCAAGACCAAGACTCGGAGCGCAATACCAAGATCAAGACCAGGTGTATTGGCGCAAGACCAAGACCAAGACTTGCTAAGTCTCGTCTTGTTCTTGCATTTGGGCAACACTAGACGGCACTTTAACAGCGCATCGCTTGTGGTAATGTAAACCGCGATCTAAGAATTACGGGTGGGTTATAGAGGTAAAGTTGGAAACCTGTTTCAAATTTTAAATAATAGTTCCAATCTAACAGGTTCCAATTCAATATAACAGGCTGTTATAAAGCAACAAATTCAGATAGGAAATATCTGACGGCACCTTAGGCCGCAACCTAAGGATTAGGAGTGGGATAAACCTATGCCAACTGGAAAGAACAGTTCAAGTAACCAGTTCCAAAATAACAAACTGTTATTTTGGAACTGGTTACTTATCTAGTTGTTACAAAATTTAGATAGGAATTGTCTTGATTATGTCAAGGATGTTAGCGATCTAGGCCCTACGGGTCACAGTTGTGTGCTGTTTTGTGTGTGTTTATTATAAAGGTATAATAAAAAAAAATCACTACACCTTAAAGGCTATAATATATTAGTGTGTCTATAAATATAAATAGCTTCTTACAATCAGGTAGTCTGTTAGTTTGTTTAAGACTCAAATATTTAAAAAAAAACTTGGACTGTTAAGCTGGTGACAATAACCTCTGTGGTGAGTACGAACAACTCACCTTCGCATTTGAGTCCTTGCCGAACGAGCCCGAAGAGCATCTCTCCACAGAAATCGCAAAATGTGGGCGCCTTGTAGGAATGTACGGCGAGCGCGTGTGGACGAGGCACAGGCGTACCTTCCGTACCGTCGCACAGTAGAGCTGCAACAATTTTGCAAATAAACGACACATTTAAATATTTATTTTATACGTGGTAAAGCCATGTTGCGGCTATATTTTGGTTGTAGCACAAATGAGTCGATCGAAGGACCACGTTCTCAGTTTAATGCTGCTGTGTTTCGTATGTTGCTATGAGTGAAGAGAACCGGAGGCCCTTTTCGCTAGAAACGAGGCATTCTATCTTAGTCCTCAGGGGTGAACAATGCATCTGCATTTTGATTCTTAATCGAAGGTACATGTAATGTCTATGGCAGAGCATTCACTTACCATCAAGTGTACTGTGTGCTCGTTTGTCACCCTTATTCCATAAAAAAAATTATATACCGCTATTCATTAAATTTGCCCACGGCTTTTTTATGTTGGGCAAAAGAGCATGTGGCTCACCTGATGGTAAATACCGCCACCCATGAACATCCGTAATCCCAGAGGAATTGCAGGTGTATTAATAGCCTTTCAAAAAGGATTAGGACAAATCCCTGGTGATGGCAGATTCCTTAGTGGTCGTGGGAGGACAAAAATTGAAAGACTGCGTGGTTGACCGCTCAGCATCTTACAGAGGTATGGCATCCATTCGAAAATGTCAAATTCAAATCCAAGAGCCTACGATGGATATTTATGTCGTAAGTCTTAGGGCACCGAAAAGTAACCCATTTTGGTAGAAATACGAGATACAGCTCACTGAGACGTTTATATTCTGAATTCTAAATATGGAAAAGGCGAATGCCAATTTACAACATAATTATTATAGCAATAATTTTGTCATAGTAATTCTTGTTTACGTTTGACAACCTGACCGTGTCTTATCTGATAACGTGATACATAACATGCTTTTTATATTCTGCCGACTTCCAAAACGGAGACGGTACTCAATTAGACTGTATTTTTTTATGTGTTACTTCATAATTTTGTACTGGGTGCACCGATTTCGATGATTCTTTTTTTATTTGAAAGCTGATAGTTCTCGTGTGGTCCCATAATTTGATCAAGGTCAGACCAAAAGTTTTTGAGTTATTCTTAAATAACTTATATTGAAGTCGGCTGTACAAAATTTTTAATTTTAAATTATCTGATTATTTTCTTCTGTTAAAAACATGACACTTGGGATTTCGCCTGTATTGTAGAGGCTTTAAGCATACATAAATTGCACATGGACAAACATTCAGACCCCGATCCACTATTTGTATGGCTTACAAATTACAAATAATTGTTCCGTGCCGGATACCCGCGGCTCGCAGCTTCTCAGTGCGGTCTTACCCACTGCGTTACCGAGCCGTTGAAATCTGTCACTCTTTACGATTAATAATCAGCTCTCTGAGCATACGTTTTCTATCGTATCGCCATTGAATGACTATGTAAGACAAAATTTAGTTCCATTTACGTCCGCCAGGGGCGCTGTTCATATTTTCATATAATTTTAGTCGATGACGATACGAGAACGTTGCTGTCAAAAACTTGTGCTAAAACACTGTTTAAACAGATAACACGTTCACAACGGTCTCCTACTGTTTATATCCATTTAACAATAGACGATGATCGACTCACCGTTTGCTGTGAGTACAATTTCAACGAGGGTTTCGTCCGTGATGTCGGAAGCGGAGTTAACGAGCTGCAGCACATTAGGCGAGCAGTAGTCGTGGCGGAACAGCAGGATGCGCTCTGACAGCCGGTTCAGTCCGTTGTCGGGGATCTGTTGGTCGCACAACAAATATAGTTTTTAGCGAAGATTGTGTGGATTACGATTTACCACTATAGAGTTGACAACTTTTTGAAGTGAAACTTCTTTATTTATGGAGAAAATTAGTACGGTATTTAAAAAAAAACGTCACGTTTTCTTGTAACTTTGCGGCTGCATGAGTATATTACTATTTAACCTGCTTATGTAAAATATAAAATAAAAGAATAATGATATGTTGTAAAGAAGTTTCACTTCGTATGTGTGTACACATACACACGCACAATTATTTTTATTTTTATTATATTCTTTTCGAGGCTATTTCTTGTAAAATATATAATAAAAACATATAATCATCATCATCATCATCATTGCGGCCATTCCACTGATGAATAGTTTTGCTCTTTTAAGCCTCTATTAAGTGCCGGTGAGAACATCGTTTTTAGACTTGTTCCAAAATATGAAAAAGACGAGATAGATATTTTTTTATTTAATATAGATTATAAATAATACTTATTGAAAGTTATTCTTATGTTAAATTAGTACTGGTTGGAAAAATACCTTTGTGTTGGGAAGAACCAGCAAGAAACCCAGCGGGACATTTTTTAAAAATAAATAACAGTTTACATTTGTGTATTTACAAAGGATCGCCTCAGGGTTCACTACGCTGGGCAGGCGGATTAGCGAGCGTAGAGCTTATAGTAGGGCCTATTCCCCATCACCAGTCTGCGAAGTCTGAGATCTACATGTCACCACTTTGACCGTCGAAGGATATCTTTCGTGGGGCAAGGTGTTCAGTCCGGGGGGCGGCTAACGCTCCGACTCCGAGTAGTTGTACGGAGCCCGTTCTTTATACACAGAGCCGTCCGGAAACTTTGATAGCGTGATTTAGTCCGCCATCAGTAGTGGCGCAGGAGAATGCATCACCAAATTTCGTCTCATGGGTGTCGCAAGCGACTACGGGATATGCCGAAATGGCGGCATAAACATCTTATTAAAGGCGTAAACTACCCAGACCGGCGACGGGAAGCTGCCTCGTAGTAGTGCAACATCTGCTACTGCCAAGCGTGACTATTCAAAATAATCATCATCATTACAGCCCTTCACAAGTCCACTGCTGAACATAGGCCTCCCTCAAGGAATGCCACAAAGCATGGTCCTGAGCCACCTGCACTGCATCCATCGACTTCCTGCATGTCTTACCAGGTCGTCACTGCATCTAGTGGGGGTCACCCTACACTTCGCCTACCGGTACGAGGCTGCCACTCGAGAACCTTCTTTCCCCATCGGTTGTCGGTTCTTCGAGCTATATGGCCGGCCCATTGCCACTTCAGCATACTAATCCATTGGGCTATGTCGGTTACTCTGGTTCTGCAGCGGATATACTTATTTCTAAGTTTATCACGCAGAGAAACCCCGAGCATAGTCCTCTCCATAGCTCGCTGAGCGATCTTGAGCGTCCTCATACGGCCAGCAGTGACGATTATGGCTACACATCTCTATAATGATAGAGCCCAATACCCAGAAGTGAACTTTAACGGGTTGATAATGAAGAAGTCGTTGGAGATTCGCGTCCATCGAGCAGTAGATTTCACCGCGCGAGTTTTATTTGGTGAAACTTAAATACTTGCCCTAATAATCTCTTACTGTATTGATAATGGGTCATTTATTTACAATTTTATTGGTAAATCTCGAATGGGTCGCCTCTACGGGGAAGGACCATACTTTCAAAGAATACCAGCGTAAAAAACCAGCTTAATGCTACTGTGATTCGTATGGTGAGTGTAGAGAACCGAAGACCCTTTTTTTTTAATAGGAGAGGGGGCAAACGAGCATGCGGCTCACCTGATGGTAAGTGACTACCGCCGCCCATGAACAACTGCAACACTAGGGAGGGAATTGCAGATGCGTTTTGCCGGCCTTTTAAAAAGGAGTACGCTCTTTTCTTGAAGGTCCCTAAGTCGTATCGGTCCGGAAAAATCGCTGATGGTAATCGATTCCACAAGGAGGTCGTGCGAGGAAGAAAACATCTTCTAAATCGCACAGTAGTGGACCGCCAATCATCCAGATGGTGTGGATGGTATCGGGAGTTCTGCCGCGATGTGCGTTCGTGAAATTTGGCGGCTGGGATTAATCCGAACAATTCCTCAGAGCACTCCCCATGGTAGATGCGAAAGAAAATGCAAAGGGATGCAACATCTCTTCGCAGTGCCAATGAATCGAGCCGATCGGAAAGGGCTCGGTCGTCGACGATTCGCGCAGCTCTGCGTTGGATGCGGTCAAGTGGAAGGAGCTGGCACTGGGGAGCCCCTGCCCAGAGATGGGAACAGTATTCCATGTGAGGCCGAACTTGCGCCTTGTAAAGTTGCAGGCGGTGTGCCGGCATGAAATACTGTCCCGCTCTGCTGAGCACGCCAAGCTTTTTAGAGGCCAATTTGGCCTTCCCTTCCAAGTGACCACGAAACTGCACGTCACTCGATATGTCGACTCCGAGGATACCGATACTGGCTGAGGCAAGAAGGGGAGTGCCTTGAAACTGAGGAGATACGACAAAGGGGTTCTTTTTAGCGGTAAGCGCGTAAACTTGTGTCTTCTGAGGATTAAACTGGACTAGATTTAGTCGCCCCCAATCCGAGACTTTGCTCAGCAAAGACTCGACTTCAGACACAAGTTTGTTCCGGTACTCAGCGACGTCTTCCCGAGAAATATTGGCACGGCCGGTGTATAGAGCATCACCAGTACTGTCATCCGCATAGCAATGAATGTTACCAGTTAGCAACATATCATTGATATGCAGAAGAAACAGCGTTGGTGATAGCACACAGCCTTGTGGAACACCAGCGTTAATAGGCTTGTAGTCAGAGCATGCACCGTCTACAACGACCTTGATGCTCTGATCTGCAAGGAAGCTGGTGATCCAATTGCACAATTTCTCGGGAAGCCCATAGGAAGGGAGCTTCGAAAGAAGCGCTTTGTGCCAAACCCGATCGAAGGCCTTCGCAATGTCCAGACTAACGGCCAACGCCTCCCCCTTGGACTCTACTGCCTCCGCCCATCTATGGGTCAGGTAGACCAGAAGATCACCACCGATCGACCCCGACGAAAACCGTATTGGCGGTCACTAATCAGCTGGTGATCCTCAAGGTACCTGATGAGCTGGCAGTTAATAATGGATTCCATTATTTTGGAGAACAAGGAGGTGATCGCGATAGGCCTATAGTTGGATGGGTCTGAGTGGTCGCCTTTTTTAGGGATCGGGTGGACAAAAGCTGTCTTCCATGATTTCGGGACTACGCCTAGGGAGTAGGAGTACCGGAAAAGACGCGTTAGGACCGGTGCCAACTCCGGAGCACACGTCCTCAGCACAATTGGGGGGATTCCGTCAGGCCCACTCGACTTCTGGATGTCCAGGGAGAGCAGTGCTTTGCGAACCGAGCGCTGTGAGAACAGCACATCCGGCATGGAGCACTCACACCGCGGGATGGTCGGCGGTGTTTTCCCCCCGTCATCAAGAGTCGAGTTGGACGCAAAAAGGGAGCCTAAAAGGTCGGCTTTGTCTTATGCGTCATGGGCCAGTGAGTCATCCTCCCTGTGCAGAGATGGTAGTGATGGCTTACAGGAATTCCCTTGGACAGCCTTGGCGAGAGACCAGAATGCACCGGTTCCCGAAGGAAGGCGAACTAGTTTCTCGCCAATTCTGCCTATGTGCTCTGACTTTGCCTTGGCAATAACTCTTTTGAAGGACCTGGAGGCGAAGTTATACTTCTTTTTAAGTGTGCTGGTGTTTACATCCCGAGTCGCCGAAGCCGCAGCCCAGGCTTGATAACACTCCTGCTTACTGCGTAATGCAGTCTTATAGGAGCGACCAAACCAAGGCTGAGATCTGCCTCCGATGGGTACCACAGATGATGGAATAAATAGTTCCATTCCCTGTAGCACCCCATCAGTGACAGAGTCAGCAACAGCGCTGGGATCGTCCGGCGAGAAGCAAACCCGCCCCCATGGGTAGGATGCAAAGAAAGACCGCATTCCGTCCCAATCCGCCGACCTGTAATGCCAAACACGGCGGCAACCTGCAGAACGCAACCGCGAAGGGAGCGTGAGTGGCACCACACTCCGGATCAGACAATGGTCCGAAGAGCCGAGAGGGGCATCGACGGAAACCTGATATCCGTCCGGATGAGAGGTCAGCAGAAGGTCCAACAGGGAAGGTGTATGATCCTCCACATCTGGAATCCGCGTAGGCGAAGTAACCAGTTGTGTCAGACCATATGCCAAGGCAAAGTCATAAACAGATCTCCCCGCATGATCGGTTAGACGTGAACCGAGCCCTTCGGCATGGTGGGCGTTAAAATCGCCAAGGATCACGATCTCTGCGGATGGGACCTGTTGTAGCAAGGAATCTGTAGCCATTTGGACGTGGTCGATGAGTCGGTCTGTTTCGGCATTACCGCTATGGGTCCGAACCTTCAAGCCTGCCGAGGCGTCGAGAACAGATGTCCTCTCTGACATACACGCAAACTCCAGCCCGAGGCACAAAGGAATGCTCCAATTTGTACCCCGGGTAGGAGAGATACGAAATATCAGCCGGAGAGGAAACCTGCGTCTCGGTCAAAAAGAGCAAGGCCGGCCTTTTTACTAGAAAAGAGCCATTCCATCTTAGTCCTCGAGGGTGACAACGCATCTGCATGTTCATTCTCAATTAACTATAGATGTAGGTGTCTATGAGCCACATCAGCCACTTACCATCAGGTAGACTATGTGCACGTTGTCACCTTTCTTTAATAGGTATATATAATAATTAATAATATATAATATAATATAGTAATATATAGTAATTTAATTGCTTAGGAACGCCGTGGTCAGGAACATATCGTATGAGGTTTCCCTTTAAAATAAAAACAGTTCGCCCCACGTTTTCAATTTATCACTGGATTATTAAATTGAAAGTTACCAAAACAGTTATCGTTTGTTATTTAGTAGTAAGGCATGCGATAATTCTATTTAGTTAAAAATATATTTGTTTATAAGAAACGTTATTAGAAATATCGTCTGTGTTCTAGAGTCGTTTTGCAAACATAAATTGAAAAATATTTATTTGTTGACACTGGCTGAGTTCGGGAATAGATACAGAAATATAAAAACATAGCGTCATAAATCTTTTAAATTTAAAATTGTTTATTCGGATTTATGAAAAATATATTCAAGTAAATGCACTTTTACTTTAATATGTATATTAGGCTCAAAGAACGAAAACGCTCATTGAGCGGTAAAACATCTCAGTAGTTTCTGAAAAACATCCATATCGCAAAATTATGTTATGGCTCTTATAGAAACGAATTGGGTTCTTCACACCATCATTAACAAATTACTTAATAATTTTTTTTATTTTTTCAATTAATGTCTTAATACTTTTTTATTTTAAAAATATACTATTACCCTTACAGCCTAGTCCACTGCTGAACATAGGTCTGCCCCTTAGATTGCCTCATAGGGGGGGATATTTGCCATAGTTGCCACGCCGGTTGGCAACCACAGTTTTTTATTTTTAATGCTTATAACGAAAACGCTGCTGCCCATCTCTTGATTTGTTTTCCTCTGTCGCCTCTAATCAGAGGCGGCTCTAGCCCTTATAGCGCCCGGTGCAACCAATACCCGGGCGCCCTCTAGTAGGCGCGCGATCAAATGGAATACTCACACTTATATTTTTAAACGAAAATTCGGGTGCAAATGGTGCAATTATAAATGATGTCGGGAAGCAATTGGTACATGAGTAAAAAGTATTTTTTTGAAAAGTTTGTAGAAAACAACTTTGTAGTTATTTCAAACATATTTAATTTAAAAACTAGTTACATTTTTTTTATAGGATAAGGGTGACAAACGAGCACACAGTCTACCTGATGGTAAGTGGTTGCTGCTTCCCATAGACATCTACATCTATCCTTTATTACAAATCAAAATGTAGATGCGTTGTCACCCGTGAGGACTAAGATGTAATGCCTCATTTCCAGTAAAGATTACATAAAGATATAGTAAAGAATACATTACAGAACGCTTGTTAGACAAAACAAATATATTTACGAAAAAGTAACTTTTCGTGTTTTTGCATTAGCAAAATCTTTAACAATGTCACTGACTTCAATTTTGATTTCATGTCCAAAACTTATTAACGATAAATTTGTCAATCTACTTTGGGACATGTTGATCTAAGACAGTTTTTATTTATTTTTAGTTTAGAAAATGATCTTTCGCTGTGTGCTACCGTGACTGGCAATGTGAGATAAATTCTCAGTGCTAAACAAGTGATTTGTCTGACTAATATAATTTGACGGCTCCGTGGCGAAGTGGTTTAGCAATGAGTTATTGCGCTGGTTCGAATCCCGCACGGAACAAGTATTTGTATGTGTTAATTGTATGCCTCCAAATAATTGCTCCGGGTCTGGATGTTTGTCCTCGTGCAACTTATGTTTATAAACTGCCTTCACGATACAGGAGAAAATTCTAGTGTGGGGGTAACGTTTAAAAAAAATATTATTAACTATACTTAAACACACACGAAATGGACAAATATTATGCTTTGTAAAGAAAATGGAAGGTTTGCTGAATGAAGCATATACCCATGTCACAAAAATTACGTCACGAAAATTATTATGGATGACTTTGAAAAACATTAATATTGATACACTATTGAAAATCCAATAATAATTAATCTAAATAACGACATCTCAATTAGTTGTAGTGAAAGTGACTGAATATATTTATTTTTAATCTAATTTTAAATTTAAAATTTATACAATTTTGCCTCTAGAGTATAAGCAGTAATAATAAATATGAAGAAACTAATAATTCTTGTGTTTTAAATTATACGTTTCTAATTTATTCTGGTATTAATCGAAACAAAACTGTAAATGATTAACAACTCTAAAGAATTGATATCGATTTTTCTAAAGAATCGAATATTGTACGTACTGATTTTTTGGTTGGCATGCCTAGTCTAATAAGTCTGACAGCTGTCAAAACGTATTTCTTAGATTTGGTTGAGTACAATAATTGTAAAACAGGTGCCGGCACGCGCCTTTGATAGCTGATCTTTAACTATCTATTTGAAGACTGATTTCAAGGTGAAACAAAAGTTATTGTGTAGAGTAAGGAGCCGCTTGTGGCGCGCCTTGCTTTGCTACCGCGCCTGGCGTCAGCCATAACACGGGCGCAGGGTCTTTGAGAGCGCCGGCGCTCTCAAAGACCCTGCATCAAAGACAACGCATCTTTGAAGATGTCATGAGCGCCGTTCGACGCCCCCTAAGACACTGCGCCCGTATGCGCTGCACAGCCTGCACCATTGGTAAAACCGGCTCTGCCTCTAACGACACCCAGGTTAGTAGATATTGTCACACCGCTACTACACGGTAAGACATACAACTACGACGATAATGATGTCATTACTCATTACATTCTATTATCAAACGTCTTTTCCGAACCAGTGGTTAAGTAAGCATAAGAGTGACTTTCAATAAGAAAATATTTATAATCTATATGGAATAAAAAAATTCTATATCATTTTCTATTTCCCTGTTATAACTATATAGGTAGGTACTTCTTGAAATCTTTATGATCAACAGCCATACCTTCTCGTGCACGAATTTGACAGCGAGCTCCTTGAGGTGTGCGAGTGTGAGCAGGTGCGCGGGCGCGGAGGCCACGTCGCGCATCACGCCCAGCTGGAACATGAACGTCACCTCGTCCTCCATCGCGCCAGCCACCTCGCTGTGGACAACCATTTAATAATTACATAACAGCAAACAAAATTACGTGCAAACCAGTGCGTGTTGCTAGTGATGACATATGGATCTGAAACGTGGTCCTTCACTGCTGACCGTGCCAGGAAGCTCAGATCTTCATATAGCCTCTCTATAGTCGCTCAGCGAGCTATAGATAAGGTTAAGTTCTGTAAGATATAAATAATCTGTGTATCAATCTAAATGGATATCCTCCTATGGGGCAATCTATGGAGGAGGCTTTATCGTGGACTTTAATGAATATGTTAATATTTAATATGTGTGTATATATGAATACTATATACTATGTACTTTGCCTAAAAGAAGTAAAATTGCTCACAGCTAAACAACACCTTCTATTAATGGAATACATAGAGCTTAACAGTGAACTATTGCCATAGCAGCGATCACAATAGATCTTACAGGTCGCGGTGATACTAATCTTTCTATACATCGTATTACATAATATTTTATGTATTATTTATTAATAACAGATAGAAAAGAAAGTAGTTTTCCCTCATATCTTATCTTTGAATACCGCGCAGTTAACCTGTAAATAATTTAGCAGCACACGTAACGAAAATAAGGTCATATTTTCATTGATAGCAACTTATGTAACACAATGTTGTTATTTAGTGAAAAATTATATATGGAAAAATAATCAGAATCCGGGTGCACTTTAACCAAAGCAAACATCTGATAATCACACGCCGGTATATTGTAATTGATTGATTATTGACAATACTTTAAGGCGTGAGAGGTGTAATGGCTGCGTACGGCTAATCCCACCAAAACCATAAGTGAGAAAAGGGTGTCTCAAGTTAGATACGAGTACTAACAACGTTCGGGGTTGTCAGCTACGATGATAAAAGTGTTTATATATTTATTCATAAACGATGGGCTGTTTGTTGAGATCTGAACGGTGAAACACTGATTGAATTCCTTTATCGGGTTCCCCATCGGAATCACTTCGCAACTGTATTTATAACGTAAATTAAAATAAGATATCTAATATGTTAATGTGTGAAGAGAAAATTTTCTACCTCTTTTTAGGGTTCCGGACCTCAAAAGGAAAAAACGGAACCCTTATAGGATCACTTTGTTGTCCGTCTGTCTGTCTGTCTGTCAAGACCCTTTTTCTCAGGAACGCGTAGAGGTATCAAGCTGAAATTCAAATCAAATACTCAAGTCTGCTGTCCCTTGGAGCTGTGAAAAAAATCAAACTTCTAAGCCAACGCAATTAAAAGATACAGCCGTTTATGCCGCAAATTTTCGACATTCGCAAGGGAATCAAAACCTACAGGGTACTTCCCGTGAACTCAGAATCTTAAAATTTGGTACGAAGCAACGTATTATAGCACAGATAAAGGAAGAATTGCGAAAAGCATAAATTTTTAGTTACATCATATAATAAAAATATTTTTAATAATTTTAAACTCAATATACCTACGGATTTGTTCGGAACCGTCGGTGCGCGAGTCCGACTCGCACTTGGCCGGTTTTTTTATCAGAGCGCACGGATGATCGTAAGATTTGGCTTTATACTTATTACTACCATCAGGTGAGCAAGATGCTCGTCCCCTCCCCCCCCTTCTATAAAAATGTACAAACAGTCACTTATAAGTTCAGAAGCGTCAATAATGTTACTTGAGTACTTAAAGGGTGACTGACTGACTTACGCTTATTGAATTAGTCTAAGCCTTCCCTGAGCTCTTTGCATTCAACGAGTGCTTACTAGGATTCCGATATGAAAGGGGACAACTGTTTTTAGTAGTCCAAGACCGTTTGTCTGGCCCATGTGTAAATCGTGAATGACTCCTTCATTTGACCCGGGTCGTATCATAGTATTGATGATTGCAATAACATTTTTGAACGTTCCGCATCGAACGATTAACAGGAACTATAACCAAAGAGTAGGTATAGTAATGTCCGACAACCGACTTCATCGAGCGGATCTCACATATCACAGAGTACTGAAACTCGAAATAATCCATTTGAATGATCGACCCGAATGACCCGGTTCGTAAGACGATACAATGCTTAATGATCGGGTTACTAGAAATGAATGAATGATACATGTCTAACCTCCTGTAACTCCTACACTAGAGGTCGAATTTGACAAATAATGTCCTGATCGAAATGACATATTGCAAGAGTAGCATAGATTATAATATAACGTCAGTATTAAATAAATATAGCCGGAGTCGTGGGTGATATCAAATATCAAGAAAATCTTAAATGTCAGTACATTACCCAATATACGGAACACAGCAGCATTGAGCTGCTATTCTTATGCTTGGTATTCCGTGAGAGCGTGCTTTCCCGGTCCAGTCGGTCCATTCGTGCTACAATTATAATTTTTTTTATAGAAAAAGGGTGACAAACGAGCACACAGTCCACCTGATGATAAGTGCATACTGTGGCCCATAGATATCTACATCTATCGTCAATTAAGAGTCAAAATTCAGATGCGTTGTCACCCGTGAGGACTAAGATGGAACGCCTCTTTTCCAGTAAAATGGGTCTCCGGTTGTCTACACTCAGAATACGAAACACAGCAACATTAAGCTGCTATTTTATTTTATGCTGGTTTTCCGAGAGCGTGGTCCTTCTCTGGGGGCCGACCCATTCGTGCTACAACCATAATATAGCTGCAGCATAGCCCTACCATGTAACAAAAGACGTATTTTACGGGCTGACGTACAATAAGACTGTCTAATACCCTATTTAACGATTTAATTTTCTTATATATTTTTTTTTATAGGATCGAGTGACAAACGAGCACACAGTCCACCTGATGGTAAGTGGTTACTGTGACCCATAGACATCTACATCTATCCTCAATAAAGACTCAAGATGCAGATGCGTTGTCACCCGTGAGGACTAAGATGGAATGCATCTTTGCCAGTAAAAAGGGTCTCCGGTTCTCTACACTCACCATACGAAACACAGCAGCGTTAAGCTGCTATTTTACGCTGGTTTTCTGTGAGAGCGTGGTCCTTCCCCGGTCGAGCCGACCCATTCGTGCTACAACCATAATATAGATGCAGCATGGCTCTCCACGTACGTTTTATATATAGAATAATATAATTTTAAAATTAATAAATGGAAAAATTAATATATTATAATTTAAGCATCAGACACAGTTACAAATCGTTTAGGTGATAAGTCCACTTGATGTTATTTTGGTTAAAGTTATATCGGCCATATAATGCAATAAATATTTAAGATAGTAAATAATAAAAACATGTAATTAACCTAATGATATCCTTTCTAAAGCTGCGACACGTGTAAAGTTTTTTGATAAGTCTATCTGATGTCCTTGTGACTGAGCTCAGCTCGTGTATATGCGAGATTTTCCGTACTTTTATAAGGCTCACAATCGAGCACACAGTGCACCTGATGGTAAATGGATGCTGTGATATACGTAAATTTAAATCTAATTATTTCTTACATTTACGCGAACACTACACCTTGTAGAACAAGTTTTTACAGTTTTTATAGCATTTAAAACTTATTTTATAGTCCCATTTATTGGGGAATATAAAATAAGCTCACTAAACACATTTATTGTGTAAAATAAAATACTAACGCGATAAAATCCGTATCCTTACCTTACCGTAACCTTAATTTTCAGGGTTATTTATCAAAGAGTAGCCAAATTTTATTTTATCAATTTTTATCTATAAAATTAAGTTCAAATATATATAAAGATAAATCGTTGTTGCAGTTTTCGAAAATACGAGTAAATAAGGGGTCTACTTTCGACCCTTACGAATGTGTGCGTACGAAGTAAAATAGTAGGCGTTAGATATTTATGAATAACAATCAGTTAAAATAATGCATTACCACGCATTTTAAATTTAAAAGATAAAAAGGAAACGATTTTAGAGATTTTTTTCTCAGGTTATTGCAAAATAACCCTGTATGTTAACGACTTACCCTATTTTGTAGAGGACAAGCACGATATAGCATTATTTGTTGATGATACCTCTTTAATTTTCAAACTCAAACGGCAGTCAATTATGGTGATGTAAATAATGCTCTATCAACATTGTTACATTCGTTTAACGCCAGCTATTTGCTCATAAACGGCAATAAGACAAAATGTATTAAATTTACAATAGCTAATGTCAAACATTTAAATACCGATGTGCTCTTAAATGAGAAGGAGTTGAGTCTTGTGGATACCACTATTTTCCTTGGTATTACTATTGACGCGAAGCTTCAATGGTGTAAAGTTACTAGACTCCACAGAATCAGTAATTGATTTATGGCAATTTTTTTTTTTTTATAGGTGAGGGGGCAAACGAGCATGCGGCTCACCTGATGGTAAGTGACTACCGCCGCCCATGAACAACTGCAACACCAGGGGAATCGCAGATGCGTTGCCGGCCTTTTAAAAAGGAGTACGCTCTTTTCTTGAAGGTCCCTAAGTCGTATCGGTCCGGAAAAATCGCTGATGGTAATCGATTCCACAAGGAGGTCGTGCGAGGAAGAAAACATCTTCTAAATCGCACAGTGGTGGACCGCCAATCATCCAGATGGTGTGGATGGTATCGGGAGTTCTGCCGCGATGTGCGTTCGTGAAATTTGGCGGCTGGGATTAATCCGAACAATTCCTCAGAGCACTCGCCATGGTAGATGCGAAAGAAAAAGTATGTATACGCTTTTACAACAAAATCCCAGAAAATGTTCACTTTGTCAACAAACAATTTAAAAAGTT
Source organism: Parnassius mnemosyne (assembly GCA_963668995.1). Lineage (NCBI taxonomy): Eukaryota > Metazoa > Arthropoda > Insecta > Lepidoptera > Papilionidae > Parnassius > Parnassius mnemosyne. The sequence goes on along the minus strand of CAVLGL010000057.1, from coordinate 43,349,149 downwards.
TTATTAAAGATTTTTTTTATTAAAATTGTACAAAAAGGGTAATTATAATATCAAAAAATACATTAACCATATTGGTGCTATTCAAATTCATTTAATAATTATAAAAAATATATAAATATGTTAAAATATATTTTGCTGGGTTTCTTGCTGGTTCTTGCCAGGACAGAGGTATTTTCCAAACCAGTGGTAAATAAAAAAAATAATTTCAATAAGTGTTATACTATATTGAATAAAAATCATTCCATTCTATTCTAATAACTATTTTCATTTTACATTTAAATATATTATTGATTAAGAATCAGAATGCATGTGAATTGTCACCTCTGAGTATTTGAGTGTCTCTGGTTCTCGTCACTGACTATATCACTATACCAAGTATACCAGCGTTATGCCGATATTTGATGCTGTCGCACGGATGGGCCGGCTCGAACCGGGGTGGTACCACGACCTCACAGAAAACCAGCGTGAAGTAGAGGTTTACCTCTGCGTTTCGCTTGGTGAGTGCAGGTGGCCGGAGGCCCTTTTTACTGGAAATGAGGCATTCCATCTTAGTCTTTCGCTTGGTGAGTGCAGGTGGCCGGAGGCCCTTTTTACTGGAAATGAGGCATTCCATCTTAGTCCTCACGGGTGACAACGCATCTGCATTTTGATTTGTAATAGAGGATGTAATAGAGATGTAGATGTCTATGGGCCGCAGCAACCACTTACCATCAGGTGGACTGTGTGCTCGTTCGTCACCCTTATCCTATAAAAAAAAAAGTGTGCCTTTGGTCACGAACCAATTCATAAAAAATTTTCACAACACAACCAACTGCCAAAACAAACATTTTGATGTTTTTAGTAAGTAATAAAAAAATATTCAATTTATTTCTCGTATATAACAACTTTTCGTAATTATCTATCAAAAATATTTATTTTCCGCATCTGCATTGTGATTCTTAGAGGATAGATGTAGATGTCTATGGGTCACAGCATCCATTTGCCATCAGGTTAACTGTGTGTCCGTTTGTCACCCTTATTCTATAAAAAGGCATTCCCGTAGATTGCAGTAGTCACGACGCATGACTGGCGGGTTGTTGTTATTAGGAAGACGCTGTAGCCCATCTTCTGGGTTGTTTCCCTCTGTCCTCCTTTTGCTCTCCTCTTACGACCCACACGGGATATTTTTAGGGTAGAGAATATTCTTAAACCGTTTTTTGGGGAATTTGACACTCAAATTTATTTAATAATATTTATGAATAATTTAAACTCAGAGACGTTTCAAAAAAAAATTAGGATGTGTAATGTTTAAAGAAACAAAAAAGTGTAAAAGACAAAAAATGACATGTACATGACAATTTATTCATTATAAACAATACTTTTGACGTGCTCAAGTTAAGAGGGCAGGGAAGATTGTTATGCTAAATTTAGAATCTTACGCGCACGTGAAATATTTATATGTTCCTATCATCATCACTACAGCCCATCACAAGTCTTTGAGCATGAGCATCCTCCAAGAAACGTCACAAAGCATGGTCCTGCTTGCATCCATCGACTTCCTGCATGTCTTACTAGGACGTCGCTCCATCTAGTGGGGGACCGCGGTATACTTCGCTTACGATACGAGGCTGCCACTCGAGTACCTTTCTTCCCCATAGTGTGTCGGTTCTTCGAGCTATATAGCCGACCCATTGCCACTTCAGATTACTGATACGTTGGCCATATTTTTAAATAAGTAAACTATCGTAAGATGCGAAGCTCCTTATTTACTATTGTCATACAATTGTGATAAACCTAAATTACAAAATCAACCTTCACGAGCATTCAATGGCATATTGCGTAAATAAATGTTTATAGCTCACTTCAAAACAAAAACACGGTAACCTAGGTTATCAGCACAACAATAGTTCATTCTAATTTAATATCATTTCTGACAATTAAAATATGAAGTCTTGAGGGACGTATTGAGATACGAAAATAAAATAGCAGCTTAATGCTGAGTGTAGTTAACCGGAGACCATTTTTACTGGATACAAGGCATTCCATCTCAGTTCACAGGGGTGATAACGCATCCGCATTTTGATTCTTAATTGAGGATAAATGTCTTCAAATGTCAATTGAGGATAGATGTCTATGGGCCACAGAAACCACTTACCATCAGGTGGACTGTGTGCACGTTTGTCACCTTTATTCTATAAAAAAAGTACACTAAACAAATGATGGTCATCAGCTATACTGGCCCATAAACACTATTAATTATCATTTATGAAACTAATTTTTACGGATTTTATCGCGTTTAATTTAACGTTAATTCCTGACGTTTTGGTTCGTACAGATTCATTATCATTCCCGAGATCTATTATGAAGTCTTTGTCACAACTTTAAGAAAAATTAAATTTGTCTTTGGTTCACCAACTACAAAAAAACCCGCGTAATGGTATTGTATGCTATTTTAAACGAAGTTTCAGTCCATCTGTAGGTTAGTGGTTACTGCAATCCATGGACACCTGCAGCCAACTTCAAACGAGGAAGACTGCAGATGTTTTGTCACTTCTGAGAACTAAGATGGAATACCCCACAACCTGTAATTATACTGGCTCTCTATACATTTCAGATCGGAACTGTACCGAAACAAGTGCAAGCGCTGCTATGTTCCGGCTACGTTTTGGCGGCAAAATATTGTTTTTTTTTCTACAGAAGAAAGGGCATACTACTCTGAACGAGTCGACGTTTTGTGCTGTAACCATAAGAGCAGCAGGGCACCATTACGATATATGATTGCTATGGTCCTGGCATGACCAGTGATGTACCACTGTGCTCTTTGCCTCTACGAAGAATACACGGTACAATTTACTACATTTGTAGATAAGAATTTGGATCGATTAAAAAAGTATTGATACTGAGATCGTCTTAGTATAGTATTCGTGACAGCAATCTTACTCGTTAAAAGACTGCAGGTCAATAAAGTAAAGTTAAAGCATTGTTTTCATTAGTGCTTATGGGGATTGAAGTCGGATCATTCCTCGTTGAAATTTGTGGTGTATGATTTTTATTTTATAGGAGAGGGGGCAAATGAGCATGCGCCTCACCTGATGGTAAGTGACTACCGCCGCCCACGAACAACTGCAACACCAGGGGAACCAGGGGAATTGCAGATGCGTTGCCGGCCTTTTAAAAAGGAATAGGCTCTTTTCTTGAAGGTCCCTAAATCGTATCGGTCCGGAAAAAAGATTTATTTGATTGATGATTACTATGAGCTGTCGACTACAACTCTTGTTATAGTTAAAATTCCAGCCTATATACGTACATCCGATTTACCAAGTGCTCGGACGTGAAAACAATAAACACAAGTAAACATTCGTGACCTGCATGTCCGAGGAAAAAATGTTGCCAGGACATGTAAGGTCTTACCAATACGCACTGGAATATGGCGGTAGACTAACAGATTAAAAGCCCTCTCAGAAAGAGAGGAGGTGTGTAACTGTGGGGCGTATTTAGACAGAACTTTACTTATAGCACAAGTGGTAAAATTAAAATTTTTGTACAATTGACTTCAAAATAAATACAATAAGAACATCATCAATGTTGTAGAAGTCAATTAAATACGCATTATTAAGGATAACTCAAAAACTACAGGTCAGATCTTGATCAAATTTATATGGGACTACATGAGAAGTACCAGCTTTCAAATAAAAATATAATCATCAAAATCGGTCACCTAGAAAAAATTTCGAAAGTAACACACATAAAAAAATACAATAGAATTGACAACTTTCTCCTTTTTTTGAAGTCGGTTAAAAAGCATTCATAAAAGCTTTTACAAAAATTTACTTCGCAAATATCCGCGTTATAAAATAAAATGATGTGTCTTACCTAGTATGAAGAAGCACCTCCCGCTAGCGGTTAGCCACCGTAGAGTCTATATCACCTGAGGATGCCTCGTGTAGAGGCGAAACACGTGTCGTATTATCGTCAGTGGTGTGTCTTGCCTAGTGTAGTGGTGTTGGAAGTAGCGGTGCTGGGATTAGTGGTGACGGGGATAGTGCACGCAATTGAGGGAGGGCGGGAGGTTCTTCTTCATACTAGGTAAGACACATCATTTTATTTTATAACGCGGATATTTGCGAAGTAAATTTTTGTAAAAGCTTTTATATAATGGATTTCCGCAAAGTAACGCCTGATTCTATTAATTATATTAAAAAGCATTCAGCTTAGGCTAGGTTTATTAATTCTACCTTATTTTAAGAAGGTAGAATTAATTTTTTTTAAAAATTAATTCTTTATTGTAATATGAATTTAATTTTTTATTGTAATATGAAAAAAATATCTATCTATATATAGAAGCTCGAGGATGTCGTTTTAATAGTTACATTAAAAACTTCACCTATATTTTGCCCACACTTACTGGTGGAATTTTTTCCTCTAATTTATAAGGAACCGGGGTGGGTGGTTAAGTATAATCTATTTAATTTAAAAAAAAATGTGTGCAGTTCACATGGGGTAGAAGTGAAACCTTCAAATGGACTGAAATAATTAAAAATATTTTATGGCAAATTATTTATTTAATATGATAATTTTCAACCACAAGTGCAGCATAAAGTATAAAATACGATCCTTATTTTAAACATGTAGAGTCAAGTAATAAATCAAAATAATATTTCTCGAGTAAAATTGCTTTGTAATAGCGCCATCTATTTCATTCTATAGGTAAAGTAGGAAGGTGTCGAAGGCCTTTGACAGGGTTTGGCACGCTAGTCTAATGGGCAAGCTTTCAGTGTACGGCTTATCCCCTGGCCTGATTGTCTGGGTGAAGCACTTTCCCAGTGAACGGTTTCTCCGGGTCGTCGTTGATGGCTGCTCATCCGATACTGTGGCGACTAACACCGGTGTTCCTCAGGGGTCCATTCTCTCCGCAACTTGAATTTTATCCGAACCTAAACTATGAGCGGTTCATTGACTTCAGAGCCAAAGCAGCCGCAAGGAAACTTGGTGTCCTTGCAAGGGTGCGGCGGTACTTCACGCCGGGGCAGCTTCTTACGTTATATATAAAGCGCAAGTCCGGTCGTGCATGGAGTATTGCTGTCACATATTACAGGACTATTTTTTAAAAACACATCTATTGTTACCATTTGATTGCAAGATTATGAATTATGAATTATATGAGCTGGTGCTGCAAAATGCCACCTGGCAGCAATGGACTCAGTGGAGAAACGTGCTAAGAGGCTCATTGGTGACCTTGATTTGGTTGAAACCAATCTTATCAGCCTCGAGCACAGGCGCAGAGTAGCCAATTTCTCGGTATTCTATAGGATGCATTTCGGCGAGTGTGCGCAGGAATTACACGCTCTAACTCCTCCCTCTCCTTTCCACCATCGGACAACCAGACGGTCGGCGGGTCTTCATCCCTTTGTTGTCGATATTCCACGCATTAGAATCAAACAGTTTGCTTCGTCTTTTGTAATGCGTACAGCAAAGGAGTGGAATAATTTGCCGGCGTCTATTTTTCCGTCCGAATACAATCTGGGCGTCTTCAAGGCAAGAGTGAATAGGCTTCTGTTACGATAAGACAGTGCGATTTACCATCTAAGGCTGCATCACCACTTACCACCAGGTGGGATTGTTGTCAAGCACTGGCTTATAATAAGTAAAAAAAAAGTCATTTTATCGAACAAAAATTGATTGACTTTCAATGGTGGTGCGAAATATAGACGCTAGATAGCCTAAACACGTCTAATCTAATATCTATCTCATTCTCTCGCATGCATACATCCTATTGATGTATATGTTTGTCCCGTTTTAGTGTCGCTTTTTTCTTTCATCGAGTTTTAAATCACAACGATTCCAAAGAAGTTTTTACTTCAAAAAGAATAAATGACAAGAACATAGTCGTATACACAACCTCTTCCTTTTTTGAAGCCAGCTTAAAATAATAATACTTGAACGATAATGATGTACGAGTATGTGGTCTTTGAATGTTCTTTTTCCAGTACAATGATTGGCTAATTACCCATATCGCGGATTCAACTTGGTGAATCTGTCACTAATTTACATTTACAATTCATATATTATCACCCCCATCCTCTATTTATCGAATTTCATGCTAACTATAAAATTTAAGGCGGGTAGCCCCAGTAAAACATAATCATAAATTAGCTCTTACTCCAGTATTTTACACGAGTAATCCCTAAGGCATTCTTTATTTTTCCTCCGCGAACACATTGTATAGCATTACACACTCATTACTGTCTTAACAGACACGTAAACGTCGCCTTTCTGTCCGCTTTACATCACGCACACTAGGGTTGTCTATCCTATTATATAAATAGAATAGAATATTTTTTTATTTAATATAGATCACACGTGTAATTCTTATTGAAAGTGATTTTTTACTTTACCACTGGTTCGAAAAAAACCCTTTGTCCTGGAAAGAACCGGCAAGAAACCCAGCGGGACTTTTTTTAACGTTAATTTTACATTAATGGTTTTGCAAACTATTTACAAAATTTATTTTAGAAACTGCTTGGAAGCGACCACCTCATTCCCAGGGGTTATTATCAATTTTCAAAATTCATTTATATATTAAAATAACCCTTTTTATACAGTTTCAGCTTAACAAAACATTTAAACTTGGTAATAGAGAAAGCCTGTACACTTTCCGGGACCTAGTTGTAACAGCGTATACATTGCCCCAAGAATGAATTACTGACTCTGTGGAGTCGAGAAACTGGTATCACTAGCTTGTGTTTGTTCCTAGTGTTTACAGAATGTATATCACATTTTTTACTAAAACTACTTTTGTTTTTGTGAACATACATTAAAATTTTCGTAAATGGGTCATTATCAGGCGACTCATTATTTGGTTGATTTCGGTGGCATTTTTTGTTTTTAAATTTAGGCCTTACTAACATGAAATATCTATTCTAGAGTTAACTTAAAATATATAAGTAGAAGAGGGAATCGTATAGACCGAATGGTTAAGAAGGTATTTAATTTAAAAAAAATGGTGTCCACCGAAATCAATATTTTGATCACCGAAATCAAATAAATATAAAATAATTTAAATTTCAAAGATAATTTTCTTAAGGTATATTTACTGCCTAAGTACTACTATGAACTTATGATCTGTAAAGAATTGCAGGTTAATTTGACAATAAAACATTTTATTTTATCAAGTTAATATAATTTCTTTAAATATAATATTTACTTCTTCATCAGCCCGCAAGTCAACCGTTGGACATGGGTCTCATCCGTTGTTTGCCGTATATCCGATTCCTATATTTAAGAAACGTTTTGTTCTCCGTAACGATACGTTTTATTACGCAAAGTGCATGTAAAACCATTTATATTACAACCTTATTCATTCAGCAACTTAAGATGACTTAAATGGAAAATCACTAAACGGTTCATAAATAGTTCAACTGGTATTTTGGTTTTAAATACTTACTATCTTATATCGAGGGCTAGCTAATAATGAGGGTAGCTTTCGTTAACTACGCATCAGGACGTCAAATATCTCATTAGCCCCGTGACAATGGGTGCTGCTGTAAAGTGCCCGAAACGTCGGCAATTAAAAAGTTTAAACTAAACGCGATAAAAGTACCCCCGTGACCATGAGTGCTGTAAAGTGCCCGAAACGTCGGGAATTATAAAGTTTAAACTAAACGCGATAAAAGGACCCCCGTGACCATGAGTGCTGTATAGTGCCCGAAACGTCGCGAATTAAAAAGTTAAAATTAAACGCGATAAAATCCCTCAAATAGTTTTATTCAAAAATACTATTATTTAGTCTAAAAAAATTGGCAACCCTACACGTAACATAAAACCTGGCGGCGACAGATTAGCGAGTGCCACCGGGGTGACGGCGTTGCGACACTTGTCAGGCTTCGTCTGATACCACCGCGTGCAAGCTTGTCGCTATGTGCACTATTAATCTTAATGACAGCTTAGACAAGTTCCTCGTAGTTGCAAGTCTTCATGGGACAAACATTGTAGTTTTTCATATTGTTTCTTATTACATTGTAGTGACAAACGAATTTACATTCCACTTGATGGTAAGAAGTATGAAGCCCATGGACACCTGCAACCAACTTCAAATAAAGAAGGCTACATATGCACTGTCACATGTCTCACAGCCTGTAAATATTTTAGTTTCCTATTCCTTTCAAAGCAGAAGACAGTAGAGTACGTATTGCTGATTGGTGACAGAAATAGGTCTATCTATTTCTTATGGTACCTACTCCGATAACTACTTTGTACCGTGTACTGCTGAGAATAGTTTCATTTTCCGTCCAGGTCAGATCCTTTCTACTGGTAATGAGGTATTCCATCTTAGTCCTTAGTAGTGATAACGTATCTGCACTTTATTCTCATTCGGGGTTAGACGTATATATGGGTATGGGCCACAGTATACATTTACCATCGGATGGGCCTCCGTTACTTGATTATAAAAGAAAATCTCACTGTGCTCTTCTGAGAGTCTGAGAATTTTGCGTCTGACCAATGCAATTCAATTCATTTGCTAAGCACGAATGGGTCGGCTCGACCAGGGTAGGACCACGCTCTCGAGAATACCAGCGTAAAATAGCTTAATGTTGCTGTGTTTCGTATGGTGAGTGTAGAGAACCGGAGACCTTTTTCTAGAAACTAGGCATTTAATCTAAGTCTTCAAGGGTGACAACGCATCTGCATTTTGATACTTAATCGAAGATAAACGTAGATATCTATGGGCCACAGCATCCATTAACCATCAGGTGGACTGTGTGCTCGTTTTTCACCCTTATTCTATATAAAAAAAAATACATTTGGTCTTGGGGTTGTTATAAATAATTTGCTTAATTCCGCATAAAGAAATAAAATGATATGTCCTGCCTAGTTTTAAGGGGACCTCCCACCCTCCCTCAATCGCGCGCATTATACCCGTCGCCGTTAATCCCAGCACTACCACTCCCAGCACCAGCACACTAGACACAACACACCACTCTTGAAAATACGACACGTGTTTCGCCTCTACACGAGGCATCCTCAGGTGAAGTAGACTCTGCGGAGGCTGGCCGCTCTTAGCGGATTATAATGGATTTCCGCAAAGTAACGCCTGATTCTATCAATTACATTTGATCTTAATTATAAAAAATAGTTCAAAACAAGAACCATACAAGGGCAATGTAAATATTGCCAATTACCCATTAGTAATTACTTTTATATTATAGTATTATTTATAAATTACATTTAAGTAGTAGTTATTCTATGCATCGGCGGTTGAGAGACTTTTTCTTTCTTTTTCTCAGTCATCTCTTACAATATCTAGACATGGAAACAACAGGAACATTTTAGTTTTCTTTTTTCATTGAAAGACTAACCTTTCAAATAATTGAAGTATTTTATTTCTATTTTTAAGCTAATAAAGTATTGTTTATACTCGCACTATATAAAAGTTAATTTATTCATTCTGTCATTACAGCGTATCAAAAGTCCCCTGCTGAACTAGCCTTTTCCCATAGATTGCCTTATAAGAGAGTGATATTTGCCATAGTTGCCACGTTTGATATGCGAATTGGCAACCGCAGTATTGAATTACCTAAGTTGTTAGTTATCAAGAAGACGCTACTGCCCGATTCAATAGCCTTTAAATTTGCACACTTATAGTGCTTTGGTATACCTTATTTTAATAATATCATTATTAAATATAGTGACAAGTTGTTTACTAGAAACTGGACTCATGAACTCAGATCAGCTGGTGGACAGAAAAGCGGCGTCTACACGCGCGGTGTCCACGCGTAGCGCCCCGCCTTGACCTTAGCGGGCTTGTTTGTTGTTTATGTTCTATCTGATGTCGTAGGTATGACGAAACGCTCTAGGCTAGCAACAAGTGTAAGGGTTTGAACAAACATGAAAACGATTATTTGAAGTGACAGTATCCTAAGGGTCCGGTCTGTAACTCCGTAAACTGTTTTAGTTACCTGCAATCGTGTAGAAGTTTTATATTTTATTGATAGCAACACCTAAGCTTATGATCGTTTTTTGAGATCCGTGGTGTGGGTCGCAGGATTGATCGCCGTGTATAAATATTGTGATTATCCTATCCTCTATTTGTAGGAACTCGTGCGGAGTTGATAGCAAACGCGACTTGTCGATGAAAATTCAAAACATTTTTTTTCTGTAACGTGGCTCTATTCCTCAGTTGAGAATATTCTATTAATGAGAATACATTATTGTTTATAGAATTAGGGTGATAAACAAGCACTGGGTCTCCGGTTCTCTACACTCACCATACGAAACACAGCAACATTAAGGTGCTATTTCACGATGGTATTTTGTGAGAGCGTGGTCCTATTCCGGTCGAGTGGACCCTTTCTTTCTACTACCTAATATAGCATGGCTCTACCATGTATTTTTCCATCATTAAAAGGATAAAATAAAATGCCCTTTACGGTTAAAAGTAGTCAGAAACAGTCCGGATTATAATAAATTCTCTCCTCATTAGCCGCAAGCCACGGGTCTTCGGATCTGTCTGTCTGTTTACTGCAACGAAATCCCTTACTTGAATAAGAATATTTTCAATGTTGACGATCCTTTAACCTCTAGACCTTCGACTACATTTAACACGAGTTTTACTTATCAGCCTCAAAGTGGTGTGATGTTCAATGTTGAACATTCTGTTACATTATTAACGGCTTTAATGTTTTTTAATACATTGTAAGGCCTAAAGCTATGCAGAATGTCGATCATGTTGAAAATAATATAAGAAAATTAAGGGTAAAGATCTGACCCTTTTTACAGGTAATGATGAATTCTGTCTTAGTTTTGATAAATTATAACGCATCTGCATTATGATTCTTAACCTATGATAGATACAGGTGTCTATGGACCGCATCATCTACTTACTATCAGGTGGACAGAGTAACCTTAGGTCTATAAAAACATCTTATCGTAGTCCTAAGTGTAACAACGTCCTTGTGAATTTATCTTTAATACAAAAAAATCTTTTAAAATTCTTTAAAAAAAATTACGGGTAGAAAAATAGAAGATTAATCTGTAGAAATAAATAAAAGTGTCTGTTTGTAATGTCAAAATTACAGTTTTTTTACTAAATGCATATGAAAGTAAATACGGTACTTATAACTAAAATACAATTTTTAAAATTTTTGTCTGTCTGTCTGTCTCTGTTTGTTCCGAAACGAATGGTCCGATTTTGACGGGACTTTCATTGGCAGATAGCTGTTTACATAAGGAGTAACTTAGGCTACTTTTATTTTAGAAAAAGAATTAGGGTTCCGCGCAAAAACATAGAATAGAATAATTTTTTATTCAATATCGATTATTACATAATTCTTATTGAAAGTCATTTTTTATCTACCACTGGTTCGGAAAATACCTCCCATACCATACCATAAAAACCCTAACACGGGAGCGAAATCGCGGGGAACAGCTAGTATTTAATGTAACTATTTATACGACAACTGAGCTTTTGATATTCCTTAGTCTATTCAAAATGGTTTTAAATCATTGATCGCTCTTATGGCCCTCTTCTGTAAAACAAATATAATTTCAGTGTCAGTCGCGTGTCTCCATTGCAAAATCACATACGACATTATCCTATGGAAATAGCTAAAGTAAACAAGTCTAGCTGTTTCAACACTAGTACATAAGACTTCCAATGTTTTTTATAGCATATGCTGCAGAACTTGGGGGCTCCATTGAAGCTTCGCGTCCAGTGTGATTTCAAGAAAAATGGTAGCATCGACAAGACTCAGTTTCAACTTACATTAAATTAGTATCCCATTTAAAACTACATTATTATTTAAATATTTGACATTTAGAGTCATGAATTTCATTAATTTCGTTTTAGTGTCATTTAAATGCAAATTATTAGATAATATTCATAAAAATTTCTAATTTAGATATAGCATTATTTACTTAGTCATATTTTAGTAATTGTCGTTTAAATTAGAAAATTAATGAAGTGTCATCAGCAAATAATACCGTATCATGATTATCCCGTAATATGTAAGGTAAGTCATAATGTAATGTAAGTCTTTCTATTAATCAAACTAATCATCTATTTTTATTCTTGGTAGGCCATGCTGCAGCTTATTAGTAGTATAGTTGTAGCACGAATGGGTCGGCTCGACCGGGGAAGGACTACGCTCTCACAGAATACCAGCGTAAATTGACAGTGCTGTGTTTCGTATAGTCAGTGAGTGTAGAGAACCGGAGACCCATTTTACTGGAAAAGAGGCATTCCATGTTAGCCCTCACGGGTGATGACGCAGCTGCATTTTGATTCTTTATTGAGGATAAATGTAGATGTCTATGGGTCACAGCAACCACTTACCATCAGGTGGACTGTCTGCTCCTTTGTCACCCTATCCTATAAAAAAATCTATGCAATTGATGCATCTTTGCTAACGCAGTGGCAGTGTATTGATGCCCTTCTTGAAGAAATCAGCTGGACGGCAGGCAACAAATTCTTCAAAGACATTTTGTACTGCCTTTCGGGTATCGAATTTTTTTCCCGCAAATAAGTTATATAAATTCTGGAAAGAGTAGGCGGATGACGGAGAGCTTCCAAATCCAGCTTGTATAACTTGAAGACCATCTGGTGAGCAGTATGAGGTCGCGCGTTCTAGAGCAGGAGCAGTGGGGACGAGCCATTGATAGCTGGTTGGAGAAGTGAGAAGTGTGAGTTTTTTTTTTTATAGGAGAGGGGTCAACGAGCATACGGCTCACCTGATGATAAGTGACTACCGCCGCCCATGACCAAATGCAGCACACTTTTAGTTTTGTTTTTAAAAATCGCATAACAAATTTTATATACCTATATCGGGCAGACTTTAGTAAAAATGTCGATGATTAGATTAGAGCTTAGTTAGCCGTAGATTTTTTAAAATATTCTTTTAATATTTCCCGACAGGTGTCACTGTTCACTTTAAATAAATATACTTGAAACATTTACGCAGCTCAAATGAGTTGTTTCTTAAAAGAATCTGCTAGACAAACAAATTACAAACGGTTATAATGTTAACAGAGTGTTTAATTTCACAAATGCGTATAAAACTCAATGCCAGCTCCTTCCAGTTGACCGCATCCAGCGCAGAGTTGCTCGAATCGTCGACGACCCAGTTCTTTCTGATCGGCTCGATTCACTGACTCTGCGAAGGGATGTTGCATCCCTTGGGAGTGCTCTTAGGAATTGTTTGGATTAATTCCAGCCGCCAAATTTCACGAACGCACATCGCGATAAAACTCACGATAGTATCCCCACTATCTGCATCCGGTCCACCAATGTGCGTTTTACTAGGAGTTTTCTACCTCGTACAATATATTTGTGGAATCGTTTACGACCAGCGATTTTTCCGGACCGATACGACTTAGCGATCTTCAAGAAAAGAGCTTACTTACTCCTTTCTCAAAGGCCGGCAATACACCTCCATTTCTCCTGGTGTTGCAGTTGTTTATAGACGGCGGTAGTCACTTACCAACTTACCATCAGGTGAGCCGCATGCTCGTTTGACCCTATTCTATAAAAAAAGTAAGAATACCGACAACTCTTTGTCTATATTTCTGTCATTTTTAATATATATATTTATGTATTTGTCATAAACATTTTAGTAAAACGTAGGAACTGCATACTACCGTATACGGCACATCTCACATGAGGTATAGAATTCAAACTTGTTCGGGGCCGGCTGAAAATCAGCGCTGCAAGCTCGCGGCATATGCTGAGACGGTCCCTTCCACCACTTCATCATAGCACACGATTTTTTTTATTTTTTATTTTAATGTGCGTTTGCATATAATGGACGCACTTTTTTTCTTTATTCTATGATTTTTTTTGTTTATAAGTCACTTGTTTTATTTTTAATTGTGATTTGTCATGTGTGTAGAAGATGTAAGTGTTGGAATAAATGTATTTATGTCTACCCCATATCTTCGCTTGAGTGTTTGATGCCTTCCAAGTATGACAACTATTACAAAATCTCCCATATAAAGCGATCTATGAGGATTTCTATATTCAGCAGTAAGAGACTTTGATAGGCAGTAAATAACAAAAAAATAAATATTGTAGGCGGTCGTTGGAGCAAAATAATTCGGAATTTCTTCCGACACGTGCCGTTCCCTTTGCAACCCTACGTCACCCCGTCGCCGGGCATCGGCCCACTTTGGCGCGATAACCTCGATGTGTTTTGAGCGCTAAGTGAAATAAATACGCGGGAGCAACCACACTGCATCGCTAAGTTCATTGGCGATATTGTTTAAAGTGACCTTTCAGCGGCTTATCGCGCACGGCCTACATCGAGAAAGCGTCATCAATCGTAAATGTGTGTGCTTCGTGCGAATGGAGAGTTCACTACGTTTATGTCTTTTTGGTGGTTTTTGCCCGGGGTTCCCACTTCTACAGTAATGGAAATTAGCTAGGGTTAGCAAATCTTTGTTACAGAGAGCACGAGGGATCTGTGACAGCAAACACCTGGCCGCCGAGCTTCAGCACGTCAAGCAGGTTCTGCACGACAACAAGCTTCGGGTCCCGAGCCTACGTCACAGTGACCGAGTGAAGCCGACCACAGTCGAGCGTGTGCCTGCTGTACTACCATATGTCATTGGTGTCACAGACAAGATTGGTTACATCTTGAAACGAGCTTCTATTAGAACAGTCTTCAAGCAGCCGAGGAAGATTATTCAGTTTTTACTATCCGTCAAGTGCAATATTCCTCTACAAGATGCAGGAGTGTACAAGCTTGATTGTGAATATGGTCTCTCATATATAGGGCAAACAAAACGATCTATTAAAACCAGCGTAAAGAAACACATAGGTGACGTGAACCAGCAACGTCCCGGGAAGTCTGCAGTTTGTGATCATATCCTACACGGCCCCCGTCATTACATTACTTTTGATAAACCACAAATTCTCGCGAAAGAACATCGATTGCTGCTAAGGTATCATCCTAAGCATACCACTGGAAATCTTCAAGACACAGTAAGTTCATCCTGCGTAGATCAGACCAAAATTAATAATTAAAAAGCTGAAGGTACTCCGAGTTAACTTTGACATCGGGACGTCAATCACCTCAGTCCCCCGTGACCATGGGTGCTTTAAAGACCCCGAAACGTCGGGAATTTAATAAAAATAAGTAAATTAAACGCGATAGAATCCACAATATCCAATTACTATCAGGTAGACTGTAGGCTTGTTTGTCACCCTAATTCTATAAAAAAAGAATAAAGTAGCAGCAGAAAATATTGTTTCTCTTTTTTTAGGTTCCGTACCCGAAGGGTAGTCAACGAGATCCTATGACTAAGTCGCCGTTCACGTGAATTATCGTTGTTTTTTTTAATTTTATTTTGCCATAGTTGCCACGCTTGGGATAGTGTGTGTAAGTGTTATCAGGAAGATGCTGCTGCCTATTTACTGTTGCAGTTTCCCTCTGTCGCACATCTTACGACATCCACGGGCCAATATGGGGTAGTGGATATTTTTACACTGCTACTACACGGTTATACAAACCTGACTCCAATAAATTTAAATAATATTAACAATTTTAAAAACTGATGTTTATGCATACCGTACATGCATACACGCGCGTACACTAGTGGTGCGCCCTGGCTTCACACGGGTGATTTATATATCTTGACAACAGCACACATATCGGGTTCAATTGTGAATCTAAACCCTTCTCGAATCAACTGAATCACACACACACACACACACAATCTCATCAAAATCGGTCCAGCCGTTTAAGGCTGGGTGTTCCTGCTTTTGTCCGTTTTAAAATTGGTGTTTGATAGCCAAATTATTACATTTAGAATCTGAAAAAAATTATTTTAGATACATTCTTTCTTCTTACGTAAACTTCGTGTACATACGGTCAATATAAGATATAATACAATTTTCTGGATAGACAAAATTACCGAACTACTTTCGATTTGCAGTTTTTTTTCACAAGTCAAATTTCATTTTGAACAATTTTTTCATTACACTTACTAAAAAAAATATTGATTATTCAAGTGATTTTCGATCCGCGCGTTGCTTGACAGTGACAGTGTCCAGCGTGACAGTGTCCGAGGTAATATCTGTGCCAAATTTATGCGCGCGTGCTTTTCTCTTCTGCTACGTAAATAACTATATCTTTATGGAACTTATATAGACTATAGTTAAGCTTTTGTTTATTTCTCATTGCGTAAATATGTGTTTATAACTTTAAAACAATAGTTTTGTGATTATTTTGCTAAGTCACGATCCTATGCGCGGCCCGACTCGATCTTTGCGACGATCGCTTGTAAATACCTAATGCGCTTGGAACACCCAGCCTTAAGAAGAGTTCAGTTACATATACACGGACAGTAGAATCATATAATATAAATATAAAGATATTTAGAATATATTATAGGATAAATGATGAAATGATGTCTCTCGATCAATTCTGATTAATTGTTTATGCAAAAATATCCTATATTCGATTCGCCCCGGCGTCGCACGGGTGATTTCTGGATATCGACAACAGTGCCACCTATCGGCTCTAATTGTGAATCCAAACCATTTAGGGACCCATTCAAATACAGTGAAACCTGGGTAACTGGGACCTTAAAGGAATTGCAAATTTGTCTCACTTAAAGAGGTATTCCACTTACCCAGTGTCTCAGATATCCAGATATAATATATAAATATCTATCTCATTTCAGAGGGTTCCATTAAAAGGGTTTCAGTAAGAGGTGAGAATAGAGATTATTTCAGTTATACATGTGCGATTATTAAATAAAATAACGTATTTTGTAAACTTAATACATAAACATTCGGATAGCAAAACCAAACTAAAATTGGACTTTTACACAATTAGCCAAGTGATTATTTGGAATTTTGGGGAGTTTTTTTTGGGAATAAATTTGCGGGTAGAATAAGAATTGGTAAACAAAACGGTACACAAAATATAACTATATTTTAAAATTGTTAATATTATTTAAATTTATTGGAGGCAGGTTTGTACCCCATATTGTCCCGTGGGTGTCGTAAGAGGTAAAATACACTCGCTGTCTCAATTATAGAGGTAATTAAACGATAAAATCGAAAGAACTAATCCCAGATATAGAAGTTTGTTTTGTCCCACTAACAGAGGTAATTCAGTGCTAAATTGTCGGGACCTAAGCATGAGTTCCAGCTATGGAGGTTTCTCACTTATCCAGGTCCCACGTAACCAAGTTTTACTGTACATACAAAAAGAATATTCCGACCATGTTTTATACCTAGAAGAGTTATAGTTTGAAAATGTGTTTTTTTTTATTAAGACTCCCGCAACCTCGCTTGCGGGTGGAATTTCATAAAATCCGTTCTTACCTGACCTCGACTCGGCGAAAGGAATATTCCTACTAAATTTCAAGCCACTAGGTCTTATGGTTCGAGAGATATCGATATGAGTCATCACATAGGTGGAAATCTCTTTTATATATATATATAATATTTTTTTTAAATAAAACACAATGTGACAAACGATCACACAGTCCACCCGATAGTTAGTGGATGCGGTGGCACATTGACATCCCCTACAACAACCTTTTCCAGTAAAAAAGGTCTTCAGTTCTCTACACTCACCATACAAAACAACAGCATTAAGTTGCTATTTTACGTTGGTATTCCGCGAGAGCGTTGTCCTTTCCCGGTCGAGGCGACTTATTTATGCTACAACCATAATGTAGCTGCAGCGTGGCTCTCCCCCCACGTAAAACCTACGTCTATAACCTGTGAGAGTGTGGTCCTTCTCCGGTCGAGACGACCTGTGTGCTACAACCGCAATCCAGTTGCTACGTGACACTTCTATGTTTAGATAATATTAACAATTTGCAGAACTGAATTTTATACTAACCGTACACGCGTATCGGGGTAGTGATTTGATGTGATAGCAGTGAACATTCCGATAAAGTTAGCATTATGTGATAATCTCACGTAGCAATGACGCGGGACGCCATGTTTTCCGAACTGAGATCCACTTCTTACGCGGCGTTACGATGTTTTCGTCAGATAACAAAATGTAAGGCTCATTACTGCAACTTTGTTGGAGTATGCAGTCCACTAGCGTTCTTTTGAAGTGTCCGGATTTTTTAGCGGTACGTGCTTCATCTGACATCATCTTAAACAATTAATTACGATTATTTGGAAATATGAGTGTACAGTTTGCACTAAATCATCAAAATAAATATACATAGCATTATAATATTTTACATTTTTGTAAAGGAAGGTCGATTAATTCGTCGCTAACGTAACGCCGCAAAGGGGCGAAACTCAATTTTTCAAAAAATTACAGGAGAGCAAGAAAACATTTATTATTCCCCAATAACTAGTTTTTTTTTCATCAGAAAATTAATCTTATTTGTAGTTTTCCGTTAAGTCTATTATATTAAATTAGCAAGTTTGTATGTCACTCTTTTGTAAAAAAGTATTATATCTAACACCGAACACGACCTGGTACGTTTTGGTAACTTTCAGAACTATAACTTTTTAAATCTATATACAAACTAGCAGTTCCCCAAGACTTCGCTCGCGTGGATTTTTTTTGCGCGGAACCCTAAAATAAAATAAGCTACTCCTTATAACATCAGCTATTTGCCAGTGAAAGTCCCATTCAAATCGGTTGACAGGTTTTTGCGTAATGCGAGTTCACATCGAAATAGCTCGCAGATGACAGTTTTTTTTCAGATTTACTTAACATTTATTGTTATATTTTGGTCAATTTACACAATATTTTTATTAATTATAGCTTATGTGTGATTCTAATGTATGAGCTATATTATTGTAAAGTTTCATTAAAACCCATTCAGTAGTTTTTGCGTGAGAGTAATAAACATCCATACATCCTCACAAACTTTCACAATTTTAATATTAGTAGGATCGGCCTATTAAGGAAATCATATGAAATGGAAAGGAATTAATTAGGAAATGAAAGGAGAATGGAAAAAAAACTAGGTTTTTCCGATCCGATCCATTTTATTTCGTTTTTTTTTTCAGAGAAATAGAACCACCTTCTTTTTTTAAGTTGTTTAAAAATCAATGTTTTAGTATATGTTAGATACCGCAATGAATTGTCTACTCGGTAGTGAGACAAAACATTTAAGCAGACAAAACACTGGATCACTGGACAGAGAGTTAATAAAACAATGCACTAGTTTAGATTAAAACTCTATCACATTATGATTAGCCATCTTTGTAAATTTTATGAGGTGATGAAGTAAGAAAATACGTCGCCCCATTTCATCCCTCGGGTGAATTCTAAGAAATGATTATGGTAATACCGTGTAACCGTTTGGTTTACGTCTGACGTAAAACACCAAGAGTTGCAGAC
Organism: Parnassius mnemosyne; assembly: GCA_963668995.1. Lineage (NCBI taxonomy): Eukaryota > Metazoa > Arthropoda > Insecta > Lepidoptera > Papilionidae > Parnassius > Parnassius mnemosyne. Next base: position 43,329,845 of record CAVLGL010000057.1, on the reverse strand, counting down.
GGAAAGGAGCGTCAAAGGGGTGCACTTGCAGGTCAGAGATAACTAAACCGCTCGCCGTCGCTGTACAGGCAAATGGTTTCCATAACGAGAAAGGTCCTTTATTAGCAATGTAATATTATGGACTGTAGAAGAACAATGGGTAAAATAAAAAATTAGTACAACCGACCTCAATATAAATAATTAAGTATAACTCAAAAACTACTGATCAGGCCTTGATCAAATTTATATGAGAACACATCAGAAGCACCTGCTTTCTAATAAAAAAGAATCATCAAAATCGGTTCACTTAACAAGAAGTTATGAGGTATAAAAAAATACAGTCGAATAGAGTACCTCCTCCTTTTTTAGGTCAGTTAAAATTACAAAGCAGGTGAACTTATTTACTGGACTTAGGGGGCGACAACGCACTTAGCTAAAGTTTTCATCATCACATCATCATAATTATCGACTGACCAATAGCCCATAAGTTCTTTTGCGTACAAGAATTAAGGTATGTGTTAACTACAAACGGTTTATTATCTACCTATATGTGTAAAACGATATAGAAAAAAAACTTTGATAAGTCAAACACAGAACTTATATTTTATGCGAGCAAATAGTTTATCGAAGATACTCGTAGTAGAACCAGTCCAATGACGCTGCAAAAACCCGTTGACTAACAGCACAATCATCATCGTCAAAGAGTAACCACTACAATCCAACGGTAACACCACCAGAAGAGGTAAATAATGGGCCATATAGCTTGACGAACTGACATCCGGAAATTTCTTGAGTGGCAGCTTCGTATCGTTAAGCGGAACGAGCTTACTCCTTTTTAAAAGGCCGGCAACGCACCTGCAATTTTGCAGTTTTTCATGGGCGACGGTCAGGTGAGCGACATGCTGGTTTGCCCCCTCTTCTATAAAAAAGCGAGTGTATGGTTGCCCTTCGCTTTGAAATCTGGCGACCTAGTATGATATATAGGAAGTCGATAGGTACGATGGTTCAGGACCGCGATTTTTTTGCAGTTTTGGTGAGACTTACGTTTAACAGTGGACTTGTGAAGTGCTGTAATGATAATGATGAAATAGAAGTGATAAAAAAAATCATGCGTGAGTGTCGTAAAACACTCGTTTGAAACGAAGTTCCTTTCCTAGTATATTATTTATTATTGATAAACGTATTATATTATTGATTAACAAATACAAATAAATTAATTACTAGCGTCTATTAAAATGAAGCGCCATTTAAAATAAAATATTTCTTTCATTGCAAGATAAGAAAAAGTGCGAGGGAGATGGATATTATTCCATCCCGCTTCCTTATAGCCGCCAAGGCCGTCTACACTACGCCAAAAGGGGTCGTGACTGAAAACAATTAGACGCCCATTACACGGTAAGTTTTGCTGTCAGTTTTACAACAATCACGGTTGTGATTGACGAATAACCTATCGTGTAATGCGGTGATTGTCGGTTGCATGAAATTGATTGACAAATATCTGGATATTTTGATTTTTACCTCAATCAACTATCAGTCACGAATTTTGATTGAACGTGTAATGGCATTTCGTCAATCACGCGTCAGTCAACGCTTAGACAGCAATGGAGGCGGACGCAGAATATATTGAAGAGGCTGCTTCTACGCGCTCGCGCAGCCCGTCGCCACTCCCACCAAATGTGTTTCAGCCAGAAAAAGATTTTATTTTAAATTTTCAGTCTCTCCCCGAGTTGTGGAACACGAAAAACCCCGGGTAGGTTGGATGCCCCTAATACCAGCCACGCCACTAATTCCAGCCTTTCCGCCTTTTTACTTCGTAAATAAGATTTCTAGTAGTCTTAACTACAAATATGGTCGGCTAAAAATTCTTCGTAATTAGAGGAAAGTATATTTCAAATATTACCTCACAGTTTTAAACCTAACAGTGTTAAATTAAAAATCAAAATATAAGCATATTTTACATTAGCTTATCTTTAGGCTTTTTGATTTGTATGAATGTGACTATAGACATAGTAATGCAGCTATTTTTGTTTAAATTTATAAGCTTTTTATTTTCTTTTAGTGGAAATTAATGGGGCTGTAATTAGATATACGAAATTTATGGGGTGCATAATGTCAGTCGCCCGACTGTTATTTGGTTTGACGTAAATAATAAGAAGTACCTTATTTCAACCACGTAATATAAATCAGGGATGTCATAAACTAGAATAAATACCATTAATTTGAACTCACACAGAAAACCAACGTAGAATAGCAGCTTAACGCTGCTGTGTTTCGTATGGTGAGTGTAGAGAACCGGAGACCCTTTTTACTGGCAAAGAGGCATTCCATCTTTGTCCTCACGGGTGACAACGCATCTGCATCTTGAGTCTATATTGAGGATAGATGTAGATGTCTATGGGTCATAGTAGCCACTTACCATCAGGTGGACTGTGTGCTTGTTTGTCACCCTATCCTATATAAAAAAAACATAACTTATTTTATAGTTAAGTAAGTTGTCGTCAATTCGTCTATATTTTAAAATTGGTGTTTGATTTAAAAGTTTAACAAATGATACGTACTTGCTTTTCAGACATTTGGTATATGTTAAGAACACCATACAATATTTAACTATTTTTTGGAAAAGACAAAAACAAACAATAAATGTAATTAACTACAACTTAGTAATACTAATTTTATTATAACTTAAGAACATAAATGAAAAAGTCATAAAAAGAAAAGTGGTTCAGGACCATGCTTTGCGGCAGTCTATGGAGGATGATGTTCTGTAGTCGACTTGTGAAGGGCTGAAATGATGATAAAGATTCAAAAACTTGGATGATTAAATTATAAGAAATCGGTGTACTATAATACATAATTTTTATTATAATATTATTTTAATTAATTGTTTAGTGTTAAAAGATAAAATGTAACTGCTTAAAGCTAAACCACAGTAAGGTAAGAAGTAAAACATCAAAATAAAATAATTGTTGTCGTCTATCTTAATACATATTCCATACTTGTGACATGCATGATTTAAAATTAAAAGTTGTTATCAATTTATTTCAGTGCCCCTAAAATTTACCTACAATAGGTACCTACCAAAAACTCAAAAGGCATAGCCCTATGCTATGCTGGCATTAGATACACAAAAGGAAATTGAAATTGGCACTAAAAGGCTGGTAATAGGGGCATCCACCCTATACGAATAAATGCTTATTTTTCGTCCACAAATGCGTTTCAAATAAAGCCGCGTATCGATAATGCACTCCAAGAGGTCTAACATTTGTTGTAAAATGATATTAAATATTACAATGTTTCCTATTCGTTTTTCTTTCTTTTTCTTTTCAAGATATAAAATTATAATTAAGTGGTGTTTCGAAAATGAACTTAGTTTATAGGTACGTCCTTTTACTCCGAAAATTTGGGTTTGACTGACGATCAGTCAGCATGAGCGTGTAATGTCCAAATTATTCCATCATTCAAACCTCAGTCATGATTGATCGAACTGATTGACGCTTGCCTAGGCGTGTAATGGGCGTCTTACACTTTTGTCGCCTAGCCCCCATCCGTCAAAATCGTACCGTCCGATAAAAACTTCATACCAATAAAGTTCGGTGTAAGGGGATTAAACAACTTATGGGATGAAATTTAAAAAGTAAACAAGTTTTAATCTTTTTTCCCCCCAAACGATTGACTGGCAGACAACACGTAGACGTTGCAGAGCTACGGTGTAGCGTATTACGGCTACGAATACTAGTATGAATGGATCGGTGCGTAAACTTAGATACAGTAGCAACTAGATTAGAACTAAATTAGACTATAACGCAAAAATAACGATAGAAGAAAATTGATAAAACACAGCTCAAACTGAGAAACCACTTGTATACAACATTGACTTCGCTAGAGAGAGTAGAGTCACGTTACATTGTATTATAACTGTGGCACAACTGGGGAAGGATCACGCTCGCACATTATATATGTATATATGTATATATGTATAATATATATGTATATAATGTGCGAGCGTGATCCTTCCCCAGTTGTGCCACAGTTATAATACAATGTAACGTGGCTCTACTCTCTCTAGCGAAGTCAATGTTGTATACAAGTGGTTTCACAGTTTGAGCTGTGTTTTATCAATTTATTAATGATTATATGTATATATGTTAATTGTGTACAATTAACATATATACATATAATCACGCCTCTTTCCCGTAGGGGTACGTTCCATTTTTTGTTATTTTTTTTTAGGTACTTAAAATTATTTCCAAAAATATTGTACTTCGTATGCCCACAGGGTAGGACATAGTTGAACTTGATTATATAATAATGTATCTAACATCTATATAATACCTCTGATCCACGAAATAAATGATTATGATTATGAAATATCAGCGTGAAATAGTAGCTTAATGCTGCTGTGTTTCGTATGGTGAGTGTAGAGAACTGGATACCTCTTTTACTTGTAACAGGACATTCAAGGATAGATTCAGATATCTATGGTCCATAGTATTCACTTACTAATCAAATGGACTGTTTGTTCGTTTGTCGCCCTTACTTTTATAAAAAAAAAGGTTTCATGGCTGACTGATGAAGAAGAGTGTTGAAAAATGCTGAAATCAAATTAATTAAACTGGTCATTGGCCCCACCATTGGGGGTATCGTCTTTGCGCTCACTAATCCTTTCACCCAGCGTGGCGAGCATGGACAAACATTACAACAAATACTTTTCTTAATAGAAGAGGGGGCAAACGAGCATGCGCTTTTCTTGAAGGTCCCTAAGTCGCATCGGTCCGGAAAAATCGCCGGTGGTAAACAATTCCACAGAGAAGTTGTACGAGGAAGAAAACTTCAAGTATAACACACAGTCGTCAAACGCCAAGCATCCAGATGGTGAGGATGGTATCGTGAATTTTGACGCGATGTGCGTTCGTGAAATTTTGCGGCTGAAATTAATCCGAACAATTCCTCAGAGCACTCCCCGTGGTAAATTCGATGGAAAATGCAAAGGGATGTAACATCCCTACTGCGTAGCCAGTGCATCGATCCGATCAGAAAGAACTCGGTCGTAGACGATTCGAACCGCTCTGCGCTGGATGCGGTCAAGTGGAAGGAGCTGGCACTGGGGTGCCCTGGCCCAGAGATGAGAACAGTATTCCAGGTGAGGCCGAACTTGCGCTTTGTAAAGTTGCAAGCGATGTGTCGGCATGAAATACTGTCTCGCTCTGCTGAGCACGCCAAGCTTTTTAGAGGCCAATTTGGCCTTCCCTTCCAAGTGACCACGAAACTGCACACTTGAAGAGTTTTCAATATGTCGACGCCGAGGATTCCGATGCTAGCTGTGGCAGCAAGGGGATTGCCTTAAAACTGAGGAGATACGACAAAGGGGTTCCTTTTAGCGGTAAACGCGCAAACTTGTATTTCCTGGGGATTGAACTGGACTAGATTTAGTCGACCCCAATCTGAGACTTTGTTCAGCAAAGACTCGACTTCAGAAGTTCAAAAGTTTGTCCTGGTACTCGACGACAGAGAAATATTGGCACGGCCGGTATATAAGCCATCACCAGTGCTATCGTCTTCATAGCAATGAATGTTACTAGTTTGCAACATATCATTCATATGCAGGAGAAACAGCGTTGGTTGAAATCAGAGCATGCACCGTCTACTACGACCTTGATGCTTCGATCAGCATGGAAACTGGTGATCCATTTGCACAATTTCTCGGGAAGCCCATAAGGAAGGCAATTTCGAAAGAAGCGCTTTGTGCCAAACCTAATCAGCTCGTGATCTTCAAGGTACCTCATGAGCTGGCAGTTTATAATGGATTCCATTATTTTGGAGAACAAGGAGGTGATGGCGATAGGCCTGTAGTTGGACGGGTCTGAGCGGTCGCTTTTTTTTAGATATCGGGTGGACTAAAGCAGTCTTCTATGACTTCGGAACTACGCCTTGGGAGTAGGAGTACCGGAACAGCGCGTTAAAACCGGAGCACAAGTCTTCAGCACAATGGGAGGGACTCCATCAGGCCCACTCAACTTGCTGATGTCCAGAGAGAAGAGTTCTTTGCGAACCGAACGCTGTGTAAACCGCATATCCGGCATGAAGCATTCACACCGGGATGGTCGGCGGTGTGTTCCCCCCGTCATCTAGAGTCGAGTTGGATACAAAGAGAGAGCTTAACAGATCGGCTTTCTCCTTTGCGGCATGGGCCAGTGAATCGTCCTCGCTGTGCAAAGATGGAAGAAATGGCTGACAGAAGTTCCCTTGGATAGCCTTGGCGAGAGACCAGAATGCACGGGTTCTCGAAGGAAGGCGAACTAGCTTCTCGCCAAATCTGCTGATGTGCTCAGACCTTGCCTTGGCAATGACGCTTTTGTAGGACCTAGAGGTGGAATTATACTTCTTTTTAAGAGCGCTGGTGTTTACATTCCGAGACTTTGATGCGTCAGCCCAGGCCCGGTAGCATTCCTGCTTATAGCGTGATGCTATTTTACAGGAGCGACCAAACCATGGCTGGGATCTGCCTCCGATGGGCACTACAGAGCATGGAATAAAAAGTTCCATACCCTGAAGTACCACATCAGCAACAGAATCGGCAACAACGCTGGGAACTTCTGTCGAGAAGCGAACCCCGTCTCAATCGGCCGACCTGCAGTGCCAAACACGGCGGGAAGCTGCAGATCGCAACTGCGATGGGAGCGTGAGTGGCGCCATACTCCGGAGCAGACAATGGTCCGAAGAGCCCAGAGGGGCATCGACGGAGACCTGATATCCGTCCGGATGAGAGGTTAGTAGAAGGTCCAACAGGGAAGGTACATGATCCTCCACATCTGGGATCCGTGTAGGCGAAGTAACTTCGCATATGCCAAGGTAAAGTCATAGACAGATCTATCCGCATGATCGGTTAAACGGGAACCAAGCCATTCAGCTTGGTGGGCGTTACAATCACCGAGTATCACAATCTTTGCGGATGGGACCTGTTATAGCACGGAATCTGTAGCCATTTGGACGTGGTCGATAAGTCGGTCTGTGTCGGAATTACCACTATGAGACCTATAGAGGCACCCGTAGACGCGGGGATGGTCGTCGCTGTCTACGTGCAGCCATAGGATGTACCTTCAAGACTGCCGAGGCGTCGAAAACAGATGTACTCTCTGACGTATACGCAAACTCCAACCCGGGGCACAAAGGAGTGTTCTAATTTGTATCCCGGGTAGGAGCGATATGAAGTATCAGCCGGAGAGGACATCTGAGTCTCGGTTAAAAAGAGCAAGGCCGGCTTCGCCGTCTCTAGATGCCTCCAGCCAACTGCACTAACCAAGCGCAACACAGAGATAAACCTCTACTTCACGCTGTTATTCTGTGTGGTCGTGGTACCACACCGGTTCGAGCCAGCCCAACCGTGCGACAGCAAAAGCTGCCGTGTGGCTCTACCACTGTTATTGAGATAAAAAAAAGTAAGTATTTATTTTACAAACATATGTTAAGACTTCTCGAAATGGCCTACATAATATGGCGTACGTAAATAGCTATCAAATTTAAATAGGCTAGTGGAGAACATATCTTTTAAAATCTGGGCAGATCATATTATGTATTATATTAAATAAACTATCTTCTATATATACGAGTGTTTGTTTTATTAACAGTACCTACTGGTGAAATACGCTAATGGAAAATTTATATACACGTAATTATTATCATAAGTATTGAATAATTTGGCGATATCCATTTCCTCATACCTAAAATTACTGACAAATCGCAGCGATTTCTTAAATAATCTATTTATATTTATAACAACTTTAACCCCAGCGCGAAGTCATCATCAGATTACAAAAATGAAAACATTATGCCATTTTAATGCACTCGATATCGTTTGTGCGATTAAATTAAATTAAACAAGCGACGATGACCCCCACCTCTAGACGATTCGTTATCTCATTTGCGAATTTGACTTCGCTCTGGTTACTAGCGGTTCTTAGCTGACGCTGCATTAATATATAATAAATATGATAAAAATATGATTGATGATGTTTTAGTAACTAAAACCGAATGTATACGTTAGTTTATAACTGCTTGAGAAATGTGGTGCTTGAAAAATAACTGGTTGAAACGGCATACGTCAAGACAAAGGCGCTTACTCGTCCAAATTTACTAGTGTCTAAATAATCTAGAAAATAAAATAATAGTTTGGAAAACCCAAAAGTGCACGCCTCATGAGCGTTTCATTTAATTTTGATAAAAAGAATAATAATTAAAAATTTTGTACAACCGGCTTCAATATAAATTATTAAGAATAACTCAAAAACTATATGGTCAGACCTTGTTCAAATTTATATGGCACCACACGAGAAGCATCAGATTTCAAATAAAAAAAGAATCATCGCAATCGGTTCACACACATTAAAAAGAAACAAAAAGAACATACAGTCGAATTGAGTATCGTCTCCTTTTTGAAGTCCGTAGAAAATGTGACTATAATTTTTACAAGAGAAAAAACAGAGAATGTGATCAATTCAGTGAAGTCAATAACAAAAATCAATAGGGATCGTCCTTAGAATATATGGAATCTTATTTAATACTCTATATCTAAATGTATTGCTTATATTTCTACTAGCTGGCCAGGCAGACGTTGTTCTGCCCTCTCCGACAACCATTCATGTAAAAAAATGCTTAAATTCGTAATAAAAAAATATTGAGGGTCACTTATCGGGATAAAAACAAATGTGCAAAATTTCATTGAAATAAATTCAGTAGTTTAGGAGACCAACGCGGACAAACAATGTGACACGTAATTTTTATATATAAAGAAGATTAAGCGAGAAGACTCACCGACGCACAGACCAACGGCCGCCAGTCCATATATTTTTTGAATTACATTTTTTGTTATGTACTCTAAAGTGAATCATTAGAAAATAAACTAATTTTATAATTCAATGTCTGTAATTATTGTAACGTTAATAATAATGTGGATTTGATGTTTAGCTAAAAATATAAGAACGAATTTATGTAGCGAAATTGAGATATGGCCACATATCAAGAGTAGAGCACTCCCTAACGTTGTGAGATGTGCAAAAAAAAAATTAAATACGTCAAGTGCAAGCTGTATCCACATAATTAGTATTTCGTTCCATTAGTCTCGACCACACATAAATTAAAGCAATGAAGTTCGATAGGAGAATTTATCAGCTGCGACAATTTTGACTCTACTCTTAAGTTAAGGTAACAGAAACTTTAGTAAACAAATATAAACATTATTCAAGAAAAAGCACGTATAGTCTGCTACAGATCCGAGATAAACGTAGTTATTATATTCTCTTCTCGTTTTCCCGCTAATAATATCTGAGCAATTAGAGTAACACCTAACCAATCCCAATGTTTACGATTTTTTCAGACTTTCTTAAAGATCCTTTCGATTATAAAAGGTGAGAGACTGTAATTTTCTAGCGCTTTTCTCGAAAAATGTTGTTTTAAAGAAGCGTAAAAGTTTCGTTGTATTGTATAAAATGTATTAATATATTTTTATTATTATAAAGAAAAACACTATTTTCTAAATTTTTTTTTTAAAATAACAAAATGGCACAGATAGATTTTACACAATATAACAAAATTTTCAAGCGTTTTTTTTTTCGGAAAATGTTGTGGTAAAGAAGGGCAAACATAATAGAATGGTTTCGTTATATTGTGTAAAAATTATTAATTATTAATTATTGTATGTGAATAAATATATTTACATATACTATTTGTCACCTAGTATGTATATGTGTAATCCTTATATATAAAAATTACGTGTCACATTGCTTGTCCGCGATGAACTCCTAAACTACTAAACTGATTGCAATGAAATTTTGCACAATGTGTGAAGTTTGGTCCAACTTGAGAGATAGGATAGTATTTATCCCTATAAGTGACCCTCAATATTTTTTATTACGAATCTAAGAATTTTTATAGGACGTCTGCCTGGCCAGCTAGTTATTATATATAATATTGTATGTATCAGAAGTTCCATACTTGTCTCGGGTACATAATATGGCTCGGGGTGTAGTAGTGGGGAAAGCCCACGTTATAGTTGAGGGGATCGACTATACATTTAACTATAAATGACGGTCGGTCAGTTATTGTGAGTTGCGGGGCGACTGTAGAAGAAAGATGCGTACATGTGTGTGGGCGAGCGTAGTAAAGGAATTAGTGAACATTACAGTATCTATCTTCTCTGATACCTCTTTTATAAGGTGCTCCCTTGTCTGCTGCACGCATATTTTGTCAGCACAAAGTAAGCGAGCGACATTCGGTGGTCATATCATCCCGTGGAGTCGTAAGAAGCGACAGAGGGAAACTGGAGCAGCAGATGGACAGCAGCACATTTCTGATAACAACTTGAAATAATAAAAAAACTGCGTTGTCAGCCCGCTTACGAAATGTGGCAACTATGTCATAATTCTCCCTATGAGGCAATCTATGGGAGAGGCCTATGTTGAGCAATGAATTTTTACAGGCTGTAATGGTAGATTCATTTCATGTCATAGGCACGCTGATCTTATTATGATAGTCCAGAATTAATAATTTCTGGTAAGTTTATTTATGTTCAGTTAATGTTGACCGAGTGCCGAATCTCGTTCCGTATGGATACAGATAGTGCTGTTGCAATCTTACTTAAGGTCGTAGATCGCGATATTTAATCGGTGAATATTGACATATCGCCGATCATATCTCTTATAAAAACAATAACATCGCATGAATATTTCGGGCATGCCAACACTGCAATTTATATAGTTAAAAATATAAACACTTACTTATGTTATATCTATACTAATATAATAAAGCGGAAGAGTTTGTCTGTTTTTTTGTTTGTTTAAACGCGCTAATCTCAGGAACTACCCGTCCGATTTGAAGAATTCTTTATGTATATTATAGCCAGATTCACGTGGAATAGTATAGCTTATCTAGCATTAAGCTACATCACTCAGCTAGCCTTAAATATGGATATTTGTTAAGCAAGTCAGAAGAAAAAGCACTCCCGAAATGATTTATCCGCGTACACTGGTGTTATGGTTAGGGATACGTAAATACAATGTTCTAGAAAAATATAGATCTTTACTCCGTCTAAAAAAAATTCCGCGATACGATATGTCTATTTCTTATACATAAGCCATAATTAGGTATTTTGTGAAAATTAAAAAGTGATATATAAGCGTTATTATTAGGCATGGCCTATTTATCCTTACGAACGAAAGTTATTTCATCATCAAGACAATTTTATGAAGATAAACTTTGTGCTTTATACCATGTTATTTGGACGCAGTTAATATAAAATTAAAATAATTCAATACTTGGCTGGGCGCGCGAACGACACATAAACCCTAGCCGCCCGGTGAGAACTAAGAGAACCAGTATTGAAAGCTTCTATGAGCGAGGTTAGTTCAATCATTATAGCAAAAAAATTAAAAATTAATTGAATACTTTTATGACTATGATTAGTTACATCTTTATTTCTGAACTCTTTCATTTCATGTTGCTATGGTATTTTAAAATTTTTATTGATTAATAAGTATAAGAGTTATTAAGAATCATTTCATGCCTACACACTTTTCATGTATCGTGTACGGTTTTCTTTAAAACTGGAAAAAACCGCGCTTCGGGACACTTTCTGGGACTTGGGGGGGGGGGGGGGGGGGGGAAGAACGCTCAACCGGGAGGGGGAGAGAAAGTGGATAAAACTTAACTTCGCTTTACATCATTCATAATATGCCGACAGATAAAAGTACTCCATTAATTTTTCCATTCATTGCTATCGAATAAAATATTTAATTGCAATTATAAAATGCTTGAACTACGTCATGTCGCGCACCTCCGACACGTGATGACGCGGGTGAAACCGCGGGGCACAGCTAGTATCATTATAAAACTAGGGAGCCACCCCGACTTCGCGTGACTTCCTACCTATTAATGTAGAGTTATGATTTTTTTTTAAGATAGGGTGACAAACGAGCACACAGTCCACCTGATGGAAAGTGGTTGCTGTAACCCATAGACATCCACATCTATCCTTAATAAAGAATCAAAATGCAGATGCGTTGTCACCCGTGAGGACTAAGATGGAACGCCTCTTTTCCAGTAAAAAGGGTCTCCGGTTATCTACACTCACCATAACTACGAAAGATAGCAGTGTTAAGCTGCTATTTTACGCTGGTATTCTGTACATTTATGGTAGTCAAAGACCAATCAAAGATAGGTGACATGAGCTAAATATAGTATTTTTATAGTAAGTATAAGGATGACAAACGGACACACAGTCCACTTGATGTTAAGTGGTTGCTGTAGCCTATAGACATTTACATCTATCCTCGAATACGAATCAAAATGCAGACGCGTTGTCACCCGTGAGGACTAAGATGGAATGTCTTGTTTCCAGTAAAATAGGACTCCGGTAATCTACACTCACCATACGAAACACAGCAGCGTTGAGCTGCTATTTAACGCTGGTACTCTGTGAGAGCGTGGTCCTTACTAATAGCTGCAGCATGGCTCTACCACGCATAAAAAATATGGTAGTAGACCTGGGTAGTAGAGCTTTTTATTGCCTGGAGTCCATCCACCTACTAGATGTGCTTAGTCCGCTCGTCTGTATTGGTTGGTCCTCTGGTAAGTACCACTTAACTTATTTTTATTTTTCCTTTTTCTGTGGGGCGGGATCGTTCACTTACGAAATATATTTTCTTAGGAACCTCTTATTAACGTAACCTAATAAAACGATGTGAACGCAACATTAATATTCCACGGCAAATATGTATGAGAATTTAAAATTTAGAAGTCGGTACAATAACCTTTACACGTGCCAATACGGGAATAGCGGAATTACGTGTGAAACCAGTTTTGTCACCAGATTTGCTTTTATATGCTCGTTTAATGCCCCATTGTAGTGCAAAGTCCTACCTCTTTATGACGACGTCTTTTAATTTATGAAACTAAGCAAATTCCGTATATTGTTAACTATTTTGGCACGTTATTCCAACTATGTTACTTTAGTATGCTTCGGTTACCACTACGTCTTGTATTGTAAATTTGTAAATAACTATACAATCGCGTTTCTAGGATTCTAAACGGCGGGAATGAATTAAGTATATTACTGAAAAAAAAATTATTTCGGAATTATTGATAATGTGTTTACAGTCACCCCATCAAAACCTAGGGCCTAGATAAACCTACTTCCAGTTCTTATATGTCCAGTCGACTAAGTGCCTTCGTGTTTGCGTTTGCACTTACGGCTTATGACGAATACAGTTTAATTTACAAATTATCATCGAGGTCAAAATCAGCTAGAAGAACATCATAGCAAATATCAGAGCGCGAATCCAAAATTCACAGAACCGAATTGTATTACTAGTAAACAAATCAGGAAATAGCCAGCAACGTCTCTCTAATAAAGAGACAAAAAAACCGCGACAATCTATGGACGTGGCCTATGTTCAGCAGTGGACTTTAGTAACGGTAACGTAGCAATACCATCTTAATCCTCGGAGGTGTCAGCGCATCTATAGCATCATTTAAAGTTGGTTCCGTATATCCTCCGTTTAAAACATGTTATCATTGATAAACTTGATAAATCTTCTTAAATAAAGTTTTTTTTTTAAAACGAGAAAGTTTAATTTATATGGTTATTTTAAGCCCAAAATTCAAAGAAATCAATTTTAATAGGACTGGAATATCTCATATCGACCTGTGGGTGTCGTAAGAGGCGACAGAAATAAACTGTAACAGGAGATAGGCAGCAGCATCTTCCTGATAATCATTTAAAATTATGAAAATCTGCGATTACCTACCCGTCAGTCAAGCGTGGCAACTACGGCAAAATCTCCCCAATTTATGGGGGAGGTCTATGTTCAGTAGTGGACTTTCAAAGGCTGTAATGAATGATGGACAAATTAGCTATCTGTAATCCAGCGAATGACGCGCCGTTAGTGTCTTGTAGCGGTGATGTACGGGAATTCAATACCTTTTACCATGCTGCGGTTGTCGTAAGGCGGCAGGAGGAAACTTAAATAGGCCATGGGTAGCAGCATCTCCCTGATAATAACACAATGATGATAAACTTAATAAGGATGTTTTTGGTCGACATTACCATTCCGTATGACGAGAACCTCGTGAAAGCCGAAACAGATAAGCGAACAAAATATTTGGACCTGGCTCACGAGGTGACCGACATAAAATTATACCTGTAGTCGTTTCTGCGTACGGGCTAATCCTGGTCAGCTTCTAGGGTCATCTGAGGCGACTGTGACTCCGTGACGGACCGCTACAAGCTCAAATGCAAAAGGCGGTGCTCCTCGATACCGCCCGCATCATCCGCCGGTTTCTCTCCCTTTCCCCTTAACCCTCGGCTGTTTAGTCTCCCATCTGGTTGCGCTTTTATTTATTTATGTTATTATATTCTATATATATTTATGTATATTTTTCATTTCCTTTTATATATTTATTCAGCCCAAACAGATGAGAATACTCTATAAATACCCCATAATATCAATAAAAACACATTGACACATATTGAATGTGTGATAGGATAAGTCCTATAAAAAATTACTCCAGCTAAGATTTAAGGCCAAGCCCCACATCATAGTAGTCAGGTATTATAGTACACACTGACTATTAGGTCAATCGGTTTTGACAATTTAGTAATATAAAGGTTCCTGTACAAATTATTGGCCCATAATTACACACAAACATATGATTTGAGAGAAATTAAAGTACAACTAAGTTTAATTAATAGAATCAGGCGTTACTTTGCGGAAATCCACTATATAAAAGCTATTACAAAAATTTACTTTGCAAATATCCGCGTTATAAAATAAAATGATGTGTCTTACCTAGTATGAAGAAGCACCTCCCGCCCTCCCTCAATTGCGTGCACTATCCCCGTCACCACTAATCCCAGCACCGCTACTCCCAACACCACTACACTAGGCAAGACACACCACTGACGATAATACGACACGTGTTTCGCCTCTACACGAGGCATCCTCAGGTGATATAGACTCTACGGTGGCTAACCGCTAAGATTAGCGGTTAGCCACAGCTGTGTCGCCACTTATTTCTGTTCTCAACATTTGATTCTTAGGGGAAGACAGATTTTTTTTGAAAAACGTTACCTCCACACTAGGTTGGTACCGAAGTTATTTTGTACAAGCCGTTCAAGTTTCATGTTGTAGCAGTTGAAAAAGGGGGGATCTGCCACCGTGTAAGGTGTTCAGTTCAATTTAAATAAGGTTTCATATGTATATAATGTTTCCAAGTCCACCCAGTCACCCATGACAAACGTCGGGAATCTATACAAATAAATAAAATTGAAATGTCTGTTTGTAATGTTAAAATAACAGCTTTTTACTAAATGCATATGAAAGTATATACGGTACTAATAACAACAAAAAAAAAACAATTTTTAAAATTTTTGTGTCTGTTCCGGCTAATCTCCAAAACGGCTGAACTGATTTTGACGGGACTTTCACTGGCAGATAGCTGATGTTATAAGGAGTAACTTAAGAAACTTTTATTTTAGAAAAATAATTAGAAATACTTTTATTTTAGAATTATTAGCGGAAAATTAAAGCCATGAAAACGTAGTAAATTCCACACGGGCGAAGTCGCGTGGGACACCTAGTTAAAAATAAGTACAATTAAACGCGATAAAATCCGTACAAGTAGTATTAATTAACGTAATATTTTTAAACTTATTTACAAAGTTACATTTAAAAATTAAATGCAAAAATAAAGTTACAGTAGTTAATCCACCGCGTTGCTTCATTGCGTTGCTTCGGTGCGTTTTGGCGGACTTCATATAGCCTTGGAATATTATCGTTATTTCTTAGATATGCAGGCTTCCTCACGATATTGCCGAATACGTAATAAATCATTGTTTTAAAATCCAATTATAACAATATCAAGACGCAGATGAACTCGGGTTTCTCGCGTATTGTGAAATTATGACGAGCGTTTGGCGTTTCAATGAAAATGAAATTTAGAAAAAAATTAAATAATTAACAAGTAGCAAAATTACAAATTTTATACAACCGACTTCAATATAAATAAAATGAGAACATTATTAATGTAGTCGAAATCAAATAAATACGCAATATTAAGGATAACTCAAAAACGACTGGTCACACCTTGATCAAATATGGGACCGACCACATGAGAAGCACCAGCTATCGAATGAAAAAAGAATCATCAAAATCGGTTTCCCTACAAAAACGTTCTGAGGTAAAAAAACAGTGGAACCTCCTCCTTTTTTTGAAGTCGGTTGAAAAAAGCATAAATAACCAAACTATTTTACTTTTATGTGTATAGATTAAAATGAATTAGGTAAGTATTATAAGTTTTGTACCTACAGGGCCTACACGGCAAATACATGTAAATTAATGGTTAAAAAATTGTAGAAGAATGTGTCTACATACCATTTCAACGGCCCTTTTAGTTCCACTAAAGCAGAGAGGCTACAGCAATACATATAAATAACAATTGAAGTTCATTAATAGAATCAGGCGTTACTTTGCGGAAGTCCATTATATTCAAGTTGGTAAAAATTTTTTTTGGCAGAGTCTACATCACCTGAAGATGTCTCGTGTAGAGGCGAAACACGTGTCGTATTGTCGTCAGTGGTGTAGCTTTTCTAGTGTTGTGGTGTTGGGAGTAGTGGTGCTGGGTTTAGTGGGGACGGGGATAGTACACGCAATTGAGGGAGGCCGGGAGGTGCTTTTCAAACTAGGTAAGACACATCATTTTATTTTATCGAGCGGATGTACGTGAAGTAATTTTTTTTTACTAACTTTATCAACTGAAGTGTCTGTCAGTAATATCGAAATAACTACCTTGTATAAAGCTCAGGGGGTAACATGCTATTAAGAGATGAATAACCGTTTCAAATTTTTTCTGTCTGTCTGACTGAGCGGGTTAATCTTAGGAATATCTTAACCGACTATGATAATATTCCACGAACAGAGAGAGCAATGCCACGACTAATATAAGCTATACATTTTATGCGAAAGGCTTGGAGTATGTTTTTTTGTGAAATCAAAATGTTTGTCTACAGAAATGGTCGTTGAACATTATCTTAAATCCAAATGATGATATTTTTTTTTTTTAGAAATAGAAAATGTATTTATTTAACCAAAAAACATTACATAATTAAGCAATACACTGATTTCTGCACTAAGCTCTAGGCTTGTATCGCAGGAACCAAGAACCTTGACTGACACCGTTTACACCGATGAATACATAGAACTCCGATTAAATTAAAATAAAGAGAAAAGAAACATTTTAGTACGTGTGCGCGTGCGTGTGCGTGTGTGTGTGTGTCTGTGTGTTTGTGTGTATGGGGGGGGGGGGGGGGGTTGCGTGCGTTGCGTCCAAATATCTAGACACAGCATCTGTCAGTAGGACTACCGCATCCTCCGTGGACTTACCCCTCCTGAAGCCAAATTGATTTACAGAGAGCAGATTATTATTTTCTATAAAGTTGGTGAGGCGCTTGCTTACAATTTTTTCCAGTAACTTGGAAAATATACTTAGCAAAGATATGGGCCTGTAATTGCTAGGACAGTTTTTATCCCCATCTTTGTGTATTGGAGTAACAACTGCTAATTTCCAACAATTAGGAAAAATGCCACATAACAAGCTAAGATTAAATATGTGGGTAAGTGGTTGCAGAACTGTGTTTTTTGTGTTTAATTAACCTT
Organism: Parnassius mnemosyne; assembly: GCA_963668995.1. NCBI lineage: Eukaryota > Metazoa > Arthropoda > Insecta > Lepidoptera > Papilionidae > Parnassius > Parnassius mnemosyne. The sequence continues at coordinate 43,312,164 of CAVLGL010000057.1, read as the reverse complement.
GGGGTGCAGCCGTCGATACCTAAATTAGATATAAATTACATTATAAACGTATATTATTAATGCTAGCGATACGCCATTTTATTGTAAGACTTTTTTTATATTAATTTTAGCCAGCGCTTAACTACAATCCAACCTGATGGTAAGCGTTCATGTAGCCTAAGATGGTGAAGCGCACTGACTTAACAAAAGCCTATTCAATCTTGACAAATTCACAAGACTTAAATGACAATTATTACGTGTTGTAGCACTAATGGGTCGGCTCGACCGGCGAAGGACCACGCTCTCACAGACTACCAGCATAAAATAGCAGCTTAACGCTGCTGTATTTCGTATAGTGAGTGTAGCGAACCGGATACCCTTTTTACTGGAAATGAGGCATTCCATCTTAGTCGTCACGGGCGACAACGCATCTGCATTTTGATTTGTAATCAAGGATATATGTAGATGTCTATGGACCGCAGCAACCACTTACCATCAGGAGGACTGTCTGCTAGTTTGTCACCCTTATCTTATAAAAAAAAGACAAGCGGTGGTCTCACAGTACATCTGATGGCAAGTGGCTACTACAGTCCATGAGTCCGTCTGGGTGGGTATTGCCCTCAAATAGCAACATCCATAAAAAGCAGTTCTTGCACTGTTATATCTAAAGGGTATAGAGTCAATATAAAAACAAGCTGTGAAGCATTCCATCTTAGTCCTCAAACGTGAAACTGCATCTGTAGCGTTAATGAGGAAACTCAGTCAACCAGCGTGCGATGGAAAAGACTTTGCTAGTAATGAGGATATCCGTAAAAGAATAAGAGGAACTTGCAAAGCCAAGCGAATCAGTAAGCTGAATCGGTAATATAGGTCGAAGAACGGAAAAACTATTGACAAGAAAAGTTCTCGAGTGGCAACCTTGTACTAGCAAGCGCAGAATGGGGCGACTTTGGATCAGATGGCAGTCATATAGGTTGAAGAATCGAAAACCGATGGAGAAGAAAGGTTCTTGAATGACATGATTGTAGGTACTGGCAAGCGCAGATGGAGTGACAACGACGTACTTTGTCATACAATCTATAGGAGAGGTCTATGTTTAGCAGTGGATTTGTGATGGATTATAGGGTCACTATGACTATCTAGTCTAGATAGTCATAGTGTCTAGATCCTAACGGACAAGGAGTCTTACCACCTAGTAAAATTACTCGTGAACTCTGTTCATATTATAAAATGTTAACATTTAAAAAATGCGCGATACACGTGTATCTGTTATCGGCGATTTAATGAGTTTGTGAACACCGGTTTGATTGCGGAACTAACTAAAAGAGAGAAACAAAGTAAAGGCGAAAATGTCCACAGTGAAAACGCCTTTTGTTTTATTCTTACTTAATTTTTTTAGCAAGGAATAAAATTAAATATTAACTAATTGTATTACGATATAAGACTAACAAAGAAAGATAGAATTAATATATTATAATATACATTTAAAGTTACAAACTTGAAACTATGCTTAACTTATTGTGAGAACTATCCATCTAAAGTAATTTGCAACCACAAACATGCATTTCTAGACGTAGAGTCACGCTGCTGCCGACCCATTCGTAATACAACTCATATGAGTTCGACCGGCGTAGGATCACACTCTCACAGCTTAAGGCTGATGCTGTGTTTCGTATGGTGAGTAGTGAGTAGAGAACCGGAAACCTTTTTTACTGCAAACGAGGCATAACCCGGGTCCGATCTCCACCGGCACCAATGAAATTGTTAATTGCAATTATAGGTGCTGATTTATCACGTGAAGAATAACATCGTGAGGAAACCTTCATGTCTGAGAAATAAGAAAAAAAAAATATTTCGGAGACGTGAAGTTCGCCAACAAGCATTGGGGCAGCGCGCGGCATTTCCTTGCCCTAAAACCCGCTCAGAAATGAGAAGAGGCCTGTGCCCAGCTGTGGGACGTATATAAGCTGTAACTTTAATACACCAAAGAAAAACAAATATAATATATAAAAAATAATTTTTGTTTGTTTGTATTTAATGCGCTGCTACTGCCATACCGTTAATCAGATTGCGCTAAAACTTTGTCAACTAATTCCTTACACTTGCGCGAACGTTATAGGCATAGTACAACTAACTTACAACAGACGGCGCGCGTATCGTACCGGCAAATTTATTTGAAAGTCATGTATCATTCAATCTCAATGAATGTATTATTATTCTTAATTGAACAATATAACCACTTTTAAATTTAAAACGATATTTCCACAATAATTTCTTCTGTGGTGGTAATGCGCCGGGTACCAGCTAGTAACAAAATAAAATAGACAAACATAGAGTAACAACAAAAGTTAAAAGTTACTTTTTGAAGTCGGTTTTTACTTTTTTTATTTATTTTTTACCGAATTTAGTGGACCAAGTTCGAGGTAACATCTAGAATGACGTCCAAATAGTTACATTAAAATCTACAATTTACATCCCCTATTTTGTCTCTATTAAAGTTTAAACTTTATTTGCAAATTTTCAAGGAAATACTCTTAGCAGAAACATTTTGATAAAAAAGACAAAGAGAAATTAGAAGGAAAGATAGAGTTTCTACCTACTTCTGCCACCAATTAGCAGTGCTTACAATGCTGTGTTCCGGTTTGAATTATTGAGAGCCGGTATAGTTACAGACTGTGAAGCAGTTTTTTATGTTTAAAGTTGCATGCAGGTGTCTATGGGCTGCAATAACCACTTATCAAGTGGTCTGCAAGCTTGTTTATTCACTTCAGTCTTATAAAAAAAAAAAAACTAGCTGTCCCTCGCGACTTCGCCCGCGTAGAATTTACTAAGATTTCATGGATTTTTTTTTTTGCGCGGAACCCTAATTATTTTTCTAAAATAAAAGTATCCTAAGTTACTCGTTGTAACATCAGCTATTTGCCAGTGAAAGTCCCGTCAAAATCGGTCCAGTCGTTTCGGAGATTAGCCGAAACAAACAGACAGACAAACATTTTAAAAACTGTTTTTTGTTACTAGTACTGTAGGTATTTACTTTCATATGCATTTAGTAAAAAGCTGTTATGTTAACATTACAAACAGACATTTCAATTTTATTTATTTGTATTGTATAGACATTCCTTAACCTTTTTTTAAGTATTTAATGTTTAGGGCTCTAGTGCTTTTTAACTGATAACGAAAAGGGGATCCAAAGCAGAGAAATAAGTAGTTAAAGTATTAAAATGCGTTGTCACCTTTCGGTATACTAAGATGAAGTGCGACTTTACCGATAGTTATTAGGTTCCTATTTTCTATTACTTACTGCAAGAAACGCAGCGGCGTAACATCAATTTATTGGAAATCTCGTGTACAAAAGTATACTTACATATGTATGACAGATTACTACGGCGATAATTACGTAATTTTAAGTACTAAAATTTAAGCGCTTATATACCTAATAACGTGATTAAGTAAGAAATATAACTTTTTTTTATAGGATCGTGTGACAAACGAGCACACAGTCCACCTGATGGTAAGTGGTTTTTGTGACCCATAGACATCTACATCTATCATCAATAAAGACTCAAGATGCAGATGCGTTGCCACCCGTGAGGACTAAGATGGAATGCCTCTTTGCCAGTAATAATGGTCTATAACTAAATTATAAATGTTACTGAAGATAATATAACAAAAAAAAAAACAAAAATAATATAAAACAAAGCCCAATGGTAAAAATAGCAAAAACGTGGAAACATTTTACCTCAAAAAAAAAACTTGTAAAGGCATTGTAAATCTAAGTATTAGGTCTCCCTTGTTACTGCGGCTAAAGTTACAACACGCGAACGTGCGTAGCCGCGCGGTCCACATAGATATGAAAACAGATTAAACGATAATACAGACACGACACTCACTATTTAATTTACAGGCATAATTATCTCTCTACGCGGTAAAAATGTTTTTTTTTTTAAAATAATTACACGAATACTAAAGGTTGAATTTTATTGAAGGTTACAGCAACCATGGCCTCGGGGTGGCTGAGTGGACGTACTGATGTCACAGTTAACCAAGGTTTATATTGAAATAAATATTAATATTCGAATGCTAGCTAACACGGGTAGCAGAACGTCAAACAGCTCAGCCTCTGAGGGACTAATCTCTTTGACCATGGGTGTTCTAAACCACCCGAAACTTCAGGAATGAAATATAAGACAAATAAAACAAATAAATTAGTTTTATTAAAGACTGTAATGTTGATTTTATGTAGAGAAGTCCGTACTCCATATATCTGTTAGATTTTTTAAATATCTAGTACGACACATAACATAAACCTAATTAACTAAATCACTACTTCTTAAAATCTCTCATATTTCAAGTCTATGTGGTGCATCTTTTACTGTAACTATCAAGCTATGGAACTCCCTCCCCAAATGAAATATGTGCTAGTTCTTCTCTTACTATATATTTCGGAAAAGATTAAAGACATATCATAACATAATCTATGAACTTTAATATTTTAAACTAGCTGTTCCCCGCGATTTCGCCCGCGTTATTTGGGGTTTTAATTTTTTCGCGCGGAACCCTAATTCTTTTTCTACAATAAAAGAAGCCTCAGTTACTCCTTGTGACATCAGCTATCTGCCAGTGGAAATCCCGTCAAAATCGGTCCAGCCGTTTCGGAGATTAGCCGGAACAAACAGACAGACAAAAACTTTTTTGACATTACCAACAGACACTTCCATTTTATTTATTTGTATAGATATAACAGGTATAATTATCTTCATTTATCAAATAAGTATTATTAATATTAATCGACCTATTAATAATTAAACGCATACATAATTAATATATATATATATATATATATATATATATATATATATATATATATATATATATATATATATTTAAATATTAAATACTAGTGATCCGCCCCAGCTTCGCACGGGTGTTTTCTGGGTCTCGACTATAGTGCCACCTATCGGGTCCAATTGTGAATCTAAACCAGCTAGGGACGCATTCAAATATACACAAAAAATTCATAAAAATTAGTCGAGCCGTTTTTGAGTTTTAGCGAGACTAACGGACAGTAACTGATTTTTATATATTAAATATAACTTATTGCCAAATTCTCGTACGTGTAGTGGCGGTGTAAGAATAGCCAATTTCTTTTAGTGTTTATGTTATCTATACATATAATAAAACTGTAAATAGCAGATGTCTGTACATTTTATATTTTTGTAATAAAAGTGATTGAGGGGTACTAAAAATAAGTAATTAAATACATTTCTACCATTTTTAGAATTTTCTGTCTGTCTGTCTGTCTGTCTGTCTGTCTGTTTGTTTGTTAACGTATCACGTATAAAGTACTAATTTATATCATAAAAATTGTTAAGGAAATTATAAAGTGTATCTTCGGGTTACATTTAGTCTTTATTTCATTAAAATCAGTTCATTCCATCAAAAGTTATGATAAATATTCTGAAGTATGGGTAGGGAAGTATAGGTACGAATTTGCTCAACGGTGGCTTTGTTTGAGTCATCAAGTGCATTTTAAACTAATATCATATCATAAATCATAGTTAAATTATGTAAAATAATGATATAATTATGTATATCTAAAACGCAGTAAACAAAAGTATTAAAGAACGTATTAAACATATTATACAAAAATATATTAACCTTATTAACTAAATCTGAAGCACAATAGTTAACCCATTTCTTCGATAGATGGTGGTGTTGTGAAAATGTAATGTGTTTTTTTCCTGTAGATGAGTTTTCATATTTACTGCTAATCTTTATTATATTACTCGCTGCCCTACTGCGTGTTGACAAACTTAATTTATTCTTTACCGCCGAGTACTCTATGTGGTAAATCAAATTTTAAAAGAGCTATTAACAATTGCGTTGGTTTTGGCGAGAGTCAAACTTTATTTTTTGCTTACTGTGCAGGCACTGATTTATAAGTTCTCTTACGTTTTATATAATGTATCAATCGCGTCAATTAATCTCTTTTATTTTTAGAATTGATGTTAGCAGCGCCATCTCTCTTTCAATATATACATATAATAAAAATGATGATAACATGTTGTGTCTCTTTCTGTACATTGTATATATATTTTGGTGGCTAAAATCATTATGGGGAACTGAAAATAATTAAATAAGAACATTTTATAATTTTTAGAATTGTCTCTCTGTCTATTTGTCTGTTATTATATGAACGCATCACATCTAAAATAAACATCTTTTATTTTCAAAGAAATCGTTAAGAAAATCATAAAGCGTATCTTCGAGTTACATTTAATCTTTGTTTTATTAAAATTGGTTAATTCTATCGAAAGTAATGATTATTATTTTGAAATGTAGGTTCGAATTTGTTCAATGGCGCCATAAAATCTCAGAAATAGTAATAAAAAGATTTGTGTGTAAAAAAAACGTTCCATAATAATTAATATATTTATACTTAAAACACAAAAAGAGATTTAAAAAGGATGTTTTCTCACACAAAGGACGTAATAGATGGAGTTGTACAAATTACAAACTTTTCTGAATTGCTGTGTTGAGATTTTTCGCCGATGAATCGTATTGAAACTTACTGAAAAAATTTGTATCCATCGAAGCGACACAACAGAACCCGATTAAAAATAAAAATTTTGCAACGAAATGTCGTGATATTGTATTTATAATATACGCAAAATCAGTACTGCCATTTTAGCGCTTTGGGAACTAGATTTAGCGCTTTTTGGAATGTATAGCGCGCATTTCTAAATTTTAGCACCTAGCGCTTAATCCAGCGCTTTTTGGTGTATTTAGCACACATTTCAATATTTTAGCGACTAGCGGGTTATTAACTCTTTTATAGCAGCACTGTTAGTCCACATTACCGATAATAATAATAATGACCTTTATTATTTTTTCCCACAAATAGTACATTGCAGTTTATCTTTTTCAAACATATTTTTTCCACAAAACAAAGAGCATGGGAGACGAGTCCAAACTAGGATACCCTGTGCTATGGATCTCCTGGCTTCCCCTTTAGGATGATCAACTTGATTTTTTTACCGACGACTATAAGCGGGGAAATCCCCTTTATTAAAGTTATCGTTCATGGTTTTGGCAACGCATTTATTTTGCTCAATTCAGTTTCAGTCAGTTGCTTAGAGCACAGCTAAGTTAAAAGTTACTTAGAATTTATAACACAAAGAAACTGTGTAGCAACCGCAATCAGATGCTGACATCTGAAACTAAGTTGCGAAATACATTGCACTTTAAAACAATTAATGACATTTTTATTGTTCGTACAGTACTAACTACTGTTGACAGTAATTGCCATAATTATAAGTCGATGTCCTGCGAAGTATTGATACATCAAAAAAATATTGCCAGAAAAAAAACTTAATGTTGTTTTCTTTATTATGATTATATAAAAAAACACAAACTTTGTTTGTAGTTAATTTAGCGCGATCTAGCTAATCTAGGGCTTTTTTAAAGCGCTGTTTTCATGAAATCTAGCGCTTTTTGTGTTGTCCTAGAACTGAATGAGTTTTTTTTATCTGGCAGCACTGCCCAAAAACCCTCTATTAAGAAGTAACTTTCCTTTCAGTTTTAAGCGCGTTCAGTTCCCAGTTACAGTGAGCGTGTGTTATGCGATGACCGTAAATAAAGCGCAAAATCAAACTTTACGCGTTGTAGGAGTGTACCTCAGTACTGACTGTTTTGCACATGGCCAACTCTATGTTGCTTTTTCCCGCGTTAGTAGCCCCCGTAACCTTTTTGTGTACACCCCGGCTAAGCCTACTTCTAACGTCGTTTACACAAAAGCTCTATCATAAACGACTTAGAACTTTGATGATAATGATTTATTTTGTTACCACTTATTGATACAGTAATGAAATAAATCGTTTAATATTCTCTTACCTAAACGACAAATTCTTTATGTAAAACCTGTATACGCGAGCTACGCCGCGGGCACAGCTAGTTTATAATAAATGCCCTCTGTTACCTGCGTGGTCTATATATAAAATTACCCAAAGGTTTGCTTGAAGAGAACGCTTATTTGAGTTAAGCTCGCCTTTGTACATTTCATTGAATTTTTATCATTATATCATATGTATAATAAAGAATCTAAAGAAGTTCAATCGAATAGTCTATCCTAATATTGATACAGTATTAGGTAAATGAACCAGAATAATGACTAACTAGCACGATTTACTGTCCACCTGATGGTAAGTGGTTACTACCGCCTATGGCCATCAACTTCAAACAAAGAATTACACTTGCTCTCTATCTTAGGATTGATTGATTCACATTATCTACTTACCACCAGTGGGATTGTGTGCTCTTTCATCACTCTTTTTCTATAAAAAAATCACAATTTACTGTGGAATTGTTGTCGGGTTTTCTTCTACATTCAAACGTTATTTACCTATTAACTAGCAAGAGATCCATTACTGACAAATTCGCCTCTATTTTTCGCGATTTTTTATTTGTTTATGTCATAATAAAAATGTACGATTATAATTTTTACATTATTATTATAAAGATTATATTCCGCGGTCGTAAACGGTCAGGTCATCAAAAGTCCATTGCGCGTGTAACATGATGGCCACAGACCCCGACTGAAACGAGGCCAAACGAACATCCAATAAAGCGGAGACATAAAAATTGGTACTTAAAGTTTCTCATTCAATTGTTACCAGGCGGATTTATGACAACTATTGAACTGATGATTTAAGACTTAACCATACGGCGCGAAGAGTTCATTTTTAATTTCCTTTTGTTTGCAATTATCGAATTATTTTTCACTTTCATTTATAAATAATAATACAATTATGTACAGAGAGTTCTTTAAAATAAAACATATCAAGTTTATCAAAATTGTGATTGCTTTATTGTAGTATACAGGAGGAGTTTTTGAACATAAGTCACAGTCAATTTTTTGTAGATAAAGTTGCAGATCTAGTATGAATGAAAGCTTCCTGTGTTAGGAATACCGCCTATCTACTCGCATATAAAACACTTGTCCTTGTTTTTTGTTCGACCTTTTACGTAATTAATGCTATATTTTAAAGCATGTACGGTAAGATTGGAACATTAAATAAGTTCTTTGACCTTTCAATAAGATATTCAACATGAGTTTAATTTTAATTTTGACGTTTAACCTGGTCGTTATTTAATGCCCGGGCCACACTATCTGATAAAATATCGCGTTAATAGGCACTAGACATAGACAGACATAGACACAGGCTTAATGAGCTAATTCTGTAATGACATTCATAATGCCGTTAGACGATAGACTTGTTTGGGTGGCGGTCTTTCGGCACATTAAAAAGATTTAGCGCGTTATTTAACAAACTCAATATTTTTTCATTTGTTCATACAAATCCGTCGTCGAAAGTCACAAAAAAAAAACCGCGGTGCTCAAAACAACTGGCTTGGCATATTACATATATTGTCTATTTCAGCAACCATTGAAGTGTTGAGGAAGAAAAAGGAATCCTTAATGAAATATATTAATGTGATCAGCCATATATTCACAAAATAATTATTTGCACTCATACAGTACACAAACACTGCAGCACTGGCAACGACAAACTCAATTTTGAAATCAAAGTCAATTTAACGCGAGAATTATCGACATACGATGCTAAATGCAAGAGTAACCACTCAATTTAACACGTAAATCAATCCCATACTTTTAAGCCTTGATTATTTCGATTTTGGACGTTGGACACTTACGTTAGTGTGGCCCCAGCATAACGGTTTACATAAATTAATATAATTATATAATTATGAGTGAATAATGTAACTGGTATAATGACAAAAATTTTTGATAATGTTTTAAACTGATAATGGAAAGCTTCTCTAGGTGCCCAAATGTGCACTTTCAGGTTCTAATAGACGACTTAGAAAATGCTGAAATTAAGCCCAACAATAAAGGTAAATTTAAAGGGAACCCAATATTCATTGGTATTTTATATTGACTTAAATGATGAGAATAATAATATTCAACATCCATGACTTACGTAGAAATTGTAGAGACAATCAAAATTAGACTAAATCAGAATCAGAATGTAAACAATAATGTCGAATCATATTCACATTCTGACCACAAAACATAAAACATAAAAGCTCTAATTCTCTGAGAGACTAAGTATTTTATGCATAAAATATCTTTTAGCGATAACGCGCCGTGTCTGTTTCGCGGTATTTATATCAAAGGCGGACGCTTGAGCAAAACAGTGACCGTGTGTTTGCGGGCCGAGTGAGACATGAAGGCTTACGATGTGTACCGACTCGCCGCGCTCTTCTTACTGCACGGTGAGTTAATGAGTTTCATTGTGAAGTACTGAAGCTGGGCGCCGAGTATAAAACAGCCGCGGTAGTACCGTATATGATTTCGTGTGCCTTTAATTAGGTTCTGTATTGGTTAATTAGGTTCTGGTGATTTGTGACGGCCGATAGATGTATTCGTTTTCGATCTTCTTTCACCGAAACTATTTTTCGCGAATGTTAAGTATGTAGAATGCAAAGTTATCCCCTCGCTTGAGGGATTAAAGGTAGTAAGTCAGTCAAAGTGGAAACGATATGTTGCTAGTAAGTTCCTCACAAATATAAGATTATATTGAAGATAGAAGAAGAAGAATTTTTACCGCTATATTGACTAAGAATGTGCCTTTTTGTAGACTTTCTTTTATTGCTTTTTGTTATCCAATATAAAACTCCTACTACAAAAAAGATAAGGAGACCGTTGAACGTTGCTATTATATGGTATCATTAAAGGGAAATTGATTAATAGATAGTGCCTGATAAATTACAGTATCTTTAAGTCTAACACTTAATAATATTACATACTAATTTTAATATATTTTACATAAGTATAGACCATTAAAAAGTCCCGCTGGGTTTCTTGCTGGTTCTTCCCAGGATAGAGGATTTTTTTCGAACCAGTGGTAAAATAAAAAATGACTTTCAATAAGAATTACTTGTAATCAATATTGAATAAAAAATATTCTATTCTATTCTATATATATTATATATAAAGTTATAATTACAGCGGTTGTCGTGTGCCGGCGTAAGAAAATCCATCACTCCATTTTGTCAGTTGCGTTTTAGGTGCATTAAGAAACGACTACGGGAATATGGACATTGCTAAAAAGACCTTTATTAAGATGGTAAAGCCACTTAAATAACTATATTGTGGTTGCAGAATGAATAGGTCGGCTCGACCGGTTAAGGACTAATTCATAAACACTCACGCCTGTCACCCAGAGGGGTAGGCAGAGACTACGGACTTCCATTTGGCGCGATCCTGACACACCTCTCTCGCCTCTTTCACATCCATATATCTACGCATACACGCTCGTCGGTTAAGGGTACTCCTAATCTGGCCCATTTTCAATGTATCGCCGATCTGGTCGATAAACCTTCGTCTAGGGCGTCCCTTCCCGACCCTGCCGTTCAAGGACTACTTTTTTACTAAATACTAGCGTAAAATATCAGCTTAATGCTGCCGTGTTTCGTAACCGGAACTTTCTCCGGTTATGCATAGAACAGGAAAAACTTATTACTAGTGAAGAGGCATTCCATTTTGGTACCTAGGGATAACAACACATCTACATTTTGATTCTAGATCAAGGATAGGTGCGGGAAAAGTCTATGCCCAGTAGAATTTCACGCCGGCGAAATGCAATTGTCACTGATGAGGACTAAAATGCAATGCCTCGTTATCCTTCACAAGTGGTAAAATTAAAATTTTAGTACAACCGACTTCAATATAAATAATTCATTGTTAATTTTTTTAAAACAACTCAACCGATTTCCATAAAATTTAAATGGGACCACCTGGGAAATATATCCTTTGAAAAAAAAAAAGAATTTTCCAAATCGGTTAAGGCGTCTTTGAGTAATCGGTTAACATATATCCAAAATAAGATTCCGACAAATTGAGAACCTCCTGCTTTTTGAAGTCGGTTGAAAATGGTCTCCGGTTATCGTCACTTACGATGCAAAATGTAATACCATTATATGATTAATGGTCCTTTCCCGGTCGAGTTGACCCACTTACGCTGCAGTCATAATGCACTTTACTACGTCAGATTTTTTTTCATTCATTATTAGAGCCGTGATAGCTCAGATGGTTAGCACTCGCTGTAAGCTTCACAGTATGCGAGCAACCCGGGTTCGATCCCCGTCGACACCAAAAATTGTTTAATTGCAATTTTAAGTGCTGACTTATCTCATGCTAGGCGGTGAAGGAAAACATTGTGAGGAAACCTGCATGTCTGAGAAATAAAGAAAAAAGTTTCGAAGACATGTGAAGTTCGCCAACACACATTGGGGCAGCGTGGCGAACATTTCCTTACCCTAAAATCCTTTCAGAAATGAGAGGTCTGTGCCCAGTAGTGGGACGCATAGGCTGCAACTTTACTTTACTTTTATTTTACATTGATTACAACCTATCCAAAGTCCACTGCTGAGCATAAGCCTTTGTCATATTTTGACTCTTGGTGGGGATATTTGCCGTGATGGCTTTTTTTATAGGATAAGGCATCTGCAGTCTTCTTAGTTTGAAGTGGGCTGCCGATATCTATGGACTGCAGTAACCACTAACCTTCAGATGGACTGAAATTTCGTTTACCACTTTAGATTTATAAAAAAAACCTTAAAATAGCATACAATACCATTACGCGGGTTTTTTGTAGTTGTTGAACCAAAGACACGTTTAATTTTTCTTAAAGTTCTGACAAAGACTTCATAATAGACCTCAGGAATGACAATGAATCTGTCTTAATATTTCATAAATGATAATCAAGTGTTTATTGGCCAGTATAGCTGATGACCATCCTCTGTTTAGCGTAATTTTATAAAATAAGGGTGACAAACGAGCACATAGTCCACCTGATGGTAAGTGGTTAATGTGGCCTATAGACATCTACATCTATCCTCTATTACGAATCAAAATGCAGATGTGTTGTCACCCGAAAAAACTAATATGGAATGCCTCGTTTCCAGTAACGAGGATCTCCGGTTCTCTATACTCACCATACGAAACACAGCGACGTTCAGCTGCTACTTTACGCTGGTATTCTGTGAGAGTGGTCCATCCCCGGTCGAGCCGAAACATTCGTGCTACAACTCTACCACTAATATAGCTGCAGCATGGCTCTACCACGTAAAAAAGTTTGGAAGACGGGTTGGAAGCCGCAGTTCATTATTTCAAGTTCTTATCAAGAGAATGCTGATTTTCATCTGTTTTCTCCTTAATTTCCGTCTATTGTCCCTTACGGTACCCACAGAATTGTAGTTCAGGTGGGATTGTAGTTAAGCGCTGGCTTACAATAATTAAGAAAAAAAAGAATATCGGGTAGTGTATGTTCTTACGCGGCCCCTACACGACGTTATATATACGATTGTAAAATATCGTCAAGTATGTGAATGCCTTGTTGCTAGTCATGCGGTTCCAATTTTTATCACTAAGCCTAGTAACATAGTTGCTACGTTCTATTTACAAACTTTTTTAACTATATTATAGAGATATAAGAGAATATTTGTGATTTATGAGAAAACTTTGCGAAAATATTGTTATTAACTATAAAACTGAGTTTACCACCACTGAAGATCATCTCATATTATTCAACTTAAAAAGAAAGGGTAGGGAAAAGAGATTTATCAAATAGACTTTTTGTAACAGCAAACTTATTGGTCCATCGAGCCAGATTAACCTAAACGCAAAGTAGGCTACTGGCTGTCGGTCCCGGGAGATTCAAGCGTTTTGCGGTGTGGAGATAGGAAGTTAGACAAAGGGAAATGAGGACCCAGTTTCGCAATGCCTAGGGGACACTATGTGACTTTATCCGACCCTGAGTCCATCTGACAACACAGCCAACTTCAAAACGGCGACTTGTTAGCTTGGTACCTAAGTGTTTAGATGCGGCGTTTCGAGCTACAGGTTCGAATCCTGTATCGAACAACTATTTGTGAGACCTACAAATAATTGTAATTTTTTAACATGTAGGTAACGATTTTATTTAAAAAAACCCGAGTGCTTTGTCATGCCCTGGGATTAATATGGGAAGTCGCATATTGTCTGTGATCAACTAACGGTGCAGTAAGTTCATTGAATCGTCATTTATCCAAACATTCGTGATTTAAAAATCTAACAGGTGTTTAAATCTATTTTTAGCTCTAGCAATAATAATTAGAATTTTCGTTATCAGACAGTCAGTGATTTAGTCCGTTCCGGTTTTAGCACCGCACATATTTAATTTTGTAGATATTGTCGTTGATATATACAACCATATAATTTAAATTTCATACTTAGTGTCTTAAAACTTGGAGACTGTGTTACCGATTGATGATATGCTATATATATGATGATAATATGTAAGGAGTAAGTAAAGAGAGAATAAAGGAGAATGAAAGAGAAAAACATGCTATGTTGACCTCAAATAACTTGGGATAAGAAAGAAAGAAAGAAGAAAGAAATGAAATGCATTTGTTTTCCAGAAATAGGTTTACACATTTTAACTTTAAGAATAAACAAAAATAACAGATAATTAACTTCTAAAACTTAATAACGAAACCAAAACACTAAGTTATAAATCATCATCATCATCATTACAGCCCTTTACAAGTCCACTGCTGAACATAGGCCTCCCCCAAATAATGCCACAAAGCACGGTCCTGAGCCACCTGCATCCATCGACTTCCTGCATGTCTTACCAGGTCGTCACTCCATCTCGTGGGGGGACGCCCTACACTTCGCCTACCGGTACGAGGCTGCCACTCGAGAACCTTTCTTCCCCATCGATTGTCGGTTCTTCGAGCTATATGGCCGGCCCACTGCCACTTCAGCTTACTAATCCGTTAAGTTATAAATGTAAACCTTAAATAAAAGATAAGGACAGGAAAAAGATGACATAATCTATACATATAATAAAACTGTAAATAGCAGATGTCTGTACATTTTATATTTTTGTAATAAAAGTGATTGAGGGGTACTAAAAATAAGAAACTAAATACATTTCTACCATTTTTAGAATTTTCTGTCTGTCTGTCTGTCTGTCTGTTTGTTTGTTAACGTATCACGTTTAAAGTACTAATTTATATCATAAGAATTGTTAAGGAAATTCTAAAGTGTACCTTCGGGTTACATTTAGTCTTTATTTCATTAAAATCGGTTCATTCCATCAAAAGTTATGATAAATATTCTGAAGTATGGGTAGGGAATTTGCTCAACGGTGGCTTTGTTTGAGTCATCAAGTTGATGTTAGCAGCGCCATCTCTCTTTAATTAAATATATACATATAATAAAAATGATGATAACATGTTGTGCCTCTTTCTGTACATTGTATATATATTTTGGTGACTAAAATCATTACGGGGAACTAAAAATAATTAAATAAGTACATTTTTATAATTTTTAGAATTGTCTGTCTGTCTGTCTGTTTTTATATGAATGCATCACGTCTAAAGTAAACAACTTTTTTTTTTCAAAGAAATCGTTAAGAAAATCATAAAGCGTATCTTCAAGTTACATATAATCTTTGTTTTATTAAAATTGGTTAATTCTATCGAAAGTAATGATTACTATAATTTTAAAATGTAGGTTCGAATTTGTTCAATGGCGCCATAAAAATCTCAGAAATAGTAATAAAAATATTTGTGTGTAAAAAAAACGTTCCATAATAATTAATAAATTTATACTTAAAACATAAAAAGAGATTTAAAAAAGGATGTTTTCTCACACAAAGGACGTAATAGATGGAGTTGTACAAATTACAAACTTTTCTGATTTGCTGTGTTGAGATTTTTCGCCGATGAATCGTATTGATACTTACTGAAGAAATTTGTATCTATCGAAGCCATACAACGGAACCCGAACAAAAATAACAAAATTGCAACGAAATGTCGTGATATTGTATTTATAATATACGCAAAATCAGTACTCCCATTTTAGCGCTTTGGGAACTAGATTTAGCGCTTTTTTGGAATGTGTAGAGCGCATTTCGAAATTTGAGCACCTAGCACTTAATCCAGCGCTTTTTGGTGTATTTAGCACACATTTCAAAATTGTAGCGACTAGCGGGTTATCAACTCTTTTATAGCAGCACTGTTAGTCCACATTACCGATAATAATAATAATGACCTTTATTATTTTTTTCCACAAATAGTACATTGCAGTTTATCTTTTTCAAACATATTTTTTCCACAAAACAAAGAGCATGGGAGACGAGTCCAAACTAGGATACCCTGTGCTATGGATCTCCCGGCTTCCCCTTTAGGATGATCAACTTGATTTTTTTTATCGACGACTATAAGCGGGGAAATCCCCTTCATTAAAGTTTTCGTTCATGGTTTTGGCAACGCATTTATTTTGCTTTATTCAGTTTTAGTCAGTTGTTTAGAGCACAGCTAAGTTAAAAGTTACTTAGAGTAGTACTAACTACTGTTGATAGCAATTGCCATAATTATAAGTCGATGTCCTGCGAAGCATTGATACATCAAAAAATATTGCCAGAAAAAAACTTAATGTTGTTTTCTTTATTATGATTATATTTTCTTGAATTATAAATTATAATAAAAAACACAAACTTTGTTTGTAGTTAATTTAGCGCGAAATCTAGGGCTTTTTTAAAGCGCTGTTTTCATGAAATCTAGCGCTTTTTGTGTTGTCCTAGCGCTGAATGAGTTTTTTGATCTGGCAGCACTGCCAAAAAACCCTCTATTAAGAAGTAACTTTCCTTTCAGTTTTAAGCGCGTTCAGTTCCCAGTTACAGTCAGCGTGTGTTATGCGATGACCGTAAATAAAGCGCAAGGTCAAAATTTACGCGTTGTAAGAGTGGACCTCAGTACTGACTGTTTTGCACATGGCCAACTCTATGTTGCTTTTTCCCGCGTTAGTAGCCCCCGTAACATTTTTGTGTACACCCCGTCTAAGTCTACTTCTAACGTCGTTTACACCGAAGCTCTATCATAAACTACTTAGAACTTTGATGATAATGATTTAATTGTAACCACTTATTGATACAGTAATGATATAAATCGTTTAATATTCTCTTACCTAAACGACAAATTCTTTATGTAAAATCTATATACGCGAGCTACGCCGCGGGCACAGCTAGTATAAAATAAACAATAAATCATGAAATAAACATTCTTTATGTTATTATATAAAAGTAAAACTAGTCGAGCCAGGTAACCAAAAAACCTTATGAATATTCATTAACACAATGATATTTAAAGTCACAAAAATTTACTTCCCAATATTTTTTTTACATTATTGCTTTACCATAGGCGACAAACGCTAGCCATATTTGTCTAGATTCCTGTCAGTCTGAATAGTTTTGCCACCACCTTTTAACTATTCTGCCACCAAATAGCATTACTACGTGGTACATCCATGCTGAAGCTATATAATAGTTGTAGCACGAAGGGCTCGCCTCGACTGAAGGATCACGCTCTCAAATAATTCCAGTTTAAAATAGTAACAGTGAGTGTAGAGAACCGGAGACCCTTTTTACTGGAAATGAGGCATTCCATCTTAGTCCTCACGGATGACAACGCATTTGCTTTTTGATTCTTAATCGAGGATAGATGTAGATGTCTATAGGCTACAGCATCCACTTACCATCAGATGGGCTGTGTGCTCGCTTGTCGTACTTATTCTATAACAAATAGCAGTGCTTGCAGGTCTGAAGAGTAAAGAGAGGCAGTATCAGTACAGACTGTGAAGCACTCCATCTTAGTGCTTAAAGGTGACAACGTACCTGTAGCCTGTTTAAGGTTAGCTGCAGGTGTCCATGGACTGCAGTAGCCACTAACTAATAGTGTAGTAGTTATTTAAGTTTAGTTTTATAAAAACAAATTTCATGGTACGCGAGCGAACGGATTCCTATCTCCGCCGGCAGAAATAAAATCATTATAACAAAACCAGAAACTAATTTTACGAAGACCAGTGAAGTCAGGTACTTTGACTTACCATATAGTGGTGGCTTGAATCCACTACCCTTTATTATCACGTGGGTGTCAAAAGAGGCGATAGAGCTAAAGTGAAACAGCAAAATGGCAGCAGTAGCTTGCTGATAACGACTCTATAAAAAAAACCCGCCAACCAAACGTGACAACTATAGTAAATCTCTATGGTGCAGGCCTATATTCAGCAGTGGACTTTGGGGCAGCTAGGCATACTCTTCGTTGTCAAGATCCCTTTGAAGAATAAAGAGAGCCCCGCGAACAGCAGTAGGACGTATTTAGACTGTTACTTTAGTACTATAACAAAATAAATTTGACTTCTTAAACCTAACCGTGTTTGCGTTTAATATGTACATAGATATAACGGCCGTAATATTTTACCATGTTTACAAACATATAAGATAAAGAGATAAACAATACGTAATCATTTCTCATATTCACGCGAACATTACATCTTGAATTAAACTAGTTTTTAGCCGACATCAAAAAGGAGGAGACTTACAATTCGAATGTCTGTTTTTATAATGTATTTTATCGCGTTTAATTTACTTTTTTTACGTTCCCGAGGTTTCGAGACCTTTAAACAGGCAAATTGTAATTATTAGGCGATGCGATGTAAGTCTTATCTACTCAACAGAGACCAATATTTTTTGTGTTATTTCTTACGAAAAATTCGCGCTAGGCAAACGTTCCAAGTCCGCAACTTTATTTATTTTAATTTCAATGCGCTAGGTGACCTTCCAAGACCTAAACTTTATTCATTTTAATTTCAATGTCGATAATCAAATGCACCATATCGTGCCAAAAACGAATACATCAAAAAACAATGTCTAGTCTGTAATTCGCAGAGATAATGTTATCTTACTAATTTTAAATTAAAAAAAGATCCTCTGAAAATTTTAAATTCTCATTTAATTTCATTTTATCTTTCAATTCTCTCTTGTAAAGTAAACACACTAACCACCGTAGCGGTCGATTTACGATCTAACGACTATACATTTTTGTTTACACGCGACCTAAAATTAATGAAAGTAAATTAAACGTTACTGTTAATGTAACAAACTTTCAGTGCATTACTGTAAAGAGAAAGAACCACTCCCTGACCACTCTTAGTTTAACATTCGTACTTAGTTTTAACTTGATTTGTATACCTACTCATAATTTTATACTGCTGCGGTCTTTCACTTGCACTTGACAACTTTACTATAACTATAACTATAAGTACAACTAAATTCCGTACAACAATATCGAACACCGATGTTACTACATCAGTGTACGGTATTTGAACTAAATTGTACAGGATTGGAATTTTTTTTAAATAAAATATGGAATTTTAAATATTTTATTGTATTGTATACATAGTCAGCTTTTAATAGAATCGTGCTTACACTCGAGCACTATAGTTCCGGTCCGCGCAGTCTCTATTGACTGGGTGCAGATAGCCGATATTCTCTGTAAACGAAAATGCGGTCTGGAGGAATCACATGGCAATAAGCGATAAGACATTCCCAGTAACCGGAAGAGCAGCCGTGACCTAAGCCAGTTAGAAAGGCGATATCGCCGTAAGTGCAGTTCATTTTGTTTGCATCAAAATAGCCAAGAGTTTACACGTGCTGGCAGATAGCTCTGTGACACTGGGGTAACCATAATTGTTAATGGTCAGCGGCGGGACTATATTTACTTTATGCTATATTTACATATATTTCGTGTATATAAACTATACCCCGCATAAAAATAAATTGATACATATAAATCATTAATTAAATACTAATTGTGATTTTAAGCCCTAGTTTAAAGGTCAAGGCATCAATTTTAAAACAAACAAAACAAAGCGGCTTAACTTTAATTACGATGCGGGGCCACTGAAATTGTTAATTGCAATATACTTCATCTTCAACAGGCTACATAAGTGCAGTTAGAGATATTTACCGCCATTTGCCGGAAGCCATAAGACTTTCCTGTTATTTTCAATATACGGTACCATTTAACCATGTTTCGGTGCTGAATACACGATAAAATTTGTATGTGAGAAATGGAAACGTTTTCACGATATGTTTATCACTTTGTAATGTAATGAGAGAAGGCCTTTGTCAAGAAGTAAGACGTTTCATCCAGGGACTTGAAAAGTAAATTAATTTCGTTTCGTTACACTAAATGTTATCTCATAACGTTCCAAAGTTGATAACGATACTAAAACCTAAAATTATCTATAACGTTATAAAAATAACGTTAAAGAATATCATTTTCGTAGAACAATAATTTTCGTTATGTTATAGGTATCGGTAACATTATGCCTATAATATCCGCTTATAATATTTTAACGCTAATCTTTTTAACGTTAAATATCGTTATCGCACCCCGAACAAGCCACCGCCGCCGTATCTAAGCATTACCATTAACTTCGTAGAGATAGTGCGCATCGCATATTATATAAAATATGTAAAGTATGTGTCACAATCTTTGGCAGATTAATAATGAATTAAATATACCGTTATTAATATAACGTTATATTAACAACAATATATTTTTAATATTGTTATTAAATAGTTGTAGATTTTTTTTAGTATCGTTATTGCCAAGGAATTAATTCTGTTACGATCCTAGGGGAACGGTACGAATTATCGTTACTGGAACTACGCGTAACGTTATTTTGAGTAACGTTTCAAGTCCCTGGTTTCATCATCCTTCACAAATCCACTGCTAAACTCCTACTCCAAGGAATGCGTCAAAACAGAGTCCCGTATCACTTGCAAACTGCACTCATCGATTTTCTATCATATCGTCACTCCATTTAATGGGGCCCGCCGTACACTTCGTTTACCACTACTAAAATATGTAAGGGCAGCTAATTTATGACTCTTTTAAATGCGGATACAGTTATATCATTAGAACTAGGATATTCTACAAAAAATTGTAGATATCCGCTCGTAAATTATGGTCACAGAGCGTGCCGAACGCTTTATCAACTAGCGGGCACTCACACAAGAGCGCGTAGAGGTCGCGCTGCAGTCACCACCGTAACCAAGTTATCGGCCTGATTTCACTTTGATAAATGTTTATTTTGACTGAGGACGTAGACGTAGTCGCTAAGTGACTAGTGCACCTACGGTGCAAAGAGTGCAATTTCAATGCTGATTTACCACGTTCTCGAAGGTGAAGAAAAACCTTACGAGGAAATCTGCATAGCTGAAAAATAAAACATTCCCAAGAGACTCCATCAAACAATTTCTTCACGGGAATTGTCGTAAGAGGCAGCAGAGAGAAACAAACCAGGAGACTGGGAGCAACGTCTTCCTAATAACATCTAGAAAATAAAAAACTGCGGTGGCTAACCCGCCTGCCAAGCGTGGAAACTATGGCAAATCCTCTCTATGAGGCAATCTATCGTCGAAGCCTATGTTCAGAAGCTTTGATAGACTGTAATGATGACGATGATGATGATAATGCCTGTTTGTTTGTTTTGTTTTCGAGTTATTACCCCCGATAAAAACATTATTTATGTACGCATAATTTAGCAGATAACTCCATGGCATAGTGGCTTAACAATGATTTGCCGTTGCTTAGGATGTTTGTTTTTGCGCAATTTATGTATGTTAAATGCCTGCACAATACAGGAATAAATCCTAGTATTCGTAAAATATTAAAGACAGAAAAATAAAGTGTGATGGACAGTGACCTGGCTTGAGTGACGACCACGGCTGATTGAAATGTGTCTCGGTACACATTTTTCTATAGGTCTTAGGCTAAGGTCCGAGTGGAGAGCCACTCAAGGCATTGTCATTGAGTTTCTGTATATTAACGGTGAACGAAGGATTATCAATGTTTGCAGTTTATACTGATTTATTCAAGAGGTACAAGTAGTTTCGTAGCGGGGGCTACGAGATAATGCTACGTTTCGTAGAGGGCACGGAATAAGAAAAATAATTGCCATGAGATGCGAATTAGCAGCTCTTGCCTAGCTACCTCGTAACGTGACTTCTAGCAGTAGTCCTGCACCCTGAACTCATAGTCTATCTGATGATAAATGGATGCTGTGGCCCATTTATTGACATTGACAGTTGTCACCTCTAAAAAATAAGATGAAGTGAAAGGAACCCACCAGAAAGGACCTCTGGTTTTTGTACTCATCACTCACCTATCACCATACGAAACATAGCATAGTTATAATGATTTCTTATATTTACGCGAACACTACACATTTTTAATAAAAACTAATTTTACGGATTTTATCGCGTATATTAATCTATTTTTATATTCCCGACGTTTCGGGTACTTTCCAGCACCCGTGGTCACGGGGGACTGAGGTGTTTGACTAGCGTAGCGACCGGAGACCCTTTCTACTGGAAACGAGACATTTCATGTTAGTCCTCAGGGGTGACAACGCATCTGATTCTTAATCGAGGATAGATGTTGATGATGCTCTAAAATTTTTGTACGATCAGGTGGACTTTGTGCTCGTTTGTAATTCTAAAAAAAATATCTGATTTTTTTATAACCATAAATTATATTCCAGTCAGTATAGTACAAGCGGAGCCCGTTACGTGCGATGTGCGCACGCGCATCGAGTCGGGTTGGATCTGCGGACTGCGGCGCTGGGCTGAGAACAACACTGTGTACGCGAGCTTCCGGGGTGTGCCCTATGCGAAACAGCCCCTCGGGGAGTTGAGGTTTAAGGTACGCAAAAATAAAACGGCCTATCCCATAGATCATATAATTAGTTATATGATACTATAATTAATAGCATACTACTTTTTAGACGTGTGTGAATTCTAATTGAGCTCTCTGGTATGGCTTACCCGACATTAACGGCCTTACTCATTAATATCGACATCAATTTAAGAAATCTTTAAATTTGCTCTCTTTTTTTACTAAATAAGAAAAGAACGAGACAATTAATATTAATTTAAGAAACTTACGCATAAAGTACCATTGAGATACCAACTAAGAACGATAGGCGATTGCATTAAAGTAGATTTATAAATGAACAAATTTATTTCATTAAATACAATGCTACTTAATTTGCATTCAGGAGCTGCAACCCGTTGAACCATGGGACTATTTAGACGCGTCGGAAGAAGGTCCAATATGTCCACAACAGGACGTCTTCTATGGCAAGCTCATGACGTCACAGAAGATGGACGAAGCGTGCATATACGCCAACATACACGTCCCAATCGAAGCCTTGCCAGCAACCACCCAGAGAAGACCATCCAGAGATCTACAGCCACCTTACGAGACTGGCTTAAGTGATGAGGAAGAAGAGAGACATCCAGGTCTACCGATACTGGTCTTTGTACATGGAGGTGGCTTTGCATTCGGTTCCGGTGATTCTGACTTACACGGACCCGAGTATCTAGTCAGCAAAGGCTTAATTGTCATCACATTTAACTACAGGTACTTAAGTTTTGATTTTTTAAGCTTTAAATTAAGCGCAGTACAGTTTTTGGGTGTAATCTAACAGTTCTTATAGTTCAATTAAGTAATGACTTCATAATCACAAAGTCGTGGGTTTGTTTACACCGAGCGCCGCGATAAGGTGCAAGTGATCTAGGTCAAGTTCATCTGTGATGTAAGCGTGCCTCGTGTTTGACTTCACAAAATAATGCACACACACACACACACGTATTATCAACAGCATTATGCACACATATGTGTGTTATTTATAGTATACATGTGAATGTAGCCGTGCATGTGGCGCTGGCGTAGTGTCTATGGAAGTTCTGTGTTCCACCAGTTAGTTCTAAAATCAGTAACGGTATGGATTTCTTTACGGTGCGCGCGCACACCGACAGCTAAAAACGACACCATGAAGTTGTTACGATGCACGCGCACACTGACACCTCAAAGCGAAAACTATATTTGGTAACTATCTCTCAAATTTTCGTGGGAAATGATAACTATATTAGTTATTTTTGTTTTGTTACGCTAAAGAAGTATAACTTCCTACGTGCGTACATGAGTCACACACGTTTTTTTTTTTTTAAATAAAAGTTCGAATGAAAAACGAGCACGCAGTCCACCCGATGGTAAATGGATGCTGTGGCCCATAAACATCTATCCTTCATTAATAATTAAAAAGTAGATTCCTTACCATCCCCGGGGGCGTCCTCGTCCCTCACTCTAGGAAACACAGTGTTTGAGTCGTTCCCCGGTCATGCTATCCTATTCCTTCGTGTTGCAGCCATAATACAATATATAAATTGGCGGTTCCCTTTCTAATGTTGATGTCTATGTGCCACTGCATCCACTTTTCATCGGGTGAAATGTGTGCTGGTTTGTCACCCGTATTCCTTAAAAAAATATCTCTTCAATTAAGTGTTTAGTTGGGTATTCTGTCGGTTAATTTGATTTGCGATACGATTTTTTACTTACGTGCTACGTAAAGTAATATGAAAAACAAACATTGCGAATGTTAATGCACCCAATATAGAGATCGCGCACGGAACCAGTTTGAGGTTTTAACATTGAATCGTTTTAAAAAATGAGCGACTTACACGTGCCGGCCTTAAAGTTCGGAAACCTGATTTAAGTTGTAGACAATAGCTATAATGCACTGACAGTTTTTGTTCCTCGTTTTTTTTTTTCCGTGAGTCTTCCAACAACGACTTACTTTGACAAGGTCCTATCGGTCAGAGCAATTACGTATGTATTTTTGTGACATGTACGTTATTACGAGCTGAGTATACAAATTGTCACATAAGTAACCATCTCAGGGTTCACGCCATCTCACGGTAGCTGTGGGTATAGCCAAGTACAGAGTATCGTATATTTCAAAAAAATTAACAGATTAACAGATACTTTTCATTTCATTAAATTGTATTAATTTAATGAAATGAAAAATATTTTTAAGATTCTTAAGAGTATATCATTATCATCATCATCATTATCATCATTACAGCCCTTCACAAGTCCACAGCTGAACATAGGCCTCCCCAAATGCCTGCCACAATGAGCCACCTGCATCCAACGACTTCTTGCATGTCTTACCAGGTCGTCACTCCATCTAGTGAGGGGACACCCTACATTTCGCCTACCGGGACGAGGCTGTCACTCGAGAATTTCTTCCCCATCGGTTGTCGGTCCTTCAAGCTATATGGCCGGCCCACTGCCACTTCAGCTTACTAATCCGTTGGGCTATGTCGGTTACTCTGGTTCTACTGCGGATATCCTCATTTTTAAGGTTCCGTACCCAAAGGGTAACCAACGGGACCCTATTAATAAGACTACGCTGCCCGTCCGTCTGTCTGTCAGCGGGCTGTATCTTATGATCCGTAATAGGTAGAACAGTTGAAATTTTCACAGAATGTGTAATGTATATTCCCACGCTCGGAGATGGCAACCGCTGTTTTTCTTATTATTTTAAAGCCTCTGCTCATTTACTGTTTCAGTTACCCTCTGTTGCCTCTTACGACACCCACGGGATGTTATGGGGTAGTGGATATTCTTTTAAAGCCATTCATTACACGGTTGTTAAAACGAAGCCATACCTATTAAAACGTAATATACTATTTCCAGACTCAACGCCTTGGGTTTCCTGTCCCTCAACACCTCAAGCATACCGGGCAACAATGGACTGCGCGACATCGTGACCTTGCTGCGTTGGGTGCAGACTAACGCGAGAGCCTTTGGAGGGGACCCCGAACAAGTAACGCTGGCTGGACAGAGCGCTGGTGCCAGCGCCGCACATTTGGTATCGCTATCGCCGGCAGCTGAAGGATTATTCAAAAGGTTCGCTAACCGGTACTTGTCGGATATGTAGAAAGCAGTTTATGAATCATCATCATTATAGCCCTTCACAAGCTCATTGCTGAACGTTTTTCTATATTTAATTTTATAGAACAAAGATAAAAGAACAAGGGTGACAAAAGAGCACACAGTTCACCTGATGGTAAGTGTATGCTGTGACGTATAGACATCTACATTTATCCACAATTAAGAATCAAAATGCAGATGCGTTGTCACCCTGAGGACTGAGATGGAATGCCTCGTTTCCAGTAAAAACGGTTTCCGTTTCTCTACACTCAACGTACGAAACGCAGCAGCATTAAGCTGCTATTTTACGCTGGTATTCTGTGAGAGCGTGGTCCCACCCCGGTCGAGCCGACCCATTCGTGCTACAACAATAATATAGCTGTATCATCGCTCTACCACGTATAGACATGCAGAAAAACGATAAATGCAGATGGCTTGAAACCGTGCTTTGTGGGATCCCTTGGCCTATGAATTTTGTGCGTGGTAGAGCCACACTGCAGCTTATTATTGATACTTCCTAAAATAGTATAAGCTCGGTAAATGCGTTAACATAAAATACTCAAATTCTTAATCGAACAGATTTTTAAATTCCTTCATAATAATCGAGATAAAGATATTATAATTTAATCATCGGGGAAAAAACTTTGACCCTCCAGTTCTCGTTTTTGACAGCGATCACCATAAAATATATTGTTAGGCAATAAGCCGTGAAGTGGCGGTGTAAGAATATCCACTACCCCATATCATCCCGTATGTGTCGTAAGAGGTGACAGAGGGAAACAAATCAGGAGATGGGCAGCAACACCTTGCTAATAACGACAAAAAAAACTGCCGTTGCCAACCCGCTTACCAAGCGTGGCAAGTATGGCAAATATCCCCCCTATGAGGTAATCTATGAGGCCTATGTTCAGCATTTGACTTTAATAGGCTGTAACGATAGCAATGAATTATTAAATTACATTCTTAGTCGCCTACATTTTTATTTAGATCCATTATTTCGATCGACGACAATTTTGTTATTTAACATCTTTCAATTCCAGACTGATATTGATGAGCGGAACAGCAATACCCACATTCTACACGACCTCGCCAGCCTACGCAAAATTCATCGCCAACATGTTTCTTTCACAACTCAGCATAAACACTACAGAACCTGAGGAAGCGCACCGCCAACTAATACAAATCCCCATTGAAAAGATCATGAACGCCAACAGTCTCCTAATAGACCAGATGGGATTAACTACATTCCTGCCAGTAGTAGAAAACCATTTTCCAGGTGTTACAACAATAATAGACGAAGACCCGGAAATACTAATGGCCCAAGGACGAGGCAAAGACACTCCAATGCTAGTCGGCTTCACGACCGCTGAATGCGAAAGTTTCCGTCCGAGGTTCGAACAAATAGACATACTAACAAGGTTAAATGAAAATCCACTGTTAATGATATCTCCTAACGTTATTTTTAATACACCTACAAGCGATTTACTAAATATAGCGAAGAGGGTGGAACAAAGATATTTTAACGGATTGCCTAGTATGGACAAATATATTAAATGTTGTTCGGACACGTATTATATTTACCCTGCATTCAAATTAGCGCAAAGAAGAGTAGCAATGGATGGTGCACCGGTGTTTTTATATCAGTTCTCATACGAGGGGGAATTCAACGTCATAAAGGAGGCAAACGGGATAAAATATAAGGGAGTTGGTCACGTAGAAGACTTGACTTATGTGTTCAGAGTAAATTCAATGCTGGGTTCTCACATATCGTTCCCGCCTAGTAACGACGACGATATGATGAAAGGCTGGATGACTAAGATCGTAAGGAATTTCGTGAGTTGCAGGTAAATATGACACACATTCAATTTTCTTACTACCTCGTATTGGACGCCTATAAATTTTTGATACTAGCTAGCATTATGTTTTGCCTTACTGTGAGTTACGTAGTATATGGTTATTGATTTTTCCAGTTTAAGAACAATGTCTTAATTTGAATTAATGTCTTAACATTTCTGGAGAACAAGTCTGGACACCTTTATTTTTGATCATCAGTCATTTTTAGATCAAAGATGTTATCAATTATTTTTTTACAAATATAACCTTTGAAGTGAGCCTTTGATGTAAAAACAATAGATTTATGTCTTGTACTATACCTGCAGCTATATTAAAGATCAGTTTTAATGTTTATTGCTAAATGAATTTTTAAAATAAATTTTTAAGCCATGACAGTAAATTCACTATTTCGATATCTTGCTACCAATTCAACAAACACTGATTAAATCTTATATTTTTATCACAAAAATTAAATTCAAACTATCAATTTCAGTAAACCCACCTGCAATAGACACCAGGGACCTTGGTTGCCGGTGGACAAAGAGCTCCGCTATCAAGACATAGTGAGAACTTCCTACTACTGGTCTACCTACCCGAATCAGTCACAGCACGAGATGATGCAGTTCTTTGACAGTATATACAACAAGACTATATGAACTGTCCACAAAAAGACTGAGATTATGTGATGGTATGATAAGCAGTGATTGCGCCTGTAGTGATAAAACAGGTGATAGTTTGCGAGCAATTATTTATAATAACGAGTACGATTGAAACTGTTAATTTGTTGCTATTTATGTATGTATGATTCAACACTTGTTGGTTCTATAGTACAAAATAACTAACGATACAAAATATATTGAAACGTATCTTGGTTTATAACATATAGAGAAAACTTAGTTACAAAAATAAGTTCCTAGGACGAAAACTATTTTTTTTTTATAATATGAGATACATAAAAATTTTGACTCCACGCCCAAGCAGCAACAAACTCTAACAACCATTTTCAAAAAGTGGAATCTATTGAGAAAATTAAATTTAACAACTTTTCAAAACGAAAAAAATCACAGACCCTATTCACTAAAGAAAACAACGTTTTATATTTTCTATTTTCTGTAAGGCCTAATCGAAGACGAGAAAAATAATTGCGTGAATTACAATTTTTTTAGTTCTTTTCTCATGTTTTTGAATAGAAATAACCTGCCCAACCATACAGCAGATATTAATGTATCAATAGAGAAATGGAAGAAAGAGAATGTAGACCTGGTTTTACAAATTAACGTTTTCAACCATTGCTCGTTGGGTGAAGGTACTTCTATTTAATAGAGAATCATAAGACTCGGTATTATAAACTGTGAGCCATTTTAGAGTTAAGTTTGATATAATGTAAGGAGTCATTAGACATACTAGTAAGTAAAAGTAAAAGTAAAAAGATCGATTTGTATTTTATGTGCAAGAACCATAAGAAAATTATAAAAGAGGATTATATAATATAATCTTTATCAACTACATTCAATATACATATAAATTATTGAATGCAGTTGATAAAGCAAATTTCGAGCATTGGTGCATTAAAACTGCGCAAAAACGGACTAAATCGTCCTCACCTTTCTGTCATTACGCCTTTGAGATAAGGTCGGGAGAGGTTAAGATGTGTCAGAGACAAAGAAACATTCACAACATGCAGTTTTAGAAACTGCTTTTCATTTCAATTAGTGGACTGCTTAAGTATTAGCTACTGGATTCGAAGCCAGGATACACGAATCATCAGACAGGGACACTGACTGTGTGGCCCTTAATAATTAGCTAGTATTTAATAATTGCGATATTAATTGCGTTCTTGTTTGTGCTAAGGTTTTTGAAATAATTTATGTTCGAACTGGTTGTTGTAATTTGTTTTTAAGTTTTTTTTGTACACTTTTACAGGCTTAGAAGCAATGTCAAAATGCTAGTCGTTTGATATTTGATTTTAAATGTAAGTCAAGTAAACTAGTTATATATACTACTTTAATTATGAAGAGTCTGAAAGACATGTGATGGTTTTGTATTTAAGTGAATAGTGACATAAAATAGTGAAGGATAATCATATGATGAATAAAGTGAATGTGAAATTCCATCTTGTTTCTTTTTACTTTAAATTATTTTTATAAATATGTCTTAAAGACAGGAAGGGAACAGGGTTAGTCTAAGATTAAATTGAAACAAAGCTTAAGAAAGCAAGAGAATAGGATTTGATGTAAAGCAATAAATAAATAAAAAGTTTATAGTAAAAAAAAAACAATTTTGCAGAGAAGCATTTCGTTATAACTATGGCATCAGAACGTCTAATATCTCATCTCACCTTCCCGCGACTATTGGTGTTGCAGGCATATAATACACAGAGAATTCAATATAAGTTCAAATCCAAAGAGTGCGATATCTACACATACATGCGGTCTGTCGGACAGCATGTATGTGTAGATATATAGATATTGATGTAAGAGAAGCGAGGTGTGTAAAGATCATGCAAAAAGAAATTCCGTAGTTTACGTTGTTTTATTTTGATGTGAATGTTTGTGTGGGATGGTGCCACACACGGATGACCCCACTCGCTGGGGGCCATTAGACCACCGTCAGCCTCGCCTTTTAAAATTGCCAAAGAAATGGAGATGATAGGTTATCCTCACGCTGCAGCGATGGAGATGTGGGATGCAATTTACGAAAAAATACTATACAAGAAAAAAAATATTGCCCGTTAAACTTTAAACTATATTTATGGTATTATAATACAGTTAGAGATCGTGTAATTAAAAATCTCCCTTGTATTTTTGGTAGATATTATAACTTATCATGGCAAATATAGCAAACACAATAAAATCTTTTAAAACACAATAGAAACGGCGAGCAGATATATATATTTTATGAATTCTACGAATAATACAAGGAAGGGCAAGTACAGTTTTAACTTACACAATCTCTATTGTCGTGAAACATGAAAACGAAAAGGGATGAAGGATGTTGTATCCCTTTGCATTTTCTATCGAATTTACCACGGGGAGTGTTCTGAGGAATTGTTCGGATTAATTCCAGCCGCCAAATTTCACGAACGCACATCGCGTCAAAATTCACGATACCATCCTCACCATCTGGATGCTTAGCGGTCCACGACTGTGCGTTTTACTAGGAGTTTCCTTCCTCGTACAACTTCTCTGTGGAATTGTTTACCACCGGCGATTTTTTCGGACTGATACGACTTAGGGACTTTCAAAAAAGAGCTTACACCTTTCTAAAAGTCCGGCAACGCATCTGCAACTTCCCTGGTGTTGCGGTTGTCCATGAGCGGCGGTAGTCACTTAACATCACGTGAGCCGCATGCTCGTATGCCCCCTTTTCCATTAAAAAAAAATGTATGGTAGATAGGACTAATAAATTGTTTTAAGCAACAACTAGTTTTTGTTTGTAAGATGTGAACAATTAATCATTTTAACCATTCTGATATTCATCGCAGCTGCAGTATAAGTAACATCATTACAGCTTTTCACAAGACACAAGTCTACGGCTGAACATTAGTCTCCCCCAAGGTATCCTGATGAATGCCCCAAAACATGGTCCCAAGTCATGCGTATCCATCGACTTCTAGCATGTCTTATTAGGTTGTGATTCCATCTAGTGGAGTTTCAACCTCGAGTTAGCTTACCTGTATGAGGCTGCCACTCGAGACCTTTTCTTCCTCATCAGCAAGTGTGACTGTGGGAATCGTAGTTGGCATCGTTTCGACGTTTAACTTTTGATTTCGTTGTATTGCGTATAAGTTACAGTCTATATACGTCTCGCTGGTGGGCACGGGCCTCCTCTCATTTCTGAGAGGGTTTTACGGCAAGGAAATGTCCGCCGCGCTGCCCCAATGCGTGTTGGCGAACTTCACACGTCTTCGAAACTTTTTTCCTTATTTCTCAGATATGCATGCATTACAATGTTTTCCTTCACCGGCTAGCACGTGATAAATAAGCACTTGAAATTGCAATTAGGTTTCCCCACAATTTCATTGGTGCCGGCGCGGATAGAATTTGGGTTGCTCGCGTAGGTACTGTGAAACTTACAGCGCGCGCTAATCATCTGAGCTATAACGGCTTTTCTGAGTTACCACGGCTCTTGTAGTAGTTTCTCTGTGCCTTTTAGCTTAAATATGATTTGATCTATACCAAGTAATGGTATAGATCAGATAATTAATAAATATTAATTGCGTATAAGTTTGAAATAAAAAAGCCTATGCCTTTTCTTTATCAAGTTTTCCGGAGTAAATACCCCCGCTTATTTCCAAACTGACCCAGAAGGGGGGAGTGTATGTAGTATATTACTGTTGTAAGAACCTATCAAAGGTTCAATGCTTTATTAGGAAGACACAGCCGCCCATCTTCTGGTTTGTTTCTTTCTGTCGCCTCTTACGACATACACGGGTCGATATGAGTATAGTGGATATTACACCGCTACTACACGGTCACGGTATTTTCTTTTTTCCGTAGAGTCGGGTTTTTTTTTCATTACTATTTTAACCAGCGGAATTTTAAGCTTATAGTAGTTTCTCTGTGCCTTTTAGCTTAAGTATTATTTTATTACCGGTAAGTATATTTTGAACTTTTTTATACTCCGCCAAAGTGGCTATACCTCTTGAACATACTTAAGAGTAAATTAACAACACAGTTATCAACAGTATAACTAGCAATTAGTTCGGATGCCTTTGACGAGACATGGGTTTTTCTTTAACGAAAATGAGAAAGATCAGACAAAAGAAAAAACAATAGATTTAGAAAGGAAAAAAACCAAGTGTACACTGTCGGAACGATGACATGAATGTACTGATGTAGAGGATTATTTATCCAAACTATAGACAAGGAAATTAGTGACGGAAATTATAGTAGCAAATAATTGCTGTATGCTTATTGCCAAAGCGATTGCATCAATGTAAAGGGAATGTGCCTGAAATTTTGGTCTAGCCTACAATAAAATATATACCTTTGATATTGTGGGGCGCCACAATTAATGGAAGGTACATGACAACAATACTTACCACTAGCGCCCTCTAGTATCGAGTAGTAGAACTAGGAGAGTCATGATCCTTCTAGAAATTTCCTTGGAAGAACTATCGACACCTAGTTAATCGGGAGTCGGGACCGATATGTACTCGAACATTCTAGAAGTTTTTATAGTAGAAGGTTCTGGAAACTACACGAGGCCCTATATAAGGCTGTTATAGACCGCGACCGGGGAGTATTGAATTGGCGATACAAGCGAATACTTCGAAGCAATACAACTGCGAACTAAAGTGATCAGTAGTACAATTGTGTTTCATTATTAGTGTGGTTTTAAGTTGTAATTAGTGTTCTGTAATTAAAGTGTCAATTTTGGTAATTCAATCGGCAGTTTTTATCGTCTCGAACCCCAAGCTCGTAACAATATTTTTTCATTATCATTTATTTTGTAGGGGGGGATTTGTCCCGGACAACATCCACAGGAAACGATTCCCACTAGCGTACGCAATCATAGTGTAGTTCTTAAATAAGGTGCCAGTATTTGGATTTACAAAGCTTTAAGTTTTTGGCTTGGCGCCGAGCGAATCATCATATTACATCCTGACACTTGGCACATAAAACTGGAGCAACAAATGCTTTTACAGCTATGGTCACTAACTAACCTATTCTAAAATTATAAAAGCGTTATTATCCGACTTACACTGGTACACATGAGTTTTCTATGTCAGTAGTACCGTAGAATTACTGTAATCGTTAGATTTAGTCAACTGATTACAGGCTATGGATCATAATAATTCTACCAGTGGAATGTGTATTCGTGTACGATATGTCTGTAACGACTTATAAAGTATATATACATGCTATAACACGCTAATTTGACACCGCCCTAATTGAGTCACAAAACTGATATTGAATCGCGCCACGTGTAAATTTCGTCTCCACTCAAACATTTTGTTTGCGCCGAGCTATTTCAATTATGTGGGCGGGCTGTTACCTTCAATTTTCGAGAGATCCGTGGTAATTGTTTCTTTATAAATGTATAAATAAAATTGAAGTGTCTGTTTATAATGTTATAACTGCCTTTTATTGTGCTGAGCTTTGCATGCCATTAAGATATAAATAAACCATTTAAAAAAATAAACGTCTGTCTGTCTGTCTGTTCGGGCAAATCTTCGAAATGGCTGAACAAATAGATGCGTGATCTTGGGAGATATTTTTAAAGCAATCAAAAAATTAATAAAATAAATGGCCTTTCGCGAAATATCGTTTTATTTTTAACGTGGTAGAGCCATGCTGTAGTTACATTAATAGTATAGTTGTAGCACGAATGGGTCGGCTCAACCGGGGAAGGACCACGCTCTCACAGAATACCAGCGTAAAATGTTATGTGAGAATTAATGACTTGTAATGTTGAAATGCTGCGTTTCATATGGTGAGTGTAGAGAACCGGAGACCCATTTCACTGGAAAAGAGGCATTCCATCTTAGTCCTCACGGGTGACGACGTATCTGCATTTTGATTCTTTATTGAGGATAAAAATAGATATCTATGGGTCACAGCAACCACTTACCATCAGGTGGATTGTGTGCTCGTTTGTCACCCTATCCTATAAAGAAAATATCCATTATGAAAAGCTTGCTAATCTTACTTATGGATAGAACATATCCTATGTCCTTTTAAATTCTCATAAGAATTTTTTTTGTTTTCTTTTTTATAGGATAAGGGTGACAACATCTACATCTATCTCCGATTACGAATCAAAATGCAGATGCCTTGTCACCCGTGAGGACTAAGTTGGAATGCCTCGTTTCCAGTAAAATGGGTCTCCGGTTCTCTACACTAACCATACAAACACAGCAGCGTTAAGCTGCTATTTTACGCCGTGAGATCTTGGTCCTTCCACGGTCACGCCGACCCATTCGTGCTACAACCATAATATAGCTGCAGCATGGCTCTACCACGTCTAAAACTTACTTCCCTTTTATAAAAATTATTACTACTAATTAATCTACACCTATCAAAAATACCACATAATAATATGTTCGGCTTTCAAAAGAACTCGTAATGAAGTTTCTTATAGTGGAGTGTACTTGCTTCTAATTACCATTGATAATAATCGGACATTAAGGTTAAATTACACTAAGTAAGAAATGGTTACGTCCAAGGTCTATTTTTAAATAGACGAAACTCACCTAATTAGGCAGGCTCAGTATAGTGACACTGCGTATAGCGTACCTGTAAATGTAAGAAAATAATAATGAAGAGTAATAATAAGAAAAAAATTAAAATGGAAGAGCGGTGCTTCCTAGCACAAGCAAGATTATTTACTTAAAAGGAAGCTACAATCATTTCAAATACTTAAACGCTACTTATTTTTAAAATGTCGTAAGTCTCGTGGTGTCACAGTGATTTTGACTTCATGTGACAGAGATAGCACGAGATTTAACGGCATTTTAAA
Organism: Parnassius mnemosyne; assembly: GCA_963668995.1. Lineage (NCBI taxonomy): Eukaryota > Metazoa > Arthropoda > Insecta > Lepidoptera > Papilionidae > Parnassius > Parnassius mnemosyne. The sequence goes on along the minus strand of CAVLGL010000057.1, from coordinate 43,277,184 downwards.
ATTGAGCACCGTTTCAGTATATGGCATAAGTTACCGTAATAAACTATTTGTATTTGTATAAGAATAAATATGAAATCTTTACGGAAATTCAATAATTTAATGTAATAACACCCGATGTATTTGCTTGTTATTTTTTTAAGGTCGCAAGTTATGGACAGTTCATGTGCGCCATATTCACTTTTGAGTAACTCCAAAGAAGCAATATTGATTAGTCCCATGTAAAGGGTCAAGTCAGTTGGCGAGGATTGGTTATCGTTTGATAGGATCAGGATAGCGGGCATTGTAATAGATTGAATTTTGTTAGACGACATTTTAGTAATTTGTTAAATATTTACCTTATTTTTACCTTATTTTATTCAGTTGTTTGAGCAACTTGAAATATGTTACTAAATGAAATGTACACATTATCGCGTATTCAACATCGAAAAAAATATATTACGGTAAGAGCTGTAATGGGGGATAGGGTGGAATGGGTAGAGTTAATAACGGTGGGAGAAATAATAACTGTTATCGCCAAAACTACGAGTGGAGTGATAGCATTCGATAACATTGCTTTACCTGTCGATAATAAATTTATGCTAAGGTACTGTCGAATCGAAAATTAAAATTTTATCAGAAATTTAAAAAGTAAGTCATAATAATTTAAATTAAAAATTTTAAAAACCACCGAAACAAACATAGCTGATGATCTTCAAACGGCTGAAAAAATTTCCTGGAAACATAGCTAAGGACACTAATTTCTAATTCTAATTTTATTTAAACGATTACATATTAAACGATTTGCCACCACCAGGTCCGGTCTACCCTATCTCCGTATACCTTCCGGCAAAGATGCCGCAAGTGGCTGATTCAACAACAGTCCCTGTTTCTGGGTGGCTCTGATATCCCGTCAAATTAGTGAACATTTTTGTATTTTGTTTTTCGTATTTTAATAATATTATTTATTTATTGTTTGAATTTTTATTTATTTATTGCTGATACGTGTGTTCATCACTTGCCTAAGACCCTGTATGTATACTGCGCAAAGGCTGTGGCAGAATAGCAGGAATTACTCGTGTTACAACTGAGTCACAGACCGTTTTGTCACAATTCATTATTAAGCTGTCTATTTAAATTTTAACATTGTATCGTTATGTGGCAAATAAATACTTTTTATTTATTTATTTATTTAAAACGTTACCTCCACACTAGGATTATCTCCTGTATCGTGGAGGCAGTTTAGGCAGCAAACATCCAGACCCGGAACAATTATTTGTAGGCCATAGAAATTCTTGTTCCGTGCGGGATTCGAACCCGCAGCACCCAGAGCAACAACTCATTCAGTCAAATCACCCATTCCCTTTGGCCCCAGCTACAGACAGACACACAGGTACACACGTTAAAGATACAACACCCCAATGATTGCGTCGGGGGTAAAAATCGACGTCAATTTAAGAAATGCTTTAAGTTGCTCTCTCTCACTTTTCACTAAATGACAATAGAAAGAGAAAGAGGTATCGATATAATAAATTAATAATACTTAAGTCAGCAATAATCAACGACAAGCAAGCAGTCAGTTTCTACACAAAGTACCAAGAGTACCAACTCACGAGGATAAGTGCTTATATTAAAATTAGTTCTTATGCGAGTTTTACGAGTGACACATCTTCTCGTCAGGTATACGTCAAAACCTGAAAACGAGATTGTACAACCAGTGCGTGTGGTGGGTCTGAGACGTGGTCTTTCACTGCTGGCCATATGAGGAAGCTCAAAGTCGCTCAGCGAGCTATGGAGAGGGCTATGCTCGGGGTTTCTCTGCATTACAAACTTAGAAATGAGGATGTCCACAGTAAAACTAGAATGATCGACATAGTCCAACGAATTGGTAAGCTGGAGTGGCAATGGCCATATAGCTCGAAGAACCGACAACCGATGAGGAAAAAAAGGTTCTCGAGTGGCAGTCTCGTACCGGTAGGCGAATTGTAGGGCGACCCCCCACTAGATGGAGTGACGACCTGGTAAGTCATGCAGGAAGTCGATGGATACAGGTGGCTCAGAACCGTGCTTTGTGGCATTCATTGGGGGAAGCCTATGTTCGGCAGTGGCCTTGTGAAGGGCTGTAATGATGATAATGATTATGCGAGTAAATTCAGTTTGAGCTAGCCGACATCAGTAAAATTGTCAAAGATAATTTTAAGTGGTATTAATTTCTATATGGTAGGACTCTTTCTGTCTTGGTAGGTACCACTCTCTTAACTAAATCTGCAGCAAAATATGTGTTTGCACTGCCTTGTTCCCATCCGGAGGTTACCGAGAGCCAGTATCATATAATCTGACACGAACGGTGAGAGATGTGTTTTCCGAGGCACGGGGGTTTAACACCGCCAACTTTCTGACCACGAGCTGCTACTGAGAATTTCTTGTCAGAAAAACCCAGTAATTGATTTGGATCCGACCCGGGACTTCAAGATCATCAGTCGCGTTTACGATCGCTAGACCAAAGAGGTAATCGCAGGCTAGACGTATTACTTAAATACCGGTTAATGTAATGTGTTTCAAATAACAACGTAACGTGGATTTTGTGTTTCAGTGTACTAGTACAGTGATCGATTGCCTACCATCCCTACAGTACAACTTTTATGCTTGAGAGGATCAGTAGATTTTTATGCATGGATAAAGTTCCATACAAACATTTCTGATTAGTTTGCGATCGGCGTACACGTTAAAAATCCAGGTTTAATTCAAGTTCTTAAACGTGAAAATAAACTGAATTTAAATTGTTATGGAAACAACACGTTGGTTGCCGATATGGATAACTTTAAAATTTTCACTAACTGCCTTATGTCTAACAACGGAAAGTGACTTAAAGTCTGGGGTTTACAATTCCATGGAAGCTTCATTTGAGATCAAAGATAATGACGGAAGAGAAGATAGGCAAAATGAGGAGAATATTGTTATTACTAATAGTGGGCCGATTCAAGGTTATATACACGAAGAAACGCCTAATATTGTAAGGTTTTATGATATACCATATGGATCAATCAATGCCGTAAATCCATTTCAGGTAAGCGATTTTACTTTAAAGTTATGATAAAAAAAAAACAGAACTTGAAACATTCACAACAGTCACAGATGAAAAGTAGAAGTAAATATCTCTTTCTTACAAAATAACAGTTTCTGCGGAAATTGGATTTAAAGTCTTGAATCACTACTTGTACGACGGCGGAGAAACACATATTGAGAAAACCAGCAAGTTTGAAATATTATAAGTATTTGAAAGACTATTGAAGTTTGCTTATATGGAATAAGTACAACTGAAAGAGTAAGAACGAGTTCCTTGAAATGTGTTTCATGAACCTCTACTTAATGAGAAGTAGCTTGTGCAAAGCACAGCTCAGGACATATAAGTAGGCTCGGGTAGGCTTTGCCAACCATCAACGTCAATTTGTAACATTCATCGTCGGATGTAAAACTATACAAACAAACGAGGTTTGGAAACAGAAACTTAAGTGACAAACGAGATAATCCTGCCTGTCTAACCTGACTTAAAATAGTTACTACACAGATACGTTATCACTTCTGAGGATGAAGATGAAATGCCTTGTAGACAGAAAATTCTTTGTAACATAAATTATGTTCCACATCGGTCTGTATAATATTTTCTATAGGGTCATTTTCAAAGTAATTTTATGGAACATAGTTTTACTGTAGTTTTTAGTTAGTTTTTATTCTGACAACTGCATTAAATCAAGGATTTGCATAATTTTGACGATACTTTACAACAACTGACATTTCATAACCACGTAATTTCTGTAAATTTAGTTATAAGTTTATAATTATTTTTTTTTTTAATCAACTCATCTAAACTTATCTTTATTAGTTTTTGTAATTATATTTGGAATATTTTAGGAACCATCGCCATCAGAACCTTGGAAAAATGTTCACAATAATAATGAACACAAGTCGCGATGCCCTCAAATCGAACATCCTGATAAATTTGTAGGCGATACCGATTGTTTGACCCTTAATATTATGGTACCAATAGAGGCAAATAATTCAGGTGTTTTGTTTCATATACATGATGGAAGTTTAAATAATGGGAGCGGAAATCCATCCATTTATGGACCGGAGTACATAGTTCCTAAAGGAATTATATTGGTCCTTCCTAATTATAGATTAGGCCCACTTGGATTTTTGTGTTTGCGAAATGATACTATACCAGGCAACGCAGCTCTTAAAGATTTGACTTTAGCATTAAAATGGATAAAGCATAATGTAGCAGCATTTGGAGGAAACCCTTTAAATATTGTCATAAGCGGAGAGGGTAGTGCTGGAGCATTAGCGGGATATTTATCTATATCACCCTCATCAAGAGATTATGTCTCAAAGGTTATCACAGAAAGTGGTTTTGTTTTGTCTCATTGGGCTTTAGATAGGGATCCGCTTACAACAGTAAACAATCTAACACAGAAAAATAATTATCCTATAGACGCAGTAACAGCAGAATATGATGAATTTGAAAATTCTAGTTTAGCGGCTTTAATTCTTGCAGCGAAGGATATGAAATTTGCTCCTTGTATAGAGGATGGAGACAAATCATTTATAACTAAGACTCCTTGGATCTTACTTAATAGTTTAAAAACAAATATTTTATTCATGATAGGGTCCACGAGTCATGCTGGTATGCAAGAAGCATTACAACACACAGAAAGCAGTTTATCAGAACTCGATGAAGATTTTGGTGTCATTTTGCCCGATGATTTAGATTTTCAACAAAATGAGAAAAAATCAGAAATTGCAAATAAACTAAAAAATCAATACTTCGGCAACAATACTGTTACATTAGATACAGTAGAAGAACTCTCATTGTATTATACGGATGCTTCATACTTAGCGCCAATGATACGTTCTACTAGATCCTTAGTGGCAGCAGGAGCTCAAGTGTATTTCTACGAGTTTGCTTTCGTAGGCGACTTCAATCGAGAAATTCTATCCTCGGTAAAGATACACGGGGCATCCATAGGAGACATCGCCAGATATGTATTCTGCTACGAAGGACAAATCCTCACTGATGATACGAAAGAAAAATATATGGTTGAAGTGGTGACAGATTTGTGGACAAGCTTTATTCATACTGGGTAATAATCCTTTAATATAATAATATTTTCTCTACCAATGTAATTAGTTTGTTATCGATAGTTATTAATATTTAAAAAAGGCTTAAAATAAGCAATATAGCGTACTAAAGAATTACTTAAACTGTAGTATCATAAATTATTTTATGTTTTGCAGTAAACCAACGGCGGATAAAATAGAGTGGCAACGAGTAGAGCAAACAGAAGAGCCGAATGAAAACTGGCTTTTAATAGGATCTGAAGTTATGCCACAAAAAGGAATACACGTTGACCGCCTGAAGCTATGGAGCGAGATATATGGAATGTATTTCATCGAGCATAATCGTGGTTTTGTTGTTACACCATACGTATATTCTCTTATGTTCACAATGTTTTTATTTATTTGTTTAACGAAAATATTATTTTAGAAATTAATTGCAAAGTAGCGTTATCTCACATTATTTCAATGTAGACATTTATTGTATTTAAACCGATTTTATATCATTTAGTGAAACACTTACACGTACGTACACGTAGCACAATTTGATAAGTTAAGTAATGTCAGCTTAAATTGATAGTGATTGTGCCTCATAACTTAGAAGACGCTGTTAAATTCTTACAATAGTGAGTATCGTTTAAGCCACGTACCAAGGCTTTTGTCGCAAGCATTATTAAGTATTAAATTGTAGTTGAATAAAATTGTGTGTTATTATTTTCCATCCATCGGTTTTAGAACGTCGTAAGGCTTCACACGTGCGATGTTTAGGTTAGACAGCCGGCTGTTATGATAACAGAGATATCGTAGAAGGTAAAGAAACATTAGCATTGCCTACGACCACTATACGATTCATTCTCGTAATAGTCGGACTTATGTGAACAAAAAGAAATTATTTTTTATTAAATCTTCAAAAATTACATAGACAATGTGTACCAGGTGAACATGAGACTCGCGGCGTTGGTACATATTTTGTTATGGCGCTGTGCGACTGGACGTTTGCCTCTGCAGTCCGTAAGACCGCATCGCGATGTTGTGACGACGCAAGGTTTGGTAAGAGGTTACCTCTTCCCGAACCCACCCCACTATGCCTTCCTGGGCGTCCCTTACGCCCGCCCGCCCACGCGTTACGACAGGTTTAAGGTCAGCCACTTCATTTGTTGTTAGACACACATCTAATTTACGTAGAGGTGTAGATCTTTATCGCTGTAAATTAATTTACTATGTTATTTACATATTATTATTACTTGTTGCAAAGACTAAACGTTAATTATTTTTCCTCCAAATGTTTGTAGTACCAAGTCTATTTTATTTAGTGGAACATAAACCCCATCACGACGGTGAAGACATGATTCTTCAATAAAAAATCTATATATATTTTATTACAGTTATCTCTATTTATTTCTAAACTACTTGTGACATAAAAGTAGGAGTACCTACGCTGATGTAACTTCATCGACGTCTATAGATTTAGCAATGATCAAACAGAGAACTTTATGTTTATCATAATCCATCAAATATGCAAACAAATTCGCAGGTTGAAGAGGTCCTTTCAATAGATAAAATTACTTGACTGAGTTCGAAATAATATAAAACATAGCCGTTTGAATATAACGCATTATATATTTTGGAATCGGGAGCTGTTGCTGAGATAAGCAATGTTGACCAAAACAGAGTTTGATCACAGCACCAGCACTAACAATATATTAAATTGTATTTTTAAATGGTGACATACCACATGATCGGTGGTGAAGGAAAACAGTGAAATCCGAACACAACTCCGAATACAAACATGTTAAGTCCGCAAACCACATTAGTTTCGGTTCTTCTTTGCTCTAAAACCCTCAAAAAATATAAAATGTCCCTATTTAGGATCAGCGTATGAGTAACCAGAGCATTGCAGGCGATAAACTTTATCTCATAGGCTTTGCCACGGTCGTTTAACAATCAGATGATGCTCCCCATAAACGCAAATCAGTCTGACAAATTAAGTACCTACCGTTTTGTTTATTGAGACATGTTTTCTTATGTTTAATCCTTTAGTCGCAAAGGTTACTAAGGTCTCTAAAGTCGTGGGTCCCAGTGGACTACGGATTCTTAATTGGTATTAAAAATGGAAGTATGGTATGTTTATTGTAAATATTAATATTATAATAATATAGTAGAGTAAGCGGCGACTCGCATGTTTTTAAACATGGAATATGGGTCCAGAGGACCCCTAGCTACAATTAAGAATTAAGAAATATATGCTTTGTAGGCTCCAGAACCTCCACCTCACTGGGACGGCGTTTTCGAGGCGACCCACCGTATCAAGTGTCCCCAAGTAGACGAGGATGGAGTAGAGAACTGTCTAGTAATCAATGTGTTCACCCCGGAGCATGTTACATCCCTGCCAGTACTTGTACATGTTCACGACGGAGATTTTCAAAAGGGGTAAGGTACTATAATTTCATAAAATGATTTAGAATTTATTCGTAGAAATTGTGGAAATCGCTCGTATACTCGTATATATGTATTGTTATAAATTAGAATGTAGAGCCACAAGAACAAGCTTTACTCCCATTTCTGATGTTAGAAATTATCCCACCTCTGATGTTATAAATTAGAATGTATAGCTACAAGAATAAACTTTAATCTCACTTCTGATGTTATAAATTAGAATGTAGAGCTACAAGAATAAGCTTTAAGCTCACTTCTGATGTTAGAAATTATCCCACTTCTGATGTTATAAATTAGAATGTATAGCTACAAGAACAAGCTTTAATCTCACTTCTGATGTTATAAATTAGAATGTAGAGCTACAAGAATAAGCTTTAAGCTCACTTCTGATGTTATAAATTAGAATGTATAGCTACAAGAACAAGCTTTAAGCTCACTTCTGATGTTAGAAATTATCCCACTTCTGATGTTATAAATTAGAATGTATAGCTACAAGAACAAGCTTTAATCTCACTTCTGATGTTATAAATTAGAATGTATAGCTACAAGAATAAACTTTAATCTCACTTCTGATGTTATAAATTAGAATGTAGAGCTACAAGAATAAGCTTTAAGCTCACTTCTGATGTTAGAAATTATCCCACTTCTGATGTTATAAATTAGAATGTATAGCTACAAGGACAAGCTTTAATCTCACTTCTGATGTTATAAATTAGAATGTATAGCTACAAGAACAAGCTTTAATCTCACTTCTGATGTTATAAATTAGAATGTATAGCTACAAGAACAAGCTTTAATCTCACTTCTGATGTTATAAATTACAATGTATAGCTACAAGAACAAGCTTTAATCTCACTTCTGATGTTATAAATTAGAATGTATAGCTACAAGAACAAGCTTTACTCCCGTGTCTGATGTTAGAAATTATCCCACTTGTGATGTTATAAATTAGAATGTATAGCTACAAGAACAAGCTTTAATCTCACTTCTGATGTTATAAATTAGAATGTAGAGCTACAAGAATAAGCTTTAAGCTCACTTCTGATGTTAGAAATTATCCCACTTCTGATGTTATAAATTAGAATGTATAGCTACAAGAACAAGCTTTAATCTCACTTCTGATGTTATAAATTAGAATGTAGAGCTACAAGAATAAGCTTTAAGCTCACTTCTGATGTTAGAAATTATCCCACTTCTGATGTTATAAATTAGAATGTATAGCTACAAGGACAAGCTTTAATCTCACTTCTGATGTTATAAATTAGAATGTATAGCTACAAGAACAAGCTTTAATCTCACTTCTGATGTTATAAATTAGAATGTATAGCTACAAGAACAAGCTTTAATCTCACTTCTGATGTTATAAATTAGAATGTATAGCTACAAGAACAAGCTTTAATCTCACTTCTGATGTTATAAATTAGAATGTATAGCTACAAGAACAAGCTTTACTCCCGTTTCTGATGTTAGAAATTATCCCACTTGTGATGTTATAAATTAGAATGTATAGCTACAAGAACAAGCTTTAATCTCACTTCTGATGTTATAAATTAGAATGTAGAGCTACAAGAATAAGCTTTAAGCTCACTTCTGATGTTATAAATTAGAATGTATAGCTACAAGAACAAGCTTTACTCCCGTTTCTGATGTTAGAAATTATCCCACTTGTGATGTTATAAATTAGAATGTATAGCTACAAGAACAAGCTTTAATCTCACTTCTGATGTTATAAATTAGAATGTATAGCTACAAGAACAAGCTTTAATCTCACTTCTGATGTTATAAATTAGAATGTATAGCTACAAGAACAAGCTTTACTCCCGTTTCTGATGTTAGAAATTATCCCACTTGTGATGTTATAAATTAGAATGTATAGCTACAAGAACAAGCTTTAATCTCACTTCTGATGTTATAAATTAGAATGTATAGCTACAAGAACAAGCTTTAATCTCACTTCTGATGTTATAAATTACAATGTATAGCTACAAGAACAAGCTTTAATCTCACTTCTGATGTTATAAATTAGAATGTATAGCTACAAGAACAAGCTTTAATCTCACTTCTGATGTTATAAATTAGAATGTATAGCTACAAGAACAAGCTTTAATCTCACTTCTGATGTTATAAATTAGAATGTATAGCTACAAGAACAAGCTTTACTCCCGTGTCTGATGTTAGAAATTATCCCACTTGTGATGTTATAAATTAGAATGTATAGCTACAAGAACAAGCTTTAATCTCACTTCTGATGTTATAAATTAGAATGTAGAGCTACAAGAATAAGCTTTAAGCTCACTTCTGATGTTAGAAATTATCCCACTTCTGATGTTATAAATTAGAATGTATAGCTACAAGGACAAGCTTTAATCTCACTTCTGATGTTATAAATTAGAATGTATAGCTACAAGAACAAGCTTTAATCTCACTTCTGATGTTATAAATTAGAATGTATAGCTACAAGAACAAGCTTTAATCTCACTTCTGATGTTATAAATTAGAATGTATAGCTACAAGAACAAGCTTTAATCTCACTTCTGATGTTATAAATTACAATGTATAGCTACAAGAACAAGCTTTAATCTCACTTCTGATGTTATAAATTAGAATGTATAGCTACAAGAACAAGCTTTACTCCCGTTTCTGATGTTAGAAATTATCCCACTTGTGATGTTATAAATTAGAATGTATAGCTACAAGAACAAGCTTTAATCTCACTTCTGATGTTATAAATTAGAATGTATAGCTACAAGAACAAGCTTTAATCTCACTTCTGATGTTATAAATTAGAATGTAGAGCTACAAGAATAAGCTTTAAGCTCACTTCTGATGTTAGAAATTATCCCACTTCTGATGTTATAAATTAGAATGTATAGCTACAAGAACAAGCTTTAATCTCACTTCTGATGTTATAAATTAGAATGTAGAGCTACAAGAATAAGCTTTAAGCTCACTTCTGATGTTAGAAATTATCCCACTTCTGATGTTATAAATTAGAATGTATAGCTACAAGAAAAGCTTTAATCTCACTTCTGATGTTATAAATTAGAATGTAGAGCTACAAGAATAAGCTTTAAGCTCACTTCTGATGTTAGAAATTATCCCACTTCTGATGTTATAAATTAGAATGTATAGCTACAAGAACAAACTTTAATCTCACTTCTGATGTTATAAATTAGAATGTAGAGCTACAATAATAAGCTTTAAGCTCACTTCTGATGTTAGAAATTATCCCACTTCTGATGTTATAAATTAGAATGTATAGCTACAAGGACAAGCTTTAATCTAATTTCTGTGGTTATAAATTAGAATGTAGAGCTACAAGAATAAGCTTTAATCTCACTTCTGATGTTATAAATTAGAATGTATAGCTACAAGGACAAGCTTTAATCTAATTTCTGTGGTTATAAATTAGAATGTAGAGCTACAAGAATAAGCTTTAATCTCACTTCTGATGTTAGAAATTATCCCACTTCTGATGTTATAAATTAGAATGTATAGCTACAAGAAAAGCTTTAATCTCATTTCTGATGTTAAAATTAGAATGTAGAGCTACAAGAATAAGCTTTAATATCACTAATACATAAACATAAACATAAACACTCACGCCTGTCACCCAGAGGGGTAGGCAGAGATTATGGACTTCCATTAGGCACGATCCTGACACACCTCTCTCGCTTCCTCCACATCCATATACCTACGCATACACGCTCGTCGGTTAAAGGTACTCTTGATTTGGCCCATTTTTAATATGTCGCCAATTTGGTCGATAAACTTTCGCCTAGGGCGACCCTTCCCGACTATGCCGTTCACCTCTGCAACATAAATTTGCTTTGTCACTCTTATCATATCACTAATGATGTAAGAAATTATCCCACTTCTGATGTTATAAATTAGAATGTATAGCTATAAGAACAAGCTTTAATCTCACTTCTGATGTTATAAATTACAATGTAGAGCTACAAGAATAAGCTTTAATCTTACTTCTGATGTTACAAATTTTTCCACTTCTGCAGGGCTAGCATGGGCAGGAGACAATTATATCCCCGGAGAAAGGAGAAAATGTTTATCCCCTCGATTAGTTTTATCCACCCTTTGATCCACCTTTTAGATAGATTTTTTGTATGAATATAAACTTATACCCATGTCCAATGAACTAGGATAGAACCCTAGGATAGACCCTTTCAAATGTCAAAAAAGCAAATTTTTTTATCTTTAATTTGGCTCCATGCTACGGACTGGGGGGATATATGTCTACTCGTCATGTCAAACGGGGATATACTTCTCCCCGTTGACGTGCTTTGGCATATGGACAAGATAATTTTATCTCTTGTCAGTGGATATAATCGGGGGATAAAATTTTTGTCCCGTATATATGTAAGATTTAAGGAGGGGAATTCATTGCGTCATAATTTTTCAGGAGACACAAAAAACTGAATATCTTTAAATGTTATTGGATAATAGTTTTTAATTTTACACACTGCGAGTCTTTCTCTGGCACCAATAGACTTCCGCAAATGTGTATTTTCCTTTTTTATATCACTCAATAATTTTATGAATCTCCTCAAATTGTACTTTTGTCATACGAAAGTACAGAAAAAACCGTTCGTCATCATTTTCCATTTTCATAATTAATGCTTCTTAACGTTTTTTCTTTATGTCGTGGATATATTCATTTATGAACATCAGACTAAGTAAATCATTTTCAAATTGACTACCAAAATCAGAAAGCATGCTTTAAGTTTGAACTCATACGTGCGCTAAAAAGTGACAAGTGTCTGACGCCAAACGTACGTTGTATACGTAGGGCAAGTGTGTACACTAAGGTGGGAGCGTTGCATCGCATACGTTACGTACGTGGGAGCAGTCTGTCTCCCATTATACTATTAAATTAAATGGGGGAATACAGTACTATCTTCATTTGTTCGTATTTTCTTTTATTTTTCCAATTTACAATACTGCAATTTTATGGCACCATAATCGCTTTAATCTTAAATTTAAGTTGTATGGTTGATGATCATCTTAACACGTACCTAATAGGGCCACGCTGCAGCTATTTTATGGTTGTAGCATCAATGTATCTGCTCGACCGGGGAAGGACCACGCTCTCACAGAGTACCAGCGTGAAATCGCCGCTTAATGCTGTCGTGTTTTAGAGTCCCTTTCTACCGGTAACGAGGATTCCATCAAACTTTTCATAGTAACAACACATCTGCATTTGATTATTAATCGTAGATAGTTGCACTCGTATGTATCGCATCGTGTCTTTGGGCCTTAGCATCTTCACCTTCACAAGTTAGCATTTAATCCTGTACTACCTTTAGACTCTTAGTGAAAATAATTAATAGAATCAGGGGTTACTTTGCGGAAGTCCATTATATTAAAGTTGGTAAAAAATTACTACGCGTACATCCATTCGATAAAATAAAATGATGTGTCTTACCTAAACAAAACAGGCTGTATAAATAGGAGTTGTTTTGGCTCGCCGCTCACTTAGCGGTCAGCCACCGCAGAGTCTAGATTACCCGAAGATTACTCTTACCTGAAGATACGTGTCGTATTGTTGTCAGTGGTGTGTCTTTTCTAGTGTAGTGGTGTTGGGAATAGTGGTGCTGGGATTAGTGGTGACGGAGATAGTGCATGCAATTGAGGGAGGGTAGGAGGTGCTCTTTAAACTAGGTAAGACAAATCATTTTATTTTATCGAGCGGATGTACGCGAAGTAATATTTTACCAATTTTAATCTTAGTGTAAAATCTGGTTGCATTATTACTACTTTTTTTTTATAGTATAAGGGTGACAAACGAGCACACGGTCCACCTGATGGTAAGTGGTTGCTGCGGCCCATAGACATCTACATCTATCCTCTATTACAAATCAAAACGTAGATGCGTTGTCACCCGTCAGGACTAAGATGGAATGCCTCATTTCCAGTAAAAAGGGCCTCCGGCCACCTGCACTCACCAAGCGAAACGCAGAGAAAAACCTCTACTTCACGCTGGTTTTCTGTGAGGTCGTGGTACCACTCCGGTTCGAGCCGGCCCATCCGTGCAACAGCAAAAGCTGCCGCATGGCTCTACCACTGTTAATTATAATACTTTGGATTATAAGATTAAGACAAAATACCTCGTTGCAAGTAAATGGGCTTTAGGTTGTCGATACGTACCGGACGGAACGCGGTATTATGTGATATATTATCTTTTCCCAAATAAACTAACTTATTTAGTTTCTTAAGTGGAAACGATGTAATTATTAATGTGCTAGTTAAGATAGATATAACACACAACTTGACACCGATTGCTGCAGTATAGCTGATAATGCAGTGTGTCTGTGATATTTCAGATGGGGATCATATAGAGCGCCGTCAAGTCTTCTTCAGCAAAATTTGATAATTGTGACGTTTAACTACCGTCTTGGAGCTCTTGGATTCCTTTGTCTTGGATCCGTTGACGCACCAGGAAACGCTGGCTTAAAAGACCAAGTAGCGGCGCTCTACTGGGTTCAAAGAAACATCAAAAAATTTGGTGGAAATCCTACGGACGTCACTATTTATGGAACAGGCTCTGGCGCAGTGGCAGTAGAGTTGCTGATGGTATCCGGTTCGACAGTGGGACTCTTTCATCGAGCAATTTTGGAGTCCGGCTCGGCTTTAGCACCGACATCTGTGTCCTACACGCCATTTGTAACTGCGCTAGAAGTCGCATCAACTTTAGGGTATGACGGTGAAGGCAAACCGGACGATATAGCGAAATTTTTTCAGCAAGTCCCTTTAAATACTTTAGTGAACGTTACCGAAATGTTCTTGCCGTGTATCGAGCGAGATTCATCCAGCATTAACAGCTTATTGGAAATGGACCCAGTCGATATATTAAAGGACGCACATTTTTATCATGTGCCACTCATGATCGCATACACTAATGCAGTTGAAGTCAAAATCATCTCAGACAATATACAAAGGTTTAACGTTATACCCGACAATTTTGAAAATTTGTTACCGAATAACCTGAAGTATGAAAGCGAGGTTTTCAAGCACAAGCTTGCGAAACTTGTGAAGGAGTTTTATTTCGGTGAGAACGAGGTGGGCGACAGTTTGATTCCTAATTACGTCGATTACGTAAACGACATTTTTGTTGAATATCCCGTAATCAAGTCGTCAATACTACACGCAAGAGCTTCTCAACCAGTATATCTGATGAAGTTTACATATAGAGGTAGCAAGAGTAGTGTCAAACAAGAGGAGATACCAGGCGCCGGACACGGTGATATTTATATGTACATATTTTCAAATGAAAGATTGAGCGGAGATGAAAAACAAATTGCTGATAGGCTGGTCACGTTGATTACTAACTTCATAAAGATGGGGTGAGTTGTTTAAAAAATTACTTAAAATCTATAAAGTGATTGAAGTAACCCTACATGTCCCACTGCTAAGTAAAGGCCTACTCTCATTTTTGAGGGAGGTTCAGTTTTCTGACGATGTTTTCCTTCACCACTGAACACGTGGCACGTGGCACGTGGTTTACAATCTAAATTTACAATCTAAAATTCAGCATTTACAATTGCTATTAACAATATCATTGGTGCAGACTGGAAACGATCTCGTGTATGTACAAATTAAGACAGATGCTTATACTGTTGCTCTTCATACTTAATCTCCTAATTTTAGAAAAAATAAATGTAGAAAATGCCATATGGCATTAAGTCCGCAATTTGTACCTTTAGTGACGTAGTTTTCTGCCAACATCCAAAAAGGAGACGGTACTCAATTCGACTGTATGTTTTTTTTATGTGTGTTACCTCAGAACTTTCTGCTGGGTGAACCGATTTGGAGGATTCTTTTTTATTTGAAAGCTGGTACTTCTCGTGTGGTCCCATATGAATTTGATCAAAGTCAGACCAATAGTTTTTGAGTTATTCTTAATAACTTATATTGAAGCCGGCTGTACAAAATTTTTAATTTTTAATTATGTAAATAGTCAATCAATTCAACTTTTTCTAAGTTTTACTCCTTCACCTTATGCCTTAGACTGTAAACAGGTGCAGGAAATGGATCTATTCTATCCTAGAGTAGCAAAGGTTTGTAAACGCCACGCTTTGCAAGCGGTTTTCTTCGTTTGCAAACATACTTACAGTCCGCTAAATCGAATTAGCGCCTATAAAATTGCGGCCTATGTTCAGCAGTGGACTTTTGATAGGCTGTTAGAAAAGAAAAAAAGGGAAGCTTGACTATTTGAGGGATAAAATGGGATGTTATTTTTTCTTCAATTTTATATTGTTCCACCTGTGTTTAACTTTTTAGGGTTCCGTACCTCAAAAGGAAAAAACGGAACCCTTATAGGATTATTTTGATGTCCGTCTGTCTGTCTGTCAAGACCCTTTTTCTCAGGAACGCGTGGAGATATCAAGCTGAAATTCATATCAAATACTCAAGTCTACTGTCCCTTGGAGCTGTGAAAAAATTCTAACTTCTAAGCCAACGCAATTAAAAGATACAGCCGTTTATGCCGCAAATTTTCGACATTCGCAAGGGAATCAAAACCTACAGGGTACTTTCCGTGAACTCAGAATCTTAAAATTTGGTACGAAGCAACGTATTATAGCACAAATAAAAGAAAAATTACGAAAAGCATAAATTTTTAGTTACATCATATAATAAAAATATTTTTAAAAATTTTAAACTTATATACCTACGGAATTGTTCGGAACCCTCGGTGCGAGAGTCCGATTCGCACTTGGCCGGTTTTTTAATAGAAAAGAATTATTAAAATTAATTAACAACCGACGATGGAGTCGTATAACATAGGTAACTACTAAAAAAGTAGTACATACAGTTGAATTGAAGACCTCCTTCTTTTTTTGCTATCAGCCAACAATTACACCATTACAACAATACCATTTTTTGATGTGGTCTTAGGCCTTAAGTCCACAATAACTTATTGAATCTTGTACCCAAGCTTTCTTATGTTTTACAGTTTTACAAACACAGCAATAGCGTCTTATAGTGTTTCAAATATGATGAATAATGTTTTAGACAGTCTTGTGAAACTATACTCCAGTTTGGAGGGTTAATGAGACAGTTTAATTACAGGCATTTCATCTAAGACTTCAGGGGTGGCAACATATCCGGAATCTTCTAGGTTAAAAGTTAGAAATCCCATGGACACCTGTATTGGATGCAGCAATCTTACTATCAATCAAGTTGACTGATGGCTATTTTGTCACATTTATATTATAAAAAAAATATATCAGGAATTAAATGAAACTAATTTTACAGATTTTATTGCGTTTACCCATAAAATTAGTTTCATTTAATGTGTAGTCTTTGTGTAAATATAAGAAATCATAATACATCAGAAAGCTGATTATAGTTATAATGAAATTTTTTTTCTGTCGCAGAGACCCAACTCCACTAACAACTAGCCTCATACCAGTGATATGGGAGCCAGTGCCCACGCCACAGGACTTTGAAGGTAAAATAACAGTGGTTCCATATTTGTTATTTGACAGGTCGTTAACAAATCAACTCTTACCTGGCCAGCAGCTATTATTTTGGGATCATATATACAGCAAATTCTATAAGAAACATGTGAATGTTTGAATACTGAGAATACTTGAAAACATAGAATGTATGTTATGTACAACTTATTTTAAGACTTTTGTACAACTGGTTTGAATCAAGTTTCATACCAACAAGAGTGACACCACTAGAACCTGTCAATGATGATGTTGAGAACAGAAATGTGGCGACACAGCAGTACAGTAGGTGAACGGGGCTTGCACACCCCACATTGTCAAACTAAGGAATTAGCTATAAGTAATTAAGTTTCTAAATATAAAAAAAAAAAATTTAGTTGTAGTTTAATTTCTCTCAAATCATATGTTTGTGTGTAATTATGGGCCAATAATTTGTACAGGAACCACTTTATATTACTAAATTGTCAAAACCGATTGACCTAAAATCCGATTGGCCTTAAATCTTAGCTGGAGTAATTTTTTATAGGACTTATCCTATCACACATGCGTCAATGTGTGACAATTGAGCACAGAGTCCACCTGATGGTAAGTGGTTGCTGTGGCCCATAGATATTTACATCCATCCTCGATTACGAACCATAATGCTGATGTGTTGTCACCCGTGAGGACTAAGATAGAATGCCTTGTTTCCATTTAAAAGGGTCTATTTTACACTGGTATTCTGTGAGAGTCTGGTCCTTCTCCATTACTGGTATAACTGTAGCACAAATGGTCGAACCGACCCATTTGTGCTACAGTTATACCAGTAATATAGCTGCAGCATGGCTCAACTATATATTTCGGATGTTGGTTTTGGTGTATGGTTGTGACATGATTGTGTCAATCATATGTATCTCTAGCAATGGTATATTAATACTAGATTTGATCTTAGCCAAAAGTCCAAGAAGTGATAAGACATGGGGACATCGCAAAAATAACTTATGGTAAGAGACATGAAATAAATAATGTCTCAGTGAATATGTAATCAAGATCAGTATTAACAAACTTTTAATTACCAAATTGTGTTTAGTCTCCAATCTGGTATAAATTTAAAATATTCCAACATTCCCACTATGTAACATTATCAATACAACAAAGTAACAATGACATTTCACTGTGATTTTTGTGTAACAAGAACAACAGCTATTGTAATGGCAAAACTATATCTAAATAGTTCTATAACATATTCAGTGACACTGCATCTTTACATTTTTACGTGGTAGAGCCATGCTGCAGCTATATTACTGGTATAGTTATAGCACGAATGGGTCGGCTCGACCAGGGAAGGACCATGCTCTCACAGAATACCAGCGTAAAATAGCAGCTTAACACTGTTGTGTTTCATATGGTGAGTGTAGAGAACCGGAGACCTTTTTTACTGGAAACGAGGCATTCCATCTTAGTCCTCACGGGTGACAACGCATCTGCATTTTAATTCATAATGGAGGATAGATGTAGATGTCTATGGGCCACAGTAACCACTTACCATCAGGTGGACTGTGTGCTCGTTTGTCACCCCAATCCTATAAAAAAAAAACATAATTCTCATAATATTATGTTAAAGTTACACCACTCAGTCTAAGTGACATTTTCTTTGCATAGTTTGTAATTATAGGATTACTTATGCAAATATTGAATGGGATTATAAATGGTGTTGCCTCTAATCACCACTTGCTTACACACTATCGCTGTCTATACTTATACCTGCTAGTAATGTCCAAAAAAAAAATTATGTCAATAAAGTGTTACATTAAGCACTTAATTACTTCTAACTTTAGGCTTGAGTAACATTACATAAATTATCAATACTATGATTCTATTGTAAATAAAAATTGTTTTATTTAGTAGTAACAATGACTAAAAATTTGATTTCAATTAATTTATCAGATTTTTGAAAAATTAGAAATTTCCCATTAAACTAACATAAACATTGTAAGTAAGTAAAGTAAGTATTTATATAATATAAATTAAAAAGTTAATATTGCTGTGTTGTCACCTCTGAGGACTAAGATGGGCTCACTGCCTGTAATTACACTGTATCTCTATAACATATAAACCAAAACAGTAGGCATGCACTGCTGTTGAGCGGTCTACATTTGGTAGCTCGACCAACCACCTTGCAAGGTAGACTAGCAGGTGATAGTTCAAAAATATAAATATACTAGCTGGCCAGGCAGACGTTTTTCTGCCCTTTCGCCGACCATTTGTCCTATAAAAATCCTTAAGTTCGCAATAAAATATTGATGGTAGATATGAGCGCCAAAGGCCAATTCCACGGCGGCGGCGTGGCCCGAAAATTTTCTTGGCGGCGGCGGCGTCGCGGCGATGCGGCGTGGCTGGCCTTAGATATTGTTTTATCAGGAATAGATTTCTTAAAAAAAAAAACTTAAAGAAAACCATATTGTTGGCACCAAAAACAGCTTTATATTTTTTAATAAAGCCCTGGGGAGCTCCTGCCCAGTGATGGGAACAGTATTTCATGTGAGGCCGAACCTCTGCCTTATAAAGTTGCAGGCGGTGTGCCGGCATGAAATACTGTCCCGCTCTGCTGAGCACACAAAGCATTTTAGAGGCCAATTTGGCCTTCTCTTCCAAGTGATCACGAAACCTGCACGTCGCTCGATATGTCGACGCCGAGGATTCCGATACTGGCTCAGGCAACAAGGAGAGTGCCTTGAAACTGAGGAGATGCTCCAACCTGTAAGAAATCTGGTGATTCAATTGCACAATTTCTCGGGCAGCCCATAGAACGGGAGCTTCGAAAGAAGCGCTTTGTGCCAAACCCGATCAAAGGCCTTCGCAATGTCCAAACAAACGGTCAATGCCTCCCCTTGGACTCATATGCCTCCGCCCATCTATGAGTCAGGTAGAACAGAATATCAACAGTTGACCCACCCCGACGAAAACCGTATTGGCGGTCACTAATTAGCTGGTGGTCCTCAAGATACCGTATAAGCTGGTAGTTTATAATGGATTCCATTAGTTTGGAGAACAAAGTGATGGCGATAAGCATAGCTAGACGGGTCTGAGCGGTCGCCTTTTTTAGCTAGCCTGTAAAATGCAATCGCGATATTAGTGCGAGTGGCACCACACTCTGGACTAGACAATGATCTGAGGAGCCATGAGGGGAGTGGATGGAGACCTGATATCTATCTGAATGAGAGGTCAGCAGAAAGTCCAACAGGGAAGGTGCATGATGTTCCATATCTGGAATCTGCGTAGGCGAAGTTACCAGTTGTGTCAGATCATATGCCTAGGCAAAATCATGAATGAGACAAAGTCTCCCTGCATGATCGGTTAAACATGAACCGAGCCATTCGGCGTGGTGGGCGTTACAATCGCCGAGGATCACAATCTCTGCGGATGGGATCTACTGTAGCAAAGAACCTGTAGTTATTTGGACGATGAATTGGTCTATTTCGGCATTACCGTTATGCGACCTATAGAGGCACCCGTAAATATGCGGATAGTCGTCGCTGTCTACGCGTAGCCAAAGGATGGACAGGTCCTTCAAGACTGCCAAGGCGTCGAGAACAGATGTCCTCTGTGATGTATATGCAAACTCGAGCCCGAGGTACAAGGAGTGTTCCAATTTCTACCCCAGGTAGGAGAGATACGAAGTATCAGCCGGAGAGGACACCTGCGTCTCGGTCAGAAAGAGCAAGGCTGGTTTTGCCGCCTCGAGATGGTAGTGAACGGCGTTTAGGTTCGAGTGAAGTCCCCTGATGTTACAGTCACGTGGCAGGGGTCGCCTTGGCCTTGTTGCTCAGCTTGCCCCGAGCATTTATTATTGTCTTGAGCGGAATTTTCATTTTCACGCTAGTATTCTGTGAGGTTGTGGTACCACCCCGGCTTGAACCGGCCCATACGTGCAACACCACACAACAATACACATTCACTTGGTGAAATATTTGACTCGACTGAGTGAGTGACGAGCGCGACAAGGCGAACAAAAGGTTGGGCCGCGCGTGTGAGCGGGAAAGGAAGTTACGACACGCGGCGGCGACGCGTCGATATATACTCACGGCGACGGCGGCACGCCGGCACGGCGCTCATATCTAATTGAGGGTCACTTATCGGGATAAAAACTATCCTATCTCTCAAGTTGGACCAAAGTGCATAGAGTGCAAATAAAGAAAGATATATTAAGAATGGTAACAATGATAGAAAGAGCAGATTTGTTTTTTAATTTATGTTACTTAATATTATTACTTGTTTTGGCTTTAGGTACCTTATATGCTGACAGTATAAGCACAATAAGCTGCCATTTCTAATCCTATTCTTTATTTGTATGGCGAGTAGCTATAAATTAGAGAAAGGAAATAAATTCCTGGTGTGTAAAATCTTGGTGGGAAGTACTTTTCTTTTTATAAAAGTTGAATGAGAGTTTATGTTAGGAAAAGTTTCACATTATAAGTCGTAATAAATGCTTTGCTGTTTCTGCCTTCTAAATAATAATTGTAAGGTTATTATTCTTACTTTAACATAAACATTATACATTACTATAGCTGAAACATGGTAGATAAGGGGCTCAATTCAAAAACACATATAATGCAAGGAACCAGTTTGGTGTCCACCCATCTAATAAATTAAATAATTAATATTGTGTAATTTACTATAGTCGTATTTTTAATTAGACGAAGCCAACTGACAGTAGCTAATGTCACTTTGTAAAATAATGTTGCCATATTTAAAGTAATAGTGATGCGTTCAGTTCTCGTTCAATCAGATGAATGAACAATGAGTGTGTATAGTTAATCATTTCAAACTATAAAAGAATATTATTTCTATTTTACAATAAAATTGTATAAAAGTGCTCTGATATAAGTTACTAGTAGTATGTAACTACAATCAGTTTTTTGAGGTTTTATTACAAAGCGCGGCGCGGCGACTACTGCCAACACCGATCAACGCCGCGCGCGTCGGTCGCCATTTTGTTTGTTATTCGGCTTCTAACCTCTGGTCTGATAGCACGAATGTTTTTTCTGCGCTCACGCTGTTTAGTTATTGTTTTTGTTAAGTTTTTCGTTACGTTGTGTTTGTGGTAATTGTTGTGTTTATTTGTTGCTATATTGTTTCGTACAAATGATATGGATCCTCAACCAAGCACGTCAAGCCAAAGCTTGTCTCCAAGAAAGAAGAGACCACGGATTGCTTTAAGCGTTACCGAAAAACTTATGATACAAAACGTCTACAAACACGTATTTGAGGAAAAAGCTGCTTCACTATTACCTATTGAGGCCCCCGAAAAAAAAGAATGTGTTTCGAAAACAGCTGACATTTTGGGAATTGGTGTGACCTCAGTTTACAGTGTGTTAAAAGAATGCAAAGAAAATGAACAATTTAAGTCTCCCGAGAAACGTGGACCGAAACACAGTTTCAAAGATAAATTAGACGATTTTACTTTTGCCGCTATAAGGCGAAAAGTACATAATTTTTTTTATGCAAATGAGTCACCCACCATTATAAAGGTAACTTAAACTTTATTCCTTCTACTTCATTATATTCTGTGTCCACCATAATGTTCTTTGTAAAACCAAAGTATTAGATTGCGTAGACTTCCTTACTCAAAACATATTTTTATTACTTTACAGATTCTTAAGGTTGTCAATGAAGACCCAGACTTACCCAATTTTTCTTGGAGTACATTAAGAAATGTTATGAAACATTTAAATTTCAAATATGTCACAAAATCAAGACACAGCATTTTAATTGACAGACAGGACATTATTCTATGGCGCCAGCGATACCTTCGAAAAATTAAAGAGTATCGAAGGGAAGGAAGGTATATTTATTACCAAGATGAAACCTGGATCAACGAAGGTAATTACAATTTTCTGTTTTCTTTACATTAAATTGTACTTTCAATAATTAATTGATATTTTTCACTATCTTGAAGGTCATGCACCGAAGAAGGCATGGATTGACCAGACAGTGTTATCGTCCCGCCAGGCCTTCCTAGATGGCTTGACCACTGGCTTAAAACAGCCTTCAGGAAAGGGCAAA
The DNA here is from genome assembly GCA_963668995.1 of Parnassius mnemosyne. Classification (NCBI taxonomy): domain Eukaryota; kingdom Metazoa; phylum Arthropoda; class Insecta; order Lepidoptera; family Papilionidae; genus Parnassius; species Parnassius mnemosyne. The sequence goes on along the minus strand of CAVLGL010000057.1, from coordinate 43,254,142 downwards.
CGATTAATTATCGGCCATATAGGCGGGGAAGAAGGATTCGTAGAAGACAGCTTATTAATATTTGAAGCCAAAAAAAATATAGAAGATTATCATCAAGAGATGAATGCCGATTCCTTTGAGAAGTGGTTTAGGGGGGTCTTGCCAAAACTAAAACCAAATTCCGTAGTAGTGATGGATAATGCCCCCTACCACTCCAGGAAACTAGAATCGCTGCCTAAAATGTCTTGGACTAAACCTAGAATACTAGAGTGGCTAACGAGCAAAAATATTTCATTCGAAGCAACAATGGTTAAAGCTACTCTTATAGACATTGTACGGCAGCACAAGCAAGAACATTGCGATAAGTATGTTGTGGACGAGATGGCAGCGCAGCATGGGATAATTGTTTTACGTCTGCCCCCATACCACTGTGAGCTCAATCCCATTGAGTTGGTATGGGCGCAGGCTAAAGGATATGTTGCAAGAAATAACAAAACCTTCAAAATGACAGAAGTAAAAAAACTTTTTGAAGAAGGACTTCAACATATCACACCTGAAAAATGGAATAGCTGCGTGTCTCATATAATTAAAAAAGAAGACAAAATGTATGGTCTCGACCACATGATTGACAATGTTACTGACAGATTTTTAATTAATGTCACCGAAAGCGATAGTGATGATTTTTTATCTGATAATGAATAAAAACAAATTATGTAATAAGCGATTTTTTTTATTCTCATTACCTACCTATAATTGTTATATTTTATACATCTATAGTTTCAACTACATGATGTATTGAAAATAGGACAGTCTTACAAGTTTCCTCGCAATATTTTCCTTAATGTTTAAAACACTCGGTATTCAGTATAGGTAGATATTATAGGAACATAGTCGTTGAAAACTCGTTGGTATGTACAAAGCACGACTAAAATTCGAACCCCGTACCCGATATCGGCAGTTCAGCACACTAACTATTCACTAGACAATCGAGGCAATTTCATTAATTCAGGAGTTTTTCAATCATTCACTTTGTCACAACACTATTTTTATTTCATCAAAAACTGACAACACAGTAAACGTCAGTTGACTTCGTCTAATTAAAAATACGACTATAGATACATTTGAGTGAATGATAACACTCTTTCTTGCTTCATAATCCTTAGCCCAGCTATGGTATATATGTCAGCTGTTACTTTACATATAATCCTTTCATAACATAATAAATTTGTTCAACCTTCATCAATTGTAAGGAACACACATATACATATGAACATTTTATTTGTTAATATATTGACAAAAATACTACTGTGTTCAAAAAAACTTGGTTTAATTTAATTATGTTTATAAAGTTTTCAATATTTACCTGAAATTCCCAGTCACAATCATAACACAAACTTTAATTGCAAATGTAAATAAACTACATTTACCTTTATAAGTGTTTTAGAAGGATATATATAGTAATAGGCTAAGTGTACTTTACTTAGAATAAAGATAATATAAGTTAAAGTAAAAGTATATAGAAAATGAGATGAATGTTATGAAGTTATCTAAGAAAATAAACAATTAAAATTGATCCTTGATTGAAAAATTCATGATGAAGTCTATTATGATCAATTGGGAAAAATGAAGCTTAAAAAATTACTATTTAAAATAAGTTTACGAATGGATCACATAATTAGGAAAATTTAAACTCCTTGCTTTCAAACGGCTGTTCACAAAATGCGTTAGCTACGCAATGTAATGTCAATTATCATGAATCCGTCACAAAGATTTATTTATTGTGAGTAATTTTGGCAAATCTTTAAATAGAATTTTATAAATAAACATTTTTCTAATAATTTAAAACATAGAAAAATGTTAATTTCGAAATTACTCATGTTTAAGTAATGATTTACGATCGAAGTCTTAAAAACAAAATATACCGTTACCTGCACAATCAGATCCTGGAGCACGTTAACGACGAGTCCAATATGATAAATTCACTTATAAAAATGTAACATATCTCTCACTGTAGTAGTACTGAAAGTGTTTAGCTATTTCACAAATAATTTAATTAATAAAATCAACAAGTTATATGCAAAAAGCAAAACATGAACCACCCGTCACATTTCACTTCACTGACATGACACCATGACAGACATGACATGACGTCAGTGTCGTTCGGAAATTCTGCACAAATCATTAGTAATCTATGGCAGATTTGAACTCGCCATTCAATTAAACTTTTTTCGGATTTAATTCAGTAAAAGGTTAAGAAAATAGTGTACGTTGTTAATCCCAGAACACTACATATTATTTCTATGTTGATTATTTAACAGTACGGTAGTGCTGGTATGTAAACAACTGTACCAGACGATCTACCTATATTCTCAAACAATTGTTTAAAATTTTCCATCCACCGTGCTATGGGGGCGTTCAAGTATTACGTAAGCGAACTTTCTATGATTTTAGACCTGCTGTTCATAAATCGTGATCTCGTAATTATTTCTGAATTTTGCACATCTTATGGAATTAAGGTTAACCCTAGTAAAACGCAGGTAATAGCGATAGGTCGCAACAAACTACTACAAAAAATTACTTGGCATACGCTGCCCTCCGTGTGTTTTGAGAATTCTGCTATTCCTTACAGTAAGATTGTAAAAAATCTAGGGGTTCAAATTTACAGTACCTACCTACAATGTTTTGGGCACCTCAAATTGAACAGATAAGCAAAAAAAGTGTATGTGTGTGTGTGTGTGTGTGTGTGTGTGTGTGTGTGTGTGTACTTATGTCCGCACGTAGGAAGTTATACTTCTTTAACTTAACTAAACAAAAATCTTGAGAGTCAACTTCATGGTGTTGTTTTAGGTGTCGGTGTGCGCACGCATCTTAAAAATTCACTCTCATCATTTTCCCCAAACACCCCAAAAGAAGTATAACTTCAAAAAATGTTTACAGCTTGTGGAAGTCTTAAGAGACTCCGAAATTTCCTGCCCATCTCTACCAAAATTGCGTTAGCACATTCAATTTTATTGCCTATTTTAGACTATGCTGATATATGCTACTCTGATATAACCATGGAGCAATTGAACAAGCTTCAGCGTCTTCAGAATCTATCCATTCGCTTCATATTCGGTTTACGTAAATATGACCATGTATCCCAATTCCGAAATCAACTCAAGTGGCTCAAAATTCGCCTTCGACGTACTGTTTGATCTGAAATCTCCAAGGTTTCTTAAAGAAGCTTGGCTTTGAATAATCCTTGCAGCTTAACTTTATTTTATAATAATTCATTTACTTCACAAGCCAACCACCCGACTTTGGAATTTATTACCACTTAACATTCAGCAAGTGCAACTTTACATACTTAAAAGAATAGCATAGAATACAATAATTTTTATTCAATATAGATTATTAGATATAATACTTATTGAAAGTCATTGTTTTATTTACCACTGGTTCGGAAAACACCTCTGTCCTGGGTAGAACCAGCAAGAAACCCAGCGGGACTTTTTTTAAACATATTTCACTTAACAATAATTTTGTTTGTACAAATTTTAAATGAATTTTAATAGAGCCAGCATGGTGGCGACCAGGGGTTTTTCATTTATGTTTTCTATGATATTATAATAACTCTTTTTGTACAAATTTTCTTTAATAAAACATTTAAATTTGTTTATTAACAAATTTTGTACATTTTCTGGGATTTTGTTGTAAAAGCGCGGGTATACACTGCCCCATAAATGAATTACTAATTCTGTGGAGTCTAGTGAGTATTACAAGCTTATGTTTGTTCCTAATGTTTAAAGTATGAACATCTTTATTCCTATCAAAGCTTTTTTTATTTATGTTTTTTGTTTATATACATAAGTTACGTTTTCATAATTATATTGCGATGCCCAAGTTAATATGTTTGTTTCTTTAAATTTTTCTCTAAGGGACTCATTACAATTTAAGTTATAAATCGCCCGTACGGCTCTCTTTTGCAAAACAAATATGACTTCGATGTCAGTCGCATCACCCCATATGTTCGCGCAAAACTCTGTTGTCGGAATCGACACCAGATGTCACTCGGCTCGGCGCGATTCCGGTCTGAAGTTCTTCCGATCGTGGCAGTGGCGCGCGGGTCGCAAGCGCGTCAGTCATCTGCCAGATGTGCTAAGGTTTGCACGCTGTTAATTTTGTGCGGGAACCGCGGAATAGTTAGGGCGTCTAGTAAATATCCTGTCTAGGAATTATAACGCGCATTCCCTGTTTGGATAGCCTTTCCCGGGACTTATTGGGTCCGACTCAGAATCTGTATAAGTGCATTCGACAATATAAGCTAGTGCGGCCTCGGTATTTAGAACTAACTGGTGCCACGCGAAACGGTAGTGACCTTTGACCCAGAAACTCCGGGCGTGTTTTGTGCGGTAACCTTATACCCCGCGATAGTTAGTGGCTTCTGTAAGCTAGTTAATCGTACGATAGAGTTAAGTGACTGTCATCGTGGTGATCCAAGAAAGTGACTGTGGATAACTGGTCCCAGTTGCCTTGGATAGAGGTAAGTGAACTCCGCCAAATTCCTTCCGGTCGACTGGCCGTAGTATAACGCTCCCCCATATATTTTAATGTAATTAGGAATTTCCACGTGGCCACATTGGAGCCCGACCTACGTCTGCTCGGGAGGCCTTCAGCTCATGGGCCCCTGACGGTCTGGTCCTTTAAGGGAGCAGCCGTAGGCCGTAACAAATTGGTAGCAGAGCGCGATTCCGGGTTCGATTCCCGGTCGATCCCGACTATAGTGTTTGATAAACATTAAACAATTTTGGTGGCAGGGAGCGTTGGTGTGATTGGTTTAATTTGCATCTACAATCACGCCCGTCCGTAATACGTAAAAATATTTTTTTTGTACGTAATAATAGAATTATTTTCCTTTGTTGCTTTGTTGCTTGCCTTTTTTTTGGTTAGAGGGTTATTTGAAAAGCCGCGCCCTAGGTTGTGCAAGCGGGAGATTTTCTAGAGATATACGTCATGTAGGTAGATGGTTATTTTTACGTAATCGGTTAATTATCGTGGTCGGATAGTTGTAGTGGATTACTTATCGAAGGGTCGATTTCCGAGCTAGGCATTTTTTGTTGATCGACCGTGATGTGTATCTTCGTTTATACTGTAAGTTGTATTTGAACTAAAGAGTAGTAATTTGTATTTGCGCAATTTGATTTTAACTTGATTCGATCGCACTAGTATTTGTTGTTTGTTGGTTTGATTGTGTCTTTTCTTTTGGGCTAACTTGTATTTGGTTGATACGTAGTAATTCGTATTTGTGTAATTTCTATTCAACGCGATTTGATAGGAACTGCATTTATTAACTGTTAATTTTTGTTGTATCTTTTGTTTGTTATTTTTGTAATCTGTGCTCAAGCCGCGTCGTAATTTGCATTTAATAGTGATGACATCGCCCAAGCTACTGATCCGTTGTTTGCGGACTGAGCTACGCTGGGCCACAAGTGCCCATGCTTTGATAGGTCGACCGGATAGGGTCCATAACTTGATGAAGCGGTTCGAGCAGGTGGATGCTCGAAGGGCCGCAGTGGAGGAGGCTTACGCTGAGCTCGAGGATTCGGATGTGGAGAAGGGAGTCCTGGACTCTTGCTTTGCGGAATATGAGCAGTTCTTGTGGCTCACGGACGAGTTGATCGAGGCTGAAGGCAGGTATGCCGAGGAGGCGCGGGAAGCTCGGATGAGTAACCTGCCCGAGTCCTCTCTGAAGCAGCTTCAGCCGGAGCTGTTGGGACGACTCCCAACTCTGGACCTGCCAAAGTTCTCCGGGGTCCTTTCCGAACGGCTGACCTTCGTTGGTCTTTTCGACAGCCTAGTGGACGCCCGGAGTGACCTGACCCCGAGCCAAAAGATGGCGTACCTCCTGGCCTCACTGGAGGGGGAGGCCCTGGGCGTCGTCGGCCACTTGAGATTGTCGGACGACGCCTACCAGACTGCTCGGGACCTCCTAGCCAGAAGATACGCCAACGTCCGGCGAATTGCGGACGAACAGGTTAAGCGGCTTCTGAGCCTCCCGCTGCTTGGTGACCGAGCCAGACTGCGTCCGGACCTGTTGGATCCGGTCTTAGTGGCCTGTGATACGTTAAGGCGGCTGGATTTACCAGTGGGCGAATGGGCCTTCTTGTTGCTCCGCATCGTGCTGTCCCGTCTACCTCTCGACCTTCGAATCCATTTTGAGGAGAGGTACGGCGGGGACGAGGCCTCCTATATTCCGCCCTTCTATGACCTGCTGCGGTTTTTGGAGGAGCAGTGCCAGCAGATCGAGAACGCGGCGGGCACCGTTGACGACTTACGAGACGTGCCCAGTGAGAGGCTGAACCCGCCAGGCAAGTCGTCGTCAACCCCCCCTGCTCCTATTGTCGAGCATCTGATCACCGGGTAACGTCGTGCCCGAAATTATTAGGTAAGCCGGTTCCAGCGAGGCGAACTATCGCCAAGGAGCGCCGCTGGTGCTGGTCATATCTGGGAGGGCACCTCCAGCGAGACTGTCCGCATCGACGGCCCTGTCTGCATTGCCAGGGCAATCATCATGCCGTTTTGTGCCTGAGTGCGAACGGCGTCTCCTCTCGGGGCTCTGCCAGGCCCTCGACCCCCACGGGCGGGGGCGCTCAGCCACGCCCTCTGCCGGGCGACTCTCGGCGCCCGCCGGCCAGCCATCAGGCCCCTAAGTTTGAAAGGGGCCCCTCCCCCGACCAGTCGGGGGGTAATTCCCCCAGGGGCGGGGGTGTCATCACCCCCCCTCAGCGTGTGGAGAGGAACTTCACGGCCACTCATCGGTCCGCTGGACCCTTCTCACTTCCGTTAGCTGAGTGGCCGCGACTGGTGTACCACTGTTCCTCATTTGATGGAAGCGGCCCTGTCTAGCTGCCGCCTTAGCTCCCACCACGGCCGCCTCCACTGAGCCTTAAGCCGTCAACAGTCCACTTGTCAAAATGTTCTGTTGCCGACGGCCTCAGTGAAAGCGTACAACCCGAGTTGCAACTGTTAAAGGTTGTGCTCTAGTTATCTCGGGTTCACGCCATGTGGCCTCCCCTTGGTGGTGGGAAGATTAGGGCCCCCCTGGAGTGTTGAATCACGCTGTCAAGGGGTATTAGATTTGGTTTGGTCGAGCACTTAGTTAAAAAACACTTTGAATTAAAATTAAAAAATGCTTTGAGCTTTCCGCGAAATTTTCCTATTTGTAGCGGTTTAAATTAAAAGGATTGAATTTAATCTACTCTTTTAAATGCTACTGCATGTGTTTTGTACATATATTTAATCACTGTATTTGGTTCTTGCGTCTGGTTGCTGAAAGGAAAATTTGAATTCATCTGAAATTGAATGGCGCGCTATTTGAAAAATTATGTTTATGTTTATGATAGTGTTTAATCATTTTGCTTTGCGAAGAAGTAGGGCTGTCCCTTACGTTATTGTTTTGTTTAATTGCAAGTTGACCTATGCGCATCGGTGATTAATTTGGTTGAATTAATTCTGTAGTTGAACATTGATGCTTTTGAAAAATTAGTTGAAATATGAGCATAGGACTACTTGCCTAATAGGCTAGCTAGTTTTGGAGATTATCAGATTGAAATCAGCTGCCACACTATTTTAGTAAATGATACTATGGTGGGTGGCCTGGCTAGGCCTACTTGTTGAAAATTCATACTAGGGACTATCTGTGCGTTTCGTTTGGCTCTCCACAGACGACGGTCATGTGGAATTTGTGGGTGCGCTCTGCACTGAAGCAACTGCTGGCACAAAATTTGTCTGGGCAGCTTCGTGTAGCGTCGCTGTTTGCAGAGCTGATCCGGTCGGATTGCGGAACTAATCATAGAGGCACAGGTAGGTGTTTGAAAGAGGTCGTCGGACTTCTGTCCAGTACAGGACTTATTAAAGTGCTGCGATGCCCAGGAGTGGCATCCAGTGGAGGCTGACCCTCCGGCTTGCCACATTAGGGATATCTTTGAGGCGTTGATTAGGGTTGCAAGACCTAATGGATTGCCTAAGGTGGCCTAGTTTGGTTGTAGATTCGGTCTTGCAACTTGCAGTCTCGACCTTGTCCCGCTGACCGGTTTGCTCGCGGACCTAAATCCTTATGTCCGGGACGGGGGTTTGTTCGCGCAAAACTCTGTTGTCGGAATCGACACCAGATGTCACTCGGCTCGGCGCGATTCCGGTCTGAAGTTCTTCCGATCGTGGCAGTGGCGCGCGGGTCGCAAGCGCGTCAGTCATCTGCCAGATGTGCTAAGGTTTGCACGCTGTTAATTTTGTGCGGGAACCGCGGAATAGTTAGGGCGTCTAGTAAATATCCTGTCTAGGAATTATAACGCGCATTCCCTGTTTGGATAGCCTTTCCCGGGACTTATTGGGTCCGACTCAGAATCTGTATAAGTGCATTCGACAATATAAGCTAGTGCGGCCTCGGTATTTAGAACTAACTGGTGCCACGCGAAACGGTAGTGACCTTTGACCCAGAAACTCCGGGCGTGTTTTGTGCGGTAACCTTATACCCCGCGATAGTTAGTGGCTTCTGTAAGCTAGTTAATCGTACGATAGAGTTAAGTGACTGTCATCGTGGTGAACCAAGAAAGTGACTGTGGATAACCTCGAAAGGCCCCCTCAAGTTGGAGCGGTGACGACGCTCGGGCTGCTGCCGACGGCTAAGGTCTAGATTCAATCACCATCAGTCACACCCAGATACACACCACATCACCATTCTTTCCCTTGCACTACACCACCACATGCGACCTGACCGACTCCGGAGGGACCAGTCGCCTTGGATAGAGGTAAGTGAACTCCGCCAAATTCCTTCCGGTCGACTGGCCGTAGTATAACGCTCCCCCATATATTTTAATGTAATTAGGAATTTCCACGTGGCCACATTGGAGCCCGACCTACGTCTGCTCGGGAGGCCTTCAGCTCATGGGCCCCTGACGGTCTGGTCCTTTAAGGGAGCAGCCGTAGGCCGTAACACCATAGCAAAATTCCATAAGACATCACTCTATGAAAGTAACTAAAATAAACTAATCTAGCTGTCTCAACATTAGTGAGACTTCTAATCTTTCTTATAGGAAATGCTTCAGAACTAAGTCTACCTACTAATTTAGATTTAAGGGGGCCCCATTGAAGTTTTGCGTCAATAGTAATACTAAGGAAAACAGTGGTATCCACAAGACTAAACTCCTCCCCATTTAGGAGCACATTGGTATTTGAATGTTTAACATAAGGCATTGTAAATTTAATACGTTTTGTCTTATTGCCGTTTAAGAGCAAATAGTTGGCGTTCAACCAATGTACTAATTTCGATAGAGTATTATTTACATTGTCAAAATTAATTGACTTTCGTTTGAGTTTGAAAATTAAAGATGTATCATCAGCAAATAATATATCGTGATTGTCCCCTTCAAGATAAGGTAAGTTATTAATATAGATTACGAACAGGAATAGGCCAAGAATCGAGCCATGAGAAATATAGATACTACCGATCCGGAGGAACATTTACCATTGATGACGACTTTTAAGTTTTGTTATTTAAATATAAAATAATAAGTCTAAGCGCAATGTTTTAGCTAAAACTACCTACGGATTATTATTTGAATTTTTCGTCAAAATAATAATTTACATGTATTTTTTTTATAGGATAAGGGTGACAAATGAGCACACAGTTCACCTGATGGTAAGTGGTTGCTGTGGCCCATAGACATCTACATCTATCGTCGATTACGAATCAAAATGCAGATGCGTTGTCACCCGTGAGGACTAAGATGGAATGCCTCGTTTCCAGTAAAAAGGGTCTCCGGTGCTCTACACTCACCATACGAAACACAGCAGCGTTAAGCTGCTATTATATGCTGGTATTCTGTAAGAGCGTGGTCCTTCCCCGGTAGAGCCGACCCATTCGTGCTACAACTATAATCTAACTGCAGCATGGCTCTACCACGTATAAAATTGTTTATATTTCCTATATGTTTGTATTTCCTCTTTAAACAAATAAGTATTAATGTATGTTACGGCCTACGGCTGCTCCCTTAAAGGATCAGATCCTCAGGGGCCCATGAGCTGAAGACCTTCCGAACAGACGTAGGTCGGGCCTCAATGTGGCCACGTGGAAATTCCTAATTACACTAAAATATATGGGGGAGCGTTATACTACGGCCAGTCGACCGGAAGGAATTTGGACGAAGCTTACTTACCTCTATCCAAGGCGACTGGTCCCTCCGGAGTCGGTCAGGTCGCATGTGGTTGTGTAGTGCAAGGGAAAGAATGGTGATGTGGTGTGTATCTGGGTGTGACTGATGGTGATTGAACCTAGACCTTAGCCGTCAGCAGCAGCCCGAGCGTCGACACCGCTCCAACTTGAGGGGGCCTTTCGAGGTTATCCACAGTCACTTTCTTCTTTCGTCACGTTGACAGTCAATTAACTCTATCGTACGATTTACTAACTTACAGAAGCCACTAACTATCGCTGGTTATAAGGTTAACACACAAAACGCACACAGAGTTTACAGTTTATTAAAGGTCACTACCGTTTCGCGTCACAACAGTTAGTTCTAGAATATCGTGAGGCCGCACTAGCTAATATTGCCTAATGCACTTATGCCGATTCTGAGTCAAACACAATGAGTCCCTGGGAAGCTCTCCAGCAGGAATGCGCGTCACAATGATAGACCGTATATTTACTGGCCGCGCCGAATTATTCCGAGTTCCCTAACAGAATACAGCGTGCCAATCGTTAGCACCGCTTATGGACGACTGACTTTTTCGCTCGCGACTCGCGCGCTCGTGCCACGCCCAGCCGAACTTCAAACCAGAATCGCGCCGAGCCGAGTGACATCTGGTGTCGACTCCGACAACAGCGTTTTGCGCGAACAAACCCCCGTCCCGGACATAAGGATTTAGGTCCGCGAGCAAACCGGGCAGCGAGACAAGGTCGCGACGGCAAGTTGCAAGACCGAATCTACAACCAAACTAGGCCACCTTAGGCAACCCATCAGATCTTGCAACCCTAATCAGCGCCTCAAAAGATAGCCCTAATGTGGCAAGCCGGAGGGTCAGCCTCCACTGGATGCCCCTCCTGGGCATTGCAGCACTTTAATAAGTCCTGTACTGGACAGAAGTCCGACGACCTCCATCAAACACCTATCTGTGCCCCTATGATTAGTTCCGCAATCCGACCGGATCAGCTCTGCAAACAGCGACGCTACACGAAGCTGCCGAGACAAATTTTGTGCCAGCAGTTGCTTCAGTGCAGAGCGCACCCACAAATTCCACATGAACGTCGTCTGTGGAGAGCCAAACGAAACGCACAGATAGTCCCTAGTATGAATTTTCAACAAGTAGGCGTAGCCAGGCCACCCACCATATTATCATTTACTAAAATAGTGCGGCAGCTGATTTCAATCTGATAATCTCCAAAACTAGCTAGCCTGTTAGACAAGTAGTCCTATGCTCATATTTCAACTAATTTTTCAAAAGTATCAATGTTCAACTACAGAATTAATTCAACCAAATTAATCACCGATGCGCATAGGTCAACTTGCAAATTAAACAAAACAATAACGTAAGGGACAGCCCTACTTCTTCGCAAAGCAAAATGATTAAACACTATCATAAACATACACATAATTTTTCAAATAGTGCGCCATTCAATTTCAGATGAATTCAAATTTTCCTTTCGGCAAACAGACGCAACAATCAAATACAGTGATTAAATATATTTACAAAACACATGCAGTAGCATTTAAAGGAGTAGATTAAATTCAATTCTTTTAATTTAAACCGCTACAAATAGGAAAATTTCGCGGAAAGCCCAAAGCAGTTTTTAATTTTAATTCAAGTATTTTTTGACTAAGTGCTCGAACAAACCAAATCTAATACCCCTTGACAGCGTGATTCAACGCTCCGGAGGGGCCCTAATCTTCCCACCACTAAGGGGAGGCCATATGGCGTGAACCCGAGATCGCTAACAGTCGCCACTCGGGTTGTACGCCTTCACTGAGGCCGTCGGCAACAGAACATTTTGACAAGTGGACTGTTGACGGCTTAAGGCTCAGTGGAGGTGGCCATGGTGGGAGCTAAGGCGGCAGCTAGCCAGGGCCGCCTCCATCAAATGGGGAACAGTGGTACACCAGTCGCGGCCACTCAGCTAACGGGAGTGAGAAGGGTCCAGCGGACCAATGAGTGGACGTGAAGTTCCTCTCCACACGCTTAGGGGGGGTGATGACACCCCCGCCCCTGGGGGAATTACCCCCCGACTGGTCGGGGGAGGGACCCCTTTCAAACTTAGGGGCCTGATGGCTGGCCGGCGGGCGCCGAGAGTCACCCTGCAGAGGGCGTGGCTGAGCGCCCCCGCCCGTGGGGGTCGAGGGCCTGGCAGAGCCCCGAGAGGAGATGCCGTTCGCACCCAGGCACAAAACGGCATGGTGATTGCCCTGGCAATGCAGACAGGGCTGTCGATGCGGACAGTCTCGCTGGAGGTGCCCTCCCAGACATGACCAGCACCAGCGGCGCTCCTTGGCGATAGTTCGCCTCGCTGGAACCGGCTTACCTAATAATTTCGGGCACAACGATACCCGGTGATCAGATGCTCGACAATAGGAGCAGGGGAGGGTTGACGACGACTTGCCTGGAGGATTCAGCCTCTCACCGGGCACGGCTCGTAAGTCGTCAACGGTGCCCGCCGCGTTCTCGATCTGCCGGCACTGCTCCTTCAAAAACCGCAGCAGGTCATAGAAGGGCGGAATATAGGAGGCCTCGTCCCCGCCGTACCTCTCCTCAAAATGGATTCGAAGGTCGAGAGGTAGACGGGACAGCACGATGCGGAGCAACAAAAAAGCCCATTCGCCCACTGGTAATTCCAGCCGCCTCAACGTATTAGACGCCACCAAGACTGCATCCAACAGGTCCGGACGTAGTCTGGCCCGGTCACTAAGCAGCGGGAGGCTTAGAAGCTGCTTAACATGTTCGTCCGCAATTCGCCGGACGTTGGCGTATCTTCTGGCTAGGAGGTCCCGAGCAGTCTGGTAGGCGTCGTCCGACAATCTCAAGTGGCCGACGACGCCCAGGGCCTCCCCCTCCAGTGAGGCCTGCAGGGCTATTCACAATCGTCTCGGAAAGCGAAATCGACTCGGATTCGATAACTTCTCGCACCGAAACCAATAAACGCTATTAACATTTAACGTTCGGATAAAGGTCACTTAGATACATCCTATAACTATTGTATCGTCATTTAGTTACATGCATTTACGAATTTTGTAGATAAATAGGCTTTTGTAATTTTTTAGAGTAACGCCTGCACAAAAACATAATGCAATATTTTGGAGTTAACCATTGATATCGAATATAAAAAATATATAATTTAACTATATAATAAATAACAAAAAAACTGAGATATGTCTCGTTTCTGTCGGGTCTGGGTTTTTTTCTATGGGGCGTTCTTTGACGTTTGTTTTCGATAATTGTGACAGTTTGCATCGGAAACTTTACGAGAGCTCTGAGGCTGGCGAAAACTTTTCGAATATTGATGATTAGAAGAGATAAACAAACCCTTTTAATTATAAGGTAGGTAACAAAAATTAATTACAATTATCTATAAGATGTATTTTCATATAATTACTTCAATATTTGCACTTAATCGTAAAGCTGAATTTTTGTGAAAGGTGTGTTTTTATAAGTTTTCTATCACAAATATATATATATATATATATATATATATATGCTGCTTTGTGAAATGAGACATATCTCAGTTTTTTTGTTATTTATTATATAGTTAAATTATATATTTTTTATATTCGATATCAATGGCTAACACCAAAATATTGCATTATGTTTTTGTTTAGGCGTTACTCTAAAAAAATACAAAAGCCTATTTATCTACAAAATTCGTAAATGCATGTAACTAAATGACGATACAATAGTTATGGGATGTATCTAAGTGACCTTTATCCGAACGTTAAATGTGAATAGCGTTTATTGGTTTCGGTGCGAGAAGTTATCGAATCCGAGTCGAATTCGCTTTCCGAGACGATTGTGAATAGCCCGGCAGAAGGTACACCATCTTTTGGCTCGGGGTCAAGTCACTCCGGGCGTCCACTAGGCTGTCGAAAAGACCAACGAAGGTCAGCCATTCGGAAAGGACCCCGGAGAACTTTGGCAGGTCCAGAGTTGGGAGTCGTCCCAACAGCTCCGGCTGAAACTGCTTCAGGGAGGACTCGGGCAGGTTACTCATCCGAGCTTCACGCGCCTCCTCGGCATACCTGCCTTCAGCCTCGATCAACTCGTCCGTGAGCCACAAGAACTGCTCATAGTCCGCAAAGCAGGAGTCCAGGACTCCCTTCTCCACATCCGAATCCTCGAGCTCAGCGTAAGCCTCCTCCACTGCTACCCTTCGAGCATCAACCTGCTCGAACCGCTTCATCAAGTTATGGACCCTATCCGGTCGACCTATCAAAGCATGGGCGCTTGTGGCCCAGCGCAACTCAGTCCGCAGACAACGGATCAGTAGCTTGGGCGATGGCATCACTATTAAATATAAATTACGACGCGGTTTGAGCACAGTTTACAAAGATAACAAACAAAAAATACAACAAAAATTAACAGTTAATAAATGCAGTTCCTATCAAATCGCGTTGAATAGAAATTACACAAATACGAATTACTACGTATCAACCAAATACAAGTTAGCACAAAAGAAAAGACACAAATCAAATTAACAAATAACAAATACTAGTGCGATCAAATCAAGTTAAATTCAAATTGCGCAAATACAATTACTACTCTTTAGTTCAAATACAACTTACAGTATAAATGAAGATACACATCACGGTCGATCAACAAAAAATGCCTAGCTCGGAAATCGACCCTTCGATAAGTAATCCACTACAACTATCCGACAACGATAATTAACCGATTACGTAAAAATAACCATTTACCTACATGACGTATATTATCTCTAGAAAACTCCCGCTTGCGCAACCTAGGGCGCGGCTTTTCAAATCTACCCACTAACCAAAAAAAGGCAAGCAACAAAGAACACAGGGAAATAATTCTATTATTACGTACAAAAAAAATATTTTTACGTATTACGGACGGGCGTGATTGTAGATACAAATTAAACCAATCAAACCAACGCTCCCTGCCACCAGAATTGTTTAATGTTTATCAAACACTATGGTCGGGATCGACCGGGAATCGAACCCAGAACCACGCTCTGCTACCAGTTTGTTACGGCCTACGGCTGCTCCCTTAAAGGATCAGATCCTCAGGGGCCCATGAGCTGAAGACCTCCCGAACAGACGTAGGTCGGGCCTCAATGTGGCCACGTGGAAATTCCTAATTACACTAAAATATATGGGGGAGCGTTATACTACGGCCAGTCGACCGGAAGGAATTTGGACGAAGCTTACTTACCTCTATCCAAGGCGACTGGTCCCTCCGGAGTCGGTCAGGTCGCATGTGGTTGTGTAGTGCAAGAGAAAGAATGGTGATGTGGTGTGAATCTGGGTGTGACTGATGGTGATTGAACCTAGACCTTAGCCGTCAGCAGCAGCCCGAGCGTCGACACCGCTCCAACTTGAGGGGGCCTTTCGAGGTTATCCACAGTCACTTTCTTCTTTCGTCACGTTGACAGTCAATTAACTCTATCGTACGATTTACTAACTTACAGAAGCCACTAACTATCGCTGGTTATAAGGTTAACACACAAAACGCACACGGAGTTTACAGTTTATTAAAGGTCACTACCGTTTCGCGTCGCAACAGTTAGTTCTAGAATATCGTGAGGTCGCACTAGCTAATATTGCCTAATGCACTTATGCCGATTCTGAGTCAAACACAATGAGTCCCTGGGAAGCTCTCCAGCAGGAATGCGCGTCACAATGATAGACCGTATATTTACTGGCCGCGCCGAATTATTCCGAGTTCCCTAACAGAATACAGCGTGCCAATCGTTAGCACCGCTTATGGACGACTGACTTTTTCGCTCGCGACTCGCGCGCTCGTGCCACGCCCAGCCGAACTTCAAACCGGAATCGCGCAGAGCCGAGTGACATCTGGTGTCGACTCCGACAACAGCGTTTTGCGCGAACAATGTATTTATGTATATGTGTGAATATATACGAGGGTGGATTGAAAAGTACTCGGCCTAACACAGATCCATTCAATTCTAAAAATCAAGTCTACCCACATTATTTAGTTCAGTTCAGACTAGTTCATTGTGTGAAGTTCGAAACGTGTGCGATAATTAGTTGTGATTTTATAAATTTATTAACAAAGTAATCGGACATAATTTCCGCGAATGGAGCAAATCGAGCAGCGTGCCGTCATTAAGTACCTCCATAAGAAGGGGCTATCATCAAAAGCCATCCATGATGACATGGTCAGTACATTAGGCGATTGTGCTCTGTCATATTCATCCGTCAAAAAATGGATAGCAGAATTTAAGCGTGGTAGAGAGAGTGTGAAAGATGAACCCCGCTCTGGAAAGCCTTCGACGTCAACTACTGACGAAAATATTAAAAAAGTACTTGATTTAATAATGGGAGACCGCAGATTAAAAATTAGAGAGATAGCCGAGATTATAGGCATCTCTTATGAACGAACTCAAAACATCATTGTCAACGAGTTGGGTTTCCACAAGGTGTCTGCGAGGTGGGTTCCGCGACTGCTTTCAGTTGAACAAAAAAGGACGCGATTGACTATTTCACTCATTTCACGCGACTGTTTGGGAGTTATTTGAAGCCGATGCAGATGATTTTTTGAATCGTTTTGTTACTATGGACGAAACATGGGTTCATTACTGTACACCGGAAACAAAACAACAATTAAAACAGTGGAGAAGACCTGGTTCACCACCCCTTAAAAAGGCTAAGTCGATTTTGTCGGCAAATAAGGTGATGGCTTCAGTATTCTGGGACTCGAAAGGTGTGATTATGATTGATTATCTTGAAGAAATCAGAATTTAAACTCTGATTACTACTGCACCTTACTACGTCGTTTACGAGAGGAAATAAAAGAAAAACGTCGAGGAATGCTCAGAAGAAAAGTCCTGTTTCATCAAGATAACGCCCGTGTTCACACGTCAGTACAGTCAATGGCTGAAATTCACAACTGTGGCTTTGAACTGTTACCGCATCCGCCGTATTCACCTGATCTGGCACCATCAGACTTCTTTCTGTTCCCTAACCTAAAAAAGCACTTGGGAGGTCAAAGATTTTCGACAAACGACGAGGTCAAAGCAGCTGTAGACGCATATTTTGACTCTAAGGAAGAATCATTTTTTTTCAACGGTCTAAATGCTTGGAAGGGGAGGTGGCAAAAGTGTATTGAACTTGATGGTGATTATGTAGAAAAATAAAAATATTACTGATTTAGTATTTGTTTATTTTCTTGGTTAGGCCGAGTACTTTTCAATCCACCCTCGTATTTATTTATATTTGTTCATTAAATATTATATTATTCTTTAACTAATGATGAAATATAAATAATGAAGAATTAAATTAAGATAGGATAAAATTCTTTTTTTTTTTTAAATACTAGTAATGCTATTAAACATTACTAATATTCCCTTTAACCACTTCTGGTAAGCTTAAAATGCTTGTGTTAGAAGTGGTTCACGACAGTAGTCGAATGGCGGATTCGAACCCACGACCTTTCGAGTTCGCGGTCCGTGCCCTGCCATTAGGCTACTGACGCTTCAAATTCTACATATTACTTAATTTTATCTACAATATTAAAAACTATGATAATAAAAAAAAACTAAAATATATTATATTATTCTAAATTTTATTCAGTTAAGTTAATATTGCACGTTGCACCTATTGGATAAAATATAAAATTACTATCTCTTTTTGAGTTCGGTTTGTTAGGTAGAAATCTCTTAAAGCGATATGACCACCGTTTATAGTTTATAAATTTTCCGTTGTTGTGACAACTTTGTTTAAATGCAATAAGGAGTTATATCTATCAAAGAAATAAGATGACATAACTTTTCTAATATATGGTCCCACGAGGAAAAGATTTCTCCACAAATTTGCTTTCGGATAGCTCTATGCTCTTTACAAGACAGTTAATCATCATCATCATCACAGCGTTTTTTCAAGTCCACTGATGAACATAGGCCTCCCCAAGGAATGTTTACAATACACGGTCCCTGAGTCCCCCGCCTTCATAGCCTTCCAGCATATTTTATTTATTTATTTTATTTATTATCTTTTTTATGGGGGGGGGGGAATACTACGCTCACAGGTAGGAGGCTGCCCCTCGATAATCTTCCCATAGGTTGTCGGTTCTTCGAGTTATATGGCCGGCTCATTGCCGCTTCACCTTACTGATTCGTTGTGCTATGTCGGTCACTCTGGTTTGAATTTTAATGCTGATATCCTCATTTCTAAATCTATCACGCAGAGAAACTTTGAGCATAGCCCTGTCCATAGCTCGCTGAGCGACTTTGAGCTTCCTCGTACGGCCAACAGAGCCTCGCCACGTCTCAGAACAATATATTATCACTGGCAAAGCGCACTGATTGTAAAATCTTGTTTTCAAGTTTTGAGGTATACGTCACGAGAAGATGTGTCATAATCTTCCAAAGACTGTCAAGCTGAGATTTATCTACCGATTGTCCTCTCGATCGAAGTTGGGCTTATCTAGTCTGATAATTTGTCCTAGGTAACATATTCGTCGACAACATCGAGCGTAGTGCTTCTAACAAACACCGACATAGGTGTGAAATAAATGCTACACATCATGTCCTTACTGGTTATTTTAAGATCTATCCGTTGATAGACGCTATGAATTCTGTCATAAATCCACACCATAAGCCACTAAAAGCTTTTTTTTAATGTAAACATAGCAATTAATCGATTTAAAAAAATATTAATAAGTTCAACAATCATTTATCTTTCTGACAATGTGCTTTTTATATCATTTATATATATATAATATGATTGCTAGATACGATTTCATGCGACAAAACGTTGGAATCTTAATTTTTAGGCCCTAGCAGAACATACCTGTGCGCTTCGCGCTTAAAGCATGCAATAGATGTTAGCAGATGTTAGTATATTATGTATAATATTATACTTAAGATTACATAAACATAATCATGTAAGACGAGAACTACTGCCGACAAACTGAATTGCAGTTTGGCAGAAGAAAATGTTAAAAATGTTTGTTGAATAATTGGGAAAAATAAATTAAAAAAAAACCCGACGCAAAAATAACAGTCATAATAACGGAGAGCAAGTTTATAAGTGTAGTAGTGACTGCAAAAAATCTTTCAAGTAATGTATGCCGGCTGGCTTTTTTTCGTAAAGACCCATGTCCAGCAGTCTGTTTAAAAAGGATGTTAATGTGATGTAACAGATTAAATATCCGTTTATTTCTTCTTTTTCAATCCGTGGAAGTCTACTGTTGGACATGGGCCCCTCTCGTTATATATATATATATATATATATATATATATATATATATATATATATATTGGTAGGAACCAACCATGACGATTGACGATTAACGTCCCTGGACTGACGATCGCATTACAGACGTATCGCACTTTACCATCGTAAGCGCCATCTATAGGAAACCATAAGGTTTTCCTGACATTTCCGATATGTCACTTCTAAATATAAATACTCTGTGGTCGCTTCTCAGGACACCCACGGGATGAAATGGGGTAGTGGATATTCTTACACCACCGCTACATGGTAAACGTCTGGATGACTGCAACGCTCAATTCATCCAAATAATTGTCTAATTAGTGTTTAAAAAATATCTAATTGCCTTTTATTGTATTCATGACAGTGCTTTAGTACATTTTTGATATAAGAGAAATTAGAAGAGTAATTAATATGGAAAAAGTCTTACAATAAACAGTTTTAATTTTTTAATAAACTATTGTTGAATAAAGTCAAAAGTAATAATTATGAAGAAGTTGTTAAGAGCGTATTTTCAATTATTTTGTGAAAAGTATTTTGAGTTCTCCACATTCCATGTCCATTCATGTCACTACAAAATTTTCTACAAACGACTTAAATATGAATATAATTTATTGTTGATTTTTTAAAAACCCCTCAACTGATTTCAGCAAAATTTAAATAGGACCACATGGGAAGACCCTTTGTAACAAAAAAAGAATTTTAAAATCGGTTCGGGCATCTTTGAGTAATCGGTGAACATATATAAAAAAGATTTCGACGAATTGAGAAACTCCTCTTTTTTTGAAGTCGTTTGAAAAGTAAAATTACATGCATTGCAACTGAAATGAATCACGCTTCACAGCCCACTGTACCTACTGTAAGCGTGGTAGCTCTGGGGTGTCAGTGTCCGCTCCCCTTTAAAGCCTCCTAGAGCTGTTCGGTAATCTTTTATGTTACTAAAATTCTTAGAAATGAGAGGAGACTTATGTTTAAGTGTAAAAATATTCTGCGTCTTGTGATTCTCATCTGAATTTGTTTGTCTTGAATTGTTCATCATCATTCGTTGACATTAAAAGTTAATTTTTGCATGTGGTGTTACGGCGTAAACGATATAAAATTTTGTCTCATTACGTTAGTGTCGACAATGGAAATTGATAGGAAAATCTCATGGTTTCAAATAGAAGGCGGTATTACCGTATAACCAAGTCCCATACGCCAGATAGGTATCCAGACCATACCAAAAGAGACGTTTGATCAGTTAACGGCAGCAGTAGGCCGCCTCTAGTCTTCCTGCTTGTTTACTGAAATATAATATAATTTACCAATACCTATGGTGTTGGTGACAGACCCATTGGTAAATGGATGATGTTGCCCATAGATCTGTTATCAACAAAAGATCAAAATGTAGATGCGTTTTCACCAGACCGCGGACCAAGATGGTACGTATTTCATGCTGTTTTTCTATTGCAACATATTCCCATCCCGATCGTGTCGACAGATTCATGCTGTAGTCGTAATACAGCTGTAGCGTGGATTTACTTCGTAAATAAATATAAATGAGGCAGAAGATGGGCAGCAGCGTCTTTCTGATAACAGTAAAAAGCAAAAGAAAACTGCGGTTGCCGACCCACTCGCCAAGCGTGGCAACTATGGCAATACACCCCCCATGAGCATCAACGTGGTCCATCACTGCCCGTCGTATGAGGAAGCTCAAAGTCGCTCAGCGAGCTATGGAGAGGGCAACGCTCGGGGTTCTCTGCGTGATAGACTCAAAAAGGAGGATATCAGCAATAGAACCAAAGTAACCGACATAGCCCAACGGATTAGTAAGCTGGGACGGCCATATAAGTTTCTCGAGTGGCAGCCTCGTACCGGCGGGCGAAGTGTAGGGCGACCCCCATTAGACATGCAGGAAGTCAATGGATGCAGGTGGCTCGGGACGTTTTGTGGCGTTCCTTGGGGGAGGCCTATGGTCAGCAGTGGACTTGTGAATGGACACAATGATGATGAGGAAATACAAATGTAGTATAATAGGTATAACATTCTCAAAAACATTTTAAAGAAAAAAGTAAACACAATATATAAGTAAATATGAATGTCATTTATTTTACATACTCGGTCTTTCCGATATAACAACATAAAACTAGACTAACATAGGTTTTAATATCACAAATTTCAAAATTTTTAAGAGATATGTTGTGAAGTACCTGTTATGGGTAATTTATGTATAAAATTTAACCATCATCTGTTCAAACATTTATTGTTAAAACGTTTTAAATTGTAAGAGTAATTATTTGCATATGTATGTAGTTACCCTAGTTTAAATAATACCCTTGACCATAGAGTAGTTGACATTTTTACACATCTAAATAATAATTGTTATTAATTTATTTATTTTATATGAGAGGGGCAAAAGAACATGCGGCTCACCTGATGGTAAATGACTACCGCCGCCCATGAACAACCCAACACCACGGGAATTGCAGATGCGTTGCCGGTCTTTTATAAGATGGTAAGCTCTTTTGTTAAAGGTCCCTAAGTCGTATCGGTCTGGAAAAATTGCTGGTGGTAGTCGATTTTACAAGGAAGTTGTGCGAGGAAGAAAACTTCCTGTAAATCGCACAGCGGTGGACCGATAATAATCCAGATGGTATGGATGGTATCGCAAGTTTTGTCACGATGTGCGATGGTGAAATTGAGCGGTTGGAATTGGTCCGAACAATTCCTCTAAGCACTCCCCGTGGTAGATGCGATAAAATAGGCAAAGGAAAAAGAAATCACTTTCAGAGTGATAAGACCGCCTATCGTACATTTTCTAATTTAGATTTAATTGTATTCGTTTTTGTTTTGTTTTTTGGTGTACAATAAAGAGTAAATAAATAAAGAGATGCTACATTATCTTTTTGCGTATTTTATCGCATCATAATTATAACAAAAAGCTTTGCTACTACAAAAATTACAAAATTAAGCGCAATCTCTACTTATGGAAAATAATAAATAATAGTTGAAAAACTAATCTTGCATTTTATAGTCAAATCTTATAAAAGTGTCTTCTATTGGAATACCTACAATTTGATGAACATCCAAATATGTAAAATTTCTCGGCAAAGACACCGACTTATCATCAAAATATAGATTAATTATATCAATACAAATATACCTAGATCTTTTTGTGATCAATTAGTATTTTTGTAGGTTAGATTAGATTAAAGTAATGATCATTGAATTACAATCAATTATGTACTTACGAATACCTACCTACACTGGTATTATTACTGAAATATATATAATGGAAGACAAATGGAATGTAAAAACATTACACCTATAAAGGGTAAGTTTTATAATATTAGTAGGACAGGCAACTCGCAATAAAACTATTGGTTAGTGATCACTACTGCTAATGGTCATCTTAAGCCAACTCTAAACAAAGAAAGCTACAGATACGTGGCTGGTCACCCATTAACTCAATAACTCTTTAACGAATCTCTGAGGACAGAGGTGGAATGCCTCGATATCATTTAATAGAGTCTCCAGTTCTTTTCACTCAACAAAGAAACCCAGCGGCATTGTGCTGTAATTAACTCAAGTATTTCCACGCTCGTGCCGACCCATTAGGGATGGGCAAGGAAAAAAAATATATCGATATATATCGAATCAATATTTTTACACAGTATCGGTATATATCGTGTGATAAATATCGATATATCGATATATCGTCATCATTTGCATGATGTAAAGATAAGGTCCAAAATTTTATTAAAAAAAAGATACATTTTAAAATATATCGAAATTGATCCGAATTCGATACTGTGAAATAAATATACATATCTATAGATCGCGATTTAAAATATCGACGATATATATCGATATTTTTATTTTTTGCCCAAGCCTACGACCCATTCGTGGTGCAGCCGTGACACGTTACAATTTGATACCAATGACATTTTAAGTTTTTAATCGATTTATAATAAGCTTTATTACAATAAATTAATATAAGAGATAGTTAGTATTGCTTTATTTTCAGTTAGTATAACATTTATTGTTAATCAAACAAAGGACACCTTAATATTTTTGTCATTAAAATTATTGTCACAAAAGATTATGAAGATTATCTTGAGAAAATTTATTTATACGTAAAATCCCCGGTTAACAATATACAGAGCAGGTATAAAATAATTAATTATAGAAAACCAATTATGGGTTTTTATTAATAGAATTACGCTATAAAATACTTATTGGATATGTTACGTTTGCGAATCTACTTCAGTATATTATTAGATAATAACAACAATAGTAATAAGCAAAACTTAAATCATGCTTAAATTTTGAAAGCATCTTTTTATTTCAACCTTCTTATATTTCTGGAATATAAGACTAGTTGTTACGTAGTTACATAAGGGGCTAGGTAGAGTAGAGCAGGGAGCTACTAGCGAAATATATTGGGCGTGGATTTAAGATTGTGAAAGAAGAGAAAGGTATACTTACATATACCCTACACAATTATGAGGCCAATATTCCATTAGCCGACAGTTCTACGACATACTAGGCAAGTAATACAGTTGGTACATTATTTTCTACCGACTTCAAAAAGGAGGAGGTATTCAATTCGCATTTATGTTTTTTTATGTGTGTTACCTCATAACTTTTTTCTACGAGAACCGATTTCGATGATTCTTTTTTTTATTTGAAAGGTGGTGCCAGTAGTTTTTGAGTTATCCTTAATAATTTATATTGCAGCCCGTTGTACTAAATTTTTAATTGTTATAATAAGTTAATACCGCGGTGTTCAACATTTCTGATACATCTAATATGGGAAACAAAATTTGCCCACTTTAAGTAGTACTTCAGAGTATAATACACTTATAACCCAAATAGTAAACGACTGTAATAAAATGATGAATGAGTACTTTAATGAATTACAAAAATGTATATTTTTCCATACAAACTTTTAAGCCGTACACGTCTATTAATACAAATAATGGTCAACATTTAATTGTAAGTGATAACAAAGTGGTAAATAGGTATTAATGGTACGTAGGTATTTTTAATTAATTATATCTTTTATTACAATCGGCAAGATAATCTTCATATCACATAGGAATAATACCGTAAATATTTTTCTGTACTATAGATAGCTCGAATAATTCAATATCAATATTGTTAAATAAAACTATAACTCATTTATCGCCTAAATATTACAACAGTCATTTAAAAAAAAATCATTGACAATGCTCGGTGACGTCAACCACGGTGCTCTTTCTCCAGCCGAAGAAAAAGTAACCAACAGCTAATCCAAGGATAAGTGCTATGCACAGCCAAACGTTGTAAGTCATGAACACCAACATCAGGATGTAGGAGGCGGTTGATTGAACAATGTGGAGTAAGGTCTGGATTATGTGACCGCTTGAGAGCATCGAATATCTGAAAAAAAAACCACATGCGTTATTACACAAGTTATTAATTATATTCGCGTTATAAAGTCTCTCATTGGAAAATATAAAGGTTGCATTTTTTTAATTACCACCCTTGATAGGCGTTAGCAAAAACATTTAAGTTAGTATATATATTTAAATCTCTTTGGGCGTTAGTTACCAAAATTTGACAAGCCTGTGTATTTGTGCTCCTATTCCCTCTACTGTGAGAGAGAACACGGAGTAACTATACAAAACAGATCAATATTATTAAGAACAAAATTAAAATATTGACGATATTTTTTTATCAAAAATTGGTAAATAAAATATTTTTTTTTTTATAGGATGAGGGTGACAAACGAGCACACAGTCCACCTGATGGTAAGTGGTTGCTGCGGCCCATAGACATCTACATCTATCCTCTGTTACAAATCAAAATGTAGATGCGTTGTCACCCGTGAGGACTAAGATGGAATGCCTCATTTCCAGTAAAAAGGGCCTCCGGCCACCTGCACTCACCAAGCGAAACGCAGAGGTAAACCTCTACTTCACGCTGGTTTTCTGTGAGGTCGTGGTACTACCCCGGTTCGAGCCGGCCCATCCGTGCGACAGCAAAAGCTGCCGCGTGGCTCTACCACTGATGTAAAGACAAATATTTGCTAGACAAATATTATTGTTGTAAAGACAAATATTTGCTAGACAAATATTATTGTTGTATAGACAAATATTTGCATTAGTTATACGATAAGAAAAAGACTGTTGCAAATAATTCTTTATCTTTATACAGGGTTGTTTTTCAAAGAGTAACTAAATATTAAACTTAAGGTCAAATACATAAATTATGATATACCGTTATTGCAGTTTTTGAAAATGCAAGTAAATAAGGCTTCTACTTTTATTTGAAACTAAACCAAATTGAATGTGATTTATGGGCAACAAAGTTTTTGCTTACTATTTCATTACCACGCATTTTGAATTTAAAAGATAAAAAGGACATTGACAATTTTTTAATGAATTTTTCTTCATCATTTTTTTACTTATTGTAAAGCTTTATTGCAAAGGAAATAATAGTTTTTGGGCCCACTAGAAATTTTAACGTAACTTACTTTTATTACACAAAAAAAAAAGATAGAAATTTATATAATCATGAAATCTGAAAAAAAAAGCGTTGTTTTGATATTCGTGTTCTGACTGTATATGAAAAAAAATCTTTACACAATAGTTTTTGTCGAGACGATGGTTTATAACTATGCTACGATCCGACAGGTGGCTCTGTAGTCAAGTAATTAACAATTTCTATATTTATGAACCCAAACAACTCGTATTTACAATATCAGACTTGATAAGTGGCGCTGTGGTCGAGATAAAAGGAGAATGGGATTTTTGGGCCTGAAGTTAAGGTTTATACTTTAAAAAATTGGCCATATATTTATAAAGTAAAATACAAAAAAGTAGCTCTTTTTACAATCTAGAATTCGAAAAAACAATAAAATAAGAAATAGGTTAGAAAATCGATTGTAGTGTGTATTCTTTATGGCAATAAAGCGATTACCGTTAAGAATACACTAGTGAAATCCTCATTTCTGAACGTTATCTACCAAGAGAGTACTTCTTATTTTAAAACTTAACACGACAGTTCAAACTTCAAACTATTTACTTAAAAGGAAAAGAAAAAAATTCGATTCGATTTGAAACGAGCGCAATATAATCAATTCTCGATTAAATTGAGCATTTTAATATCTATTTTCGATTATTTTTCTGTGAGGAGAATATTTTAAATAATTTTAAATAATTCCGTACATATCTACAAAATAATAATAAAAAAATACAAAATATCAACATTCCAACAATCCCTAATATTCACTTCACTTAGTTGTAGTTGTTTTAACTTTCGTTAATGGTTTTATCACTTCGTTTCATTATTAACCACAGCTTTTTTGGTGATTTTATACTGATCCTGCTTTTATATCTGTTCTATAAGTAACTATAGTGAAAAATAGCCTGTTACAGTGTAATAACAGTAAAAAATCACCTGTTACAGTGTAGGTAATAGATAATCTCACTTTTACTTATTCTACAATAACTCAGCTCCTAGATTGACAAATCTTGCCAGATTTTCAGCTATGAATTGTTTATATATACGCTTTCAAATGGTCCTACTTTCATCTTGTTAACACTTGGGCCTAAGAATGTATGGAAACGTCTCCTTCTCCTTTCAAATCATTGTTAATAATTTGTAATGAAACTCCTCGCGCCACCTACCGGAAAGGTCAGAACTATCTCTGCGCTGACAAAACAAAAGCCGTGCTAACTGATGGGATAAGCATTCGTCTTAAATTTCATCATGCGAGCAAGTAGAGAATAAATATTACAATGAAATGAACATCGAGAACATATTATTTTATTTGAATTAAATTATTTTTAGTTTAAGTTAATTAATTTACATTGAAATTTTATTCAGAATATTTTATTGTTCAATGTATACTAATTCAATTTTAAATTGTAATTTATT
Source organism: Parnassius mnemosyne (assembly GCA_963668995.1). NCBI lineage: Eukaryota > Metazoa > Arthropoda > Insecta > Lepidoptera > Papilionidae > Parnassius > Parnassius mnemosyne. Next base: position 43,226,828 of record CAVLGL010000057.1, on the reverse strand, counting down.
GTAATCTAACATGACGACAACATTTATTTAATAGCGTTTGAATTTATTCCCAACTAAATAATTTTTATAATAGTTTAAATTTAGCTAGTAAGTACCTATACAAGTATTAAATTAAATTTTTGCATGTCTTTTTCCTTGAGGGAGGCCTATGTTTAACAGAGAACTTGTGAAGGTATGTAATGATGATGATGTCAAGAACGGCAGAGTGAGTTAGTTTGACTTTATTATCATCCTACATTATTTTTTGCAAAAAAAAAATATAAATAGTGTATTTTATTTTGCAAAAAAAAATTTCTGTTGGCCACCGGTGTAGAGACCCGGATATTTAATTAATAGGAAACGAGGAATTATATCTCAGTGAGAGAGAGATAGCTGTAAGTGTCTATGGACCTCGGCATCCACTTAACATCAAGTGGAATGTATTTTTTATAAAACTGAAGTGGCAAACGAACTTACAGTTTATCTGATGGTTGGCCCCCGCAGTTCATGGACGCCTGTAGCCAATTTCATACAAAGAACGCTACAGATGATGTCACCTCTGAGGACTTAGATGGAAAGCCTCACGGTCTGTAATTGTTCTGGCTCCCTATACCCTTCAAACCGGAATACAGAAATGCGAGCACTGCTATTTGGCGGCAAAATTGGTGAGAGAGTGATAACGACCCAAACGGACTTATAGACAGGTAAGGAGTGCTATCACTTAATGCTCGTTTGTCACCCTTATTCTATAAAAACAAATTAAGTTTCGAATTACTACGTGCTCATACCATTTACCGTCAGTTGGACTATGTAATCGTAAACCTACAGAAGAAAAAAACACATAAATGAGTGTCGTGGAACACTGGGTTGGAACGAAGTTCCTTTAGAAGTATATTGTTATTGATAAACATATAATATTATTGATTAACAAATACAAATAAATGAATTACTGGCTTCTATTAAAATGAAGCGTCATTTACAATAAAATAATATTTCTTTCTTCGAGATTTATAAGAAAAAGTGCGAGGGAGATGGATATTATTCCATCTCGCTTCTATATAGACGCCATTGCCATTTACACTTCGTCAGAAGGGGTCGTAACAGAACAATCTTACAATTTTTCTCGCCTAGCCCTCATCCGCCAAATTCGTACCGTCCTATTAGTAACTTCGTTCCAATATCATTTTAATGTGCACCAAATTCCAAACTTACTTCACTATAGCAGTACCACCGCAGGCGCCTTGGTTGCCGCATTCGTTCTTGGTGATATTGACTTGCGAGTCACCAGTTGCAGTTGTTGCTCTTGTGTGCAGTGCCTCTCTGTAGTACTTAAGACCTTCATACAGGACTGCGGCGAGGAATATCGCCACCGCGGAGCCGAATAGTTCCAACGCTGTGGTGGTCATCCATCCATTGAAGAGGATCTCTTGGCACACGCCCGCGTGGAACTGGAAACGAGATAAATATCTGTTTATAAAGTTGATACTGTGTGGTGGAAAATATAATGCTGCACACCTATTTTATTGTTTTAGTAGATTTTAGCATTTGTACTTAGTTGTACGAGGGTGACACTGAAAGTTTTTGGAGGTGGCCACTTGTATACGATATAATAAAAAAACGAACAATTTTTTTATGACTTTCGATGTCATTTAAGTCAACAAGAAAGTTATGATAGACTTCGATTGGCCTTTCACGATGAAGCCCCATCTGGTGCCAATGTTTACAACTGGTTTAATGAGCTTAAACTTGGTCGCACTAATCTCACCGATGACCCGCGTGACGGAGGCCTTCTACGGCGACGACTGAAGATAACATCAGTGTTGTGCGGCGTATGATAGAGACTGACAAAAGAGTGATTCGGTACCAGCTTAGGCATCAGTATGAGTCAAGTGCACAATATCCTCCATGAATATTTAGCGGGCAGGAAGCTTTATGCCCAGTGGATACCAATTTGACAGAGGCCCAAAAACTCCGTCGTGTTGATTGGTGTCGTGAAATGGTTCAAAGACTTAACGGAGGTAACCCAAATGCTGTGTTCGACATAGTTAGGGTGACGAAAGCTGGATTTATTGTTATCATCCTCAAACTAAGAGACAGTCAGCTGTCTGGGTGTTTCCTTCCGAGGAGTTGCCAACTAAAGTGAAGAGAGGTCAAGGCGTGGGAAAAATGATGGTAGCCTCGTTCTTCGGAAGGACAGGTCATTACGTAACAATTGTTTTAGAGGACCGAAAAACAGTTACTGCATAGTGGTTTAGTGGTACACTAACAATTGTTTGCCTCTTGTCTTGGAAAAAGTTCGGGAGAAACGACCTCGCAGTAGGATCCTCCTTCACCACGACAACGCCTCGTCGCACACCGCCAAGCAAACAATCGACTGCTTGGCGACGTCAGAAGTGGAATTACTGAGTCACCCGCCCTATAGCCCTGACCTAGCACCTTGCGATTTTTATTTATTTCCGAAAATAAAAGAAAAACATAAAGGACTTGCTAGTTTCTTCAGTTTTTGATTTTCTAAGAACTTTCAGTATCACCCTCGTAATCATAAAAGTGACAAAACTTACCGAAACTATACGGGAGGCATTAAGTTGGCTCTATGTACCCTTAACGTTAAGGTGTTACATTTAAGCTTTTTAAATTAAAAAAGAACCTTACTCTTCTTATAATCAAGTGGGATCGTAAGGACGATTTAGGGAAACGTCAAGAAGACCTTGAGACTTTGATCTTCTACAGATATACGGATACCAGAACAATGATCAAGACAGATCTAATATTCAATTACGTTCAACTTTAATACTCATCTCGCTGGCGGCAAGCCGAGTAAAAGGTTCGTAGCCGAACCTCTAGCACGGGGTTAGACACTGGGTTTCGGGTTTTTATCCTTGTGAAATTTATGTATTTTCTACTGTGTCGTGGGGGTACCAGGTTTTTAAGAGAGAATAAAAATGTAAAACACTCTTATTTGGATTTCCTTTAGGGATAAATGATTTCTGTCTCATATTAAGTCATGAGACAAATTCTAGAAATCAGTCACCGTGTCAGTAGGCAACACAGTAATAAGTCTGTTTGTGATTCGGGACGCGACACGACCGGTTTCCGCGTCATCACACACTATTGTTTTGCCACCATGCGCATGTCAACAGTTAAGTAAATTGTCATGCGGTACGGGGAAAGCGTGCAAAATGCACCACATTATTACTACGAATTTTATCGGTAAGAACTGCGGTACCTGCTATTTTCATTGTCATACACGTATCGAGTTTTTTTTAATCGAAGATCAGTTGTTCAGTTTTACACGTTTTACCTAAATTGCAATTATAAAGTAAATTATTATTTTTAGTAAATTACTATGTATTTTAAAACCTGCCAAGATATTACAACAAGACGTTTAAGAAGTAAATATGCAGACCTAATATATCAACCTCCCTGTCATAAAGATATGTATAAGAGAAATGCAAAGAGAATATAACCACTACGTTTAGAGAAATGTATATAACATGAGCATATTATTATATGACACATTACCTAAGAATTTAAAAGAAAAAGAAGGAGCCTCTTTCAAAAATAATTTAACGAAATAGCTTACAGCAAAATTGTTTCTATAGCCTAAAATAATATTTAGAATCGAAAAATTAGTTTAAAGATTTATGTGCTCCACTTAACGATAGTTTTTTGTTTTATGTACCTAAATATTTGCACGTCTGCGAGCAGACTAAACACATGTACATTATAGATATTTAACTGAAGACCCTGTCAACTGTGTTTTATGCAAATAAAGAATTTGTATTTGTAAAATCTTCCTTTCATTTCTTTAAAGTAGGAAAGAGACTGCCGCCGACTCCACTTGCACCGAAAAAATTTTATTTCTCTGATTTGCAGGTTTCCTTACGATGTTTTACTTCATCACCGAGCATGTATTAATCATAAAGTTCGGAAATAATGTAATTCATCCATCCTTTGAAAGTTAAAGTTGCAGCCTATATACGTCCCACTGCTGGGCACAGGCCTCCTCTCATTTTGGAGAGGGTTTTAAGGCAAGGAAATGTCCGCCGCGCTGTCCCAATGCGTGTTGGCCAACTTCACATGTCTTCGAAATACTTTTTTTTTCTTATTTCTCAGACATGCAGGTTTCCTCACGATGTTTTCTTTCGTCGCCAAACACGTGGTACATCAGCACTTAAAATTGCAATTAACAATTTCATTGGTGCCGGCGGGGATCGAACCCGGGTTGCTCGTTTACTGTGGAACTTACAGCGAGCGCTAACCATCTGAGCTACCACATCTCACTCCATCCTTTAATTCATCATTATAGATATCCTCATGGCGAGGATATTTGTTATAGTTAGTTTACAGTCTGAGCAAGGGGCTTGGCAACTAAAATTTTTCATTATTTTGGGTTGTAATCAAGAACATACTGCTGTCCATCTTCTGTAGCATTTCTCTCTGTCGCCTCTTACGTCACCCGAGGTAATACACACACTACCACATATCATCATATGTGGTAGTGTGTGTATTATCTTACGCTGCAACAACACGTCGTAAACGCAATTAAATAATGTATATACTTATGTACAAGCTAGAAGCATGACGACTATGAAATCGTTCCTATAACGGAAGAGTCACATATCCAAAAGTAGCGTACGGCAGAAAAGAGTTTTTTTTTCATAATGAAAATCATTTTTTGACTTTTGCCACTAGTTCGGAAGAACTAGAAGAAACAAGAAACAAGTCTTGGGAAGAACAAGCAAGAAACCCAGCGGGACTTTTTTGGAGAAATTTCGGTGATAGATTCCCTTATGACGCCACCATACGACATACCTATATATATATATATATATACATATATATATGTATGTATACCTATACATACCTATATAGGTATGTATAGGTATACATACATACATATATATGTATATACATAATGTACATATTTATAGTCTGTTTACAGGTTAATGGAGTTGATAGCGCGACAAGTCTGTCAAGTGAGACATACTTTTGTGTTCGGGTGATTGTGACAAACGATCACACAGCCCGCCTTACGGCAAGTGAACGCTGTGGCCCATAGACATCTACATCTACATCCTTGATGAAGAATCAAAATTTGTTGTTGTCACCCCTGAGCACTAAGATGGAATGTCTCGTATCCAGTAAAAATAGTATTTATATCTTTAACAGAATCTATATATTATCGTTGCTTAAAAAGTGCAGATGCGTTGTCACCATTATCTAAGGACTGATATGGAATGCCTCGTCATCATTAAAAAGGGTGGTTGTCATTACTAACCATACGAAACATAGTGGTGGCTATTAGGCGGCTATTTTACGCTGGTATCTAAGAGTATGGTTCATCACTGGTTCAGCCGACCTATTCGTACTGGAGCCATAATAGGGCTTCTGGTTCTATCATACAATAACACTCTTCTATTATTATAACGTAATCTTTTAAAAAGTTATGAATTTATACTATTTTTCTAATATTTAATTTTATATACAGAGATCTACAAATGGTTGTACACTGTACACATATTTTAGGCGGCGTCATTTATATTTCGGCAATTCGTCATAGTAAAAACTAAATAGTAAAAATAATTTTCCCCAGAAAATCATTTTTTTAACCAGTTACAAAAGCATACGTACTACATTATTAATCGAGTACTGACCACAGCTACCACATTTGTAATGGTTCCCACGACCTGAGATAACGATGTAGGCAAACAATAGGAAATATAAATTTAGATAAGGTCCCATTACACTGTGTAAATAAAACAGTAATATCTATCAATAATTGTTTTTTTTTAAATAAAATAAACGTCACAAATGCAGTTATGCTGTCAATTGTTACCACTAAAGACTTGGATGGAATGTCACATCATCATCATTACCACCATTCGCAAGTCCACTGCCAGTGATGGTGGAATGCCTCATTACAAGTAAAACTGGAAGACACTGTTTCTTTACACTCAGCACACGAAACAGCGGCATTATTCTCTTGTTTCCGGTGGTACTGCAGCTTTGTATAGTAACGAATAAATAAATATAATGATAAAAATAATGTTGGTTTATCAATAAAATTTACAGTGTACTGTTTGTATTAAAAAATGACAACAAAGTGGTGGAGACTAGCCGAGCGTCTGTTGATCCGATGGAATGGAGAGGGAGGAATCCTTATTCATGCATTCTCATACAATTTCCGCGCACATTCTCCGAAATATATCCTGAATAGAGCTATTGTCACCTTACTTCTAAAAAAAATATAACTTACTGTCATGGCGTGTGATGAGGTACAGCTATCGCCACCACCCATGTCGTGGTCACCATGGTCATGACGGTGCTGTAGACCAATGTTTGTTGTTTCTAAAACTGCAGGGTTCATTGTTGCTTCTGTAACAAAAGAAAATATTTTTTCTAAGTTACTTCCGTTTATCATCTTCGGCTACATAACCCCTTATCAACTGGTGAGATAGTAGTCAATAACTATTGGCTTATAAGAGATAAAAAAAGTATCTTGTAGAGCTCCTTTGACATATTTCTCTTATCCAATTGGCTCTCAACTACTAGTTATATTTGTCTTTGAGAAATTTATTTATAAAACGCCTCCACGATACAGGAGGAATTTGTAGAATGGAGATAACGTTTAAATAAAGCAAATATAATATTTATAGCATTTTATTTTGATACTGACCTAAGCGATAGGGCTTTTTTTTTGGTAGGTATTACACTCACTCACCTATTTCTGCCGCTTAGTGCACCCACTGTTCTATGAGGTCTGAAGGATTAAAAACAAATCTGTGGACTTCTATATTTAAAGTTTTTTTTTTATTTTAAATTTATAGGATAGGGTGACAAACAAGCACACAGTGCACCTGATGGTAAGTGGTTGCTGTGGCCCATAGACATCTGCATCTATCCTCGATTACGAATCAAAATGCAGATGCGTTGTTACTCCTGAGGACTAAGATGCAATGCCTCTTTTCCACTAAAAAGTGTCTCCGATTCTCTTCAGTCACCATACGAAACACAGTAGTGTTAAGCTGCTATTTTACGCTAGTATTCTGTGAGAGCGTGGTCCTTCCCCGGTCGAGCCGACCCAATCGTGCTACAACTATACTACTAATATAGCTGCAGCATGGCTCTACCACGTACAGTTTATTGCAGGTGTCCACGATTACAGAACCTATTTACTATCAAGTACATTATATGCTTGTTTGTGGCCTGTAAATATAGTATTATAAAATATGTCAATTGTGAAAAAGGAGAACTCTGGTACTTGCAAATTTGCAAATACCAGAATAGTAGTTTGCCTTGATCCCTATCAAGGCAAACTACTATTATATGCAATAGTGTCCTGTTATCTACAAAATGTTAAATATACGAACGAGAGATCTTAATTTTCTTAATTAACTGTATAAGAAAGTCTATAATGTACATTTTAGTACACAAATCGTTAACTAGACGTGGTTATGCAAAAAGGATCCAACCCTACAAAGAAAGCTTTTTTTTTTATTCATAGAAAGAGTGTTACATAATTTACATTTCAAACTTTGCCAAACTGTATGCCAGTTTGTCGGCTAATTTGAGGTTATGAAAGTTGAAGAATGGATCTGTATGGTTTGTGTATGTGTTTGTAATTTTAGTTATTATTTGTATTACTTTCGCTAAAATTGTTGCATCACAATAGTATAGACCACAAACATTATTTTACAACTGAACATTTTTGACACAAATTACATTGGACCCTTTTTGCGTAACTATGTCCAACTGTAAATACACACAGTAGAACAAATACCGGTATTTACTTGTACAATAGAAAAGTAAAGTTTAGTTAGTTTTAAGTCGAACATACGAAATCACATTATCCATAGCACAACTATCTACATTTACGATTTTAGAACCAGAGCTAGTAGGAATAAAGATTAAAATGTTGAATGTAGGTGAGCTAACTTTATTGTGCAATACCGGCTTTCACTGTGCAGGCGCAGGGTGACCTCGCGTCTTATGCAACAATTCATCTGCAGTGCAATTACACCACAGTGGTGCTTCCGGATCGCCAGTTCAGTCACAGATGACTTTAATCGGGTTTTCGGTTTTTATCAGCAATAAAGTAAGACATTGCAAATAGGTTTCGTTCACAGCAAAGTTATTATTATGAAAGTATGGACAGATACTCAGTCTCACGTAGTCTATCTGATGGTAAGTGGGTACTGTCTACTGTGGCATATGAATTCCTAGATATATCTGCGATTAAAAAAAATAAAAATGCAGATGCGTTATCACCTGCGTTATCACTCATATGAAATACCTAGTTAACAGCAAAAAGAGAATCCAGTTTTAAATGGACTTCAAAAAAGGAGGTCTCAATTCGACTGTATTTTTTATGTGTTTTACCTCAGCACTGTTTTCTCGGTGAACCGATTTCAATGATTCTTTTTTATTTGAAAACGGGCGTTTTTCCCATATAAATTAGATCAAGATGTGACCAGTAGTTTTTGAGTTATCCTTAATAATGCGTATTATAGACTTCGTCTACATTGGTGATGTTGTCATTTTCTTTATATTAAAGTCGTTTTTACAAACATTTTAATTTCACTACATGTCGTCTCTGACCTTACTAAACACTGTAACATTATGCTGCTATTTCACGATAATATTTGGAGCCAGCGTGTTCCTTTTTCAAAGGAGCCTTTTTCGTTTGGAGCTTGACGAGAATTGGAGATCCTTTTACTGGTAACACAGCATTGCATTTTAGTCGTCAAGGGTGACAATACATTTTGATTCTTAATTGAGGATAGGTGTAGATATTAATGGACCACATCCATACCCTTATTGCTTGTCACCTGCCACCTTACTTCTATAAAAAGCCGGTCCATTAACAACTCAAAATGAAAGCTGTAGCATCAAACGTGGCAACTATAGCAAATATCTCTATGTTCAGTAGTTGATAGGCTGTAATAAATCTATACAAATAAATAAAATTGAAGTGTCTATTTGTAATGTCAAAATAACAGCTTTTTACTAAATGCATATGAAAGTATATACGGTACTTATAACAAAAACACAATTTTTAACAATTTTGTCTGTCTGTCTGTCTCTGTCTATCTGTCAGTTTGTTCCGGCTAATCTCCGAAACGTCTGGATCGATTTCGACCCGACTTCCACTGGCAGATAGCTGATGTTATAAGAAGCAACTTAGGCTACTTTTATTTTAGAAAAAGAATTAGGGTTCCGTGCAAAAAATTAAAACCCATAAAATCCAATCGCAATAAATTACGCGCGGGCGAAGTCGCAAGGAACAGTTAGTTAATAAATATATCAGAGAATGAATTAGTGCTAGCTAGTGATACACGTTTCTCGACTTCATAGAGTCAGTAAAGTCCCAGAATATATATAATGTCTCTGCTGCCAAGTTCTAATATTGTATTTATAAAAAAAAAGTTATAAAAAGGGTTATTATAATATAAATGAATACATGATTGATAATAACCCCTGGGAATGAGATGGTCACTTCCACTCTGTTTCTTAAAAAAGTTTTGTAAACGGTTTGTACAATTATACTATAGGTAATTTACTTTGAAAAATCTCCCGCTGGGTTTTTTTGCTGGTTCTTCCCGAGGCAGAGGGTTTTTCCTAACCAGTGGTAAAACTAACAATCGACTTTCAATAAGAACTACTTTAAACGTGGTAAAGTCATGCTGCAGCTATATTAATAGTATAGTTGTAGCACGAATGGGTCGGCTCGACCGGGGAAGGACCACGCTCTCACAGAGTACCAGCGTAAAATAGCAGCGTAATGCTGCTGTGTTTCGTATGGTGAGTGTAGAGAACCGGAGACCTTTTTTACTGGAAAAGAGGCATTCTATCTTAGTCTTCACGGCTGGCAACGCACCTGCATTTAAATTCGCAAACGAAGATAGATATAGATGTCTATGGGCCACAGCAACCACTTACCATCAGGTAGAGATAGAGTGTGTGTTTGTTTGTCACCCTTATACTATTTTAAAAAAAAGAATTACATGCATGTAATCTATATTGAATTAAAAAATATTCTATTATATTATATTCCAATGGATGAATGAACTTAGTATGAATTAGTGGACTTCAATTGTTGATTTTGCTTTTGTTTCAGAAGTATCATGGACTACATGATAGGATAAATAGTAATAACATCAATCTCTCAGAAGACGGTCAAGCATAATATTATGGTATTTGCTTGCTTGCTTGCTTGCATTGCTTTATGACGCAAGTCTCCATTTGTTAATTATACGTTAAACTTCATTCGGGTTTATGTTTTTTTTTTGGTTGTTTTATCACGTCTTTGTTTCCTAAAAACTTTAAACTGAAAAATTAAAATCATAAATTAAAAATATTTTTTATTTCTCAAATATGAATGATTTCACGGCGATATTCAATTTAGTTAAAAATATAATAAAAATAGCGTTCCACCGAAGTGGAATCAGTTGGTCCAATTTAAACGTAACGCGAAGCACTTTCCATTTTCTTATCAGCAATATACCATACCACAACGATAGGGAAACCAATTGTACTTAGGTTTACGCAATCATTTGGTTTCGTAGTTATATCTTGTACCTACGTTGTAAATTTAATGTTGTCCGTGACGACTAAAATGAGCCGAAGTTGCAATTTTCAACTAACGTCAAGCAACTAGCCGTAGCCGACTTTTGCTTAGTCGTTGACCCCGTGTCCTTAACACTTATTTATTTATTTATTATGGCAACCCTCCCTCAAAAATGTAATCTCGAGTGGCAACCTCGTAGTGGTAAGCACAGTGTCCAGCGACTCCCCAAATAAATGAAATGAACACATTTAACAACATAACAGTTATAAAATGTATAAAGTTTGTTTTTGTTTTTTTTTTTCATGGCGGCACTGAGTTCCATTATAAACAAGTGTTTGGCCTATAAATTATTCTTCCGGGTCTAGATGTTTGTCTATATGCAATTTATATTTGTAAAATGCTTCAACAAAATAGGACAAAACACTAGTAAGGGGATACCGTTTAATAAAGAGAAAGAAAAAGCTGCGAGGTTTCTTTTCTGCCCTGGGACCTGTCTGGGTTAGTATCACTGTATCCACTACTAGCACAGTACTCACACACTGCATCTGAATAGAACAGAAAAGAATAGAATATTTTTTATTCAATATACATTACATGTGTAATTCTTATTTAAAAGTCATTTTTTACTTTACCACTGGTTCGAAAAAAACACTCTTTCCTGGGAAGAACCAGCAAGAAACCCAGCGGGACTTTCTTTAATAAATTTTACAATATAAATGATTACAAACTATTTACAAAATTTATTTTAGAAACTGCTTGGAAGCGACCACCTCATTCCCAGGGGTTATTATCAACCATGTATTCATTTATACTATAATAACCCTTTTTTCTGCTTATGTGCCTCGCCAATTGCTAGAAGAATTTATAATATTGACCACACTTGACAAGCGGATTGGTTGTCGATCACATTACCAGAAGCCACGTGCCTTTTACGACGCTCCCGGTCGCCGGTCGAAGTGTTTTCGACATCCATCGGATGCCATAAAGATCTTCATGGTATTTCCCACAGTCGCCTCGCTTATAACGGGGCAAAATGGGGTGAAGGATTTTCTTAAGACTTTCTCTTATTGCCCTTTCAAAATTCTATAGTGATTGACTGCTTTATATATTTATTTAAATAATCCAAATATTTACGTCTTAGTATATGTTGTTAAAAGTGAATGGCGATAATATAAATATATGTGAAAACATGATACTCGAAACAGTTGGTATTTGGAGTTTGGTACAAGTAACAAATAAACTTCCAACTTATCTAATATTGTCAATAAATGTCTGACCACCCTCCTTACATGTTTATCAGTATTAAAACGGCTTACTTATATTAGCGATCCATAATATATTAGTAGGTATGCATTATCGGACTGATGCCAGTGTTGAGCTTATGAAATATATTTTAATGCCTGGGAGAATTTACAATATGCTTTCGGTATTTTTAGTGATCTTTACAAGGCTTTCGATTGTGTTCATCATGAGACATTAACCAGGAAATTACAACATTACGGTGTCAAAAATATTGCGCTTAGACTTATTATTAGTAATAGTATTATTAGTAATAGAACTCAAAAAGTTGTTATCAATGGTAATGATCCTCCGGATCGGTAGTATCAATGGGGGTTCCTCAGGGCTCAATTCCTGGCCCATTCCTGTTCTTATTCTATATTAATCTTACGTAGTATTATTTGCTGACCTCTTTAATTTTCAAACTTAAACGGCAGTCAATTTATTAAGATGATGTAAATAATGCTCTATCGATATTAGTAAATTGGTTTAACGCCAACAATTTGCTCTTAAACGGCAGTAAGACAAAATGTATTAAATTTACAATACAGAATGTTAAACATTCGAATATCAATGTGCTCTTATATGCGGAAGATTTGAGTCTTGTGTCTTGAATGGGGCCCCCATATATCTAAATTAGCAAGCAGACTTAGGTATGCAGCATATGCTGTAAGAAAGATTAGAAGTCTCACAGATGTTGAGACAACTAGATTAGTTTATTTTAGTTACTTTAATAACGTAATGTCTTATGGAATTTTGCTATGGGATAATGCGACTGATATTGAAGCTATATTTGTTTTGCAAAAGAGAGCCGTACGAGCGATTTATAACTTAAATTGTAAAGAGTCTCTCGGAGAAAAAATTAAAGAAATAAACATATATTAACTTTGGCATCGCAATATTTTTATGAAAATATTATGTATGTAGGTATATAAAACATAAATAGCTTTGATAAGAATAAGGATGTTTACACTTTAAACACTAGGAACAAACATAAGCTTGTAATACTAGTTATTAGACTCCATAGAATTATTAATTCATTTATGGGGCAATGTATACGCTTTTACAACAAAATCTTAGAACTTGTTTAAGTTTGGCAATAAACAAGTTTAAAAGTTTTATTAAAGAAAAATTGTACAAAAAGGGTTATTTAGTATCAAGAAATACATGAATAAAAATAACCCCTGGGAATGAGGTGATCGCCACCATACTGGATCTATTAAAATTCATATAAAAATTGTACAAACAAAATTATTGTAAAGTGAGATATGTTTAAAAAAAGTCTTTCGCTGGGTTTCTTGTTGGTTCTTCCCATGTATTTTCCGAACCAGTGGTAAATAAAACAATGACTTTTAATAAGTATTATGTAATAATCTATATTGAATAAAAATCATTCTATTCTATGCATAATAATATCGCAAGGATTGCAATTGCATTATTAAAAAAAAATGTCAGTTTTCGCGCTTTATAATTGTCCCTCATTATTTCAATGCTTTTGATTATGTAACTTTGGTAAAAACTTTGGTGTAAAAATTTTCGGTTTTCGAATATGAATTCTTTGGTGGCACCGATGCAAGGTACTGAATGTAATCGCTAATTGCATTTTTGGAGTAATGCTTCTGTTCTTGAAATCTTCATCTCAACACATATCTATTATTTTTATATACCTTCAAATTGCCATTGACTTTTAATAACTATATAAATTAAGATGTTTTCGAATTGTATTTCGAATTATTGAATTGCTGATTTTTTGACTATAATAATTATTTGTTAATTTTGAACCTCTATTTGAACGGTGATTAGGACACACACCCTATCCTCACCATCCTACACCAATAGCTGCAGGTGAGATTATAATATTTTGTCTATTTATAAAGAGGGGAAGAAATACTTTTTTTTTTAAATATATTGTTAAAAACACCAAAATGTTTCTCGCTTAGCGTTTATACCTTAAACTGCACTCAAAGCCATTGCACGACCTTCATTGAACAAAACCTGTGATTATTCACACTTGCCGCGTTGCCTAATGTCGTTCCAGCGATTTATTTATATTTTTTTTCCTCGTTGCGGTGTTTAGGCATTTTAAATGTAATAATTCTTATCTTTTTATCATTTCGATTTCACTCTTTCTATATCTATTGAAGGTCGTTTACGAATTTTAAACTTAAAAGTAAGCATTAGAACCAAAATGTCGGTAGTAACAAATTCCTCCCACGTACGCCTTTAATGTATGTAGAATTTGGGATTCAGAAGAGCTGGTCAGAACCTGCATATTCCAGAATAGATGTTCTTGCCAAAATACATAAGGTTTAAGAGTTTGTATGCTTTAGGCCTGGTTCTTGACGTCACGCGTCTTGTGATTTTTCATGATAAAGGGTTATCAGGGTCGACCGGGCGAGGCTACTAGAGATTCCACAAAATGGTTCCGGTCCAAATTGTGTTGTTTTCAATCCGTCCTATTTGAGCTTCGATCGAGCTAATATCTACCTGTTCACTGCAACTAGAGATTGTTGTTATAACCTGGGGCGTTAAGACGGTTTAAGCAATCTTTTATTTCAATTATTTTATTATTTATTTCGCGCTTTGATTTGTAGAAAGGCGTAAATTTCTGTCTGAACAATAAATTCGAATTTTCCCAAACTTCTATTGAATTTGAATTTATTTCGTTCCTCATAAATTCCATACCCTACGTCAAGGTCCATTTCTGACCCATTGGTATACTTTATTAGCCTACCGACGTCTAAGATGACTTGTACATATAGCCGGTCTCTCCAGAGTAGAGTTGCACCGTATACAATTTAATTAAAAAGTGTACTGGATGCATGATATCGCGACCGTCTCTTTTCTTTTGTAGCTACACGAACAAAGATATTTAATTGAACTAGACTTTACAAAATGTCAAATTAATTTAAGTAAACAAAATTTTAAATAAGCGCGCAATTTTGTATATCAAAGTAGATTCGACATACATATATTTCTATGCCGCTAATTAGCTCGGAACGCAGGTAGGCATGCGGCATGCAACCGAAGTGGATCACCTTGGACCTTCTGCACGCCTGCTACCTCATTGAGTTTAACGCGTAATTTAATTATTCTTTTGTATGATGATACAATGGTATTTTTTTGGTAAACATCGATACATATTTGTGTTTAACGACAGAACAAGTCCCTCGGATTATGCGTGTATGTACATTTGTAACACTTTTGTGAGGTAAAAAGATCTACTTTTCAACTTTTTCCTGGGACAACTTGATTAGGCTTTCGGTGATGACTCCATAATTGTACCATATCTGTAGAGGCTATCGGTCCGTGGGGTCCACGTGCGGTGAAGTTCATAAAGGATACTGTATTCGCGATTTCTCGTCGCTGCTGGTGATAAGAGGGATGGTTCTTTTCTCGCTCAAAGGCTAAGTATAGTCATTCGGCGAGGAAACGCAACCAGTGTTCTTGGCACTATACCGCGGGGAGCAGGACTATATGATAATTAAAGTTTTCAGTTTTAGTTTATTTTTGGACTGTATGATAATTAAAGTTTTTTTAGTTTTTTTTTATGGTACCTTATAAATATAATATACAGGGTTATTTTTCAAAGAGTAGCCAAATTTTAAACTTAATTTCAAATATATAAATAATGATATACGAGTAAATAAGGCTTCTACTTTTATTTAAAATTATTCCAAATTGAATGTGATTTATGGGCAACAACGTTTTTGCCTACCGATCGACCCTTACGAATGTGTGCATGCGCAGTAAGATCAGTTAAAATAATGCATTACCAAGCATTTTGAATTTAAAAGGTAAAAAGGACACAATATTTGAGATATTTTAAATTAATTTTTCTTTATCATTTGCCTTTATTACTTATTCTGAACCTTCTCTGCCAATTTGGTTAGTTATTGCAAAATAACCCTGTATATTGAATATTATGCAAATAGTAAATGTGTGTAGTTTTATTAAAACTATAGGTCACAAATTATGGAATAGTTACAAAATAATATAGGTTATTTAATAAAGTTGAGTGTATTTATCAAAATATAATATTAATATGGCTGCAACATGGTGCTACCACGTAAGAAACCCGCAAAAAGAATAACCTAGACTATATTGATGTTTATTACTTCAAAAGTACATGAATTATAATAGTATATGTATCTATCCTGTAGCCTTCACGGTATTGTACGAGTGGTTTTCCTCTTTACATATAGATAATGTAATATTGTTATGAATTTAATAATTTTATATTAGACTAGCTTTTATCCGTGTCTTCGTTCGCGTGCCGCGTAAAGTCTAACCAAAACAAACCAGAAACAAAAGAGACCATTTAGATCTGTAATAATCGTCTTTGGGAAACTGTCAATTATAGTTTAAATAGTTTTTTTGTGATCTAGAAAATTATGTGTGATTTCTCAACTTTGTTCTTTATTAAATAGCTTTGTTGTAATATTGTGCTGAAGTAAAAAAAAATATTAAAAACTCACTTTTACATTAAAACTTTTATAGATTGAAGATCTAATAGAAGTAGAGCCATGCTGCAGCTATATTATGGTTGTAGCACGAATGGGTCGGCTCGAACGGGGAAGGACCACGCTCTCACAGAAAACCAGCGTAAAATAGCAGCTTAACGCTGCTGTGTTTCGTATGGTGAGTGTAGAGAACCGGAGACCATTTTTACTGGAAAAGAGGCATTCCATCTTAGTCCTCACTGGTGACAACGCATCTGCATTTGGATTCGCAAACGAGGATAGATGTAGATGTCTATGGGGCACAGCAACCACTTACCATCAGGTGGACTGTGTGCTCGTTTGTCAACCATTTCTATAAAAAAGTAGCTTTTTATGTAAACTTGCAAAGTAAAAAAGTTTTGCCCTAAAAGTTTTTTTTATATCAAATAATTTATGAGAAATTGTTATAATCAGCCTAGAACACCTCTGGCATTGTTTTGTATCTGTTTAAAAAATTACAATCGGTTTGATTATTTCGACGATTAGTTTTTGAATTAAAATTCTTAAAATATTTTTTCATCTATTAATAGCATGTAATAACCCCTGAGCTATACTAGAATTCAGTTTTTTATTTTAATATTACAGACATACATTTAATGTATAAATGATATTATATATATATATATATATATATATAACATCGATATCTTATCTCCATATCTTCTCTAGATACAATATCTAAAGAAGATATCGAGTATATTAAATTGTTTACGTGTAGTCAAACCGGAAAGGAGAGCAGCGTGAATGTTGTTACACATTTGGTACGGTCTACAACGGGGGAGTCCCTTTTTATATTCATATATTAGTTGGCCAATACATGTTTTTCTGCCCTTTCCGACGACCTATAAAAATCTGATTCGATCCTATAAAAATTCTTACCTCACCACATTATTCCTCGATAAAGAATCAAAATGTAGACGACTTGTCACCCCTGAGGACCAAGATGGCATTCTTTGTTTTTCAGTAAAAAGGCTCTACGGTTCCTATCACTCACCGAAGAAAACACGGCAGCATCGTGCTGCTATTTCACGCTGGTAATGTGACGTGTACCGTGTAGTGGCGAAATAAGTATATCCACTACCTCATATCGCTCTGTTGGGTGTCGTCAGAGGCGACAGAGCGAAATATAAATAATATATATAAGATGGTTACCAATCCTGCCGAGCGCTTTTTTGTAGGATAAGGATGACAAGGGAGCACACAGTCCGCCTAATGGCAAGTGGTTCATTTGGCCCATAGACATCTACATCTATCCTCGTTTGTGAATCAGAATGGAGATGCGTTGTCAACCGCGAGGACTAAGATGGATTGCGTCTTTTCCAGTAAAAACCACACCCACCGTACGAAACATAGCATTAATCTGATATTTTACGCTGGTATTCTGTGAGAGTTTGTCCTTCCCCAGTGGACCCATTCGTGCTACAACTATACAATAAATATAGCTGCAGCATGGTTCTACCACATAAGAGTACCACGTAAGCGTGGCAACTATGGCAAAATCCTCCCTATGAGGCAAGCTATGGGGAGAGGAGGGGAGTGTTATGCGAGTGTAATTATTCCACGGTCGAACCGACTTATTAATATACTGCAACTTGGCTTTGATCTCACTAAACCCACGGGCTGAAATGGCGCGATAGATTATTTTTTTACACTGACATCACCCAGAAAGTTTTAAGCAATAATAATACATAATTCATTAGTATTCTAAAATGAAAAGAAATGTTAAAAAATACTGCGTAAAAGTGAAAATATTCCGATGGCGAGTTTACAAAATACGCGTGGTCAAATGAAATCAAGTGAACAGCGTGACTTTTATAATATTTATGTTTTAAAACTATTTGACATTCTTTAATCGATAATCAGAGTAAGGAATCTTAGATTTTTTATAAACATATCGCTGGTGGAAGCAATTTCTTTTATAATTCGAAAATCACAAAATTATCCTGTCCCCTATTGGAATTATCAGCGGCCAAAAATATGTTTAGTTAGGCATTTTAGCCGACTTGAAAAAAAGACGAGGATTTCAGTTCGAGTACCTTCTTTTTTTATAGAATAAGGGTGACAAACGAGCACACAGTCCACCTGATGGTATGTGGATACTGTGGCCCATGTACATCTACATGTATCCCCGATCAAGAATCAAAATGCGTTGTCACCCTTGAGGACTAAGATGTTATGCCTCGTTTCCAGTATAAAGGGTCTCCGGTTCTCTACACTCACCATACGAAACACAGCAGCATTAAGCTGCTATTTTACGTTGGTATTCTGTGAGAGCGTGGTCCTACCCCAGTCGAGCCGACCTATTCATACTACAACCATGACATAGCTGCAGCGTGGCTCTACCACTTTTATTAACTTTGTATGTATGTTACTAGATATCTTCGTCAACTGTGGCCACCCCATATTAGGTATCCCATATTAATTTGGAGAAGCAATTTCCTACAATTGTCCTACACCTCATACTTTGTATTCGTCTCATTGTCTCGAAGTTTAGTTTTCTGAAGGTTTCACTTAAGAACTGCACACATGTTTTTTTTTTCTTCGAAGCTGGTAATCAGAGAGGTCTCTCTATTTTCTTAAAATTACATATAGTGAATGCAGATAGGATGTGCAAGATAACCTAGCGTCTTGAAACGTGGACTCGTGTTTGTCGCGCGAAACGGCAAAATTGCTT
This sequence comes from Parnassius mnemosyne, assembly GCA_963668995.1. Lineage (NCBI taxonomy): Eukaryota > Metazoa > Arthropoda > Insecta > Lepidoptera > Papilionidae > Parnassius > Parnassius mnemosyne. Next base: position 43,207,825 of record CAVLGL010000057.1, on the reverse strand, counting down.
ATATCCGGACATAGGGACGTAATGATAGAGAAGAATTGTTTCTAGAAAGAACATTAAGCAATATTATTGGATTATAGCTATACTACCACCTCGGCTTCGCCTGGGTTAGATTTATTAATGTGACGATATTTAAATTTAATAATTAAGATCCTGTTGTCCATCTCCTGTTTCAATCTGAATTTTTAATCACATGATTCTTTTTAAATTAATACAATAAATGAATAAAAGGACGCTTATGAAAACCATAAAACGTCATGTCAAATTATGTCAACATGTCAACCATTGAGTTATATGTACTACGTACTAGAGAAACCATTCCGAACATTGACTATGTTCAACTGAACTGTACTGCAATTAGGGTTACCATATCTCAGGATTTGTCCTGAGATTTCAGGATTTTTAGACTCTTCTCAGGATTGCGGCTGGATTTTGCAAATCTCATGAAATCTCAGGATTTTTAGAACTTTCAATATAATACAGCTTACATTTTAAAGATCTCTTTAATAAAAAGTTAAACAAACTAAAAATAATTTTCCTTTGGTCATAATTCCACAATTAAAATCAAAACTTATTTATCCAAGTTGGACGATATGAATGACAAGCTCGTACCTTTTTAAGTAAGGTTTTCCTCTCAAACTGTAAAAAAATCTCAGGATTTTTAAATGGAAATCAGGCCTCTTCTCCGGACTTTTAGTTTTCTCATCTGGTAACCCTAACTGCAATCCATACAAACTAAATATTGCGTAAATTGAAGATTTGTGAATTCCATAAAATAATTATTATTACATTTTATTTAGAAATATGTTTGTTTAGATTAAATTAAGATATTTTATATTAAATTCTTATATTTATTTTATATTAATATCTTATTTTATATTAAAGTCTTCGCGCATGCGCGACTACTATTCCCGCGCATGCGCGAAGACATAGAGTAGGACACAATTTTTGTTTGGAATGGCTTCTCTAGTACGTAGTACATATAACTCAATGATGTCAATATATATATTTTTAATCAATCTCTCTTAGCAAATGAAATTTGACATTGACTCACTTAAAACATGGCAGGTGGAAATTGAAAGTTGTTTTAAAAAAAAACAAGTTCAAAAATTTGTTTTAAATTTAATTCAAGAACAGAAAAAATAAAGTCGTTAATTTGCTTAGGGAATAATCTGGACGTAACAAATACGTGAAATTATTTAGGGAATAGTCCGAACATTGAATAATATTTATTTCCGCTGTTTGATTATAAATATATATAATCAAACAGCGGAAATAAACTTTATACCAATAGATTGAAAATTAACTTTAACTTTTATATGCTATATTTTCTCTCAGAACGCCTTTAACCTTTATACGAGTAAATATTCAAATTTCTTAAAAAATTATAAACATGACTTAATTTTACTTAAAATTTTACTTAATCGTGTACTCTATATTCTTTGTTTTTAAATTTCTCTGCATAATCTTTATATACATATAAATAAAAGTGTCTGTCTGTAACATCTGTGAATACCATCGAAAAATAGCAGCTTTACGCTTTTCGTATTGTGTGTGTAGAGCATTACTGGAAACGAGGCATTCTATCTTAGTCCTCAGGGGTAACAACGCATCTGCATTTTGATTTTTAATCGAGGATAAATGTAGATGTCTAAGGGCCACAGCACCCACTTACCATCAGGTGGACTGTGTGCCCGTTCGTCACCTTTATTCTATAAAAAAATATATCGAAATAATTGCCTTTTATTGAGCTGAACTAAGCTGACTTTCATACCATTAAGACATATTAACCATTTTTAACCCCTGACGAAGACAAATGGGTGTTATAAGTTTGTAGTATGTATCTGTGTGTCTATGTGTCTGTGTATCTGTATGTCTGTCTGTGGCATCATAGCTCCTGAACGGATGAACCGATTTTCAGCTATATTTAAAAAAAACTGTTCAGCCGTTTGAAGATCATCAGCTCTTTTTGTTTCAGGGGTTTTCTAAATTTTTAATTTTAGTTATTAAAATGTTTGTTTGTCTGTCTGTCCTGACTAATCTTCTTAAATCTAAATAATGCCACACTAGTAAATCGAACCTAGGAAAACCTGGGGCGGGTGGCTAGTTTTATAATAAAATTTAATACGTGGACGAACCACGCTTTAGTGTGTGATAGCTGCAACAAGAAGACGTCTGCGCTACCGGGAAAGGACCTCGCTTGCACATAACAGCGTGAAATAGCAGCATAACGCTGCTGTATTTTCAACGGTGAGTAACACGCCACAGAATTATTTTATCCGTTACTAAGCATTCCATCTCATTTGCGAGGTGTGACAACGCATCTACATTTTTAATCGGGGATATATGTAGGTGTGCTTGTTTGTCGTCTATATCTATATGTCTTCTATATGAAACACATGCTTAGTGTCGTTATAAAATATAAGCCCTTTGCGTCAATGGAAGCAACTCTATTGTTCTTAAGGACCCTTTCCTTAACTACATTAAAGCTAGACAATTGCGCTCTTCAATTTCATAATGCGACCATGGCGGCAACGTCATTATACATGTGTTGGTGTGTGCATTGATATAAAATGCATTGTCATATTGTTAGCATATTGTTTTTTACTGTAATGGTAACAGTTTTTAGACATGTTTTAATTTCTCAATATTATTCCTTGATCTTTTTAAAAGGCAGGCAACGCACCTGCAATTCCACTGATGTTGCAGTTGTTCATGGGCGGCGGTCGACACTTTCAATCAGGTGAGCCGCATGCTCGTTTGCCCCCTCTACTTCCGGAAAATCGTTCGTAATACTACATTTAACCATAATGATTTCTTATAATTAACGCGAATACTACACATCGAATAAAAACCACCGTTAGGGATTTTATTGCGTTTAATTTGAACTTTTTTAATTCTGCTAAATTAACAAATAAACAAAGCGCGCTGACTTAGCTCAACAATCACATTGTAAGCGCGCGAAAAGACAGATACTGGCACAATATTTCACTCCTAAGTATGCATTATGAATGACGAAGCCAACCGTTTGGTTCGAATGCGTGGGGCTGGAGACAAGCCGAGCGTCATCCGATGATGGAATGGATGGGAATGATAGATAAATAGAATGGAGGTTACCTCACGGTGATTTTCGCCATTACCAGCGGAAAACACCGTGAGGTAATATGAGGTAAAGTAAATTTGACAGCTCCACGACGCAGTGGATTAGCATTGAGTGTCAAGGATGTGGACCGCGGCGCGGGTTCAAAATTCGAATGCCACATGGAACACGCATTTGTATGGCCTACAAATAATTGTTTCGGGTCTGGGTGTTTGTCCATGTGCAATATATGTTTGTAAACTGTCTCCACGATACAGGAGAAATCCTAGTGTGGGGGTAACTTACTAAAAAACTACTACTAGTAGTACTTTGATAAAAAGAAAAAAAACAGCAATCGCCGTGCATTAAATTTAAACCACGCCGTCGTCAAGTTAAGTCGTTAAGCAATTTGTAAGCATAAATATTAGCAAGGATGTCTAAACTGTGTACAATGTAAATACAAAACAACGTTACGGAAGGTGCTAAAGTTTACAATAACCGCAAACTGGGTGATCCAGATTAGTTACAAATATTTGCGTATGCAATTTCCGATGTGTCAGAATGAAAGACGGTTATATAGTAAATGCAATTGACGTGCCGTTTGGCATTTTTTTATATACCATTACCATTATAGCCTATTCAATTCTATTGTTGAACAAATGCCTCCGCCATAAATTGCCTTATGGAGTAAATATTTGCCGTTGTTGCCTTTTTAGCAGGCGGGTTGGTAAAAAGATATTTTTTATTTTTTTGAATAAGGATGACAAACGAGCACACAGTCCATCTGATGGTAAGTGGATATACCTATATTTATCCTCGATTAAGAATCAAAATGTATATGCGTTGTCTAAGATGAAATCCCTCGTTTCCAATAAAAAGAGTCTCCGGTTCTCTACGCTCAGCATACGAAACAAGCAAACAGCTTAATGCTGCTATTTTACGCTGGTATTCTGTAAGAGTGTGGTCTAACTGCGGTCGAGCTGAACCATTCGTGCTACAACCATAATATAGCCGCATTGCTCTACCACGTATAAATATGACAGTTTATTCGTACGTTTGCGAGTACCTTGTATTGAATAAATTTATTTAATAAAATATTGACATTTTCTACCGACTTCAAAAAGGAGCCGGTACTCAAATCGATCGTATGTTTTTTTTTATGTGTGTTACCACATAACTTCTTACTGGATGAACCGATTTCGATAATTCTTTTTATATTTGAAAGCTTGTGCTTTTCATGTGGTGCCATATAAATTTGATCAAGGCTTATGAGTTATTCTTAATAATTTATATTGAAGTCGGTTGTACAAAGTTTTTAATTTTAAATTATTATTATAATAGAACGAATGATTTTAAAAGTATTTCCTCAAGACATTCACAGCCTGTAAAGTCCACTGCTGAACATAGTCCATAGTCATAGAGCATAGTAATAGATTGCCTCATAGGGGAATTTTGCCGTAAGTGCCAAGCTTGGCAGCCTGATGCGAACCGTAGTTTTCATTACTCTGAGTTATTATCAGGAAGATGCTCTGTTTTTGTTTTCCTCTGTCTCATTTTATGACATCCACTGGATGATATGGGGTAGTGGACATTCTTATATCGCGAAACGGCAACGCGTAACTGTGTGATATTATATGTTTGGCAACTTAGATGCATTCGAGGTTCAGAAACCAAATGACAGCCTAAAATATTTTCTGAACGCGCCGTTACACCGCACGCCACGTTGAATGCTGTACACTGAGGCTCTTAGTATTTGGGTTGTTCGTGTGCTGTGTACTTGAACGTCACACCTTATAATATCAATATTAAAATAAGACATGAGATATCCAAAATGTTTCCTTAAGTGATATTGTGTGATATTATATGGCATATCATGTACATAACAGTTTATAATTTGCGAGAGTAAAAAATCCATAATAGAGATGACGTAATTTTTTTTTATAGGATCGGGTGACAAACGAGCACACAGTCCACCTGATGGTAAGTGGTTACTGTGACCCATAGACATCTACATCTATCCTCAATAAAGACTCAAGGTGCAGATGCGTTGTCACCCGAGAGGACTAAGATGGAGTGCCTCTTTGCCAGTAAAAAGAATCTCCGGTTCTCTACACTCACCATACGAAACACAGCAGCGTTAAGCTGCTATTTTACGCTGGTTTTCTGTGAGAGCGTGGTCCTTCCCCGGTCGAGCCGACCCATTCGTGCTACAACCATAATATAGCTGCAGCATGGCTCTACCACGTATAAAACATATACGTATAACATATTATATTTAATCTAAGGATAATTCACAGTTAATTTACTTGCTAAATGACAATTCTTTTCTACATTTACCTTGAAGACTATTTAAGATCTGTCTTTTCATATAGAATGGGCTTTTGTTAATAAGTCAGTGCGCTTTACCATCTTTGGCTACATCACCTCTTATTACAGTAGACAGTAGTCTAGGTCTGTATTATCTATTGTGAGTTTGTGAGCTTAGACCGCGTGCGTTGCGTCAACAGTTAAAGTTGTACGAAAATAATGTATAGCTAAATTGGTCCTTTTGAAAAGCTGTAACAAAAATTCCGCGACAACATTTTTTTTATAGGATAAGAGTGACAAACGAGCACACAGTTCACCTGATGGTAAGTGGTTGCTGCGGCCCATAGACATCTACATTTATCCTCTATTACAAATCAAAATGCACATGCGTTGTCACCCGTGAGGACTAAGATGGAATGCCTCATTTCCAGTAAAAAGGGTCTCCGGTTCTCTACACTCGCCATACGAAACACAGCAGCGTTAAGCTGCTATTTTACGTTGGTATTCCGTGGGAGCGTGGTCCTTCCCCGGTCGAGCTGACCCATTCGTGCTACAACTATACTAATATAGCTGCAGCATGGCTCTACCACGTATAAAACATATACGTATAACATATTATATTTAATCTAAGGATAACTCACAGTTATAAAAATGTTTGTACAAAAACCCTTGCATTTCAAAATAATTATGCTGGCGGTCGGCGCGGCGGTAGCATGTTGTCTGGATCAGGAAATGCGGAGAATCATTTTAATTTAATAGTACCTCATAAAAACGGAACAAAATTTTATATTCCCTGAAGATTTAAAATAAATTATACATACCTAATATTTAAGATAGATAACTTCTCAACCCAGACAAAGCCGTGGCGGGCCGCTAGTAACAGATAAATAACATTAAGTACCGTAGAGAGCTGAAGGGTAAGAAAGAGAGTGCAGATCAAGTACAAAGAAGCATTCGATATTATATCACTAGTTGGATATTTAAAAGTGCAAATAAAATATATCTGCACTTTTTGAGTGGCATAGAGTCCAACCCTGTTGTTGAAAGGAAGTCTCTTTCAGTAGATAGAGTTCTATGCCCCCCCCCCCCCCCCCTGTTTCTATATTCTAATAGATACACGAATAGGACATATCGACGTAAAAACAAAATATTCCACTGGCATTTCAATATCAGTATTTAACTGAAACAGCTAAACGAACTATAGTGACATTCTTTTGTTTTGAATGAACACTTGAATTTCACTCGCTTCAGTTACGGGCAGGTGTGAAAAGGCGAATTCGTTTCGTGTTTGCTTAGCGGCTATTAGCTAAATGATTCACATTCACACTCGAGTATATGTATACATACATAGTACGGCTATATATCATTTTAATAGCAGTCTTCTTTCAAGTAGAAAGAAGTCAATTATAAGACTTTGAAATAGAATGTAATGTAGAGTAGCCCACTTATACGGGGTTATTTTTCAAAGAGTAGCCAAATTTTAAACATAAGTTGAAATATACGAAAAATAATATACCGTTATTGCCGAGTTTGAAAATCGTCGCTTTGGTAGTGAAGAGAGTTAAGCCACAACTTTGTTCAAATTTAGTTTAATACTCTAGCATAATCAAAAGAATACGATTTATACGATGGTGAAGAGATCTATCTCCCAAATTATTTTATCTGTGCTATAGTTTTGAAGTTATGGACTAATTATTATTTTTTGTGTAGTATCGCATCTTAAATGCTCATTATCTCAAAACTTGTTAATTGTGGGTTGACTCTCTTGGCTACCAAAGCGAAGAAATACGAGTAAATAAGGCTTTTACTTTTTTTTGCCACAACGTTTTTGCATACTTTTGATTGATTGACCCTTACGGATGTGTGCGTGCGCAGTAAAATCAGTTAAAATAATGCATTACCACGCATTTTGAATTTAACAGATAAAAAGGACAGAATGTTTAGATTTTCTTAAATAAATTTTTCTTTAACATTTGCTTATATTACTTATTCTGAACCTTCTCTGCAAATTTGGCCAGTTATTGCAAATAACCCTGTACATTAATAACTGTAGACAGTAAGGGATAGTCTTTAGTCTTTTAGTCTATTTTCTTAGTCAGTGTAGGTATTTTAATTATGACATAAACCATGATGATGGAGACACTGCTATCTATGGCATTAAAAAAAGTTGCAGCTTAATTACGTCCCACTAATGGGCACGGGCCTCCTCTCACATCTGCGAGGGTTTTAGGGCAAGGAAATGTCCGCCGCGCTGCCCCAATGCGTGAATAGAATGTTGGCGAACTTCACATATCCTCGAAATATTTTTTTCTTATTTCTCAGACATGCAAATTTCCTCACGATGTTTTCCTTCACCGTCGAGCACGTGGTAAATCATCACTTAATATTGCAATTAACAATTTCATTGGTGCCGGCGGTTACTCGCGTACTGTGAAACCTACAGCGAGCGCTAACCATCTGAGCTACCACGGCACCTATGGCATGTTATGAGATTATTCTGGGATGTCGCATGGTTACCTCTTGTGACACTTTTTATGTAGTAGAGCCATGCTGCAGCTATATTCATAGTGTAGTTGTAGCACGAATGGGTCGGCTCGACCGGGGAAGGACCACGCTCTCACAGAACACTAGCGTAAAATAGCAGCTTAACACTGGTGTGTTTCGTATGGTGAGTGTAGAGAACCGGAGACCTTTTTTACTGGAAAAGAGGCATTCCATCTTAGTCCTCACGGATGACAACGCATCTGCATTTTGATTCTTTATTGTGGATAGATGTGAATGTCTATAGGTCACAGCAACCACTTATCATTAGGTGAGCTGTATGCTAGTTTGTCACCCTATTCTATAAAAAAAAACCATAGGATTTAATGGGATGATAGATGATGCGCCACCACTACACGGCCAATGGGTCTCAGTTATAGATGATTAGAACTCACGGAAAAAATGGAAATTTGACACTTTGTCTGCAATATGCGGCAGAACTAAGCTGTAGCGAATCACGGCTGCAGCATGAATGTGTTGGCTGGATCAAGAAAGAATCGTGTTCACATAAAATGCCAGAATAAAATAGCAGCTTAATACAGTTGTGTTTCGTATGGTTTATTTTATTTAAAACTAGCTGTTCCCCGCGACTTCAACCGCACGTAATTTATTACGATTGGCTTTTATGGGTTTTAATTTGATGCGCGGAACCTTAATTCTTTTTCTAAAATAAGAGTAGCCTAAGTTACTTATTATAACATCAGCTATCTGCCAGTGAAAGTCCGGTCAAAATCGGTCCAGCCGTTCGGAAATTAGCTGGAACAAACAGACAGACAGACAGAAAGACACTCTTAACCTTCGCCTGGCCCGACGACAAAGATGAAGCCTCTTCACACGCACCTTGAAGAGGTACAGGTTATACGCACTCAGAAAAACAGGCGGCAGCAGAGCGTATGTATGGTGAGTGTCGAGAACCGGCGATCACTTTTTACAGGTCCTCAGGTGCAAACTTCTGAGAAATAAATGAGTATAGATGTAGATGTCAATGGGTCACAGTACCCACTTGCCATCGAGATTACATGGTAAGTGGCTACTGCAGAACACCACTGTATCTGCATTCAACTCCAAATAAAGACTACAGTTGCGTTGTCACATTTGAGGACTAAGATGAAATGCATACAAGCTGTAACTATACTGGTTCGCTCCAATATTTATTTCAAGCTCTTATAAAGTTGAACCTAAAACCGACTTTAATAGCTGTTTCTACAATCGGTTTTTTAATGAAGGTCGATTTATGAAATATCCTCTCACTTGATCGTTGCCACACTAATTTAGCGTTAAATCTCCACTTACCTTATGCTAATATCGTTCTTATTAGCAAGTGGTAAAATTAAAAATTTTGTACAACCGACTTCAATATAAATAAAATGAGAACATAACCAATGTAGTCGAAGCTTGTATACATATATAGAGGTCAGTGAGTCGAAGTCAATTTAAATACCCATTATTAAGGATAACTCAAAAACTGCTGGTCAGATCTTGATCTTTATATGGGACCACATGAGAAGCACCAGCTTTCAAATATAAAAATATTCCTTAATATCAGTTTACTAGAAAAAAGTTCTGAGGTAATAAACATAAAAAATACACTCGAATTTTTTTACGTGGTAGAGCCATGCTGCAGCTATATTACTGGTATAGTTGTAGTACGAATGGGTCGGCTCGACCGGGGAAGGACCACGCTCTCACAGAACACCAGCGTAAAAAGCAATTTAATGCTGCTGTGTTTTGTATGGTGAGTGTAGAGAACCGGAGACCCTTTTTACTGGAAAAGAGGCATTCCATCTTAGTCCTCACGGGTGACAATGCATCTGCATTTTGATTCGTAATCGAGGATAGATGCAGATGTCTATGGGCCACAGCAACCACTTACCATCATGTGGACTGTGTGCTCGTTTGTAACCCTTATCCTATAAAAACAATTGAGAACCTCCTCCTTTTTTGTTGAAAAAAGATAGATGATTTTTGTTTTAATGATCAAATTAACGATTTGATATTATCTTTATTTATGAGTTTTATTGTATTTAGTTGACGCAATAGCTCAATGGGCCTCGGTGCTGGACCGTAAGTTCGTGTCCGAAGTGAAAATGTGTTTATATGACAAAATAATTTAAAATTAAAAAATGTTGTAAACTGTAAAATTTTGTACAACCGACTTCAATATAAATTATTAAGAATAACTCAAAAACTATTGGTCAGGCCTTGATCATTATGGATTATGGGACCACATGTGCAGGACCATCTTTGAAATAAAAAAAGAATCATCGAAATCGGTTCACCCAGTAAAAAGTTATGATGTAACACACATAAAAAAACATACAGTCGAATTGAGTACCGTCTCCTTTTTGAAGTCGGTAGATAATTGCTCCGGATCTTAATCTTATGTCTCTGAACCCTCAAGTGTTGTATGAAAATAATTTATCTTGCGAATAGAATGGAATGGTTTTTTATTCAATATTGATTATTACATAATACTTATTGAAAATCATTTTTTATTTACCACTGGTTCGGAAAATACTTCTGCCCTAAGAAGAACCAGCAAGAAACCCAGCGGGACTTTTTTTTAAACATATTCACTTATTTCACTTAAGAATAATTTTGTTTGTACAATTTTTAACCGAATTTTCAATTAAAGGAGGCCTATGCCCAGGTGTGGGACGAATATATAGGCTCTAACTATAATTTACTTTATTATTAAAAGTATAAAAATAACATGTTTGAAAAAATCGAAAAAACATAATGCGAACGTGTACCGCTAGACGCCTTATCAATGTCACTGACCTCACAGATAGTTAAGGAAATATAAATTATACTTTGTAATTTGTTCAACGCTGCATTTACTGGTATTACGAGGCTTTATATCATGGATAAATTAGTCAGAAAATATCTTATAAAATCTACCGTAGCCTTACTAAGCGCGGTACCGACATCACTAATTATTGCAATTTTTTATCTTATTTACTACGTTATCGGTGATAAATAAAACAGCGCAAGAAAAACTGTAGATCCGATAAAAAATATATTACAATTTTCCATGTTATAATGTAATATTGTCAGTGATTATAATTAATTAACACTTGATTGGTCTGGACATAGTCATTTTCCCGCCCGTGTAGGGACGATGGAAGTATATCCACTATACCATATCTATGGCAAAGTATACCGAACCCCCTGTGAGGCAAACTATGGACGAAACCTTTGTTGAGCAGTGGATTTTTATAGGTTGTAATGGATGGATAGATTTATTTAATATACAGTAATAATGGTTAACAGAGAAAGCTTCAAGACATCACTTCGCTAAAACATTACAAGTACATGTCTAGGGTATGAAGTTAAAATAATGTAACAGAATAGAAAAATTATTATTAAAATCTCAAACTAGGTTATTTATGGAGGGAGGCTATAATTTTTTTCATTTCCGACGTTTCGGGCACTTTATACCACCCATAGTCAGGATGTCTGTGTGACGTGTTTGACGTCCTGATGTCATAGTTAACCTTATTGTTATTAATTTACGGAGAAAAACAATTTCAAAAAAAGAAGACGAACCACTTATGATATTTGTCACAAGTTATCGCATTCAGGTATAAGCATTTTTAATAAATAACCCTATTGTGTCACCAAAGAAGTCGGAATCATGGCACTGAGTATGTAACCGAGTATCATTGGGCTGAGTGCATTACGGACGCGGCACGTGCGTGTATAGACACTCTTGGATTGACCTTGGTTACCGTTAAAGCCCATTAAAGCCCACTGCTGTACATAGGCCGCCCTCTTAGGCTCACCTCACAGCGGCTCCTCGCCGCCTGCGCCCCCTTTTCCCTAAAATGGGTCGCTTCCGATTCGGCAGAAAGGTTATACAGGCCAATGCCAGTCTCACAGGTGGTGTTTAGTGGGTAGGCACTTAGGTTTCGCAGTGAGTCCCACATAACCACGCAGGCGGCTGTCGTGGTATGCTTAGAGCATTGACCACCTCCCTCTCCCACTTCCCAGAGGGTAGCACTTTTCATTGCTTCTGGGCCCAAAAAAAACATAGGCCGCCCCCTTAGATTGTCACATAGGAGGAATATTTGCCATAGTTGCCACGCTTTTCAAGCGGGTTGGCAACCGCATTTTTCGGAATGTAATTCCTTATCGGATGGTATGAATTTGGCGGATGGTGGCTAGGCGAGAAAAGTGTTAAATTTTTCCGTCACGACTCCTTCTGATGTAGTGTAGACGACCTTGAAGGCTATAAGGAAGCGAGATGGAATAATATCCATCACCCTCGCACTTTTTTTATCTTTTATTTATTTATAAGGTACACCAACAGCAAAACACATAAAACATTAACAAGAACACGATAACAAAAGTATTATGTTATAGTAATATGGTTAAATATGTTTGCCAATTACAGGTATACACAACATTTACCGTAATGTGTTAAGCTACACATTACGGTAATTATAATGGTACTTAATACAAAATAACTTACATTAAGAAAAAACTAACTAAGGAATGAGTGTGTGCTGAGAGGGTGAAAAGAAATTGGTCAACATTTTTTTAAAGCATCGGGCAGAGTCGTTGAAAATGTCAATGGTCATAATTTCATTGTATGTGTTACATATTCTGGCTAGGGGATAATGCGCGCCTAAATTTGTTTTGTGGCTAGGTATGCTAAATAGTTTGCGAATTGGATATCGGGGATATCTGTACGAGATAATTAATTTGATGCGATCGAGGAGATGCGCATGCTTTTGATTTCGTTATGCAGTAACTTGTGTGGAAACATTAAGTCTGCAATGAGACGTCGGTCATGTAAGGTCGTCATTTTGAAAAATGCCTCTGACTAGAGGGGTATCTATGCGATATGCCTGGAGTCGAAAAAGCAAGGAAGCGTGTAAAAACTCTTTGAATTGTTTCGATTCGCTGAGAAGATACACTATAGACTGGGTTCCATGCGACACTTGCAAATTCGAGGTGGCTACGTACTAGGGCATTGAAAAGAACCTTCTTAGTTTGGACACATCGGAAGCCTTTCGCGTTTCTTTTTAGGAATCTCAACATACGATTAACCTTTTTGATGATATTATCAGTGTGAGCGGTCAGTTTCAGCTTACAATCCAACAAGACACCAAGGTCCCTGATCTCCCTCACCTCCGCCAAGGTCACGTCACCCAATGAGTAGGTAGAAGCGATGGGGCGTCTTTTTCTGGTGTAGCTTATGTGGTAGCATTTATTAGGATTTAAAACCATTCCGTTAATTGCACACCAATCCATGAGTTTGTTTAAGTCAGATTGTAGGTGGTCAGCATCCCCGGGACCTTTGAGATCATCAGCAAACATAGATATACTACTATTTTCTATATCTGTAGCTATGTCATTAATAAATATCAAAAAGAGTAGAGGACCCAAGTGGGACCCCTGGGGAACACCAGGGGTCCCACTTGGGTCCTTTACTCTTATCTTACCGTGATAGAAATATTATTTTATTTTATATGAGGCTTCATTTTAATAGATGCTAGTAATTCATTTATACGTATTTGTTAACCAATATATGATACGTTTATCAATAATAATATACCACGAAAAGAACTTTGTTCCAACCGAGTGTTCCACGACAATCACGCATGTATTTTTTTATTTTAGTCGTTATTAGGAAGACGAGCTGCTGTCCATCACCTGATATGTTTCCCTCTGTTGCCTCTTAAGACATCCACGGGATGATATGGGATATACTTACATCACCAATACACGGTAAGACCTTGGTTATCAGAATGATTTTTTTCCTATAGGATCGAGTGACAAACAGTCCACCTGATGGTAAGTGATTGCTGTGGCCCATAGACATCTACATTTATCTTCGTTTGCGAATCAAAACGCAGATGCGTTGTCACCTGTGAGGACTAAGATGGAATGCCTTTTTTCCAGTAAAAAGGGTCTCCGGTTCTCTACATTCACCATACAAAACACAGCAGCATTAAGTTGCTAATTTACGCTGGTATTCTGTGAGAGCGTAGTCCTTTCCCGGTCGAGCCGACCAATTCGTGCTACAACTATACTACTAATATAGCTGCAGCATGGCTCTATCACGTAAAATGATAAATATGGACAAACCTTTCAAGGTTGCACGCCAGTAAGAGCATACTTGAAGGCCTGTAAGTAAACTTACAGAGGCTAATAAACAATACGCACATTTAATTTATTTAAAAACCATATTCCCAACAAGTTAACTAAAATATTAAAAGCTGAATTATTAGAAGGACCACGCTCTCACAGAATACCAGAGTAAAACAGCAGCTTGATACTGTTGTGTTTCGTATAGTGAGTGTAGAGAATCGGAGACCCTTTTTAGTGGAAAAGAGGCATTCCATCTTAGTTCTCACGGGTGACAACGCATTTGTATTTCAATTTGCAATCGAATATAGATGTGGTTGCTGTGGCCTATAGACATCTGTCTATAGGCCACAGCAACCACTTACCATCAGGTGGACTGTGTGTTGGTTTGTCATCCTATCCTATATAAAAAGGTCAAATGATAAAAATAACTGATTTTCAATAAGTTTTTTCTTCGATAGTCATAATACGCATCGAAATCACCGATAATTGCTTTGTATAACGCATAAGGCATATATACGATTACATTATGCAAATGACCGTAACAGTTAAGAGTCCTCGCAGACTATAGACTTTTTATCAGCCGTTAGTTCAGTCGTGTTTATTTTTTTATAAAATAAAAGTGACAAACAAGCACACATCGATCCTCGATTAAGAATCAAAATGTAGATGCGATTACCCTGAGGACTAAGACGGAATGCCTCATTTCCAGTAAAAAGGGTCTCCGGTTTTCTACACATATCATACGAAACACAGCAGCATTTAGCTGCTGTTTTACGCTTATATTATGTGATAGCATGGTCCTCCCCCTTTTCGAGCAGACGCATTTGTGCTACAATCATATAAAGCTGCAGCATGGCTCTGCCACTAAAATATTCCCACATTGTGAAAGTGGTTCTAGCTAAGGTTCGTACCTTGTTCTGAGGGTTTCATGAATCATATCGATCCCCCGCCCCCCTAGCTAGTGGTCGGCGACGCGGCAGTACGTTGCACTCAATAGCACTCAGGACCTCGCTTACAAGTCTATTTCGATGAAGCTGTAAAGGCCGCAGATCCAACAGCTTACACTTTCATAAAAAAAAACACCTTAATAGCTACTACTACCACTAGTGCGCACATTGGCCCAACTAAACAGTCTAGTTGATGGTGTGTGTGCAGACTAGCCAACAGACGGGTGATTGCTCTCGAACAATTTGTTCATTGGTAAGCTGCTTTTGAAGGAAGTGGAGAGAAATACGTATCTCGTCTTGTTTTATCCTCGGCATTTAGCTGATTCCAATTATAAACAACTGTTGCATAGACTTTCTACCATAGTTTTATTTTATTACCCTCTTCAGAGTACGGTTAAGTTTTTATAGAGCGCGGGATTTTTTTGCAACTTCCTCTATAAAAATTACGATAGACGTTTTGTGAAAGTAGAATAGTTTACCGACAAGTCAGTTTGAAGGCCCGATACCATCAATCCATTCACCCAGTATAACCTATAAAAGTCCATTGCTGAACATAAGCCTCCCACATAGATTGCCTTATAGGGCTGATTTTGCCATAGTTGCCATTATTTTATCATAATATCATAAGTATCCATCATAATACTGATTAAGGCCCGACCGACTAAACTACAGGCCGATCAAAAGTTTTTAGTCTGTGGGAGGTCTAAATCGACAATCGCTGCATTACAAATTTAATGGCTGTGTAATTTTGCTTATAAAAGAAAGTATTAATTTTGATTATTGCTTATTTGCGCAATTTATGCCAATAGCTTTAAAATGTATTTATTAATGGCAGAAGAAACGAAAACTAAAGAAATTTTATAAATTATGTGTTAATTTCTTACCTACCAGTACCACGTTTTTTTTTTCATATGCTTACTTTGTTATCCAATTCTATGCTGTGTTCTAAATTTGAAGTATCTAGCTCTTCGGGAAGTTAGTTTAAAATCAATTACTAAATTCCACCCGAACATACATACATAATAAAAACGTGGTAATAAAATAGATATATTAGAATGTTGGTTTTACAATCTCAATCTAAAGCTGAAATTAAAAACTCAATATAATTTATTTAATTAATTAATTTATATGATAAAATTAGTTATTCTTTAATAATAATAATAATAATCATTTATTTCGAATTCAGACCATGATCCATATGGGTTATTAAATCATTTATAAACTAAAATATGTTACCAACAACATTAACTAATGATAACTAAATTAATTCAATCAATGTGTTTAGTTTAAGGCCCCGTACGATTAGCACTTTTACCGGTGACAAGTAAGGTAAAATTATTCTTAATAATAATTTATTTACAAAATTCTTTCGATGCTTTATTTTGCGGAGGCTTCGAGAGATTTGGTCGATGATAAACACAGCTATTAGCCCATGAGGATAATAACTCAAGACGCCTAAGCGGAGAAAATTACCTGCGATTGAGGCAATAGGTCTTTTGGAGCACTATTTTTTTCGTCTCTACTAAAAGTGCTCCAGAGACATTTAAAACGTAGGTATAATCGCACTAACTTTTACACGTATCTAAATCCACTTTAAGGCATCATGATGTCGTGAAGCGAAACCGAACACTTGTTATAATAAGTATATCATTAATTTAAAATAAACATTTTGAAACGTTTTGGATAAACATTTTGAAATGTTTATCCAAAACACAAAAATGAAGCTGGAGTTTCACCAAGTGACAAAAATCGCAACTATAAATTAAATTAATGACAATAATTTATAAACTGCGAACATTCTGATACAGATAAACAAAGTTAATATATTTCGAATAGCTCAGACCAACAAAATAAAATATACGGAGCGTTGCGTACATTGCAAGTGTACATCTTTTCTCTTTATTTCTTTATCAGTCCGTAATAATTCACTGCTGGACGCACACGTACATGCTCCTGAAACTATGTTATTGGTTATAAATTATTTAAGATACACAGGGTAAAAGTAAATGTAGCAAAAATATTATACACAAGCACATGCGAACGCAAATAAAATATTTGCGTTCGCAGCACAAACACTTAAGATCAGGAAGATATTTGTTTGGAAGCATGTTATATTATGCACAATCATTCGATTTTCGATTGCTGGGTTTACTTACGCAACGCTATTTCATCAATCCATTACCGCCGGGTACCGGGTAATAATAAGTAAAATTGCAATAAGTATGTAAGTTCACTCAACTTTCAATTCAATGTTAACCATTTATTTACACAACATTCAAATATGCATTATTTGTTACCAAATTAAAAAAAAAAAACTAAAACTAGAATCATAAATTAACATACAGTCCTATTCCCCGCGGTATAGTGCCAAGAACGCTGACTGCGTTTCCTCGTTGAATGGCTATAATTAAGCATTGTAAAAGTATTCAAATTAGAATTAGTAAATTGCTTTTAAACTACTCCGTTGCCCATCTCGTAATTAGTAACAAATAGTGTTTATAGGCGAATTATATGAAGTTTTTAAAAATTATCAAATACCCTTTCTAATAATGAATGTAAATAATTGTAGATTTATTCATTATTTTATTTTGTATTTTAGTCTTTTCGAACAAAAAAATTATTACTGCCGATTTAGATTATTGTGAAATATTTATTTTACCACGTACTCGGCGGTGAAGGAAAACATTGTGAGGAAACCTGTATGTCTGAGAAATAAGAAAAAAAATATTTCGAACTTCATTTAGTTCGCCACCACGCATTGGGACAGCGTGCCGGACATTTTCTTGCCTTAAAACCGTCTTAGAAATGAGAGGAGGCCTGTGCCTGCAATTTTTTATTTACTTTAGCATTGGCTTTGCCAGTACTTATATTATAGCTATATATAAATGTTGATCAAAGCCTATGGGCTCCACATCGCTAATGGGCTCCAAATTCTGAGAATTCATTTGTATGTGATTTAAGTTGTAAAAAGGGAAACCTGTCTCGAAAATTGAATTGCCTGGGAACATCCACAATTTAAGCCAAACTGATTCTGTCGGGAGGCGTAATGTCGATCGAACGAACTAATTTTTACTGTTCTTTGTTATTCTTTGTTCCTTCATTCAAAGTGTTTAATTGAAAACATAGCCCAAAAATGTATTGCGGATGCCCTTAACAGCGTAAAAACTAGCACACATGTAAAAGGATACAAACTTAAGAAATATCAAATGAACCGATAAGAATAATTGACGCATTTATAAAGCGTGTTGCTCAGCTCTAGTTTCGTTGACAACGTTATACATTTTTACACGTGACGAAGAATACATGATTAGTTATCTGTTAGAAATTATGTGTCTTTGTGCCTCACAGAGAGATTTTCCCATAATTGCCACGCTTGGCAGGCGGGTTGGCAACCACGTTTTTAGTTTTGGTAGTTATTAGGAAGACACTCTTGGTTTGATTACGATACCTACGGGACAATATAGGGTAGTGGTTATTCTTACACTGTGGTTTTTAAATTATTTTTAAATTAACGATGCATTTCATCTAGTCTTTTTTAAGTGGTAGAACCATGCTACAGCTATATTAGTAGTATAGTTGTAACACGAACGGGTCGGCTCGACCGGGAAACGACCACGCTCTCACAGAATACCAGCGTAAAATAGCATCTTAACGCTGTTGTGTTTCGTAAGGTGAGTGTAGAGAACCGGAGTCATACATTTTGTTATCTTAATCTAGCCCGTAGATACTTAAATAAAGACAGATTTAAGTATCTACGGGCCACAGCATTCTCTTATCAACAGATGAACTGTATGTTCAATTGTCTCTTCCTTCTAAAATAATCATAAGAACACGAAGTTATGTATTCGCCTACTCCGCTATCACGCGCATAAATTATTCATCCATTTAAAGTAAAAACGATGAATATTCTTTTTTTTTTAATAACTGCTATAATCGGTCATTGCTACGACGCCTTAGAGGCATTATTTCAAGTATAATGCAGTTTTAATTTTTAGGTTAATAGTAGTTAACAATATTACGCAAGAATAATTAAAAATGCATATAGATAAGTAATTATGCTTTTATGTCACTGAAAGCGGCACAATTTCATTGCAAATACTAAATAAGAAATTAACAGAGTTTTAGCGGGAACCTGTTCTTATCTTTTTTTGTTTTGTTGAAATAATAAAAAGTAAAGTTACAGCCTATATACGTCCCACTGCTAAAAAGGATAAAAAAGGGTTCCCTCAAAGGTTCTAAAAGGGTTTTAGGACAAGGAAGTGACCACCTCGCCGCCTTAATGCATGTTGCTGGACTTCACATGTCTTCGAAATATATTTTTTTTAAATTTCTAAAACATAAACTTCTCCTCACGGTATTTTCCTTCGCCGTAGAGCACTTTCTAAATCAGCATTTAAAATTGTAATTAACTATTTTATTTGTCATTGGTGCCTTGGCCTTCTTTATATTAAGCAAATATAATAAAAAACAAGTTCTACAATCTAATCTAAATATGTATCAGATTAATAAGTTTGTTTTTGTAATTTGGACAGAAATATGAAAGGTTATTTCCCTAAAACGTTAGAAAATAAAATGCAATAAACATTGAAGTAAAAAGTACCTTCATACTTTTATATTATAGGAAAAAAAATAAGGAAATATGAGTTACAGTGTATTAAATTTTTGAAAATTTGGATTAGTAGTTTTTTTTTAACTTTTATTACAATAATCTTTATATATAAAAATTACGTGTCACGTTGTTTGTCCGGGATGGACTCCTAAACTACTGAACTGATTTCAATGAAATTTTGCACACTGTGTGCATTTTGGTCCAACTTGAGAGATAGGATAGTTTTTATCCCGATAAGTGACCCTCAATTTTTTTATTGCTAATCTCAGTAGCTTTTATGGAAAAATAAGTACAACTAAGACCACAGCTTAGTATAGTCTTCCCAGTAGACTGTCGTTATAAATAAATCAAACAGCATCAATTTATTAGCACACACAAAGGATCAATTTCTGTTGCTTTGTATCTATCAGGAGGTCGTGCACACATCGGTGTGCTTACAGGTTTCAAATTGCACTTCGAGAAACTTTCTTCATAGGTCAGCGGTGAGTTCATCGAATCTTTGAAGCCTAGTATCGTGTTTATATATACAGGGTTAGGCGCATTACCCTTCATGAGGCAATCTTGGAGGCCTATATTCAGCACCGGAGAAGAGATAGGCTGTAATGGAAAAAATCAATAAGAAAAGTCAAAACCTCCATTTAAGAAAATAAGAACGGTTGGAACGAAGTTCCTTTCGTAGTATTTTTTATTATTGATAAACGTATTATATTATTGATTAACAAATACTTACAAGTAAACAAATTATTCGTCTATTAAAATTAAGCGCCATTTAAAATTATATTTCTTTCATGACGAGATAAGAAAAAGTGCGAGGGAGTCGGATATTATTCCATCTCACTCGCAATATAGAAAGGGGGTCGTGACGGAAAAATCTAACACTTTTTCTCGCCTAGGCCCCATCCGTCAAATTTGTACCTTGCGATAAGGAACTTCGTTCCAAAATAAATTTTGCAATCAGGCAATAGGCGCAGTTGAACCAACTCTCGTAACAAATGGTCTCGAAAACCGGAATAGTTACTCGTTCCTACGATGTATACATCCACATGTGCAATCTCGTTGTTGTAGCAAAAGTCGTGACTCCAGATACAAGCATACATACATATAAACAAACGACCACTTTGTATATATGATTTTAAAGTGAGAAACGAGCAAGAGCCAGCCTGAAAGAAGTGGCTCCTGCAGCCAATGGACACCTGAGGTGTGATACTGTAAGTCTGGTGGTATACGGTGGTAGAGTTATGCTGCAGCCATATTGTGGTCGTAACACGAAGCTGTTGGCGTGACCGGGGAAGGTAAACGAAAAACGCAGTCAACCTGATGGTAAGTGGATACAGTACTCATAGACATCTACATCTGTCCTCAGTTAAGAATCAAAATGCAGATATGCTAGCACCCTGAAGACCAAGATGGAATGCTTTATTTCCAGTAAAAAGGGTCCCCGGTTCTCTACATTCACCATACGAAACACAACAGCTTTAAGCTGCTATTTTACGTATTTTGTTCTCACACTGTGTTGTTGTTTGACTGTGTTTTCCATTTGTCACCCTAATTCTATAAAAACAAAATCGTAGTTTTAATCTAGTAATTCCGTTTTGACGTTAGACACCTATGAGTCGTTATATTGTATTAATTTATCCGTAACGATTATATAATGACGTGTTTTACTTGTGTTCACTAACTACCTCGTTAGTCTAGTTTTCGTAACTACGATTGCTTGTTCGGATCAGTTATTTGGTTTGTCATTATAAAATCTATTACATTTTAATCTAATTCAAGCACAGCTGCTGCAATCAACTTAAATGATAACCACAGATACGTTGTCACTGCTGAGCCCTGAGATTAAATCCCTCTCAGCCTGTAATTGCCTCCAAATTAAGTTCCCGTTTAAAAGAAATATGTAAAAGGATAGTACGAACTCAAACGAAGAAAGGAAAGAAAACATATTACCTAGTAATAATAATAATATTAATATATTTTAGTTTTATTGGTTTAGTAATTTACGGACTAATTTTAGAAGTAAGTAAATTATATAAGACTTAATTCGGGAAAAACAGCCCCATTTATTTTTAAGGACCGTTTTATCCTACGGATGTATGTACTACAGATGTACGTAACTTTTTACAGCTAATATAATATTTTGTACGAAATGGCCACATAAATAATTCTTTGTTTGTTTACTAGTTTTACATTTGTTTAAAAACCTGTGAGACATTCCATCTTGGTTCTCAAAGGTGACAACCATTGAGTTATACTATGTACTAGAGAAGCCATTCCGAACATTGACTATGTTCAACTGAACTGTAGTGCAATCAATACAAACTAAATATTGCGTAAATTGAAGATTTGTGAATTCCATAAAATAATTATTATTACATTTTATTTAGAAATATGTTTGTTTAGAGTAAATTAAGATATTTTATATTAAATTGTTATATTTATTTTATATTAATATCTTATTTTATATTAAATTAAAGTCATCGCGCATGCGCGACTACTACTCCCGCGCATGCGCGAAGACAGAGTAGGACACAATTTTTGTTTGGAATGGCTTCTCTAGTACGTAGTACGTATAACTCAATGGTGACAACGCATCTGTATGCTTGTTTGTTTTAAGTTAGTTGCAGGTGTCCATCAACTTTTATACGTGGATACGTGGTAGAGCCATGCTGCAGCTATATTACTGGTATAGTTGTAGCACGAATGGATCGGCTCGACCGGAGAGGGACCACGCTCTCACAGAATACCAGCGTCAAATGGTAGCTTAACACTGCCGTGTTTCGTATGGTGAGTGTAGAGAAACGGAGACCCTTTTTACTGGAAACGAGGCATTCCAGCTTAGTCCTCACGGGTGACAACGCATCTGTATTTTGATTCATGATCGAGGATAAATGTAGATGTCCATGGGCCACAGCGACCACTTACCATCAGGTGGACTGTGTGCTCATTTGTTACCCTAATAATATATAAAAAAAAACTGCAGTAGCAATGTACCATCGAGTAGACTGTAGCTACGAGAAACGAGGTTGCCACTCGAAAATCATTCTTCCTTATTGGTTGTGAGTTTTAGAGCTATAAGGCTGTCCCATTGCCTCTTCAGCTTACTAATCTACTGGACTATGTCAGCAACTCTAGTTCTTCTGCAGATATCCACGTCACAGAATTTATATCGCAAGAGAACTTCTGAGCATCTTCTTTACATCGTACGTATAGCATGCAGAGAAGGAAAAAGAGAAGCTGCATTGCAATTCATTTCAACTACTGTTCATACCTTATGTTCGTATATTGTGTATAGTTCTCCAACGGTACAGACCCACGGCCCATTTCGTTTAATTTAAAACAATAAAACGCGGCTCGCGGGTCGAAGTAATCATGTCGTCAGATTTCTGATATTATGTCGGATGTCGGTCATTATCTATTTCATCAATAGCTTTGGAGAATATTGTCTTGTAAAACGCAGACAATTCTTTTATCTAAGCACACATCACGTATATTAGTGTATATCTATATAAATAAAATGATAGAGTTTTGCAGTAGGTACTGCGCGCATCACGAAAAAACTACTAGATAGATTTCATTTCTATAAGTTTTGTTTCTTAAACACTTTGCCCTTATCTAAAAAAGTTATTGCTATATCTTCATTTAATATAAACTTATTAAAGTTTTAAGAAACAACGATATTTTATAAGGGGGTTTTTCATACGTCGCTTGCTCTCGCGTTACTAACCCAAATAATTTATATATTTTAGCTACAAACGGAGCAACGAATAACATGGTTTACAAAGAAATTTTGTAAGCAAAGTATATTTTTACCTTTATCAAGCAACGCGAACGAAGTCGGGGGTATCAGCTAGTCGACAATAAGACGTCGTAACCAGGATTAAGAAAGGAATGCTTCGGTGGTATGACCACGATGAAAGAATGAATGAGAAATGAGTGTTTGGACCAGTAGTTACTGATTTATCCTTAATCATGCGCGTTTAATTGACTTCGACTACATTGATGATGTTCTCATTTTATCTGCCGACTTCCAAAAAGGAGACGGTACTCAATTCGACTGTATGTTTTTTTTAATGTTTGTTACCTCGTAACTTTTTACTGAGTTAACCGATTTGGATGATTCTTTTTTAACATGAAAGCTGATACTTCTCGTGTGGTCCCAAACAAATTTAATCGAAGTCAGACCAATAGTTTTTGAGTTATTATTAATAATTTATATTGAAGTCGGCTGTACAAAATTTTAAATTTTAAATTATTTATCTTGAAGTTGGTTGTACAAAATTTTTAATTTTACCACATGTTATAGACCAAGGGTGGCCAACCGGTCGATCGCGACTGTTAGTCAAGTCGATCGTGGCAAGGCAAAAAATATAAATACGTAGACCAGACTGCCCAACGTAATGACCTACTGCTGGACGCATCATCTTGTATAATTTTTCAATCGCTGTTCCGTCACGGTATTTATCCTCTATTTTACGCAGTATAGTCTTTTGTTTTCGGCGTGCGATAACCAATAAGCGGGAAGCGTGTGGGATGCGGGGGTGGGACGGGAGAGTCTCAGTCAGTCAGTTGACAGTTGACGACAGAGACTAACGGGGTTATGTCGATGTAAATCACGATTAGACTTTGTATTAGGCACGCATCATAATTTGTTTACGTACATTATGGATAAGTGGTTGAAACGAAGCGCTGAAGGAACATCAAATGAAGAAAGAAATGCTTCTAAAATAAAGTAAGTTAATATTTTTAATATTGTTATTACTGCAAACAGACCTCTCTTCCTATACTACAAGAATCACGAATTTACAACGGCCTCTTTAAATCAGTGCCTTATTATTTTAGATAGGTACTCGGTGGATCAAACGAATTATCCACCTAGTAAGTGGGTAAAAAACTAGAAAATATTGTTCACTCGTTAACTTTGTGCCATCGTTACGAAATTTATTCTCATTAAATTGTATTTCTATATTTGTTATTATACAAATTATGTTCCTAATATTTTAATTTCATTTTTTACAGATTCTTGATAAATGTGCTCCAAAGAAATCAAAAACTTATCATTTTCACCAAGAATGGGAATTGGATTACTTCTTTACTATGCTGAAAGAAAACTGTTGCTGCCTAATATGCAATACGTCCCTGGCAATGCCCAAAAAAGGAAATTTAGAGCGACATTTTAACACAATACATAGTAAATATCAGACTGACTTTCCACCTAACAGCGAAATAAGAAAGAGTAAATTGCAAGCACTGAAATCGCAATTAAAAGTCCAAGAAAACATGTTTTCTGGGCCTATTGAGCAAAGTAAAGCTGCAACTGAAGCTTCTTTCCAAGTAAGCTACAGAATTGCACAAAAGTGCAAACCTTTTTCCGATGGAGAATACATCAAAGAAATCTTCGAAGAAGTGTCAGATTCGCTGTTCGTGAATTTCAAAAATAAAAACGAAATTAAAAAAGCTGTTCAAAGCAGATTACAGCTGTCGTAATGCGCCGTATAGAAATAATAAGTAAAAACTTAAACGAACAACTACAAAAAGATATCGTCCTCTGCGTTGCTTTTTCGCTTCAGTTTGACGAGTCAACAGATGTCACTGATACTGCACAATTACTTGTTTTTATTCGGATGGTCTTCGAAGATTTCTCGACCAAAGATTAACTGCTAGGTATGATTTCCTTAAAAGGAAAAACTCGTGGCCTTGATATATTCACGGAATTCAAAGCATATATTTGCCAGATTAAGCTATGCATGTATAAACTCGTATCAATGACAACTGATGGAGCTCCTGCAATGACAGATATTCATAATGGTTTTATTGCTCTTTGTCACAAAGACGAAGATTTTCCAGACTTCATTAGCTACCACTGCATAATTCATCAACAAGTACTGGCTAGTAAGAGATTAAACACGAAACATGTGATGGATATTTCTTTTAAGATTGTAAACTCCATAAAGGGAAAATCCCTCCAAAGGCGGCTCTTTAAACAGCAATTATATGAGAAGGAACCAGAATTGGCAATTCACACTGACGTGAGGTGCTTGAGTCGAGGCAAGTTTTTGCAGATTTCGAGATCTATTGGACGAAAT
This sequence comes from Parnassius mnemosyne, assembly GCA_963668995.1. NCBI lineage: Eukaryota > Metazoa > Arthropoda > Insecta > Lepidoptera > Papilionidae > Parnassius > Parnassius mnemosyne. The sequence goes on along the minus strand of CAVLGL010000057.1, from coordinate 43,182,163 downwards.
AATAAAATTTCTTGATGAAAGGGGTGATGATTATCAGCGATTGCGTGATTTAGACTGGCAATGTGATTTAGCTTTTTTGGCACATTTTACTGGAAAACTGAGTACATTAAATCTGAATCTACAAGGCAAGAATAAAACATTAACAGAAATGATGAGTTCCATTGCAGCATTTCAATGTCAAACAGCGTCTATGATAGTTGACATAGAGAAAAAAAAATTTTAACAATTTGTTAACATCAAGGATCATATGGAAAAACATCCTAACTACAATTTCATTTCCAAGAAATATACGACAGAAATTGGGACAGTGGTAGCAGACTTCGAAATTCGCTTTGGTGATTTCAGAAAAATTGAGAACTTGGTTCAATTCATCAGTTATCCGTTCAATGATTCCATTGATCTTAGTGATATCTATGAATTGGCTACAAATTTTGCAGATACATTTCAAATGGAGCACATGATGTTACAAAACGAAATTATTACTCTGCGCTGCGACATATTTCTTAAAGCAAGGATATCCTCAGGTCAAGATTTCAGGGTATTGGTTTCCAAAGAAAAATATCCAAATTTGAAGAATTGTGTTGAACAACTTCATTCGTGTTTTGTTTCAACATATTTATGTGAATCAGCATTTTCCTACTTAAACAAAAAGTAAACACCGTTCTCGCTTGACAGACGCTCATACATTGGATTCTTTAAGGTTGGCAATCTCTAACTACAAACCTGATTATGTTAAACTAGTGGAAGATACTCAGACGCAATGCTCACACTAATATATATGTAAATAAGTAGTTACTAAGTATAATTTTCACATTTATGTTTTTTCTCTTAATAAAAAAAATGCTAAGTACATGACTGTGCACTGAACTATGCTGTTTCATTTAAGATTTCTAGAAGTGGTAGATCGCACAGGGTCTCGTTAGTGAACAAGAGATCTTGGGTCCAATCAAGTTGGCCACCCCTGTTATAGACCAACTTAAGAGTACCTTTAACTGACGAGGATGTATGCGTAGATATACGGATGTGAAAGAAGCGAGAGAGAGAGAGAGAGAGAGAGAGAGAGAGAGAGAGGGGCATATCACGATCGTGCCAAACGGAAGTCCGAAGTCTCTGCCTACACATCTGGATAACAGGTATGAAGGTGTATGTATGAACATCTATACAAATAAATAAAATTGTGTCTGTTTGTAATGTCAAAATTACAGTTTATTACTAAATGCATATGAAAGTAAATACGGTACTTATTACTAAAATACAATTTATAAAATTTTTGTCTATCTGTCTGTTTGTTCCGGCTAATCTCCGAAACGGCTGGACCGATTTTGACGGGACTTTCACTGGCAGATAGCTGATTTCACAAGGAGTAACTTAAGCTAGATTTATTTAAGAAAGAAATTAGGGTTCCGCGCAAAAACATAAAACCCTAACACGCGAGCGAAGTCGCGGGGAACAGCTAGTATATATATATATATATATATATATATATATATATATATATATATATATATATATATATATATATAATAACAAACAACTATTAGATACATCAACATACAACTACTTTATTCTTTCTATTAAAAAAATCGTTACTTTCACGCTAGGATTTTATCCTGTATCGTTACTTAGTTACGTAGTTACATATCGGTACATAGTTCACATACATAAATTTCACAGACCCGGAATAATTATTTGCAGGCCATACAAATACTTGTTCCGAGCGGGATTCGAACCCGCGGTTCTTAGCGCTGCAACTCATTGCTAAGCCACTGCGCCACGTAGCCGTCAACTACTATCACTCAGTTCGCACGCTAGCAAGTGGATAATCCAGTCCATGAACACCCACAATCACCAGTCTATTAAAAACCAAATTACAGTAACTGTTCTCTATTAGGTACTATAAAAGCCTGTGTTTGACCACAATAATTGTAAATGAGCAATAATCCAGACTTTCACATTAAATCAAACGTGGAAGTACATTATTGTTCATGAATCGTACAACCTGTGGTTTCATTGTACAATGTCCTAGTTTACCTAGTTTTCTCAAGTGTCCCAGGACAGAAGTTTTTATGAATCAGTGGTAAAATATTTTTTTGTTCATCATCATTACAGCCCTTCACAAGTCTCAAAGAATGCCATAATGCCCGGTCTCGAGCCACCTGCATCCATTGACTTCCTGCATGTCTTACCAGGTCGTCACTCCATCTGGCGAACGGGACGCCCTTCACATCGCCTGTGCCGGTACGAGGCCGCCACTCGAGAACCTTTTTCCCCATCGGTTGTCGGTTTTTCGAGCTATATGGCCGGCCCATTGCGACTTCAGCTTAAAGTTAAAATAATTAATAGAATCAGGCGTTACCTAGCAGAAATCCATTATATTAAAGTTAGAAAAATTTACTTTGCCAATATTTGCTCAGTATTGTATTAAGTACACTTGTTGACAATGTAAATTCTCCCAACTTTGATTAAAGTTAAAAATTAAAGTTACAGCCTATATACGTCCCCTCATTTCCGGAAAGGCCACGTTAGCTTACTAATATGTAATATTAATATACATTGAATGAAAGTTATTTTTAATCGATTACAAAAAGGAGGAGGTATTCAATTCGACTGTATATTTTTTTATGTGTGCTACCTTATAACTTTTTGCTAGGTGAACCGATTTCGACGATTCTCTTTTTATTTGAAAGCTAGTGCTCTTCATGTGCTCTCATATAAATGGTCTGACCAGTAGTTTTTGAGTTATCTTTAATAATTTATATTGAAGTCGGTTGTACGAAATTTTTAATTTTACCACTTGTATATAAATTATTTTGTTAACTATTATGAGGCAGTGTTCGACTACTGTCCCTCTTGATGGTAAATAGTGACGCAGTCATAGATAGCGAAGCGCACTGACTTAGCTCAACAAAAGACTATTCACTCTAGCCTTAAACACATCTAACACATTGTAATTGAAAGAAAAGGCACATTATTCCACTACTTTGCTTGTACGAACAGCGAAGCAAACCGTTTGTTTCCAATGCGTGGTATGTTCATTTAATATTCGAGTAAGAATTTTATAATATAACAAAATGTTTGAGTAAAAACAAAAGAAGTTTAACTTAAATACGACGAGTTTTACGTCCAAAATTATAAATACATCGATCGATTGTCAAATGTTATCAATAATGTAAAAACATCACGTAATTTGAAGCTGTTTTACGATCGTCGTCATTACAAACTATCCAATTCCACTGCTGAACCTGCCGTTTAGATTACGTCGTAGCTAGCTTGGCTTGGCAGGCGGATTGGCAACCACAGTTTTTTTTATTATTTTGACTGTCAGAAAGATGCTGCTGGCCATCTTCTGTTTCAGGTTCTTTCTGTTGCCTGTTACAACACCCATGGGATGATATTTTTTTTATAAGATAAGGCTGATAAACGAGCACACAGTCCACCTGATGGTAAGTGGTTGCTGCGGCCCATAGACATCTACATCTATTCTCTATTACAAATCAAAATGCAGATGCGTTGTCACCCGTGAGGACTAAGATGGAATGCCTCTTTTCCAGTAAAACGGGTTACCGGTTCTCTACACTTACCATACGAAACACAGCAGCGTTAAGCTGCTATTTTACGCTGGTATTCTGTGAGAGCGTGGTCCTTCCCCGGTCAAGCCGACCCATTCGTGCTACAACTATACTACTAATATAGCTGCAGCATATAAAATTACGTATAAAATTTTTGCCTTACAACCTTGCATTGATTACTAATGTAAAGTTTTTGTTAGTTAATAGCTATACTTAAATTAAACATCTAGCGTCTCTACCCAGTTTTGCTTAGATAGGGTCTTTTATAATAATTGTGTTTTTAAAATTTAAGACAGTGAAAGACTATTTATATTTCGATTTATCAAAAAAAAAACTCTTCTCTCTCTTCTTTGTATAAAATATGACCTATGCCTTCTGGTATTACTTGTCATCTGTTCGAAAAGTTACGACTCCCGTAAACTAGATGACGTTATACGCCATCTGTCGTCAGCCCGTATACTTTTCTTGCATCTCCCATAGTCCCCTAATATGACTCCCATAGGTCTAAATAGGGTAATGGATTTCCTTACGCTGCCTACACACGGCAAATTAAGTAATGTACGCAGTAGAGATCAAACACATCGGTACAATTTCGACTAACGGGCGGACGTTGTATCGGACGTTGCAAGTTGCAACTTGGATTAAGCGGGTGAAATGAGAATATCGACAGATCTAATGTAGCATGCAGCTAAACTGGCAATGCACTACTTGATTCTTTTATTGAGACAAGATTGTGGGATTGAAAATGCATGAAGTGCTCTACAAAATCAATGTTGCCGTTTTCTAAAACCATTTAATATTTTTTTAATTCGGCGACAAGAGGCCAGCACTATAATTTATTACGTCACTTCTTCGGAGTTAAATAGATTGTCAGCACTTTATTTTTTTTAAGGATTGCCAACGACACTACGAAAGCGACTTAGCTAGAGACACTCATTGAATAAATGCTTAGAGTAATTCCTATGAACGTAAAATTATTCAACTAAAACCATTTGAACGACATTTTCCGAGCTAACGAGCATCGAGGTAATATCAATAACGAAGAACAAGATAACTGGTCCCTTAAGGACACCATTTCACAAAATTACAGTTCCCTAATTCTCTAATAATCCCTAATTATTCCAATTAATTTAATTGTTTTATATACGATATGAGATTTTGTTGAATTTTATTTTAATTTAAAATATCATCTAGATAAACTATTTTAATAAAACAATAATATCGTAATATTATAAGTTAGAGAGTCGTCGTTAGAGCCATTTGCTTTCCCGGAAACGGCTCTAACGATTTGTGTGAAATTTTGTATTTAGATAAAGTATGACTTCTTAAGATTATCTTGATAGGTTTTACATCTGAGAAAATTTTAATTTACTCCAGAACAAAAAATGGTATCAAAAATTTGATGTCTCTCACTTAAGCAAAGCTTGGTCGCCCAGGTACCTTATTTTTCTTTTTTTTTTATATTAAGTATACAATAATTGTACATTCAACAACACAAGGAACATAAAAGTACTGCTGCTTCCAAATGGATTTCTTGGCAGGAAAAACTTTTAAAAAGTAAAAAGCCTTCATCGTCTTCGACATAATTGAGAAAAATACGAACTTTAAAAATAAAACGCGGACGCCGTTACAATGAATCACGAAATACAAAAATGCGCATAAAGTAGCGTTTACAACATCGTAACTCATTCATGTCTCAAGTCATGAATATTTTTACGATGCTATGGTTGAATTTAAAAACAATCCCTTTTTTACTTTATACTCTGCAGTTCAATACCAAATTCAAGTCAGGCGTGGATCTAAAGTTTGGAGTCAAGTTTTTCGAAACCCCATTGTTTCATCTCAAGTAAGATTTCAGTGAGAAGCAAAATTATAACTACAAAAATAAATATTTAGTTTTAAGGTGGTAGAGCTACGGTGCAACTATATTATGGTTGAAATACGAATGTCGGCTCGTCGGGGCAAGGACCACGCTTTCGCAGAATACTATCGTAAAATAGCGGTATTTTGATTCTTAATCGAGGATAGATATCTATGGGATAACAACTTACAATCAGGTGGATTATGTGCTCGTTTGTTACCCCTATCGTATTGACAGTTTCATGACTTCCATGATTCTCCCCCCCGGATCGGTGCATGGCTCGAATTCTGCTGTTCTCGATGATAACGGATTTCGATCAGGGCCATAACTTATATTGTTGCCCCACAAAAGGCAACCTACTTTCAATTCTGCACTACCGCCTCTACTCTAGAAGTTGTGTATACTTCCACTAATAATTTCGTAGTCATAGTCGATTACATCAAACACTATTTAAAAATTGCCGGCCAAGTGAGAGTCGGACACGTGCATAAAGGGTTCCGTACCATCCGTACCAACGTCCCTTTTCATTTTAAATATATTTTAACCATTATTATTTGGCGTTATAGCGGCAACAAAAATTCACATTCTGTGAAAATCTCAACTAACTATTACGAATCAGGAGATACAGCCTGCTGGCAGACAGACGGACTGACGGACGGACGGACGGACGGACGGGCAGACGGACGGACGGCCAGACGGACGGACGGACGGACAGACGGACTGACGGACAGACGGACAGCGGAGGTTTAATAATAGGGTCACGTTGGTTACCCTTTGGGTACGGAACCCAAACAACATCGATACGACTATGTAAAATCAAATATGTAAAAAAAAATATCTAAATTTTTTTACATATTCGATTTTATTTAATATCGCCTGGATAGGATCTATTAATTATTATTTATTTATTTATAAATTTTACGTTTTTATAAAAAAATGATCATTAAGTTTTTTTGATAAAATATAATCTAGATCTATTCTGGCATTGCCTATCTATTCGTAAAGTTATATCACAGTCGGTTCAGCCATTCCGAAGATTAGACCGGACGGACAGACGTTTAAAATGGTAATGTATATCTTAATAGCATGCAAATAAACCCTGAGCATTTATATTAAGTAAATTAAGTCCGTAAAGTCCACAGCCGGACATAGGCCTCTCCCATTGTAGGGGTTATTTGACTTAGTCGGCACGATTGGCATGCGAATGATGACCGCGGTACTAGACGCTGCGCATCTTCGACGCTGCTACCCGTCGCTGTAGTGTGGTAGTTTTACATCTAGCGAGAATAAGAGAGTACCGAAATCTGTTGAAAGCCATCATTTTACTGGCTTTTCCGAAAGTCACATTTTAAGACACCCACGATATTAAGCATGTTAAATAGATCGTGTAGTGGCTTAATGCTGCTGTTTAATGAGAATAAAGAACCGGAGACCTGTTTTACTGAAAGCGAGGCATTCCATCTTAGATTTCAGGGGTGACAACGCATCTGCATTTTGATTTGAGGATAAATGTAGATGTATATGGGCCGCAGCATCCACTTACCATCAGGCGGATTGTGTGCTCGTGTCACCCTTAATGTATATATAGAGTAAGTATATCCACTATTATTGGAGAAGGCCAATTTGGCCTCTAAAAAGCTTGGCGTGCTCAGCAGAGCTGGACTGTATTTAATGCCGGCACAACGCCTGCAACTTTACAAGGCGCAAGTTCAGCCCCATATGGAATACTGTTCCCGTCTCTTGGTCGGGGCTCCCCAGTGCCAGCAGCGCAGAGCGGCTCGAATCGTCTATGATCGTATCCTTGCCGATCGGCTCAATTCACTTTAGCTGCGAAGAGATGTTGCATCCTTTTGCATTTTCTATCGCATCTACCACGGAGAGTGCTCTGAGAAATTGTTCGAATTAATTCCAGTCGCCTAATTCTACCATCTGGATGCTTGGCGGTCCATCACTGAACGTTTTACTAAGAGTTTTCTTCCTCGTACGACCCCTCTGTGGAATCGTTTGCCACCGGCGATTTTTCCGAACAGATTCGACTTAGGGACCTTCAAGAAAAGATCTTACTCCTTTCTAAAAACAACACAACCTGCTACTGCCCACCTGCAATTCCTCTCCTTATCTGGTTGTTCATGGGTGGCGGTAATCACTTACCATACGGTGAGCCACAACCTCCTTTACCCCCACTTCTATAAAAAAAAATTAATATCGACACGTGGTTGTCGTAAGAGGCGACAGAGCAAAACAAACCAGTAGACAGGCACCATCTTCCAAATAAGAAATAAGCTACACGATTGCAAGCCCACCTGTTAATCGTGGCAACTATGGCATATATTACTTCAGTAAGGCAATCTTTAGGGAAGGCCAGTGTTCAGCAGTGGTCTTTTGATAAGTTCTAACGGTAATAGCACTAGCACTAGTACTAGCTCTAGCAGGGTTAATCGCACTAAGCACTTATACTGATCACTTATTATACGCAAACTCCGGCCCGGGCCATAAAGGAGTGTTCTAATTTGTAACCACGGTTAGGAGAGATATGAAGTATCAGCCGGAGAGCAAGACCGGCTTCGCGCCGTCTTCAGATGGTAGTGGAAAGCGGTGGTTGAAATGAAGTCCCCTGATGTTGCAAAAATTCACGGACCCCCCCCCCCCCCTCCATATAATGCTCTCAGTAAGTTTGCGCACAATACGTCCAAGCGTCGATCGGATCGGTATTACGTCAAAAAGGTCACGGTGTGAAGGCTTGAGCCTTCGCGCGTTCACTTACGAATATTTACGTAATTGTAATCCACGAGTATTAAACACCGCTGTATACCACGGACTCACGACTAGTGTTCAATGTTTTAATGAAGAGATAGTTTAATTGGGGAATTTTATTTTCACGTCTTGAGACTACGTGTCATGACCATTTTACTCCACTGTTCCAAAAGGCCGGCAATCATTGAGTTATAATATGTACTACGTACTAGAGAAGCCATTCTGAACATTGATTATGTTCAACTGAACTGTAGTGCAATCCGTACAAACTAAATATTGCGTATATTGAAGATTTGTGAATTCCATAAAATAATTATTATTACATTTTATTTAGAAATATAACATGTTTGTTTAGATGAAATTAAGATATTTTATATTAAATTCTTATATTTATTTTATATTAATATCTTATTTTATATCAAATTAAAATCTTCGCGCATGCGCGACTACTACTCCCGCGCGCGAAAACATAGAGTATAGGACACAGTTTTTGTTTGAAATGGCTTCTCTAGTACGTAGTACATATAACTCAATGCCGGCAATGTATGTCTCTGTTCTTTGGCATGCTCTGTAAGGATAGTTTAGGAAAATGGCTTGATGCATTTTAACAGATAGGACGTCGTTAGATTCGCCTTAGTTGTGGAAGTGATATAGGTGAAAAATTTGTCTCTATTTTCGGTAACCTTTTTTATGCAGTCAGGTTTATTTTAATTCCTGTTTAAACCAATGGGCTTGTTTATAAAAGTAGAGGTGACGAACACACACGCAGTCCAGCTGTTTGTGAGTGGGTGATGTGACCCGTAATAATCAATTTGCAATCAATATGAAGATACGTACCGAAACAGAAACAGAAACTTTTTTATTCAATATAGATTATAAATGATACTTATTGAAAGTCACTCTTTTTTTTAATTACCAATGGTTCGAAAAATAAAACCTCTGTCCTGGGAATATACATATCCCTGACTATTGTTTGTTGTGTGTCCTTGAGGGCTTAGATGAAATGACTCGTTACCAGTAAAAAGTGTATTTGGTTCTCGTCATACTAAATACAGCAGCATTACGCGACTATTGTATAAGACTGTAGTCCTTCCCCGGTTAACCGACATATTACGGTGCAGCGTTGCATTACTAGTCTAGTTGTTAACAACTTTAATTTAACAACTTAACTGGTAGAGCTGCGATGCAGCGTTGTCAGCGTTGGTTCAACCGGTGAAGAACCACGCTTTTATATCTTTTCAGCTTAAATGGTAAAAATAATTATCATCATCATCATCATCATCATTACAGCCCTTCACAAGTCCACTGCTGAACATAAGCCTCCCCCAAAGAATGCCACAAAGCATATAATAAAAGCATATATACCTCCCATGATGAAAATAATTATATCATGTAAAATTTCTAATAATAATTTTGCTTTCAGCAATAGCGCACTAGAACACATTCCTATTTATTTTCGAATATTTGCTATAACATATTTTAGTTACCGGTCCAAAAATAAGGATTATCTCAGGTTTTTTTTTATATAGGATATGGGTGACAAGCGAGCACACAGTCCACCTGATGGTAAGTGGTTGCTGTGGCCCATAGACATCTAAATATATCCTCGTTTGTGAATCAAAATGCAGAATTGTCAGCCGTGAGGACTAAGATGGAATGCCTCTTTTCCAGTTAACAGGGTCCAGTGAAGAACTGTAGAAAATCCGGGATCGTTTTGTTTCAAAGTTGATTTACAATAACAAATGTGAACTCAGATTCTGATTGACCTTTGCAAGGGCTTAAAAGGCTCCGCGACCTGATAAGATATAGGTGTTGTTTACGTGAATGTAGGAAGTTAGGAAAAGCAAAAGGGGCTCCAAGACTGTCATTACCTAAGGGCTTGATCTACAACACATTAAACACATTAACCAATTAGCAATAAACACGTGTATCATTCAAAATGATAATTAAAAAGATCTTAAAACGAAATGAAAACTTGTACTATTCCAGGCGGTTCGCAAGACTGTGTAATAAAGCGGTAACACTAATTTACGAAATCGTCAATAGTAGGAAATCTCATTGAGTATTAAAAATAATTTATTATTTAAAAAATCTACATCATAAATCTTTTTTTTTTAATTTAGCTGCTGAAGCTGTATGTTATGTTCACTTCTGTTTTTTTTTTATAGGATAAGGGTGACAAGCGAGCACACAATCCACCTGATGGTAAGTGGTTGCTGTGGCCCTTAGACAGCTACAGATGTAGATATCCTTGTTTGCGAATCAAAATACAGATGCGTTGTGAGGACTAAGATGGAATACATCTTTTTGAGTAATTTTAACAAAATTTATAATAATAAATAAACCTTATTAAATTTAAATGAAGATTTCGGTTAAATTTCTTTAAATTAGAGGCTATTTACCGATAGAGTAAACTCTACTCAGTCTCTATTTTATTTTTCACGTCAAGACGTAAGGATGTAAATAATGTCATCCTCGATATTAAGGTCGTTACATTGTAATTAATTGAAGTCTGGTATCGATAGGGCACATTAAATCAACACTTGTATTAAAAACCGTCATAATAATGTTATGTTTCAATAAAATTGATTTATATGAATAAATATATTTACGGAGAAAAACTAATTTTTATTAAAACCTGTTTTTATAATTTCTAAATAAAAGAATTTAAAAAAAAACGATTAAATATAAATAATAAAAAACGTTATTTTTGGTGTTGGAACAAAGTCCTAACAAGTTTTTAAATATCATTATAAAATTAAATACTCACAAACAATAACTTAGTCCTACACAATCTATACATATAATAAAACTGTAAATAGCAGATGTCTGTACATTTTATATTTTTGTAATAAAAGTGATTGAGGGGTACTAAAAATAAGTAATTAAATACATTTCTACGATTTTTAGAATTTTCTGTCTGTCTGTCTGTCTGTCTGTCTGTCTGTTTGTTTGTTAACGTATCACGTATAAAGTACTAATTTATATCATAAGAATTGTTAAGGAAATTATAAAGTGTATCTTCGGGTTACATTTAGTCTTTATTTCATTAAAATCAGTTCATTCCATCAAAAGTTATGATAAATATTCTGAAGTATGGGTAGGGAAGTATAGGTACGAATTTGCTCAACGGTGGCTTTGTTTGAGTCATCAAGTGCATTTTAAACTAATATCATATCATAAATCATAGTTAAATTATGTAAAATAATGATATAATTATGTATATCTAAAACGCAGTAAACAAAAGTATTAAAGAACGTATTAAATATTATACAAAAATATATTAACCTTATTAACTAAATCTGAAGCACAATAGTTAACCCATTTCTTCGATAGATGGTGGTGTGGCATAAATGTGATACAAAAAGGCAGGTTAAAATTTATTCCTGTAGTTGAGCTTCATATTTGCTTCTAACCTTTATATTAATGACACGCTGCCCTACTGCGTGTTGACAATCTCATTTATTTTTAATTTTTTTACCGCCGAGTACTCTATGTGGTAAATCAAATTTTAAGAGCTATTAACAATTTCATTTTTCGGCGAGGATCAAACTTTCTTTTTTGCTTACTATGCAGGCACTGATTTATAAGTTCTTTTATGTTTTTTATTGTATCAATCGTGTGAATTAATCTCTTATTTTTAGAATTGATGTTAACAGCGCCATCTCTCTTAAGTCTATACATATAATAAAAATGGTAATAACATGTTATGTCTGTTTCTGAATATTGTATAGTATATTAATTTGCGACTAAAATCATTATTGGGACTGTAAATCATTAAATAAGTACATTTTTATAATTTTTAGAATTGTACTATCTGACGGTCTGTCTGTTTGTTTATGGACGCATGACGTTTTGAGTAAACATCTTTTTTTTTCAATGAAATCCTTAAGAAAATCATAAAGCGTATTATCAAGTTCATTTAATCTTTGTTTTATTGAAATTGGTTAATTCTATCGAAAGTCATGATTATTATTTTGAAATGTAGGTTCGAATTTGTTTAATGGCGCCACAAAATTCCAAAAATAGTAATAAAAAGATTCGTGTGTAAAAAAAACGTTCTATTATAATATATTTCGTATCGTTCTATTATAGTACTTAAAACACAGTAAAAATATGTTTTCCTTAAATTAAAAAAGGATGTTTTCTCACAAAGAACGTAATAGATGGCGTTGTACAAATTACAACCTTTTCTGAATTGCGGTGTTAAGATTTTTCGCAGGTGAATCGTATTGAGACTCACTGTAATAATTTATGTCCATGAGCCCAACGAAACTGCAAACCTGTAAGGTATATATACAGAGGTATTGAAATATTTAATTATTCAACAAAACCCGACCAAAACTAAAAGTAGCAAAATTGCAATAAATGTCGTGATGGTGATATTGTTTTATAGCCAGAATCACTCTAATACCAAATAACTTTTTTTTCAGTTTTAAGTAAAGTTGCAGCCTATTTACGTCCCACTGCTGGGCACAGGCCTCCTCTCATTTCTGAGAGGGTTTTAGGGCAAGGAAATGTCCACCGCGCTGCCCCAATACGTGTTGGCGAACTTCACATGTCATCGTAATATTATTTTTTATTTCTCAAACATGCAGGTTTCCTCACGATTTTTTCCTTCACCGCCGAGCACGTGGTAAATCAGCACTTAAAATTGCAATTAACAATTTCATTGGTGCCGGCGGGGATCGAACCCGGGTTGCTCGAGTACTGTGAAGCTTACAGCGAGCGCTAACCATCTGAGCTACCACGGCTCAGGCTTCAGTTTTAAGATAGGGATAATAACATCGATGTTGGCATCGCTAGCTCAACATCGATGTTCGATGTTTAGGCCACTCAAAACATCGATGTTGACCATTATCGATGGTTTTTGTATATGTGTAGATAGTTACACATTGTTTTAAAATTATGTGGGTATACACAGCAAGGAAAAAGTAACAATTAACTTGAATATCAATTTACGTAGAATAGTTATTATGCGACAACCGACATCGACACTATAAAATAAAGCGAATCAGTGACCATTGTGACATTACAGGAGACACTTGACAATTAAGTTTGACTCACCATACTGACATTTTTTTAGATTAACGATGCGTTCAGAAATTCTGAATTATTCAAAATTTTTAATCTTCAGAGCAGATGCAAGATTTAGTTGATATTGATTTCGCGAGTTCGCATTGTTTGCAAGTTCCCAATTATCGATTATGGGTTCATTGACGTCGATGTTTCGATGTTTGACATATGTCAACATCGATGTTAAAACATCGAAGTTTTAATTTTTAACATCGATGATCATCTAACATCGCTATTTTAAGTGTGTTTCCCACTCAGCGTGTGTTATGCGACGATCGTAAATAAAGCGCAAGGTCAAACTTTACGCGTCAGTACTGATTGTTTTGCACATGGCCAGCTCTATATTGCTTTTTCTCGCGTTAGCAGTCCCCGTAATCTTTTTCTGTACGCCCCGGCTAAGTCTACTTCTATCGTCGTTTACACAGAAGCTCTATCATAAACGACTTAGAACTTTGAGCATATCGATTTATTTTGTTACCACTTATTCATAGAGTAATGATATAAATCGGTTAATATTCTCTTACCCTAAACGTCAAATTCTTTAAGTAAAACCTATATTCGCGAGCTACGCCGCGGGCACAGCTAGTATTTACTATAATTGCAACCAAACGAGTTTGCTCGTATATTGTTATTTGGTACATACTAAGGTCACAGTCTCGTAAATTTATTTACTATTGGTAAAATTAAAAAAAGAATTATAAACAGTTCACTTACCCTATATATATGAAATTGAGAAGAAAACTAAGGAGTAATCCTGCTTGAAACAAGCTTCTTTTTATTTAAATATTTTATCAATAAAACACCCGCGTAAACACGAAATGATTCGAATAACCGACGCGACGTGTGCTCTCTCTATCGCGACGCCAGCGACAATGTCTACCACAACGTTGCGAACCAGATACTGAGTTCTATGTTACGTCACATTCCTTATATACACAGAAACATGCTATTATCACATCCAAACACTTATCTACACATGCAATCACACACTCAATCAAAAACATCGATATTATGTCAATGCGCTTCCCGATTATCGATATGCACTATTCTCAATAACGGAAGGAAAGGTAAAATATGCAGGCAACAAAGACTGCAACCATGATAAAGATTCTTTTCCATTAAAGTAAACGGTTGAAAGTACATCGCCCTACAATTCTACTAGTGCTTAGTTATTTATCGCACGTAGATTTATCGATAGGTAGTTTTTGGAGATTATTGTTGACATATACTTCTTTTATATTACATACAATACAATAAAAAGTTAGGAATGTTGTAAGGTGTTGTTTATCGATATGCATGTTGTTCCGTGGATATCGTGGGAGTCGACGATGGAAAATATCAGAAATTTCTCATGACTTCCGATATACAGTAATATAAATATCTCATACATATATATGCGAAATGTGAAATATCCCGACGTCCGTTTTTACGACATCAATCAGTAAATCCCTTTATTGTAGTGCAGGTTGAAAAAATGGATAGTATGATTATATAGTGTTCATTCCATCTGTCTTCAGAGGTGAAAAACCATACACAGCCTTCTCAGTAATGGTTTAGTTTTTCATGGACTGAGTAGCGTATTACATTAATAACTTCTAAATAAATGAATAAAAACTGTCTGTGAATGGGGGAAATGTGACTTCGGAATACACCTCCATAGTAATTTTACACACACACACTGAGAGTTAAAGGTAAAATACAGCTTGCATAATATATGAATTTAAAAATTTAATGAACTACGGCTGCATTTCGATCACTGGGCATAATAGTTTGGACACCGAACAATGATGATGTCGGTAACGGTATGCCGGTATGCTACTTACTATCAGCTGAACTGTTAACACTTTAATTTTAAAAGAATTGACGATGAATTGACGACCGAAATCACTATGTTCGTAACGTAACAAAACTTGGATCTTAATTTAAAGGTCTTCCCGTCTCTTTTTTTAACTGTATCGAAAGGGCTGGTTTTCGATCATCATAAAACTTTTGTTATACGCGTCATTTTAATTCGACTTTATCGGTAAGCATTTATTTAAATACTGGCGTTTAACTTGCTGTGTAATTACTTGACTGATAAAATCGTCGGGCTACTACAGAATGATATATTTTTGTTGCCTTAACTAAATGTTTTTTAATTTTTTCTTAGAGAATTATGAGTAAAAAACGATAATATGGGATATGATACTAAAAACTTAAAATGCGAGCCTTATGTTTAAACATAGGCTAAGTAAAGGTTTAAATCCATATTAGACTTACTATACCCAAATTTTCTCTATAATATTAGCAACATATATTTTATTTGAAAATGTCTTATTATACTTTTTTATAGGATGAGGGTGACAAACGAGCAAACAATCCGCCTGATGGTAAGTAGTTGCTGCGGCCCATAGACATCTACATCTATCTTCGATTACGAATCAAAATGCAAATACGTTGCCACCCGTGAGAAAAGATGAAATGCCTTGTTTTCTGTAAAATAGATCTCCGGTTCTCTACACTCGCCATACGAAACAGAGCAGCGTTAAGTTGATATTTTACGCTGGTATTCTGTGAGAGCGTGGTCCTTCCCTGGTTGAGCAGACCCGTGTCTACCCGTGCTGTAATTATTAGTAGTATACTTGTAAATTGTTGACAAGTATACTACTAATAATTACAGCATGGCTCTGCCACAGCTGATACATAGAAATAGGTAAGAGGGTGGTCCCTATTCTGACAGATTCCAAGGCAGATAAGGAATCCTACCACCTAATAAGAGAAGTTCTACCACAGCGTTACCTTTATAGTTAAATAATTATTTTCGTCAATATTAGCAACATGGTTGGAATGTTTATTTTTATCTCACTGGTCGGTCTTTTTTCTTTTGTTTTTTTTTTCAATAAATGTGACAAACGAGCATACAGTCCACCTGATAGTAAATGGTTGCTGTGGCCCATAGACATCCACATCTATCTTCGTTTGCGAATTAAAATGCAGATGCGTCGTCAGCCGTCAGGATTAAGATGAATATATATTGAGATGAGGATAAGAATGCCTCTTTTCCAGTAAAAAGGATTTCCGGTTCTCTACACTCACCATACGAAACACAGCAGCATTAAGCTGCTATTTTACGTTGACATTCTGTGAGAGCGTGGTCCTTCCCCGGTCGAGCCGACCCATTCGTGCTACAACTATACAATTAATATAGCTGCAGCATGGCTCTACCACGTAGAATCACTAATTTCACACAGAACTACACAGGTATTTACTATTGTACTCGTATTAATTATATCGATATTCGTAGTACATCACTAAGCTGTCTCATTGCGCATGGGCCGCGGTGCGCCGGATTACTTGTCACTGAAGACGCGCGTTGTGTGCTAACTCTGTTCGCCGAATTCGTCAAGTCTGTCATCCCGAGAGCAGGAAGTGATGTAATACGTATAATACTGAATATAAATTTTATTAAAAATCTACTTGTTATATGCAATAAAATCTAAATACTTTGATAATCTCTATACATAAAAATCAAATGCTGTCCGTCAGTCTCGCTAAAACTCGAAAACGGCTCGAAAGATTTTGATAATTTTTTTGTGTGCATTTGAATGGGTCTCTGGATGGCTTAGATTCAGATTTGGACCCGGTAGGTGGCGCTGTTTTTGAGATCTAGAAATTACCCGTGCGAAACTTAGGTACTGGTTGCATTAATGGTGTATAAAAATCAATCACAATGTTTCTCGTGGGTATCATATTTGGCTATAGAAAACGCCGTAAGGAGCTTAGCAACGTGGAATAATCATTTTATATATACCAGGTGTGTGAGATGGGGTGGCTCCGGGGCTTAACACTCGCTGTAAATTTCATAGGATGCTAGCAACCGAATTCTAGCACCCAATCGGCAAAAAACAATTTGTACCACCACGTGCTAGTCGATTAAAGAAAACGAGAGGTAACTGTTTTATATAGAATAATAGTGACAAACGAACACACAGTCCACCTGATGGTAAGTGGATGCTGTGGCTCATAGACATCTACATTAAGAATCGATATGCAGATGCATTGTCACCCCGCAAAAGAAAATTGTGATGATTATGGACCTAATGTCATCATCATCATCATCATTACAGCCCTTCACAAGTCCACTGCTGAACATAGGCCTCCCCCAAAGAATGCCACAAAGCACGGTCCTGAGCCACCTGCATCCATCGACTTCCTGCATGTCTTACCAGGTCGTCACTCCATCTCGTGTGGGGACGCCCTACACTTCGCCTACCGGTACGAGGCCGCCACTCGAGAACCTTTCTTCCCCATCGGTTGTCGGTTCTTCGAGCTATATGGCCGGCCCACTGCCACTTCAGCTTACTAATCCGTTGGGCTATGTCGGTTACTCTGGTTCTACTGCGGATATCCTCATTCCTAAGTTAGTGTCAGTAAAGTGAAACCCGGATTAACACGCAAGAAAGTGATACTGTGTGTATTGTTTGGATTTTTAGGGCATTGTTTATTATGAGCTTTTATCGCCAGGCTAAACCATTGATTTGGATCTCTACTGCCAACAACTAATGAGACTCAAGCAAAACAATGAGAAAAAACGTTTTACGATTATAATAAAATGTAATTAAACTTTGAAAATTCTTGATTTTGTATATAATATACGAAGAAACTTTTTCATTGATGTTATATGATATGGAAGTAAAGGAGGCGAGAGAGGTGTGTCAGGATAGTGCCAAATGGAAGTCCGTGGTCTCTGCCTTCACCTCTGGGTGACTGTTTATGTTTATGTTCTCGGTTATAACTATCAGGTGTAAGTCAGACGTAAAATTCCCAGACTAGCAGCGGGAATCAGCGTGAAAGGTGCAATACTCTGCGGTGCGAAACGTCTGGTGCTGCTATCGGCGATCTCGCCAAGCGAGAAGATTGAGACAAATTCTCTCTATGGCGGGAGGACCCGTATATTGTAGTAGTTAAGTAGATCTAGAAATACTATCTTTTATTATCAAGAGGTATTCTGCAACGTGGTAGAGCCACGCTGTAGTTATATTATGGTTGTGCCACCAACGGGTTGGTAAGACCGGGGTGGGACCACGATCTCACAGAATACCAGCGTAAAATATAGGTAAATTGAAGTATTATATATATATAAATGAAATAAAAATATAGACTGTCAAAAGCTACGTATATTTAACTTATTTTATTTTGTTATTTAGAGGCCAATTCTGGCTTATAAATTTCAATAAAAAGATCAGTAAATATATAAGAGAGCTGTTACAATAATTATTTTTTGATTTCAGACATAATACCCATTTATAAAGGAAAATATTTCTGCTGCGTCGTTGTCAACTGTCAAAGCCTAACGATAAACGTAGTGGTCTCTTTGGTTATCAGGCTGGTGCAACTTCCATAGTAAAAATTATATGTACCACAGGGGTCAAAATTTAATGACGGTTATCTCTTCTTTCTGCTTTTCGTAATATGTCTATTAACGACATTGTCAAATCAAATAGGTTCAAATGTCAAATCAAACAATTATATTTGTATATATTTTATTTATTAAGATTGCTTTTAATTTTGCTATAGGAGCCGTTGTTCATTTACAGAATTGTTAAAAAATTAAATATGCATTATAAAAATTTCCAATTACCTAAACGGTGCAAGAAGCGGAAAAAATGATATCAAGAAAAGGCTATTTGTAGCAATATTTCCCTTAGATGATGAAAGGCTTAGAGTAATTACACATCTTCTATGATGAAAGGTATGTGGTGATTTCAACTTCAATAGTAATATGATATTTAACGCGAGTACATTTTTGGACTAGCCATCTATGTAGAACAGGTTTTTATAGTGTACGATTGTGTGCACAAACACAAACACTCTATTTTCTAAATCGGATAGTTCGATGGTATGGCAATCCGAAACGAACTATACTTAGAAACTACACTGTCAATTGTGACTGCTAACATTCCATTTGTTCAATAAAAATGTGATTTTATTTTTATTATTTTTTCAGATGCAAGCATTGGGGAAATAGCTGGCATATGTACCAATTGAAAAGATTCACATGTTAAAACATATTTGTGGCAAACATTTCATTTGAACCCAACTAAAACGAACTGTTATTTCATCAGTGGACTTAACTTAAACTTCCACAGTTATGTGTATGTTAATTAGGTTTCATTTATATATAGCAAAAGATAATATTACTAAAGTGCAATATTATTAAAAATAAACTCAAAATTATTTGTATTTCCTGGTTATAAATATTTTTTTTATAGATTCATCTATAAACATTAGCTATAATGACCACTCATTTTGAAAGCGACAATTAGTAAACGATCTCTGTGAATAGTATGTATATAGGTACCTCCGTGTAGAAGCATCGCGATTTGTACATAGTATTTGTTAAACATAAAAGCAACAAAAACAGTGGGATATTCCGTTGGTACGGGGCGTGCAGAAAGATTTGTTTCATAATTTCCATAGTGACCAAGATAAGGCACGCCTTCTAGCTGTTTCGACTAAGGAATCTGGTCACTGGTTACTTGCTTTACCATCAAGTAATCTCGGTACATTACTTGATGGGGAAAGCTTGCGTATTGCCGTAGGAATCCGACTAGAAGTGGCGCTTTGTCAACCCCATGAGTGCCCCTGTGGTAGCAGCTTCAACAAGTTTGGGCTCCACGGACTTTCATGTAAGAAAAGCGCTGGTAGGTTTTCACGACACAGTTCTTTGAACGATGTCATCCGAAAGGCTCTTGTCTCTATAAATGTTCCCTCGGTTTTAGAGCCTTGTGGAATATTTAGAGACGATAGCAGGGGACCGGACGGTATGACATTGGTCCCTTGGGAGAGAGGTTAAGCCCTAGTGTGGGATGCCACTTGCGTAGACACTCTGGCGGCCTCTCATCTCAGGGGTACCTCGTTTAGAGCCGGGGCGGCATCAGAGACAGCTGAACTGAGTAAGTGGCGCAAATATGAGTCTCTGAGAGATGACTATTGATATGATATTTGTGCCATTTGCTGTAGAGACTATCGGTTCGTGGAGTCCACGTGCGGTGAAGTTCTTAAAGGAACTCCATCCGCGGCTAGTCGTTGCTGCTGGAGATAAGAGGGCTAGTTCTTTTCTCGCTCAAAGGCTAAGTATAGCTATTCAACGGGGAAACGCAGCCAGAGTTCTTGGCACGATACCGCGGGGAGTAGGACTATATGATAATTAAGTTTCTAGTTTTAGTTTTTCTTAATTATTATTATAGTTTTTAATATAATTAAAATAAAAGTTATTAAATATTTACAATCTACGTACTTTTAATTATGTTTTAATGAAAACCTACTCGTACTTTAAAGTAATAAAGGATAATCGGACATTTCTCAGGTACAAGTTCCATTAGTATGAATGTTACCTTCCGAATATAATGAAATGTCCTCCAGACCAAATTTCAGTCACGCAGCCAGTCTCAATGGAGACTAGCCATATGCGGAAGACAGGATTATAGTACATGAGAATGTACGCAAGCACGCAGGTCTATTCCCTCGCTCTCATGCGATCTCGTAGTCTGATGGGTCGGCAATCCAGCGGGCGGGGTCAGGCGCAGTACTAACGGTTTTACGTGCATTCCGAGGCTTTTGGGTGAAACACCATCAACTTCCTAACTCGGAGCTGCTACTAGGTAGTTCTTAACAAAAAATTCCAATAAAATCCAATTAAAAAAAATTGATTTTTAGCCTAACCCGGGATTCGAAGCCGGTACCACAAGATATATCATTTGCGTTTAAATAATAATATTCAAAGGGTAAACAGACCGACTGACGTCTAACAAAATTTTCTTTCGATTATATTTATTTTAACTAGCGACCCGCACCGTTTAACTTTAAAAAATAAAATAATTTATAGTACAGTAACTTTTTTAGCTTGAATATTTTTATTATTTGCTTGAATATTTTTACATTATTTTATAAATTGGTAGGTATGCCATATTTTTGTCAGTATTTAATTAAAATGCACATTTTTTATTTGACCAAGGAGCATGTACATTAAAAAATAGATTTGGCATTGTTGTACTGGTTTTAATGGTAAACCACAAACTGATATAATTGGGCATTCCGTTGTAGATTGCGGTTGCAGGGAAGGACAAATGAATGACGAATGACCGATTAAAGAAAGATTGTATTTTCTGCTAAGCTTGCTTTCATACTCTTTTTGCTTTCTCGCTTAGCAACTACCAAGCTGTTTCTTATATAATTAAGAAGATAAGGTATTCACCGTTTATTCCATATAAACGTATTCATCGTGTTGCCAGTGATGACATACGGAACTGAGACGTGGTCCTTCACTGCTGGCCGGATGAGGAAGCTCAAGGTCGCTCAGCGAGCTATGGAGAGGGCTATGCTCGGAGTTTCTCTGCGTGATAAACTCAGAAATGAGGATATCCGCAGTAGAACTAGAGTGACCGACATAGCCCAACGGATTAGTAAGCTGAAGTGGCAATGGGCCGGCCATATAGCTC
Source organism: Parnassius mnemosyne (assembly GCA_963668995.1). Lineage (NCBI taxonomy): Eukaryota > Metazoa > Arthropoda > Insecta > Lepidoptera > Papilionidae > Parnassius > Parnassius mnemosyne. The sequence continues at coordinate 43,160,423 of CAVLGL010000057.1, read as the reverse complement.
GAAGAACCGACAACCGATGGGGAAGAAAGGTTCTCGAGTGGCAGCCTCGTACCGGCAGGCGAAGTGTAGGGCGTCCTCCCACTAGATGGAGTGATGACCTGGTAAGATATGTAGGAAGTCGATGGATGCAGGTGGCTCAGGACCGTGCTTTGTGGCATTCTTTGGGGGAGGCCTATGTTCAGCAGTGGACTTGTGAAGGGCTGTAATGATGATGATGATGAAACGTATTCCTATATTTTCGTCTTAGATCTTATATTCTTAGATATTATCTTAGAACACTAGAGCAAATATTGTTTACGATAGGTACAAACTAAGAACATCTAGTCAAGTTATGCAGGGGCCGTTTTAAAAATACTTTTCTTCTTTCTTTTTCTTCTTTTTAAAAAAACGTTACCTCCACACTAGGATTTTCTCCTGTATCGTGGGGGCAGTTTACATGTGTAAATTTTACAAGGACAAACATCCAGACCCGGAACAATTATTTGTAGGCCATACCAATACTTGTTCCGTGCGGGATTCGAACTCGCGGCCCTTGGCGCAGCAACTTATTGCTAAGCCACTGCGCCACGGAGCCGTAAGACTAATTTATTAATTAAAAGATGTTTAATCGCTAACAGAACTCGCTTAAGACTAACATAATATTCTACGCTTAAAACAAATGCATGGGTGCCCACGCAGGAGCTCGGCAGTTTCCGTTTGTCTACTGAGCACATGCCTGTGGTCTGCACTGCAGTCTCGTCACCCGTAACACCTTCCTCGTCAAGTTCGAAGTTCTCGTTTAGAGGAGAACTTCGGATACAAAAATTAAACAAGTTTAAATTATACTTATGAACTATTTTTTTATTGATTATGATTATTGCTGATGATAGATTTGCTTAAAGAAATTTTAGTTTTAGGCGACAGTTTGGTAAAGTACTACAAGACACAGTTAATTATTTTATTCATCATCATCATTTTCATCATTACAGCCTTGCACAAGTCCACTGCTGAACATAGGTTAGCCTCCCCCAAGGTATCATATATAAAGACACAGGTTACAATAATGAATAACAATTCATACAATAAAATGGTCCATACACTAATACTTTACACCACAATAACCTTTTTATTTTCAATGTTTTAATTTCAGATTTTCTTAATGCAACTGACAGAAGTTTGAGGTCCGTAAGATCTATTCCTTCTAGGTTCAGCTGCACCGGGTACGACATCTCGAGGCATGAGTTTATTGCAGATTAGTTATAGGTAATATAGAGGATGAAATGCTTTCAATTTCCATAGGGTTTCTTGTTAGATTAATATAGTTGATTTTGACTGCATAATTATCGTCCAATGTTAAGACATATGTGCCATGAAATACCTTACTTATTTCATTATTAAAAATCTCGGAAGTAAGGTATACTCCTTGGTGTAGATAATCCATGTGTTAGGTTGTACAAGCTGCACCATTACAGCTTCCAAAATGACTGGAACTTGGATGCATGAAGATAAATTTTCAGCATAAGTCATCAGGTCTGTGATGCAATCATCCTTAATTAGTTAAGATGTGTCGTCCTCAGGACAGAGGTAACTGTATTCATCGGCTTCCTGACAAGGATGAGTAAGCAGCCTAATCTTCGACCCTCTCACTAAAAGGTATGGGAATTTTGATAAAATGACAGTGGTACGGTTATGGGATAATATAGGTAAGGTATAAAGTTTAACTATACAAATAAATAAAATTGAAATGTCTGTTTGTAATGTCAAAATTACAGTTTTTTACTAAATGCATATGAAAGTAAATACGGTACCTATAACTAAAATACAATTTTTAAAATTTTTGTTTGTCTGTCTGTCTGTCTGTTTGTTCCGGGTAATCTCCGAAACGGCTGAACCGATTTTGACGGGACTTACACTAGCAGATAGCTGATTTCACAAGGAGTAACTTAGGCTACTTTAATTTTAGTAAAAGAATTAGGGTTCCGCGCAAAAACATAAAAACCCTAATACGCGAGCGAAGTCGCGGGGAACAGCTAGTAATAAATATAAATGTCCTTAGTGATGGGCAAGGAGCAAATACGAAGAGGCGGTGTTGTAATTAGATTTCACTATGTATGTATGTAATGTGAGGGGGTGTTAAGTCCCAACCAACTATTTTCTATCTACCGATAAATAGTAAAACTACTCGCATCTCTCCATAACGTTGTTGCAATGTAGTTTAGCTACCATGACGATAGATGGCGGCCTGTTCACAATGATTGTAAAAACTATAAAAATAATATTTTGGCGATTAAAAATTCTTTAGGACTGAATGCAAAACGCATTTAAGCACCTTCGTATGATTATTTTACCAATACTGAGCTCTATGTACCTTTATATTTTTAGTTCCTATGCCACAAAGTGTCGCTATCTAGTGTCGAATATATTTAACTATATTTGAAAGCCGACGCAGAGATTTTTCTAGAAGTATTTTAATAAATTAGGTATAAAATTACTTACAAATGAAATGTGAGGCCATCCATAGCATCAGAGCGTCCATATATGTATATTTACAGGATAAAACACAACGCTTCATCCTTTTCTTCTTAATACTACGAAAATACACCGATTTGCGATTTTCGACTCATAAGCGCACAGGACGAACGCTGACAGTATACTAAGTAAAGCCACGCCCACTGTGATTACGTCAGAACTTAGAATCACAGTGCACAGTTGCTTACGCCGTCTCCTCTTTGTATTTGCTCAGTGGTGATGGAAGGTATTTCCAAAAGATAAGTTATCCTATTTCATTTGAAATAAGCTTTCACCGTTATACTTCGCTCTACCTTAACTAAATATTCTAATGTATAAGGGTATAAGGGTATATAAGATTCCCTAATCTATTGATTTTGTCAAGTAAAAATAACAATCTTTTAGACTCTATTACAGACTCATGTATGATTTCTAATCCACTCAAAGCTAAAGTGGTTTCTATCTCATTCAGTTTGACAAGGACAAATAGGTTATACGGGTATGTACTTATAATCCATATCTCAATATGATTTAAGTGTTCTCTTTCGATTATATTGTTTAAGTTATGTGATAATGTTATAATATCTTTATTAATTTATATTTGTAAATGAAGCATTTAGTTTTATTCCTATTGCATTCTTTCAGAAATCGCTTTACTAAATCTGGTCGGTTAAAGGTAAGCTTACTTCTAAGTTTCTTTGTTTTTTTCTACATAAATGTCTATGGATTTGTTTATGTCATGGAGCGTTTTTGTTGGATTAATCTCGCCAAGGCAAGGTCTAAGCACAACGGCAGAATTGGCGAGAAGCTAGTTCACCTTCCTTCGGGAACCCGTGCATTCTGGTCTCTCGCCAAGGCTGTCCAAGGGAACTTCTGTCAGCCATCTCTTGCATCTTTGCACAAAGACGACGACTCACTGACCTATGCCGCAAAGGAGAAAGCCGATGTGTTAAGCTCTCTTTTTGCGTCCAACTCGACTCTATATGACAGGGGGAACACACCGCCGACCATCCCGCGGTGTGAGTGCTCCATGCCGGATGTGCGGCTTACAAAGCACTCGGTTCGCAAAGCACTCTTCTCCCTGGACGTCAGTCAAGAGGGCCTGATGGAGTCCTTCCCATTGTGCTGAACACGTGTGCTCCGGAGTTGGCACCGATTTCAACGCGTCTTTTCCGGTACTCTTACTCCCAAGACGTAGTCCCAAGTTCATGGAAGACAGCTTTGGTCCACCCGATTCCTAAAAAAAGCGACCGCTCAGACCCGTTCAACTACAGGCCTATCGCCATCACCTCCTTGTTCTCCAAAATAATGGAATCCATTATAAACTGCCAGCTCATGAAGTATCTTAAGGATCACCAGCTGATTAGTGACCGCCAGTACGGGTCTCGTCGAGGTCGATCAGCTGCTGATCTTCTGGTCTACCTGACTCATAGATGGGCGGAGGCAGTAGAGTCCAAGGGGGAGGTATTGGCCGTTAGTTTGGACATAGCGAAGACCTTCAATCGGGTCTAGCACAAAGCGCTGCTTTCGAAGCTCCCTTCCTATGGGCTTCCCGAGAAATTGTGCAAATGGATCACCAGTTTCCTTGCTGATCGGAGCATCAAGGTCGTAGTAGACGGTGCATGCTCTGATTTCAAGCCTATCGACGCTGGTATTCCACAAGACTGCATGTTATCACCAACGCTGTTTCTCCTGCATATCAATGATATGTTGCAAACTGGTAACATTCATTCCTATGCAGACGATAGCATTGGTGATGCCTCATATACCGGCCGTGCCAATATTTCTCGGGAAAACGTCGCCGAGTACCGGGACAAACTTGTGTCTGCAGTCGAGTCTTTGCTGAACAAAGTCTCGGATTGGGGGCGACTAAATCTAATCCAGTTCAATCCCCAGAAGACACAAGTTGGCGCGTTTACCGCTAAAAAGAACCCCTTTGTCGTATCTCCTCAGTTTCAAGGCACTCCCCTTGCTGCCTCAGCTAGCATCGGAATCCTCGGCGTCGACATATTGAGTGACGTGCAGTTTCGTGGTCACTTGGAAGAGACTCAGACTCACTGGAGAAGTGCTCAGCAGTATTTCATGCCGGCACATCGCTTGAAACTTTACAAAGCTCAAGTCCGGCCTCACATGGAATACTGTTGTACTTAAACATTTAAATTAGTCCAGTTTTGAAAGAGAAATACGTCAGTGAATTTTCTGATACATTTTTGCTGTTGCTATGTAGGTAGGGCTAGCATAGTTACAACGTAAAAAAAATACATAAAGATTTTTTTTTACGATTCTTTACAATTTTGGTAAGTTTTATAACCTGTATTATGTCAAATGTAGTAATAATGCCAAAATATACTAAAACACAGAAAGGACGCACAGATTTAGATTTTCTGATACTTGGTAATTGTGACAAAATCTACCAAACTTACAGTGCTTACGTGCAGTTTAAAATTAGACGATCTCTACGTGCCATGAATGTGTAAAAGAAAAAAAATCGTAAAGCTATTAGACAAAACGCTGCGCAGTTGATTCTTTGCAAATTTTTCGCATAAATAAACGTACCTGAAAATAGAATAATTATATATTTTGGATTTCCCTGTGTCTGTGTTGTAACGTGTATGTAACATTTATTATACGCCTCTAGTATAGGTACGGCTAAATTAATTGTTTAATTTACCTAGCTCGCGTACTAAAAAATTTACGGCGAGCACTTAGAACCTGAGTTTAGCATAGGTTTTTTTTACAGGTGGGGTACCTCGAACGTGTTCCCGCCTTGTCGTCGTGGGTGCGTTTAGCACAGAGTTAAGAGTTTCTTTAATGCGCTTATTAGTTGGTCACCCACGGTTAACAAAGAGGATACCACTTGACTGGCCTGAGGTGAACGCTCCGAGTTGGCTTGCCTAGCTCTCTGGATGCGCGTTGGAGGACTCTGGCGGAAGGGGTGTAATACCTCCTTCTCGCCGCAGCCGGAGGAGTCGCGGGGGAAGAGGAGTGTTGGTATGGGTTTGCGCCACTCGCTGCTATCCTCCGCGCCTCTAACGATGCAGTAGTATGTGGTAGTGAGGCCGCGGAGGGAGAGGAGTGACATCATTGCGAGACGGCGCTTTCGCAACCCTCCGCGGCTGAAACTTGGCAGCGGACCTATAGACCGCACAAATCCATCGCTGGGGTCAGGAAAACTGGTGCTTTTGAGTGCTTGGTTTTTCCTGACTCCATGGCCTTCATGACTCGGGGTCCGTTATGTCGGGGGCTCGTCTTGCTTTCCTGTTGCGCCTTATCTGAGAAGAAGAAGGGGGAAAAGTCCTCATCCGAGGAGGGGTGGCTGGTGCTGGTGGGGCCGCAGATGTGTGCGAAAGCGTTTCCGTAACATATTGGCATATATGCGGCGAAGGCGGAACACCATGGGGTTTTAGTCGCTGCGAGTCCGATATAACCCGTCCTTGCCCCCGCGACGCGGGTATGCGTAGGCATTTTTCTATGTAAAATAAAAAAGTGTTTTTTCACAAGTAATCAGATTTAGCTTTTTTACATATTACAAGTATAACATAATAACCTCAACAAAACCTATATTTGTAAAAGTAAAAACACAGGAAATTTAAAAAAAATATGAATATTTTTAATATAGGGCACCTTTCTATTTTCTTATATTTTTATCCTATTATGAGCTACACATTCAAGATTTCAAGTCTCTAACTCTTCGGGAAGTTAGTTTTTTTTTTTAAATAGAATTAGAGAGACAAACGAACACATAGTGCACCTGATGGTAAATGAATAGTATGGCCCATAGACATCTACATATCTATCTTCGTTTGCGAATTATAAGTAATAATTTAAAATTTAAAATTTTGTACAGCCGACTTCAATATAAGTTATTTAAGAATAACTCAAAAACTATTAGTCTGACCTTGATCAAATTCATATAGGACCACACGAGAACTATCAGCTTTCTTATAAAAAAAGAATCATCGAAATCGGTTCACCCAGTACAAAGTTATGAGGTAACACACATAAAAAAAACATACAGTCGAATTGAGTACCGTCTCATTTTTGGAAGTCGGCAGAAAAAACGCAGATGCGTTGTCACCCATGTGGTGTAAGACGGAAAGCCTCTTTTCCAGTTAAAAGGGTCTCCGGTTCTCTACACTCACCGTACGAAGCAACAATATAGCTAACATGGCTGTACCACGTATAGTTTGAAATCAATTAATTAATTTCACCCGAACAGACACGAAAGCGAGTTAGAAAATCAAGATTGTGTAGTGAAAATAGTTTTTCACTACTCAATTTAAATCGAGACGCCATACCAGTACCGAAATATGATCTAAAGGACATTATTATTTATTTATTACCAGTGACCCGTCCCGGCTTCGCACGGGTGATTTCTGGATTTTGACAACAACGCCATCTACCGGGTTCACTTGTGAATCTAAACCATTCAGGGATTCACACACACAAAAAATTATCAAAATCGGCCGAGCCATTTTTCAATTTTGACGAGCATAACGGACAGCAATTGACTTTTATATAATATATGAATTCAAATGTAATTAGTAGTTTCGTCTACTGTGGGTATATTTTTCAGGATCATAGTATTTCTAATATAGTATGTTTATATATTATTGGGTTGGCAACCATAATCCAGGCAGTGGGTGAACCAGTAAGGCTATCTATACAAATAAATAAAATTGAAGTGTCTGTTTGTAATGTCAAAATAACAACTTTTCACTAAATGCATATGAAAGTATATACGGTACTTATAACAAAATATTTTTTTTAATTTTTGTCTGTCTGTCTGTCTGTTTGTTCCGGCTAACCTCCGATACGGCTGGACCGATTTCGACGGGACATTCACTGGCAGATAGCTGATGTTATGAGGAATAACTTAGGCTACTTATATTTTAGAAAAATGATTAGGGTTCCGCGCAACATAATTAAAACCCTGAATTACACGCGGGCGTAGTCGCGGGGAACAGCTAGTATTAAATAAATACTTATTATCACAAATAATATATATGGTAAGTGGCTATGTAACCCCTGGATATCTGCATCCAACTCCAAACAAAGAAGCTCACAGATGATTTGTCAGCCTTGAGAAGTAAGATGGAATGTTCACTAGGTAGAAATAGAAATAGGTAAAAGGTCGGTACTCACAAAGACGGATTTTCAACAGTGGTAGAGCCACGCGGCAGCTTTTACTGTCGCACGGATGGGTCGGCTCGAACCGGGGTGGTACCACGACCTCACAGAAAACCAGCGTGAAGTAGAGGTTCACCTCTGCATTTCGCTTGGTGAGTGCAGGTGGCCGGAGGCCCCTTTTACTGGAAATGAGGCATTCCATCCTAGTCCTCACGGGTGACAAGGCATCTACATTTTGATTTGTAATAGAGGATTGATGTAGATGTCTATGGGCCGCAGCAACCATTTACCATCAGGTGGACTGTGTGCTCGTTTGTCACCCTTATCCTATATAAAAAAAATTCGTAGTCAGAATATGTGCCTTACCACCTACCCTAGGAATCAAAACATAATTTACTTTTTTTTTACTATACCCCTGGACTGTTAAGTTCATAATAATGACCTCCAGACGGATATCGGTGACGGCGGCCAGTCTCAACGGAGACTAGCCATCTGCGCAGCCCAGGATTATAGTCCCCAAGTGTGTGCGCAAGTGTGAGGAGACACCACAGTGCCAGCTTCTACTTGACCGTCATCCAGCGAAGAGCGGCCCATATCGTCAACGTCCGTGTTTTTTCTGATCGACTCTACTCACTAGTCCACGTTGCATCCGTTTGCGTTTTCTACCGTGTTTACCATGGGGAGTGCTCGGAGGAATTGTTTGGATTCATTAGAGCTGCCAAATTTCACCACTACACATCATGATGCAAATTGCGATACCATTCACGTCTAGATACTAGACGGGCACATTTTACGATTTACTAGGAGCTTCCTTCCTCGCAGGACTGTTGTGTAATCGGCTACCACCGGCGATTTTCCGGACCGATAAGACTTAGATACCTTTAAAAAAAAAGCTTACTCCTATTCTCTCTATAAAAAGCCGTGAATACACCTGAATTTTTTCTGCTGTTGCAATTGTTGATGGGTGGCGGTACTCACCATTAGGAAAGCCGCATCACGTTTGCCCCCACTTCTATGAAAATAGCATATGTCGCTACGTTTTTTTTTATATAGACTAAGGATGACAAGCAACCACGCAGTTCACCTGACTCTATTCTCTAGTAAAATCAAAATTATATATTATATTTATTCGTGGTAGAGCCAAGCTGCAGCTATATTAGTAGTATATAGTAGTAGTGCTGCAGCTATATAGTAGTAGTTATAGCACGAATGGGTCGGCTCAACCGGGGAAAGACCACTGTCTCACAGAATATCAGCGTAAAATAGCAGCTCAATGCTGCTGTGTTTCGTAGGGTGAGTGTAGAGAACCGGAGACCCTTTTACTGGAAATGAGTCATTTCATCTTAGTCCTCAAGGGTGACAACGCATCTGCATTTTGATTCTAAATCGAAGATAGATGTAGATGTTTATTGTCAACAGCATCCACTTACCATCAGGTGAATAGTGTGCTCGTTTGTCAACTTATTCAAAAAAATAAATACATATGCGTTGTCATCTCTGGGGTGAAGGATTGAATGCCTCGTTTCCAATAAAAAAGGTCTTCGGTTCTCTACGCTCACCTTACGAAACACAGCTGTTTCACGCTGGTATTATGCAAGAGCGTAGTCCTTTCCCGATGGAGCTGACCCATTCGTGCTACCGCATGGCTTCAACTCGCTTCCTTCTAAAATACTTTGTCATTACGTCACAACGGAGTATTTTGTTTTGCAAATTGGAATCTAATGGAATATTGCATCTTGAAGACAATCTTTGTTCTAACATTTATAGTAGATAAAGTTCAAGTAACAGAGGTTTAATTATGTAGAAGCAATAATTGTAGCATCGTAGATTAATTAACACAAAGAGGCACGTTGTAATTAAATTGATCGAAATCTGTTTGTTGAGATTTAGATGTCTTAATTGCCTTATTAACTTCAACGTTATATACGCTAGTTTAATGATTATGGAAACGCAGAAGAACGTGTATGCTTGGGATGATTGAGTTTATAGTTTTAAATATACAGTTGCACAAACCTTGTATACCCTTTTAACCAGAACGTAATAGCTGGTTTACTTATGGATTAACGGTAGAAATACATAGGCCACACTGAAAGTTACATTCCGAAAAGAAAGCAAAAGTATGTAAAGTAGGTGTTCGAATACGGCAGTAACCAACAAAGTTGAGGCAGGCAAGAAGCATGGGCAAAAAAAGTTTGCGTATTTTCTTCAATACGGATCCTGTGTACACGATACCACAGTACGAACAAAAGATAGTTAATGCTAAGATACCACCATTTATTTTCCCAGTGTCTTTGAAAATCAGTCAAAAAGAAAAAGTTAAGGAAAAATCAACCAAGAATTCAAAACCTATTACACCACGACAATGCTTCGGCGTACACCGCGAACAAGACAATTTTTTTTTGGCTTATGACAATTTCAAAGAGCCGTGTTAGCTCAGAGGCTAAACGCTCGCTCGTTTCACAGTACGCGAACAACCCGGTTTCGATCCCCGCCGCCACCAATGAAATTGTTAATTGCAATTTTAAGTGCTGATTTGCCACGTACTCGGCGGTGAAGGAAAACATGAGGAAACCTGTATGTCTGAGAAATAAGAAAAAAATTTTTGGAAGGCATGTGAAGTTCGCCAACACGCATTGGGGCAGCGCGACGGACTTTTCCTTGCCCTAAAACCCTCTCAGAAATGAGAGGAGGCCTGTGCTCAGCAGTGGGACGTAAATAGGCTGCAACTTTAATTTTAACTTTCAAAGAGCGAAAAATTAAGTAAGTACGACTGAATTTTTTGATTTAATGGGATTTCAAAGTTTCTATAATAGAACTTGTTAATTTTTTACTACAACTTTACTACATTAAAATGGCGCACAGTGGGCTGAAACGATCAAAATTACGCGCGAGGAAGTAAATCTAATCCAAATGAAATCATTTTTTTAAATACTCGTAATTATGTCTGCTTTCTTGTAGCACTGTGGAAATTCACTTTTTAGGGGTATAAACCATCCCTATCAACCCTATGCAGGCTAAACCAGATTCTGGGTAAAACGAGTTCGATCTACTAACAACTACTACTAACTACATAGTTATAAGGAAATAAAGCATGCTTAGGGGTTGTTAGGGGTACATTATTAGGGTTGTAAGGGTATATGGAAACGAAGTATGTGAGGGTTAAGGTGGGTTAGCCTATCTGTAGTTGAAATCTCAATTTATTTACAGTACAAAGTAGTTGATTAAATTCTACCCAGAGCTAGGTGAGTTAGCCTGCTTGGGGGTTGTTAGGTGTAGTTTATGAGGCTGTAACGGTATGTGGGAATGAACTACATATTTATATGGAAATTTATATTTCCTTATAAACATATAGTTGATCGAATTCGTTTTACCCAGAATCTAGTGGTTTAGCCTGCTTAGGGGTTGGTTTCCACCCCTAAAAGTAAATTTCCGCAGTGCTACAAGAAAGCAGACATAATTATGAGTATTTAAAAAAAATGATTTAATTTGGATTAGATTCACTGCCTCGCGCGTAGTTTTGATCGTTTCCGCCCACAGTGCGCCGTTGACACGTTCATGAAACGTGAGACTTTATTTAATAGGCTACTCAAAAGAATTTTTGATATGACTCAATAATCGATCTAAATATATAAATATATGACCACGTGAAGGGACCACCTTACAATCTTATCATTTAACAATAATTACATTTGTAAGTAGCTTATCTTTTGGCGCGAATAACATTACAAAACAGTTATATTATCGCGACCATAAATTATAAGAAAGTGATTTGTGGGCATTAATTCCATTCATGCAATCATGCAACAGTCATAATTTAGCTATAAGAAGATCTACCACGTGAAAAGCTTATCATCAGATTCATTGCTGGCTCTGTATGATTTAAATATTTTCACAAGTGGTAAATTTAAAAATTTTCAACATAAATATAATTTAAAATTAAATATTTTGTACAACCAACTTCAATATAAATTATTTATTTATTTAATCTTTTTTGTTGACACCTTAATAACAAGGGTAACAAAGGGCGGACTTAATGCCTAGCGGCATTCTCTGCCAGTCAACCCGTGGAGTGATGAGATTTTGTGGCAGGTGCAAATACACACATATATACATATATACATACATACACACACACATTCATATATATACATATATACATACACATTCATATATATATATATATACATACATATATACATACATACACACATACACATACATACATACACATATACACATACACACATACACATATACATACATACATACTAAGATATGCGTATAATATACAAAAACTTTACATATGTAAATATATGAACAAAATATGTATCATACATAGATATAATATATACGTTACATATAATAATAAAATACATATATTGAAATTACAAATAATAAAACATCTAAATGTGTCAAAATTATCATCACCATTCTTATCATCGAACATCACTTCGACTCACAAAAAAGTCGCGTACCAACTTTTTAAAACAATCCTTACTTGGCGCTCTTCTTATGTTTTCGGGCAAGGAGTTCCAGAGTAGTGTTGCCTGAATAGTAAAAGAATTGTTGGTGAATCCAGTGAAATGAGATGGAATACTGATCTTAAGATTAGATGAGGAGCGAAGAACCTTATCATGAGTTGAAAAGAGATATTGGAATTTGTCCTTCAGATATGTTGGAGAAGTTGGATTATTCAAAATTGAGAAAAGAACAAGCAAAATTCTAAAGTTTCGTCTTTGTTGGATAGTGAGCCATTTAAGGCGTTCAGGATAATGAGAGATATGATCATATTTTCGAAGACCAAATATATATCTAATACAGCTATTGAGAAGACGTTCTAGCTTATTAAGAAGATTTTGGTTCACATCTGGGTAGCACACATCTGCATAATCAATAATGGGTATTATAAGTGTTTGCGCAAGTGTTAGCTTAGTCTTGATTGGAAGAAAGTTCTTCAGACGATAAAGGGATCGTAAGGTGGCAAAGACTTTGCTGCTAATTTCAGTGACATGCGTACACCAGCTCATTGTGTTATCCATATACAGGCCAAGATTTTTTACAGAGGAAGAGAACGGTATCAGTATATTGTTGTAATAGACAGCAGGTAGGCTTGTCACATCAATTTTTGACAACATTTTCGAGCTACCTATGATTATAGCTTGACACTTCGTTGGATTAACTGATATTCCATAACGCCTAGACCATTCTTTAATAGCTCCCAAGTTCAGATTTAACATTCTAATAGCGTCATGGAGCTCTTCAATAGATGATTCAATAGATGAAATTATTAAGGATTACACAAAAACTATTGGTCAGACCTTGATCAAATTTAAATGGAACCACATAAGAAGCATCAGCTTTCAAAAAAGAATCATCAAAATCGGTTCACCTAGAAAAAAGTTCTGAAGTAACAAACACACTTAAAAAATACTGTCGAATTGAGAACCTCCTCCTTTTTTTGAAGTCGGTTGGAAAATGTATTTATTAACAGCCTCTAAAAAGTGAATAAATACATTTTTCAACGGTCCTTATCAACGCAAATAATTGGTTTCTTTGTGTTCCCTTACCTGCATCTAAATTATCCTTTGATTTTTATACATTTTATAGACGTATAAGTTTTTTTTATTGAATAAGGGTAACAAGCGAGACATAGTGCACCTGATGGTAAGTGGATGGTGTTTTCCATAGACATCTACATTTATCATCGATTAAGAATCAAAATGAGAACGCAGATTCGTTGTCACCGGTGAGGACTAAGATATAATGTCTCGTTTCCAGTAAAATCGGTCTCCGGTTCTCTACACTCACCATAAGTAACACAGCAGCCTCAAGCTGCTATTTTACGCTGGTATTCTGGGAGAGCATAGTCCTAGCCCGGTTGAGCCGACCAATTCATGTTACAACTAATATAGCTGCAGCGTGGCTCTACCACGTATGAGTTGCATGCCTCTAAACATAGATGGCGGTATACCACATCTTATTAACATTACATGTAAGTCAGGCAACGTTCAGCGGCAATCGTACAGAACGAATCGTACTGCAATCGCTTTCTTCTTAATGGTAGAGTCCAGCAGTAGAATGTTAATGAAGAAGAAGGATGTTTAAGTGGAAAGATTGCATATCGGAGTTTTCTACGCATCACAACCATCTAGAAAGATTAGATTGCATCCATTTCTTGTTGAAGTTCCATAAAAAAAAAAACAAAGATTTGCGAATTCAAAAGGGTTAAAAACTAAGTCTTTAGTTTTTAACCGAGTTCAAATAAAGTGTACCAAAGTATGAATAACTTCAGATACCATCCACACCATCTGGATGATTCGCGGTCCACCACTGTGCGATTTAGAAAGTGTTTCTTCCTTGTGGAATCGATTACCACCAGCGATTTTTCTTGACCGATACGACTTAGGGACCTTCAAGAAAAGAGCCTACTCATAGACATAGCCCAAAGAATTAGTATGCTGAAGTGGCCATGGGCCGGAAAGTTAGCCACTAAATTGTCATTTATGTAGAACTATAGATAATGAATCTCCTGGTAATGGAGTGAGTCCGGAACAAAAGAACTTCTATAATTCTGCTTTAGGAAACGAGCTACCATATTTCTAAAAGGCCGGCAACGCATCTGCAATTTTCCTGGTGTTGCAGTTATTTGCGGCGGTCGGCACTTTCCATCAGGTGAGCCGCATGCTCGTCTATCGCCTCATCTATAAAAAAATAACAGTTCTTAAAATGAATGTGCTGGATATTGGTGTCTTCTAAACTACTCTGACATCTTCATTAACCAAAGAAGCGAAAACGGTTTTTGAGCTGACATAGGTATGGAAAATAGGGTGTAAATAACTATTCGTTAAACATATTTAAGGTTGCTGGCATTACCGTCACAAGTCATTAAAATAAGAAAAAAGATAAAAATCATCCCTCTAACTCTAGGCTCCCGCCTCTTTTATCTCCAAAATTTTGGAGACTGAAGAAACAATAAAACTTTCATACATGTTCTGTAACTTGTCTTATTTAAAATGATATTTTATGAAAACATAAAAAGAGTGGTTCTCAACATTTTTGACTTTACTAGTACTTGCGCTAGGACTTTGCCGGTCGTTTTTAAAAATTTTGCTTTTTGTATATACGTAAACTACTACGAGTATTGTGATTATATAAAGAAGATAATTTATTCAGAATAAGAAACAAGGAAATCTTATCCGTGTTATCTTATCAGATTTTTTGATATTATTTGCTCGTCTTTTCATCTCTTCTTCTCTAGTATCATTTGTAAAATAGTACTTAAACTTTGAGTATAAACGAAATTCAAGGTCATTTATAGTCTGAAACATATAAAAATTTTATCCGTAAGTTTAACTTATTTTTTAAATAAATATAAGGCATATACTTGATTTATCGGGAATAGTATTATTTTCACTTTTACAAAATACTAAATATTTTTTAATTATAAATATACTTGTAATATTTACACTATTGAAAGTATAAAAACCATGAAATGTGTTTTTATATTATTAGTACTTAGATAGTTTCAATTCAATGTACAGCTTTCTTGCAGATCGGAGCATCAAGGTCGTTGTAGACGGTGCATGTTCTGACTACAAGCCTATTAACGCTGGTGTTCCACAAGGCTGTGTGCTATCACCGACGCTGTTTCTTCTGCATATCAATGATATGTTGCTAACTGGTAACATTCATTGCTATGCGGATGACAGCACTGGTGATGCTCTATACACCGGCCGGGCCAATATTTCTCGGGAAAACGTCGCCGAGTACCGGAACAAACTTGTGTCTGAAGTCGAGTCTTTGCTGGACAAAGTCTCGGATTGGGGGCGACTAAATCTAGTCCAGTTTAATCCTCAGAAGACACAAGTTTGCGCGTTTACCGCTAAAAAGAACCCCTTTGTCGTATCTCCTCAGTTTCAAGGCACTCCCCTTCTTGCCTCAGCCAGTATCGGTATCCTCGGAGTCGACATATCGAGTGACGTGCAGTTTCGTGGTCACTTGGAAGAGAAGGCCAAATTGGCCTCTAAAAAGCTTGGCGTGCTCAGCAGAGCGGGACAGTATTTCATGCCGGCACACCGCCTGCAACTTTACAAGGCACAGGTTCGGCCTCACATGGAATACTGTTCCCATCTCTGGGCAGGGGCTCCCCAGTGCCAGCTCCTTCCACTTGACCGCATCCAGCGCAGAGCGGCTCGAATCGTCGACGACCGAGCCCTTTCCGATCGGCTCGATTCATTGGCACTGCGAAGAGATGTTGCATCTCTTTGCATTTTCTTTCGCATCTACCATGGGGAGTGCTCTGAGGAATTGTTCGGATTAATCCCAGCCGCCAAATTTCACGAACGAACATCGCGGCAGAACTCCCGATACCATCCACACCATCTGGATGATTGGCGGTCCACCACTGTGCGATTTAGAAGATGTTTTCTTCCTCGCACAACTTCCTTGTGGAATAGTTTACCACCAGGGATTTTTCCGGACCGATACGACTTAGGGACCTTCAAGAAAAGAGCCTACTCCTTTTTAAAAGGCCGGCAACGCATCTGCAATTCCCCTGGTGTTGCGGTTGTTCATGGGCGGCGGTAGTCACTTACCATCAGGTGAGCCGCATGCTCGTTTGCCCCCACTCCTATAAAAAAAAAAATGTATAAAAAACCCATTTCAATAAAAAAATTTTTCATAAAATCTCTGGCTAAATTGAATGGAGTAGAAGATTTTTATTTTAACTTGTTACTATTGGCATGAGTGATCAATAACAAAGGCTTATTATCACCAGTTTATATTTCGTTTCAACCAGGTTAGGATCACGCTTTCTCAGAATACCAACGTGAAACGGCAGAATAATGCTGTTGTATTTCATAAATGGTAAGAGAGAACCGGAGACCCTTTTTACTGATTACAAGACATTCCTTCTTAATTTTCAAATATGACGACGCATCTGCATTTTGCTTCTCAATCGAGGATAGATGAAGATGCAAGATGTCTATGGGCTACAGCATCGACTTCCTATCACATGGACTGTGTGCTGGCTACTAACCTAACTATTTTAAAAAAAATTGTATTCTAACGAACATGGTGTATGGATTTGGATATGCATTAAGTATACGCGTGATGGATAAAAATGACGCGTGATGAAATTGTTTAACACTAGATTTACTTATCAATAGCATTTAATTGAACCTGATAACATTGAAAACTGTTCCCTTGACAACAACGGAATGCAGTCGCGACATTACCCATGAGATAATATTTTTTATTCAAGAAGTATCTAAGGGTGACAACCAAAGAGTATATAATCATTATTAACGTTTTTGTGACAACTACTTGCGGCGTACAGTGAGGCGTAAGAGAATTCTTGACAGCCAATCTCTAGGCATTCTATAGGCGCGATTGCACACCTAAATTCCTCCCTCACAGAGTTTTGGCGGGAACTTGACCGGCGACGGATTGCTGCTCCTGTATTATTGTTTAAATAATGGTTTGAAGTGTATTTTAATATGTAAAAGTGGTGCGATTTTGTGTATTAAATGTCTGCGCATGTGTACTATTAATGGAAACGGTGAAACAAGTGCTCTGATGGTGATGTGATTCTCAAGATATGGTGTCTGTCAGCTTAGGCGCCTTGAGATACCATCGCCAACTTTCAGCTGTCTGCTGGCTCAAGTTGCCGTCAAAATCTCGCAAGGGCTGCACAATGTGACGCATCAACATATTGTGAAGCACTATACTATGAAGGATAATAACTATACATTGTAAATTCAGGCTCAGAAGGGCTAGAACCCAGAGCCGTAAAACCAGTTATTAAAAAAAATCCTCCCTCACATTCGTGCGATTTACTATCCATGTATATGTATATGGGATTGTAGTCAAGCACTGGTTTGTAATATTTTACATTTTGTCCCGTGTATGTTGTAAAAGGTGACCGATAGATGGCACTATTCCAAATCGTTCAAGCTAGATGTAAAATGCAGCGATGGGAGCAGCGACAAAGTTGGTGAGACGTCTTGTATTGCAATTGTCAATCCGTTTGTCACGAGTAACGATTAAGACAAATCTACCCTACAAAGTCCTTATTTAAGAGGCCTTAGGAGAGGAAGAATTGATTTGAATGAGGAGGCAGACAAACGAGCACACAGTCCACCTTATATTCCATCGCAGAATATAGATTTGGTAACCACAGAATGCACCAAGCATCAGAATACATATACATAATACATATACATACACAACCTGACCCGGAAATCAAAAATTACTATATTCAAATAAATATGGTTAAGATTGTGCGAGCAAGAGTTTATTCGCTTTACTTTTTGGAAATTATTACTTGTTTATTATTAAATTTATGTTTTTTCTTCTTAACATATTATGTTGTAAATAATTCAGTTTTTTAATAATGGTTTAGCAATTTTTACGTGTAAGTAATTGTGGAATCACAATAAGACTATAACACTATGAAATTTTGCATGTTAAATTGTAGGAAATATAGGTAGGCCTTTTCAAATAAATAAAATAAAATACATATTTCATGTGTCAAGGGCTACCAATCATTCCTGGTATTTTAAATTTTACAAACGTGATGATGTAGGACTCATCCAAAGAGAAGTCGCATGTATGGCGCCCCTAGTGCAACTAACGACAAGGTCCACTGTACGCGGGCGCAGGTCGTCCGAACGCCTAGCCGGCTATCAATGATAATAAATGATATTTAAGCTATTGATAAAGAAATTGGAGACGTGCGCAACAGGATTCTTAAGGAGGAGAAACTTTTCAGATTAAAATTAGAGGTTTTTATTATCTGCCATTATCGGCATCGACAACGATATTGAGTTGCCGATTTTTACGACACTTATAAAACTAATTATGTTAATGAAACAATTTTAAGATATTTTTAAGGGTGACAAACTAGCACACAGTCTACCTGATGATAAGTGGTTGCTGTGGCCCATTGAAAACTTCATCTCGATTAGATTCAAAATTAGATGCGTTGTGATCCCCCACAGGCCACAGGTCTAAGATGAAATACTTAGCTCGTTTCTAGTAAAAAGTGTCACCGGTTATCTATACTTTCCATACGAAACACAGCAGCATTAAGCAGCTATTTCAAGCTGGTTTCCTGTAATAGGCCTTTAAAAATCCATCCATTGTGTCCATTTGACTAGTGCCCACCGCCACTAATGGCTGTTATGATGGTATTACAAAATACTACTATATAAATACGAGAAGAAAGTGTTACATTCTCACCGTCCAAGTCTTTCACCAGCTTTTCACAGTGCTGAAATTACTAAAAAATTTAAAAAAAATGTGAAACGAAGGAAACCAAGTAAAGTATTATTTTTTGAACAATTAAACATGAGCTACTCACGTCCTGTAATACCTACTGACGCGAATATGATAAAGATTTTTTTAAACATTACTTCTCTTTAAGTGAAAGTCACACGGCTCTAATAGTTCAGTACCAATAGTTTGTACAATGCCTTGTGCAAAAAGGCTTTAGGAAACTTCGGTAAAGTCAAGTAAAGTAAGTTTTTTAAACAATAAACATAAGCTACTCCACGGAATTTTCAATGAGCTACTTACATTACGTCCGGTAATACTGAAGCATATTATGATCAAGATTTTTTAAATATTACTTCTCCTTAAGTGAAGTTCACACGGCTCTAATCAGTCAGTATAAATAGTTTGTCCACAATTCGTGCCGTGTGCAAAAAGGCTTTCGAAAACAGCAATTGATCTTAATTGACCGATACAAGAAGTGTACACATTTACTGATACTCTATTATCTGTATTATATGATTTTCTTTAATTAAGTTATCGTTAAATTAATCCATGATAATTAGCCACCTTACAGTTTTACACTGTTACCATGCATTACAATTACATAGCATGCATAGCTTGCCGGTATGGCATCCATCATTAAATTCACTTTTAACAGCACTAAAACAATGGTTACCATATTGTAATGTGAATACTGAATAGGTACCTACGTACAGTAAATAGCCTGCCTACAAGAATTATTTTTCTTGTAAGTAGGCTTTTTACTCTAATTCGGCAGCATAAAAATATAAATTAAATACTGGAACTAAGAAATATATAGTGATTGGTGTTGATGAAATATGTAATTTTAATTTGCAACTAAGAATGCATGCCATTGATTTATTACAGTGACATCTAGCGTAATATAGCTACAACTAAACTTGATATAATGAGGATTAACAGATTCTATGTTATACTCTGCGCCACTAGAGGGAATGATATAAAGAAAGGAAACTGAATGTTCAGTAACATATTTTATTAATTTATCAATTAAATTTTTTCGTGGACTCGTCGCTAATACTTCGTCAGTATCTACGCATTTTTGACATTCGTAATGAAAAATTACAGAGAACTAAATATTTTATACCTATGATATTCTTGTTTTGTTATTTACATATATTGTTGTTATTTTCATTATTTAGTAAACTGATTGGTAACTGTTGTACTTGGTAGAACTGTCCGATCAAGCCCGATCCCTACGTCTCATCGCAATTCGAACCCCAATCGTCATCCATGGCGCAGGTGGACGCTTGAGCTTCACTTTTTTAATCGGAGCATGTACATCATATAGCCTAAGGATAGCTTCATTCAAAGCCTCTATCTTTTCGTCCACAGAACTGTTGTACTTGGTAGAACTATCCTGCAGCTATATTATAGTTGTAGCACGAATGAGTCGGCTGGCCGCGGCCGGGGCAGGACCACGCTCTCACCTCTTGCACAATACCTGCCAGCACGAAATAGCAAATTCATGTTGTGTTTGATGCTGGTTGCTTCGTATGGTGAGTTAGTGAGTGTAGAGAACCGAAGACCTTGAGTACTCTGAAAGTGACAACGCATCTGCATTTTGATTCTAAATCGAGGATAGATCTAGATGTCAATAGGCCGCAGCATCCACTTACTATCAGAAGGAGTGTGAGAACACTCCACCTGATAGGTAGAGCCATGCTGCAGCTATATTAGTAGTATAGTTGTAGCACGAATGGGTTGGCTCGACCGGGGAAGGACCACGCTCTCACAGAATACCAGCGTAAAATAGCAGCTTAACACTGCTGTGTTTCGTATGATCAGTGTAGAGAACCGGAGACCCTTTTTACAGAAAAAGAGGCATTCCATCTTACGTTTATACGTACGACATGGTGGCGACGCATGTGCATTTTGACTCGCAAACGAGGATAAATGTAGATGTCTATGGGCCACAGCAACCACTTACCATCAGGTGGACTGTGTGCTCGTTTGTCACCCTATCCTATAAAAAAAAATTGAAAAATACGAGAGTATTTCACCATTATTTTATAAAAAATTAACTTTCCATTGTATAAAAGCTTATGTTAGGTTTTTCAATAGATTATAAATAAGTTGGGAAAAATTACTATCGGTAGAGAAATAAAGAAACCTTTTAAGTAACAAATAATATTAATTATTTTAATAATAATTTCTCATGCCTATCTTAAAAAATTAATCTATTAAATATCATGATAATGAAAGCGGAACGTGGCTGAAATAAAAGAATTAAGGGGAAAATACTTTTTAGGTACTTTTAAATCAAATTTTTGCGTTATAATAATGTTGTTTAAATATTATTTTGCGTAATAATTCCACTATCAACATAAAATCGTCAATAAAGACAAATGAATGAAGAGATGTTAAAAAAATACTGAAAAAGTATAAATGTTAAATGTATTAATATTATTTTAACATTTATTTATATAAGTATAGGAAATATGTTTGTTTCTTTTCCGAATAAAATTAAATAAACAATTAAGCTTTCATTTGTTTTGTATTACACCAACATTTAAAGGTTATGTTGCAAGTTTCAGAAATATAAAAACTTATAAGATGCAATAACTTCTTCTTAAATAAATTGCACACGACACTAATCAAGTAAGTATTGCGAAAAACCGTGTGCAAAAAAGCTTTCAAATTACCTAATCTAATGGATTATTACTGGCGAAATATTGTGACTAATACTGATACTGTAAACGCATTGTAATCTAAAAATTCAAGTCATGATTTTAGTAATACAGTACTGTTGATAACGACAAATTTAAACAGTAATAAACTAATAACATTTGATTTTGCCAATAATTGAAAAGAGATTTTACGAAAATAATTTTGGAAACATTACTGTAACTGACCTCTGTTGTCTAGCAGTCCAATTTAATGAAAATGTCGCTATTTGTCACAAGATGGCGCTCTAAGAATTAACGTTTTTGTTTTATGAAATGTTTACATTGCGCAACGAAATAAATATTGCAGTTCATGATTTTTCTATATTTAACATTGACTTTCTTATTCATTCTTTATCAACCCTTAAAAGTCCACAGCTTGGATATAGGCCTCCTTATTGAAAAACCATAATATTATATAAGTTTTTAACAATGTTCTCTTGTTTATTTACGCTAAAACCACAGAATAAATAATAGTAGTAGAAGAAAACTAAACTAAATATATTTTTAAAGTATAATTTCGTCCCTTATTTAAATCTTAGCTACATCGAGATAAAAGAATAGTGTGTGAAACTTCCATCTTTGACATCTTCCAAACTTATAGATGCGGTTTTGGCGAGAACTCGACCAGCGGCGGTTTGCTGCTCCTGTATTATAGTTTAAATAATAGTTTGAAGTGGACTTTGATATGTAAAAGTGGTGCGATTTTATCTATTAACTGTCTACGCATGTGAACTATTAGTGGAAACGGTGAAACAAGTGCTCTGATGGTGAACTATGAAGGATAATTATACATAAAGACAAGGCTGTAGGGCATAGTTCCTTTGCCTGCTCTCTCGAGCGAATAATAAAAACAACAACAACTTATAGATGCAAGCTTGGCGTTGGTCAATAAAAAAAAAACTTTGGTACTATTTTATAATGTCAAAGAACACACTCTTAACTGCATTGTGTATTGTTTATTTTTAAATATAAAAAAAAATAAAAAAAATATTTCGGATTGACCTGAATTTCACGAGTGTATTGAAAAACAATCAAGAATTAACATGTTTTGACTACTGGGGATAAATCCAGGTCGCAATCCAGGTACAACTAAATAGTATAATTTAACCGCAACACTTATATTTGCTTTTTTTGCATATAGTGTCTAGACTCTAGATGAGGCAATCGTGCGGTGCGGTGTGGGGCAAGACCAAAGAGTATAGTAATCGCGGGCTGAGCACTTCCCGAGCGGCCCTTAGCCTGTCAGCTAGGGTTGTTCAATCACATAAATAAATTAAAATGGTTCACACTACATGTGCGGTAAAAATCTGTGAGTCATCCGTGAACGTGAAATAAAATAAAATCAGTTTTTTATTGCATACCTTAAGCGAAAGCGCAAGGTATGTTCTACTATCGCCCAAAAATTAAGATTCCAACGTTTTATCGAATAAAAAATAATATCGAAAGCAATCATATTATACATAAAAATGATATAAAAAGCACATTGTTAGAAAGATAAATGATTGTTGAACTTATTAATATTTTTTTAAATCGATTAATTGCTATTTATAAATAAAAAAAGGGTTTTAGTGGCTTATGGTGTGGATTTATCATGTAAACACTCTAACTTTTGAAAATATCAATTGTTTAACTCAATCTATTTTTTAATCTCTTCATCTATCATGTGGGAAGCCACTGAATGTAAATGGCAGTGTAATTTTGTTTTGTTTAGCTATAATTAATTTTTTTCGGCTCCAAAATGGCGAAATTTTCTTTGATTTGGTAGCCTTGTATGTAAATTATTTCTGTAAATGGGGAGCTACAGCCACAGAGTAGTTTAGTTCGGCTTCAGTCGCCGTTGTGAGTGGACATTGTTTCGGTTGTTTGCAGCGGCTCAAAAAGATAGCTGTACAATACACAATATTCGAATAACCAATATTCTTAAATACTTGATTATAATAATAATAAGAGATTTTTTTATTACAATATTTTAAAAGCACAGAATAAATAATAGTAGTACGTACTAAAAGTAAGTAGTATAATTTTTTTTTTCATGGGTGACATTTTCATGGTTTTCGAGGGTGTTGAAACCGATAGGGTTGTCGAAATGTAAATCCAAGATGGCGGCCGCAATAGGTATCAATTTTTTCATCATGGGTGTCATTTTCATGGTTTTCGAGAGAGTTGAAGCCGACAGGGTTGTCGAAATGTAAATCCAAGATGGCGGCTGCAATAGATATCAATTTTTTCATCACGGGTGTCATTCTCATGGTTTTCGCGGGTGTTGAAGCCGATAGTGCTGTCGAAATGTAAATCCAAGGTGGCGGTTGCAATGGGTATCAATTTTTTCATCATGGGTATCATTTTCATGGTTTTCGAGGGTGTTGAAGTCGATAGTGCTGTCGAAATGTAAATCCAAGATGGCGGCTGCAATATATCAATTTTTTCATCTTGGGTGTCATTTTCATAGTTTTCGAGGGTGTTGAAGCCGATAGTGCTGTCGAAATGTATTTAAACTACTTTAAAAATGCCGTATACACGTATCATGTTACACGTAATTTTTTTAATGCGCTTAAGGTATGCCCAATTGGATTTACCAATATTATTTTTTTTATTAATTCCCGTTTTGACAACCCTAGCAATTTATTCTTTATGTCGGCTTTTCCGACAACATCAAACGTGATGACTGTATGTTCTTTTTAGGCTGTGGTATAGATACAGGTCCAATATAAGTGGATGCTCTTGCTTATAGACACAATACAATATGCAGATGCGTTGTCACCCTTAAGACCAAAATGTATGTTTTGTTTTCAGTAAAAAGGTCTCCGGTTCTCTACAGCCACCACACGAAACTTCACGCATGTATTCTGTTTAGAACGTAGTCGTTCCCCGGTCAAGCGAACTCATTCGTGCTAAAACTAATATTATACCTGCAACATGGCTACCACGTATCAACGACTTTTTATTGAATATAGGCTTAGAAAATATAGACTTGTTGAAACCTCTTATGACATATTACGTCGAAAGAGAAAAACCGGCAAGAAACTCCCCTGACTTTCTTGTCTTTTATTTTAAATGCATTGTACAATGTCCAATGTCAATTAATATATTTTTTAAATGTCAGTTTTAACAATACGTTAGCTTGCATTTGCATTTGCTGCATTTGCTGAGTAATAGTTATTTCCATACATCATTGTCCTCAATATTATCTTTAATCTATTTAGTATTTTATTAAACTTGTTATTATATTAAACTTTAATAACTTTGACATAGGTACTAGTATCTGAAATATCTTAGATGTAATTATTTATTAAATTTATTAGACTCTTTTTTTTTGACTGCCTCGTTAGTGGTCGTAAAAGCGTTGCTGATTATAAAGTTCCGGTTTCAATTCCCGGTTCGGGCCAAAATCAGTTAGGCTTTTTTGCCCGGTGTCAGTAAGGTGGCGGTTTCTTACCCCCGTGCCTCAGAAATCATGTAAAAAGCCGTTGGTCCTACGTCCAATTTCTCTCCGGAAGTCGGTTTACCGTCCCATAGGACTATGAGAGTGAGGAAATAGAGAGTGCACCTGTGCTTGCGCATACACGTACGTATTGTGGGTACATTCTTCCCCTAGTCAATTTCTTCAAGCGGTTGAACCGTTGTTTTTAACCGACTTCAAAAAGGAGGGGGTACTCAATTCGACTATGCATTTTTATGTGTGTTACCCCCAGTTACCCCATAACTTTTTACTAGGTGAACCGATTTTGATTATACTTTTTTATTTGAAAGCTGGTGCTTCTGATGCGTTCACATATAAATTTGATCAAGGTTTGACTAGTAGTTTTTGAGTTATACTTAATAACTTATATTGAAGTCAGTTGTGCAAAATTTTTAATTTTACCATTTGTCAATAAGTGAACTGACACTTTGGGTGCGATGCCTGGATTTAATCTGAGCGCTTGGGGTTTGATTGTGAAGGAATATGTGTTTTTTATTGTTTGTTGCTGTTTTTGAGGGGCATGCGTGGGCAAATGTTCAACAAGTTCTGATTCACCAAAAAAAAAAAAGAAAGAATGTTCAGTTTATCATATATTTATACGAAAAATTATTATTTGAACTTATACTGGCTCGGCAGTATAAGTTCAAGTTCACACTATACGGTGTACCAATGATTTACGACTTTCTGTGCCACCAGGGCGGCGCCACTTAAGAATGGGGTAAAATATTTGACAGATTCCATGACGGACGAAGTTGAATTGTTCCATAAACGTAAGAGTTAATATTACTATCTGAAGTATTAGTTATATTTTATACTAGCTGTGCCCGCGGCGTAGCTCGCGTATACAGGTTTTACATAAAGAATTTGTCGTTTAGGTAAGAGAATATTAAACGATTTATTTCATTACTGTATCAATAAGTGGTAACTAAATAAATCATTATCATCAAAGTTCTAAGTCGTTTATGATAGAGCTTCTGTGTAAACGACGTTAGAAGTAGGCTTAGCCGGTGTGTACACAAAAAGGTTATGGGGGCTACTAACGCGGGAAAAAGCAACATAGAGTTGGCCATGTGCAAAACAGTCAGTACTGAGGTACACTCCTACAACGCGTAAAGTTTGACCTTGCGCTTTATTTACGGTCATCGCATAACATAAACTCACTGTAACTGGGAACTGAACGCGCTTAAAACTGAAAGGAAAGTTACTTCTTTATAGAGGGTTTTTGGGCAGTGCTGCCAGATAAAAAAAAAACTCATTCAGCTTTAGGACAACACAAAAAGCGCTAGATTTCATGAAAACAGCGCTTTAAAAAAGCCCTAGATTTCGCGCTAAATTAACTACAAACAAAGTTTGTGTATTTTTATATAATCATAATAAAGAAAACAACATTAAGTTTTTTTTCTGGCAATATTTTTTTGATGTATCAATACTTCGCAGGACATCGACTTATAATTATAGCAATTGCTGTCAACAGTAGTTAGTACTGTACGAACAATAAAAATGTCATTAATTGTTTTAAAGTGCAATGTATTTCGCAACTTAGTTTCAGATGTCAGCATCTGATTGCGGTTGCTACACAGTTTCTTTGTGTTATAACTTCTAAGTAACTTTTAACTTAGCTGTGCTCTAAGCAACTGACTGAAACTGAATAAAGCAAAATAAATGCGTTGCCAAAACCATGAACGAAAACTTTAATAAAGGGGATTTCCCCGCTTATAGTCGTCGGTAAAAAAATCAAGTTGATCATCCTAAAGGGGAAGCCAGGAGATCCATAGCACAGGGTATCCTAGTTTGGACTCGTCTCCCATGCTCTTTGTTTTGTGGAAAAAATATGTTTGAAAAAGATAAACTGCAATGTACTATTTGTGGGAAAAAATAATAAAGGTCATTATTATTATTATCGGTAATGTGGACTAACAGTGCTGCTATAAAAGAGTTAATAACCCGCTAGTCGCTAAAATATTGAAATGTGTGCTAAATACACCAGAAAGCGCTGGATTAAGCGCTAGGTGCTAAAATTTCGAAATGCGCGCTATACATTCCAAAAAAGTGCTAAATCTAGTTCCCAAAGCGCTAAAATGGCAGTTCTGATTTTGCGTATATTATAAATACAATATCACGACATTTCGTTGCGAAATTTTTATTTTTGGTCGGGTTCCGTTGTATGGCTTCGATGGATACAAATTTCTTCAGTAAGTCTCAATAGAAAGAAAGAAAGAAAGAAAGAAAGAAAGAAAGGTTTATTCTCCAAAATGACAGCATCACAAATAACATAAAAAAGAAACGCATAATTTACAAATAATATTGGCTATACAATACAAATTACAATATACTACATATTACAAACTTTACAATACCAATACTCATATGTGTCAAGGCGTCATCTACGATACGATACATCGGCGAAAAATCTCAACACAGCAATTCAGAAAAGTTTGTAATTTGTACAACTCCATCTATTACGTCCTTTGTGTGAGAAAACATCCTATCTCTTTTTGTGTTTTAAGTATAAATATATTAATTATTATGGAACGTTTTTTTTACACAGAAATCTTTTTATTACTATTTCTGAGATTTTATGGCGCCATTGAACAAATTCGAACCTACATTTCAAAATAATAATCATTACTTTCGATAGAATTAACCAATTTTAATAAAACATTGCATTGCATTTTCACAACATCACCATCTATCGAAGAAATGGGTTAACTATTGTGCTTCAGATTTAGTTAATAACGTTAATATATTTTTGTATAATATATTTAATACGTTCTTTATTACTTTTGTTTACTGCGTTTTAGATATACATAATTATATCATTATTTTACATAATTTAACTATGATTTATGATATGATATTAGTTTAAAATGCACTTGATGACTCAAACAAAGCCACCGTTGAGCAATTCGTACCTATACTTCCCTACCCATACTTCAGAATATTTATCATAACTTTTGATGGAATGAACTGATTTTAATGAAATAAAGACTAAATGTAACCCGAAGATACACTTTATAATTTCCTTAACAATTCTTATGATATAAATTAGTACTTTATACGTGATACGTTAACAAACAAACAGACAGACAGACAGACAGACAGAAAATTCTAAAAATGGTAGAAATGTATTTAATTACTTATTTTTAGTACCCCTCAATCACTTTTATTACAAAAATATTAAATGTACAGACATCTGCTATTTACAGTTTTATTATATGTATAGATTAATCACATAATACATGGATTAACAAAACTACGGCTATTCCTAAAAGAATAAAGATTCAAAAAATGTGCAAAAATTAACGAGCATACCACAGAGACATTCTGTTGTGTATTTACATACTCTAGAAATCTATATAAAGTGCCAGCGGGTAATAAGGCCTGTCGGCTAATAAGGCCTAAGTAACAACAATCGTATTTATAATAACCGCACTCGCTCAAGGAGACAATAACAAAGTCCTATTGCAGGATAATGGCTTTACAAGTTTGTAGAGACGCGCTACCCCGCGTCCTGCCACCAGATATCATAAGATATGACCGCACCGCACCAATAATAAAAATCAGTCCAAAGAAATCGTCGGTATGTTTTGTAATATTATACTTAACTATCTAAAATCGTAATCTTTATTTTTATGAATAAATGCTTTGTTAATCTTGAAGATTTGAGTAACGTATCGTGGTAATATTTTTTTTTTAATTTGGTTTTTCTTTAGTACTTGGTCGGCGGTTATTAAGGCCTACTAAATTTCACCATAGGCCTTATTATACGCTTTTTTCTTGTGTAGTTTTTTGTTTTATTATGTATTTTATATCGTTTTCAAAATGTTATAAATGCAAATACATCGTACGCTTTTATTATTAAACTAATGTCGTAGTCAGAAAACGGCCTTGTTTGAGCTATCCAAACACGACCCACCCTGCCTTCGCACGGGTAGCACTAAGTTTCTGCCCGTGGAACATGGGGGCCGAGTGATAAGTTTTTCTACCTCCCTCCTGCGCAACGATTCTAGACTCAATTCACATTCTAATCTTTTGGACACTTATTCTTCTTCATAGAACATTAAGGTAACTAAAGGTAGAATAGAATGATTTTTTATTCAATAAAAGTTAGTTGAAGTTACAGCCCACTGATAGGCAAGGAAGTGTCGGCCGCGCTGCCCCTATGCGTGTTCGCGAACTTTACATGTCTTTGAAATTTTTTTTTCTTATTTCTTAGATATGCAGGTTTCCTCACGATGTTTTCCTGCACCGCCGAGCACGTGGTAAATCAGTAGGTACTTAAAATTGCAATTAACAATTTCATTTGTGCCGGCGGAGATCGAACCCGGGTTGCTTGCGTACTGTGAAATTTACAGCGAGCACTAACCCACTGAGCTACCACGGCTATTACTTTGTTCAATATTGATTTTTTTTTTTTTTTTTTTATAGTATAAGGGTGACAAACGAGCACACAGTCCACCTGATGGTAAGTGGTTGCTGCGGCCCATAGACATCTACATCTATCCTCGTTTGCGAATAAAAATGCAGATGCGTTGCCACCCGTGAGGACTAAGATGGAATGCCTCATTTCCAGTAAAAAGGGCCTCCGGCCACCTGCACTCACCAAGCGAAACGCAGAGGTAAACCTCTACTTCACGCTGGTATTCTGTGAGGTCGTGGTACCACCCCGGTTTGAGCCGGCCCATCCGTGCGACAGCAAAAGCAGCCGCGTGGCTCTACCACTGTTAAATTGATTATTATTTATTACATAATACTTATTGATTCCTTTTGTTATTTACAACTGGTTCGGAAAATGCCTCTGTTCTGGGAATAACCAGCAAGAAACCCAGAGGGACTTTTTTTTAAATATATTAATTAAATCAGATTAATTCCAGATTATAGCAGTAGATTATAAATTGATTCTAACGTTAAACTTTTAACCGTACGACGTATTTTTTTATAGAGTACATTTTTAATAGAGTTATTTTTTTATAGGTGACAAATTAGCACACAGTCCACTTGATGGTAAGTGAATGTTGTGGTCCATAGCCATCTATCCTCGAATAAAAATGCAGCAGATGTGTTAGACCCCTGAGGACTAAGATGAACTGCCTAGTTTCAGTAAATGCACCATATAAACACAGCGACATTAATCTGTTTTACGCTGGTGTTCACGACCCATTTGGCTACAGTCATAATAAAGCTGCCACGTATATGGCTTAACTACTATCTACCTGTAAAATATGCTATGATTTTTTTAACTCAATGTTGAGTAAAATATTAAAAGTTAAACTTACTGCTCATATGCAAGTAGGTCTTGGTATCATTCATTACGCACCATATGAATACTACACCACATACATTTGTTAAGTATGTTGTGGCTGCTTTTAATAGGTTTTACATTTAAAATTAAGCTTATATATCATATTTTGTGAACATTTTTTTTATAGGATCGGGTGACAAACGAGCACACAGTCCACCTGATGGTAAGTGGTTACTGTGACCCATAGACATCTACATCTATCCTCAATAAAGACTCAAGATGCCGATGCGTTGTCACCCGTGAGGACTAAGATGGAATACCTCTTTGCCAGTAAAAAGGGTCTCCGGTTCTCTACACTCACCATACGAAACACAGCAGCGTTAAGCTGCTATTTTACGCTGGTTTTCTGTGAGAGCGTGGTCCTTCCCCGGTCGAGCCAACCCATTCGTGCTACAACCATAATATAGCTGCAGCATGGCTCTACCACGTATCTACGTATATTATTAGTACACGAACATATATTATTGTAATTACCTCTGGCTGTCCTTAAAGAAATAAATAAATAAATACACTTTGAATACGGTAAAGCACGGTCCTAAGTCAGCTGCGTCCATCGACTTCCTGCATACTATATATTGGGGGGAGAGGGGGGGGGTTCCTACACTTCGCCTACCGGTACGAGACAGCCACTCGGAAATCTTTCTGCCCCTTTGGTTGTCGGTTCTTTGAGCTATGTGGCCGGCCCATTGCCACTTCAGCGTACTGATCCGTTGGGCTATATCGGTTACTCTGGTTTTACTGCGGATATCCTTATTTCTAAGTCTATCACGCAAATAACCTCTGAGCATAGCCCTTTTCATAGCTCGGTGAGCGACCTTGAGCTTGATTACATACATACTGGGCACAATTTTTGTAGTAATTAATCCGCCATGTTGCTCCAGTGCGTGTTTGCAGACTTCATGTCCTCAAAATATTCTATTCCCCATACATGCAAGTTTCCTCGCGATGTTTTCCTTCACCACCGTTTAAACAATCATCTTAATTTCACAGCACGCGAGCAACTGGGGTTTGATCTTCACCGGCCCCTAACTAGTTTAAGTAAAACTAGTTTGTAAGGATTTTATCGCGCTTATTTTATATTCCGGATGTGTCGACTATTATGCAGCACCCATGGGCACCTCATGAACACCTCAGTCCCCCCCCCCCCCTGACCATGGGTGCTGTAAAGTACTCGAAACGTCGGGAATGTAAAATAAGTTAAAATATGCGATAAAATCTCAGATTGCCTCATAGGGATATTTGATATCGTCATTCATTATCATTATTTACAGGATTATCATTAAATCCTTATTTATAAAAAATTCAATTTTTATCAATATTTATTGGAGCAAATTTAACTTTTTTTTTTCAACATTTTTTTAGGTTTATCAGGTATTTCTCGACGATATTTTGATTACCAAGATAATTTTACCTAATGAAATATTATTTCCTCATTTGGCACATATATTTCTTTATTATAATTAATAATAATAATTTGAGAATCAATAATTTATCAACGTATAATTTTATTTTCTTTAATTGAATGATCACAAAATATACCTCCTACAGAACACTCTTATAATGAAATAATGGGATATACGAGTATTATAATGCCATAATTTTGGGTTGGCAACTGTAGTTTTTTATTTTTAGTTGTTACTAGAAAAACGCTGCTGCCCATCTCCTGATTTGACACTCAACCTGATAACGGGGTAAAATTTATTTGTGTTTATTTAATTAAAATTAAAATTTTAAGTTAAAACAAATTATATATCTGTGCACGGCAACATCGTAGGGGGGTCGTGAGGTCCGCGCGTCCGTAAACACTAGTGTTATTTAAATGCGTAGCATGCACGTAAACGTAAGAAATCATTAAATAGTTTATTTGAAATTGTAAGTGCTGATTTACCATGTGCTATGTGTATCGCTTGTTACAAATTGCGTATTTTATAACTTCCCTCGCCGTAACGAATAGGCAAAATAATCGTTAACTTTCGTCGCGTCTGAAATCTAAATGTTCCGCATGTGCAGCGGTCACTTTGAAACACGAGCCGACACGCCCAGGGTCGTAGTTCGACTCCGGGTGGCACTGGGTGTCATACGGCGCCTGAGTGTCATTTTTTATTTGAGGTTTTTATTTCAAATGTTTAAGTTATAATGTTCGTAAGTGTATTTTATTTAAAATGACAATTGTACTGTTATAATTCAAAATTAAACATTTTATACAACCGACTTCAATATAATATATTATTACGGATAACTCGAAAACTATTGCTAAAAACCTTGATCAAATTTATATGGGATCACATGAGAAGCACCAGCTTTCAAATAAAAAAGAATCATCGTACTCGGTTTATGTAGAACAAAGTTATGAGGTAACACACATAAAAAAACATACAGTCGAATTGAGTGCCTCTTCCTTTGTGAAGTCGGTAGAAAATGAGATTTCCCTCGGTGTTTTTTCTTGGTACTAGGTATGTACTGTGTATGTGAAATATTTTGATTCCTTGACCTTTTTGAGCGTATTTTTTATGATTTGACGAATATTTATTTTCATAAAAATCATGCTTAGATCAATTCTTACTAAAATAATTTAATAATACATACTGGAAGTAATTTAAACCGAACTTCTGTACGAAACTAAAGTGGTATTACCTTAAATTGTATTTTTTTTAAATATGTATAACCGTATAGTGACAGTGTAAGTATATCAACTACCCCATATCGTCCGTGGGTGTCGTAACAGTTGATAAAGGTAAACTAAAACAGTAGATGGCCAGCATCATCTTACTGTTAACAAGTTAGAATTAAAAAAAAAAGTGCGGATGACAACCCGCCCGCTGCTGCTGCCCGTTACCAGTCTAGGTATTTTACGTATAACATAAACAAGAAAGTTGTAACACCATCTATCGAAAGCCATACTCTGCTCTTTATCATGTCCCATAGTCGCCTTTCTCGACACCCATGGGACATTTTATACGTGGTATAGTTGCAGCATGAATGGGTCGGCTCGACCGGGGAAGGACTACGCTCTCACAGAATACCAGCGTAAAATAGCAGCTTAATGCTGCTGTGTTTCGTATGGTGAGGGTAGGAACCGGAGACCTATTTTACTCCTTATAAATATTGAACTTGGAAATATTGAAAAATACGGTAAGAATTTCGGTCAAGACGGCCAGTCTAAAGACTAGCTTCGCAGGTGCATGAGTGTATCCTTCGCTCTTACATTCCAATGGAGGAACCCTGAGTCCGGCGGCTGAGAGATCAGGCGCAGAACCAAAGACTTTCCGTGCTTTCAGAAAAACCCCATTACTCATTATCCGGGATCCGAACCCGGGCGGGCCCTCACGATAAGCAGTCGCGTTTACAAGCACTAGATAAACGAGGTAGTCAATAATTTATACAAAACAGCTTTTTTATGTACTCGTATCTCAATAAGTCATGGCATTGTACCCATGAAAATGCGAGACCATCAATGAATCCCTGACCCTTTTTACTGGATACAAGGCATTCCATCTTAGTTCTCAGGGGTGACAACGCATCTACATTTTGATTCTTATTTGAGGATAGATGTCCATGGGCCACAGCATCCACTTACCACCTCTGGTGGGATGTCCGCTTGTCACACTTATTCTATAAAAAAAAAACACTTATCTACATCATAAGAATTATATGCTCTCATTGTGTAACGCTGCAAAGCGGAATTTAAAAAAATGATTCGGGGCATTTTCAAGGCGCGGTTACAAAGCCACCGCAATCGTCACTCTTTCATTTTTAATTACGTCTGGAACGGAGCGACGGCGTCAAATGTCATTTTAACGTTGCAGCCATGTTAGGGTTGCTTAGCCCTGAATGTTATTACAAAAAGTTATTAAGAAAGCATTATTGCTATTAAAAGTTTTATTTATTTAAGAAAAGTTGCGAGCGTTGGGCTTCCAAGAAATACAGTCTCCCTCTACAAAACACACCTAGTTTTTTGAAGGCTTAACCCTTCAAGTTACTGGGATTAAAAGGGGCGCCCTCAAAAAAAGGAGATTCGACTGAGGATTTTTAGCGGTAAAGGCATAAACTATCAACAGTTAATATCAGTTTACTGACCCAACTTTTTAAAACTATATAGGCTACTTCTAGTTTTACTGATATCCTGAAGGAATGATAACCTTTGGATTTCTATGTTCCTCTTTAAAAATAAACACTTGTTTCAAATGAAGTAAAACTAGAACATGAAATGTTGATTTTAAAAACAAATATTTGTCAAATCTTTACTAAAAGCAGGCAACCCTGACAGAATATGTTTTTTGTCGCCGCTCCCGCGCTTTTTCCGCGAGCACAAATGGCCGCGCTCGTAAAATTTGTTATTAATACAGTAAAATTTCGGATTAGGTGGTATTAAATTCGAAACAAAGCAAGGATTTAATTGGTAATTCGTGTCCGGAGGGTGATATTTGTACGGGCTGCAATTTCCGTTTATTGTTTTCGGTTGTAAAGTCGATGGACGCGGCTCTATTGTGGCTGCAGCGAGTCCGAATCAATTAACCATTGAATCCTTTTTAGCCGACTTCAAAAATGGAGGGGATTCACAATGGGAATGTATCTATGTTTTTTTTTTGTATCTTTTTTGTTATCTTCTCCAATTAAGACCCTATTTTGAATATTCTTTTTTTTTATTAAATAGATTATACTTTAGGGGTGGTCTCATATAAATTTAGAGAAAACATTTCACCCCTAGAGTAGCAAAAAACATAATTTGTTTATAGTTCTTTGAAATTTTCTTTAAATTTATAATTATTTTGAAAAACAATCTTAAACGCGAAGAAGCCGCTTGTAACCAATGCTATTTCAAAAGCATATTAGTATATAGCACGTTTGATTTTAACAACGATTTATTATTTTTAGCCACTTTAGATAACGCGATAAGCCAAATATATTGAAAAGCACGATTTTCTCTAAATACAAGGTTTTAAAAATTATAAGAGTTGTAAACAAGTGTTGAGATATAGACAATATATTTATTTATTTTACAATAGGATCATCATTACTATTCGGAATTGTATAAACTCCATGATTTCTCATGCATGATACCAGCGTAAAATGGCAACTTAACACTGCTATTTCATATGGTGAGTGTAGAGAACCGGAGACCCGTTTTACTTACATCTTAGCCCTCACGGGTGACAACGCATCTGCATTTTGATTCTTTATCGAGGATAGATGTAGATGTCTATGGTGTGCTCGTATGTCACCTTATCGTATAAAAAACAATACATGCTGTTAGTCCATTTCTTAGAAAGAAGCCATCAGTAAACTAAAAAAGGTACTGGTAATTTACTCGTATAATTATGATACGATTTAAAATTGCTTCCACTTACCATATCAAATGCTAATTTTCATCATCATTATTCAATATTAAAAATAAATATATATATATTATCATTCCTCTCTAAAGTATTGAAACATATTGTTTCTTTATCAATTTTCTTCTTATTTTAACTCCAACAATATATTAAGTACATTTCAATCTGAATTCCGGCCCGGTCACAGTACAACAACTGCTCTTCTTCAAGTAACTGATGATATCCGTCGAGCCGTAGATCAAAACAATTATAGTACTCGTTTTATTAGATTTTAGTAGTGCCTTCAATTCTGTTGACTTTGCAATCCTCCTTAAAATTCTTCAGACTATCAATGTTTCATCTTCGGCCATTCTTTGGTTTGTTTCCTATCTTCAAGGACGCTCACAATGAATTCGCTTCAATGACACTTGTTCCAACTGGTGTAATTTTATTGCAGGTGTACCCCAAGGGGGCATCTTGTCTCCTTTACTCTTCACCGTTTTTATTAATTCTATAACAAAATAATATCCTGCAACTTCCATCTTTATGCAGACTTGCTTTGCAGCTTTACCGTCACTTTGAGGCATCTGAGGCTAAATTGGCTATAGATATAACTAAATGACGATTTGGATAGAATTAGTCATTGGTCCTGATCCCATGCTTTAACTATAAATCCAAGTAAGTCTCAAGCGTTAATAGTAAGTAGTAGATATACTAGAATTATTATTAACAAATGCACCCTGCCAGATGTAATTATCAATGGCACATCAATTGCTTATTCGGAATCTGCGAAGAACTTGGGCCTAATTATTGACAATAAGTTATCATGGGGTGCTCATATAACGGACTGAAGCAGAAAAGTTCATTATGCTTTTCACTCGTTAAAACGACTTCGAAGTTTTTTACCCTTATTAACTAAAATCTCTCTTGTTCAAACTCTTATTTTGCCAATCTTAGATTACGCTGTCTATTTTTTGAATACTACAGAGGAACAATAAAGAAACTTGAGCGATTGCAAAACCTTTGCATTCGGGTTTTTGGACTGAAGAAGTTTGACCACGTCTCTAAATACAGAAAGCAGATCGGGAGCCACTAGAGCAGTGGCTACCGATCGGATTTCGCAGGAACAGTCGTATCCTTTGTCTTCTTTTTAACATCTTACCCAGTCCAAATTTCCTTTCATACATCCGTAATCGATTTACCTTTTTTAAATCCCCAGATGCAGTTTGTAGATCTCACCTTATAACCCTCTTAAAATTGCCATCCTTTAAAAGTCATCCATATTCTCGTTCATTCTCTACACATGCAGTAAGACAGACTCTGCAATTCACTTCCTCCCCCCATTCGAGAGATCAAAGCAGAGAAATTGTTCAAAAAACATTTAAAAGAACATTATTTATCTCTGTCTTCTATGTAAGTTTCATATCTTTTATATTTATTATACTTTTTATTATTTATATATATTTAATAATGAGTAGTATGTATTTTATAATAACAAAGTGCACACCTCATTATCTTTTATTTATCACATATCTTTGTAACTGGCCTACTGGAAGAAATTTCATTACGAGATAAGTAGAGCCCTTGTACAAATTCTTTATCATGTTGTGTCCTTTCCGTTGTTTGTGTGTACATAAATTGTGTGTTGCGTGTTTTTAACCCCCGAAGAAACAGAGGTGTGTTATATGTTTAACATTTATATCTGTGTATGTGTGTGTTTGTCTGTGGCATCTAAGCTCACAAACGGATGAACCGTTTTAGATTTAGTTTTTTTTTGTTTGAAAGGTGACTTGATCGAGAGTGTTCTTAGCTATGATTCAAGAAAATCTTTTCAGCCGTTTGAAGACCATCAGTTGTTTTTATTTGTGGGGTTTTTAATTTTTTTTAATTTAAGCTGTTTCTTCTTTCATTATAGTCTCGTACGATAAGTGATTTTGTTAGGTTAAGAAATGATTTGTTATTAAAGTAATTTGAAATGATCTGTTATTTGCGTTGTTGTATTGCAAAAGTTTTGCACTATTTTTACGTACTATCAAAATCCACTACAATCGTTATTTAAACGATTACACATATAGAGCAACACAGGAGCAACTTCGGTACGTTGGCGGCCCGTGTTGATTTATGATAACACAGGAGTGGCACCCGCTGGCGGTGAAGTTTCAGTCTGAAAGTCCGCCAGTCTGAGTCTGTTAAATGAGGGTAGTTAGTTAGGTAGCTAGTTGGGACTGAGGTGAAGTTTTTTGTTACAAAATGTCATTTAATTGAGGAGTTAGCTTTAAATTAATGTTTATCAGTTTCTAAAGTATTATTAATACAAAAACGTAGTCTCAATGTTTCTGTTTAATTTTTTGCACATTACCTCTTGTTTTTATTTTTCTACTCTTAGAAATATCCGTAGTTTGGTATATTCGTTTCTAATCTAATTAATAGAAACATTAACCCTTACATTTTTCTAACAATTTAACTTTCCCGCTAAAAATCTGTCAAGTACACCTCACGCAAAAGTGGTGCAGCCCTGGTGGCAGAAAAAGTCGTGCCCTTACTTTTATTAAAAATAACCACTTTGTTTGTTATTAAGAAAAATTAAAAAAAGCACTGGTTTTTATATATTTATTATTGAGACAAATTTAAAAAGTCATTAGTTGAGTGACGATTTGAGATTTGATTTTGTTATTAACAAGTTTTGTTTTAGTTTTATTATAAGTTTATCTTTTTTTTTTATAGGATCGAGTGACAAACGAGCACACAGTCCACCTGATGGTAAGTGGTTACTGTGACTCATAGACATCTACATCTATCCTCAATAAAGACTCAAGATGTAGATGCGTTGTCACCCGTGAGGACTAAGATGGAATGCCTCTTTGCCAGTAAAAAGGGTCTCCGGTTCTCTACACTCACCATACGAAACACAGCAGCGTAAAGCTGCTATTTTACGCTGGTTTTCTGTGAAGGCGTGGTCCTTCCCCGTTCGAGCCGACCCATTCGTGCTACAACCATAATATAGCTGCAGCATGGCTCTACCACGTAGAAAATATTTTTATTTTTAAAAAAAATAATTTTATTCCATTTAGTGTTCTTTATTCTCATAAACAAAAACTGTTATTAAGCGATTGCTCTTGAATTCTAGATAAAGGCACCGGGAGAATATTATCGCTGTAGTTATTGCACTGTAGCATAATGCTGAGTCAGATGCCTAGAGTTTTGGCGGGAACTTGACAGGCGTCGGTTTTCTGCTCCTGTATTATTGTTTAAATAATGGTTTGAAGTGGACTTTGATATGTAAAAGTGGTGCAATTTTGTGTATTTAGTGTCTACGCATGTGAACTATTAGTGGAAATAGTGAAACAAGTGCTCTGATGGTGTTTTGATTCTCAAGATAAGGTGTCTGCTTAGGTGCCTTGAGATACCATTGCCAACTGTCAGCTGTCTGCTGGCTCAAGTTGCCGTCAAAATCTCCCAAGGGCTGCACAATGTGACGCATTAATATATTGTGAAGCAGTGTACTATGAAGGATAATTATACATTGTAACTTCAGGCGCAGAAGGGCTAGAACCCAGAGCCGTAAAGCCAGTTATAAAAAAAATCAGATGCCTATTTCATACTGCCTAATGATATAAAATTTACTTCTACTTTGTAATTAAAATAAAGATGCTCCTTTCTTTCTTTTCTTTCAAGTATTTTGCGGTTGGAAAATTGTAATAAGTGTTTATTTACTTTGTCCGAAATTTGTTGAGGAGGAAATTTATAAGTGACATGTACAGAATCAGTTAAACAATTCTTTTAATTTGTTGCCTAACACCTCAATAATACCATAAATCAAAAAAGTCTTATACTCCTTGGCTAAATCTGAACTAATCTTAATATCTCCGATAACGCGTTAATATACCCAAATTTAAGTAATTAAATTATGTAAATATTATAATATAATTTTTTTAACGTTAATATGTATTTTGGTTTAAAAATTAAGAGTGCTAATATTATCTCACAACAGGGGTACGTACGTGGACGTACGTGGGTTTATAATACATCTGTGTTATTTTTGGTAAAAATTGGCTTTATTCCCCGTCGCCAGTCCTAGTATCTTATATTTAGTGTAATAGAGACGATTTTACCGCCATCTGTCGGAAGTCATGACATCTCCAATTTCTTATACTCGCCTCTTTAGACACTCACGGTGCAAAATGGGGTAGTGGGTTCTGTAAGACTAAGTTAATAAGGCCGCGCGGTACAAGATCAAAGTAAATTTCAGGCGACTTGATTCTAAACCTTACCCTTCCATTTTGCCACGCTTGGCAGGCGGGTTGCCAACAGCATTTTTTTTATTATTTTGAGTTGTTATCAGGAAGATGCTGCTGCCCATCTCCTGTTTCCTTTCCTTTTGTTGTATTTTAAGATACCTACCGGATGATACAGGGTAGTGGATTCTTTTACGTCGCTACTGCATGGCAAATTTTGAATATGAACCAATCGAGCTCATTGAAAGTTTGTATTTAGGATCTGCAGAATAATATGTCTTTGTCTATGCTTTGTCTGAGGTTTGTCAGATTCACTTTAAATATTAAGTTAGGTATAATCTTAGAGTAAAAGTATATACTTTACTCCGACGTATACTTACATATATTTATATGTACTTACTCAGAGGGTATAGTAAAATATTTACACTTAATTCCTTAACATTATCTTTTAAGTTGTATTTTGACGGATTTTACACAGTATATAATGTGTATAATAAAACAATCGAGGTAAATTTAAATAA
The DNA here is from genome assembly GCA_963668995.1 of Parnassius mnemosyne. Classification (NCBI taxonomy): domain Eukaryota; kingdom Metazoa; phylum Arthropoda; class Insecta; order Lepidoptera; family Papilionidae; genus Parnassius; species Parnassius mnemosyne. The sequence continues at coordinate 43,119,994 of CAVLGL010000057.1, read as the reverse complement.
AGAACCAATTTATTTATGATATTAAATTATATATGTCTGTTATCTTCGTGAATATTGATCTTAATTTATCTAATATAATTTACATAACAACCATTTTTAGCAATCACATTTATATAAGTACACATTCCTCGAATTGAGATTTGATAACATATTGAAAATTTAAAGGTATAGGAGTTTATAAGAGAGAAAAATGTTAATTTAAGAGTCATAATATAATGTAAAATGTGATGTGACTAATTACGGACATTCATATGTATACGTAAACCTTTTAATATCTGACTATAATGAACGTGCAAGTACAGTTTGTTAAAGAAAAGATATACATACAGGGTTATTTTTCATAGAGTAGACAAATTTTAAACTTAAGTTCAAATATATAAATAATGATACATCGTTATTGTAGTTTTTGAAAATACGAGTAAATGAGGCATCTACTGTTGTTTGAAATTATCCCAAATTGTGATTTATGGGCAACAACGTTTTTGCCTACCGATCGACCCTTACGAATGTGTGCGTGCGCAGTAAAATCAGTTAAAATAATGAATTACCACGCATTTTGAATTTAAAAGATAAAAAGGACAAAATGTTTGAGATTTTTTTAAATAAATTTTTCTTCAACATTTGCACCTTATTTTGAATCTTCTAGGCAAATTTGGCCGGTTATTCCAAAATAACCCTGTATACTTATATATAATACTAGCTGTGAACCCTAATTCTTTTTCTCAAATATAAGTAGCCTAAGTTACTCCTTAGAACATTGGCTATCTGCCAGTGAAAGTCCCGTCGAAATCGGTCCAGCCGTGTCGGAGATTAGCCGGAACAAACAGACAGACAGACAGACCGACAGACAGACAAAAACTTAAAAAAATGTGTTTTTGTTATAAGTACCGTATATACATTCATATGCATTGAGTAAAAAGCTGTTATTTTAACATTACAAACAGACACTTCAGTTTTATTTATTTGTAAAGTTTAAATATCAGCGTTTCTACCTCTGTACATATTTATGGATTGAATCTAAGAACGAAGGACTTAGATTTAATCCTTAGACTTATAATATGTACTGGCGTAATCTATATTTCTTTCTCTCTCAGTTTCTATCTCTATCTCTCTCTAAATGCTTATTTTTGTTTTATGAAAAGTAACAATTTTTGTGCAAATGTTTCATTACTCTCGGTGGAGAAAAAAGTGTTCTGTGGTTCATTGGGTTCTGCCCATCTGCTATCTACATATAATTATAGATAGCACCGGTGCAACATCAATGGCGGCTCAACCATTAAAGTGTTATGTACGTATTACATAATATATCAGCTGAACCGCGTAAAGTATTATATATCCTGTTATAGATATTAATATGTCATTTGCCTTTATTTTTATTTGTGCCATTTGCTGTAGACTATCTGTGCGCGGAGTCCACACGTGGTGGAGCAGAAAGGAACTGTATCCGCAATTAGTCATCGTCAGTCACGCTAGTCGCGCCACTTGACACGAGGATAGGGCCTTTTCTCGCCCAAAGGCTTAATACAACCATTCAGCAAAGAAACGTGGTCATAAGTAATAATAGTGATTTTGGCCATCTACATACACCTCAAGGACCAGAGAGATTTCCTAAGAGATTTTATTTGCACATATTGTAATTGAATTTAACTTTGGAAATAACTAATATTTACACATAAAATATTTTAAATACACATAAATGTGATTGCCGAGTGATTCGTCTCATTTTAATTTTTTCATAAGATTAAAGAAATTAAAATGGCTAAATACAATTTATTTATCATAATAAGTACCCATAATTGCCACCTATGATAAAACTTAAACAAAATGACCTAAATATATATTTACATGATTGCACCCAACTAAAATAGAGAGCGCCGTGAGCACGAAATATTTTCCTAAAAGACAGTGACCGTTCAATTCAGTAGTGTTAAGTAGTAATAATATAATGGATGCCATACACGATCCAGTTTACCGTCAAGCTTGAAGCGTTGCAGCGTCCAGTTTACAGTGCATCCATGATCCATATAGACCACTCACGCTCAAGTTCGCCGTCAAGATTGCATAATGCCGCACCAGTTGAAATGGCGTCTCTCGCTTATTGCTCCGACTAACGTCACGCATACTTGACAGCTCATACACACGTTCAAGTTTACATGACGCTGCAAGCTTGATCAAGTAGGTAGAATTGAAATTCAATTTTTGATTCGAGTAGACTTTTCATGCACACTGATAGACATACACCGTCAAGTTTATCGGACGCCGATTCAAGCGCGCTGCAAACTTGACGGTAAACTGAATCGTGTATGGCATCCATAAGAAAATTATCCGTCACGGTAAAAATAAGCGATAGTAAAACATGCGAGGTTTTAATAGAAAAACTGATTCAAATATTCAATTTGGCAATATTTTTATAATTAATTTAGTTTTTTTTTTATTCGAGCACACAGATCAGCCAATGTTAAGCGGATGCCGCAGCAGATTGAATTTATTTTCTATATTTATCCGCAATTAGCAATCTAAATATTGATGGGTTTTCATGCAAATAGAAGGAATGCCTTGTCACCAATACGGTCTCCAGTTCTGAGTATTTTTGCAACACAGCAGGAAGGTAAAAGATAAAAACTTATTACTATTTCGTGTTCACGGTACAAAATATCACTAATAAAATAACTTAAGATACACTTGAAGAATCCAACCCACACACCAAGTAAAAAATGAGCAATAATATATCATTAAAATCAACACTTACTTGGAGATTCAGCAAATTATAGTCAATAAAACTAATAATTACAAAGGAAAAAACGGTTTTAAAAAGTTAATTCGCAAACATCCGCTCTATAAAAAAAATGATGTGTCTTACCTAGTACGACAATACGACACGTGTTTCGCCTCTAACGGTGGCTGACCGTTAAGACCGTTGACAGTGGTGTGTCTTTCCTGGTGTAGTGGTGTTGGGAGTAGTGGTGCTGGGATTAGTGGTGAGGGGATAGTGCACGCAATTGAGGGAGGGCGGGAGGTGCTCTTCATACTAGTTAAGACACATCATTTTATTTTATAGAGCGGATGTTTGCGAAATAACTTTTTAAAAGCTTTTATATAATGGATTTCCGCAAAGTAACGCCTGATTCTATTAATTAAATTACAAACGAATCAAAGCCAATCATTATCTCCGAGTGTCGTAACCCAAGCTTCAAGTGACAATGTTCCAATTTTTCTTTTACTTATCATAAGCCAGTCCTTGACCACAATCCCACCTGGTGGTAAGTGGTGATTGAGCTCTAGATGGTAAATCGCACTGTCTTAGCGTAACAAAAGCCTATTCACTCATGCCTTGAATACGCCCAGACTGTATGAAGGAAAGACGCCGGCAAATTATTCCATTCCTTTGCTGTACGCATTACAAAAGATGAAACAAACCGTCTGGTTCTAATGCGTGGAATATCGTCAACAAAGGGGTGACGACCCGTTGACCGTCTCGTTGTCTGATGGTGGAACGGAGAGGGAGGAATTAAAGCGTGTAATTCCTGCGCACACTCTCCGAAAGGCATCCTATAGAATACCGAGAGGTTGGCTACTCTGCGCCTGTGCTCGAGGTTAAATGTAGCCTCATGTGGGTTGGGTTCTTTTTGCATAACAATGTCCCTAATCTATCCATTTCACTAGTATCTTACAAATGTGGTATTATATCTATTTACATTATATTAATACTTTTTTCTATCAACTGTTTACTATGAACACTGTCCAAAAATTGTCGTTTTTCACTTTCACTAGAACTTCACTTCCAAATATACATATGTATGTACATTGCACCAAAGAAACTGAAATGATTTTTTTGATGACCTGGCTGCAAAAATTTTATAGCTTAGACAATTTAAATTGAGTTTAAAAAATTTGCGAATCCCTTCATAACAGTGCCATTAAACCAACATGGGTTTAATAAAGGTTTACTGATCTCTCTTTTCCATATAATTTAATTGGATAAATAGACTCAATAAAAAGCATTCCCATATATGATTATCACAACGTTGCATTGCAATAAACGTGAGGAACAGAGTAATTAATTTACAGAACTTAAATGTCTGTTGTATCAGTAATCTGTGAATTCTGGTATTTCAAACGATCAGCTGCGGTTAACGCAAATATAACAGTTAACTGATTAACTGCAATAACTGTAACTAACGTCCCAATTTTAATTAGATCACAAATTTTACTATAACTGGATATCTTGAGTTGCATTTGAAATTTTGTAAAATTTTGAGAAAATCAACAATTATTTCCAACGAGATCGTTTTTATATTATTTATAATTTGACCAAAATATTCACCGACAGCCCGTTAATTAGAGGCTTCGACGAAATAATAACGTTGTGCTGTGGATGCGGCAACTGCTATGGCATAATGCTGAGTCGAACACTTTCAGTTCCTGCAGTTTAATGTATTTTGCCGATTATAACTCTTTATGTTGTCTTATTCTCCATTTTGAATCAAATTTAAAACTAGCGCCAGTTTCACCCGAGATCAACTCTTCACTGTTCAGTTTCATGATACAGTACTTCGGTTTAGTCCGTCAAGTTCCAACTGCAAGTGCATTCAACTAGTATGTCAGCTAGTGGCACGCTGGCTGTGTCAGAGGGCGTGTGCGTGTGCGTGGGGGGCCGGCGGCTGATGTGGGTGGTGAGGTAGGGCGTGCGGTGGTGCAGTGGCGTGCTGGCGACCCTGAAGCACAAACAGTTATTATCAGAACATAATAAGTTAAAAGTTGGCTGCCTCGTTGATCTAGTTGACGTAAACAATGTTGCTAATCATGAGGTCCAGGCTCGAGCCGAAAGTCTTTTTTATAGGATACGGTGACAAACGAGCACACAGTCCACCTGATGGTAAGTGGTTACTGTGACCCATAGACATCTACATTTATCCTCAATAATGAATCAAAATGCAGATGCGTTGTCACCCGTGAGGACTACGATGGAATGCCTGTTTTCCAGTAAAAAGGGTCTCCGGTTCTCTACACTCACCATACGAAACACAACAGTGTTAAGCTGCTATTTTACGCTAATATTATGTGAGAGCGTGGTCCTTCCCCGGTAGAGCCGACCCATTCGGGCTACAACTATACTACTAATATAGCTACAGCATGGCTCTACCACGTAAACTTCCTGGGTTTTTGTGATAAGAAATCCTCAGTAGCAAACCGGAGTAAAAAAGTTGGCGGTGTTTCATCCCGGGCCTCGGAAACCACGTAAATCCGTAGGTCCTGTGTCTAATCACTCTCCGGTCGTGTCGGATTACCGCCCTATCGGACTATGAGAGTGAGGGAACAGAGAGCGCACCTGTTCTTGCGCATGCACTTGGGCATTATAATCTTGTTCTACGCAGATAGCTGAACTAGGTTGAGACTGGCCGCCGTAACCGAAATTCGGTCTGGAGGACATTATTATTATAATTCATTGAGTTATATGTACTACGTACTAAATATGCTGTTCCAAACAAAAATTGTGCGCTACTCTATGTCTTCGCGCATGCGCGGGAGATAGTAGTCACGTATGCGCGAAGACTTTAATTTAATATACCTAAAATAAGATATTAATATAAAATAAATATAATAATTTAATAAATATACTCTTATTTTAATCTGAGCAAACATATTTCTAAATAAAATTTAATAATAATTCACAAATCTCCAATTTACGCAATATTTAGTTTAGTGTAGTGTAGGGATTGCAGTACAGGTCAGTTGAACATAGTCAATGTTCGGAATGCGAAATCTAGTGCGTAGTACATATATATCGATGTTGTAATTTATAATTATTAAGTTAGCCGTGCAGTGACGGTGCAGGAGAGTCCACTACCCCTATATAATTCGGGTGCCGTAAGAGGCGACAGATGAAAATGAACAGGACATGGGCAGCAGCATCTTGATAACAACTTAAAATAATAAAAAACTGACCCGCCCGCATATGATTTAATCTATGGGGGAGGCCTATGTTCAGCAGTGGACTTTTAGTAAGTTGTAATGAATGAATGAATGAAAAGCAGCCATTGCTCATATAATTTTTAAGAAGGTTATGGAAAAAATAGATCTAGTGTGTGTTGGTAGACTTCAGATGTATTCGAAATATTTGATTCCTCTGGTGTGCAAGTTCATGATATACACGATCACGTTTTCTTTCACTGTCGAGAACGTGATAAATCAGCTGTTAAAATTGCAACTAACAATTTTGTTTGTGCCGGCGGTGATCAAACCAGAGTTACACGCATATATAATATATTATGTTGTTAATAATAATTATATTTTTTATAACTTCTGTCAAAGAAAGAAAGAAAAAAATTCTCACTGTTAATTTAAAAGATTCTTGAAAAATAATAATCATAAATACTATTTTGTTCTGTGTAGTGGCGGTGGCAGAGAATCCTTCTCCGATTTCGTCCGTTCATCACGCGAGTGTCGTAAGAGGCGACTTTGGGTAGTAACAGAAAAATCTTATGACTTTCTACAGATGTCGGTACAACGATCTTGTGTATTACATCACACGTAAAATACACAGAGCAGTGACGGTACAGAGCGGCGTCATACACCGCGATCGTCAATTTGTCTGCTCATCATGACGATAAGGCCAAATCATTCCTATAACGGGAGAAGAACGTGTTCAGAAGAGAAGCAGAAGATAAATACTAACCTGTAAATACACGTAGTAGTCGTAAGGTTGGTGTAACGGCCAACAGCGCTGCGGTGGTACAGGGTACAGAGGTGGCACTGGATACAGAGCTCCGCCACCCAATTTGTTGCGCAGTATGCGACTAATACTGGACACGGAGGGCACGTTGTACTTGTCGCAAACGCCGTCGGCAAGCAGCCTGTCGCGTATCTCCCACGCGAATATGCCGGGGTCCTTCGCTTTTAGCTGCTTGATATAGGATACCACCTGGTATGAAAATTGATAGGTTTTAGTAACATTTCGGAAATTTAGAGGTGTGCAGTTTGTTGGTGACGTAAAATAGAGAACAAATAATTTTACGTCCCGCGTAGGTACTTTACAAGTTAAACAATTAAATTTCTTATAATATAACCAGCACCGTTATACACATACAATTTGCTAGCCTATACATTTACTACCGTCCAAATCACCGTGTAGTGGCTGTGTAAGAATTTTCACTACTCTATGTCGTCCGTGGGTGTGATAAGAGGAGTCAGAAGGAAATTGAAACCCGCCTGTTGCCAACCTGCCTACCTAAAGGTGCAATTATGGCCAATTTCCCCCTATGAGGCAATCTATGGGCGAAGCCTATATTTAGCAGTGGACTGTAATGAATACATATATTTCTCGCAGCTTATCAATAGTAGTCTATGAAGAATTGGGGGTTTCTTCACTGCTACAAACGGTTTTTACGTGTTCTCGAAATATTTGCTTTCTTTAGATATGCAGGTTTCCTCACAATGATTCCTTCACCGCCGAGCAATACTCTAAATCAGCATTTAACATTCCAATCAACATTTTAATTATTGCCGACGGGTATCGAACCCCGGTTACTCAATTTCTGAGATTTTTACAGCGAGCACTCAACCCCTGACCTGCCTCTCCTCATCACCTCATTTCATCCCGTGGGGAGACCTAATATACCAAGTCTGGCTATAAGAAACAGCGTCTATTGTTTGAAACGTCTGGTGCTCGAATGTCAATACGCCTGCGAAGGCCCTTGTCCAGAAATTGACTGATGATGATGACATATTGATAGTTTGTTGTCAAGGTCTGCCTCCGACCTTATAGCTGAAGCGTTCGTAAGTAGGGTAGGATAAGTAAGAGTCTTTGTAGTTGCTCGTACACTTTAGCACTAGAAATCCCGCATAGTCGACAGCTTCCTCGGATATTTAGAAGTTGTGGTATATCATGATTATAGTAGCAGTTATCGAAGAATGTGATAGAGTTCATAATGAGGATATCCGGAGTAGACCCAGAGTAACCGATATAGCCCAACGCTAGCTTGAAGAACCAAATACCGACGGGGAAAAAGGTTCTTGAGTGGCAGCCGCAGTAAGGTGGCCCTCCATTAGATGGAATGAGACGCGATGCCGATGGATGCAGATGGCTCAGGACCGTGCTTTGTAGCAAGAGGACCATGTTCAGCAGTGAATTTGTGATGGGCTATTATGAATTATGATGATAATTATGATGAAAGTATGTATAAGAAGTAGACCAGGGGGTTGGTAGATAGTTTTTAAAGTCCATTGGGAATGGTAGGTACCAGCTGCGCAGCAGGTTATCCACTCTTGTGTTTTTTTTTTTGTTTCACATAACTACATCTAATTTCAGTTACTACACTTATCATCAGGTGAGCTGACGCACTCATGTCTCGCATTTTGTAAACAATATTGTCAATAAAAAACAGCTTGTCCCATTTACCTTTTATACTAAAAATAACCAGTTCACTCCACTGTTGTTGTTTATATACACACCTTAGGTGTAGTGACTCGGGGCTTGGAGCCGCCGATCGCCCCGGGCAGGATTGACCCAGTCTCGTGATACCTGGCCAGTATCTTGGAGACGCACCCGTGCGACACGCGCAGCTGCCGGCTGATGTCGCACGGTCTGCCAAACGGACGTTTATAATTAGATAAATATCACTTAATGCCTCAAACATTTATCATTCGGTAATCTAGATGATGAGTTCTCATACGTTTCGTAATAGGTTTTAAAATTACATAATCTGTGTGGGTGATATTCGGTGTCCCATCACTATGAACGTTTAGTTGCTAATCTTGAGTTCTATTTGATAAAAAAACCTTCGAAAATCGATTATTATTTATTATGAAACTTAATGAAGTATTCGTGTATTAATATCGATTATCGGTCAAGTAGACGATATCATCATTTTTTGTCGAGACATTCGAAAACAGAGATCATTTTAATAACTGTAGAACGGAGTCTATGGATCTCACACAAAGGAGATATGATAAAATTTGATATTCCAGAATGATATTGATATGATATTCCAGATATGATATTCCAGAGGCCAAGGTAAAGCAAAACATACATCTTTCTTTAAAATACGAGCTTGTAATTTGGTTTAAATCTTAACCAAAATTAATGTTGTAACTATATTTCGACCTGTCCGAAATATCATCTAGTAATATTGTTATATCCTATAACAATATTACTAGATGATATTTCGGACAGGCACAGAAACAAAGTTGAATTCGTGGTAAGTTCTTTTTATTCATTCTCATTTACGTGGTAGAGCCATGCTGCAGCTATATTACTAATATAGTTGTAGCACGAATGGGTCGGCTCGACCGGGGAAGGACCACGCTCTCACAGAATATCAGCGTAAAATAGCAGCTTAATGCTGCTGTGTTTCGTATGGTGAGTGTAGAGAACCGGAGACCCTTTTTACTGGAAAAGAGGCATTCCATCTTAGTCCTCACGGGTGACAACGTATCTGCATTTTGATTCGTAATCGAGGATAGATGCAGATATCTAGGGGCCACAGCAACCACTTACTATCAGGTGGACTGTGTGCTCCTTTGTCACCCTTATCCTATAAAAAAAAATTCAAAGTCAATTTAGCACATTGCTGAAATACGTCGCGTACTGTCCAGATTAACATTTTCCCGCCTTTTTAACTTCCTTATGAAAATCAATGATTATCAAATAATCGGGAAGTTATTGGTTTCACCCCAGTTTACGAAAATCTAGGAAGGAACTATTCTGATTATTCCTACGAGGATGTCATTATGTCTGTATGTATGTGATTTGAACGAAATTGACCGCGTTCGAAAGGGCTTCACCAAACTTAGATTTTCTAAACCATTTGAACCGATTCGGACCAGTAGATATTGAGAAATCTAAAAAAAAAATGTTTTGTTTTTAAATAACTTTTAAACAGATATAACGATCAACTCTAATCAGCTCATAAACTCAAAAAACACCGTCAATTGCTGCAAAATCGGTTGATGCGTTGAAGAGAAATCGTTAACAAAAAAAAAATCGAATTAAGTTTCTTTCAAAGAACTTTGAAATTTCTTCTCGGATCATTATTGATGTAATAAATTAGGTCATAATAGGTGGAATTTGGAGCGCTTTGCATATGAAATTAGCGGGAATTTCCAGGGAAGGACTGTAGGATCAACCGTATTTTTTTATTAATACAACCGGCGTATCTTTCACTTTTCATTAAAATTACACTTTGGTATTTTAAAATCAAACGCTATAATATAATAAAATATTTGTGATACCTATAGACAACGTTTTTTTTTTACCATTTTTGGATATAGGGATACTAAAAATCATTTGCATTCTAATTCAATATAAACTTACAAACCTGATTCCCAACTGCGCAAGCTCCACGATCCTCAGTCTCACGGCATTAGGCAGGGGTCTTCCGTTCACAAACACTCCCCCTAACTGGTTGACCTCCCCGTACTGCTGCGTACCGGCACCGCCCATGCCCGGATTGCCCATAGCCCCTCCAGTTGGATCTGTGTGCAAGACAGATGTATTTATTGGTTTATATATTAATAATTTATGAAAAAACTTCAGTTGAACCAGTGACAAAGTGCAATGTGTCGAAGATATACTATGAAATATATATAATAACGTGTTTGCGCGAAACGTGTTTTGACAACTAAATTATGTTATTAGTTATTAGTTAATATAAAAAAATTAGTAACAGTCTAGTACCGGTAATAGAAACAGAAACAGAAACTTTTTTATTCAATATAGATTATAAATAATACTTATTGAAAGTCACTCTAATCGAAGTATGTATTAAACAGCCTAAATTGCATACAAAACTCTATTACTGTAAAGTGTATCTGACGGTTGTAGTATTTTATCCAAAACAATGTCTATGAAAAGGATTTGAAAAAGATTTTCATGGCTACAAGCCGGTGTCGGTCCTCTGACATCCGATATTCGACCTTTGATGTCGACATCACGCGAGACTCGGGACATTATACTCTTTTTGTGTATCGCCCTAACACGCGGTGTAGGGTTGCGTATCATAAAATGTTGCCTTGTTAAGAATTCTGCGTAACAAACACGTAGTTCGACATTATGAAATGTAAAACAGTTTGCATATATGCTGGTAAGGAAAAGAGTAATTGGATTCCTTTGTTGCTGAATAAGACATTTGTTGCTTTTAATTTTATTTTTATGCTATAAGCTTTTATATCACATCACTATTTAATCTATTTAAATTTAATTATCGAATTAAACAACATAACACTGGTATGTGTTTGGTATATAACACTTTGTTGTCCGTCTGTCTGTCTGTCAAGACCCTTTTTCTCAGGAACGCGTGGAGGTATCAAGCTGAAAGTCATATCAAATACTCAAGTCTACTGTCCCTTGGAGCTGTGAAAAAATCAAACTTCTTAGCCAACGTAATCAAAAGATACAGCCGTTTATGACGCAAATTTTCGACATTCGCGAGGGAATCAAAACCTCCAGGGTACTTCCCGTGAACTCAGAATCTTAAAATTTGGTACGAAGCAACGCATTATAGCACAGATAAAGGAAAAATTGCGAAAAGCATAAATTTTTAGTTACATCATATAATAAAAATATTTTTAATAATTTTAAACTTATATACAAACACAAATCCGTAGTTGTTCGGAACCCTCGGTGCGTCAGTCCGACTCGCACTTGGCCGGTTTTTTTTGTATTGGATTAGGTTCATAAATTAAAATTACACTAACATATAAATAAAAGTTATTTCTTTAGCACTAAAGTACTAATTATGTATAAGTCGTAATGCACAAAAACAAATAAACATAATTAATAGAATCAGGCGTTACTTTGCGGAAATACATTATATAAAAGCTTTTACAAAAATTTACTTGTTATTTATTGGCTTAGTTAGCCACCGTAGAGTCTATATCACCTGAGGATGCCTCGTGTAGAGGCGAAACACGTGTCGTATTATCGTCAGTGGTGTGTCTTGCCTAGTGTAGTGGTGTTGGGAGTAGCGGTGCTGGGATAAGTGGTGACGGGGATAGTGCACGAAATTGAGGGAGGGCGGGAGGTGCTCTTCGTACTAGGTAAGACACATCATTTTATTTTATAACGCGGATATTTGCGAAGTAAATAAATTTTTGTAAAAGCTTTTTTAACAAATAAACATATTATTATTATTATTAAAAATGTCTCCATTAACATTGGACCGCCAAAGTCCACTTCGGAATAGGGACCTTGAATATGGACCACGCTTCATCAGTTCAGGCTACGCGTTATTAATGGAATATATCAAAAATTTTTTTGCTTTTTTTATTTTTTTTTTGTTCTTTTTTTATTAAAGAAATACTAATAATGCTATTAAACATTACTATTCCGTTTAACCACTTCTGGTAAGCTTAAAATGCTTGTGTTAGAAGTGGTTCACGACAGTAGTCCACGACCTTTCGAGTTCGCGGTCCGCGCCCTGCCATTAGGCTACTGACGCTTCTGAAATTCTCAATACGCTATATTTTAAAATATTGAATTGCTTGCTTATGAAGCAATATGCTATACTATAATAAAACGGATTAATATGGCGCAGTCTGAACTAAGCTTGACAGGTGTATTGACGATCGTTGTACCAGACGTAGGTACATATGTATATAATTACTCTAAGATCGCCATCTTTAACGTGTACTGGCGGTGTAAGAATATTTGCTACCACATATCATCCCGTGGGTGTCGCAAATGATAGAGGGAAACAATTTAGGACATGGACAGCAGCGTCCTAGTATAAAATAAAAATAAACTGCGGTTGCAAACCGCTTGCCAAGTGCAAGCTAGCTATGAGGCAATCTATGGGGGAGGCCTATGTTCCTCTAGGCCTTAGGTAATTCTAAGATCAGACATAATCGGTTCCTTCGATCCTCTGTCAATCTTTCTCTCTCTACTTCTTTGCACTCTTCCTCCTTTTTTAAGAAATCCTTTACTGTAAATACGGTACGTTTGTGGAACTCTTTACCTCTCCCCATTCGTCGTGCTCAATCTCTTCATTCTTTGAAAAGTCTTGTTAAATCGTATTAATTAGAACGCTATTAAATAAATTAATTTTCCTTTAATCTATTATATGATATCATACATAATCTTCACTTATCATTATTTATACGTATTTTCATATTTCTATTTTTATTTTGTACGCCCTCCTCTATTTTTAATTATTGTTTGCATCAGTTCTCTACGCTAAGGTTGTTTGGAAGAGATCACTTTCAGAGTGATAAGACCGCCTGTTGTACATATTCTACTTTAGATATAACTGTACTCGTTATTTTGGTTTTTTGGTGTACAATAAAGAGTAAATAAATAAGTAAATAAATAAATAAGATCAGACATCTCGTGTCTTTCATGCTGCTCCCTGTCGCTGGTCTGGGTGTTTTACATGTAGGGATGGATTGTCTTACGCCGTCTCTACATTATCAAGTAAATTTATTTTAGGTTTTATAATCCTAGTTATAATTATTAGTCTTAGTTTCATTTTTTTTACGTCTTTGTACTAAATTTAAATAATATTAGGGTTTTATCACGTATAATGAATCAACGAAACTAACGATGAATATTAACTACAAACAGGTACCATACAATAATTAGAACCGTCATGTGATCATGTTCAACAGCCGTCTAATAAACGTCACCGCTGTCACTGTAAAGGTGACGCTTATGACAGCTGTCACTGTCACATCACAAGACTAGGTATCTGATAGCTATCCGCTTTAGAATAGCGGAATCCCATTACCTATTACAAGTTTAGAATTTTGGCTGAAAAAATTTATCGATTTAATATCGGTTCATTTATATTTGTTAGACTGGTTTTATATTTAATTTTAACTGCAAAAAGAAAACAAAGTTACATAAATATAAGACGTGCGGACGTGTAATGAAAATGTAATAGAATAATTTAAAATTAAAAATTTTGTACAGCCGACTTCAATATAAGTTATTTAAGAATAACTTAAAAACTATTGGTCTGACCTTGATCAAATTCATATGGGACCACACGAGAAGTACCAGCTTTCAAATAAAAAAAGAATCATCGAAATCGGTTCACCCAGAAAAAAGTTCTGAGGTAACACACATAAAAAAAAAAAAAAAAAAAACGAAAAAAAAAAAAACATACAGTCGAATTGAGTACCGGCTCCTTTTTGGAAGTCGGCAGAAAAGAAGAGTTCGACAACTTGCTTCAATGTAATTTTACAGACTTTAAACATTCTCGAAATACATTTTTATACCATTTCGAGAATATTTGAAGTATTTTTGTATATTGAATTTAAATTGAACGTCCTGTTTCAAACAAATTTTTAAAAAAGAACATGAATTATTATTATTTTTATTAAAATTTTACTAACGCTTAAGTTTTAATTTAAACTAATCTGATAGTTAACAAAATAAAATAATTATTCTTTTTATCTGCCTCAACACTGATTCAGTCTATGGTAGTCTTTTAAATATAAAAAAAAGATATGTGACATTCCATATGGCATTCAAAGAGGTTATACTCGTATTAGAATTTAGAATGTCTAATATGTCACTAGCAGCAAAGGTATTTAATAAAATTCGAATCAAATACAAAGAAAAAATATTTTCACTTGTAGATGTATTTTAATTCAAAACACGGCAGTAAAAGCTGACAGATACAAAAGATAAAGAAAAACATCGCCCATTAATATATCACCGCTCACTCCTCGCCACTTGTTCGCAAGTAGTTGCAAATTAGTCTACGCTCTTACAAAATGCTTGAACGATGTACCGTCGTTTTATTGTCAACAAGACAAATTAAAGGGGACTCGAGCCTTAGATAGTACGAAGAGTTTTAAAAAGGAACAGATTCATGGATTTTAAAGGGAAAAATATGCTATATTTTTTTTTAATATCAACCTCACTTGCAATACTCTTTGTTGGATGAATGACGAGACCCTGGCGACCAATTAATGTCGGAAAATCATGGTGATTGTTTTACGTGGTTGAGCCACGCTGCTGCTGTATTATAGTTGCAGGGCCATGCCTTCACAGAATACCAGCGTGAAATAGCAGCACAATGCTGCTGTGTCTCGTATGGTGTGTGTAGATAACCGGAGACTTTTTTTTACTGATAACGAGGCATTCTATCTGAGACCTCAGGGGTGACAACGCGTTTGCTTTTAAATTCTTTAGCTATAATAGATGTAGGTGTCTATGGGACACGTCATGCAATTACCATCAGACGACTGTTTGCTCGTTTGTCACCCTTATTTGTATAAAAAAATTGACATCATATTCTTATAAAAGTTAAGAAACAAAGGAAATGTGCTGGGTACATTTATGCTAGAATATTCAATTATTGAATGTGTTTATGTTGTTAATTTTCCCGTGTCTCCGACTCTGCATCCAGTTTACCTCCAATATTGTTGACTTCAATATTGCATCGAATAAAGCTAGACTAGTACAATATGTTTATATTGTTTCCTTTTTCGTGTGAGAGTCCGTCTGAGAAGATGTCACCGTTTTATCTATTTCTGCCGCCAAACAAGAGTGCGTGCATCGATATATATGAACTACGTACTAGATTGCGCATTCCGAACATACACTATGTTCAACTGAACTGTACTGCAATCCGCACAGTGTGTCATTTAGTGTGGTTTCAATCTACTAGTTAGTGTGTGGTGGCGCAACTGCGTATGCGCGACTCTACTATGTCCTACTTTCTTCTTCTTAATAACTGGCTTTACGGCTCTGGGATCTAGCCCTTCTGAGCCTGAAGTTACAATATATTATAATAATTATTCTTCATAGTATACTGCTTCACAATATGTTGATGCGTCACATTGTGCAGCCCTTGGGAGATTTTGACGGCAACTTGAGCCAGCAGACAGCTGACGGTTGGCGATGGTATCTCAAGGCGCCTAAGCAGACAGACACCTTATTTTGAGAATCATATCACCATCAGAGCACTTTTTTCACAGTTTCCACTAATAGTTCACATGCGCAGACACTTAATACACAAAATCGCACCACTTTTACATATCAAAGTCCACTTCAAGCCATTATTTAAACAATAATACAGGAGCAGCAAACCGCCGCGGTCAAGTTCCCGCCACAAAACCCCCTATGTCCCGCGCATGCGCCAAGACATAGAGTAGTGCACATTTTTTTGTTTAGAATGGCTTCTCTAGTACGTAGTACATATATAACTCAATGAGTGCGTGCATTGTTGTATACCGATCTGCAGAGTACAGAGAGCCAGTATAATAACAGGGTGTGGGGCATTACATCTCAGTCCTCAGAGGTGATAACGCATCTGTAGCCTTATATTTGGCAGTAGGTATCCATGGACTGCAGTAGTTACTTACCATTTATCATTCCAATTTTGTAGTAACAATGAGAACCGTGTAGTGGCGGTGTAAGAATATCCACTATCCTATATCATCCCATGGATGTCGTATGAAGTGACATAGAGAAATAAATTAGGAGATGGCCAGCAGCTTCTTCCTAATAACGACTAAATATAACAAACTGCGGTTGCCAACCCGCTTGCCAAGTATATATACTATGCTAAATATCCCCCATATGGAGGATATGTATGTCTATGGGGGAGACAGAAATCAGAGAATAGTTATTGCCAATAATCTGTGTATGTACAATTTGCGGGTGACATTGCAATTAAATGTAACATAGTTCACCCTTAACGGGTATGCAATAATTAAGAAACAAAAACTTTATTAATGTTTGATATTAAAATATTAATTTAAATAATAAAAAAAACATTATGTATGTATGTTCTTGAGGTTTATTTCAAATTTTGACAAGTTCATAGCTTTTATATCAGGTGGCAGATGATTGAATATAAATAGACAGCTATTTGATTGGCCTGTTTTATTCGTAAGCATTTCTACTGAAACAAACCGATACTGCAGAGTAAGACTTGCTAAAATACAATTTCTTGCGGCTCTTTTCATCATATAAAAACCTTTTGCGCCGGCGTCAGTTGCGCCAAGTTCAGTGGGCGGTGCTGCCACCTAACCGCCTGAACACACATGTGCGGACATGGTTGTAGATTTATGATGTTTAATCTACAACGGTGGCTGACATCATTGATGATCCGTGTGAAGACAAAATTAAAATAATTTAAAATTTAAAATTTTGTACAACCGACTTTAATATAAAATATAAAGAATAACTAAAAAACTATTGGTCAAACCTTGATCAACTCTGACCAAACTGGGCTCTGACCAAATCTTGATCAAACTGGGACCACATGAGAAGCATCAGCTTTCAAATAAAAAAGAATAATCAAAATCGGTTCACCCAGAAAAAAGTTATGAGGTAACACACTTAAAAAGAAGAAAAAAATATATACAGTCGAATTGAGTACCTTCTCCTTTTTTAAATCGGTATAAAATATAAGCGTTATTGAAACGTAAACAGATACTAAAAGATATTTTTTATTTAAGATTTGACTATCAGAAAAAGCTTTTTTGTTATATTTATGTTTTGATAGAGATTATAATTTTCTTACTAATAGCGTTGCAAAGAATGATAAAAGATGCTCTTCTTCTTGTTATTCCTCAGCTCGAAAAAGTCCAACACTTGACATGGACCTCTCCTGTTGTAGAAGGGATTTGGCTTAATTGTCACACTTCGCAGCCGAATTGACAATTGCGGCACCAGACGTCTTAAACCTTTGACGCTTCTGGCTCGTCGCGGGTCTTGATATTTTGTAATTGACGTAAACGAGAGATCACGTCCAGGTCACCACCGTGAAAGCAAAAGGGAATATCTCCCACCGGGCAAGGTGTTCAGCTAGGGGAGCGGCAAACGCTCTTTATGTTATTTCGGAGTTGTTCTACATATAGCGCGTTAACTTCAGAACTTTGCTAGCGCGATTTAGACTTCGGTACGTACCACCCCAATATCTGTCGAAAATCAGCAGATTTTAAAATAATTTTCCATAGTCGCCTTTTACGGCACCCAAGGAATGAAATAGGGTAATAGATTCACTGACGCCACCACTACCTACACGGCAAACAAAACTCGCTATGTCGTTTTAGACAGAACAAACAGACCTTGGGAGACTTCAACAAAGATGTTTATTTCGAGCCCTTATTTTCCTAGTATTTAAGGTAAATGTCCACTTATATCTATAGAAAACCTTACCAAAAAAAAAATATTTAATTATTTCCCGATAAAGAAAAATCCCCATAAAGAATAAGCTGAGAAATTAGAGGAAATTATTGATTTTCCTTAAGTTAAATTTAGTTAAGATGCATCCTTTATATGTCCTGCAGCTAGGGACGGACTTCCTCTCATTTCTATGAAGATCATGTATGGATCTTTACCTTTACCGCCGAGTAAACGGACACTTAAATCTGTTATTTTTTCACTAGTGTCGATGGAGTCAAATTCAAGTGCTCGCGTATCGCGTATTTTAACTTGCTCCGAAGTTTCTATGGCTAGAAATTAATTAACTAAATCATGTCAATAAAGATAATAGTTGCTAAGTTTCCATTCCTTTCGCCATTTCTTCTCTTTTTTTTATAGGATATGGTGACAAACGAGCACGCAGTCCACCTGACAGTAAGTGGTTGCTGCGGCTCATAGACATCTACATCTATCCTCTATTACAAATCAAAAAAATGCAGATGCGTTGTCACCCGTGAGGACTAATATGGCATGCCTCATTTCCAGTAAAACGGGTCTTCCGGTCCACATACATACCCTTCGGCAAATTGTACAGAAGTCCGAGGAGTACAATTTGCCACTATGTCTGGCGTATGTGGACTATGAGAAAACCTTTGATTCCGTCGAAATTTGGGCGGTGCTGCAGTCCCTTCAGCGATGCCAAGTTGACTGTCGGTATATCGAAGTGCTGAAGTGCTTGTACAGTAGGGCTACGATGGCTATCCGAGTACAGAACCAGAGTACGAAACCTATCCAATTGCAGAGAGGTTTAAGACAAGGTGACGTGATATCCCCGAAACTCTTCACCGCTGCATTGGAAGACGTTTTCAAGCTTCTGGACTGGAAATGATACGGTATTAACATCAATGGCGAGTACATCACTCACTTTCGATTTGCCGACGATATAGTCCTCATGGCAGAATCGCTGGAGGACCTAAGCACTATGCTCAATGACCTCAATAGTGTTTCCCAACGGATAGGTCTTAAGATGAACATGGACATAACAAAAAACATGTTTAATGTCCATGTCACACCTATGCCGGTAGTTGTTGGGAGAACTAAGCTCGAAGTTGTTGACGAGTATGTTTACCTGGGATAAATAGTCCGACTAGGTAAGTCCAACTTCGACCGAGAGGTCAATCGACGGATTCAACTCGGTTGGGCAGCGTTCGGGAAATTACGGCACATCTTCTCGTCAGGTATACCTCAAAACTTGAAAATAAGACTGTACAACCAGTGCGTGTTGCCAGTGATGACCTATGGTACTGAAACGTGGTCCTTCACTGCTGGCCGGATGAGGAAGCTCAAGGTCGCTCAGCGAGCTATGGAGAGGGCTATGCTCGGAGTTTCTCTGCGTGATAAACTTAGAAATTAGGATATCCGCAATAGAACCAGAATATAGCTCGAAGAACCGACAACCGTTGGGGAAAAAAGGTTCTCGAGTGGCGGCCTCGTACCGGCGGACGAAGTGTAGGGCGTCCCCCCACTAGATGGAGTGACGACCTGGTAAGATATGCAGGAAGTCGATGGATGCAGGTGGCTCAGGACCGTGCTTTGTGGCATTCCTTGGGGGAGGCCTATGTTCAGCAGTGGACTTGTGAAGGGCTGTAATGGAAATGGGTCTTCCGGTTCTCTACACTCACCATACGAAACACAGCAGCGTTAAGCTGCTATTTGACGCTAGTATTCTGTGAGAGCGTGGTCCTTCCCCGGTCGAGCCGACCCATTTGTGCTACAACTATACTTCTAATATAGCTGCAGCATGGCTATACCACGTAAAGAATCTTATTTTAAACGTAACGTCATGTAAAGAATCTTATTTTCTCTTCTAAAGGCATCTTATTTTAAATCTAACAAATTAAAAAACATGTTGACGTTTGTGAAACAAATTTTAATTTTATAAAGTAAAGAATGAAGTGTAGTTTTCATTTCGTTGTCGTTTAATTTCATTGGAATCCATCAAACCTATACAGAATTGATTCTGCGAACGGCAATTCGCCTTGCCAAGCGCTTTGAGTCTCTGTTCACTGTTCACCTGTACACTGTTACTGGATGGCTGGTTGATGAAAAAAAAAAGAAAGAAGAAAAATCCAATTTATTTGGGAATTATTTCAAGCAAAGACAATTTTCTAACTGATGCTCAAGATAATACTGTTATTTTACAGGAAAATTGTAAACATTGATAAATATAGAATAAATAATGGTCAAAATCTTTGAATATTATTAAAGATCTTTTATATCAGATGTATTTTAACAATGTCGGCTCTTAACTTAAAAGAACATAATTAAACTAGGGAATAAAGTAAACGTTTCTAATTAAGTATCATATATTATAGACGGTGTTTCAGAAAGATTTTAACGAACCATTGAACTCTTTGTTGTAGCTGAAACTCGCGGCTTTCAAACGGGAAAAGTAATATATTTTAAGCGATATTAAACATGAGAGGACGCTTGAATTAATGAATGTGTTATATTCGCCGAAAACACTAGTAACTGTCAACGGTGAAACGTCAAAGGAGGGTCGTAAATTAAGCGAGCAAAGAAAGATGTTTCCCGCCTTGTCTTTTATCGTCTCTTTCATATATTAACTTCTTGCATATAGCTTTCTCTTTCTTAAACCAATTAGTAGTAATTCAAAGGAGCCCGATTCAAAGAGACGGCGATTTAATGTTTAAGTGTTGGTATAATTGTATCGATATTTGCATTATACTGATTGTATGAAATAATTACTAAATAAATAGTTTGAATTAAATCATCGTTACTGTAGTAATATTTATTTCTAAATATATCTAAGAAATTTATTTAGTCTTTTTTTCTACATTTCATCCTAACAAAATGAATGCATAGTTCTTATAAATTAGAAAATTTTGAATAGATTTTTTGAATATTAAATACTTGACACTTAAACATTTTTTTTAATTTACTAAGCTTATATTACAAAAAAAAATTAGTCCGTGATTTAGTAATCACGGATTAATTTTTTTTATTCCAGATAATTTCCAGATAGTTAAAAAAAGTTAAATGGTTTGAATCTGAAATGAATTTAAATTCAAATCAATCGATGTCACATTTCTAAAAATTATTGGTATTACGATCAATCTGAATATAACAAACACTACTAGACGGGCACTATGGCAATAATTCATTGCGCACTAAGTTACGGTCAATTTTCCGTAATTTCTCGACTGCTAGCGGGCGGGAAGACTAGAAATCTTTGTTTTGTAAGCCGCGAACGTTGTTTTGGATAATATAACATTGATTTTGTTTAATGTGATTTGAATTGTACTTTATTTCGTATTTGCCTAAAAACAGTTACGATCTTAAATGAAAATACAATTGCGTGGCACTTTTACATGGGTGGTCGCGCAGCCCAGCTGTGACACAGTTTTTGTTCTGAATTGCCTGTCAAGTAAAATACATAGAAGTTTTTGGATTATAATATATATTTAAATAAAAGAGACTTATTTATTAAAATTAAAGTTATATTATATTAATAATATTATTTAATTTTTTATAATTGCTACGCCCAAACCGGGTTCAAATGCGGACTGTTTTTAAAACATCACATCTATTGTTATCTACCATTTGATTGCAATAAAGATCATAATTATGATTATGATCTTAAATATCATCATTTTGCTTTAAATCATAGATGTCGATATATTTATTTCAACGTCCCTATTGTAAACAAAGATCGACAATGTGTTGATCATCGGCTCCTCCATCACATTCCCGAAGTCCACCGTAAATAATTACACGCGTTTTACACTTTATTAGTTTTATAGCTGCAAATAACTGATTTTGAGCGACATTTATTTTTATATACTAGAAAATATACTTGAAATTATAAAAGTAATTTCGTTTTATATTAAAAAATGGCATTCCAAATTAAAAACATTGTATTTTTAGATGAATTTGACCCCGACATTCTGTTTCTTTTTCTTATTTATCTATTAGCAAAACTCTACATAACTCTCATTTTTTTACTTTTTTTATTGCCGTAGGTACTACATTATACAAATAAATAAAATTGAAGTGTGAACATAACAGCTTTTTACTAAATGCATAATATGAAAGTATATACGACGCTTATAACAAAAATGCAATTTTTATATGTTTTGTCTCTGTCTGTCTATTTGTCTGTTTGTTCCGGGTAATCTCCGAAACGACTTAATTTAAAGTGATAGAGACAGCACGAGACTTAACGGCACCGTGTTACTAAACATATGTCTATGTGTATATGTCTCCATTCAAGAAATCCTAGAAAATTCTCATTGCTTCCCATAGGTGGACACAGACAAGTAACGATGAGTAGTGTCAAAAGATGAGCTAAGTCCAGCAATGAGTTTGAAAGGGTTAATAAATAAGAAGATACGCTTTCATTGAATTAATCAGTTGATACATAGTTCGCACGCACATTGAGTGCATCAGAGAGAGATCATGTATTGACAGCCTTAAACTTGAATTAGTAGGTAGGTACGTAAAAAGATGTACTTATAACAGTAGTAGTATGGAACTAATCAACCTTATATGTAATTATATCACAAACAACGCAACTGCCAACACTAACACTACATCTGTAATGGAAAGTTGATTAATTTCCTCGCTGGCTTTTGATTGGTCGTGCTTCGATATCGGTCATAAACAGGTGGATTTCAACGGCCATAGTGGGCACCGATAAGGCAAACGTTCACAAGGACGTTTTTGTTTGCGCTTGCGTATATATGCGTCAATTACATAGTGTACGGTCACCTAAATTGAATAACAACACTTACAGAACTCTATCATTATCACTATTTTCAGCTAGTTAAGTTTTACGTGGTAGAGCCGTGCTACATCTGTGTTATGCGTTCCACGTATGCGTCGGCTCTACCAGGGAATATACCAGAATACCAGCGTAAAATAGCAGCTTAATGCTGCTGTGTTTCGTATGGTGAGTGTAGAGAATCGGAGGCCCTTTTTACTGGCAACGAAGTATTCATTCTTAGTCCTCAAGAGTGACAATACAACTGCATTTTGATTAACTGAAGATAGGTATATGTAGTATGTAGTACTCTTACCATCATGGTGACTATGTCCTCGTTTGTTACACTTATTCTTAAAAAAAATATGGAGATTTCATACAGTTTGCGGCGCCACTAATTGATTTGCGATTACTGGGCCTAACCTCTTCCATCCTTTTGTTATTTCTGACGAATAGAGAGCTTTGCTGCACCTGTAGTCATGGGGTAACTGATGCGTACTACATGCTAATGTTGTAGTTAACCCGGGCTACTTTTACCTTTAAATTATTAATTTTCTCTCCTAGGTATAATTGATGCTCTTTCCACCACAAGAGATTGGTGATTTTGGAATAACTTGGACTAGTATGATATAGCTCGAAGAACCGACAAACGATGGTGTAAAAAAGTTCTAGTTTTTTTAAAATAGAATAAGGGTGACAAACATGCACACAGTCCACCTGATGGTAAGTGATTGCTGTAGCCTATAGACATCTACATCTATCCTCGTTTGCGAATCAAAATGCAGATGCGTTTTCAGTCGTGAGGACTAAGATGGAATGCCTCTTATCTAGTAAAAAGTGTCACCGGTTCTCTACACTCACCATACGAAACACAGCAGCATTAAGTTGCTATTTTATGCTGGTACTCTGTGAGAGCGTGGTCCTTCCCCGGTCGAGCCGACCCATTCGCGCTACAACTATACCACTAATATAGTTGCAGCATGGGTCCACCACGTACTACAGGTATAAAAAGACTTTGGAAATAATTCGAAAAATATCACGTGAAATATATTTATGACCAAAAATTTATGTGTTTAAAAAATTATAAACACTAGTTCATATTAAAAAAGCATTTTCCAGTATAATTGATATTCCTATCCAAACGAGCATCTACACAGTGGAGTGCGTGGAGGGCCCTTCAGCCTCCAGCGACCACACACGGTGACAGGCCGCCGACAAACGTGGCCGCTGTGCAAACACGCGCGACTACCGCTCGTCAGGTCACGTCCCTTGTGAGGGCCCTCGATTATTTACGATTTCGCTACTTACAGCTACCCGGTTATGGAGTTTAAGTTATATAACGGTATTCAATAACTAAATATATTCTAAGGGATTTATGAGCTTGGTTACTTAACGACTAAGGAAAATTTAAAATAGCCAGATAAGTTACTTGATTTTTTTTTATATTGATAAATGAACATGAATATGAACACAGTCCACCTGATGGTAAGTGGATATTGTGGCCCATTGAAATCTAAATCTATCTTAGATTAAGTACCGGGATGATGCGGGAATAAGATGGAAAGCCTCGTTTCCAGTAAAACGGATCTCCTGTTCTCTACACTCACCATACAAAACACGGCAGCCTTAATACTACTATTTTACGTTAGTATTCAGCGAGAGTGTGTGGCTTTACTCCGGTCGAGCCGACCCAATCGTGTTACAACAATAATATAGCTGCAGCTTTGCTCTACCACGTATATAACCACCTATGTCAATAACAAAGGCGTGGTCAAAAATTTGGTTGTCAAATGTTTATTTTATAAAATATAAATGACAAATAACAAACGAGCTTACAGTCCACCTGGTGGTAAGTGACAACCTATTTCAAATAAAGATGGTTACAGTAGCGTTGTCACCCCTGAACATTAAGATGAAATGCCTTACAGCCTGTAAATACTCGCATACTGGCACTCTAAGCCCGTCAAACTGGAACACAGTGGTGCTGCACTGCCACTTGGCGGCAGAAAACTCGTAGTTGAGCTATGTTTCAGCTATATTGTGCTTGCAGCACGAATGGGTCGGCTCGAGAGGGGTAGGATCACGCTCTCACAGAATACCAGCTTAATGCTGCTGTGTTTCGTATGGTGAGTGTAGAGCACCGGGGACCCTTGTTACTGGAAACGAGGCATTCCATCTCAGTCCTCAGGGGTGACAACGCATCTGCATTTTGGTACTTAATTGGGGGTAAATGTAGAGGTCTATGGGCCACGGCATCCACTTACCATCGAGTGGAACGTGTGCTCGCCGTTTGTCAACCTCATTCTATAAAAAAAAGGCAAGAGGGTGGTACCTACCCAAACGAACTCCTAGGCGAAAGTGATATTCATTCTGTAAATACTAGGAACAGACACAAGCTAGTAATACCATTTACTCGACTCCACCGAGTCAGTAATTCATTATTGGGGCGATGTATACGCTTTTATAACAAAATCCCAGAAAATATACAAAATTTGACCGGCTCAAAGTTCAAAAAATTTATGAAACAAAGTTTGTATAAAAAGCGTTATTATAATATTAAGGAATTTATGGATGATAATAACACCTGGGAATGAGATGTTATTTTAAAACAAGTCCCGCTGGTTTGCTTGCTGGTTCTTCCCAGGTTTTTTTCGAACCAGTGGTAATTAAACAAAGTAGTGACTTTCAATAATTATTATTTATAATCTATATTGAATAAAAGAAGTTTCTGTTTCAAAGAAAAGCTCTACCATTACTACTAGGTGGAAAGAGCCATGTAATTAAGGCTTGTACCCGAAATTATTTGAAGCATACTACCATAAAAAGGTGACATTTTGATCTTTGTTTAATTTAAATACCAAATTTTCACTTCTTATATGCTAAGAAAACCTTGGATTATAATTAAAAATGAAATGAAAAACCTTACTGCGAGCTCTTAACCCCTATGCTACTATCACTCTCATAATATTATATTCATCAACATCATTACAGCCTTTAATAAAGCCCCTGCTGAACTAAGGTCTCGCATAAGCAATACCACAAAAAACGGTTTTGAGCCATAAGGGTGAAAAATGAGCACACAGTCCATCAGATGGTAAGTGGATGCTAGACATCTACATCTATCCTCGATTAAGAATCAAAATACAGATGCATTGTCACTTCTGACGACTAAAATGGAATGCCTGTTTCTAGTATAAAGGGTTTCCGGTTCTCTACACTCACCATACGAAACCAGCATCATTAAGCTTGTCGTTTCACCCGTTTTGTGATAGCGTGATCCTGTCAGCATGACTCTATTACGTTTCTAGTAATTTATCTGTTATATAACATATCTATCCATGTATTTATAATTGTGGTTATTTATAGCTGAAGAAGACAAATGATACTGCTGTACTGACATGTCTGTAGCACAGAACGTCAAAAGGTGCCACCCCGTCTAGAGTCAGCTGGCATAATTAACCCCCATAAACAGTGTCAAACTATTCGACAGCCATAACTCATGTCTCACTAATTATCGACATACGCGTGCCTATAATACTCAAATGCCAACCACGTCGAAGGGCATACAATCAGCTCGATCATCGCCGGTAGGGCAATTTGTTACTCTGTGGCAGTTTTATGGAGTGAAGCGATTTTGATTTGTACCATACTATTTTTGGATATCCGCACGAGCTAAGTGGGTCCAGCTGGACGGCGACGAGTTTTACAAATAATTTGCGGCGGCTCAATACTTCGACATAAACTTTTGTATGTGTTAATATGTATGCGTGTATACGAAACGAAAGTTTAGTTATTTACTTACCAGTTTCTGGACTCCACATAGTAAGTAATTCATTCATATATTACAACAAAGCATCATTACAGATCTTTATGTATCACAAATTATTATATTATATTTTCTTACTTGCCAGGCAGACGTTGTTCTGCCCCTCTCGACGACCCTTCATATAACAAATCCTAAAATTCGTAATAAAAAAGTATTGAGTGTCATTTATCAGGATAAAAACTATCATATCTCTCAAGTTGGACCAAACTGCACACAGTGTGCAAAATTTTATTGTAATCAGTTCAGTAGTTTAGGAGTTCATAGCGGACAAGCAATGTGACACGTAATTTTTATATATAAAGATAATATATAAATTTATACATTTGTGTATATGTTTATATTTATGTATATATTGATGTATATATGTATGTATGTGTGTATATGTATGTATATGTACGAGTATATGTATTGTATGTGTGTATGTATATTTCTTTGTAACCACCTTTGTAGTTTTATATCTATCACTGCCCTAAGTATGACTGGCAGAGAATGCTTTTAGCATTAAGTTCACCTTTTGATCTTGCATATAGTATGTAAGCTTTAATACATTTTAAAATATAAATAAATAAAAGGCACCAGACAATATAAAAGATCTCTCTATTACCAAGTTGAAATATTTTATTAAACAAAAACTGTATAAAAATGGTTATTGTAATATAAATGGTTGGTTAATAATAAACTCCTGAGAATGAGGTGGTAGCTTCCAAGCTGTTCTTAAGTAAGTTTTGTAAGTAGTTTGAATATAATAACTTTTTTCTAGGTGAACCGATTTTCATGATTTTTTTTATTTGTCAGCTCGTGTTTCTCATGTGATCCCATATAAGTGGTCAAGGTCAAGCCAGTAGTTTTTGAGTTATTGTTAATAATTTACATTGAAGTCGGTTGTACAATATTTTTTTAATTTTACAACTTGTAGTTTTAAAGGATAGTGGTAGGTATGGTAAAACAATTTTACCGTATATGAACCGTTTGAGCTATGTTAAGCAATCATATCATAATTGGCAATGGGCAGCAACTTCAAATGTCTGGAATGTCTGGTAATGCCATCGGCAATTTTTTCTCAAAGAGTGATCAATGAAAGATCAATCAATGCTGTAGAGACTAACGGTCGGTGGGGTCCACGTGCAGTGAAGTTCCTAAAGGAACTCCATCCGCGGCTGGTCGTTGCTGCTGGTGATAAGAGGGCTGGTTCTTTTCTCGCTCAAAGGCTAAGTATAGCCATTCAGCGGGGAAACGTAGCCAGCGTTCGTGGCACGATACCGCGGGGAGTAAGACTATATGATAATTAAGATTCTAGTTTTAGTTTTTTTTTTATTATTATATTATATTAGTTTTTAAAATTGTTCACAATTATACAATATTTTGGTATCAAACAAATACTAAATGATGCCACTAATTAAGACCAAACTGAATTAAAAAAAAGGTGATTATTAAGCAACGATTTACAGGTTAATGATGAAGATGACTCATATAAACTACAAGCTTGCTGAAATTTACATAGAGCCAAAGTCGAACCTAAGCAAAGAGGTACGTAGAGCAAAGTAGGTAACCATTGAACGGGTCCCATGATTTGAGAAACATATCTTCTTAAGTGATTTGTGGCTAAATACTAAAACGTAAAACGTCTCGTGGTGTCACAGTCACTTTGACTTAAAGTGATAGAGACAGCACGAAACTTAACGGCAACTTAAAATTGAGCAGCGCTTGAGTATTTGGCCATTAGGTAGAGGAAAAAAGGGATTCCTGGTTTCGCATTCTCTTGGACCTTTATATGGCTTAGACTCTGTTTACGTCATAGTGTTGCCAAAAATCCGTTATTATTCGGGACAAAATCTGGCATCTGCAATAAAGTACTACATATAAAGTACGTGAGGGTAATATGGTCACCTTAATCTTTGCCGCCCAATAAAAGAAACAGTAGGAGAAGGACAGAGACGAAAACACAAAGTCGTATACTATAATATATTAAGAAAAAAAATTGCAAACAAGCTTTGGCAATAATTACAAACGCTTCGTAAAATCAACTTCAAAAACTAACCACACTACATAATACTAAAATCTCCTAAAATATTTACTATAATGTCGATAAAGCAGCGCTCTTATAACCTTTTTATTTGATTGACTGATGAAGAGCTATCGTATCACAGAGCCATCTATGCAAACAAGTCTGTAGTTTTTGAGTTCTAAGAAAGTGACCATTTAAACCGGATGACCATATTACCCTCACGTACTGTACGAGGGTAGTACCAGGATTCTACTATCCTGCTTTCTTCAAATCTTACTCTTATACAAGTAATGCACACAGACGTATGATGTGCGTACTTCTGTACATATCATTTTAAAGGTCCGAAGAAGCCAAGGCGGAAAACAGGGGAGAAGTGATAGTATTGTGTCAAAATAACATTCGCTGTAAACTGTACAAAGTTATGTACCAAACTGATCTCAGTTTAAAAAAAATCATCACAGCTTCACGAGAGCCGCACCGGTCTATTCTCAAGAGCGAACCATAAGCGATGGGTGTATTGAGGCAATGTTTGCGCACGCATTAGTCGACGCGGATTGTCAACAGCGTAATGGCGGCAAACACCCGTTTCCCTCCCGCTTTACCGCACCCTGCGACGCCCAATCGGCGCTACCGTTTTGACAGATATACGCGCGCATAAATAACATGTTTTTTTTTTAATTAAGAGCACAGATTCGATAAGATACAGAACCTTTTGATAGTGATGAACCTTTTGATTACTAGGATATCGATACTATTTTGATAGCACTTCTTTCTTATTTAAGAGACCATCTGGTTGGGTACCACTCTTTTACCTATTTTTATCGCTAAATAGCAGTACTTGCACTGCTGTGTTTCGCTGTGAAGGATATAGAGATCCATTGTACGTGGTAGAGCCATGCTGCAGCTCTATTAATAGTATAGTTGTAGCACGAATGGGTCGGCTCGACCGGGGAAGGACAACGCTCTCGCAGAATACCAGCGTAAAATAGCAGCTTAACGCTGCTGTGTTTCGTATGGTGAGTGTACAGAACCGGACACCCTTTTTTACTGGAAACGAGGTATTACATCTTAGTTCTCACGGGTGACAACGCATCTGCATTTGGATACGACATCGAGGATAGATGTAGATGTCTATGGGCCACGGCAACCATTTACCATCAGATAAGTTAAAAAAAGCAAAGAAGTATATTAGCTCGCTGGCCATATGGTTTGATGTTGTTGGCCCCCATCAATACCTAGTCTGCTGAAATTAGATTTGACATTTTTGGATGGATTTCTCACCCATTTCCGAGGACTGATATACGTAATGATTGTGACCTGTGTTAATAAAGAGTAAACCTTCAAGGTCAACTCTTTATTAATTGTTACTTTGTTTGTTGTTTGAATTTTGATTTAAGCATGATATCTGTGTATTGATTAAAGTATATATAGAGGTCTGGAGAACAGGAACTGGAGCCAGTTGGTTATTAAAACCTAGAATATATTTTATTTCAAGCTACGTATCGGGCAGTCTGTAAACGTGACAAAACCGCACAAGTATTGTGCATTAAGTAATGTTTATGGCGTTTTAATTAAAATACTAATAAAAAATGCTATCAAAGTAAAATTAAAGCATATTATACGGCCCATAGCTGAGCACAGGCCTTCTCTAATTTATTAGAGCTGCTCCAGAGCGTGTTTACAAACTGCACATGCTCTCATTCACCAACGTGTATGAGTTAATCAGCACTTAAAATTGTAACGAAGAATTTTATTGGTACCAGCGGTAATAGAACCCAAGGTTGCTCTCGTGATGAGAAAATTACGGGGAGCGCCTGAGTTTAATTTAATTGTTGATTTACCAGGTGCTAAGGGGTGAAAAGGAAAAGAAACTTGCATGTCTGAGGAAAAATTATTTCGAGGACATACATCAATACGCATTGAGGCAGCGCCGTGGTCTTTGATCTATCCAACTTATCACCGTGGATCGTCTCAGGAAAAAAAGCATTGAATAGGGGCGTAATATATGGTGTAACTTTCCTTTTTTACTGACACTATCTACCAGTATACTAGATACTTACTACTACTACTTTTTAGTTATTTACAGCACTCTCACAAGGAACAGGCGGATTAATTATAAATTTTATAAATACAACTCAATAATTAATTGTCAAACTAATAAATGTGTCTGCGTATTACAATAACTGCCAAGTGCTAGTTGAGCACTCTTTAATTGAAGTTATACTTCTTTTGGGGCGTTTAGGAAAAATGATGAGAGTGAATTTTTACGATGCGCGCGTACGCCGACACCTAAAAACGACACCATGAAGTTGTTACGATGCGTGCACACACTGTCACATAAAAGTGACAACTTCAGTGGGTAATTGTCTCTCAAGTTTTTTTTGTTTTGTTACGATAAAGAAGTATAACTTCCTACGTGCATATATAAGTATACTCACACTTTTTTCATTTTTTTATTATTTGCTGTTATAGCAGCATTAGAAATACACATTCTGTGATAATTTCAAATGTCTACCTATTACGGATCATGAGATACAGCTCGCTGACCGACAGACGGACGGACAGCGATGGCTTAGTAAAAGGGTCCCGTTGGTTACCCTTCGGGTACGGAACCCTAAAATGGAGCTTTTCTTAGTCTCTGATTTAAACTAGAGTCTGATTTAATAAAGTAGTACCGTGGAAAATATACGAACTAAAATGTTAAAGTATAGAATTTGCAGACGTCAGTTTCGCGAAGACTGGCGCTACGGCTAAGGGGATTCTTTCGTGAGAATGACTACTCTTAAACCATAGTTTAAGCTCGAGACTAAAATATATAATGCAATTAAACGTTTGTAATAAGGCTGAAAAAGTTATTATATGATAATAATGAAAATGCACTAAATGCTTAATCTAAATAGTGCGGCGAAACGGCCACTTTGTGGTGCTCATATTTGTCGATAAATTCGGTTACGGTAGCGTTTGTCGACCACGGTCTTTTGAAAAGCAAACCAAACACGTCGCCCGAAAGTGACATGCCGTGTCGGCGGCGCTCGGATTGAAGAAACAACAAATGGCATTCTTTTTTCAAAGGCTTACGTAAATTTTCATTAGGTGAGAGTACTCCTTTCCTACTAAAGCAACCGTCTGGTTGGATACTAACCTCTAACCTATTTCTGACGCCAAAGAGCAGTGCATCCACTGCTCTCTTCCGATTTATAGGACAAAAGAAACTGAATATTTACAGACTGTGAGACAGTTCGTCTTAGTCCTCAGGGGTGACAGGGGATTTGTGGCCTTCTTTATCTATACAAATAAATAAAATTGAAGTGTCTGCTTGTAATGTCGACATAACAGCTTTTTACTATATGCATATGAAAGTATATACGGTACTTATAACAAAAACACGATTTTTTAAATTTTTGTCTGTCTGTCTTTCTGTGTGTCTGTCTGTTTGTTCTTGCTAATCTCCGGAACGGTTGGACCGATTTTGACCGGACTTTGACTAGCAAATAGCCGATGTTATAAGAAGTAACTTAGGCTACTTTTATTTTACAAAAATAATTAGGGTTCCGCGTAAAAAATTAAAACACATGAAATCCAATCGTAAAAAAGCCGCGAAGTCGCGGGGAACAGCTAGTCTTTGTCTAAAGTTGACAGGTTGGCTGATATAGCCGGCTTTACCCGTTTCCTAATATACAGATATTGGTAAACTGTTAGTTCGATTGTTTAGAATTTAAAAAAATAATGAAAAAACTGGCGTTATCTTATATTTCATAGTGTAGGAAGTAGTCCATCGCGCTGCTCTGGTGTAGAATAGAGGTCTTTTCATGTTTTTTTATTATATAATATATGCAGGTTTCTTTATAATGTATTCATTCTCTGTCGATGTCGAATAATATCAATGGAGCAAGCGGTAATCCAACTTGGACTAGTCATATTACGAAATACAGATAAGCTAGTTAAAAGTACTTCGGGAGAAGACATTCTGCGTTTCGTGGAAGAATGAAGCCGATGCCGCATTGAGGATCCGATCTCTTTACGTTTTCAGCGTCTGGAGTCTAATAGGTCAACGAACTTCAAATCCTACGTACTCCAGGTTCCTGCAAAACACAAAGAGACATTCCTCGCTCCGGATTTCTGGCCCTCTGGGGGTAGTATTTCGCCGATACAGGGACGCGCCAAAGAAGAAAGTTCCCTAGTGTTATGTCTATATTTTTATTTTATATATATTTTTAGGTTAAGGTATGTATTGCTATGGGCCAATGTTCTTAATTTTTAAGTACTTGGTGCCTGAAATAAAGATATTGTATTGTATTGTTACGCTATTGCGGCTTTAGCGTTTAAAGTAGAAAGTGATTGTTATATTAGTAATGACTTGAAATTCTATACAACGACCGTAAACGTTTGCCACGTACCAAACAGCCATTTACTTAATACTCCTAAACGTAAAGTTAAGTCAGTAGCTTTGCGATTAGTTTGCAGTAGCTGCCGTAGTCTGGACAACATGCACAAAAAGTCAACTAAAATGTTTGGCAAACATTCATCAAAATAAACAAATCGTTCTACAAACCCTATAAATGGAATGTTTCAATCAATATCAACAAATATTTCCTCTGTATATAAAGTCTATTTCTCATTGGCAGGAGATTAGAATATTAAACCAGAGAAGCTCAAACATGGGCTTCACAAATAAGTCTAATTGACAGGAAATAGTAACATAATTCGTTATTTGAACATGTACTTAGACTCCTGTCACTAGTTTCCCGTTTCACTGTGTCCCTTCTGTGTCCCAAAGTACAAATCGAAGTTGTTATTTTTTTATAGGATAAGGGTGACAAACGAGCACACAGTCCACCTGTTGGTAAGTGATTGCTGTGGCCCATAGACATCTGCATTTATCTTCGTTTGCGAATTAATATGCAGATGCGTTGTCACCCGTGAGGACTAAGATGGAATGCCTCTTATCCAGTAAAAAAAGTCTCCGGTTCTCTACACTCACCATACGAAACACAACAGCATTAAGCTGCTATTTTACGCTGGTATTCTGTGAGAGCGTGGTCCTTCCCCGGTCGAGCCGACCCATTCGTGCTACAACATAGGTACTAATAATATAGTTGCAGCATTGCTCTACCACGTCTAAAGGAATCAACTGAAACCTTTTTATCATTTTCATTTGAGTCTGTCAAAGTATTTGAGTTTTTGATTTAACCTAAGTAAAACTAAGAAACAATATTTCACTAAACTATGGTATTAATTTTTTGCCGAGACTACTATGTACGGTATTTGTCCGTCTCAGAGCCGGGCAAAGCAAATAAAAAGCCTCTGTC
Organism: Parnassius mnemosyne; assembly: GCA_963668995.1. Lineage (NCBI taxonomy): Eukaryota > Metazoa > Arthropoda > Insecta > Lepidoptera > Papilionidae > Parnassius > Parnassius mnemosyne. The sequence goes on along the minus strand of CAVLGL010000057.1, from coordinate 43,085,971 downwards.
TCCGCGAGCAAACAGACAAACAGACTTTTGTTTGTACCGTTTAACAAAACCACTACTGATGGTGAACCGAAAAATTCAATTTCGAAATTTGTAAGTCACTAATGAACGATGGAGAGTCTGGATTTTGTAATCGATACTCAAAGTGCATAATATACATAACAAATGTTAGTAAAATCTTAGTAAATATTTTTTCCTATGCAATAATATATAGGCGGCTCCGTGGCGCAGTGGCTTAGCAATGAGTTGCTTCGCCGGGGGCCGCGGGTTCGAATCCCGCACGGAACAAGTATTTGTATGGCCTACAAATAATTGTTCCGGGTCTGGATGTTTGTGCTTGTGCAATTTGTGTTTGGAAACTGCCTCCACGACACAGGAGAAAATCATAGTGTGGGGGTAACGTTTTTTTTAAAGAAAAGAAAAAAGAAAGAGAATAGTTCATACGTTATACGCTTTTCATTAAGACATTCTAAAATACCCTTTTAGGATTAATTAATAAGGATTAGCAAGCTGAAGTGGCAGAAGGTTCTCGAGCGGCAGCCTCGTACCGGTAGGTGAAGTGTAGGTCGGCCAACCACTAGATGCAGTGACGACCTGGTAAGACATGCAGGAATTTGATGGATGCAGGTCGCTCAGGATCGTGCTTTGTGGCATTCCTTGGGGGAGGCCTGATGGAGGAATGATGATGATACGAAATGATGATAAAAATATAAAATATTAACATTAAAAATATATTACCTTTGAAAATATTATATATTAACATTAAAAATTCAAACATTTTGTTATTAAATCTAATTTTATGGAAGTATTTTTAAAAGATCGATAATATAGCTCACAACAGTATTTGTACAAGTCCTCTGCTAAACAAAGGCCTCCCCAAGGAACGCTACAAAACACAGTCCTGAGCCACCTGCATCAATCGACTTCTTGTATTTTTTTACAGAACAAGATGCTGTGGAACATCTAACAAAATGGGTTTTAAAATTAACAAACTCGCAACGGTATCAAAATCATGACTTAATATACCGAATTGCTAAACGGTACTCCGTTTCATTTATAGTCTATATATGCTAAACATGTTTCTAATTTTTAACAATTGTAATTTTAACACTTACTAATTTAGCACATATCTACTCTGTGTTGTAAAAAGTCATCGCGAGAAAAATTACATAACGTGTTCAACGCATAAGTTGTACTAATACATTCAAACAAATCATTTTTCTATTTTTATCTCTTAGTAAATGATCTCATTCATTGATTTGCTGTTAATTTTATATAGACTATCAAAATAATAAAGAATTAAAATAAGTCTGCTATGATGACCAACCTCTATAGCCTAATGTATTTTGCCTCTAAATTATTATCAGTATTGTTGTATGGAGGGAGAACAAAAAAAACAAATTAATGGCGCCAACGCTACCGGAAAGTGTTATTCCTAATTAAAGTCATAAATCGATGCCGAAATGATTATTATTTATAATGAAAAATAAACTGTGATCGTTAACTCGTGCCGGTGGCTCGTGCGGTGACGTACGCGGCGCCCGGATAACCTCTAGCGATAAACCAGTAATTATCGACGACTCGCTTGCACGGTATCGATGTCGCAGGCTGTTACCTCACGTCATTATTAAGCGATTTCAGTCAAAACAGATAGGGATAGGTAAATTAATTCAACAAAAAAGGTGAAGTGTTTTCCACGAACCCACAACCGAAGGGAAAGAAAGATTCTCGAGTTGTTGCCTCGTACTGACAAATGCTGGGTTGGCCCATACTAGATGGAGTAACGACCTGATGAAACACGCAGGCAGTCGATGGATGCATGTGGCTCAGGATCGTACTTTGTGGCAACCAATGGGGGTGGGGGGGGGGGTCTATGATCAGCAGTGGACTTATGATGGGCTGTAGAAGTAGTAGTATATAGTACGTGAGGATAATATGGTCATCTGGTTAATATGGTCACTTTCTTATAACTCAAAAACTACAGCATTGTTTGCATAGATGCCGCTGTGATACGATAGCTCTCCATCAGTCAATTATTAAAGTAACTGATGACTGAGAGACTGATGAAGAGCAAAGAGGCTGCTTTATCGACGCCATTTTGACAGTTTATTATAATAAATATTTTTATCGGTTTTAGTATTGTGTATATTAACAATTAATGTATGTTTAAATTAATGTATGTTCACAAAAACAAAGTTTTAGTAAAAAAAAAGGTGATATACACTCTGTAAAAACTAGGAACAAACACAAGCTAGTGATACCAGTTTCTGACTCCACATAATCAGTAAATTCTTGGGGCAATAGCGCTTGGCGCTATTACAACAAAGTCCTAGAAAATATACAAGGATGATACAAGGTCTCTTTATTACCAAGTTTAAATATTTAATTAAACAAAAACTGTATAAAAAGGGTTATTATAATATAAATGAATACATGGTTAATAATTACCCCTGGGAATGAGGTGGTCGCTTCCAAGCTGTTTCTAAAATAAATTTTGTAATTTATAGTTTATAACCATTTATATTGAAAAATTTATTTAAAAAAAGCCCGCTAGGTTACTTCCTGGTTCTTCCCAGGACAGAGATTTTTCCGAACCAGTGGTAAAGTAAAAAAGGACTCAATAAGAATTACTTACAATCAATATTGAATAATCCATTTTTTACGTGGTAGAGCCATGCTGCAGCTATATTAGTAGTATAGTTGTAGCACGAATGGGTCGGCTCACACACAGAATACCAGCGTAAAATAGCAGCTTAACGCTGCTGTGTTTCGTATGGTGAGTGTAGAGAAACGGAGACCCTTTTTACAGGCAAAGAGGCATTCCATCTTAGTCCTAGCGGGTGACAACGCATCTGCATTTTAATTCGCAAACGAAGATAGATGTAGATGTCTATGGGCCACAGCAACCACTTACCATCAGGTGGACTGTGTGCTCGTTTGTCACCCTTATTCTATATAAAAAGAATATTCTATTCTATTCTATTCTTGTAGTGTAGTTAGTTTTTTTTAAGTTGGTTTTTCGAAGTGTTCCTAATTATTGCTAAAGTTTGTTTGCTATTTCTTTCTTAATATATTAGTTATAGTATACAAATTTGTGTTTTTATCTCTGTCCTCCTCCTAGTTTTGTTTTTATAGGGCGGAAAAGCTTAAGGTGACCATGTTACCCTCACGTACCTTACATATTAGGAGTCGCTACGTAGCTGTGTCTTGAGAAAATCGCTCGTCCCATCTCGAACCTTGTATTGTTAACGACTATCAAAATAGCTATCACCTAAATTGCGAATTGAAGAAATAATATGAGAAGTTTAATACTAATCGCCAATCTACATATGAAGCGTGAACATCATAACAAATCTTTTAACAGTGTTTATCTAAGTATCTAACTATCGAACAATCACAAGCTGATAAATAAAGTATACTCGAGTTTATTTATTTATTTATTGGGTCTACCAGCGATTTTACAATACATACGTTACATACATTTCTTAAAGTATAATTACCATTGAGTTATATGTACTACGTACTAGAGAAGCCATTCCGAACATTGACTATGTTCAACTGAACTGTAGTGCAATCCATACAAACTAAATATTGCGTAAATTGAAGGTTTGTGAATTCCATAAAATAATTATTATTACATTTTATTTAGAAATATGTTTGTTTAGATTAAATTAAGATATTTTATATTAAATTCTTATATTTATTTTATATTAATATCTTATTTTATATTAAATTAAGGTCTTCGCGCATGCGAGACTACTACTCCCGCGCATGCGCGAATACATAGAGTAGGACACAATTTTTGTTTGGAATGGCTTCTCTAGTACGTAGTACATATTATAATTACTTGCGCAGAGTATGTAAAATCATTTAAAGGTAAACACTACATGCTATTTTTGCTAGTATTAGTGTATAAATCTGAAATAATAATAGAAAAAAAATGATCAGAAACAAACAAAAAAACACAATAGTAATTTTGGTAAAAGCATGTGAAACCTTAACTATTTAAACAACAAAAGAGATTTAATCAAACTAATAATTAGTCTTTCAATTAAAACTACAACTTATTTTAACAACCATCATAATCTAACCCAACCAAATATATATTATAAGAAATTAAAAGAAAATATACGTAATAATTAATATGAAAAAAAAAACTGGCTGACTAGGTTGCTGATAATTAACTTACGAAAGGTGTTAGGCGAATTAATGTTGATGTCAATTAACTGACTGGATTTATTATATATTTGACATAAACGAGGGATTGTGGTGTTGGCGCCGAATACCGTCCTGGTGCGTGGAGGCATGAGTTCACTCTTCATTTATCATTTATCTTTCATTCATTTATTATAGCTTATTAAGTCCACTGCTGGACATACACCTCCCCCATAGATTGTCTCATAACGGATATTTGCCATAGTTGCCACGCTTGGTAGGCGGCAAGTTGGCATTCGACCTTTTTTTTTGAAATTAACATTCGACCTTTTTTTAAATTTGTTATCAGGTAGATGTTTATGCCCATCATCTGTTTGATTTCCTTCTGTTGCCTCTCACGACACCCACGGGAAGATATGGGATGAAAGACAATCTTATGCCACTACTACACGGGGTTTTCACTCAATATGTGCAATTTAAGTAGGACTTTTGTAACAAGTAACTAGAGGATGAATTGGACGTGTTCATCGGGAAAGAAACATATTCTCACAGAACACCAGCGTATAATACAACGGCAACATATCTATACAAATAAATAAAATTGAAGTGTATAGTCTATAACAGCTTTTTACTAAATGCATATGAAAGTATATACGGTACTTATAACAAGAACACAATTTTTTTTTAATTTTTGTCTGTCTTTCTGTCTGTCTGTCTGTCTGTTTGTTCCAACAAATCTCCGAAACAGCTAAACCGATTTTGACGAGACTTTCACTGGCAGATAGCTGGTATTATAAGGAGTAACTTAGGCTACTTTTATTTTAGAAAAGGAATTAGGGTTACGCGGAAAAAAAATTAAAACCCATGAAATCCAATCGTAATAAATATACACGCGGGTGAAGTCGCGGGGAACAGCTAGTTGTTAATGTGTTTCTAATGATAAGTGACGAGAATCGGGACCCCTTTTTACCGGTTTGCATTTTTATTTTTATTTATGACTAGCTATTCCCCGCGACTTCGCCCGCGTAGAGTTTGTTACAATTGGATTTTATGGGTATTCATTTTTTTCGCAAAACCCTAATTGATTTTATAAAATATATGCTCTAAGTTGCTCCTTATAACACCAGCTATCTGCCAGTGAAACTCCCGCCGGAATCGGTATAGCCGTTTCGGAGATTAGCTGGAACAAACAGACAGACATAGAGCCTCCCCCATAGATTGCCTCATAGGGAGCATATTTGCACATAGTTCACCTCTCAGTGGGTCATGCGCTCCTGGTAGATTATCTTCTATACATCCATCCATTACAGCCTATTAAGGTCAACTGCTGAACATAGGTCTATCCCATAGATTGCCTCATAGGGGGATATTTGCCATACTTGCCACACTTGGCAAGCGGGTTGGCAACCGTAGTTTATTTTTTATTTTTAGTCGTTATTAAGAAGACGCTACTGCCCATCTCCTGCCTCATTTTCTCTCTATCTCCTCTTACGATACCCACTGTATGTATGGGGTAGTGGATTTGCATTTTACTAATAAAAATGTTCTATTATCTTTTTCGTGAGTTCGCGTCACAAGCGAATGTTGAGTTCAGAGTGAATTCCGAAGTAAAACTTATCGTGCTTACTACCGAACAGGAACCGAACCTGCCAGGTCCGCTAATCTATACAAATACCTAAATAAAAGGGTCTGTTTGTAATCTCAAAATACCAGCTTTTTACTAAATGCAAATGAAAGCATATACGATACTTATAACAAAAACAAAACTTTTAAAAATTTTATCTGTTTGTCTGTCGGTCTTTCTGTCTCTTTGTTCCGGCTAATCTCCGAAATGGCTGGACCGATTTTTACGGGACTTTCACCGACAGATACCTGATGTTATAAGGAGTAAAGGAGTAACTTAGGCTACATTTATTTTAGAAAAAGAACCCTAAATTAAACGCAGACGATGTCGCGGGCAACAGGTAGTGTTAAATAAAATAAAAACACTGTGCAAGGCCATGATTTAAATAACTAGGGATATACCTATTTAATAATACATAATTTAAACTTTGTTTATTTTTATAACAATTATATCGTAGTGACGCGCGTTGTTAAAGCTATCAGTTATCGATAACCCTTGACGCCCTTTGAACTTCAGATAAACCCCATCACTCACGTTTAACGCAGTGCTACGTTTGCCACTACATTGGCTATATAATAACAGGTATTTAAGTGTAAATAACGTTTAATTATAACTTTTTTCGTGATTAAAAAGCCATCAAATATGGGCAACAGACAAGGGGATAAAAATCATGTCGCCAGTTTATGATAAAATATTGACCTAAATAAGGCCAGAGTTGAGAGCGTTCTGTGAAGCGTGCAGTGTGAGCACTTTCATATTAATAATACAAAACAAATAATAAAAACTTCGTGAAAACGAAGATAGTAGATGTAATCATACATCTAAATAAGATAAAGTCCTTTCACAGTCCTTTATATTTAGTCATTTAGTCACATTCTACGCCAACTTTGTTATTTTGATAGTCAGGCTCAAGGCTCCAAGACTTCGACCTCTGAATAAAATAAAAACAATGTGATAAGGCTAAGGCGCTTTAAAAGCAGCTTTGGTGAAGGGGTCACACTCACTTTATCGTTAGTGGACGATAACCACTTCAAGATAAATACTTATTCCTTAGGTATAAATTTAAAGCTTAAATAAGAACATTTTTAGTTTTTTCCATACTATGACAAACATAGCTAACCGACAAAAATATTTTTTATAATATCAGAGTAATAAACAGCTGCACCATAATAACTGGTTACTGCCAACCATCTTTTTGTGGAATATGGGCGACAAACGAACACATAGTCCACCTGATGGTAAGTGGATACTGAGGTCCATAGAAATCTACACTTATCCTTGATTAAGATTCAAAATGCAGATGCGTTGTCACCGTTGTGAGTACTAAGATGGAATGCTGCGTTTCCAGTAAAAATGGTCGCAGGTTCTCTACACTCACCATACGAAACATAGCAGCATGAAGCTGCTTTTTTACGCTGGTATTTTTCGAGAGCGTGGTCCTACTTGGTTGAACTGTCATAATATATGAATTAAAACTCAACAACACACTGTTGGCGACAGTATGGGTGAAAGAGCGGTACATATTTAGACGAAAACATAAGCAGAAAATGAGCTTTAGTACAATATCATCAGTGCTTTAATCGAAAATAACATGTCAGCAATATATAGCAAGTTACACGTATCTGTGTAGTTATATAATTTCATCGATAATTAATAGCATTTAATAGCAGTTTTTTTTTTTCTAATATTAAATATCTACTTCTTACTGTAACAGCTGATTAAAATTACATTAGAATATCCACTGCTAAGCATAATATCTTTTATTTTTATTTCAATAACACAGTTGATGAAATTCCGTTTTATGTGTAGAGATACATAAAGCATAATGTGAGTAAATGTTATCTGTGATTTTATACAGTAAGCATCAACGTAATTAGTGTCGAATCAAACACAAAGGGAACATAATAAATAAACAATATACCAAATAATTAAACGCATGACTGAGACATGAATGGATAATGCGACGCCGCTCTAACCTCTGACACGCGTTATCAACCTCATCGACTCATATCACTTCTACAGTTTTGTCGACGTTACGTCACGTCCCTATTAGTACGTAGTAACAATTAACAGTTGAAGTAGTATTTACGGATAAAATTTGTTAATTGAAATAGCTATATTTATTTATTTATTTAGGCACCAACAATATATAAGCTTTACAAAGTTATATCAAACACATAAAAACAAACTTTATCTTAATTATAGGTGCACTAAGCTTTTTTTTCTATATAATTAGTAAATTAGGATTACAAACGAGCACACAGTTTACCTGATAGTAAGTGAATGCTGTGTTCCATAGACATCTACATCTTTCCTCGATTAAGAATCAAAATGCAGATGTGTTGTCACCCCTTACCTTAAGGACTAAAATGGAATGCCTCGCTTCCAGTAATAGGGTCCGGAGTTCTCTACAATCACCATACTAAACACAGCAGCATTAAGCTGTTATTTTACGATGGTATTCTGTGAGAGCGTGGTCCTTCCCCGGTCGAGCCGGCCCATTCGTACTACTTCGTCGTTCCCCTGGTGTTGCAGTTGTTCATGGGTGACGGTAGTCACTTAACATCAGGTGTACCCCATCTCCTATATTAAAAAAAAACTATACTTATTCCTTCCTTTATAAAATACCTGAGTATAAGATGTCCACGATTAAGAACAAAAGGGTATATGTACGCAGTTTCCTCTCCTATTAGAGGAACCTCCTTTCAAGACGGTAGACAGAGCATATATTATAATCACTACGTAGTGAAACTAGTATGTAGGTACTAGTTTTAGTAATAGTGACTAGTGGTACCTTTACTTGTAGTAGTGAGTAGTAGATTTGAATAATTTTAAATAAAAAATTTTGTACAACCGACTTCAACATTTATTATTAAGGATAAATCAAAAACTTTTGGTCAGACCTTGGTCAAATTTATATGGGACCACATGAAAAGCACCAGTTTTCAAACAAAAAGAAAGAATCATCGAAATCGGTTACCGTAGAACAAAGTTTGTTTTCATAAAATAATAACGAACATAAAAAAACATACAGTCGAATTGAGTATCTCCTCCTTTTTGAAGTCGGTAGAAAAATGGTCTTTGTGAAACGAAATTTTAATTCCATTTTTTTATAGGATTGGGTGACAAAAGAGCACACTGTTCACCTGATGGTAAGTGGTTGTTGTGACCCATAGATATCTACATTTATCCTCAATAAAGAATCAAAATGCAGATGCGTCGTCACCCCTGAGGACTGAGATGGAATGCCTCGTGTCCAGTAAAAAGGGTCGAAACGAAACACAGAAGTGTCAAGCTGCTATTTTACGTTGGTATTCTGTGAGACCGTGGTCCTTCCGCCGTCGAGCCGACCCATTCGTGCTACAACTATACTACTAATATAGCTGCAGCATGGCTCTACCACATATAAAATAATCATATTAATATATTAAAGACATAATCTTATGTCGAAAATAGAAATATATTTTAAACTTAGCTCTCAAGATTTTAATTTCCTCTTTTAACACGCCTATCTATTTATCTGTGTAACGGAATATTTTAAGGTAATTTTCACCTACTTATAGACGGCCGATGGACTTGAAAATTTGCACTCATATTAAGGACCGATGACAATAAAATATTTTAATAATAATAGAGTAATATATAATATTTTAATAATAATAGATAGGCGTAGGGAAGTGACGACCCCACCGCCCGCTGACGTAACAGTTAAGTGACAAAACTGCTACGTCAGTGCAGTCAGTCAGCGCCTTGCCAAGAGGTGTGTGCGCCGTGCCTCGGCAGAATTGAGGGTGCAAAGGTCCGTCTGTGCTTATGGCCGCACCATGAAACGGTGCCGGGCCTGGGCGTCTCCCGTTAATTGACGCCCATACAATGGATGATGGAAAATAAAAGAGTGCGCAAAGGGCCGCTGCTTGGAGGTCGCCAGGGCGCGTCTGGAGCTGGCGCTGGACGCGACAGCATGCGGGTCGCCAGCCAAGCGCAGGGGGCTGCAAGACCACCTAGTAGCCGCCCGCATCCATCATCCCCACTTGCTTGCTGGCTTGGTGTCGACTGGGTCTTCTCGGACTCAGCAAGTGGCACCCGCCGCTGGTGGAACACGTCGCATGCGTTGGACAAAAATCATGAACGCAAACGCATTGCGAGCGTATTTTAGGGCAAAAGGGGAAGAAACTGGAATGTTGGCGTATCGGGCTCGGATGCATCGCTTTTTCGCGGAGCTGGAGCCATCTGTTCATATGGACCGCTCCAAGCTCAAATGCATAAGGCGGTGCTCCTCGATACCACCCGCATCGTCCGCCGGTTTCTTTCCCTTTCCCCCTAACCCTCGGCCGTTTGGTCTCCCCTGCCGAGGGCTTCCATCTGGTTGGGTTTTTATTTATTTATGTATTTTTTATGCATTTATTTTATTTTGTTGATATTTATGTATGTTTATCATTTTCATTACAATTATATATTTATACAGCCCAACCAGATGAGTAAACTATATAGAGTAACCAGTCTCTCGGTACATATGATGCATATCGGTGAGTGTGCGCAGGAATTACACGCTTTAATTCCTCCCTCTCCTTTCCACCATCGGACAACCAGGCGGTCAGCGGGTCTTCATCCCTTTGTTGTCGATATTCCACGCATTAGAACCAAAAGGTTTGCTACGTCTTTTATAATGCGTACAGCAAAGGAGTGGAATAATTTGTCGGCGTCTGTCTTTCCGTCCGAATACAATCTGGGCGTCATCAAGGCAAGAGTGAATAGGCTTTTGTTACGCTAAGACAGTGCGATTTACCATCTAGGGCTGCATCACCACTTACCATCAGGTGGAATTGTGGTCAAGCACTGGCTTATAATAAGTAAAACAAAATATACTAGGATAAAGCCTAGTATTCTGATCAAGACCAGGTTAAAATAGGTAAAATAATTAACATGATCTTCACAGCCCATGATTAATGTATGTTGTTTAAGATTTTTAAACTTTTATAAGTATTATTATTATTTCATGTAATTTGTTGGTATCACGAAGAAAATTGAGTTTTTGTTTCTTTGAATTAGGGTGACAGCTGATGTCAAATATAGTACGTGAGGGTAATATAGTCATCCGGTTAATATGGTAACTTTCTTAGAACTCAAAAACCGGAGGCTTGTTTGCATAGATGTCTCTGTGATACGATAGCTCTTCATCAGTCAATCAATTTACCTTAAAGGTAAAAAAGGGCGCTGCTTTATCGACACCATTTTGACAGTCAACATTATAGTAAATATTTTTTCCGATTTCTGTATTGAATAGTGTAGTTAGTTCTTTTTAAGTAAAAACTACAGCCTTGTTTGCATAGAAGGCTCTGTGATACAATAGCTCTTCATCCGTTAATCAAGGGTCAAAAGAGCACTGCTTTATTGACTACATTTTGACAGTTGACGGTATTATAGAAAACATTTTTGTTGAATTTAGTATAGGGTAGCGTAGTCAGTTTTTTTAAGTTGATTTTTCGAAGTGTTCCTAATTATTGCGAAAGCTTGTTTGCTATTTTTTCTTAATGGGTATATTAGTTATAGTATACAACTTAGTGTTTTTGTCTCTGTCCTCCTCCTAGTTCTGGAATTATAGGGCGGTAAAGCTTAAGGTGACCATATTACCCGCACGTACTTTAAATACTTTGGTCCATATTAGACATCTACATCTATCACCAAGTTAGAATCAAAATGCTGATGTACTGTCACACCTGAGGACTAAGATAGACTGCCGTGTCACTAGTAAAACAGTCTCCAGTTCTTCGCTCTTTTCATAGGAATTAACAACAGCATTTAATTTGGTATTTAGTTTAGCATGAATATAACATAACTTTAAGTACCACACTTTCTTGTTAATTACGGATACATTTTGTGCAGGCTGTGTCTACATATATATTAGAATACAATTTTTAAATATTTGTTTAATATAATACCTGCTACAGCTTGTTGAAATTGTGTGTTGTTTTGTAGACCAAATAAAAAGAAAAAAAATTACGCTGCTATTTTACGCTTATAATCTGTAAGCGCGTGGTTTTGTTGCTACGAGTATAATACAGCTGTAGCGTGACTCTTCTACTTTCTTTTTACACTTCAACTCACCATTCAACTCAACATTAAGTGACGATTGTATGCAGGGTCGAATCACAATAGGTCTTTTTTATAGGATAAGGGTATCAAACGAGCACACAGTCCACCTGATGGCAAGTGCATGCTGTGGCCCATATACATCTGCATCTATCTTCGTTTGCGAATTAAAATGAAGATGTGTTTTCACCCGTGAGGACTAAGATAGAATTCCTCTTTTCCAGTAAAAAGGGTCTCCGGTTCTCTACACTCACCATACACAACACAGCAGCTATTTTACGCTGGTATTCTGTGAGAGCGTGGTCCTTCCCCGGTCGAGCCGACCCATTCGTGCTACAACTATACTATTAATATAGCTGCAGCATGGCTCTACCACATTTAAAAAGGTCACAAGTATCTGTCACGATAGGGCGCAGACTCAAGAGCTAACAATTTACTTTCATAACGATTCATTCATTCATACCTATTTATTGTAGTTTCTTGAATATTTTTTGGTTATATTTCTAGGTATTAAGTAAAGTAAAGTAAAGTTACAGCCTATATTCGTCCCAGCTGGGTACAGGCATTCTCACATTTTTAAGATGGTTTTAGGGCAAGGAAATATCCGCCGCGCTGCCACAATGCGTATTCGCGAACTTAACATGTCTTCAAAATATTGTTTTTTTATTATTTCCCAGACATGAAGGTTTCCTCACGATGTTTTCCTTCACCGTCGAGCACATGGTAAATTAGCACTTAAAATTGCAATGAATAATTTCCGATCGAACCCGGGTTGCTCGCATACTGTAAAATTTACAGCGAGCGCTTAGCCCCAGCTACCACGGCTCAGGCGCATTTACATTTATTAAATTTAAAAACTTCTAATCTTTTACTGTCCAGTCCATTAAGCTCTGGAATGCCCTACCTTTGCATATACGTGAGGCACAAACTATTTTTATCTTTAAGTGACTACTTAAAGAGCATTACTTGTCTCAATCGATCGTACACCGTTAGGATATTTTGTGTGATTACGTATTTATTGTATCTATCAGCTTTATATTATTATATATATTAGTAGATATGCAAGTTTGTTTATATATTTATATATATGTATGTATATGTATATATTATATGTTATACTTTATCTTTTATTATGTGTTAGTAATTTATATTATTTCAAGTATTAGTTATTTATAAGTTTTCTTTTGCATTTATTTTTAATAATTCGTATGTATTGATATTATATGTTGTATATTTATATTGCACCACCTACCACCTATTCATTGTTTTATTCCTTTACACCTTTGGTTGCCTGGAAGAGATCGCTATGTAGCGATAATGCCGCCAAATTGTACATAATATAATCTGATTTTTTGAGTTCGTGGTGTACAATAAAAGTATATTCATTCATTCATTCATTCAAACTTGATGCTATAACATTTATAAATTGTTACATAATTAATTTTCTGACCGTGCTGCTAGAATAATTTATTTAATTAAATTGTAATATTAATAATAGTTTAGTATATAAGTACTCTAGCGATACGCCCCGGTTTGCCCGGTTGATTTCTGGATCTCAATAACAACGCCACCTACCGGGTCCAATTGTGAATCTATACCATTCTCTAATTAACTTAATCACACACACACACAAAATTTTATTAAAATCGGTCCAGCCGTTTAGATGGAGTTCAATCACATATACACGGACAGGTGAATTATATAATATACTAGCTGGCCAGGCAGACGTTGTACTGCCCTCTCCGACTTTGTCCTATAAAGATCCTTAAATTACCATTGAGTTATATGTACTACGTACTAGAGAAGCCATTCCGAACATTGACTATGTTCAACTGAACTGTAGTGCAATCTATACAAACTAAATTTTGCGTAAATTGAAGATTTGTGAATTCCATAAAATAATTATTATTACATTTTATTTAGAAATATGTTTGTTTAGATTAAATTAAGATATTTTATATTAAATTCTTATATTTATTTTATATTAATATCTTATTTTATATCAAATTAAAGTCTTCGCACATGCGCGACTACTACTCCCGCGCATGCGCGAAGACAGAATAGGACACAATTTTTGTTTGGAATGGCTTCTCTAGTACGTAGTACATATAACTCAATGTAAATTACCAATAAAAAAATATTGAAGGTCACTTACCGGGATAAGAACTATCCTATCTCTCAAGTTGAACCAAACTGCACACAGTGTGCAAACGCCTTGTATATCACCCAGAGGGGTAGGCAGAGACTACAGACTTCCATTTGGCGCGATCCTGACACATCTCTCCCGCCTCCTTTACATCCATATATCTACGCATACACGCTCGTCGGTTAAGGGTACTCCTAATCTGGCCCATTTTTAATGTATCGCCGATTTGGTCGATAAACCTTCGTCTAGGGCGTCCCTTCCCGACCCTGCCGTTCACTTCTGCAACGTAAATTTGCTTTGTCACTCTTTCCTCGTTCATTCTTTCTACATGACCAAACCACCGAAGCATTCCTTTCTTAATCCTTGTCACAACGTCTTCTTGCAAACCACACTTTTCTCTTATCACACTATTTTTCACCCTGTCATTCAGATTCAGCCCTAGCATACTCCTTAAGGAACGCATTTCTACAGCATTTATTCTACTCTCATGCTTCTTATTACATAATGTGCATGTACTATACATTTAAACCTTCCTCTTTTCTAATAATTCTGTCTATTGATGAAAACCGCATTAAAACCCGTTGCGTAGTTTAAAAGATCAAAGCGTACAGACGGCGGGAAGCGACTTTGTTTTATACTAGTATGTACAGAAGATATTGCTCGCTGTTATCATTGTAAAATGTAAGGTCTTATTAATAAGTAATAAGATCGTTATTATTATGTGTACTACATTCTGGTAATAAATAAAATTGAATTGAATTGGTACAGTACTACAACCAACGTTGCAGCCAGAAACTTTTGTTGACGACGCCGTAACACTATTACTACTACACTAACGAATTAGAGAGCATTAAAACGTTTAATATTTCTGGCAAGCAGTGAGTTTAATTATATACAATAAATAAGAGGAGAGTCACAGATAATAGCATGATTAATTACAGCACGGTTAGTTGCCAGATGGGTCGACTGGAACCTGTTTAATATATGTTACCGGCCAAATCAGATTTCAGAATCGACTAGTTTTTCCTAAGCTTAACTAGTTTTTA
This sequence comes from Parnassius mnemosyne, assembly GCA_963668995.1. Lineage (NCBI taxonomy): Eukaryota > Metazoa > Arthropoda > Insecta > Lepidoptera > Papilionidae > Parnassius > Parnassius mnemosyne. The sequence goes on along the minus strand of CAVLGL010000057.1, from coordinate 43,070,913 downwards.
GGGTTCCGTACCCGAAGGGTAACCAACCTATTACTAAGACTTCGCTGTCCGTCCGTCCGTCTGTCTATCAGCGGGCTTTATCTCAAGATCCGTAACAGGTAGACAGTTGAAACTGTGTCACAACAAATCATAAAAATAAAAATAAATTAAAAATGAAACGAGGCTCCCCTACTAGAAACGTGTTTTACGATGGTACGGAACCCTTTATCGCGAATCCGACTCGCACTTAGACGGTTTTTCCTAAGCCCGACGGGATCCGATGGCCACCCAGGCCGCACCTCTACCGACTGTCGCTTACATGACTTGATAGGTGTTTTCATATTTTTGATATTTTCATGCGCTAATTCTATGCCATAAAGTTAATTATACTAGCAAAAATCGGTTTGTGCTTTAATCTGGTTCGGACAATGAAAAATATACATTAATCTTTTGCTTTAGGTTGCCATTCCGTAAGTCTGGGTGAGGGAATAGAGATTGCATGTGCTTGCACTCACACTCGTGCATAGTGCACAAATGACAAATTAATAAATCACATGCACAATACTATTGGCAAAGAGTTCCATTTTTAAAATTTGAAATTATTTTTTTACTATATCATTTACAAGTGGCCAGTTCTAAAAACTTTGAGTAGATACTATTTATAATCCTGTCCTGCGCAGATGGCTAGTCTTCATTGTAATAAGAAATTCGATCTGGAGGACATTAGGTTACTAGGTGGTAGGACCCTCTTACCTATTTCAGTCACCAAACTGCAGTACTTCTACCGATGTGTTCCGATCGAAAGAGATAGAGAACCAGTGTAATTACAGAATGTGAGACATTCCATCTTAGTCCTCAGAGGTGACAACGCATCTCTAGCCTTTCTTGTTTCTAGTAGCCACTAGTAAGTTTGCCAACGTTATACTTACATCAATTTAATCTAACCCTACCAAGGAACACGGATTAGAAACGATTTTCTTTTTCAGTTTAAAATAAAGCTGTTCAAGATTTCTGACTCATGGTAACGGGAGACGTTCTGGCGACGCGACGTCCATCATCACCATTATTATCCCATCATCATCAGAGTATTAAAAATGCTGAGCCCAAATTTCACTGCTGGCGATCATTTCAGTAGGGTGCCCGGCGTTAGTAGTAGCAAATCTCCATTAATATTATTCCATTCATTATTCGTTTTTTTTTTATAGTAAAAGGGTGACAAACGAGCTCACAATCCACCTGATGGTAAGTGGTTTATAGCAGCTTAACACTCTTGTGTTTCGTTTGGTGAGTGTAGAGAACCGGAGACCCTTTTTACTGGAAACGAGGCATTCCATCTTGGTCCTCACGGCTGACAACTCATCTGCATTTTGATTCGCAAACGAGGATAGATGTAGATGTCTATGGGCCACAGCAACCACTTACCATCAGGTGGACTGTGTGCTCGTTTGTCATCCTATCCTATAAAAAAGTGAATGCTGTGGCCCATAGATATCTACCTCCATTTATCTTCAATTAAGAATCAAACTGCAGATGCGTTGTCACCCTTAAGACTAAGAGGGAATGCCTCATTCCAGTAAAAAGGGTTTCTGGTTCTCTACACTCACCATATGAAACACAGCAGCATTAAGCTGCTATTTTACGCTGGCATTCTGTGAGAGCGTGATCATGCCCCATTCGAGCCGTCCCATTCGTACTACATACAACCATAGTATAGCTGCAGCGCGGCTCTACCACGTTAAAAATGCCATTACAGCCTACTAAAAGTCTATTGTTGAGTATAGGCTTCCACAATAGATTGTCTCATAGATTCATTATCATAGTTACTGCACTTGACTGGTTTGTTTTTTGTTGTTATCCGGATAGATAATATGCCCACCCGTTTCGTTTTCTTATATATTGCATCTTAAGATATCCACGGGATGATATGCTAGTGAATTTTCTTAAATCGCTACTATATAGCAAGTATTGGTATAAACTGTTGCTTAGTGGAGAGCGGGGCTGAAAGTGCCGATTTTGACAAATCCCTAGATAAATCAGGTAAAACGAATGCTACGGTTAATAGTTCTAGACTCCCTTATGTAAAATTTAATCTAGGTTTTGAATATATACCCAGTTTATGTGCTTTTTGAATAGTTTTTTTATAGAGAATTATATTTTTAAACAGCTGACGTAAGGCACTACCTCGCTGGGGCAAGTTGCGCCGCAGCTGAGGTCGGTTGTGCCGTTCATAAAGTTTGTGTTGTAGTGACGAATAAAATTTCATTAATTTATTCATCAAATCTTTTTCAAGTAATCCGAACTGAAATTTTCATTACTTAATAAAACTAATGTTGTTTTTGATTTTCACACAAAGATAATAGCTAGAATAATGGTTTCTAATAACATAATATTATTTATAAGATATGTAATAAAATAATTTATTATGATTTCGTTTTGATAATCTCTTTGTACCTTACCTAAATAATTTATTTATTTTAATTTTCGAACTCTATTTTTAATTTATTAATCATCAGAAAAGACAAAATTTTTTATGTGGCCAGTACGAAAAAAAATATATAAACCTACCAGCCTCCATCGCGTATCCAGCTGCGGCGGCCGCCGCATGCAGCGCCCCGTACTCCTTTCCGTCCATGCCGCCCAGCATCATTGCACTCACACTCACTACACCATGCCTCAGTTAACCGGCGAAAGCGAATTCTTCGCTCTTCCCAACTTACCGCTAATCGTTACGCGAAATTTCCGCTTCGTGTTAGCGGACGTTTGTCGCGTGTCGCGCAAGCGTGACATGTGCGCGTGCGACGTCTCCGTATGCGCAAGCGCAGCGTGTTCCGCCTCCAGCCGCCATTGGTGCGCGTCGTCCAATCGCCGCGCTTCATTTCAAACGCGTTGCTTTTTATCACGCGTTCTATTTGAAGCGTGCTGATGAATCTCCGTTGAAAGGCAATCGATTTTAAACTTTACTTCACTGTTTATAAAGTTCAAAGTGGACTCAAAGAAAGGGTACCTGTGTGTCTGTTTTCCCGTTCGGTCGGTTGCGCTCGGGCAGAAGCGGGACGAGTACCGATGAAAATGTGTCGCACGCAACACAGCGCATGAGAGGGGGAGTTATAATTATATACCAACTTGTTCGTTTGTGTGTATAAAAGCATGTCTAAATAAATATTATATTTACTAAGTGTTGCCTAGCTACTTCATTTGAAATCAAAATTATGTCACGCATGCCACTCTTTAATGTCCTCCAGACCAAATTTCACTCACTTAGGCCAGTCTCAATGGAGACTAGCCATCTGCTCACGACTGGATTTTAGTGCACGAGTGTGTGCACTAGCATAGGTGCACTCTCTAATTCTTCACTCTCATAGTCCGATGGGACGGCAAACCGACACGACCGGAGAGAGATTAGGCGCAAGACAAGACCAACGGCTTTAAGTGCTTTTCGAGGCACGGGGCTTAAACATCGCCTACTTCCTGACTTTGGGATGCTACTGAGAATATCTTGACAGCAAAACCAAAGAACTGATTTTTGGTTCGATCCGGGATTCAAATTCGGGACCATACGATCAGCAAACGCGCGTACGACAACTAGATCAACAAAGCAGTCAAATTTCAATTGCTTATTAGGTGCAAACAATAATTAAAATGAAAAAAAAAACGAGATAACATAATTACCTATATTTCATGTTATTTAATGTAAAATTTCTTAGTGTAGAATTTTGTTCTGATTTAATTTTAATTTACTGCGTCGGTATTTCCTACTGCTTTCTCCTTAGTTATTGACTTTTCTACAGGTTTCTTTGCCCAATTATTTAATTTGTACTAAAGAAATTACTTAGACATGATAATAGAAAATTTATATTAATTTAAGAATTGTATATTAGCAAAGCTACCGTAAGGTATAATATAATGAATGCAGCACGAATGAATAGACGGGACTGGGGAAGAACCTTGCTCGAACAGAATACCAGCCTAATGTTGCTGTTTTTCGTATGGTGAGTGTAGAGAACCGGAGACCCTTTTCACTGAAAACGTGGCGTCCATCTCAGTCCACAGGGCTGATAGCGCCTCTGTTTTGATTCCTAAATGTAGATGTCTATGAGCTACAGTATCCACTTACCAACAGGTGGACTGTGTACTCCGTTTGTCACCATGATTGTATAAAAACAATTCTTGACAGATAAAATATCTTGTAGGTACTGTTATGTTGTCATTTTCAGTATAAATAAAACTAAAAATTCTATTAACAAAATCGAAAATTCGAACTTAAAGGTTGAACATCACTCAATGAATCGTTATTTTAAATTAAAAAAAAAATGAACCAAATAATAAAAAATAGAACATATCTAATATAATATATATGTATTAGATACGAGGGTGACACTGAAAGTTCTTAGAAAATCAAAAACTGAACAAACTAGCAAGTTATTAGTTTTATTATATATATTTTCAAAATAGTGTCCATTTACATCAATACATCGCTGCATCCGATGGAACCACTGAGCAAAGCACTTTGCCCACTCGTCCTTAGGGGTCTCTTCGACGGCATTTTGAAACGCAGCAACTGTTTCCTCGGCGTCCATAAAACGTTTTCCTCGAAGTTTCTCTTTTATTTTCGGAAATAAATAAAAATCGCAAGGTGCGAGGTCAGGGCTATAGGGCGAATGACTCAGTAATTCCACGTCTAACGTTGTCAAGTAGCCGATTGTTTGCTTGGCGGTGTGCGACGAGGCGTTGTCGTGGTGAAAGAGGATCCTATTGCGAGGTCGTTTCTCCCGAACTTTTTCCCAGACATGTGACAAACAATTGTTAGTGTATCACTCTGCAGTAACTGATTTTCTATCCTCTAAAACAATTATTGCGTAATGACCTGTCCTTTCCCACGCTCCGACCTCTCTTCACTTTAGTTGGCAACTCCTCGGAAGGTCCAACACCCAGACGCTCCCTCAGTTTCAGGATCATAAGAATAAATCCAGCTTTCGTCACCCATAAGTATGTCGAACACAGCATTTGAGTCACATCTCACGACACCAATCAACACGACGGAGTTTTTGGGCCTCTGTCAAATTATGAGGCCGGACACAAAGCTAATTTTATTAATTTTGTGCACTTGACTCATACCGATGCCTAAGCTTGTCCAAATCTGCTGATAAGTCACTCTTTTGAGGCTCTATCATATGCCGCACAACACTGATGTTATCTTCAGTCGTCGCCGTAGAAGGCCGTCCGTCACGCAGATCATCGGTGAGATTAGTGCGACCACGTTTAAACTCATTAAACCAGTTGCAAACAGTGGCACGAAATGGGGCTTCATTGTGAAAGGCCAATCGAAGTCTATCATAATTTTCTTGTTGACTTAAATGACATCGAAAGTTATAAAAAATCATTGTACGAAAATTTTCTCGCGTTAAATTCATGCTGACGTGACACAGACGATTTTCAATTTGCCGCCAAATCGTAAACAAATGACAAATTAATAAAATACATACCCAATAATATTGACAAAGAGTTCCATTTTCAAAATTTGAACTTATTTTTCATTATATCTTTTACAAGTGGCCAGTTCTAAAAACTTTCAGTGTCGCCCTCGTACCTACATACCTAATATTTATTGAAATCCAATTTTTATTCATCACTGTCACGGAAAAAACCTCTATCATGACAACAACTAGTAAGAAGCCCAGTGGGATTGTTATTTTAAACGTTATTATTCTAGAGTTATTAATTTCAACAATTTTAAAAACATCTTGGTAGTTATCACCTTATTTCAGAATTACTTTTTTATGGTATATCTTAGATTATTAAAATGTATTTATTCATTAAATAAAATGCAACATAAACAAATTGAAAATTACAGTTGTATGAATAAATTAGTAAGTAGGTAGGTACAATTGTTTCACTATTAAATTTAGTCAAGTTATAATTTATTTGATAATATCTGACGATTGAAAAATCAGCCCTTAATAGTGTAATAATATTTACAATATTAAAACTATTTATTGTCATTTTTATATTATACATACATATACATACATCTTCACGCACAATCCCTGACGGGGTAGCCAGAGAGAACAGATCGCCAAGTGTCACGATCCTTACAAACCTCTTTCGCTTCTTTCAGATTCATTATCTTCTTCATACATGCACGTCTAGGTATCCGAGTACTCTTGACCCTACCCTCTTCGAGCAATTTGCTCACATGGTCTTCGAAAGTTAGTCTCGGTCTACCTCGACACCTTTTAATATTAACTTTCGCGCTATATATTTTCTTCACCATTCGGTCTTCACTCATTCGCTCAACGTGCCCAAGCCACCGAAGCACGCCCTTATCAATTTTTGTGATAAGGTCATCTTTCAAACCTGCCATATTGCGAATCTCTTCGTTTCGCTTTCGGTCGGCCATGGTAACGCCGCACATTTTACGAAGAGATCGCATCTCCACTGCATTCAACTTGCTTTTATGCTTCTTCTGGCATACCCAGATTTCGCTGCCATATAACAAAGTCGGTACCAACACTGCGTTATGTATTGCAAGGCGTGCACTCTTCGCTACGCCTTGCCTTTTGACTAACGCAGTCAGGGCACCATTGACTTTGTTCCCGGCAGCGACACGCCTGTCCACATCTAAATCACATCTTCCATCCCGGCTAAAAGCACTCCCCAAGTATACAATTTCATTTACCTGTTCTAGATATTCCTGATTTATATTATATATAATTAATTTACATAAACGGATCGGAAATATCTGGCAAACAATTATTTTTAAATATGTCAAGAAAAACCATGTATATTAAAAAAAAAGCAGCTACCGATGTGCCGGCACTTTTGTGTCTTTGCCGCGTCTTGCATCATTTACCACGACAAAATTTGTTCAGCACGACGCCGTCAAAGTGGCCCCGCTCAAGTTTTTGTGCAAACGCTACATATTTGTGGTAATTAACAGAAATACGCCTTAAGCGGTGTCTCTGAAACGTTTTTATTAGTAAATATGGGCAATAAGCAAGTTTTTTGATAGCCGGAAATTGTAAAAGTACGTAAAAGATCCTGTTAAATCCACTACAGATAGATACATATTCATACATCAGTCTGATCCATGTAGATCACGGTAAATATGTAGTTAATCCGTTCATTCAATTTTTCGTTTCAACCTATCAAAATTCCACCGCTGAACACGTTACGTGGTAGAGCCACGCTGCAGATGTATTATGATTGTAGCACATCTCGACCGGGGAAGGACAATGCTCTCACAGAATACTAGCGTAAAATAGCAGCTTAATACTACTGTGTTTCGTATAAAGAGTGATGAGTGAAATCCCTTTTCCTAGAAACGAGGCATTTTGATTCTTAATCGAGAATAAATATAGATGTCTATAGGCCACATCTTCCACTTACTATCAGGTGGACTGTGTGCTCGTTTGTCACCCTTATTCTATAAAAAAAAAAATATTCCTTCTCCATAGATTGCCTCAAATAACAACTACGGCAAATATCCCCAATATCTAAAAAATGCATTTTTTTTTAAATATTTGAGCTCTTAACAGTAAGATGTTGGTGCCTATCTTCTGTTTCAGTTTTCCTCCGTCGCCTCTTACGACACCTGCGGAAAGATATAGAGTAATGTATTCTATTAGCATAATGTTGCCACTACATGGAAAAGTTTATTCATAAGCTAAGCGACAGTAATGCGGACCGGATGCGGACCGCGAAACTCAAAGGCCGTGGGTTAGAAACCGTTGTTCAACTAGAGTCGTGAACTATTCCTAGTATAATCATTTAAAAGCTTAGTTTGTGGGAGTATTAATAGTGTTACCAGGTCTATCTCTTCTCTTCTCAATCTGTACATAGTATAAAACAAAGTCTATTTTGTACGTGGTAGAGCCATGCTGCAGCTATATTAGTAGTATAGTTGTAGCACGAATGGGTCGGCTCGACAGGGGAAGGACCACGCTCTTACAGAATACCAGTGTAAAATAGCAGCTTAATGGTTCTGTGTTTCGTGTAGCGAACCGGAGACCCGTTTACTGGTAAAGAGGCATTTTATCTCAGTCCTCACGGGTGACAACACCTCTGTATTTTGATTCTTTATTGAGGATAGATGTAGATGTCTGTGGGTCACAGACACCTACACATCAGGTGGACTGTGAGCTCGTTTGTCACCCTATCCTATAAAAAAGAAGTCGCTTCCCGCCGTCTGTACGCTTAGATCTTTCAAACTATACAACGGAGTTCGATGCGGTTTTCACCACAAAATAATTCAAGAGGAAGGTTTATATGTATAAAATATGCATATTATATATTATATAATTCTTCTGTCTGTGTGTATGTGACTTGACTCCTCCTAAACGGCCACAGTTGGACCCGGTAGGTGGCGTTGTTGTTGAGATCCAGAAATCAACCGTGTAAAACCGGGGCTGATCGCTAATTCTATTATATTATATTCTACAATACTTTAATTCAAATTACCAAATGTTATAAAAGTGGTATGTTGTTTCTGGACGTTTGTCTTTCAATAACGCTTGAACTGCTGGATTGATACTAATCACATTGACATGAAGTCGATTTTAGTCGCGGTAACTAGTGGAAAGGTATAGCAGTTATTATTCTTCATCATCATCAGTTGTTATGCTTTTTGATGTATGTGCTTCCGTCAACAGGTGATGATAGATTTTTATAAAACTGGAGTGACAAACAGACTTGCAACCAAATTTATACGTGGTAGTGCCATGCTGCAGCTATGTTACTGGTATAGTTGTAGCACGAATGGGTCGACACAACCGGGGAGGGATCACGCTCTCACAGAATACCATCTTAAAATGGCAGCTCAATGCTGCTGTGTTTCGTATGGTGAGTGTAGAGAACCGGAGACCCTTTTTACTGGAGGCGAGGCATTACATTTTAGTCTTCACGGGTGACAACGCATCTGCATTTTAATTCGTAATCGAGGATAGGTGTAGATGTCTATGGGCCACAGCAAGCACTTACCATCAGGTGGACTGTGTGCTCGTTTGTCACCCTTATCCTATAAAAAATACCTAACGGTAAGTGGCTACCGCAGCCTATGGACTTGCATCCAACTTTAAACAAAGATACGTTGGAACAACTAAGGACTAAGATGGAATGCTTCACAATCTGTCACTATATTGGTCCTCTATACCCTTCAGAGCTGAACATGCGTTGCTGTTTGGCGGCAGATATAGGTAAGAATAGAATAGCATAGAATCGTTTTTATTCAATATGGGTTACAAGAACACTTACTGAAAGTAATTTTGCACACATTGAACGTGAAGCGGAGATGTAGTGCCCTATTGTCACCAAATAAAAAATGGCGATCCACTCAAATCACTTCCAGCTTTATATTGTTCTTATGCAACGTGTAACAAAAGCCCTGTGGTTCCCTTTAAGGCGTTATCAGAGTCAGTATTCAAACGCAAAGAAATAACTTTTTTTTTAAATACTTGAACATTAAAAAAATTAATTTTAATTAAAATAAATTAATTTGCAAATTGTATGTAGTTTTATTACCTCTAACTGACACGAGCAGCGATGAAGGGGTTCTTTCACAATCCTCTTATTCTCCGGATAATGCAGAGGTAATAAAACCACATACAATTCGCAAATTATTTTTTTTTAAATTAAAATAACTTTTTTAATGTTATTGAAAAAAGTTATTTCTTTACGTTTGAATACTGACTCTGATAACGCATTTAATAGGAACCTAAAAGGTTTTTGTTAAATGTTGTATAATGAAAATGTATACCATTAGCAAGAGGAGATAACAATAAATACTTCGACGACTTGACGTAGTTATAAGATTATTTATTTCAATTATTATTAAAAAAAAAAGTTAATTGAAAATAATTTCAGTTGGACGTCAGTTGGTCGGTATGGATGTGAACAAGATATCTTTCGAAAAAACTGAACTTATTTTTTTTTATTAGCTTTAGATTTAAATCCGTAAAAAAGCTGTAAAACTAAACCATCCCGTTCGAGGTGTGTGTGGATTTTACAATATTTTTTTAAATTTTATTGTTGTTTTGGAAATATTTTTTCTCTTTGTCTTGGGAGAAACCAGCAAGACACCCAGAAGATGGTTCCCGCCCAGACGGACTCCTGGGCAGAAGACGAATCCTACTTAGTAAATAATGTTCGTAACACAAACTTTTTTACGTGTTAGAGCCATGCTGCAGCTGTATTATGGTTGTAGCACTCACAGAATACCAGCGTAACATAGTGGCTCAATGTTGGTGTACCCTTTTTACTGGAAATAAACCTAGCAAGCTAACAGCATAGCAAAGTGGCGAAGCACTCAGCTTTGTAGCGGTTTCTAACGGTTGCCGTTGAGCAATCAGTTTCAAAAGAGGAGGTTCAGATGCCTGGGTGATCAGTAATCGATTGCTGAAAACAGAATTTGAAAATTCGAAACCGTTCTCGAGATAATCGTGGGACAGACGGACAGACGGACAGACATCGTGTAATCAATAAGTGACTTCGCAAGCTTCGCCACTTAATAAGGCATTCCATATTAGTCCTCAGGTGTGACAACGCATCTGCCATCTGCATTTTGATTCTTAATCGAGAATAAATGTAGAAATATATGAGCCACAGCATCCTCTTATATCAGGACGTTTGTTACCCTTAGTCTATTCTATAAAATAAAATAAATATAAATTGTAATGCGTGAGACGTTATGACATAAATCGTAAGGACAACGCGTAAAAAAAATAGAGTTTATTTTCGCAACACCAACAACACATCAACAGCACTCGGTGCTTAAAATAACTAAAAATTTGCCACCACTTAAATATAATAAGCATTGGAACGGAAATAAAATATTAATAACAAGCTTGTTTGTTAAGAATCATATCGCGAAATGTGGTGGCGGCGACTCACGCTGGGCTCGATTCCTTAATAAATAACCTATAAAACCCATTGTTCTTTAGCAGACCGCGTGGATTATACCCAATTGTCCTGCACTTGGACCTTGATGGTGCAGTAAAAAGTAATTATAACCACATTAATGCATTGAAAACCCCACTCAATTCCATCGTAATACGATTCGGTTTTGAATGAAGCGTTTAGAAGAAACGTTGGATCAATAAAAAATACTGAAATGCTCACCTCACACAGTATTGTTTCGTATCAGATTATCTTTTCTATAAATGCGCTTTATAGCTGTCGTTAATGCGATATTTTTCGAGAAAACTCAAATATGTGCCTGCTATTGTTTGGGGTTTGCTATCGGTGTAAATCAAATGTTTCTAATATAATTAAGTAGAAGTTTTTAACTTGCTGTTGTAGTTTACAATTTGCACTTTACATATCTAGTACCTATATATAATTTAAAATTAAAAATTTTGTACAACCGACTTCAATACAAATTATTAAGAATAACTCAAAAACTATTGGTCAGACCTTTATAAAATTTACATGGGACCACATGAGAAGCTCCAGCTTTCAAATAAAAAAAAATCATCGAAATCGGTTATGAAGTAACACGAAAAAAGTTATTAGGTAACACACATATAAAAAAGAACGTATCTACAGTCGGATTGAGTACCTCCTCTTTTTTGAAGTCGTAGAAAAACTAACAGTGACAAAGAAGTACTCAGTCTGCTTAATGGTGAGAGAATGCTACATCTATCTTTGATAAAAATCGAAATGGAGATGCGCTGTCCTCTAAAGATTAAGGCCGGTAATCATAAATAATCTTGAGTTTATATTTAAACTATCACAGTACACAGTGTCAAAAATTGAATTTCATCTAGACCAGATATTCCAAAAGTAGGTTCCGCGGAACCCAAGGGTTCCGTAGGAAAGTCACCAGGGTTCCGCGAAATTATTTATTTTTGCTTGTTATATAATTTCACACTGGTACCAAATATTATTTTGAATTGGCGCAATACTTGATGAGAAGAACCCATTACTGTTATCATATGTTGTGGGGTTACATGAAATAAAAGGGATTTTGTGATTGTTCCATTACGTTAAAAGTTTGGGAACTCCTGGTCTAGACCATAGCCATACTACACAAATGTTGACATTACATATATACTTGAGCTTAAACTCAAGATTGTCTCGGAATACCTCAGTTCTTAGTTTATGGGAAATATCCTAACGTGGGAAAGAAAACAGAATCAACTCTAACAAATTAACAAAATTTACGTTGTCACTAGGTTAAGAGACGACCTGGTAAGAGATACAGGAAGTCGATGGATGCAGTTGGATCAGGACCGTGCTTTGTGGCATTCTTTGGGAGAGGTCTGTGTTCAGGAATGGACTTATGAAGGACTATAATGATGATGATGATAATGGTTATGTTATAAGTCATAATATTAAACTTTAAAAAAAATAATTAGAGACCCCAAAATTCATCATCATCTTCACTACAGACCAAATTCGCTGCCGAAGAGTTGGTTCAAACCTCATCTTCTTTCGACCACTAATCCTCTCTCTGGCTTTACTTACTGATGATAGTATATATAGATAAAGTAATGATCGTGTGGACAGGTGAGGGGGTGGTGTTGCTATATTTTTTTTTATAGGATATATCTCCACTGTGACTTTTCTTACAAAATCCTAGCCTCCTCCCTAAAGGAAAGCGACAAGGTCCTTACCCACCTGCATCCATCGACTTTCTGCATCACTTACCTGGCCACCTTCTAATAATACCTTCATAAAGAGATTAAAAACTAATATCTATAATTTTTTAATCTCTTTATGAATTAAGTCCTATTTTCATGACTCACACGTTACCGTCGAGCTGAAAAGTTTATTTTACCACGTTTTTATTAAGTCACTTTCTTGTTTTTCTGTCTGTCTATCGTTCCGGATGGAACGATATCGAGCACTTCCCGAGGAGCTAGTGACTTGAAATTTCGAACACAGCTTACAATCGTATGACAATGTTGTAAAAAACGTGAAATATCTTGATGTTTTTAGTACATAATTTAAAATTAAATATTTTGTACAGCCGACTTCAATATAAGCGATTTCAATATAAGTTATTTAAGAATAACTCAATAACCATTGGTATGACCTTGATAAAATTCATATGGGACCTATGAGCTTTCGAACTATCAGCTTTCATATAAAAAAAGAATCATCGAAACGGTTCCCCCAGTACAAAGTTATGAGGTAACAAACAAAAAAAAATGCACTCGAATTGAGTAGATACCATCTCATTTTTGGAAGTCGGCAGAAAATTAAAAAAAAAATCTTGTTTAGTATGGAATAAAAAATATCGTGTAGTTAAACAAATGCTGTGAGGTGGCGGCGTTAAAGAATCCTTCATCCCATTTGGTCCTGAGAGTGTCGTAAGAGACGACTGCAGAATATACTAGAAAAATCATGCGGCTTCCTATAGATGGCCTAGGAAACTACCTAGACCCGTGACAGCAGCAGCGTCAAAAGTGGGAGACATCCGGCTCTACTAACGTCAATCAGCCTACCAAGTGTGACGATTAAAAAAATATTTCTTGAAACGAGATAGGCTCTAAGTCAAAAAACCTTTGACTAGCTGATTAAGGAGAATTGAATAAAAATACTAAGTGCAAAAAGCGTTCTCTTAAATACAATGTTAGATCTTCAAAAGCTTTCTCTCCCCATGTACCCGCCCCTAAGCGTTCGCTAACTTGATACAAGCGCGGCAAGCAATAAAAATTCACGTACCTACATCATTAACTCTCAACATGTGATATTTAGGAGTCTCGTCCTCCCTCACTATAAATACCCGAGTGTTTCCCAAATGCGAGCGTCCCTCTGATCTCAGCGGCGGGCGATACGCACCACCGCCACCAGTAATCGTACCGCCTACTGTACTTCTAGCATCAACATAAACAACCAAAATCCGACCACAACAACTTGTAATAACATTCATTTTCATTTTACCCTACCAAAGCTTCCATCGTCCACGCATCAGTATCGCAATCAAAGCTTATACGTTGGTTAAACAAAAGCGTACTCTATTACCAACGCATAAAATTCTAATTGCGTTAATATTTAACAGTTTCCTTTTCTATACATGAGCTTTAAATTATTACTGGATATTCTATAGTAAGCTTTTGTAGTAAAGCTTAAATTTGAATGAAAGAGAACAAAGGGGCGAAGACAACGGAAGATGTATAAAGTGATGGTATCTTAGAGATTCTTTAATTAGATGGCTTAATTAAGAAATGCGAGTTATCAGAAGCGATAATTGGATCATTAATTTGGTTTTCGTGATTCTCAGTCACTGTGTGCGTAACTTAAATTTCATTTCATGGTGGTATTTGTTAGTTTATTCATGTAGTTGGTTTAATTTAATTTGTAATTTATATGTACAGCGAAAATTTTGTCCGATAATACGGACAAATTTTTCAAAACAAGTTTTTTTTTATATAGGAGAGAGGGCAAACGAGCATGCGGCTCACCTCATGGTAAGTGACTACCGCCGCCCATGAACAACTGCAACACCAGGGGAATTGCAGATGCGTTGTCGGCCTTTTAAAAAGTAATAGGCTCTTTTCTTGAAGGTCCCTAAGTCCTATCGGTCCGGAAAAATGGCTGATGGTAATCGATTCCACAAGGAAGTTGTGCGAGGAAGAAAACATCTTCTAAATCGCACAGTACTGGACCGCCAATCATCCAGATGGTGTGGATGGTATCGGGAATTCTGCCGCGATGTGTGTTCGTGAAATTTGGCGGCTGGGATTAATCCGAACAATTCTTCAGAGCACTCCCCGTGGTAAATGCAAGTTTTTATGTAAGTTATGAGAACAAAGTATGTAATTATCGCAAACCAATAAAGAATGAAAGATGGACAGCTACGTACATTTCAAGAGAAGCATAAACCAAACCAAATCCATACTTTACTTATCATGAGACCATGCACTTACATATCCACCAGCGTACAATAGCACCATAATAGTGTGGTGATCAACGAGAATCAGATACCCCTTTAACAGCTAACAAGGCATCACATCTTGGTCCTCAAGGGTAAAGACACATATGTGGCCTTCTTGGTGATATTTGGTTGAAAAATGTCCTCGGAATGCAATAGCTAATTATCATTAGTAGGACCTATATCACATTTTTCACTTTATATTATAGAAATAACGTTTTACGAATAGCTAAGAATTTATTTACAACGAGGACATTGCGACAAGAAGGAACTGCATATTTTAGGTTAGAATTTAATAAGACGAACGACACTCGGTCGAAGACGTGACTGGCGCCCATAGTCAGAAGCCGAAGCAGAAGTAGAATAGCAGTTTATATTAAGCCGTCTTCAGAAAAGAAATTGGTTAAGAATTCGACTGTATGTTTCTTTTTTTTAAATAGGTTATAATTTAAGGGGTTCGTGGAACTTCATAGATACAAAATACAAAAACAACTTTTCCTCCTCTAACATAGATGGCAGCACACCACATAAACGCTGGACCAAATAACCAGAAATAGTGGTTTGTCCGTGTTGCACACATCTATGTAAGGCAATCCGTCTGAGGAGCGTGGTGAATACGGAAAATCTTAGTAATAACGGGGTGATGATGCTAAAGATGAAATAGGCCATAGACCTTTTTTATTTTTTTTATTTTTCACCAAGGAGTATACAGTCCTCGTTTGTAATTTACACAGTTTTACACAGTGAAGTACATAAAATGGCTTAAACTATATTGTATATATTGTTAGTCTCTAAGACAAGATAACGCTACATCAATGCGATTTGATACACTGATGAGGTATGAATCTTCATCATATTATCACTCTTACACGTTTATTTTACACCAAATGAAATTAATAATAACAAAGCAAGATCTATAGTACTTATGTATACTCTAAACATTATAACTTAATTGTAAATTATAAATATTATGAACATAGGTTAAATGAAAGGGATTGCCTGCAGAAATACAAAATTAATGATAAAATAGGGGGTATTCTTTTATCTATTACTTATAATTTAGTCTTTAGTTTATGATTTATTAACAATCATTAAAATTTGTGTCTTATAATCGAAAATAATGTGTGAATCATTAAAATTGTACAAGTGTGATTATCTTATAAAAGATAATTATAATAAAGTTAAGTAAAGTAAAGCTATGAGTATATACAATTTTTTTTTTTAGGATAGAGTGACAATCGAGCACACAGTCCACGCAATGGCAAGTGGTTGTTGTGATCCGTAGACATCTACATTTATCCTCAAAAAAGAATCAAAATGAAGATGCGTCGCCACCCGTGAGGTCTAAGTCGGGATGCCTCTTTTCCAGTAAAATGGGTCTCCGTTTCTCTACACTCCCCATACGAAATACAGCAGCGTCAAGCTGCCATTTTACGCTGGTGTTCTGTGAGAGCGTAGTCCTTCCCCGGTCGAGTCGACCCATTCGTGCTACAACTATACCACTAATATAGCTGCAGCATGGCTCTACCACGTATAAATGTGTAATGAACTTAAAATAACTAGCCTAAATGCTTAATCTACATATTGTATACTTAAGAATAAAGATAAATATATGTTAACTTATTTTTTTATAGGATAAGGCTGATGCTTAATCTTCATATTGTATACTTAAGAATAAAGATAAATATATGTTAACTTATTTTTTTTATAGGATAAGGCTGATGCTTAATCTTCATATTGTATACTTAAGAATAAAGATAAATATATGTTAACTTATTTTTTTTATAGGATAAGGCTGACAAGCGAGCCCTACAATTTTTTTCTCCTTTCTTTACAGCCTTTAAAATTCCACTGCTTGTCAAGCTTACAGGCCAATTAATGATCGCAATACCGGTAAAAGTTTCGTCTGGTGAAAATGATATGGCTTTACCGCCATCTATCGGAATCAATAAGATATTTGTGGCATTTTCCATAGTCACCTCTTAAGATACCGTGAATTCTCTTACTGGGTTCTCTTACCTTTACACCGTAACAGCCTATCAAAGGCCACTACTGCACGTAGGCATCCCCTGCATTGATTGCCTTATAGGGCCTGTTATTTGCCATAGTTGCCACACTTGGCAAGCGTGGCAACTATGGCTAATATCCCACTATAGTTAAAAATAATTGAATTTCCATATACTAGTGTCTCTCCATATATTTTTCATTTTTCCATCACCATACATCACCTCATTTTGTCTCATTGATGTAGAATAGGTAAATTGACTAGGGAAACTCCAGAAAGATCTTATGACTTCCGATATATGGTGGCCTAACAATCTCGTTCACAGTTACCGTAACAGCCTATTAAAGTCCACTGCTGAACATAGGTCATAGATTGCCTCATAGGGGGGATGTTAGCCATAGTTGCCACACTTGGCAAGCAGGTTGGCAAACGCATTTTATTTTTATTTTTAGTCATTATTAGGAAGATGCTGCTGTCCACCTCCTGATTTGGATCCCACTGTCGACTCTTGCAACACCCACGGAATGATATGGGGTAGTGGATTCACTTAAGCTGCCACCACAATATATATTCTATACACATTTCAAAATAATCATTTACTTTTGAAATCCGCACGTGATGACAACCTAACTATACATAAGAAATATCTAAACGTGTAACTAATATAAAACGTCTCAGACACATCCTCTTACAAATAAGCGCCCTCACGAGCAATCTGACAACTGGAGTGACATACTCACAGTATCAATATCAAAGAGACCGCCCCTAGCTTCCCATAACTGCGACTAGTGATGTGACAATTATTTTTCCTTGTATTCGATGTCAGTTATTTAAAAAAAATATGCTGATAAAAATTATTAAACGGTGGATTGTGCGACAAGTAGTTTTCTTTTATCTATACAAATAAATAAAATTGAAGTGTCTGTTTGTAATGTAAAAAATTACAGCTATTTACTAAATGCATATGAAAGTATATACGGTACTAATAACAAAAATACAATTTTTAAAGTTTTTGTCTGTCTGTCTGTCTGCTTGTTGCGGCTAATCTCCAAAACGGCTGGACCGATTTTGACGGGATTTTCACTGGCAGATAGCTGATGTCACAAGGAGTAACTTGGGTTACTTTTATTTTAGAAAAATAATTAGGGTTCCGCGCAAAAAAATTAAAACCCCAAAAAACACGCTGGCGAAGTCGCGGGGAACAGCTAGTTTTAAATATAATTCAAATATAGAGTTTGGCGAGCACCCAAACGATCTGCTTCTTCTGTCGTTCAAATAATGGTATGATGTAGTTGTAATAAATAAGTTTATAATGTACTACCCCATATCATCTCGTTGTCGTAAGAGGCAACAGAGGGAAACGAAACAGAAGATGGACAGCAGCATCTACCTGATAACAACTTAAAATAATAATAAAACAAACAAATCGCAAACCCGCCTACCACGCTTAATTATGGCAAATATCCCTCCTATGGGGCATTTAATGGGGGAGACCTGTGTCCGGCTGTGGATTTATGTTGGGCATTTTTTTATAGGATAAGATTGACAAACAAGCACACAGTCCACCTGATGGTAAGTAGTTGCTGTGGCCCATAGACATCTACATTAATCCTCGTTTGCGGATCAAAATGCAAATACGTTGTCATCCATGAGTACCAAGATGGAATGCCTCATTTCCAGTAAAAAGGGTATCCGTTTCTCTACACTCACCATACGGAACACAGCAGCATTAAGTTGATATTTCACGCTGGTATTCTGTGAGAGCGTGGTCTTTCCCCGGTCTAACCGACCTATTTGTGCTACAACTATACAATCAATATAGCTGCATCATGGCTCTACCACGTATATTTTTTACGTGGTAGATAGAGCCTTTAGTGGTATATATAATAAATTAATTTTAGCAGTAGAACTCTAAAATGTTTGAAATGCTAGTAAAGGCGAAGGTATCAAAGAAGGGATATGTTTATGTTTAATTTTAATATTTAGAGGCGTGGGAGTTTAATTTCACGATAAAATTATAAAAGTTTGGAAAATCCAAAAGTGCACGCATCATGAGCGTTTTAATTTTTTTTTCATCAAAATTAAAAGAAATTTTGGTAAAAAAAAAATAATAACTTTTAAACGGTGTTGAGTTCAATAACAAAAATCAATAAGGATCCTTCTTAGATTATATGGAATCTTATTTACTAGATATTATATATCTCAATCTATTGCTTACATTTCTATTAAGCAAGAAGACTCACTGACGCACAGACCAACGGACGGCAGTCCATATATTTTTTCAATTACATATTTTGTTATGTAATCTAAAGTGAATCAGTTAGAAAATAAACTAATTTTATAATTCAATGTATGTAGTTATTGTAACGTTAATAATAATACGGATTTGATGTCGAGCTAAAACTATAAGAGTATATATTTTACGTGGTAGAGCCTGCAGCTATATTAGTAGTATAGTTGTAGCACGAATGGGTCGGCTCGACCGGGAAAGGACCCCGCTCTCACAGAATACCAGCGTAAATTAGCAGCTTAACGCTGCTGTTTTTCGTATAATAAGTGTAGAGAACCGGAGACCCTTTTTACTGGAAAAGAGGTATTTCATCTTAGTCTTCACGGGCTAGACAACGCATCTGCATTTTGATTCGCAAACGAGGATAGATGTAGATCTCTATGGGCCACGGCAACCACTTACCGTCAGTTGGACTGTGTGCTCCTTTGTCACCATATTCTATATAAAAAACGATATTATGTAGCGAAATTGAGGTATGGCGACACATCGAGAGTAGAGCTCTCCCTCACGTTGTGAGGTGTGCAATAAGGTTCTTTATCATCAACATCAGTCCGTAAAAAATAATAATGTAGTACATAGGCCTTTTCCGTCTTGAGATGGTTTGCCGTAGATTTGCCATCGTCATCATTGTCAACATTTGCACGTGGATTTGGAATCGCAGTATCAAATATCTCGCGCCTTCACCATGACTATCTATGTCAAAATATAATTTCATATTTTGTAATGTATCGATAATCATATATATATATATATATATATATATATATATATATATATATATATATATATATATATATATATATATATATATCTATGATTATATATACATACATATATATATATGTATATATATATTTATATATATGTATATATATATATGTGTATATATATATATATATATATATACAGAGACAAAGTACTGCCGACAGAAGTGAAAACTCAATGACATAATATGCGTATACATGTAACATATACATGTAAATGCTAACCCGTAAGTTTTTTCCTTACCAAAATTCTCTCAACGCTGCTTAAGAAGTTTTCACTTCAACAATATTAAATAAATATATATATTGTTAATGAATATTAGTTTAAAATATAAATGGAAAGTTACAGCCTTTATACGTACCACTGCTGGGGCCTTTTCTCATTACTGAGATGCATTAAGAGCAAGGAAGTGTCCACCGCACTGCATTAATGTGTCGGTGGACTTCACATATCTTCGAAGTAATTTCTCAAGCATTCAAGTTTCCTCACAATGTTTTCCCTTCACGGCCAAGCCTTGATAATTGAAACAAAGTTCCTTATCGGACGGTACGGGTTTGGCGGATAGGAGCTAGGCGACAAAAAGTGTAAGATTTTTTCGTGACTACCTCTTGTGTCATAGTGTAGACGGCCTTGGCGGCGAAACAAGGAAGTGAGATGGAATAATATCCATCACACTTCCTTGTTAATAAAATACTACCTACGTTTATCAATAATAATATACTACGCAAGGAACCTCGTTCCAACCTAGTGTTCCACTACACTCACGCATTTTTTTCACAACACCTAAAATTACAATAATTTTTTTATTGGTATTAGCAGGGATCGAACACGGTTTCCTCGTATGGCCATAGCTCTGGTTTAGATTACATTACCATTACAGCTTATAAAATTTCACTGCTGAATATAGAACTCTTCCATAGATTACCTAATAGGGAGGAATTTCCCACGATTGCCACGCTTGGCAGGCGGGTTGGCAACCGCAGTTTTTTATTATTTTGACTTGTCGTCAGGAAAATGCTGCTGCCCATCTTCTGTTTTAGTTACCCTCTGTCATGCCTTACGACACCCACGGGACGATATAGGGTAGTGGATATTGTTACACCGCCACTACACGGTAAACTATAGCATATATTAATAGATTACAAATATTAAATTACTTCAAAATGTACCTTATTATTATTAAATTATGAGTGGTTAACTGTATGTACACTTAATCACTTAACAATTTTTTTTTATCGAATTGTAATGAAATATCGTTTGTATCGAATATCGATATTCTGTAGATCGGGACTTCCGCGAACACATCTAACTGACAGCAACATACGTCAAGCATACATAAGGCACCTACAGACGTGCAACACACATGCAGCTTATTAGCTACTGAGGCGCCGGCTCGTATTGTCGTCGGAAACTGAATTCTTTGGCTGAAACGCGATCTCACTGTCAAATATTAATACATTCTACTGAAAATATTGCTTACACTAAACAAATATAATATTTAATTAACATACCTACTTCTTTGAAGACATTTATCTTAAATTAAAAAAAGAAAAGAAAGAAATCATGCTAAGAAGATGTATCAATATTTAATAATTTTCAGTAGTTAAAAAATAGTAAATTTAAAATTTTTTAACAGTTAACCAACTTTCATGTTAGCGTCTCTTCTTAATTTATATACTTTTTAACCGACTTCAAAAAGGAAGACGTTTTTAATCAGATTGTGAACCATTTTTGAACCGGTACGGGCTACCACTTGTAAAACTTTCTTCCCCTGTCGGTTCTTCGAGCTATATGGCTGGCCCATTGCCACTTCAGCGTACTAATCCGTTGGGTTATGTCTATCACTCTGGTTTTACTGCGGATATCCTCATTTCTAAGTTTATCACGCAGAGAAACGCCGAGCATAGCCCTCTCCATAGCTCGCTGAGCGATCTTCAGCTCCCTCACACGACCAGATTTTTATTTAACGTTAAATTTCTTTTATGTACGTCCATTTCAGATAAATAAATGTATTATCTTTCTTTCTTTGATACTGTAGGTTTAACACTTGAGTTAGGTTTCACAATTGAGGCCCTTTGCAGTGAACTTATGGGGTGATGATGATGAAAAAGAAAATCTATATCGCCTTATTTAATTTATCTCGCGATATACATATAAATATATACTGACTATTATAAATTTGTCTTTTGAAGATCACCTCGTAAATCAGGTGATTAGTGACGCGCGGTCAGATCTTTTGGCAGGAGGCGGTCACATATCATGTCAACTCCACTGCGTAACTAGGTCTTAATGTTGAACACCTCTAATAAAATTTATACAAACGAGTGATCGTAAATAACAAAAGGGACAGTTGGCTAATCTGTATGCACGTCGGATTAATACTTCGGGATTAGACAACTAATCTGACAGATTTGAAATATACATTTAATTTAAATTAAAAAAAAAACCACCTCCACATCAGTCAATCTCTCTTTACTCTATTGCGGGAAGTCAGAATGTATCAAAAATACACGCATGGCAAACGCTTACCTTAATGTATGGTAGTGAAACTAGAGTGAGACAAAAGAAGCATGAGAATAGAATTAATGCAGTGGAAATGCGTTCACTACGCAGTATGTTAAATGAAAAATATGGCAAAGAATTATGTAGTAAGAGGAAAGTGTGTAATTTGCAAAATGTGGTATCCAATATAAGGAAAAAATTGCTTCGGTGGTTGGGACACGTAGAAAGAATGAATGAGAAAAGAGCGACAAAGCAAATTTATGCTGCAGAAGTAAGTAACACATTTGGCAAGAGGCGCCGTAGACAGAAATTTATCGATTTATTAGTTATATAATATTGAGGATGGAGCAATTAAAGAGTACCTTTAACCAATATGTATGTGCATGCGAAGATATATGAATGTGAAAGAAGGGAGAGACAAGTTTTTTTTTTATAGAATTAGGGTGACAAACGAGCACTTAGTCCACCTGATGGTAAGTGGTTGCTGTGGCCCATAGACATCTACATCTATCTTCGTTTGTGAATTAAAATGCAGATGCGTTGTCACCCGCTAGGACTAAGATGGAATGCCTCTTTTCCAGCAAAAACGGTCTCCGGTTCTCTACACTCACCATACGAAACACAGCATTAAGCTGCTATTTTACGCTGGTATTCTGTGAGAGCGTGGTCCTTCCCCGGTCGAGCCGACCCATTCGTGCTACAACTATAGTATTAATATAAGTGCAGCATGACTTTACCACGTATAAAAATACATGTGTCAGGATCAGACCAAATAGAAGTCTGTAGTCTCTGCCTACCTCTTTAGGTAACAGGCGTAAAAGTTTACGTTTATATGATATAAATTTATTTAAAAAAAAAACGATAACTACACACATTGACCATGATATGTTGATCCTAGTGAAAATTAATATCACCTTATGATCAATGTGTACAATACAATAATGTCATTCATGATTTTGACCATATCAAAAATTGAAATTATTCTATTGTCATCAGTTCTTAATACTTACATCTGCAAAATTTCCGATTTTTGTAACATCCAGAAGTGGGTAACTGAAAACTGAATCCAAAATTACATTATATTACACGCTGTAACAATTCCCTATCTTATAACATTACGTATACGAGTATAATAATAATAATAATAATGTCCTCCAGACCGAATTTCGGTCACGGCGGCCAGTTTCAACGGAGACTAGCCATCGGCGCAGGACAGGATTATAGTGCCCAAGTGTATGCGCAAGCACAGGTGCACTCTCTATTCCTTCACTCTCATAGTCCGATGGGACGGTAAACCGACACGACCGGAGAGAGATCAGGCGCAGAACCAACGGCTTAACGTGCTTTCCGAGGCACGGGGGTGAGACACCGCCAACTTCCTGACTTCGGGCTGATACTGAGAATTTCTTGATAGAAAAACTCAATAACTGATTTTTTTTGGCCCGACCCGGGATTCGAACCCGGGACCTCGTGATCAACAGTCGCACTACTACAACAACTAGACCAACGAGTCAGTCATTACGTATATACGATGCACTAGTGATATTTATTAAAAAGCTGTTTGTGTATCTACGTTACATTGATATTATTATCAGAAAAGTTTTAATGCCTCATTAAATATTGACGATATTGACGCAAGCGATGCCATGTTGCTGAGTAGATATTCATATCTTATTTCTTGGTAATAAATCAACCCAAAACTCAAATACGTCAACAAGCATTTGCATTTAATTTTCCAAATATATCTGATACTAGTCCTCACACACCTTTGATGCCACTCCGTCACCGGACTGGGTTATATTATTATACATATCGTAAGCAAATTGATCGTACCGTCATCAGTTATAAGAATATGAAATCTTCCTGACATTTTTCATAGCCGCCACATGCTGAATGTCATGTTATGATATTTCCAATAAAACACACTTTCATAGCTTAAAATTTAAAATTTTCTACAACCGACTTCAATTTAAACTATTAAGAATAACTCAAACACTATTGGTCAGACCTTGATGAAATTATGGGACTACATGAGAAGCACCAGCTTTCAAATAAAAAAAGAATCATCGAAATCGATTCACCCAGAAAAAAGTTATGACGTAACACTCATCTCACAGAAAACCAGCGTAAAATAGCAGCTTATGGCTGTTGTGTTTCGTATGGTGAGTGTAGAGAACCGGAGACCCTTTTTACTGGCAAAGAGGCATTCCATCTTAGTCCTCACGGGTGACAACGTATCTGCATCTTGAGTCTTTATTGAGGATAGATGTAGATGTCTATGGGTCACAGTAACTACTTACCATCAGGTGGACTGTGTGCTCGTTTGTCACCCAATCCTATAAAAAAAAACATTAAAAAAAACATACAGTCGAATTGAGTACCTCCTCCTTTTTGAAGTCGGTAGAAAAAGGAAATTAAGCATAGTTCATACAAGTAAATCGTAATCAGGTTCGAATCCCGCACGGAACAAATATTTGTATGACCTACAAATAATTGTTCCGGGTCTGGATGTTTGTTCTTGTACAATTTATGTCTGTAAACCGCCTCCACGATAGAGGAGAAAATTTTAGTGTACCGTTTTCTGTATACAAGTAAAAGTCTCCTCTGCTATCAGCATTAAAAGATAAAGTTACAGCCTATATAAATACGTCCCACTGTTGAGCACATGCCCCTCATTTCTGAGAGGGTTTTAGGGCAAGGAAATGTCCGCCGCACTCCCCCATTGCGTGTTGGTGAACTTCACATCTCTTCGAATCTTTCTTCATATTTCTATGACATGCCGGTTTCCTTATCATGTTTTCCTTCACCGCCAAAGACTTGGTAAATCAACACTTAAAATTACAACTAACAATTTCATTGGTGCCGGCAGGGAAACCAGGGTCGCTCGCGTACTGTGAAATTTACAGCGAGTGCTAACCATCTGAGCTACCTCGGCCCATAGCATCATTACCTTTAATATATTTGCGCATAGACTGTAATGTTTTATGTTTTTTATTTTATAGGATAGGGTGCCAAACGAGCACGCAGTCCACCTGATGGTAAGTGGTTGCTGTGGCCCATAGACATCTACATCTATCAGACTCAAGATGCAGATGCGTCGTCACCCGTGAGGACTAAGATGGAATGCCTCTTTACCAGTAAAAAGTGTCTTCGGTTCTCTACACTCACCATACGAAACACAGCAGCTTTAAGCTGCTATTTTACGCTGGTATTCTGTGAGAGCGTGGTCCTTCCCCGGTCGAGCCGACCCATTCGTGCTACAACTTTTAGTAGTAACCAATATAGCTGCAGTATGGCTCTACCATGTAAAAATTCCTCTGGTTGCCTAATTGTTCTAGTCGCCGTGAGCACGACTGCTGCTATTGGATTGTTATGGCAGCACGGAGTCAGGAAGTTAACGGTATTTCACACCTGTGGCTCACAAAGCAGGTTAAGCTTTTGGTCCTGCGCTTGATTTCCCTCCGGTCGCGTCGGATTGTCGTCCTATCGGACTATGACATTGAGGGAATAGAGATTGCACCAGTGGATAGGTACGCTCTCGTGCACTATTATCCTGTCCATCCCAAATGGCTAGTATCAGTTGAGACCGGCCGCCATTATCGTAAGTCGGTCTGGAGAACATTGTTAATTTTATTGACAATTTTATGATGCGATAGAGTTACTTTGCATCGATTGCAGCACAGACAAATCGGCTCCATCGGAGAAGGACAACTATCCCCAAACGTTAGCTTAAAACTGCAGCATAACACTAGTAAAGAAAAAGTGGTAAAATTAAATATTTTATACAACCGACTTTAATATAAATAAAATGAGAACATCATTAATGTATTCGAAGTCAATTAAATACGCATTATTAAGGATCACTCAAAAGCTACTGGTCAGATCAAATGTATATGGGACCACATGAGAAGCAGCAGCTTTTAAATAAAAAAGAATCATCAAAATCGGTTCACCTAGAAAAAAGTTCTGAGGTGACACACATAAATATATAAAAATTAAATGTTTTGTACAGCCGACTTCAATATAAATTATTAAAAATAACTCAAAAACTATTGGTCAGACCTTGATCAAATTTATATGGGACCACATGTGAAGCACCAGCTTTCAAATAACGATATAAATATTGACGTTAATAAGAGCTTTAAATAAACCTAAAATGAATTAAATAGTTTTAACTTTGACCTTTGAAATAAACAAAAATACATACTTAAATCACTTAATTCAAACTTAATTAATACTTGGTTAATGGTTGACCGGCTCAACCACGAACAAATATGCTGCTGATTGGGTCGGCTTGACCGGAAAAGGACCCGCTTACTTAAAATGCCAATGTGAAATGGCAGCACAATGCTTCTATGGTTTGTTTAGTGAATGATGTAGGTAAGAGAGAACCGAAGACGAAAACCCCTTTTTAACTGACTTCAAAAAGCAGCAGGTAGGTACTCTACTTTACGACTGTATTTTTCGTATGTGTGTGTTTTCTTTAATTATGTACGAGCAGCTATGCAGGTCTAGAGAGACCAGTATCACTGCGACCTAAAAGATCTATTGTGATCGCTGCTGTGTCTACAGTTCACTGCTAAGACCTACGTCCTCAATAAATAGAAGGAGTTGCTTAGCTGAGAGTAAATTCACTTATCCTGGGCGAAGTATATAGTTTCCCAGATGAGTGATGCGTTTGCGCATTAAGGGTCCGCAAGTTATCAGGATGTGTAAACGCGTTTCCTCCTATAGGGAGCAAAACTGGCACATCCTTGAGTTGCTTAGTCCCAGGATGGACATGTGTTCTTTAAAACAACAGGTTCTAATCAAGGCTCTTACCAGAACGCGCAATTTATTTTTACCTGATCCCAGGGCTTCTGAGGCGAATTTACGATCGAAAGCCCGGATTAAGGTTTTAGAATGTTTTAAGTCTGGTGTATCAGACTAGATCTTAAGTGATTTATTGTAGTAAAGAGTTTCCAGGGTCAATCGGGCGAGTATTTTTGAGATTCCACAAAATAGCTCGGGTCCAAATTGTGTACTCTTTGGGCCCGTGCGAGATTGTCGGCAGTCTCATTGCCTACAATACCCGCCTGACCCGGAACCCATTTTTAAACGACCCTGTTGTTACCTCCCAGGACGTTTAGACGGTTCACGCAGTCCTCAACTAGCTTCGAGTTTACCAACTTTGATCTCAGCGCTAGCAGTGCTGCTTGACTATCAGAGTTAATATAGATTATATGGTTAACGCACACTGAAGTATGGCGAAAATTTCTGCCTAAAAGATAGAGGTGAATCTACCCAAATTCATACTAAGTTTGAATTTGGGGCATTCCCCATAAATTCCAAAGCCTACGTTGAGGCCCATTTTTGACCCATCGATATACCATATAAGGCTACCTACCTCAGAGATAACCTGTCCATTCAGCCAGTCTTCTCTGGAGGGTAGTTCCACTGTATACTTTTTGTTGAATGTATATAGTGGACGCATGATATCTGAGATCATGCATAAGACCGATGTTTCCTTAATTGAGTCGAGCATAGATCACAATCTATAGGAAAGCAATCTCAAACCGCCCTGAGCGTTAATCCTATACAAACTAGCCTTCGACTCCTTGTCTAAGTAAAGATCAAGGGGCGTTAGGCCTAGAAGTTCATTAAGAGCCGCTGCGAGCGATAATCGCATCGCTCCAGTTGCCATTAAGCAGGCAGTCCTTTGTAGACTATTTAGTCTGTTCGCAGTCGTCTTTTGGTTGGCCTTATTACACGAATCAGAGGAGGTACGCCTCCTACGGTACGGTAAGAGTCTGCCTCACTATACTGCTGTACAGACATAAGATCATACTGGGACGCAAGCCCCAGTTGTTGCCGACCAAGCGACTGCACGTAACTACAGCAATGTTTGCCTTATGACATACATTGCTAAAGTGAGAGTTCCACGTTAGTTTTTGGTCGATTGTTACACCCAAGTACTTAACTTCAGTGGTGAATGGTACTTCTTTACCATTAAGTTTTGGTGTGACTAATTTGTCCAACCGTATCTTTTTGGTAAAGGGTATTATAACAGTTTGGTCAGCATTAACTGATAAACTGTTATCCCTGCACCAGCTGTTTGTGGTGTTTAGGGCTCTTTATATGATTAATGATAAAGTACTTTGGCAAAATCCCCTCGCAATGATCACAAGGTCATCACTATAACCTTCGTACATCACACTATAGTGTGTCAATATGAAGGTCTACCATCTTGTACAATAATTGGTCAAGCGCAAGAATCAAAACACTTCCTTGTGGACAGCCTCTTGTAGTTGAAACCTCAATCGAAGTTTGAAACAGTTCTATTTTTGCCTTTCTGTTTGAGATCATCGACTTCACCGACCTCCGTTGTGCTTACGGGCAAATTTGTTTTGTGTTATCTTATAACTTTTCCTAGGTAAACCGATTTTGATGATTCTTTTTTATTTGAAAGCTGGTGCTTCTCATGTGGTCGCATATAAATTTGATCAAGATCTGAACAGTAGTTTTTGGGTTATCCTTAATAATTTATATTGAAGTAGGTTGTATAAAATGTTTACTTTTGCCACTTGTTACTATTAACGATGCAGTCGATTACAGTTCCCAGAGGTGTATTATGATTATATACACTTTTATATACACATTATATACACTGCATTATGATTCGAAACTCAAGGATAGATGTAGGTCTCTATGGGAATGTGTGCTCGTTCCTCACCCATTTCATTCATTTAACAGCCCATCAGAAATCCCCTGCTGAACAACGGCACCACTATGGATTTCCTCATAGTAAGGATTTTGCTATAGTTAGCACGCTTCGCAGGTGGGTGCCAGCTGCAGTTTTTTTATTATTATTTTCAGTTGTTATCAGAAAAATCTTGCTGCACATCTCCAGTTTCATTTTCCCTCTGTCGCCTCAAACGACACCTACATAATGATGTGGGGTATAATATATTCTTACACAACAGCCTCCACAGTTTGTCATCCTTATCAATATAAATAGAATGATAGAGGTTTGCAGTTGCGCGCGCATCACGGAAAATCTACTTGGATAGATTTCAATTAGGTTTTTTTCAAACTTTATTTCTTTGGCCTTTATCTAAAAAAAAATTTTGCGATATCTTCATTTATACTTCCATACTATACTAATATTATAAAGAGGTAAAGTTTGTGGGTTTATTTGTAGGAAGTAATCTCTGGAACTACAGAACCGATTTTAAAAATTCTTTCACCAGTATAAAGCTACATTATTCCTGAGTGACATGGGCTTTATTTGATTGAGATTAATAATATTTTTAATTTGAAATAACAATATTTATCAATCAATTCCGAAAATAAATCCTAAACACTCAGTACTAAGAACCACAAGATAATTTCATGACAAGTAAAAATGTTTGACGCCCAACAAAGTGGACACGGGTCAGCTAGTTTAATGTAAAGTTATTAAAGTTTTAAGAAACAACGATTTTTATAAGCACTACGTGTTCAGTGATGTGTGTAAGCAAGGCGGACGAAGTCGCGGGTATCAGCTAGTTCCAGTATAAAAAAACAATACCGAAACCGGAAAACGTACATTGATCTTTAGTAAAAAACAAATGTCTACAATTTCGCTCGGCGAGTCATTATGATTTCTGTAAGTAGAGAACAGTGTTGGACATGAAAGAGAGTTTCCGCGAAAGGACGCGCGAGTTGGTACCGTTTTGCGCGACCACGCATCGCTGGAGCATTAACCCTAGTGTTCTCGTAGCTTTAAAGTGCTTAACTCATAGAATTTGTGCAGTAACTAAGTAGACATCAGGCCTGTCAACTTTCATTAGATTATTAAATTATATGAACGATATCCGATCGGGATAAAAGCACCTATTTTTTTAATAATAAATATAGCAAAAGTATAGTTACAATATATATATATATTTACATCGCACGTGGTAAATCAGCAAAATAATCAACAATTTGTTCACGTACTACTGTGAAATTTACGTCAACTTTAGTTTTCACGATAAAGTAATAAAAACAGCCGTTAAACGAGAAAAAAACCAGCCCTCATGTCACCAACGACAACGATAAGTCACGGATACATTTCCAACAGACCAATAGTATCGACAGCAAATGGTAGGTACAAATATGAAGTCATCCTCAAAGACTTTCGCCACTTAGCTTAGCATCATAATTATTTACTTTTGTAGACGTTGGCATTTATTTACTTTAGCTAGATTTCTTATCTTGCTATCTTCTTTTCTTCAGATGACGTCAAATCTTGCATGTTTTTGGAAAAATACCTATTTTTTATACAAGTAAGGGTGATAAATGCACACGGTACCTTTCATGGTAAGTGGATATATATCCCCTAGATGAATTATATCTACTGCCTGTCCAACCTTTTAATCAGTTAGGTATGTGGCCTCCTTTTTGAAGACAATCATCTATAAGAGGTTAGTATAAGAGGCTTTTTTTAAATAAAATACTAGTAATGCTATTAAACATTACTAATATTCCTTTTAACCACTTCTGGTAAGCTTAAAATGCTTGTGTTAGAAGTGGTTCACGACAGTATTCGAATGGCGGATTCGAACCCACGACCTTTCGAGTTCGCGGTCCGCGCCCTGCCATTAGGCTACTGACGCTATCCCCACCCAAGCGGAGTCTTACGCATTAAAACAATTGCTTGTATGATGTACAAATAACATATTAACCCCGATACAGGAAGTAATTTTGAGGTACAGTTAATTTACCGTTTGATAACAATAAATAGCTATTTTTAATTATAAACAAAAATTGTGCTAACTATAACGAACATTCATCCGTTTAGAATTAGACAAGAAGACAACCACATGATATTACGTATATGATTAAACATATACCAACCGTAGTAATAATACATTTGTCATGTACTGTACCAAAACGGCGCGTTCAATTAGTGTGCAAAATACCAGCGAATAAGCTCTGGATCGGCGCAGGTCATTTCCAGTCTGATACACCTTGTTACCGCCATATGTAGCGTACCTGCTCTCGGTCTGCGCCATTTCGTCGTGCAGACGTCCGCCATTTCGTGCGCAACGAGATGCATAACATCAAAGCAAGATGGCTATCACTTTTGTTTTTGTAGCTAATTATTTAATAGATTGATAACAAATCTTTTGATGCTTCTTTTTACTTTTTAATTGACATAAGAATAATAGAAAATGATCTTGTAATTATTCATTCAGTTGGCGACTCTCGTATATATTTATATTTCTAATAAAGTTTTTGAATAAGATATCGGTATGAACATGGTGATGATAAAAGATTCCAAATTGATCTTCTATCCACACCATGTGACAATATGTCACAAATATGTGTGATTTTTTATACATGGTAGAGCCATGCTGCAGCTATATTTCTGGTATAGTTGTAACACGAATGGGTCGGCTCGACCGGAGAAGGACCACGCTCTCACAGAATACCAGCGTAAAATAGCAGCTTAATGCTGCTGTGTTTCGTATGGTGAGTGTAGAGAACCGGAGACCCTTTTTATTGGAAACTAGGCATTCATAATGATTTCTAATATTTAAGCGAACACTACACATTTAAATAAAACTAATTTTACGGATTTTATCGCGTATATTAACTTATTTTTTATATTCCCGACGTTTCGGGTGCTTTCCAGCACCCATGGTCACGGGGGACTGAGGTGTTTGACGTCCTGCTGTCATAGTTAGCCCGGCTACCTTTTTTAATATTAATTTTTGGTTCGATTTACGCAGAATGAGCTTACAGTATCTTGAAGTCCAGCAGTGGTATACTTGGGTTTGGATTTGATTTTATTAATTATGGGATCCCAAGCAGATGGCAGCACCCATCCATCTTCTCTATTGAAATTAGGATGTTTTTTAATTTCTATAGCTTCGCGAATCATCCTTGGGAGGAATCGGTGTTCTTTTGCGAGGATTTGTGGTCTATCAAATCTAATGTAATGGCGGGGACGATCTTGAACATGTTCACAAACTGCAGACTTCCCGATACGTCGGGGTGCTTCACGTCAGCTATATGTTCTTTAACGCGGGTTTTTATAGATCTTTTTGTTTGTCGTATGTACGAGAGAACACATTCACAATCCAGCTTGTACACTCCTGCATCTTGTAGAGGGATATGACACTTGACGGATGGTAAAAATTGACCAATCTTCTTCAGCGGCTTGAAGTATGTTTTAATGGAAGCTCGCTTCAAGATGTAGCCAACCTTGTCTGTGACTCCTCTGACATAGGGTAGTACAGCAGGCACACGCTCGACTGTGGCTGGCTTCACTCGCTCACTGTGACGTAGGCGCGGGACCCGAAGCTTGTTGTCTTGCAGTACTTGCTCGACGTGCTGAAGCTCGGCGGCCAGATGTTTTCTGTCACAGATCCCTCGTACTCTCTGAAACAAAGATTTTCCCACGGTAGCTAACTGTGAAGGATGATGGTGCGATTCACCATTTAAATATCGGTTGGATGGGTATTTTCTCTGTACACAGTATGACCAATAGTGTTATCAGGATTTCGGATGACTAAAACATCTAGGAAAGCTAAAGTATTGTTTGCCTCTATTTCCATTGTGAATTGTATTTTAGGGTTTATGGAATTAAGGTAATTTAAAAATACAGTTACTTTGTCAGATGGTAAAATTGTGAAAGTATCGTCTACGTACCGCTTGTATAATCTTGGATTTACAGGAGCAGTAAGAAGGGCTTTCTCCTCAAAGTCCTCTATGAATATGTCGGCGACTACGGGAGAAACGTCGGGAATATAAAAAATAAGTTAATATACGCGATAAAATCCGTAAAATTAGTTTTATTTAAACTAGGCATTCAATCTTACTTCTCACGGGTGACAACGCATCTGCATTTTGATTCGTAATCGAGGATAAATGTAGATATCTATGGGCCACAGCAACCACTTACCATCAGGTGGACTGTGTGTTCGTTTGTCAGCCTTATCCTATAAAAAAAAATATAAATAAATAAGATAATGCGCTATTTTAATACTGTTTACAAATTAGTTTCAATTTTTAATAATAACGTAACCAAAACATGTCTTTGATTTTTTTATTGATTGACACTTAAAACGAACTGTAAACCTTTCACCTACTGTGTAAGGTTTTGATTCGAGGTGGGAGAGTATTTATTAAATTTAAGTAATAATTAAGGTCTGTGTTTCAAATCCTGAGATAAAATATATTTAGAGATAGGATCATAGATTAATGATAAGTCAGAGCGCGCGATGACTTATCATTAATCTATGGATAGGATAAAAATTAAAAATAAACAAATTAAATATTTCTGTTGTACAAATGATAAGTAATAGTTAAAATAGAAATAGTTCGATTGTATATTGTTTGTTCGATATTCAGTCAGTTTATAATTTATTTGATGGATAAGTTTTGTCTGAAAATTGAAAAATTACACCTTATTAAATATGTTATAATATCAAAAACATATTTTCTCTAATTCCCTTAGTTTTAAAATTTATTAGCTTTCAGATTGAGCCTGAGATAGTTTTTTAAATACTAGCACAGTTCTTTGCCACTTGCATCCAGCGACTTCATACATGCCTCATCAGTATATCACTCCATTTAGTAGAAGATCAAACAAAGTTTGCCAGCTTGAGACTTCCTCCACTCGAGTTATTTTTACTCTACCAGCTATATGGCATGTCGTTTCAGCTTAATAATACGATTACGCTATTTATACACACTAACAAAATTAAAAGAAGTCCTCTCTACATAATAATTTTTATTTAAGCATCTGCATCTTGAGTCTTTATTGAGGATAGATGTAGATGTCTATGGGCCACAGCAACCACTTACCATCAGATGGACTGGGTGCTCGTTTGTCACCGTATCCTATAAAAAAAAATGCGGTTTCCAACCCCCTTGCCAAGTGTGGCAACTATGGCAAGTATCGTCAAGGCAATCTAGTGAAGCCTATGTTCAGCAGTGGACTTTTAGGCTATAATGGTAATGATAATAGCATGAATAGCTTTCAAACTGTCAGATCAGGAATTGGTTTGCGCAGTCTACAAAAGAAATTTAGTAATTTCAGCTTCATAGTCTCTACCATACCATACCATTCTTAGTCTCCGGCCGTCTTAGTGGCTTTTTAATCTCATCAAGCAGCACTTTTCAAAATCTCTTCTCCTCTCAGTCGTTGAGCAAAGTCAAACATATTAAATTCAGTTTAGATTCATTTATAGCTCTTAAAAACTTTAAGATCTACCACCGATTCAAAACGGGACATTTACAGATTAGAACCTTACTCTGAGGTCATGCAGATTTATCCTGTTTTCTTTAACATTTAATAGAAATTGAATATGTTGGTAACACAGTGACGACTCCATGGCACAGTGGCTTTTGAGGTATGGTGCTAATGGCCGTCAATTCGTATATACAGCACGGAACAAGTATTCGTATTGCCTCCAAGCAATTATTTCGGATTTGGGTAATTGTGTTTCTTTACGTGGTATAGTCATGCTGCAGCTATATTAGTAGTATAGTTGTAGCACGAAATGGTCAGCTCGACCGGGGAAGGACCACGCCCTTACAGAATACCAACGTAAAATAGCAGCTTAACGCCGCTGTGTTTCATATGGTGAGTGTAGAGAACCGGAAACCCTTTTTACTGGAAACATGGTATTCCATCTTAGTCCTCACGGGTGACGACGCATCTGCATTTTGATTCTTTATTGAAGAAAAATGTAGATGTCTATGGGTCACAGCAACCACTTACCTTCAGGTGGACTGTGTGCTCGTTTGTCACCCTTAACCTTTAAAAAAGTTGTCCTTGTGTAATACATATATGTAAACTACCTTCACAATACAGGAAAGAATCCTGTGTGGGAGTCATGTTCTAAAATAACAGTTTATTTTGTTGTGTAAATCACTTACCAGACCAGAAAGAATTTCACTTCCATACGTCCGTAAAATTTTTCAAGCAGTTTTTTTTTTTTTTATAGAAGAGGGGGCAAACGAGCATGCGGCTCACCTGATGGTAAGTGACTACCGCCGCCCATGTACAACTGCAACACCAGGGGAATTGCAGATGCGTTGCCGGCCTTTTAAAAAGGAGTAGGCTCTTTTCTTGAAGGTCCCTAAGTCGTATCGGTCCGGAAAAATCGCTGGTGGTAATCGATTCCACAAGGAAGTTGTGCGAGGGAGAAAACTTCTTCTAAATCGTACAGTGGTGAACCGCCAATCATCCAAAGGGTGTGGATGGTAATGCGAGTTTTGTCGCGATGTGCGATGGTGAAATTGAGCGGCTGGAATTAGTCCAAACAAAGAGAGATGCAACATCTCTACGCAGTGCCAGTGTATCGAGCCGATCAGAAAGATAAAGATAAATATACATTTATTGCATAACTGTGTACAATATGATCTTAATACAAAAACATATAGTTTTAGGCTCAACAGTCTACCCATATCGGATATGCAACAACCAAAAATAAATTTAAAATTAACTACTTACTAACATTACTTTTACTAAAAAACTCATTGAGATTGTAAAAAACATTTTCAATTAACAATTTCCTTAATTTTGTTTTAAACATATTTCCATTTAATTGTTTAATAGCTAGTGGTAACTGGTTGTATACAAGGATAGCAGTAATATAGGTACTTTTATAATAAATCATAATAGGTAAGTTTATATCATATTTATATTGTTTGCGAATGTTTTTCTTTAAATCAGATTTCAAATTAAAATAATGCATGTTGTTTTTTACAAATAGGCATAATTCCAGGATAAAGATTCCAGTCAGTGTTAGAAAGCCTTTGTGAGATGTGCCTTGAGAGATGTATTTTAAAAATATTTCAATGTAATAATTTATGTTACGTCACATTTTGTACCAGTATTTTTCTCTGAAACTTACACTACACGGTATCTTTATGACTTGGCCTGTATGGTCTGATATACCCAAATCCCATATTTCCGCTTTGTATTTTCGCTTATTTGTGATGATGTTATCGATGCAGGTTGCAGAATGTGATGTTAATTGTTCAGTTGGTTCATTTAAGGTTAGGTGCAAATTATATTTTTTCAAAGTGTTTTTAAATAACTCACTTTTGCTGGAGCAGACTAGAGTGTCTATATTAAAGTCACCCAGAATAAATATTTTATTATTCATGGATTCTGATAGTAAGTTTAAATAATAATACCTCAAGATTTTCAATAAACAGTCTAATATTACTGTTAGGCGTTCTGTACATACATAATATATACCAATTTGTTTCTGGAATTATTATACCACACCACTCAAAGTGATTTTCAATAGCTAGTTCAGAGATCCAGTCAATTTTTTTGTAGTTAATTGAGTTTTTAACATAAATACATACACCACTTGGTGTATGTATTGATGATTGATAGATGATTGATTGATGATTGATGAACTCGGTCGTCGACGATTCGAACCACCCTGCGCTGGATGCGGTCAAGTGGAAGGAGCTGGCACTGGGGTGCCCCGGCCCAGAGATGAGAACAGTATTCCATGTGAGGCCAAACTTGCGCTTTGTAAAGTTGCAAGCGATGTGCCGGTATGAAATACTGTCTCGCTCTGCTGTGCACGCCAAGCTTTTTAGAGGCCAATTTGGCCAATTGACCACTAAACTGCACACTATTCGATATGTCCACGCCAAGGGTTCCGATGCTAGCTGAGGCAGCAAGGGGAGTGCCTTGAAACTGAGGAGATACGACAAAGGGGTTCTTTTTAGCGGCAAACGCGCAAACTGTGTCTTCTGGGGACTGAACCGAACTAGATTTAGTCGCACCGAACCCGAGACTTTGTTAAGCAAAGACTCGACTTCAGACACAAGTTTGTTCCGGTACTCGGCGACGTTTTCCCGAGAAATATTGGCACGGCCGGTATATAAGGCATCACCAGTGCTGTCGTCTGCATAGCAATGAATGCTACCAGTTAGCAACATATCATTGATATGCAGGAGAAACAGCGTTGGTGATAGCACGCAGCCTTGTGGAACACCAGCGTTGATAGGCTTGAAATCAGAGCATGCACCGTCTACGACCTTGATGCTCCGATCAGCAAGGAAACTGGTGATACATTTGCACAATTTCTCGGGAAGCCCATAGGAAGGAAGCTTCGAAAGAAGCGCTTTGTGCCAGACTCGATCGAAGGCCTTCGCTATGTCCAAACTAACGGCCAATGCCTCCCCCTTGGACTCTACTGCCTCCGCCCATCTATGAGTCAGATAGATCAAAAGATCACCAGCTGATCGACCCCGACGAAAACCGTACTGACGGTCACTAATCAGCTGGTGATCCTCAATGTACCTCATGAGCTGGCAGTTTATAATGGATTCCATTATTTTGGAGAACAAGGAGGTGATGGCGATAGGCCTGTAGTTGGACGGGTCTGAGCGGTCGCCTTTTTTAGGGATCGTGTGGACCAAAGCTGTCTTCCATGAATTCGGGACTACGCCTTGGGAGTAGGAGTACCGGATACCGGAAAATATGTTAAATGTATTATACAAAATACATTTAACATATTTTCAAACTTTAAGCAACAACAATAACAGTTTTGTAACCTTGTAATAAATAATTTAAAATTAAAAATTTTGTACAACCGACTTCAACATAAACTATTAAGGATAAATCAAAAACTATAGTCAGACCTTGATTAAATTTATATGAGATTACATGAGAAGCATCAGCTTTCAAATTGAAAAAGTATCATTGCATCGATTCACCTAGAAAAAAGTTATGTGGTAACTAACACACAAAAAAAAACTTACAGTCGAATTGTGTACCTCCTCCTGTTTAAAATCGGTAGAACATAATATAATTAACAAAGGGAAGAGAAAAAACTTTAAATAAAAGTAGATTTATTTTATTTATTTATTTATTTAAGCTTTATTTGCACACATACAAGAAATGTACAAAACGGCGGACTTAATGCCTAAAGGCATTCTCTACCAGTCTACCTTTGGTTTGTGCAGAGAATCTAGTGATGGGTGCAAAACTCATAATTAAAAAAAAAATTAAAAAAATTAAAGGTTTAAGGAAAAAAAAATACAAAATTATAATATAATGATAATAAATACAATACACATACACAGATTTGAGGGATTTTATCGCATATTTACTTATTGCCGTGTAGTGGCAGCGGAAGAAAAATCCACTATGCCATTATTAAGCCATTATCAGCTCGCCGGTATCGTAAGAGGCGTCAGAGGGAAACTGCAATAGATGAAGGGCAACAGCATCTTCGTGATTTTCTTTATAGGATAGGGTGACAAACGAGCACACAGTCCACCTGATGGTAAGTGGTTGCTGTGGCCCATAGACATCTATCCTCGTTTGCGAATCAAAATGCGTAGTCACCCGTGAGGAATAAGATGGAATGCCTCTTTTCCAGTTAAAAGGGTCACCGGTTCTCTACACTCACCATACGAAACACAGCAGTGTTAAGCTGCTATTTTACGCTGGTATTCTGTGAGAGCGTGGTCCTACCCCGGCTGACCTATTCGTGCTACAACTATACTACTAATATAGCTGCAGCATGGCTCTACCACGTATAAAAATAATAACACAATAATAATAAAAAAATACATGCGTGAGTGTCGTGGAACACTCGGTTGGAACGAAGTGCCTTTCGTACTATTAAACATTACTAACATTCCCTTAAACCACTTCTAGTAAGCTTAAAATGCTTGTGTTCGCATTCCAACCTTCGCATCGCATCGCATTCGCATCCAAAATTCGCAACCTTTCGAGTTCGCGGTCCGCGCCCTGCCATTAGGCTACCGATGCTTCTAATATATTACTTACTTACTTACTTACTTATCTTCACGCACAATCCCTGACGGGGTAGCCAGAGAGAACAGATCGCCAAGTGTCACGATCCTTACAAACCTCTTTCGCTTCTTTCAGATTCATTATCTTCTTCATGCATGCACGTCTAGGTATCCGAGTACTTTTGACCCTACCCTCTTCGAGCAATTTGCTCACATGGTCTTCGAAAGTTAATCTCGGTCTACCTCGACACCTTTTAATATTAACTTTCGCGCTATATATTTTCTTCACCATTCGGTCTTCACTCATTCGCTCAACGTGCCCAAACCACCGAAGCACGCCCTTATCAATTTTTGTGATAAGGTCATCTTTCAAACCTGCCATATTGCGAATCTCTTCGTTTCGCTTTCGGTCGGCCATGGTAACGCCGCACATTTTACGAAGAGATCGCATCTCCACTGCATTCAACTTACTTTTATGCTTCTTCTGGCATACCCAGGTTTCGCTGCCATATAACAAAGTCGGTACCAACACTGCGTTATGTATTGCAAGGCGTGCACTCTTCGCTACGCCTTGCCTTTTGACTAACGCAGTCAGGGCACCATTGACTTTGTTCCCGGCAGCGACACGCCTGTCCACATCTAAATCACATCTTCCATCCCGGCTAAAAGCACTCCCCAAGTATACAATTTCATTTACCTGTTCTAGACATTCCTGATTTACCCATATTTCACACTTCGTTCTCTCTTCGTCTCTTTCAAATACCAGAACCTTAGTTTTATTAGCATTCAAACGGAGACCTTTAATTTCACATTCCTCTTTCATACACGTGACTAATGCCTGCAGTTCTGCCTCTGATGGTGCAATAAGCACTGCATCATCAGCATACAGCAGACAATTTACTTTAATGTCACCCAATTTCACACCCAAACAACTATCTTTCAGCTTCTGTAAACAGCTGTCGAGATACAGTATGAACAGCCAGGAAGACATGACACAACCCTGCTTTACGCCCGTTTGGACGTCAAACATGGGTGACAGGTCATGCCCTACCCGCACACAGGCTTTACAGTCACAGTAAAGAGACTGCACAGCCCTTAGCAATCGACCATCCACACCATACCCCGGCAACAGTTCCCACATTTTCTTCCTTACAACCTTATCAAATGCTTTCTCAAGATCCACAAAAGCACAGAAAATCTTCTGGTTAGCAGCCAGAAGCTTTTCCGTGATCATGCGGAGAGAAAACATTTGATCCGTGCATCCTCTTCCAGGTCTAAATCCGCATTGTGCCTCCCATAGAAATCTTTCCGATTTCTCTTGCATCCTACGTGTCAAAACCTTCGAGTAAACTTTACTTGCTAAACTGGTCAAGCTGATCGCCCGATAGCACCCGCAGTCAAAATGTGAACCTTTACCTTTATATAAAGGCACAATGACTGCGGATCGCCAATCATCCGGGACATCCCCCGTCCGCCAGCACAAATTGCACAGCAGATGAAAGCTGTCCCAGACGCGAGGCCCACCATACTTGACCATTTCAGCAGTAACTCTGTCTAGTCCCGCAGCCTTACCACATTTCAAACTTCGAATCGCACGTTCAATCTCTTTCATACTGATGACCTCAGTGTCATCGAGGTCCGGGTCTGGCGTACCAGTCACGGCGTCATCCCCGGATCCCTCACTAAGATCATCATACGCATACATTTCTCTATAAAATTCGCTCCATCGCTGCATGACGTCCGATTTTTTTGAGAGGACGTCATTAGTTCTCGAAAGCACTTTGTTCATTCTTAAGGCTGTCGCACCACTCCGGGTCCTTCCAACCTCTTTCCAGAAGAGTTTGGAGTTCTCCTTAAAGTTGTGCGACAACCTTTCGTCCGCTTCCATTCTACACCTTTCACGCACTTCCTCAATCAATGCTTTCGTGTGAACTTTCTGCAGCCTATATCTTTCTTTCATCTTCTCTCTCATATCCTTATCATTACTAGAGGCCAAGTAGTCTAACCATGCTTTCTTCTTCTTTTTTACAGCTTCTTTCACTTCATCATTCCACCATGCATCTCTTCTTTTACTACTGCCTCTTTTTATTGTTCCACACACTTCTTCCGCTGCACTTACCATTCCATCCCTAAGGTTCTGCCAAGTTCTTTCTACACATTCTTTTCTGCCATCGATGGTGTCAAGCTTTTCGGCTACCCTCGCATGATATTTGTCCCTAGTATCCGCTTCCTGAAGCTTCCAGCTTCGGATGCGACAGACCGACTGTGGTTCTGTTACTGCCGTCCGGTAGCGCCAACCCGCGAACAGACCCCTAAATCTAGTAATCACTAGATAGTGATCCGTTCCCAGGTCAGCACCCCTGAACACTCGCGTATCCATCACCTGTTTTCGCAGTCGGTCATCCACCAGGAACAAATCAATCATACTTCTCTCATTCTTTCGTTCTCTAGTATACATATGGATTTTCTTGTGATTAAACATAGTGTTTGTCACAAGAAGACCCTTTTCCTTGCACACCGCCAGTATAAGCTTGCCAGCATCATTAACCCTTTTATCGCCAAACTTTCCAAGTACCGACTCGTACCCTGGTCGAGCGGTACCAACCCATCCATTCAAATCACCACATACAACAATTCTTTCGTTTCCCCTAGCCAAATCTAGAACTTCTCTTACATTCTCCCAAAACTCCTCCAGCTCAGCCCTGGACGACGAAGCTACCGGCGCATAAACAGCCAAAAGGAATAACTTCGTCAGTCCCAATTTAAAGCGAACCCAGAGAAGTCTTGAGTTCACAACCTTATATTCAGTCATAACATCGACCAACCGAGAAGACAGCAGCACCCCCACTCCCTGGCAGGCGTTCTCGCTCTCCGGGACTCCTGACCATAGAGCTAACGCCCCGCCAGGGAGCTCTTCAGTACCACTGCCCTTCCGTTTGGTCTCCGACATACACACGACATCTAATTCTCTTTCTTTCATTATTTCGATCAACTCATTCGTCTTATCTCTCATGCCTCCTCTAACATTCCACGTGCCAACTCTGCACTCTGTCCTCCACCTTCCGCCGTGTCGGGCTGCGCGTGACGGGTGGCGGTCCCCATCGCCGCTTTGCACGCTGCATTCCACACCAACGGGGACGAGCTGGTGTGCGTCGCCT
This sequence comes from Parnassius mnemosyne, assembly GCA_963668995.1. NCBI lineage: Eukaryota > Metazoa > Arthropoda > Insecta > Lepidoptera > Papilionidae > Parnassius > Parnassius mnemosyne. The sequence continues at coordinate 43,028,590 of CAVLGL010000057.1, read as the reverse complement.
TGGGGGGACGCCCTAACCCTCGTTGGCATGGGTGCGCAGCTAGTAGAATTGCAGCCCTGAAAAGGGCTGGCAGGGGTCGCGACGAGCACGCTTCTACAATGACCCCCCTATTATTGATAGAATTCTAATATATTATTATTGATAAACGTCTTATGTTATTGATTAACAAATACAAATAAATTAACTACTAGCGTATATTAAAATGAAGCCTCATTTAAAATAAAATAATATTTCTTTCATGGCAAGATAAGAAAAAGTGCGAGGGAGATGGATATAAGTCCATCTCGCTTCCTTATAGCTGCCAAGGCTGTTTACACTACATCAGGAGGGGTCGTGACGGATAAATCTTACACTTATTCTCGCCTAGCCCTCATCCATCAAATTCGTACCGTCCGATAAAGAACTTCGTTCCAAAAATGAGGTTGCCAACCCGCCTAGACAATCTTTGGCGGCCTATGTTTAGCAGTGGAATTTTGATGGGCTATAACAAAATATCATCGCGTATTAATTATTTTCGACGTTTCAAGTAGGTATATAACAGCATCATGCTTTCACATAATACCGGCATGAAATAGCAGAATCATTCTGATTTGTTTCGTATGGTGAGTGTTGAGAACCGTAGACCCATTTTACTGGTAACGAAGCATTCCATCTTAGTCCTCAGGGGTGGCAACGCATCTACATTTCATCATTAATCGAGGATAGATGCAACTATGTGCCACAGTATCTACTTACCGTCTGTGTGGTCATTTGTCATTCTTATTCTATAAAAAAAAGTGGCACTTTAACTAAATTTTCTTGAAATAAAAGTATGAAATAAATTAGTTTTATTTAAATTCGGTTTGAAGATTTAATGTTTATAGTTTTAACTCAATTTACTTTTATCGCTTCATTTTAATCGCGCAAACATTTATCTGAAATTAATTCGTTTTTTTTAAACATCGATTCGATAGAGTTGACTTGAGAAACGCGTTTCGTTCCACTTGGTAACGTCACGTTTTTTTTTTTTTCATAGGAATAAAATAATTATAAAGCGCGTTTTCGGACGTTTATTTTTAAATTTCCACTATCCGAGTTTTATTGAAACACACATATGAATACACAAATAGGGATGTACTCGCCACAAGTTTTGTTTATACGAGCCTTTAAAAACAGTAATTGTCTACAATGCTAGGCACATTTCTGAAAGGTTTATTTTTGCCGACCTCATATGAAAGTGAATAATTATTTTAGTGAGCTCAGGTTGGACGCGTAGGAGAAAGCCGTCCATTTTTTTTTCGAGGATTTCGTAAGAGGTGACGATAGATAAGCCCAGAAAGACTTACTTGTCTACGGTAGATATCAGTTACCAAGCCGGCGACGACGAGATACGCCAAAGGTGCAAGACATCAGGGTCAACTATCGGCATTCATCAATACTCTTACGATAGGAGTGGCAGAGGTCCATTTTTTTATAGGATAGGGTGACAAACGAGTACACGTTCCACTTGGTGGTAAGTGGTTGCTGTGGTCCATAGACATCTACATCTATCTTCGTTTGCGAATCAAAATACAGATGCATTGTCACCCGTGAGGACTAAAAATGGAATGCCTCATTTCCAGTAAGAAGGGTCTCCGGTTCTCTACACTCACCATACGGAACACAGCAGCGTTAAGCTGCTATTTTACGCTGGTATTCTGTGAGAGTGTGGTCCTTCCCCGGTCGAGCCGACCTATTTGTGCTACAACTATACTACCAATATAGCTGCAGTATGGCTCTACCACGTAAAAAAATGCCAGGTGGGGCTGTACTGGCTTATAAAGAAGAAGAATAAAAATATATTTGTAGAAAAATAATTACCTAAGGGTATCAGAATTTGTAAATACAATGTAATTTTTTGGGATTTTAATCGGTATAATATTATCGTATCATATTTGATGATTCCGCTTCTTTATATACATATTTTATATATTTATTAACCGAGTTGAAAAAACTAACATTTTTATATACGACGCACATGTTTGTGTATGTTCACCGATTTCTCGGAAACGGCTGAACCGATTAGAATGATTATTTTTATAATAAATATCTTCATATGGTGAACCCATATCGATTTAAAAGTGTAAATTTGGAAAAATATTAGCATCTGCTATTCCCCTGGTTCCCCTGGTGTTGCAGTTGTTCGTGGGCGGCGGTAATCTTTTACCATCAGGTGAGCCGCATGCTCGTTTGCCCCCTCTCCTATAAAAAAAAACTTTGAGCCCTACAACCTACGTGCCGTCTTCAATGAACTAAAAAGAATAACTCTAAACATTTGAGACTTAAATACACTTGTGTCTTAGTACTAACTTCAAAAGGTATTAAAAGAATTATATTAAAAACACATTTAAATATTATACGGATATTACTTTATTGCTTTTAATTCACAAAAGTTGACTTATATATACATTTTACCACGATTCTATAATTAGATTATTTGAATTTGTCACTTTGTGTAGTATGCACAAATTTGATCACTACAATTTGTTCATTACCTGGTATTCTCTTAAAAATTCATTCAGTTTATTACAATCAAATGTTGGACGTTAAGCGTCATTTATTATTAATTTGAAAAATTAATTTTGTTGTATTTAGGGATGTGAAAAAATAATCGATTTTAATATTAATCGATTATTTTTTTGTTATAATCGATTTTTCGAAGTCGATTATTTTTATAATAAAAATCGATTTTTAATAAATCGATTTTTATGTAAATTACGCGTTTCAATCGATTTTTGTAATCAGAGTCATCTGTGCGATGGATGTAAAAACGTGAAGTAAGTTCAATAATATGAATAAGTCAATCAAAAGACGGCGCCATCTTTATGTATCTCTATGTATGTAAAACAGTTTCGCTTTTCGTATGTTTTCAACAGGTTTCTTCCTCCGCTAGGAGTAAAAGTATTCTGTGGTTTTCTTTCTTTCTTTGGTTAGTGTAAAAACTATATATAAACAATAAAAATGTCTTGTGAAACGTGTAAAAGTGACTGACAGAAGTATTTTATAATGAAAAAATGATAGCGGCTAACACGTCAATAGGCAAAAATACTGAATTGAATCTATATATTACGGCACCACTATCAAATCTCAAGGCAGATGCCCTCAATATATGGAGAAGCTCTGAAGGAACTTTACCTAAACTAACCGAATTGGCTTTTAAACACCTCTCAGTGATGGCCAGTTCCGCGCCAGCCGAAAGATTATTTTTGAAAGCGGGAAATATTGTCAGGAAAAAACGAAACCGTATTTTGGGAAAGAGACGAAGAAGAATTTTGGTGAAATGATTGTTTTTAAAGTCTAACTGAAAATTCATGGCAATATTTTTTTTACTTTTTTTGTTTACACTAGTGTAAAAAAAGATTTGTCTTTTATTTTAGTTTTGAGATCAAAAGGTTGTCGTCGGATTATTTATAATTATATTTTTATTTTATTTTCATTCTAATCCAATGTAAATGATACTGAACATTAGTGGCATAATGATATTTAGACTTTTTGTTTGTTCAAACTTAGTTTAAAAAAAAACTATCGTTTACTAAAATTATGGTTTCTTAATGATTTCTTATATATACGCGAAGACTACACATTTAATGAAATTAATTTTTACGGATTTGATCACGCTTAATTTAACTTTTTAATTCCTGACGTTTCGGGTGCTTCACAGCACCCATGGTCGCGGGGGGAACTGAGGTCTTTGACGTCCAGATGTCATAATTAGCCTGGCTAAATTCAGTTTTTGAATATTAATTTTTGGTCCGATCTACGCAGAATGAGCTTACAGTATCTTGAAGTCTTACAGTGGTATGCTTGGGTTTGGATTTAATTTTATTAATTATAGGATGCCAAGCAGATGGCAGCACCCATCCATCTTCTCTATTGAAATTAGGATATTTTTTAATTTCGATAGCCTAGCGAATCATCCTTGGTAGGAATCGGTGTTCTTTTGCGAGGATTTGTGGTTCAACTATGACATAGGGACGTCAAACACCTCAGTCTCCTCTGTGACCATGCATGCTGTAAAGCACCTGAAATGTGGGGAATTAAAAAGTTAAATTAAACGCGATAAAATCCATAAAACTTAGTTTAATTTATCGTTTCTGTTTATTTTGGTTGTAATAAATTGTTAATTGGCACTGAACATTTGTGGCAGTAATTATTTTTAGTTTTTTATTGTTCAAAGTTATATGTTAAAAAATTGTTCTGTAGTTTATTTCTAAAACCAGAAGATTATTTTCCGAATATAATTTTTTTTTTCGCAAAAATCGATTATTTTTTTATAAAAAAATCGATTTTTCTTAAATCGATTACTATCACAAAGCAAAAAATCGATTTTCTATTAATCGATTTTTTTCACTCAATGTCACATCCGTAGGTAGCCCTGCATGCGCTAGACAGAACTAGTCAGAGTTATTTTGTACGAACATAAGCAATTAATCAGTATAAACGTTTTATTAGAGGGGATAGCGTGCGCAAACGCTGTTCCGCCAAATACGTCGTGCCGAATGACAAGCGGACGGGCTAGCGAACAAACAAAATGACCGCGGGATCGTTTTGTCACGAAACACTGGCTAAATTATTGTGGCGTGGTTGATAAACCCTTTTTCATCATAAGGACAGAATAATTCTTGGCTGCATGGTAACATACTTTGATTACTTATATTTAAAAAAAAACTATTTTAACTACTTCTAACGTAAAAATCTTCACCGATTCGCTATAGCTTCTCAGAGTTTCTTAATTTTATTAATGCCATGTGTGCCATGTTGCAATTTCTTATTATTTTACAATTTATAAAATACATTATCAAATGTCTATTAATATTTTTAAACATTTGTAACTGTGTAATGGCGGTATAAGAATATCCACTACCCCGTATCGTCCCGTGGTTGTCGTAAGAGGCGACTTAGGGGAAACTGGAGATGGGCAGCATCTTCCTGGAAACAACTCAAAATATTAAAAGGTTGCTAACCCGCCTACCCAGCGTGGCAACTATGGCAAAATCCTCCCAATGAGGCAATCTATGGGGAAGACCTAGACTTAGACAGCAGTAGACTTTTATAGGCAGTTAAAATGAATTAACGCATGAATATCAGTTTTAATAATATATCACTATCAATTTACTTCTTTTTACGATTCTTTCCATCCAAAGTTTGTTTAGAAGAAATTACTTTTAGCGACAAGACCGCTCATTGTCACTTAAAATCTTTTTTTTTTCTTTTTCGTTTATGTACTGTTTTAGTGTACAATAAATAATTATATATCTATCTATCAATAGCCAGGGAATTTGCAAATGTAGAGACTTAGATATAGTCTACGTCATTTTATTTATTATAACTATATATTATAGCGGTTATAGAAAAGCGCCGATACTTAGCACAATGAGTCTATCTGCAACTACCTGACTCGCTGCAATCGGTATTAACATACAGCATCTAATTCTGTCGCCACCACGCGGCGAAATATGTTGAATACACTACATCGAGCCGACACCAATTGAGGTTATGTAAAGTTTTTTCAAAGATATATTTGAAAAAATCTCATGGGAATTATAGGTTTCCTAAATTTATTATTATATTATGAATAAATTTTATAAATTATAACAAAACATCAAAATGTCTTGCTTCATCCGCGGAACAGTCTTGTAGATACTTGACTAGATTTTCCAGAAAAATTTCTTCTATAGTAAAATGCAGATGCCCCTTGTTCGTTACTTATCCGCAGTGTCGTCCTTATATGCTTCTATCGACTCTATCCAGCAACTTGACAAATCAATTCAAGCAATTCTTTCATTCAATTGTTTCTTCTACGAATTTTGCCGTTTTTATTTTACTATTTTAGCAGGACGTTATCCGTCGAAGCACAGACACAGGCTATTTATTGCGATATGTTTAAACAGTGAATGATTAAATTCGTGATTTTTGATTGATGATTGATTGACTTGGCGCTTTATGTTTAGCTTATAACTACTTTCCTCCTTGCAAATATTTTTATTCATTCCTTGCAGCTTTCAAAAGTCCACGGTTGAACATAGGCCTCCCAAGTAGATTGACTCATAGGAGGGGATGTTTTTCATAGTTGCCACGCTCGGTAGATAGTTGACAGCCGGACTTTTCTATTGGTAAATGTTATCAGAAAGATGCTGATGCGCATCTATTGTTTCATTTCCCTCTGCTGCCTGTTGGGACTCCCATGGGATTATACTACGGGGTAGTGGATCCTCTTACGCGGACACTACATTACTAAGATATTGGCCCTGCAAAGATATAGTTAATCTATTTTACGATGAAGTTTTAACTTTAGTTGTTGTTAGCCGTGCACATACACATTGTGTTAGTGTGCGTAGGCCTCGGAAGCGCTACTCCCGAGCGCCCGCAGCCTACGCACACTAACACAATGTGTATGTGCACGGCTAACAACATCTAAAGTCAAAACTTCATGTAAAATAAAATAACTATACTAGCTTACAAGTGGTAAAATTAAAAATTTTGTACAACCGACTTCAATATAAATAAAATGAGAACATCATCAATGTAATCGTAGTCAATTTAAATACGCATTATTTAGGATAACTAAAAACCTACTGGTCAGATCTTGATCAAATTTATATGGGACCACAAGAGAAGCACCAGCTTTCAAATTAAAAAAGTTCTGAGGTAACACACATAAAAATACAGTCGGATTGAAAACATCCTATTTTTTTGGAGTCCGTTGAAAATTTACTAGCATCTTGTAAACAGCTCTAGCTTTTGCCAAGTTTATTAATAAGCAGAATGGGACATTGGAATTTTAACTTGTTATGCTGGGTTCAATAAACTAGGCTCGTGTTGTCCAGACATTGCATAATATACCTATGAGGCTTGGACTTGTATAATAAGCTTTATGGTTATGTAATATTTTCTTAAATTAAATTTAAAAAAAATCTTACATGTATATGTAAAATTTTATTGAGAAAAAGGTTTTAAAATAAAAAAAATCGTGTTTAATCTTGACATATTTTTATTATTCTTATTCTGACCAAAAAAAAAACAATGTATCTACTATTATAAAAGCTAAATTTTAACCAGGGTAACTATAACATGTGAAAACGAAACACTCATCTTGGAAACTATGTACGGCCTAGAAGAAGTTGAAATTGCTCACAATTAAGCAAATCCCATCAAATCATCAAAAATTGAATCAATAAAAAAATAACAAATAAACGCGATAAAATCGTAAAATTAGTTTTATTTAATCTGTGGTTAGGAATATGTTTTTTTTATATTTCGGGTAAACATCACACATGTCACATCAATACAGCCCATCACAAGTCCATTGTTAAAGAAAGGCCTCTACCGTAGGACACAAAGCACGGTATTGACAGATTTGTCCACATACACCATGTTGGGCAAGCGCGTTACTGATCATAGCGCCAATATCCTTTAGCTACACTTGTGATGCAGTAACCACATGAAATTTGGTGATCCACATTGACACCCTACATTATATGGCGAACGAATTCCTTCTGATCAACATTTTCTATCGCGTTTACCATTATAAATGAGTTGTTCGGATTAATTCCAGCCGCCAAATTTCACCATCACACATTGCGACCTAATTCACATAACAGTACAAACACACTGTATGATTTACCAGCAGTTTTCTGTCTTGGACAACTTCTTTGTGGAATCGGCTACAACCGAAATACCGAAGTAGTGCAAGGAAGATTTTTCCGGACCGATGCAACTTAGGAACCCCAGAGAAATAATCCTACGCCGTATTATACCTACAATAAAGCTCAGCAACGCAACTGCTGTTGCAGTTGCTAGTACTTGTAGAGAAAATTACGAAGAACACCATAAAAAGTTAATCTTGAACTGACACATCCCATCTTCGATCAATGTTCATCGAAGCATCCCATATTAAATTGTATAAAAATTTTTTGTAAAGAAAATTAATTGTAATTAAGTATAAAAAAATATTTTGTAATGGATCAGTGTTGTCTGTATCAAATAAATTATCATTATTATTATATTACATGGGGACTCTGCCTTGTCATTGTGGTCTCAAACGCAACTCTATTGAATTAACTTTCGGCATTTTTAAATAGTATGACCATTTGTCATCGCCAAACCCCATAATTTATTTAATTAGCAGGCCAGAAGAGGCTAGCATTTTCGGGAAGATATTGTGCATTTCTTTTTCACCCCTCTCATTTTCTAGTTCTGTAAACGAAAAACCATAAAGGTCAATAAAATCACAATAATTAGTAAAATGCATGAAGCTTATTACATCAATTTGTAAGAGATTTAAAATTAAAAACCGTATGTACACCGTACATGTGCCGGGTATTTTAATTCATTTCTAAAATAGCTCATGTTACGTCGCATTAACAGATATATTTGTAAAGATATTAAGTTCCGGTGGAAACAATTGAAAAGCAGAAGATGAAGCCGCCGTGAACATCAATTATGGTAAGGAAGCGTGACCAAGAAGCGGCTGACAAAAATGCGTGATGGAATACAAACAGAGCCGGAGCGCTGTACATTCGACGACACAAGGCGCTAGCAATTAATTAAATTTATATATACATAACATTGAAAAACAGTGTTATATTTAAAAACTAGCGATACGCCCCGGCTTCACTTCGATAGGATCAATTATTGTAGCGTCATTTAGATGTTTTAAAATAATCATCAATGAGCGTTAATTATATAAATTTTTTGATATTAGAAAAAAATACTCTTAATGTTTTCGGTTAAAATATAGTCTAGATCACTCTTGACCTCGCTTTTTATCTGTTCGTGAAGTTACATTACAATTAATTCATGCATTCCGAAGATTAGCCCCTACAGACAGACAGAAAGTCAAAAATTTTACAAATGGTTATTCATGTCTTAGTGTTATGCAAATAACTCCCTGTTCTCGATAAAAGGCAATTATTTCGATATTTCAGACAGGCAATCCAATTTTATTTGTTGTAAAGATAATTATTTATTTAAAGTGTGGTAGCGCAGTATAGATAATCCATTACCTATAGCAATACATATAGAATCACTTATGTGTTTGTGTGACACAAAGGTTTTAAGAGCGTTACTTTAAATATAGCATTTTTTATAGGATAAGTATGCCAAACGAGCACACAGTCCACCTGATGGTAAGTGGTTGCTGATTGACATCTACATCTATCCAATAAAAAGGGTATCCGATTCTCTACACTCACCATACGAAACACAGCAGCGTTAAGCTGTTATTTTACGATGGTATGTGAGAGCGTAGTCCTTCCCCGGTCGAGCCGACCCATTCGTGCTACAACTATACTATTAATATAGCTGCAGCATGGCCCTACCACGTGACAATCATAGTTATAAAACACGGTTACAGAAATACAGAGATTCGATTTCGGTAAAGAGGAAGCTAAAAATATGCTTGAGATCGTATTGGATTTTTTTTATTGGCCACCAAGCAAACAATATCAATTTGCTCAGCTGACTTCAAAAAAAGGGAGTTTTCGACTACTATAATTTTTGTTTATTTGTTTATTTTTTTATGCCTCAAAGGTGGTCCCATTTGAATATGAAGAAAATATTCCACTTCCAAGGGTTCCACCCTGGAATCCTCCTTTGTATCCACACACCCCAATGGAGGATAAAATTTTTGATGTCACTATTTAAACGACATTCTATGCCTGGCTGTGATATTGGTTTCATTCAAAAAAGTCAAATTAATTATTTGTGCTTAGACAAAGTGTATCGAGAAATGTAAGCGCCGACATTCAAAGCTATTAAATTATGTGGAAATTATATTTAATATTTAAGTCGATTTTTATTTGTTCCCATTACAAGTATAATAATTTTTAAGACCGAGTGACAATGAGCATGAATAGACAGGAAGGTGCTACTAACCGAGACGAACTTCTAAGCATAGGGAAGCAGAACTACCATTTAACATTAAAAGAATATTAAGTATAAAATAAAATATAACGTCTCAACTAAACACTCCCTTGCACTTGCACTATCCCGCAAAAACCAGGAACTAATATTGGATGATTTTATTTTTTATCATTACCAACTCGCCGTTTGACTTTTTGTTCTTGACGTTAGTTCTAGTCTAATGTGTTTACCATCCGGGACGTTTTTGAATGTTAATAAGTCTTTAACTGAATACATACTTTTAAATTAAAACATACTTTTAAATTTGACACTACACATTTTGGTTTAACATCATTTTCGTTCCAACAAGACAGGAATATATAATTCAAAAGGCACATTCAAAGCACTTTTGCTTGCGATTACCTTAACGGTACGTCAACCATTTTTCATAGCACGCGTGAACGCTTGGCCGGAGGAGAACGGATTTAGCCGCCGCGACTGACGCGGAGACAACGCGCATTTCAGCTAATTGCTTTTTTCATAGCCTTCCCGACCAACTATTAACCACAGTTAGTTATTTTAATGCATAAAAACCAGTAAGAGGTTAAATTTTGTTTATGTTATCGTCTTAGACATTTGGAAATACGGTACATTAAATAACTTAAATGTAGTGATAACTAAAAATATGTAGTTATATAATTAAATATTCAGACCTTTTCTATCAAAAGGTTTAAAAAAACGTACTAAGCAGAAATTGTCTAGTGAGGGTTATTATACTACTAAAGAGTACATGACTGATAATAACCCCTGGGAATGAGGTGATAGCTATCATGCTGTTTCTAAATGTTTTCATAACAATTGTGTTAAATATTATGTAGTAAATTGCTCCTTTTTTTTAAAAAATAGTCCCGCTGTGTTTCTTGCTTGTTCTTCCCAGGACAGAGGGTTTTTTGGAAACCAGTGATAAAAGTAAAAAATGACTTTCAATAATTATTATGTAGTTATTGTAATCTATATTGAATATATTATATGATTCTATTCTATTCTATTCTATTTTAAAAATAATATAAACTTATGACATAAAAAAGCGTGTGTGTTACCTTATTGCGTGGTTAAAGTAAAACTTATTTATTATAATAACCATTAATATTTATACCTCTTGTGTACCTAATCATTGTAATGGTTATTATTTATTTAATTTGTTATTGATTTATCAATAAAATATTTTTAATAACTATTTACATACAATGTTATGTGAACATCTGCATTTTAATTCACAAACGAAGATAGATGTAGGTACATAGATGTTTATGGGCTACAGCAACCACTTACCATCAGGTGGACGGTGTGCTCGTTTGTCACCCTTATTCTATATAAAAAATAGAATAGAAATAAATGAAAGCATAATGTGTAATATCTAAAAATTGTATCTAATATGTGCATATAACATGAATATTATATAACACATACGAAACGCTATAGTCAATCGCTAACTTTATAAAAATGCGGTAACTGCGTAAACGAACATGGCAAATTATAGATGTAGATATCTATTATTTGCCATGGCGACCAACTACTATCACGTGGACTTTGAGTGAAATCACTCACAGAATACCAGCGTCAAATAGCAGCTTAACACTGCTGTGTTTCGTATGGTGATTGTAGAGAACCAGAGACCCATTTTACTTGAAAAGAGGCATTCCATCTTAGTCTTCACGGGTGACGACGCATCTGCATTTTGATTATTTATTGAGGATAAATGTAGATGTCTATGGGTCACAGCAACCACTTACCATCAGGTGGACTGTGTGCTCGTTTGTCATTCTATCCTATAAATAAAATAAAAACACAGCCCACCTGATAGTTCAAGGAGCTTCAAAATTCAGCTTCGTACTGGCAAGCATAGTTGCTGCTGAAATATACTGAAATGATTATGCAGATAATGACCTCTTATCTCGCTCTGCCTGATGACCGGGATTTCGGTACAGTTGGTAAGGGCTTGCTTTTGAGCCTTTATTTTTAGTCGACTTCAAAAAAACAGAGCAAGTTCTCGATTTGTTTCTACGCTTAATGATTTCTTATATTAACACGAATACTACACAATGGATTAAACTAATTTTACGTGTTGGTGTTTAATTTTACTTTTTAATTCCCTAATTAAAATAATGGAAAGTGCCCAAAACACCGAGATGTTTCAGGCACTTTGAAGCACCCATGGTCACGGGGTGATTGAGGTGTTTGACGTGCTGATACCACCATAGTTAACAAAGGCTACGTTCAAGTTTTAAATATTAATTTTTGGTCCGATCTACGCAGAACGTTCTGTTCTTGAACAGAACTTGTATTCTTCTCATTGAACCTGAGTCAACCCGTGACCATGAGTGCTACAAAGTGCCCGAAACGTCTGAAATTAAAAAAGATAAAATTAAACGCGATAAATTCCGTAGAATTGGTTTTATTCAATCGATTCTATGCTATTTTTTTTCTGTTTGTTACGCGATAACTTTGTCAATTATGAACTTAATTTTAATGAAATATTTTTTTAATAAATACATTAAACTTCAGGGATGATCCCATATAATTATGAAGAAACATTAAAAAATAGAGGAGGAAGTTTATAATGTATTTAAATGACATTCGAGGTTGGGATATTCCATAGTCCACCCAAAAGGGTTAAAAAATTTGACTATTAATAAAAAGTGAAGTTAAGCCGACTTCAAAGAACTTAAATAACTTAAAATTAAAAAATTTATACAACCGACTTCAATATAAAATATTAAGAATAACTCAAAAACTATTGGTCAGACCTTGAGCAAATTTATATGGGACCACATGTGAAGCACCAGCTTTCATCGAAATCGTTTCACCCAGTAAAAAGTTATGAGGTAACACACAGAAAAAAAACATACTCTCTTTAGGCTCCTTTTTAAAGTCGGTAGAAAAATCAAATTATTTCCACATAGTAGGTATTAGCTTCTAAAGTCGAGGCTTTAATACTTATATTTGCTGTGTCTTACCGCCGTACTTCTGGAGCTATGATACATAATTACAATTTTTTTTAGTTCCTTGAAGTCAGCTTTACGTGGTAGAGTCATGTTGCAGGGGAAGGTCCACGCTCTCACGTAAAATATCGTTACTCTTACGAAGTTAAGGCGTTTATAAAGATTCAACATGCAGATGCGTGGTTACACCTGAGGACTAAGATGGAATGCAGTAAAAAGTTTCTCCGGTTCTCTACACTAACCATAGCTGCAGCATGGCTCTACCACGTCTTTTTCCAGAACTGTAAAAACACACACGATACATTTCTCATGAACGATTATCGATTTTGCGGCTGCATCGATTAACGAACTATTTACAATAGAATAGAAACAAATTGAAATATGTGTAATGTCTGAAAATTGTGTGTTCTATGTGGTAGAGCCACGATGCAGTTATATTATGGTTGTAGCAGGAATAGGTCGGCACGAACGGGGAAAGACCACGCTCTCACGTAAAATCTCATAAAAAATCATAAAAAAATCGATCACAAAACAATAGCAGCTTAACGCTGCTGTGTTTCGTATGGTGAGTGTAGATACGAGACATTTCTATCGACGATAGATGAAGATATTTATCGGCCACTGCATCCACGATCAGGTGGACTAATGGTGGATCGGTCCGGTAAAATCACTGGTGGTAGATGATTCCTCCCCATTTATTTCCTCATAGGGGAAAACTAGGGCGACACTGAAAGTTTTTAGAACTGGCCACTTGTAAACAATATAATAAAAAAATAAGTTCCAATTTTGAAAATGGAACTCTTTGCCAATATTATTGTGTAAGTATTTTATTAATTTGTCATTTGTTTGGCGGCAAATTGAAAATAATCTGTGTCACGTCAGCATGAATTTAACGCGAGAGGAGTTTTGGCGGGAAATTGACCGGCGGCGGTTTGCTGCTCCTGTATTATTGTTTAAATAATGGTTTGAAGTGGACTTTGATATGTAAAAGTGTTGCGATTTTGTGTATTAAGTGTCTACGCATGTGAACTATTAGTGGAAACAGTGAACCAAGTGCTCTGATGGTGATGGATTCTCAAGATAAGCTGTTTGTTTGCATAGGCACCTTTAGATACCATCGCCAACTATCAGCTGTCTGCTGGATCAAGTTGCCGCCAAAATCTCCCAAGAACTGCACAATGTGACGCATCAACATATTGTGAAGCAGTATACTATGAAGGAGTGGGGAAATTACAATAAACCGAATAAAAATACTTAAGACTTGGCCTAAAGGTCTAGATACCAGGCCATAAACTCCAAAAAAAAAATTTAACGCGAGAAAATTTTCGTACAATGATTTTTATGACTTTCGATTTTTTTCTATTTATATCTACAAGAAAGTTATGACAGACTTCGATTGGCCCTAAAAATGTTGGCCCCATCTCGTGCCACTGTTTACAACTGGTTTAATGAGTTTAAACGTGGTCGCACTAATTTCATTGATGATCTGCGTAAGAGACGACCTTCTACGGCGACGACTGAAGATAACATCAGTGTTGTGCGGCGTATGATAGAAACTGACAAAAGAGTGACTTATTCGGATTCGGACAAGCTTAGGCATTGGTACGAGTCAAGTGCACAAAATCCTCCATCAACATTTAGCGGTCTGGAAGCTTTGTGCCCGGTTTGACAGAGGCCAAAAAACTCCGTCGTGTTGATTGGTGTCGTGAAATGGTTCAAAGATTTAACGGAGGTGACTCAAATGCTGTGTTCGACATACTTACGGGTGACGAAAGCTGAATTTATTGTTATGATCCTGAAACTAAGAGACAGTCTGCTATCTGGGTGTTTCCTTCCGAGGAGTTGCCAATTAAAGTGAAGAGAGGTTGGAAGCGAGGGAAAAAAGATGGTGGCCTTGTTCTTCGGAAGGACGGGTCATTACGCAACAATTGTTTTAGAGGACCGAAAAACAGTTACTGCAGAGTGGTACACTAACAATTGTTTGCCACTTGTCTTGGAAAAAGTTCGGGAGAAACGACCTCGTGGTAGGATCCTCCTTCACCACGACAACACCTCGTTGCACACCGCCAAGCAAACTATCGACTACTCGGCGACGTCAGACGTGGAATTACTGGGTCACCCGCCCTATAACCCCGTCTTCGCACCTTGCGATTTTTATTATTTCCGAAAATAATAGAGAAACTTCGAGGAAAACGTTTTATGGACGCCGAGGAAGCAGTCGCTGCGTTTCAAAATGCCGTCGAAGAAACCCCTAAGGACGAGTGGACAAAGTGCTTTTCTCAGTGATTCCATCGGATGCAGCGATGTATTGATGTAAATGGATACTATTTTGAAAAAGATATAATAAAATTAATAACTTACTAGTATGTTCATTTTTTGATTTTCTAATTGAGTATAAAAACTTTCAGTGTCACCCTCGTATTTGTCATAGTTGCGAAGCTTGGCAAAAGGGTTGCAAAACACAGTTTTTTTTATTTTTAGTCGTTATTAGGAGGACGCTGCTGGCCAACTCCTGATTTGTTTTCCTCTGTCGCCTCTTACGACACTCAAGCAGCAGCGCAGCAACACATATAATATAATTATATGCCCTCTATCGGTGAGTAGAAACAACTATTTTAATATTCAAAATTCTTTTATAATAAAATTACAGTTCTAAATTTGTTAAACTTAAAAAACAATAAATATATAAAAAATCTCAAATCTTTAACACATCGTATACTATTATTATTTTCTCTAAAAATAAAACTTGTTACTGTGTAAAGCAAAACGAAAACAATGTTTTTTTTTATCTATGAACTGCTATGTTATTTTAGCTATGTCCAAGCTATGTCTACTAACTACCAAGTACCAACCTAAAGGCAAAAATCAAAACTTGTGAATGTGAAGTTGTGGAGAGGTTTTAATTAATGATCGGTGATATTAAAACGTTAGTTTTAATAACATGGGAACAGAAATTGCAATATCTTTTAGTTCATTACGTACACAACTAGAAAATGAAAAAAGTAGTTTATTTAAAATAGATGAAAACATTAAAAAAATTGTCCAAACCTCTGGTAGATTTTCTAACGATAGGTTAGTTAATCAACAAATCAATTTTTGATATTATTAATATATTATTTAGCAGTATACATTTAATCAATTGATTACATAAATTTCAATATTGTTTTAAGGTTTAATCCAACCGGACACTATGCGAGAGGCGGACACCAACAGATTGGTGGACGCAATTCCTTTTCAGATTACAAAAATCAAAAAAATGATGACCAATTTGCAAAACGAAAAAATGAAACTAAAACAGTGTTCAGCAGGTATGTTTAGACAAGATTTATGAACTTCAAGTCGATAAATTACTGTATTTTACATAATCTACTACAATAAAGTGGCTTCAGTGTTATATGAATTTATAGCAGTGTTAAAGTCATGTTTTATTGAGACTGCTATGATAACTCTTAATAATCGTTCATATACAAATATTGCCAGTTAATTTGTCACCCACAGGTTAAGTATTGCTATAAAGCATGAAAACAACACAACACAAGTATTAGTATTATTTTATATGTGAAATCTGTTATGATCATCATCATCATTACAGCCCATCCACAAGTCCACTACTGAACATAGGCCTCTCCAAAGAATGTGATAAAGCACCGTCCTGAGCTACCTGTATGTAATATACACCTGTATATATACTCCTTCTAGTAGGGGACTGCCCATGTAGTTTGCTCCCAAGGCTACCACTTCAGATGATTTCTTCTAATAATATTTTATGATTCTCTGTGGGAATGTAGTTTAGATGAGGAAAAGACTAACCATATTTATTTTAATTGTACCAATTTGTGATCATTGTCTTACAATTGTCTGCCCCCTGATATTCCTCGTCTATAGACCAAATCCTTTTTTTAATCATTAAAGTATAATTTGTTTGTTATATTTAAACACATAAATAACATTGTTTGTCTTTTGTTTTAGGTAATGCAACAGATAAGTTGGCCAAAATCCATCACTCTTAGTCATACTTTCTGGTATCAGTGATTTCCCTTTTTTATGCAGTTTGTGTCCCAATTAAAAGTGTTCACATGTAATATGTCATGGAATTCAACATAACGGCCATAAAGGAAGACATATTTTATTAGTCATAGGAATTCAATGCCAGATATAGGCATTTTCAAGACCAAATGACATTTCTTTAAAAGCTTGCCCATATTTACCACTTGAGTAGTCAGATTGGTGTGCACAGTGTTGATGATATGCTTTCTCAATTCATAATTATTCATACGACGTGTAGTGACAGGGTAAGAGAATCCACTACCCTATTTGTTTTACTACATGGTAGGCCGTTTTTTATGCTAGAAGTGCCTCTAGGTGCCTCTTACTTCTATTAATCAAATATCAGTGGCATGGCATGAGTGGAATGATATACCGTGTAGTAGTTTAGTCCCCTGTGCGGGGCATGTAGAGGGAGAAGGAAACGGCGGCCCATGTGTTGCTGGCATGTCGGCAGGTCGCTGCATACAGGGCTAAACATCTCAGTATGCCGAGATCACTCCCTGAAGTTGCTAGCAACATCAAAGGACTGTTGAACTTCTTCAAGGAGATTTCATGGCTCGAATAATTGTAATACTCCTGCCCACACGCAAAATACGCGCTTAGACGTGGAGTTGCGGAAAACAGCTTGTCGTAATCTAATATAATAATGTGTAGTGTCCACTACCCCATATTGCACCCGTGGGTGATGTAAAAGGTGACAGAGGGAAACTGAAATAGGAAATAGGCAGCAACATCTTACTGATAATTACTCAAAACTAGCTGCACGACTTCGCCCCTGTGTAATTTAGGGTTTTAATTATGTTGCACGGAACCCTAATTCTTTTTCTAAAATATTAGTAGCCTAAGTTACTCCTTATAACATCGGCTATCTGCCAGTGAAAGTCCTTTCTAAATCGGTCCAGTCGTTTCGGAGATTAGCTGGAACAAACAGACGGATAAAAATTTTAAAAATTGTGTTTTTGTTATAAGTACCATATATAATTTATGTATTTAGTAAAAATATGTTATATTGACATTACAAACAATTCAATATAGGGTAGTGGATATTCTTACACCGGCAATACATGGCTCCTACATAACATGTTGGACCCATGTCTTGGCAGTAGCACTAGTAACACTCTAACTTACAAAGAAATTCTAGTGACAGACCATCCATCCCATCTATTACAGCCTGTAAAAATTCACTGCAGAACATAGGCCTCCTCCATAGATAGGGGGAATTTTGCCATATTTGTCACGCTTGGCAAACAAGTTGGCAACCACAGTTTTTTATTATCTATACAAATAAATAAAATTGAAGTGTCTGTTTGTAATGTCAAAATACCAGCTTTTTACTAAATGCATATGAAAGTATATACGGGACTCACTGGCAGATAGCTGATGTTATAAGGAGTAAGTTAGGCTACTTATGTTTTAGAAAAAGAATTAGGGTTCCACACAATATTAAATATGACTGTTTGTTGCCAAAATGCCGAAGCCCACTCACCTGTCGAGCATGGCAGCAATAGCAAAATCCTTCCTATGAGGTAATCTATGGGGGAAGGGGAATGTTCAGCTGTGGACTTTTATATGCTATTATGGATGGATGGATGAATGGATATCATTAAGATCATATTATATGTATATACTATATACTGTTCCCTGCGACTTCGTCCACGTTATTTGGGGTTTTAATTTTTTTGCGTGGAACCCTAATTCTTTTTCTGAAATAAAAATAGCCTAAGTTATTCCTTATAATATCAGCTATCTGCGAAAGTTTAATTTGACCATTTTGAGTGGACCAAGCAATATCACTAGCTTAAAGATAATAAAGACCTAGAATGTTGTCTAAATAGTTAAAGTAAAAATCTCATCCCCCCCCTATTTCCATTCTTAGGGGAAGAAATTTTTTCTTCAATTTTAAATCTTAAGACTACTATTTAATATAACAAAATCATTAAAATTGGTTCACAATTGGTAAGTATATATAGCATAACATACATACGAAAAAATACAACCAAATTGAAGCTAAAGTTGGCTAAAACAGATATTGATATGATCCCATTACACCCCCCACATAAATTATACTTTAAGGTTATCAGCAAGAGTCCAAGACAGCGATGGGGAGGATGATGGTCCAGGCATCAAGAGGGCTAAAGTACCATCAGCGGTTAGTCGGGAACTACCATCGAGAGCAGCAGTTCTTAGGGCTCAGGGTGATGATGAACAAGCGAGGACAAGGAACCGACGAATATTCGGATCGCTGCTTGGAACATTACAAAAGTTCAAGCAGGAAGAAATTGGTTTGCAGACAAAAGTAAGT
Organism: Parnassius mnemosyne; assembly: GCA_963668995.1. Lineage (NCBI taxonomy): Eukaryota > Metazoa > Arthropoda > Insecta > Lepidoptera > Papilionidae > Parnassius > Parnassius mnemosyne. The sequence continues at coordinate 43,009,378 of CAVLGL010000057.1, read as the reverse complement.
AGTTCTTTAGTGTGATTTTTGAAGTTTAATTATTCAACATGAAGTCCATATTAAGTATGATTCTTAAAACTTCATTCAGTCTGTTACAGAATAGAATAGAATAATATATTATTAAATATAGATCATATATGTAATTCTTTTTGAGAGTCATTTTTTACTTTACCACTGGTTCGGAAAAAACCCTGTCCTGGGAAGAACCAGCAAGAACCCCAGCGGGACTTTTTTTTTTTAAGTAAATTTTACATTAATGGTTGTACAAATTATTTACAAAATTTATTTTAGAAACTGTTTGGAAGTGACCACCTCATTCCCAGGGGTTATTATCAACCATGTATTCATTTATATTATAATAACCCTTTTTATACAATTCCAGCTTAACAAAACATTTAAACTTGGTAAAAAAAGAGAAAACCTGTACACTTTCCGGGACCTTTTTGTAATAGCGTATACAAAGAGCGCCCCAAGAATGAATTACTGACTCAGAAACTGGTATTACTAGCTTGTTTTTGTTCCTAGTGTTTACAGAATGTATATCTCTTTTTTTACTAAAACTACCTTTGTTTTTGTGAACATACATTAGATTTTCGTAAAGATATTGAGAGGCCAAAGTTAATATATTTATTTCTTTAAATTTATCTCTAAGATACTCTCTCGGTTTTAGGTTGTAAATAGCTCTAATGGCCCTCTTTTGTAAAACAAAAATAGTTTCTGAATCAGCCGCATTTCCCTATATCATAATCCCATAAGACATTATGCTATAGAAATAACTGAAATAAACTAATCTAGCTGTCTCGATAGTAGTGAAACCTCTAACCTTTTTTACAGGCTGCAGAACTTAGTCTGCTTGCTAGTTTGGATATATGTGGGCCCCACTGAAGCTTTGCATCGAGAGTGATGCCAAGAAAAACAGTGGATTCTATAGGGCTCAGTTCTTCCCCATTTAAAACACATTAGTATTCAGATTAATATTAACAGATTAGAAATAGATAACATTCAATGTTGTAAATTTAATACATTTAGTTTTATTTCCGTTTAAATGTAGATTATTATATGTTTAACCAATGCACTAATTTTGATATAGCATTATTCACTTTGTCACATTTAAATACAATCAACTGTTGGACTTTAAGTCTCATTCAAGTTATTCTGTTCACATTTGATCATCTTGGTGTATTGTAGCTCCAGCGCAGACGTTTATTATTGTCGCTAGTTTTGACGCAAAAGTATACAAGATCTTTATACGCCGTTGTGGAACCATATCTGATACGTTCCGTTCCGCACAAAACCTCCTATCTGATACATCTCATATGCAGCATGTAGCATGTCCATACGTATGTTGATACTCTATCGCGATACGCCGACAAGATACTTGATACACCGCATCCCATCTCAAATTCTACCCGATCGATCATTAAAGGGTATATTGCACGACGTAACACTGTCGGATAAGATTTGGTCGAAATGGGTCTGATCAAATGTGTAAGTTGATAACATTCAAATTTTTTCAAACCTCAACACTGAGCGATTCATTGAGTCTTCCAAATAAACTGCGAGGAAACTTAAGTGTCCTTGCAAGTTCTTTAAGTTGCACACCGGAGCAGTTTCTGACCCTATATCAAGTGCAAGTTCGGTTGTGCATCGAATACTGCTCGACTGGCGCCTCAAAATGACTCCTATCAGAGTTGACCTCAGTGGCAAGGCTTGCTAAGAATCTTATTGTAGACCCTGATTTGGTTGAAAACAATCTTATCAGCCTCAATCACTGGCGCAGAGTAGCTAACCTCATTTTGTTCTACAGGATGCATTTTGTATAGTGTTTGCAGGAATTACATGCCCTCAGAAATGCACTCCCTCCACGATCACACAACCAGGTGTTTGTCGGGTCTTCACCCCTTTGTTGTCCCCTTTGTAGAACCAAATGGTTGCCTTCGGTTATCATAATACATACAGTAAAGGAGTGGAATAATTTACTGGCGTCTGCTTTTCCGTCTGATCACAAACTGGATCACCGTCTTCAAGGAAATATTGAATAGGATTTTGATACGATAATACAGTACTTATCACCACATCTAGGGCTTCATCACCACTTAAAATCAGGTGGGATTGTAGCCAAGTACAGACTTATAAATTAAACAAGTCAAAGGTTCACCTTCACGCATTTAATAACTACTAGACTCGGTGCTAAGGCAATAAAAATTTAATAGTTTAAAATATCCACATAGATAGATTTGCTCAATTTGCCTTATTTATAATTTACAGGAAGAAAAGAAAGCACAAGTGGAACGTAAAATAGAGGAACAGGCGCGCTTAGAAAAAGAAAGGGAACAGAAAGAGAGGAAGACATTATTTGCTGAGAGAGAACATAAAAAAGCTACAATTAAGGCTTTGGAAGCAAAGATGGCACGTGTGCAAGAGTTTGAGAAATGGGAGGCTTCACAGAAGAGTCTTGCAAACTTCATTCTTACAAAAGCAAAGCCACATGTCTATTGGCTGCCAAAGAAGATGACGGATAAGGCCACTGAGAAATTGAATTCAAGCAGAAAATTCCATGAAAGTAAGCTAATATTCTTAACTTGTGTTGCATATTTTTATTTTTTATTAATTATATCCAAATTATTCTAAGTTACAGAGTACATGGTAATATTAACCTTCTATAAAAAATTACTGTTTTGTCAATTGTCACTTATATTTATATCTTTTTGCTTTTCTGGTTATTTCCAGTGCACCCACTGACTTTCACCAACAGTGGCCTAGTTCATCACCTCAAACTATTGTTGATATTTTTTAATAGGTGCATTCATATTTAGTACAAAATTAACAGACTACCATAAAGCAACAAATCATGGTTAACCGGCCTTTCCTCCAGTCGACACCAGTTTTTTTCATAATTATTTATAATAGTAAACATTAAATTCAAATTCAAAATATTTATTGTAACTTAAGTTTTATACATTTGGCGTTGATTTATTATAATATGTGTTTTACAACTTAACCACCCTTTTTGGGTATTACAATATTTGATATATTTTATAGGCCTGTGCCTAACATAAGATACATACTGAATTAAAGTTATCAAATAAAGTTATTAATTAGATTAAGCAATTTTTTTTATTACATAATTTAATAAATAATATTCTTAAATTACGTATTAATAAAATAAACATAACTAGGTGTGTTCAATGTATTCTCGGTATGGGTGTATGTTAGAAAAAAGGTAAAATGATGAGATATTTTTATTTTTAAATATAGTATCCCATAGCTCCGCGATCTTAACACCTCATTTGCGGAATTTCAATTGACTAATTATACCATCTGAAAGGTCAGAAATTGGTCATAAAAGGTCAGTTGGTCTTATTAATTGGTCAGCATTAGATTTTTTTTATTAAGGATTAAATTTTTCAAGGTCATTGAGAAATTTCAGCACCTGGTTTGCGAATAAAATAATAAATTCCACCTATGCACGATCGAGAAACATTCGCTGATAATTGGTCAGCTTATACAAATATTTGGTCAGTTTAATTTAATATTAATAAAATTAAATAAGTTGTCATTGTCGTAACGCGCATGCTTTGGGCCGGTTAATTGTATCAGTGCAGTGAGCACTTACGCACAGCTCTTTACTATGAACCAGACGGAGTGGGGGAAATATTTTTTTATAATTTTGTTTTAGAAAAAATAACTTTGATTTGTTCTAATATCAAATATATAATAGTGGAGAAAGAAATAGGATATTTTTTTAAACTACGTGCAGGTCATAGTGCATGCATGGGATTTGGGGGATGATAGTTAACTAGCTTATTTTATAATAATTTTATATCAACATGAATTTTTTAAATTAAAAATATTTTATTTACATAAAAAATTACCATGAAAGTTAATTTCTAAAATAAATTTATTATTATTTAAATTTTTCAACTCTAACTTTATATTTATACTCTAAAATATATTAGTACAAGGCTGCTTAAAACACCGAAAATTTCGCCATTGAAAAAAATTAATTATAACTAATCAAAACAAAATTTAACTATTGAGTTTTAAAAATAGATTGAGTTGAACAATTGATATTTTCAAAAGTTATCGTGTTTATGACACCATGTGGACTTGATAAATCCACACCACCAAAGAGCTGTGCGTAAGTGCTCACTGCTCTGCTACAATTAACCGTCCCAAGTATGCGCAACTTATTTAAATTTTTTTTAATATTAAATTAAACTGACCAAATAATTATATAAGCTGACTAATTATCAGCGAATGCTTCTCGATCGCGCATAGGTGGAATTTTTATTTTTTTCGCAAATGAGGTGCTAAAATTTCTGAATGACCTTGAAAAACTAACACTTATTAAATTTTTTTCTAACGCTGACCAATTAATAAGACCAACTGACCTTTTATGACCAATTTCTGACCTTTCAGATGGTATAATTGGTCAATTGAAAAAAAAAAAGGTGCTAAGATCGCGGAGCTGTATCCCATGACATCAATACATTTACTTGTTTGTAAAAAAAGCTTTTCTAATCCCTTGAAAAAATATTCTTTGTCTTGGCCTGAAAAATGCTCATTTACAGCGGACTTAGACTCATTTTGAACTGGTGAGTTGTCATGAAGAAGCAGCTCTCTCTTGATCAGCTTTCCTCTTCTCTTTTATTGCTTCTCTCAAACGGCGTAAAGGGGCTGAGTATTTGTCTGCATTGATGGTTTCACCTTTTTTATGTACTCGCTCAATAGTATTCCTTTGGAATCCCAAAGCACCGTACCGTGGCCATGATTTTACCGGACGATGGAGTGACTTTAGTATTTCTTTGGGGGGGGGGGGGGGGTGTGTCTGGTCCGTTCCGTTTTTATGCCATTGCATAGACTCCTGTTTACTCTCAGGGTCATAGTGGTGAACCCACGTTTCATCTCCTGTAAATATCTTATTGAAAAGACTTGTTGGGTTGTCACCACACAGCTCTAACACCTCCAAACAACAGTCAACCCGCGCCTGGTTTTGAAGCGCAGTGAGCATTCGGCACCCATCTTGCACTGACTTGTGAGGTTGATAGTGATGCAATATGGTGTGTATGGGTACCAACGGATAGGTTCGTCATTTCGGCTAACATCTTACTTTTTACTCGTGCATCTTCTAATACAAGTTTTTTAATGATTTACACATTTTCTTCTGTAGCCGCCGTGATTGGCCCACTCGGTCAGGTGTCATCTTCAATGCTTTAACTGTCTCTTTTGAATTCACTTGACCACTTCTATACGGTTGCATTTTTTCATGGATATTTTTTTGAGTTTTTCCTTGTTTAGTGAGGAATTTAATCACCGCATGGAGGTGTTCGATTTTTTTCAACATTGTCGAATCAGTCATTCCCGTCGGCTATGGTTGAAGGTTACATAAGAAATAATGAAGTTATCCAGACAAAATTTAATATTTATACCCTCAGGTCGTGTCGTTAACTAATGATTTTTTTTAATTACTCACATTAGCAAATCACCCTAAAACCGAGAATACATTGAACGCCCCCCGTGCATTTGTAGATATTCTTCCGAATTGTAAAAAACAGCTTTGTATTAAGTATTTTTATAATTTAATACTCATGTAATTTTTTGCTTATTAGCAGTAATTAATTTGTAATTTACAGCTAAATATGGTCATTTATACCGGAGTAAGTAAAGTTATATTTCACTTAATTTTTTTTATAGATAATCTTCATCAGACCTAAGTCCACTGGTGGCCATGGGTCTCCTTCGTTGTCGTCGTCAGTCTGGGTATTTAACGCTCGAAGTAAACTATATGGTTATCGCCATCTACCAGTAGCCTTAAGTAAAAATCCTTCTAGCATATTCCGTAGCAGTTTTTCTTATTATTATTGCGTTCTAAACAGGAACATGCTACTACCTATCTACTGTTTCAGTTTCCCTCTTTTGCCTCTTACTACACCCAGGGGATAATAATGGGTAGTTGATTCTCTTATCAGGTGTAAGTTATTGAGAAGGTAATATTCAAATTTTAAAGTTTGAAGTTTTACAACTGAAAAAAATGAATTCATAAATTACATTATAATAATTAAGAAAATTATTCAACAAACTTATTTAATAGTTTATTTGAAGTAATTTTTATTTATTTATAGAATACATGATAAAGAAACGCCTAGAACTCCAAGATGAGCTACAACGAATAGAACAGAGGTGCCTTCGCCCCCGTGGCCCAGGAACAAAAGAGAATGAACCCAACCACGTACATGATGAGGAAGGAAAAGAACATGAGAAAGCACCTGTTGAAAACTCTGGAGTGGTTATAAAGAACGAAGAAGAAGATAAAGGGAGAAAGAGAAATAAATTTGCAATGGATGTTGACGAAAAGGAAAAAGAAGACAGTGATGCTGATGACAGACATGAAGAAGCTAGCACAGATAAGCCGCAAGAAGATAGCACAGATAAGCCACAAGAAGCTAGCACAGATAAGCCACAAGAAGAAAACGGTTAGTATTCTCCATTTTGATTATTAAATGTATTTGCTTTGACTGCCCTTTTGGTGTAGTGGTTGTAAACGCAACCAAAAAGTAGTTATTGGAATGCAAGATATTATTTATTATAGTCTATCAAAAATCCCATAGGAATGGTGAAACACTGGTCCTAAATGAAATCCTTGGGGGAACCCCATTTGATCGCAACAGTCTGGCTCCTTTTGCCTCTGATGGAAAGCCTCGTTACCAGTAAAAAGGAATTCCGGTTTGCTACACTTACCATACGAAAAAGCGGAATTCAGCGGCTATTTTACGCTTTTATTTTGTGATTGTGATTCCTTTTACTGTGGCTAAGAAATCTTTAGCCTATTCACAGTCCTGACAGTGTGAAAAATTCCTTTAATTTTACATGGTTTAGTGTGATCAAAGATACAGTTTACAAAAAATAAGGGTGACAAACGAATACACAGGCCACCTGATTGTAAATGGATACTGTGGCCTATAGACATCTACATCTATCCTTGATTAAGCAAAATGCAGATGTGTTGTCACCCCTAAGGACTAAGATGGAATGCCTCATTACCAGTAAAAATGGTCTCCGGTTCTCTACACCCACACAACCACAGAAACATAGCAGCATTACTATTTTACACTGGTACTCTGCGAGAGCGTGGTCTTTCCCCAGTAGAGCCATCGGATAGGCTCTGTATAGATTTCTATCTTTATTTAAAATAGATTATTTTTATCAGCACATTAAATTCCACGTTCAATTCCTTTGCACTTCTACCCTTCGGTTTGCCTTAATCGTCACGGTTTGAGTATTTTACATGTGGGATAAATAAGTTGGTATACCACCATCTTTCAGATGACATGAGATATATGTCTAGTTTTTTTGCCATAGTCTCCTCTTTACAATACCGACATGAAATGAGTGATGGATTTTCTTAAAGTAAGTCATTTCTTATATTTTACATTTTGCAGTAACAGAAGAAAACAAAATGGATACAAATACAGAGGAGGAAGCAGCAGTTGTAAAAGCAGAAACCGTAAAGGGAACTGAACCAAAAGAAGTGAAAGAAAACTTGGAATCGTCTAAAGAAAGTACAGCAGAAGAAAATACAAACAATGAATCACAAGATGTGGAAATGAAAGACCCTGTAGACAATTCTGAACATTCCTAGTAATGAGCTATCACTTGACCAACTGTCTGTAGAGAAACTGTCGTTATTAATATACAAAAATAATATATAAGGTCCAGGTGTAGAAAAACATAATAATGTGGTTAAAGAATACTTTTTATATCAATAAATAAAGTATGCAACAGTCCAATGAGTTCGCTTATGAACTTTTTCTTTTTTTTCGGTACGTACGTGTTAGGGCGGAGAGGAGGTGGCCTCGGTTCCCTAAAAAAAATTCTAAACGATACGGTTCGCGCTCTACGCCATGTTTTATAAAATTCCGAAAATTCGTACTTCTGCTCACATTTGTGGTCATCACGTCCTCAGTTTAATGCCTAGATCGGATTTTTTTCTTTTAATGTGTTCCCTAATAATGATGTTCCTAAATTAACCTTAAAAATGTTCAACTACTATCTATGGGTAGTATTTTACAATACGGCACTAAACATAAGTTTAAATTTTTTACTTTATTTATCTGCTAAGTTTGAGCACCTGTGGTGAAAAAAAAACGTATGGAATCTGTGTGGCCAACCATTTAAAAAGTTTGCCTGCATCATGAGGATTCCAAAACATAAGCATACTATGTACTTATTATCATTACTTACTGAGCTATAGGCGTTAATGTGTAAAAGTAGGCTTTTGATTACAAAATTATTGGCAGATAGTTTTTTTAACATTGCATGTCTTTATTAGGTAACTATATCTGTCACCCTTGAAAATTTTACTTTACTATCTGCTCGCCATGTTTGGACTAATTCTAAGCTGTGTGAGCGAGACAAATGGTGCTTAGAATTAATGTGAGTAAAAAGGATCAACAGATTCTCCATTGTAAGAATTCGTGTTTGGTTATTGTTAAATATGGTTAGTGCGTATCTCGACCTTCTCGACATCGCATGTGCTCTATTATTTCGGACTCTGGGCTACAAGATACTATTTCGGAAAAAACGGAATTTACTCCGATTCGAGATTCTGTATGACCGCCTGTGCGTTCGGAATCGAGGAACGAAAAAAAGCCGCTCCGAACGCAAGTCTCATAGATTTTGTATGAGTCGCAACACATTCGTGAATTCCGTACGGAACGCGCTCAGTGTTCGTCGCACGACCGAAGCGAGTAGGTGTGTTTATGTATGTTTAACATTTAATCTTAATATGTATATAGCTTTTCGTAACCTTTCATCCTATTTTGTTTAATAATTCATCGAAAGGGTTTACAGACAAGAAGACTCAATGGCTAACGTCTCTCAACTGAGCCTTATTATTCCGAACGGAAATAAATGTATGTGTGTGATATGTATTCACGGAATCCCGATTCGGGACTCCGAAATGGAATTCCGTATGTATGTGGCCGGCCTGACTGTCGTAAGAGGCGACAGAAACAAACCAGAAGTTGGGCAGAAGTCTTCATAATAACAGCTAGAAAATAAAAAGTTTTATACGTGGTAGAACCATGCTGCAGCTATATTAGTAGTATAGTTGTAGCACGAATGAGCCGGTTTTACCGGGGAACGACCACGCTCTCACAGAATACCAGCGTAAAATGGCAGTTTGACGTTTCTATATTTCGTATGGTGAGTGTAGAGAACCGGAGACGGCCGACCGAAGAGACATTCCATCTTAGTCCTCACGGGTGATGACGCATATGTATTTTGATTCTTTATTGAGGATAAATGTAGTCTATGGGTCACAGCAACCACTAACAATCAGCAGGTGGACTGTGTGCTTGTTTGTCACCCTAACCTATAAAAAAACTGCGGTTACCAACCCGCCTGATTAGTGTAAACTATAGCATGTATCCCCTTAGGAGGCAGTGTTTGGAGATCACCAGTGAACTTTAATAGGCTATTATGATGCTGATGATGAAGCTTAAGAAAAAAAATCTTTCCCATACGTTAACACCACACTGTCATATATGTTTGCACATGAGCCCCACTAAATGTTACAAAACATAGTCCGGATCACTTGTATCCGTCTACTTCCTGAATATTTCATCAGATCTAGTAGGTCGCCCTTTCTACAGCATACTTGTCAGTACGAAGCAACTCAAGAACTTTCTAACTTTACCAGTATTCGGTTTTTCGAGCTATGGGACTACAACAGTTACATCATGTTTTGCTGCGAATTTTGTCATGCATTACCTTCGTAAATAGATCGCTGAGCTTTCTTAGAAACACGGTAGTGAAGGACAACGTATTGGTTCCGTCAGTCGTCCCTACCAACGTGCATTAGGAGTAAATTTTTTTCCAAGCTTTTAGGTATACCAGACGAAAATATTGTATTGTACTTTTACAAGATCAGTCCGTGTTGGTTGAAGGTTTCTTTAATGGTGCTTATAGACCGACCCAACAAACACTAAGAAACACATTCGGCGTTGGCTGCCGCACGTTCTGACTGGAGGCGGGGTGCTGGTTACTTTAAAAAATTATTTTCGATACCGAATAGAAAAAATACCTTAGATGTTATTTTCTTGATGTTTTTATATTTATTAAACTGTGTGACATCACTTTGTTCTTGTAAACGGTTTGCTTTCACCTTCACGAAATATTTCACTCTACGTTCGAAAACGCCACGCCTTCTCCAGCGTTCGTTCATTGGCCTCAAGAGCCCGTCCACGTCCGAAATATTACCGCAAAGCTCTGGATTACCGTCTAACACCAACGGATAATCAACGCTGGCGTTCGCCACATCGTCCAGATAAGGTCAACTAAAACTTATGTAACCCATTCGTTTGCATCCGCTAGCCATGGTTGCCTCACACATACGCCGACCGCAACCCCCCCCCCCCTCCCCGTCTCTTATTATTGTTTTTGCGCAGACGGAAGTCCCGTTGTGCCAGCGCGGCATGCAACTAATATTACGTTACTTTTTATGAACCCGCGATGACTTATACAACAGTCATTTATTATATTCTTATTTAGAGATACCTAAAAGTAAAACTAATATTTTAAATGAATAAAACATTTGTTATAAAAAGTTTATTAAAGCAGCAATAAATTAAAACTACAATTCACAGATCTTTGTATTTGTATTTTGTTCTTTTGTAAGAGAGACATTTGTGTGGAATGTGCGTCATTATTTTTTTTAATGTTTATGTTTGGACAAATAAAAAGAACAATACATATTTGTTTTATTAAATTTATAGAAAAATAGGTTTATAACAAAAAAAAAATAGATAGCATAGTAGTGATAAAAAAGCAGAAGCTAAAATTGTTTTAATCTGTTCAATTTTCTGAATTGGAATTTAAAATTTATTGTTAACAATGTGGTTTTTTTTCACAGGGTTGCGATAACAATGCTATACAGTAAACGAAAACTCGATTGTTAATTACTATGTACTCCTATAACCTTTACCTTTATATCCTGTCAAAAGTCTACTGAGCTGAACATGGGTCTCCCCAATAGTTGCCACGCTTGGGTGGCGGTTCGGCAGCCTCAGATTTTTTTATTTACTCGTTATTAGGAAGATGCTGCTGCCCATCTCCTGGTTTGTTTCCCTCTGTTGCCTGTTACGACATTCATGGGACGATATGACGTAATGTATATTCTTACACCGCCACTACACACTCCAATCACATCTACATAGGCGCCGAATATATAACTTTCTCGTTTTTTTTTAACTCGTTTAGTAAAGTAACAATCGCTCGTCAGTTAAAGGACAGGTTAATAAACTACGTTAAAAAAAATTGTCGGTGATTCGACATCCCGTGGGTTATCTCTTTATGATCTCGTTATGGCCATCTCTTGTTTCAGTTTCCTTCTGTCGCCTCTTACTACACCTACGGAATGATTGATCGGCTACACGGCAAATAGGGCTCTTTACGTTCACGAAATTGTCCACCAATGAAATTTCTTGTATTAAACATTTCAACGAATCTATTAATTGCCTATACCAGGGCTTCCCTAACTGTGCGTCGCGGCTCTATCCCAAGGGCGTCGTGAAGCGTCTACAGATTGGCTGTGTCGATGCGACCGAGTCGAATGAGAGGAGGGCATCCGTCGCAAAGAAGTGGCAAATTCTCAAGGGCGTCACAGTAAAAATAAGTTTGGGAAGCCCTGGCCTATACCTTGTTAAATATATTTTTGGCCCAAGGCCATACAATATTTTTTTTAAAAATTACACTTTCATTTTAGACTTGTCAGTAAAATTCAATACTTTGATGTGTAGTCTAAATTATTATTAATGAATATAAATATTATAATAAATATAAGTAAACATTAAATGTATATTATGCAGTCCGTTTAGTCTAACGTAAATATCCTTGACGCAATATCATCAAGCATCCAGTCCATTCCTTCCAGAAGATTCTCGCCTGTGACTGCAGAACAGCGGATTATACGCCAGTGATGAGTCTTGATGCCGTCAAGATCTAGGGCCTGCAAAACGGCAAATATGTCTTAAGTTTTAAATATCGTTATAAAAACCAAGTATATTTAGGTGTACCAAGTGGCGGCATAAGAGAATCCACTATCCCATATCATCCCGTGGTGGTATAATAGGCAACACGGGGAAACTGAAACAGGAGATTAGCAGCAGCATCTTCCTGATGAATTAAAATGATAAAAAATGCGGTTGCAAGCACGCGCCTGCCACTCGTGGCAACTATGACAAATATTCCCCCGAGGCAATCTTTGGAGAAGGCTTATGTTCAGCAGTGGACTTTGATAGGCTGTAATGATGATGATAGTGCATATGATGCATGTATGTACACTGAAGCATTTTCAACCGACTTCAAAACAGTTTTTTACGTGGTAGAGCCGTGCTGCAGTTATATTAGTAGTAGGTATAGTTGTAGCACGAATGGGTTGGCTCGATCGGGGAAGGACTACGCTCTCACAGAATACCAGCGTAAAATATCAGCTAAAAGCTGCTGTTACGTATGGTGAGTGTAGAGAACCGGAGACCCTTTTACTGAAAACGAGGCATTACATCTTAGTCCTCACGGGTGACAACGCATCTGCATTTTGAATCGTAATCGAGAAAAGATGTAGATGTCTATGGGCCGCAGCAACCATTTACCATCAGGTGGACTGTGTACTCGTTTATCACCCATATCTAATAAAAAAAGGGCAGTAGGTTTTTAATATGATAATTCTTTATCATGTTGTTAGATTTCAATTACTCGTTTTTGTAAGAAACATGTCCTCCCTTACCTTAGCGATGGCCTTTATAAATTTGGTCAAGATCTGGTAATGGGATTGGATCCATGAGAAAACGATCAAACTATTTTTGCAAAGGGATCTGCACATTGGCTGAATAATTCAGTACTATGTCAACCAACTGATGAATATATTCTTTTCTACCGACTTCAAAAAGGAGACGGTACTCAATTAGACTATGTTTTTTTAATGTGTGTTACCTCATAACTTTTTACTGAGGGAACCGATTTCGATGATTCTTTTTTATTTGAAAGCTGGTGCTTCATATGTGGTCCCATATAAATTTGATCAAGGTCTGACCAATAGTTTTTGAGTTATTCCTAATAATTTATATTGAAACCGGTTGTACAAATTTTTAATTTTAAATTATTAATTCTTTGAAAAGTGAAGTTCTACTTTTTTGTAAATTTAATTATATACAGAATAAACTGATGGATTTATTGAGGAATGACTAAATGCACTTGGAATACGTATGTCTTTCATATCATAACGAGAAATAGACATTTTTACTGGTATACAGCCGATTCATGCCATGTTAGTATGACATTCTCTCTGCATTTTGATTGTCAAAGATAAATATAGGTGTTTACGGGCTATCATCTGCTCATCAACTCACTGTAAATGCTACTCAATTTTAAGATGACGTCAAGTCTCGTGTTATCTCTATCATTTTTAGTCAGTGACTGTAACACCATGAAACTTGACATCCTAAAATTAAGTAGCGTTTGAATATTTGGTCATTAGTGATGTAAAATCAGAAGCCTGAAAGATTTCATTTTGACATACGTCACATCTGTAAATCTCCAAGGCTGTAGCCAAAAATATGGGTTTAGATGGAAAATTGTGAAAGAAGTGATTGGTGGCAAGGTTATCGCCTACACAATCATAAACCAAATCGTCGTTTACGACATGATTGGCAAGTAACACAGTTGGCACATTCTTCTTTTTGTTATGAGTTCCAGACCAACATTGGAGATCTATAGTGTTATAATGCATACCTCTCGAATCTCCTGCAGTGTTAGGGCACCAGGCAGATCAGATTTGTTTGCGAGTACAAGCAGTGTTGCTCCCGCAAGTCTCTCCTCCCTAAGCAAGGAATGTAATTCACGTGCGCAGTCCGCCAGTCGCCTAGCATCTGCACTGTCTACCACCCACGCCACCCCATCTGTACTTTCGAAGTAATTTTTCCAGTATGATCTGAAATAGTATTTATTATTAGTGTCAGTTAAACACTGAACTCATTTGGGTTGAGCGCTGGGTTGATACAGGCATTGAAGTCTCTTTATAGAGACTAGTGCTTGTGTCAGCATCAACGGTGCTTACTTAGACTGCATTCATAAAGGTGTCAGACAGGGCTGTGTGGCTTCCCCGTGGCTGTACAACCTATTTATGGACAGTTGTTTGAAAAATTTGAAAGTAGAAGAATGCGGGTTAAGAATGGGTGAACTAACCGTCAAATGCCTTTTATACGCCGATGATCAAGTCATACCTACGTCGTCGGCGGCCGAGTTGCAAATGATGGTTGCATTAACGATCAGGACATTAAAAGAAAAGGGAATGAAAGTGAACGCAAGTAAATCGAAAGTGATGGTTTTTGAAAGAGAAGAAGGTAAAACGATATGTGAAATAAGAATAGAAGGGGATTTGGTCGAGCAAGTAGATGAGTTTGTGTATTTGGGATATGTATTTAGCAGGGATGGTAGATATGATAAGGATATAGAAGGACGAGTGGACGCAGGAAATAGAGTGAATGGGTGCTCTACATCCTATTGTGAGAAGTCAGCATGTGTCCAAAAAGGCACGTATGGCAATTCACAATGCTGTGTTAGTCCCTACTTTAATGTATGGTAGTGAAAGTTAGGTGTGGCAGAAGAAGCACGAGAGTAGAATAAATGCTGTAGAAATGCGGTCATTAAGGAGTATGTTAGGGATAAATCTGAATGACAGAGTGAGAAATTGTGTGATAAGAGAAGAGTGTGGTTTGCAAGATGATGTTGTGACCAGGATTAAGAAAGGAATGCTTCGGTGGTTTGGTCATGTAGAAAGAATGAATGAGGAAAGAGTGACAAAGCAAATTTATGTTGCAGAGGTGAACGGCAGAGTCGGGAAGGGACGTCCTAGGCGAAAGTTTATCGACCAAATTGGCGATATATTGAAGATGGGCCAAATCATGAGTACCTTTAACGGACGATCGCGTATGCGTAGGTATATGGATATGGAGGAAGCGAGAGAGGTGTGTCAGGATCGTGCCAAATGGAAGTCCATAGTCTCTGCCTACCCCTCTGGGTGACAGGCGTGAGTGTTTATGTTAGTGTCAGTTATGATTAAATGAAACTAGTTTTACTAATTTATCACGTTTTATTAACTTATTTTATACGAGATGCTCCCCGCGACTTCGCCCGCGTGGAATTTATTACGATTGGGTTTCATGAGTTTTAATTTTTTTGCGCGGAACCCTAATTCTTTTCTAAAATAAAAGTAGCCTAAGTTACTCCTTATAACATCAGCTATCTGCCGTCAAATTCCCGTCAAAATCGATCCAGCCGTTTCGGAGATTAGCCGGAACAAACAAACAGACAGAAAAATTTTAAGTCTTTTTTTTTATTAATATCGTATATACTTTCATATGCATTTAGTAAAAAGTCCTGATTTTGATATGACAGACACTTCAATTTTATTTATTTGCATAGACTCCCGACGTTTCGAGTACTTTACGAGAACGGGGGGACTGAAGTATTCGACGTCTCAGTGTCACAGTTAACCACATCCATCTTTAGTTGAAATTATTAATTTTTGGTCCGATCTACACAGAACTAGCTGATAGACTTATAGTATCTATCTTGAAGTCTTGCAGTTATATGCACGGGTCAGAATATAATTTTATTAACCACAGTTAAAGTATTAACTGGAATGAATTTCTAAAATAATAAAGGGAATGAATTTTGCATCAACACCGCGAAGATAACCGTACGAACAAATTATCTGTAGTGTCGTAGACTGTCTATTTTTTTTTTTTGTTCTCTTTATTTGGTCTACAAAACAGAACACAATTTCAACATGCTGACAGGTATTATATAAAACAAAGATTTCAAAAATTGTATTCTAATATATATGTAGACACAGCTTGCACAAAATGTATCATCTGTGATTAACAATAAAGTTTGGTACTTAAAGTTATAATTATATTCATGCTAAACTAAATACCAAATTAAATTAAATTAAGACTAAATTAAATTAAGGCTAAATTAAATAACTATTCAAAAACAATATCCGTAAAAAAGACATCTGATGAAGATGAAGTCAACACATTTCGTCTACGTTACGTAGAAGTTCAGTCCCGAATGTAAATCTCCATAAAGAAGAATTTATACAGCCGAACAACTTGCGTAAGTTGTTCGGCTATATAAGAGATCACTATTCTCCGCGCAGATAAGGGAAATGGTATGGTAATCATGGATACGTCAGATTATAATTCTAAAATAAAAGAACTGTTGTCGGATATAAATACTTATAAAAAGGGTTAGTAACGACACAACAAATAACACACATAAAACAACTAGTGACCTCGTAAAGAAACACTTCGAAAAATTAACTGGACGTAAAATTGATAATACCAACGTGTGCTAAATCACCGAAATTGTATAGGTTACCGAAAATTAGACAAGCTTAATGATCCACTACATCCAATAGTGGGCCAAATCGATTCACCAACTTACAAATTGGCTCAACACTTAGCGAAAATACTCTCACCACTCAGGGGACACACTAGCGCTCATACAAAGGATTTTTACCATTTTGTCAGCAAGATTAAAGACTTACATCTTCCGGACAAAGAAACTATAGTCATTTTTGATATGCATTCACTGTTCACGTGCTTTCCTGTGGAAGACTGCAACTCGATTAAAACTAGAAAGCTGAAAGAAAACAACATGCCCGTAGAATATGTAGTATTACTTAGACACTGCCTCACATCTGGCTACCTATTGTGGAAGGCTTCCTCCTTCCTATTGTAGGTAGCTAGCAACTAGATGATGTAGCGATGGGCTAACTTGTATCTCCCATTGTCGTTATTATGTAGGGCTTTGAGGAGAAAGCCCTCATTACTTCTCCAGTATATCCAATATGCGAACATCCTGGGTTAAAGCCCAGGAATCTATTCCCACCGGCACCAATGAAATTGTTAATTGCAATTTTAAGTGATTTACTACGTACTTGGCGGTGAAGGAAAACATCGTGAGGAAACCTGCATATCTGAGAAGCATTTTCATTTTCTAAGCATTGGGGCAGCGCGTCGGATATTTCCTTGCCCTAAACCCTCTCAGAAATGAGAGGAGGCCTATGCCCAGCAGTGGGACGTATATAGGCTGTAATTTTAGCTTCAAATACAAAATTGTACAAGGGGTGCATAAACAATATAAACTTTTTAGACCATCTTAACTCCTAAATTCTATAATTCAGTTCAAAAAGGAATTTTTGGCAAATAATGCTTTAGCTTTCCTACATGTATTAGTAATTCAGATTCCTGATAACATCGTGAGCCAAACTGTGAATAAAAAAAGACCCATCAGATATTTAGATCCTCATCTTTTACAGTTAGTTGCCATGGTAAAAACCTTTGTTTCAGTGAGCACGAGGGCACTGTGACAGTAAACACCTGTCCACCGAGCTCCAACACGTCAAGAAAGTTTTGCAAGATAACAAGCTTATGGTCCCGCATCTACGCCACAGTGAACGAGTGAAAACGACTACAGTCTAGTGTGTACCAAATGTCAGAAGTGTCACTGACAAGATTGACTACATCTTAAAGCGAGCTTCCATTAAAACACACTTCAAGTCACTGAGGAAGTCAGTTTTTACCATTGGTCAAGCGTAATATCCCTGTGTGAGATTCAGGATACAATCTTGAATGTGAATGTGGGTCTCTCTTACATAGGTCAAATTAAAAAATCAATAAAAACCCGCACGTAAAAGAAAACATAGAAGATGTGAATCGACACTCTGGGAAGTCTGCAGTCTTTAAGCACGTACAGTATCGCCCCCGTCATTACATCAGATTTCAATAACCAGAAATCCTCTAAAAAACTAAAAAGAAACCTTCAAAAAACATCCTAGTTTAATTTGCTAGGGATCCCATAATTAAATTAAATTCCAACCCAAGCATCAACTGCAAGTCTTCAAGATACTATATGCTGGTTCTGCGTAGATTGAACCAAAAACAAAAAGAAAACCTTAAATATTCCAAACGTCGGGAATCTATTTAAATAAAATGAGGTTTGCAGTTGTGAGCGCATCACAAATAAACTACTGGATATATTTCAATTAGGTTTTCTAAGTTTTATTTCTTAGACACGATTTTGCGATGTCTTCATTTCATACAAAGTTATTAAAGTTTTAAGAAACAACTATTTCTATAAGCACTATGTGTTCAGTGATGCATGTTTTCTTGATATATCAAGCACGCCGAAGTTGCAGGTATCAGCTAGTATAAAATAAGTTAATAAATTGTGATAATCTGTGAAACTAGAATCATTCATTGTTTATTTTGCGTAAACATAAGAAGTGATACAAAATCAATAATAATATTTAAAAAATAAAATTTTAAAAATATTCAATACAATGGTGGCCAATAATCGCCACAAAAATTTACCAACAATGCACAAATAGGTATGTTATGTCTAAGAGCCGATTTTTTTATTGTCAGATAAAAGTTCTTCATAGGAAAGTATGGATAAAATACAACAATAAATTAAAAATGACAGTTGTACGAGTAAAATAGTTAAATTTTTTCACTTTTATATTTAGTCAGGTTATAATTTATTTGATAGATAACTTTTATCTGACGATTGAATACCAGCTAAATAGGTTTTAAGCATGACCTTTATTTTCATATTCAAATTGGTGACCATTATTAGGATGTTTTGAAATGTAATGCAAGTTTTATAGTTTACAATGTTTACAGTACTTTTTAACTTTTTTGAATCTCTCTAATAAATGTAATTATTGCACAAAAACAAAATCAGTAACAGTTGCAGGCTGTAAATCGATGCAGATGGCTCAGGACAGTACTTTAGGAGACTTCCAGTCATTTGTATGCACCATAGATTTTAATATATATGTTATGGCTAAAAGCCGAAGTGCAGTTACACCTAGTTCTAGCTGGCTAGCAGTAGTTGGTTAAATTTAGGTGTACTCTTAAATTTATAAAAATATGGAAAAACGTATCAAGTAATATTGGCGACAGTAGATTAAGGCGTGGTTTTTGGGCCACCTTTAAACTGCAGACATTTATTTAATTTATAAATTATGTATGATATATGATACATCAACCTCAATCGACTACACCATGTATTAGCCAAATACACCTACATAGGTGTATCCGCATTTCGGCTATTAGCCTTAACATACTGCTGGCTGCACCTAGTTCTAGCCAGCTAGAAGTAGGTGTAACCGCACTTCAGTTATTAGCCGTAACATATATACTACTAGACTGGCAGCCTTAATACATTGGTAAAAACAGGAACTGTCCTAAATGAAAATACAACTGTGTGACATATTTACTGAGCCAGCTACATGCCTGGGGCACATTCTAATAATTACATTTATATTATTACATATTATAATAAATTAATATTATAATGTTAGTTTTTGTTTTCACTTCTATCACATGGTCATAAGCACACACTCATTTTTTTGTATAATAACAAATTATCAGTAGGTCAGGATAAATTGGGTCTACATTTCATGGACGCTTAAGTATTATATCAGAATAAGCTACTATCTAAAGTGACTCTATGAACAACTTCTCATTTTTGATTGAATACTCTTAAAGAAATTTATCAGGACCATAATCTCTCACTCTTTCAAATCTTCAAATAATAATTTATATACGCAAACCAAAGGAATTTACCATATTATTCATACAGAATACAGAAATTAGAGATACCCTTACAAAGATTACATTATATAAAGTTTACCTTAAAGATTTTTGGCCACCAACATCCCATATGTTCAGTTTATATCCTCTATGCTCCAATGTTTTTATATTAAAGCCCAGAGTTGGAGATATAGTGTCAATTGGTTCACCATTGAACCGCTTAAGAATTGTTGTCTTGCCTGCATTATCTAAGCCTCTAATTAAGTGGTTAAGAAAATTTTGAAAATTACACATAAGATATGTTGATATAGATTATAAGGAAGGTAATTCTAATCTATTATAAATAGTACAAAAAATAAAAGGATACAACATAAGAATCCTCATTTCTTTTTCCTTTTGCCGTAATTTCTTCAAAATAGTTAAAAAACCCATAACGTTCCTAGTTACTTTGTTATTTGAAACCAATTTTATGCTGTACAAAACAATGCAACTTCCAATTTTTTATTGAAAATATAAATTATAACTAAATTTATGAAATTGACGTTTGATCTGAAGCATGAAGCTTTGTTGTTGTTTTTATTATTCGCTCGAGAGAGCAGGCAAAGGAACTATGCCATACAGCCTTGTCTTTATGTATAATTATCCTTCATAGTTCACTGTTTCACAATATGTTGATGCGTCACATTGTGCAGCCCTTGGGAGATTTTGACGGCAACTTGAGCCAGCAAGCAGCTGACAGTTGGTGATGATATCTAAAGGCGCCTATGCAAACAGCTTATCTTGAAAATCCATCACCATCAGATCACTTGGTTCACCGTTTCCAATAATAGTTCACATGTGAAGACAGTTAATACATATAATCGCACCACTTTTACATATCAAAATCCACTTCAAATTATTATTTAAACTATAATACAGGAGCAGCAAACCGCCGCCGATCAAGTTCCCGCCAAAAACTCTGAAGCTTTGACATTGGCAGAGAGTGCTGCCACCTGCCAACTTGGATTTTGGAAAAGACGTAGGACGGACTATAAAAAAAATAATAAAATTGTTTTCTATAGGTACTTACGTAGAATTAATAAAAAATGTATATGAAAAGTGTGTAAATCCTAAGTGTAGGTACTTACTTATACCTTCATCAACTTTAGGACCTATTTGAATTATAACGGTGAAACTTAATCACTTTTTTTTTTGGTAAAACGAAGCTATTGCAAAATGTGTTAATTTGTACATTTTAAACGCATAGAACAGTAATAAGTGTAATTAACTTATTATGTATCAGTTTTGTCTTCGTTTATTAAAAAAGTAAGCCAGTTTGAGCAGTATAATACAAATCCTAAAATAAACGAAGCATATGTGAGATGTAGAGAAAATTGAATAAAACTAATGTCAGAAATATATAACCTAAGTATATAACATTGTAGTCTTTGTGTATAACGAATTTTATTTCACTTATCATTAAAATTGTTTATTAAATTATACATATTTCTATTTAAATATTTAGGTGTTCCTGTGTAGTTGTATGGTTTTATACCACTTTTCGTAAAAAGTAAGCCTGCTAGTGTCAAATGTTTGTGGACAGTCTTTCTCTAATTTTTATTTATTTCACTAAAGGCAAATCGCCTTTTTTATTTTATTGAAATATGTCTCCAAGCCTTGTCTTTCTCTAACTAATTGACCCTATTGAAATTAAAGAATTGATTTTCTAAGAGTGCTCCATTCTTTCGCGCTTTATTTCGGTCATATTGGCTAAAATCCTGAAAACGGAGTTAAATAATACCAATAATACTAAGTGCAGCAGATTATATAAAATTTAGTAAACTATATGAATTTAATAATAAAAATATTACATGGAAAATTGTCTCAAATGCTTCATAGATGGTACAGAAAGTTTTGAAATTGGATCGACCAATATTTAGTTTAAGTCTTAAATACTTCAGTCTATGCCTAACTTCATCTTCAAAGGGGAAACGATTTTTTTATTTGTTTTAGACTTTTAATATAAACATCTAAACATTTTTGTCAAAAGTGTCTTAATATTATTTTGCTAACTTAGTTTACCAATGCTTTCACTTTAATGATACAATACATTGTACCTAATTATAATATATAATATACATACTATATAATAAAAATATTACATGGAAAATTGTCTCAAATGCTTCATAGATGGTACAGAAAGTTTTGAAATTGGATCGACCAATATTTAGTTTAAGTCTTAAATACTTCAGTATATGCCTAACTTCATCTTCAAAGGGGAAACGATTTTTTTATTTGTTTTAGACTTTTAATATAAAAATCTAAACATTTTTGCCAAAAGTGTCTTAATATTATTTTGCTAACTTAGTTTACCAATGCTTTCACTTTAATGATACAATACATTGTACCTAATTATAATATATAATATACATACTATATATTATAATATGTAAAAAGCACAACAAAAAAAAACTCGATTAAGCGCTTGTCGTAAATTTCACAGTACACGAGCGCAAGCAACATGAGTTTGATTCCCACCAGCACCATGGATATTGTAACAATTAAAATAAGTGTCGATTTACCAGTTGTTCGGAGGTTTAGGAAAATAACATTAGCCAACCCACAGGTCTGAAGAATGAAACTGACGCAGTTACAAAAAAAATTAAGAGCATATTTTTTTCTATTAGGGACCTTTTGCTTACGGCTCACGATTTTTGTATATTAGATAGAAACAAATAGGTAGAATTTAGAAAAATAAACAGTGTTGTTAGGAAAGTGACGGGAGAGATAAATACACCTTACCAACCTCCACTTAAATCTACACTGCTGAATAGCTTTACTAAGAATGTGCCAAATAACAATTCCTTAAATTATTTGCCCACACACCACGCTGAACAGAAACAATGATATATTTTTTTTTATTTTACTGCGCACCCAATAACATGTTGTTTACATTTCCTACAGCAGCTAGTTAACGAGCTATATGAATTCTCTTCAACAAGCTGAAAAAATCTGTCGTCGAGCGAGGGATGACTGGACCGAGGTTTGTTATCATCGAGCTTATTATTTCCGTTTAAACTGTCCTTTGGCTCAACACATCTTTACAAAATGCTTCGCATATTTGCTAAAAAGTTGCACTGCCCTTGAAGCCAGGATGTAACTGGAAGTTGTAAAATATCCATACCATTTGGATGATTGGCGGACCACCACTTAGCGATAAAGAAGATGTTTTCTTCCCCGCACAACTTGCTTGTGAAATCGATTACCACCAGCAATTTATCCGGACTGATACGACTTAGGGACCTTCAAGAAAAAAGCCTGCTCCTTTTTAAAAGGCCAGTAACACATCTGCATTTCCCTTGGTGTTGCGGTTGTTCATGGGCGGCGGTAGTCACTTACCATCAGGTGAGCCACATGCTCGTTTGCCCCTCTCCTATATAAAAAAAAATGCAAAAATTTAGTTATTCAATAATCACGTGAGGATAGTGAGACACACGGGGCGGGGCTAGTCTATAAAAATTATTCCGGAACTTTTAATGACGGTAGTCTGGGTTCATTAATTTTAAGCCAGTGAGTACTACTGAATTTACTACCAACCAAACAGCATTTATTTTACTTTTACTTTTCTTTTTTTTTAATGGAAATAACAGTTTTGGGGACAGATTATTTTTTTACGTGCTTAGACATAAAATATTTATGAAATATCTTATCACAATCATAATGCATAATATAGTGTTAGAAAAAACATTCCAAATAAAACAATTTGATGCAATACAATTAAAAATAATATAACACAACAGTATTGAGAGAGAGTTTTTTTTACTAGACATACACGGAACGCATCTAGTAAGTCTGTGGAACGCATTACAGACTTAAAAAACCAAAAACAACTCTTTTTTTACACTAATCGAAGAGAATGAGAATTCATTAAAAACCATAGACAAAATATCCCATCCATCCATGGCCGATTTCGTTGCTGTCAAGTCTTTATTTCTATTTCAATTATGAAGCACCTTCAATGATTTTAAGTGGGTTTATTGTGTGGAAGTGATCGTGTGGCGGCGTGGTCTTGGTGATACGGCTCGTTGGTCGGTAGCACCATGTTCAGCGGAACGGTGCGTGTAAAGGTGTGCGAGGCGACGGGCCTCAGACCGACCGACTTTCAGAAACGGCACAACATGACCTTCGGAAAACCTGGTTAGTCCATACATAAATATAAACCAAAGCACTAACATCTAATTTGAGTGATTATCATGAATTTACTTTAATTCCATAAAATGGACTTCATGTTTTTTGCGCAAGAAATAGGCGTAGCATGTTTACCAAAATGGGTGTTGGTATTATTTGTAAATACGAGATATCTTCACAGATGATCAGCCGATAGACCCGTACGTCTCGATCGACGCCGACGAACACCACCTGGATCGTTCAAGCACTAAACCCAAAACTTTTGACCCCGTTTGGAATGAGACCTTCATACATGAAGTGCACAATGTAACTAGGTTAGTCGCCAATATATACAGGTATACACCTTATAAGTGAAGTACTGTAATTAGATTTATAAGCTAAATATTTTTTTTTGCAGTTTGGGTATTACAGTGTTTCATGATGCTGCCATACCTCCAGATGATTTTGTTGCTAATTGTACCATACCTTTTGAAGATCTGATGCATCGGGATAAAGAAGCCACAGATTTTTGGGTGAGTATACTTTAAAATTTTTAAAGTAACCTGCTAGTAAAATTTAAAACAAGGTTAATTTGGGAATCTATATAATTTATATTTGGGGATATAACATTAAAGATTCCATTAGTAATTGTGATAATTGACTGAAAACAAGCTGTTACATTTCTGCTTCTTTCATTATAATTTTAACATAAGATTTATCTATACACAATATTATTTAGAGCTAAGATTTTATAATTGTTGTAATACTTGTTGTTATTCATAAACAAATTTTGTGAAAATCAATTCATACTGATATACTGATATTACATGTTGTATTGCACATGCTCTATTGTCATAGTTATAAGTTTGTAGTAAACATAATGGACTGTAGAAGTGTACCTTACTTACTTACCTTATTAATTTCTGCTACGAAATAGTAGTGCTTTCACTGCTGTATACAGAGCATTCTATCTTAGTCGTCAGAGGTGACAATGCTTCTGTACCCTTCTTTGTTTGAAGTTGGCTGCAGGTGTCCATGGATTGTAAATAGCCACCATCAGGTGGATCGTTAGTTCATTTATCACTTTTTTTTTTATAGAAGAGCATGTGAACAAGCCAGCTGCTTAACTAATGGTAACTGTTGACTGTAAATTCAACTTAGTGAACTTACACAATGTAAAACTAGTGTTAGTGGGGTGCACAGGTGGTAAATAGAATAAAGTATGTCATCTGTGTAGGCTCTTTCTGCACACCCTACAGAAAAATTTAACTAATGTTATTTAATTGAATCTTAAAAATTTATTCTGTAACAACTGTTTCTATACCATGTGTGTGTATGAAGTTTTAAATGAATAAAAAATTTGTGAATTTATATATTTACAAATTATACAATGCACATTTTAGTGTAAAATTGTTAACTTGTAGAATGTAAACCTCTCAATGCTGCATTTGGAGTTTGTTGTTTATTTATAAATGTTGTTTAAATTGTGTCAAACCTAAAGGGAATAGAAACATCTAAATTACAAATGCCTTATGCAATTGCTATGCAATGCCTAATGCAAATTTTTACGTGGTAGTTGTAGCACAAATGGGTCGGCTCGACAGGGGAAGGACCACGCTCTCACAGAAAACCAGCGTAAAATAGCAGCTTAACGCTGCTGTGTTTCGTATGGTGAATGTAGAGAACCGGAGACCCTTTTTACTGGCAAAGAGGCATTCCATCTTAGTCCTCACAGGTGACGACGCATCTGCATCTTGAGTCTTTATTGATGATAGATATAGATGTCTATGGGTCACAGTAACCACTTACCATTAGGTGGACTGTGTGCTCGTTTGTCACCCTATCCTATAAAAGGTGGTGTAACATGGCTCTACCACATAAAAATTGCAGCTTTATGCTACTTTGTTTCGCATGGTGTGAATAGAGAACTGGAGGCTCTTTTTACTGGTAACAAAGGATTCTATTTTAGTCCAGTGGGTTGACAACAAATCTACATTTTGATTCTCATAGGTGTCTGTGAGTCAGTATGCACTTACCACTAGGTGGAAAAAAACAAGAATTTTTCATTCTTTATATTGATTCATTTTGTTCCATTTACACATCCTGTTTACTGAATTTTGTGACTCAGTTGTTGGATGTTGTGAATTTTTGTAGGTTTTCCTCTTTTTATTTTTATCTTTCTTACATAGCATCTGCTGTCATTATGATTTCATTTAACAATGACATTTTTGTTGGCTTTGCATTTAATTTTGTAATTCCATGTAATGACACTAATAGATAATGGACAGCCATTGTCTATTCTACTCTATTGGAACCTCGAAAATGATTTTACTTTTATTTGAACAGATCGATCAAGTTCTATTTCAGGACTTCAACCTAATGCATCTTTATATTTTCCCTGTGTAATTAAAATTTGTTGTATAATTTTCCTCATACTTGCCACTATAATAACTAATCATATGTAATAATTACTAATAATTAATAGGAGGAATATAATTATAAAACTTTAACTTGGGACAAGTATGTGTTAATACCATAATCTACTAATAATTGTTCCAAGTATTGTTTTATTTGCATGTTCTCTTTGTCTATGAAAAATTCTTGACCTAAGAGTTTTTCTTCCCCACATAAGCAAATTTTTCAAATAAACAATTTTTTTTTAAATATTTTTGTATGAAGGCAATAGTTCCAGCGTTTCACTTTTATATTGTCTGGTTATAATTTACTTGATGAATAAGTTTAATTTTTGATCTTTTTTAAGTTTTAGATTTGTTTGGATACATTTTAAAAAATATTGGTTGATTGGAACAAGAAATCCTGTTTGTGCCAAAGCTGGGCCTTTTTAGTAATAATTTTTTATTGCAATATGAACTTAATTTTTTCATATTTGTACTCAACTAAAACTACTAAAGCTTAATGATTTCTTATATTTACGCGAACACTACACATTTTTAAATAAAACTAATTTTACGGATTTTATCGCGTATATTAACTTATTTTTATATTCCCGACGTTTCGGGTGCTTTCCAGCACCCGTGGTCACGGGGGACTGAGTTGTTTGACGTGCTGCTGTCATAGTTAGCCCGGCTACCTTCAGTTTTTTAATATTAATTTTTGGTTCGATTTACGCAGAATGAGCTTACAGTATCTTGAAGTCTAGCAGTGGTATACTTGGGTTTGGATTTGATTTTATTAATTATGGCATCCCAAGCAGATGGCAGCACCCATCCATCTTCTCTATTGAAATTAGGATGTTTTTTAATTTCAATAGCCTCGCGAATCATCCTTGGGAGGAATCGGTGTTCTTTTGCGAGGATTTGTGGTCTATCAAATCTAATGTAATGACGGGGACGATCCTGAACATGTTCACAAACTGCAGACTTCCCGATACGTCGGTGCTTCACATCAGCTATATGTTCTTTAACGCGGGGGACCACAAATCCTCGCAAAAGAACACCGATTCCTCCCAAGGATGATTCGCGAGGCTATTGAAATTAAAAAACATCCTAATTTCAATAGAGAAGATGGATGGGTGCTGCCATCTGCTTGGGATCCCATAATTAATAAAATCAAATCCAAACCCAAGTATACCACTGCTAGACTTCAAGATACTGTAAGCTCATTCTGCGTAAATCGAACCAAAAATTAATATTAAAAAACTGAAGGTAGCCGGGCTAATTATGACAGCAGGACGTCAAACAACTCAGTCCCCCGTGACCACGGGTGCTGGAAAGCACCCGAAACGTCGGGAATATAAAAATAAGTTAAAAATAAGTTAATATACGCGATAAAATCCGTAAAATTAGTTTTATTTAAAAATACTAAAGCTTAGGAAATAAGATTTAAAAAGAATGTAAAAGTATTATAGTATTATGTAGTATATATCTGAGATTGACCTTGTGGCGGCGCTGTCGTCGCGCCACAAGCAAAAGACATTGAAGCCTAGCTAACAAAGTTCCGAAGTTAAAGCAGTATAATATATAGAGTAGCTCCGAATTACCACCCGGAGCATTAGCCGCTCCCCGGGCAGAACACCTTGCCCGGCGGGAGATCTCCCCTTTTCCTTCCACTGGCTACACCTAATTATTATTAAAATGATTCTTCATTTACATAATATGACTGATTTCAAGATTATGAAAAAGTATATAATAGCTACTATAAAAATGCATTTTGTGTAAAAATTAATCATTCTCACATATGTTCAAATTTTAACTGAAAACCCACTAAACTGTATACAATCGTCATATCAAATTGTCATATTAATAGAGTTATATTTAATTAGTATCTTTACATTTATTTTCATATTAACATGAATTTTAAGGTGGACCTGGAACCTCAAGGAAAACTGCACCTGAAGATAGATCTGAAATGGAATTCTCAAGGTTAGTAAATTTAATGTTTGTAAACATGTTGCTAGTAATATTATAATTACTTATGATTTTTTTAAATGTGATATGATATCAAGAACAATATGTATTATTGTCAATTTGTAAACAGAGGCTGTATAAAAAGGGTTATTTGTTATTTGCAATCTATCAAAGTCCACTGCTGGTAGGAGATGTTTGTACTGCAGTTTTAGTATAGTTTTATAAAATAAATGGTTGATAAAAACTCCTGCGAGTGAGAGGATCGCTTTCAAGTTGTTTCTAAAATGAGTGTGTAATGACTGAGGGCTAATAATTTTCTGCTCACCAGATGTCGCTAGTTGACACTGAGGTAAAGTTTTTTTGTTACACAATGTCATTTATATGAGTAGTAAGTTTTAAATAAAAGTTTATCAAGTCTCAAATCTAGAGTATTATATTAATACACAAAACAATGCCTCAGTGGTTTGCTCTTTAATTTCTTGCACATATTTAATTTTTTTTTTCTACTTTTATAAATATCTGTGGTTTGATTTATTTATTTTTGATCATATTAATATAAAATGTAGTTAAAAGTACAGAAAGAAACATTAACATTTACATTTTCCGAACAAATTAACTTCTCTGCCATGAAATCTGTCAAATATTATACCTCACTTTTAAGTGGCGCCGCCCTAATGGTAGAAACAGTCGTGGATGCCCACGACTTATTATGCTACATCATTATCGTCATTACCGTCATTACAGCCTTTCAAAAGTCCACTGCTGAACATAGGCCATATATATTTCTTGGGGGAATACCACAAAACGGTTCTGAGCCTCTTGCATTCATCAAATTCAAAGTTACTAAGTTGTTGTGTTAAACTCAAATCTATTTAAGTGAACACTTTATTTAGAATTGTTGTGATTTGAAACTGTATGAAACGAAAAAGCGACACTAAAAAGAGACAAACATATACATCTGTAGGGTTTAGCCTGCGTGAGAATGAGATAGAATACAGTGTAGTAAGCGACAGTAGCCTAATGGCAGGGTGCAGACCGCGAACTCCAAAGGTTGTATGTTTGAATACGCCATTCGATTATTTTTAAGCTTACCAATAGTGGTCAAAAGGAAGTTTAGTAATGTGTAGCATTGCTAGTATTTATTTAAAAAAAACTAGTGTTTCCTTCGGTCTGCCCTTTGTGCGGTGCTTTAAAGATGGTTAATATACATTTTAACTTTTAAAATAAACACTTAAAATAATGAACAAATTTATGAAATAAATAAAATTAACCATATTGAACAAAATTACCATATTTTAATTCATTCATAGCAATCCACGATTTCATAGCTTACCGATTTTTATTAAATTATTCGTGTCTATGCCATCTAGCGCCTATCTTATGTACCACTTTGAGAGTCAATCAATTTTTGTTCGATAAAATAACTTTACCTATAGAACGAAGGAGATGGCGATATTACAAAGCAATTTTATCCGAGAGAAAATATTCTTTTGATTTATTACACTAAAATTAAGTCTGAAAATAAGCATTGTAACATTTGTTTACTAGTTATAAAATGAAACTTTTATCTTATATTTTATGCTGCAGTTGTGGTTGAAAATGATCATATTAATCATTTGCAATGAAATATTTTTATTTTATATTTCATTTCATTTGAAGGTTTCACTTTTACCTCGTGTGAACTGCACATGTTTTTTTTTAATAGTCTTGTCTAAGGCTATTATGAACGTCAAAACCTACTCTGGTTCAGGAAACAGATAAAAGATTTTTTTAGAGAAGAATTGTTAAAAAACTGGAGTCTTTTTTCTTTTTTTTTTTATATGATAGGGTGACAAACGAGCACACAGTCCACCTGATGGTAAGTGGTTGCTGTGGCCCATAGACACCTACATTTATCATCGTTTACGAATCAAAATGCAGATGCGTTGTCACCCGTGAGGACTAAGATGGAATGCCTCTTTTCTAGTAAAAAGGGTCTCCGGTTCTCTACACTCACCATACGAAATACAGCAGGATTAAGCTGCTATTTTACGCTGGTATTCTGGGTATTCTTTTTATCAATGCCGTGTTAACAAATTCATTTATAAATGTCTAATGTAATATATAATATTACTTTAAATGTCAATTTAAACATAATCAGTAGCCAGGGAAGTGTAGATTAAGAGTTATATATCATCAACTTATATTATTTTACTTACCCTTTGATAATGTCATCTTAACAAATTTTCATCGCTTAAAGGTGGTGGAGCGACAGAAGGGCGAGCGACTCGTGGGCGCGAGTTCAAAGAGGGTGCGGGTTTCGCACGTCGACGCGGCGCCCTGCGACGAAGAGTGCATCAAGTGAACGGACACAAGTTTATGGCCACTTTCCTCCGTCAGCCCACATTCTGCAGCCACTGCCGCGAGTTTATATGGTGAGTTGTTTATTAAATGAGTGACTGAGTCAGTGTAGCTCAGATGTTGCTTCTTTCTACTGACCCTCATGTTTTTTAATGGATACAAATGGTCATCGGTGTATAAAGTTCACATCTAGAGAACTGCATACAGGCTTTAGGCAAGTTAAAAAGATTTAACAAATTTACACATGTGTTATAGAGATTAGACACCATTATATTATCATACTTACAGCTTGAAGAATTCACAACCAACGAATGGAAGTGTAAGGGCCTCACCTATATCCTCACTATAATGCCATTCACAATTCGTTCTCGGTCTGATAAAATATTATCAAGTAATAAGTATGTGCGTGCATTCGTACTATGCGTAACAGTCAATTTTCGCTCCAATCCCATTCCAATTAGCGATGGGCGATTGTTGCAAAAAAAAAATCGACTGAATCGAAAATTGTGCTATTGCGCATTCGATTGTCGATTTAGTAGTTCTTCACCATAATTATTCGAATAACAATCGACAAACTAATTCAATTAGTTTTAGTAACAATCGCCCATCGTTAATTCCAATCACGATCAGTCTCAAAGAAATTTTGTTTGAGCGAGATCAAACTTGTCACATTATGTATCGGTAGTGTGAATGCTCTTTTGTTTCGGCTTCAATCAGCTACGTTACCCACTGAAGCGATAAGTGCATCAAATGCAATTAACTTCAATACTTTAAGTATATTTTACTTTTAATTTAATTTTAATTGTATTTGAATTATATTTTAGTTAAAGTAATCCTGAGTGATAGAAATGACTAAACAAATGTGGATTTTCGAAAAAGGTAAAGGATACTTATGTATCCAATTACAACTTTATGGAAGAAATAACAGTGTAGTGGGGTGATGTATCTGCTAGGTGTATGTAGACAGAAGAAGGTATACAAGTAAAAGGTAGTCCTGTACTAACACTTAGGATTTAATATTCACACAAATGTAAAGTCAGACAGAAGGAGATTGCATTCTCCGCAAGTTCTTAACAAGAAGGTACAGTGATAGAAAGAAACTTAAAATGAGACAATAAATTAACAAAGATAAGCACACGTAAATAATTATTAAAGTGTCTGCAAGACGATGCGACAATCTCTCCGCGTCGAAGCACGTAAGCGACTGATCGACTGATCAATGGGGCGGTGCTCTCACACCGCCGGCCCGCAACCGCCGCCTTACGATATTACCATATATGGTGTTGTATCGACTATGCCGCGCGGGATCGAATCTACGAAATGTCAACCAACTGATAGGAAGGGTGTATAGTGTCAATGCGTGTGTGTGTGTGTGAGTGTATGTTTGTGTGAAATGTGTGAGATTCCCTACAACATAATATTACTGAACAGTTATATCCTGCTTCCGTAATTCCAAAATTCTCCTTTTTGCAGATGATATAAAAAATTTCAGGTCTATTAAAACTATAGAGGACTGCAATCTACCTCAAGAAGGACTCTGTAGGCTTAGTGCATATTGTCAAACGAATGATCTTTGTGTGAACATCAGGAAATATAACATTATCTCAGTAACTAGGAAAAAGAATCCCGTCCTCTTTGATTATAAGCTTGACAATAATTTAATTTAATTCTAACCTGAGTAAATGAATCATTGACTCCCCTACTTTTAAGGAAAGTGAATCTTGCATGTCACAGGTTAGGTGCACGAAATAAACCTCTTTTTGCATTACATAAAGTTATAAAAACAAACAAAAAAAGGTGCCTCAAATAATTATGTATCTCGTACATGCAAAAAATTTAACTTAAAGTATTGTAAATTAGATATATTTCACTTTAAATAGTTACAAAGAAAATATTGTATATTTATAAATACCATTTAGTTATTTTTATTCTTTTATATTTTTTCTTTTTTATACAACACAATATTGTGGTGGCAAGCTTTTATTACGTATTAGATATCTGTGGAAACTTCATTGGTTTTTAGGATTACTTCTATATGTTTTGTAATGTAATTTATTATTGTACTGTATGTTTCCATTAAAAAGCAAATAAATAAATAAAAAAATAAAATAAAAAAACTGAATCTATAGTTCAGTTAAGAGTGAATTGTGAACTGAGGCAGATTGTGTAATGTGAACATGCAGCGATTTTACTAGACCGTGATTGGATCGAAAACAAACTGTGAACGGCATTATAGTGAGGATCGGCCCTAAGGTAGATTTTATTAGATGGATAGAGCTGCTAAGACATGACAGTCGATTGGATGTAAGTGGCTCAGCAGGTCAGTTCTCTAACATTGTTGACATCAAAATGGTACTTTCTAGCACATTGCATCGTATGATGCTGTTTAGTGTGCTTTGGTAGCTCTTATAGAAAACCTTATAAACGATGCAATGTATTACAAAATGGCTATCATTTTGTTGTCAACAAAGTTAGCGAGTCAGTATGAGGCCTGCAAGACCGTGTTTTGTGGCATTCATTGGCCATTGCTTAATAGTACTTTAGCTCTTTCATTGTAGACTTTATATTATTATGTTCTGGAAGTAATATGTGTTTACATGGGAGTTTTTATATGAAAATTTATAATTATTTTGCTTTTCAGGGGACTTGGCAAACAGGGCTACCAGTGTCAAGGTGAGATCAAATTTTTCTACTCTTGTTATATCTTTTTACTTTATTTTCTCCTATTTAAAGTAAAAAGAAAGATAATGTATTATTTATATAGTTTATACATTATGTATGTGTATTTAAAAAACATTAGTTTAGACATTATTTCAGACCAGTTTTATTAGATGATACAATAACTTATAATAGTTCATGTGTTAGGTATTTTATTATATTCATGTTCATGTATTATTTATTACGCCTTGACTTCACCTGACTGGGATCTATTTTTATTTCATCATTTAAATTTTTAAAATAATTGTCAATTATAATAAGTATACATTTGTGGCGGCGCTGTCGTTGCACCACAAGAGAAACACATCGAAGCCTAAATCGCGCTAACAAAGTTCCGAAGTTAAAGCAGTATACATAGAATAGCTCCGAACTACCACTCGGAGCGTTGGCCGCTCCCCGGGCAGAACACCTTGCCCGGCGGGAGATCTCCCCTTTTCCTTCCACTTGCCACACATTAAATTATATTTCTGTTAAATTGCGAACAGGGACCAGTGGAAGGTTGATTATTACTGCCACACTGCCCTTTATTTGAACATACATATTATTCCAAGAGCCATCACCTATATGTACATAGATGAACATAACAATTTCTTTGAGAGCTTATCTATGTTAGTTTCTTTGTTTAGTTTTTTTTCGATATAAATCTCTTACACAGTTTTTACATGATTACTGTATAAATATTTTGTTTCCTGTTTTTTTTGTGTACACATTATAAATAGTATTGTTTTCGCCCCGCAGTTTGCACATGTGTGGTACATAAGAGATGCCACTCGTCAGTCGTCACCAAGTGCCCAGGAATGAAGGAAGAGGTAAGTTCCTAATTTTGCACATATAATTGCATAAATAAGTGGTCTGTTTCCAGCTGTGCGATTCATATAGGTTGTTAGTTGTTACTAACAGTTAATTTTCTGTTGACATTGATAATTTATTTAGTGTAATGAATTTATTAAAATGAGATGGATCTTTCATATGGTTTAATATAAATACATCTTCATTCGTACAATATCATTACAGCCCATAAAGAGTCCACTGTTGAACATAGGCCTCCCTTATATATTGCCTCATAGAGGGCATATTTGCTATAGTTTCCATGCTTGGCAAGCAGATTGCCAACATTTTATTTTATTTTTTAGTTGATATTGTGGATTCGGGCCCATCTCCTAGTTCGTTTTTCTCTGTCACCTCTTAAGACATCCACGGGACGTTATGGGGGATATTCTTACACCACATCCACACTGTCACCTCTTCATAATCAGACCAAAAAGGTCTACTGCTTAACATAGGTCCCTACCATTTTGGTAGGATTCACTTAGAATGGCGTTCACCATTTAGAATGGTAGAGCCATGCTGCAGCTATATTAGTAGTATAGTTGTAGCA
This sequence comes from Parnassius mnemosyne, assembly GCA_963668995.1. Taxonomy (NCBI): domain Eukaryota; kingdom Metazoa; phylum Arthropoda; class Insecta; order Lepidoptera; family Papilionidae; genus Parnassius; species Parnassius mnemosyne. The sequence continues at coordinate 42,974,771 of CAVLGL010000057.1, read as the reverse complement.
CGAATGGGTCGGCTCGACCGGGGAAGGACCACACTCTCAGAATACCAGCGTAAAATAGCAGTTTAACACTGCTGTGTTTCATATGATGAGTGTTGAGAACCGGATACCCTTTTTACTGGAAAAGAGGCATTCCATCTTAGTCCTCACGGGTGACAACGCATCTGCATTTTTCGCAAACGAGGATAGATGTAGACGTCTATGGGCCACAGCAACCACTTACCATTAGGTGGACTGTGTGCACGTTTGTCACCCTATCCTATAAAAAAAATACTAGACTGTTTTCCCGTCTACGATCTGGATAGTTACGTTTGAAGTTAACGAGATGGATAGACCACCGTCTTTCGATGGCCATTGAATATTTCTGACTTTCATAGTTGCCTTTTCGACACCCAAGGGATCATGAACTCTCTTACGCCGCTATCAAACGGTATGATTTCCATTTTTTATATAAAACTGTAGTGATAAATGAACTTAGAGGCCACCTGGCTGGCAAGTAGTTACTGCCGCCCAAAGATACCTAAAGTCAACTTCAAACAAGCTACAGATGCGTTGTCACCTCTCAGGACAAAGATTGACGAAAGATTAACCTGAGGGGTTAGACTGAGGTCTATAAGTATACTATATATGACTGTCTATAACCTTCACACCAAAACAGTAATGCAAGCTACTCCTATTTGTCGACGAAAATAGATACAAAGCAATGCACGCACTGCTGATTGGTGGGAGAAATTGCTAAGGGGGTGGTTTTTTTGTAGAATAAGGGTGACAAACGAACACAGAGTGCACCTGATGGTAAGTGGTTGCTGTGGCCCATAGACATCTACATCTATCTTCGTTTGCGAATTAATATGCAGTTGCGTTGTCAGCCGTGAAGACTAAGATAGAATGCCTCTTATCCAGTAAAAAGGGTCACCGGTTCTCTACACTCACCATACGAAACACAGCAGCGTTAAGCTGCTATTTTACGCCGATATTCTGTGAGAGCATGGTCCTTCTCCGGTTGAGCTGACCCATTCGTGCTACAACTATACTATTAATATAGCTGCAGCATGGCTCTACCACATAAACCTACCCAGACAGACTTCTAGACAAAAACGTAGTCCGACAACCTAAATTAAAGGTTGTTACAATATAAATAACTTGTTTTGTTTGACGTTCCCAGCAACAGAGTGGCGTCACCGTATCGAGTGGGCAGCGTTTCAACGTGAATGTGCCGCACCGTTTCGTCGTTCATTCATACAAGCGGTTCACGTTCTGCGACCATTGTGGCTCGCTGCTCTACGGCCTCATCAAGCAGGGCTTGCAATGCGAAGGTAACCTTGACTTTATACTAATCTTGTCGATATTCTTCTGGCCTATAAAACTACAATCAACTATATTTTTCTTTTGTGTCTGTATTGAGTGAAAACCCTATTTTTTCTACCGACTTCAAAAAGGAGACGGTACTCAACTGTATGTTTTTTTTATGTTACCTCATAACTTTTAACTGGGTGAACCGATTTCGATGATTCTTTTTTTATTTGATAGCTGGTGCTTCACACGTGGTCCCATATAAATTTGATTAAGGTCTGACCTTTTTCTCTTTCTGACTTTTTGAGTTACACTTAATAGTCTATATTGAAGTTGGTTATACAAAATTTTAGAACCAATAATGGTGCAGCGTTCACACTGACATACACCACTGTGAACTCTATAAGGTGCAAGGTATGCCAGGTGCAGCTGTGGCTTTCTATACAGACAGCCATAGTTGCACCTGTAGAATGCAAAGTACCACTCGCCTGTAAAAGCCCTTGCCACCAACCTCCTAAGTTCTAAACCTAAAGTTTTCACTATTAAAGGTTTTTGAATATTTTTTCATATTATATGAGAAGGCCCAATAAATTAATGTTTATAAAACACATGGGGGTGGAGCAATTTTTTTTCTAATGCTATATGATTTGTGTTTTTCACACTTTTAAAATAAAATATTTCTGCAGTTTGCTCTATGAATGTGCACAAGCGATGCCAGAAGAACGTCGCGAACAACTGCGGCATCAACACTAAGATGATGGCGGAGATCCTCAACGAGATGGGCATTTCGCCCGATAAGAATCCGCGCCCTAGGGCATCTAAGGTAAATATGAGAATTCTTGTGTTCACTAGGAGAGACACTAAAGGCTTTCGCAGATGAGGAACAATAGGGGACCAAAAGTACCGACCGAGTCCAAAAACCCCCAAAGAACTGTGAACATGGACGAGCTAGACCGCACTAAAAAAAGCGGGAATCCCCAGAATTATGCAATTAACGTGCCAAGGCACACAGTAGATATGGGGATAGATCGTCCCAGTGTCTACTTTAGAAACTTCTCTTTTTTCTTAAACTTTTAGATGTACATTGCAACAAAATATAATCCCAGAATTTTCCGTAGGGGCTTCGGTAAACTTTCGCTGGTGGTTAAATTCCAGTAGAATTTTTTCGACGCTTTTCGGACTTTTGTCTTTGTGCGCACGTACCTCTAATGTTTTTAATAGTAGATAATGCAGTCCGACCTATTTGAAACATTTGCATGGCCTTTTATGCAAGGGTTGTCATGAGTTGTCATTAACAGTGGTAGAGCCACGCGGCAGCTTTTGCTGTAGCACGGATGGGCCGGCTCGAACCGGGGTGGTACCACGACCTCACAGAATACCAGCGTGAAGTAGAGGTTTACCTCTGCGTTTCGCTTGGTGAGTGCAGGTGGTCGGAGGCCCTTTTTACTGGAAATGAGGCATTCCATCTTAGTCCTCACGGGTGGCAACGCATCTGCATTTTGATTCGTAAACGAGGATAGATGTAGATGTCTATGGGCCGCAGCAACCACTTACCATCAGGTGGACTGTGTGCTTGTTTATCTCCCTTATCCTATAAAAAAAAAAGTTTGACTGGTGAGTCACGTTATCACTTTTTTATGGTAAGGTTTTTAAATATCGATATAAAACACAGTTTGATCAATATTTGTGCAATAGTTGCAAGCGATCGACTAAAGTTTCGAATGTTCGAAACAAAACGAATTTTTAAGAAATCAGTAAAATTAAGTTAATAATAAACACACGACATTAGACTTTACCTGTGTTTCAATAAAGTTTAAATTAGAATAATACGTAATCACAGCTAAACGGTTAAGAAAAAACCTAAAAGTTATTGGAGTGTTCTCATTTTCAAGTAGCGTGGTTATGGATGCCATACACGATCCGGTTTACCGTCTAGTTTGCAGCGCGCTTGAAGCGGCGTCAAGTTTGCAGTGCATCCATATAGACCAATGACGTTCAAGTTCGCCCTTAAATGCCGCACTAATTGAAACCATGGCGTCTCTTGCTTATTTGCTCCGACTACCGTCATGCATACTTGACCGCTCATACACACGTTCAAGTTTGCATGACGCTGTTAGCTTGATCAAGTAGGCAGAATTGAAATTCAATTTTTGCTTCAAGTAGACTTGTCATGCACACTGATAGCCATACACCGTCAAGTTTACCGGACGCCGCTTCAAGCGCGCTGCAAACTTGACGGTAAACTGGATCGTGTATGGCATCCATTGGTTAAACAGAGTGGTGGAGAATATCTAGTATGTTGAAGGTTCCTTCGTCGCGGAGCGAAAAGGATTTGATTTTACGTTATGAGAAGATACTGTAGCTATGTTGCGTTTCGTTTCACTTTGTTGAGAGTTATTGTAAGTCGTTTTTGTGTACCGTGTATCGATAGTGCTATGTGTGTAACTGTCTTTACGATATAAATTTTTTGTTTTTTCTTTACAGTACCTGAACACAGCTTTAATGGAAGGCCCACCTGAGTTGACTTCATCGGGGGATTCGGACAGCAAAGATCCCAGTGATAAAAATTATGATAAAGGTATGACAATTTTTATATTATGGTTAATTTGAAATTGTAATGATTGAGATCACAAATTTACTTACTAATATTTACATAAAAGAACATCGATTTTATGAAAAAAAAAAATGTTTTTAAATTCCTTTCAAAACCATCTGGTATTATATTCGAAACCAGGAATAATATTAAACCCTAGTATCTGTTCTGAGGTGATCGCTACTAAGCTATTTCTAATTTGCTTTGTGTTGTTGTGTTACATATGTACATGATTGTTAGCTGATATTTAAAAAAAAAAGAAGTCCCACTGGGTTTCTTGCTGGTTCTTCCCAGGACAGAGGTTTTTTTTTCGAACCAGTGGTGATTAAAGAAAAGAGTGATTTTCAATGAGTATTATTTATAATGAAAGTATATTGTATTTTGAATAAAAAAAGTTTCTGTTTCTATAGGCTAGGGTACCTAGTCCTTTCTTCCTTTGATTTCTTTCAGTTCATGCAACAAGAAAAATTTATGTGAATACAACAGACTTTTGCATTGCACAGAAATTGTAATTTATTAAATGATGGATAGATTTCTTTTTTTTTATAAATGTTATTCCTCCACACTAGGATATTTTCTCCAGTACCATAGAGGCAGTTTACACACATAAATGCATAAGTGCAAATGTACAGACCCGGAACAATTTTTAGTAGATTTAATATAATCACTTGTTCCGTGCGGGATTCGAACTCCCGGCTCTCAGCGTAGTAACTCAACACTAAGCCACTGACTGCTCTATGGAGCCGTCACACTCAAAACTGCTTCAGATAAATAAAAAATTTCTGAAATAAAATCTGTTGGAATATTTTATTTTCATCGTTTTTTTTTTTTTACTTCAATTGTTATTTAAAACATTCTAAAGTCGCATTTAAGTGATTTAGAAATTTTGCTTTCAACATAAGTATTTCAACATGCATGTTAGCAAATTGTCTTTTGTGTTGCCATATAATAGGTATTCAACATAGCAGCGTGTTGTGGGGATCGCATTGGACGGACCTACAGGAAATTTTTGGCAGTTACCAAGGTTTTTTTTTCAGATACATGTGCTTCTGGTGGCGGGGTGTTGCTTTGTCTTTGCTTGTTTTCGTTTTGCGTTGACCGTCATCGATAATAATACTTTTGATGAGATGATACTTGAAATGGTTACACTGGCTTATACCGTTATATATCGGAAGCGACAAGCTCATTCTGGCATATCCTTTAGTTGTCTCATACTCTTACCATACCCACAAGATGATATGGTTGACACATTCTAAGCAGCTACAGCTACACAGCAGCTTAATTCTCACATTAAAATTTATTGTGATTTAGTAGTATCAAAATTATAGATTACTGTTACTATGCTGAACATAGGCCTCCCCCTATAGATTGCCAAACAGCAGTTGCTGTTTTTAATTATTTTGAGTTGCTGTCAGGAAGATGCTGCTGCCCATCTCCAGGATTGTTTCCCTCTGTCGCCTCTTACGATATACGGGAGGATATGGGGTAGTGGATATTCTTACACCGCCACTACACCGGTTGAAGAATATAGATTATAAATGATTTAAACTTGAAATATTGCAGAGCTCAGTTGACGGTCAACAATTTTGAATGCCTTTTATTTATTATTTCTTTGTGGCGTACAGGCACGGATAGCACAGTAAACCTTTGGGATAACAGTGTTACGCAACAGAACGATACGTCTTGGCGTTCGCATTGGGACGATCTGGAGGAAATATTCACTTGTTATGAAGGTTCCACACCTTGTACCTTGGCTTCGGTGTTGGGGCTTGCTTGTTATCTTAGGCCAACAGAGAAAGAACACTGCGTATTTTTCAAGTGACGCCGGAACCATGCTCCAGATGTCGCTAGTTGGGATTTAGGTGAAGTTATTTGTTACACAATGTCATTGAAATTGAGAAGTTGCCTTTAAAATAAAACTTTGTTGGTTTCAAGAGTATGCAAATACACATAATTTAAAATTAAAAAATTTGTACAACCGACTTCAATATAAATTATTAAGAATAACTCAAAAACTATTGGTCACACCTTAATTAATATGGGACCACATGTGAAGCACCAGTAAAAAGTTGAGGTAACACACATAAAAAAACATACAGTCGAATTGAGTACAGTCTCCTTTTTGAAGTCGGTAGAAAACATTGCCTCAGTTGTTTGCTCTTTAAGATTTTCCGCATTTTTTCATCTCTTTTTATTATTTTCTACTTTTAGGAAATTCGCAGTTTGGTTTAGCAATTTCTAATCTAATTAATATAAAATGTTGCTAATATTTCAAAAGAAATGTTATCCCTTACATTTTCTTAACAAAACAACGTCACCAACCATAAAATCTGTCAAATATTTCATCTGATGCCTAAGTGATGCCGCCCAGGTGGCAGAAAAGTTCGTGGATACCCTCATTGTAAGAATAAGACTTTACGCACACATGCATCAATCAACAACATGTTTTAGGCGCATATGTGTGCGTGCAGCAGTATACTTTTACAGATTAATTACAAAAGAAGGAAGATGAGCACATGAGAGCTTGCCTGAATTGTATGTAGTGTTCTGCCTATCTTTGTTGGTCTGAGGTTATTATATGAGTTATATGGAACTTCGTCTAAATGTTATTAGCCGATAAGCGAAGAATGGCTTCCATATTCTACAAATGTTTTTCTTTCACATCTTTATGTATGAATGAATGTATGAAGTTATGATGGGCGTATAAAAAGCTATCATTCAACAAGATAAATCATGACTTCAATTTATTTTTCCTTTATTAAACAAATAGGTTTAACAATGCACATTACAATATTTTCTATTCAACAAATTGGGCCGAAAAATTAAACATTCTTTGAATATTGGTAATTTATGATAGCACTTGCGATAGCAATTTTGAGTTTTTTTTTCAACGACATACAATCTTTTAAATATATATTTTTCAAAACACAGAAGTACAACAAAGGAGGTAGAAATAATTTAAAAATTATATATCCGATAAACTAAACATAAAAACAACCACAGATTCAAAAGAAATTGATCCACAGACTGGTGATAATATAAGAAATATATGTTGTTTTATCTTTGGCTCCAAAGACGAAGTTCCATAAATTTCGTTATATATTTAGTTATATTAGGAAGCTGGTAAGGAGTGTTTGGTGATAAATCGCGTTCTTAGGTGGTGAGGGTGAGGCGGAGGGCTGCATGCATGGGAAGGTGTCCCTCGAGGACTTCCACTTCATAAAGGTGCTTGGCAAGGGCTCGTTCGGAAAAGTCATGCTCGCTGAGAAGAAGGGCACTGATGAAGTGAGTAATATAAACATTGTTTGCTGTCTTACGTTGGGTTTAAACATGAAGCAAATATAAAGAGAAGACGGCATAAGCAACTATGCACTATGATTCTAAGTAGGTCCTGACGTCATCATAGTGGGCGTGGCTTTAGTTAGTATACTCTCAGCATTCGTCCTGTGCGGCTTATACGTTGAATATAGCAAATGGGCGTAGTTTCGTATTATTAACAAGAAAAGGATGAAGTGTTGTGATTAATCGTGTAAAAACTACTTAGATAGACACTGATGCTATGGATGGCATCACATTTCATTTGTAAGTAATTTTACACCTAATTTATTAAAATAGTTCTAGAAAAATCTCTTTCCATCGGCATTCAAATATAATTAAACATATTCGACATTAGATGGCGACACTTTGTGTCATGTGAACTAAAAATATAAAGGTACGTAGCACTCAGTATTGGTAAAATAATCATACGAAGGTGTTGAAATTTGTGTGAAATTTTAATCGCCAAAATAATTTTATAGTAATCATTTTGTGAACAGGCCGCATCTATCGTCAAGGTAGCTAAACTACATTGCAACATCGATATGGAACGATTCGAGTTGTATTACTATTTATCGGTAGATGCAGATAGTGTAAAGTGGGCGGGGCTTTACATCCCCTCACCCCGCAAATTGTCACGCGTTGTTACATAGTGATATCTAATTACAACACCTCTTTGTATTTGCTTCATAGGTTAAAATCACTGACCTCTATTATACAAGTAGACTGGATTGGCTATACACCGTGACATAATGAGGCGATCTGATTTTCGCCATTTAGACGCTGATAGCAGAAGTCAGCGTCCACGGATTCCACCAATAAAAGAGATAGGAAAGTGTGACAAAATATATCGATAAAAATTCTATACCCAGGCCTACTATTCTATTTATGTATTATTTTAATATAATGCCCTTCAGTAAATAAATGTATCAATTAACACTTGGGTCTTGGATACAAGATTTATACTTCATATAAAACAAAAATCCACGCTGCGTTAGTCTATCTTCGTTTATCTTTGTCATTATAGAACATACATAAATTTCACAAGGGCAAACATCTAGAATCAGAATAATTATTTGTAGGCCATACAAAAACTTTTTCAGTTTGGGATTCAAATCCGCAGCTCTCGACGCCGCAATTCATTGCGCTACAGAGCTGTCGAAAGTTTTTTTAGAACAAAATAAGGATTAGAAACGAGCATACAGTCCACCTGATGGTAAGTAGATGCTGTGGTCTATAAACATCTACATCTATTCTCGATTATGAATCAAAATGCAGATTTGTTGTTAACCCAGAGAGACTAAGATGGAACGCCTAGTTTCAAGTAAAAATGGTTTCTGGTTCACTAAACTAACCACACGAATCTTTTTTATAAAGTAAGTTTTCTTATAATTACACAAGCTTCGTAAAGCTTAAAATGGAATATCACAGCTTAAAGATAAAGTGTTTTAGTCAAAGAGACCGAAGCCCATATCACATTTTGAAAAGGGAATGGTTTAAGTAATAATTTGAGGACGCATTGCTACGTGAAAGTTCGTTTGTCGGTCCAGTTGGATAAGAGGCGGACATTGTACAAGGTTGGGGTGGTGGTGGCAGGTGTACGCGGTGAAGGTGCTGAAGAAGGACGCGATCATCCAGGACGACGACGTGGAGTGCACGCTGACGGAGCGGCGCGTGCTGGCGCTGGCGGCGCGCCACCCGTTCCTCACGGCGCTGCACTGCGCCTTCCAGACGCGCGAGCGCCTCTTCTTCGTCATGGAGTACGTGGACGGCGGCGACCTCATGTTCCAGATACAGCGCGCGCGCAAGTTCGACGAGCCCCGCGCCAGGTGAGCCTCGACCTGCTGGGACAAGTGTCTAACACATACTCTACACCAACATATTATACATACTATACATTTTTCTTATAGGTTGGGGTGACAATCGAACACACAGACTGTGTGCTCGTTTGTTGGTCACTCCCTGCTCGTTCGTCGTAGGTCACAACAACCACTTAGTAAGTGGCTGCTGTGACCCATAGACATTTACATCTATCCTCGATAAAGAATCAAATTGCAGATGCGTTGTCACCCGTGAAGACTAAGATGGAATGCCTCTTTTCCAGTAATACTACTAATGTAGCTGCAGCATGGGTCTACCACATGTAGAATAGACATACAAATATAACATCCTTACCGGTAAGCAAAGTGTAAACCAAGCTACACGTTCTATCTTGGCTGGACTGAAATTGGCTCTCCGAAACATTCGCGCATGTAATCATGGCGGCCTTGCGAGACGTCAATATAGTTGTGCCACTTCAAATTCGCTTCTAAAAATTGCTCAGGAAAACAATTTGTTTTGTCTATATCAATTGTAGAATAAATTGACAGTTATGTTTATTATGAACATATCAGTATTATTTCAATGAAAAAATAGTATGTTTAAAGAATTATGATCAAACGTTTGAATACACGAGATTGGTCGAGACAACAATTTCTTTCAGTAATACAAAAATAACGTAACTTTAAATTTTTTAATAAAATCTTTAATGTACATCATCACATACAAAAAATAAGGAGCAATGCAATTAACTATGGGAAATATAAAATAAAATTGAACTATAATTGAGTATTTACGGAATTGTAAACACACAATATGCGTATACACATCTCTAGTCTTTGTTACCGCACGTACTTCCAGCTTGTCTTCATTTTGTTCCGAAAAGCTATACCTGCGCTCACTTGCGACTTACTTCAGCCCGGCCAAGATAGAACGCGCGGACTTTACTAATGACTTGATAAGATTTGCAGGAAAAGTGAAGTGTTTGTCACTTCAAAGTTAAAAACGTATCATTCACTAGATAGTGGTATAACTTTTTTCTTTAAGCCATAATCAAAACAAATACATTAGTGACAGAAATTTGTGTCAGAGTCACGAGATATCTGACACTAGATTTGTCATACCGCCTGCCAGACTATGGTTTACAGTAACTTGCCACTTTAATAGAAGTTTCAAGTCCAGCAATTTGAAGGAGAGAAGATTGATACTAAAGATATTTTAAGATATTAACTTTTCTTATAATAACAATAACAAATAACACATAGTGACAAAATTAAAAAAATTGTGCAACCGACTTCAATATAAATAAAATGAGAACGTCATCAATGTAGTCAAAGTCAATTAAATATGCATTATTGAGGATAACTCAAAAACTACTGGTCAGATCTTGATCAAGATATATGGGACCGCATGAGAAGCACCAGCTTTCAAAAAACAAAAAAACATCTTCGGAATCGGTTCCCCTAGGTAACACACATAAAAAATACGGTCGAATTGAGTACCTCCTACTTTTTTTTTTTTAAATATTTAAATTATTGGTTAAAATATTTACAGATTCTATGCGGCCGAGGTGACGTTAGCGTTGCAGTTTCTTCATTCACACGGCGTCATTTACCGTGACTTGAAGTTGGACAACATTCTATTGGACAGCGAGGGCCATTGTAAGCTCGCCGACTTCGGCATGTGCAAGGAGGGTATACTCGGTTAGTAGTGTTTGTCGATTCTAAATAGTTGTGACTGACTAACATTAAAGTCTTAAATTAATCTTGAACTATAAATTGATTACCGTGTAAATGTAAAGTCCCAAACAAAACATTTATGTAGTGTCAAATGCAAGTACAGACCACTCTCGATAATTTGAAACATAAGGGACCAGAGAAAAATTTCAAATTAATTTACAAAAAGGTTCATTGTGAAAAGAAGTCTCTCTCATTTATGTAAACAATCGACAGGTCTGTACATGTGGTATGTAAACAAACGACAAGTCTTTGCATGATAAACTATTCAAATTATCGAGAGTAGGGTATCGCAGACTTCAAATTATTGCATGTTGACGGGCAAGACACTATTCCTTCAACTTAAAATTACCGAGGGGACTAATTAATATTGATTTTATTTAATTTATCGAGTATTTTTCAAGGGACAGGGATTTTTGTTTTAAATTATTGAGAGATTCAAATTAACGAGTGGTAAATTATCGAGAATTCATCATCCTATTTCGTCTCATCGATCTAAAGCGATTATTTGAAATACAAGAAAGATCTTATGGCTGCCAAAAGATTGCGGTGTAACAATTTCGTTTAAACTAAGCTTAAATAATCTAATTGGAAACTGGGAACAGATTAAAAGGCATAATGTGTTTAGTACTTGTCGTCAATCCCCTGCTAATTGAACCGATTATGACCAAACCTCCCTACAACAGGAGACAACCATGTTCATCAGTGGACTTTAAGGTTGGCCGAATTTCGTTTCGGGATTCCGTTTCGGAATTCCGAACGGGTCGGCCACACGCATTCGGAATCCCGTTTTACCCGCAAAATTTCGAACTGAAAACTACCGTATGCGTGTGACGGGTCATAGATTTTATATGAATCTTGAATCGGAATTCCGAATATATGTGGCTGGCCTTAATGTCTGATGATGAAGAATATATCAATATTTTTAATTTTTAAACTATTTTAGTCAAAAATCATGAGTCTTATGATGATAAAAGAACTTTGAGGGGAGCTGCATTACAGCTGCCAGTTACTGGTGTGTTGTGAAGCAGAGGTGCCCTATGACTATGAGATTATGAGAGCTGAGGATGATTAAATTTTAAATTAGAACCTTGTGTCCATAGCTAAAGGCGTATTGTTTAATAACAACACTTTGCAGATGGTGCAACAACCACTACATTCTGTGGAACTCCGGACTACATTGCTCCTGAGGTAAGGAACTTTGAGTAATACATATTTGTGGTGATGGGGTAAGAATAATGCATGGTTAGCTGTGTGACGTCATTCTAAATCCAACATGGCGGAACACCCAAGATGGCGGGCTAGTTATTTTTAATACACTCCTACAATATGGGTATCAAATGAAAGGGCTTGCTTATGGGTAACTCGAAAAAATAGTGACGTCTCTCTAAATCCAATATGGAGGACTTCTAAAGATGGCGGACTAAGTTTTTTATACTTTCCTACAATATGGGTGTCAAATTAAAGGGCTTGCTTAGTATAACTTGAAAAATAAAGTGACATCACTCTAAATCCAATATGGCGGACTTCGAAAGATGGCGGTTTAAGTTTTTTTATGCTTTCCTACGATATGGGTATCAAATGAAAAGACTTGCTGAGAATACGGATGCGATTTAACCAAAAATAAGATGGTGATCATAAACTCGATTGCTCCAATTCGTTTGAAATTTTGGTGTACTGGAGTTTTTGCAGTCCTCGAGGCTGTCTCGTTGAGGCGAGTCTCGCGACAAGCTGTTATATCATATAAATTGTGTAATGACGTTATAAGTTGTTAGTAAAAGTTTTAAAGGAAAAGTTTATTTTATTCTTTTTAGCGCATTTAAATAAAAGCTTGTTTTAAAAAAGTTTTTTTACTTTAAATTTATTTTGAATCTTTCTGTCTGTGTTGAATGGATGATGGCTGTCACATGCAACATACTTGTGAACTGATGCTACTTGTGGTTCTAGGGCTCATATTTTGTTTCATATTTTTAGGTCTAGTTATTTTAAGCACTTCGGTTACTAATAAGTCTATATTAATTTATAAACAATTTATTGCAATTTGACATATCCGGCGGAGTTTCGTTGATCGTTTCTTCCGCGGTCAGAAGAATTTTATTTAGAAACAAAGTAAATTTTAAAATGTTGATGTTCTTTATGACGAGAAATAGACAATTCATTTCATGTAAGTGTTAATAGAGACTTGGAGAAATGCTCAGATACGTTGGCTTCTGAAATATGACATTATAGGACCTCTGGTATACTAGAAAACTGGCCACGGAAAGCACTGTCAGAGCTATGAGAGGTTTTGTACTTCAGTCGCTATTGCGCCATTTAAGAGATTCGAAATTGGAAAATCCTTTCGTCTATGTATGAAATCCATATCTAAATCAGACAGTACTAAAAGTGGCGTATTCAAATTATATGAAATTTATTCGTGACGGTGTCAATTGTATGATTTTGTATGTTAAACTGTTAAAAGCATCTCCAAAGAAATTGTATTAGAATAAAGAGAAATGATGTCATAGTTTTTATAGTTTTTTACTATAAAAATTATCATTTTAATTTATATTTAAATACTAATAATCTAACTTACCTTAAAATGAAAAAAGAAATACCAATAAAAGTAACAAAACAAAATGTATTCTTTGTGTTAATAATAATGGTAGTCATAAATCAGATTTAAGTGGCACTAGGCTCTTGCCACAGTATAAATATATAGTAGAAACAGTATGGAAACTACCTACAAACGCTTGAAACGGCACACTCACACAAACATACGCAACTACGAGACTCCTAAGCGCTCGACGCGGTGTTCTCAGTAGTGTATGTCGCGTCAAGCCTTTTTAAAAATGCCACGAAAGTATTGCGTAGTAATAGTATACGGCTGTTTGAACTTGGCTTCATTAAAACCGGAGCTATCGTATTTTAAGCTTCCTGCTGCTTTGAAAGGTAAGAATGATTTTTATTATCATTTATTATAATCGTTATCGAATTATAAGTCCGTGTGAGCTCCGTGTAGTGGCGGTCAAGAATATCCACTACCCCATATCCTCCCGTGGGTGTCGTAAAAGGCGACAAAGGGAAACAGGCAGGAGATGGGCAGCAGCATCTTCCTGATAATAGCCAAATTACAATAAAAAAAACTGCGGTTGCCAACCCGCTCGCCAAGCGTGGCAACTATGGCAAATACCCCCCTATGAATGACAGTAACAAAGAAACGGCCCCCAGTCCCCGGCGGCCCCGCTATTCCTGGCTACGGTGGCGACCATGGTAACGGCGGGGCAGGGGGTGCTAAGAATCTCCGGTGTAGGTTCGGTTGCCACCTTAGACGACTAGACCTGGCAACGTACAACGCACGCACCCTGAGGACTGACGAGAAGATCGTGGAGCTGGAAGAAGAGATAGACAAGTTGCGCTGGCATATTATAGGATTATCCGAAGTCCGAAGAGAGGGGGAGGACACGGTAATCCTCGAATCCGGCAACTTGCTCTATCACCGGGAGGGCGACCATCTGTCCCAAGGAGGTGTCGGATTTATCGTCCACAAGTCTCTCGTTAACAACGTTGTAAAGATCGGGAGTGTGTCGACGAGGGTTGCGTACCTTATACTCAGAATCACCAAACGGTATTCGCTGAAGGTCATACAGGTTTACGCACCAACCTCGGCACACCCCGATGAGGAGGTGGAGGAAATGTATGAGGATATCTCTAGAGCCATGCATTCCTCCAAAACCCAATATACGGTGTTAATGGGAGACTTCAATGCAAAACTAGGCACAAGAGAGAACGGTGAGCTGAAAGTAGGGAAATTTGGAATAGGGCAACGGAATCCAAGGGGCCAGCAGCTGGCCGACTTCATGGAGAAAGAGGGACTCTTTATGATGAAATCTTTCTTCCAGAAGCGGCTCCACAGGAAGTGGACCTGGTCGAGCCCCGACGGTTCCACAAAAAATGAGATTGACTTCATTATGACGACCAGACGACAACTGTTCAGTGATGTCTCCGTGATCGCGAGGGTGAAAACTGGTAGCGATCACCGAATGGTTAGAGGCACACTGAACCTAAACGTTAAGTTGGAGAGGTCTCGTCTAATGAAGTCAACGCTCCGTCCCCCTCGTGCTCTGTTCCAAAGTCCCGAAACCTTTCAGCTCGAGTTACAAAACCGTTTTCAGTGCCTGGAAGACTGCAATGAAGTGGACGATATGAATGACAAGCTCGTGGAAACTGTCCATGCGGTCGGAGCTAAGTTCTGCAAAACCCGCCGCAGAAGAACACAAAAACTCTCCGATCACACTCTTAATCTCATGGCTGTTAGACGGGAGATGAAGCTACATTCTTCAACAGACTTGACAGCATACAGGCATCTGAACAGACAGATCTCCAAATGCATGCGGCGGGACTTACGCAACTTCAATACAGCTCGTATTGAAGAAGCGATCGAGCGGAACCAAGGCTCCAAAGTCTTTGCCAGAGATCTGTCTGCCAGAAAGAGCCAACTGTCAAAGCTGAAGACAGAATGTGGCAGCATCGTTTCCGGGACACCTGAGATTTTGAGTGAGATTGAGAAGTTCTATGGGCAGCTGTACACATCATCGTTGGAGCCACACGCAAGTGTGAGTAACGATCCAAGAGCGAGTCTCATCCGACACAATACCAAAGATATCCCGGATGTCAGTCTGAGCGAGATTAGGATGGCTCTCCAGCACCTTAAAAACGGTAAGGCCCCAGGCGAGGATGGAATTACAGCGGAGCTTCTGAAAGCGGGTGGAAGACCGGTACTTGAAGTCCTTCAGAAGCTCTTTAATTCTGTCCTCCATGGTGGCATTACACCGGAGGCGTGGAGCAAAAGTGCGGTGGTCTTGTTCTTCAAGAAAGGTGACAACGCTCTCTTGAAGAACTACAGACCGATTTCCCTTCTGAGCCGCGTCTACGTGCTGTTTTCGAGAGTCATTACGAATCGTCTCGCGCGCAGACTTGACGACTTCCAGCCTCCCGAACAAGCCGGTTTCCGAAAGGGCTTTAGCACCATAGACCACATACATACCCTTCGGCAAGTTGTACAGAAGTCCGAAGAGTACAATTTGCCACTATGTCTGGCGTATGTGGACTATGAGAAAGCCTTTGATTCCGTCGAAATGTGGGCGGTGCTGCAGTCCCTTCAGCGGTGCCAAGTTGACTGTCGGTATATCGAAGTGTTGAAGTGCTTGTACAGTAGGGCTACGATGGCTATCCGAGTACAGAACCAGAATACGAAACCTATCCAATTGCAGAGAGGTGTAAGACAGGGTGACGTCATATCCCCGAAACTCTTCACCGCTGCATTGGAAGACGTTTTCAAGCTTCTGGACTGGAAAGGATACGGTATCAACATCAATGGCGAGTACATCACTCACCTTCGATTTGCCGACGATATAGTCCTTATGGCAGAATCGCTGGAGGACCTAAGCACTATGCTCAATGACCTCAATAGTGTTTCCCAACGGATAGGTCTTAAGATGAACATGGACAAAACAAAGATCATGTTTATTGTCCATGTCACACCTATGCCGGTAGTTGTTGGGAGCACTAAGCTCGAAGTTGTTGACGAGTATGTTTACCTGGGACAAATAGTCCGACTAGGTAAGTCCAACTTCGACCGAGAGGTCAATCGACGGATTCAACTCGGCTGGGCAGCGTTCGGGAAGCTACGACACATCTTCTCGTCAGACATACCTCAAAACCTTAAAACGAAATTGTACAACCAGTGCGTGTTGCCAGTGATGACTTACGGAACTGAGACGTGGTCCTTCACTGCTGGCCGTATGAGGAAGCTCAAGGTCGCTCAGCGAGCTATGGAGAGGGCTATGCTCGGAGTTTCTCTGCGTGATAAACTTAGGAATGAGGATATCCGCAGTAGAACCAGAGTGACCGACATAGCCCAACGGATTAGTAAGCTGAAGTGGCAGTGGGCCGGCCATATAGCTCGAAGAACCGACAACCGATGGGGAAGAAAGGTTCTCGAGTGGCAGCCTCGTACCGGTAGGCGAAGTGTAGGGCGTCCCCCCACGAGATGGAGTGACGACCTGGTAAGACATGCAGGAAGTCGATGGATGCAGGTGGCTCAGGACCGTGCTTTGTGGCATTCTTTGGGGGAGGCCTATGTTCAGCAGTGGACTTGTGAAGGGCTGTAATGATGATGATGATGATGATGTGAGCGATCATAATGAATTCGTGAACTTATTTGTATGTACAGAATGCGGCGGTTTTGAGGCTATTTAAAGCTGATAGTGCAATAGTGGTAACAAAAAGTAAATTCAAGATGGCGGCTGCAATAGGTACATTTTTTTCGTCATGGGTGCCATTTTCATGGGTTTCGAGGGTGTTGAAGCCGATAGTGCTGTCGAAATGTAAATCCAAGATGGCGGATGCAATAGGTATCAATTTATTCGTCATGGGTGTCTTTTTCATGGTTTTTGAGGGTGTTGAAGCCTCGTTGAAGTTGAATGCTAGCAAAATGTAAATCCAAGATGGCAGCTGCAATAGGTATTAATTTTTTCGTCATTGGTGCATCAATCACTAATAAAAAAAATGTGTCTCATTTTCATGGTTTTCGAGGGTGTTGAACCCGTAGTGCTGTCAAAATGTAAATCCAAGATGGCAGCTGCAATAGGTATCAATTTTTTCGTAATGGGTGTCATTTTCATGGTTTTCGAGGGTGATGAAACCGATTTTTCGATGTTGCTTTAAAAAAGAACACATAAACTGCAAAATAACTTATTTAAAAAAAAACCTGTTCATTAGAATGAGAATTTTTTACACAATTAAATTCAATAATAAAGAATTACGAACTTTTCGTAGCAGATGAAAATATTTATCTGTAAATAACTTGTAATAATGAAGAATAAAGGTACGTTTTCGTCCAACCGCGGCTCGCGAACGCGACCGCCGAAACTTGTAAAAGGTTACGCCGTAATGACAAAGTTAAAGATCTATAGTTCTACAAGTTGTTGTGTGTTAATATTAAATTGTTAAGCTAGTTATTAAAATTCGATTGATTGATCACTACAGAACAAAAATATAAAAAAAAAAACAATATCAAAACATTAAAAGTCCCTATTGCTTCCATGGAGCGTAGGTAATTATGTCCTCAACTAGGCTTAGTTTCCATACTGTTCATATTTATACTGTGCTCTTGCTAATGTAATTTCGTAATGTACATAGTGTTGGTGTATATTAAATAAATTAAACTAATTACAGATTCTTCAGGAGTTGGAGTACGGTCCGTCTGTGGACTGGTGGGCTTTGGGAGTGTTACTGTACGAGATGCTGGCTGGCCAGCCGCCCTTCGAGGCGGACAACGAGGACGATCTCTTCGAGAGCATTTTACACGACGACGTACTTTACCCAGTGTGGCTGTCTAAGGATGCTGTTTCTATACTTAAAGGTATGGATTGTACTTATAACAGTCCGATAGTCTGATGTTTATGATTTTTTTTTTAATAGAATAAACGTTACCTATACCTCCTGTATCCTGGGGGCAGTTTACACATATAAATTTCATACGGATAAACATTTAACAATTATTCGTAGTACATACAAATACTTGTTCCGTGGGGTATTCGTAACCCGCGACCCTTAGCGCTGTAACTCATTGCTAAGCCACTGCGCCACAAAGCCGACAAATATTACGAATGTTTCACACTTCCTAATTTTTATATGACGTTATTAATTTATATGATAGTTAAAAACTTCAAAATTGTTTATTCATAATTATTGTTAATTTGTATTACGAAAGAATTTCAACGCCATGTGAAGTTTGTGGGTTCACTAGAGAAGGAGACTACCCACAGCATTACTCTCACATGTGAAAGGAGGTCTGTCCTGAAAAATGGATCTGAAAAAAGGCTCTAAATTCCAGATCTAAATTCATTCAATCCAATCTAAATTCCAGTAACTTACCTTCCCTTATATGTAAGTTATAAAATGATAAATAAATTCTGTAAGATGTCATATTACAGTATTGCTTTTACGTTTAAGTTTATGAAATGTACAAAAGTATTTAAAAAAATATAGGGTATTCAATATAAAGTAGGTAATTTTTAAAAGGTAATACTTAATAATGCTTAGAGAGAATGAGAGCTTCTTTGAATTTCTTGATTTGTTCATATGTATATTTTATATTCAGTCACATCGGTCAATGGCAAACCGCACCCGTGCAAAGTCGAGGGTATGGCAAAGTTATCGGACTTGAGTAACGTGTGCTCGTGCATACCAGGTTGCACATCATTGTATGAGTACGTAACGTGTAAAAAATATAAAAATGAAAAGAGGTAATTAACCATAATGAAACATTCAGATTATAGGACGAATAACTCGCAGTGTTAATCGTGGATGAGTACGACGCGTTTACATATTCGTGTCTATTCATTCAACTTAGATCTTTTAAAAACCGGCCAGGTGCGAATCGGACTCGCGTATGAAGGGTTCCGTACCATCGTAAAACACGTTTCTAGTAGGGGAGCCCCCTTTAAATTTTAATTTATTTTTATTATTTGTTGTTATTACAGCAACAGAAATACACATTCTCTAAAAATTTCAACTGTCTGTCTACCTATTAAGGATCATGAAATACAGCCTGCTGACAGACAGATGGACGGACAGCGGAGGCTTAATAATAGGGTTCCGTTGGTTACCCTTCGGGTACGGAACCCTAAATATGAATTTCATCATCTCATTGCTGCGCATTATGTTTATTTAACTTTTATTGACTCAATAACTAATATTTT
Source organism: Parnassius mnemosyne (assembly GCA_963668995.1). Lineage (NCBI taxonomy): Eukaryota > Metazoa > Arthropoda > Insecta > Lepidoptera > Papilionidae > Parnassius > Parnassius mnemosyne. The sequence goes on along the minus strand of CAVLGL010000057.1, from coordinate 42,955,272 downwards.
AAATGGAAAAAGAAGAAAAAACGGCAGCAGTAGAAATAGATTCGCTCTTGTCAAATTCTTAATTTCAACCGAACTGAGTACATACTTATATTATTTTTTATATATTTTGTTAAAGAAAGGGATTAGGGGAAATTATAACGGATAATTACAGTTTACGGGTCAATTGAATAATGACGAGTATGTAATCAACGACACGAATATACAAAAACAATATTTTGATTCGCGCTAAAAAAACCAACATCGAGTGGAGAACAGGTGGAATACTCGGGCCGCGTTGCGAGCACGTCCGAACAAGGCATTTACATGTTCGTAATCTTGTCTATTCGTCTGTTTCTCGACGAGTATCTAAACGTTACTTAGGAAATAAAAAAAAATCGAATCGTAATCAATAATAAATGAAATGATAGAGTCACGGAAAAACTACTGCATAGATTTCAATTAGGTTTTCTAAGTTTTAATTCTTAGACACTTGGCCCTTATCAAAAAAAAATATTGCAATATCTTCATTTAATATAAAGTTATTAAAGTTTTAAGAAACGACGATTTTTATAAGCACTACATGTTCCGTGATATGTGTAAGCAACGCGGACGAAGTCGCTGGTCAGCTAGTCGATAATAACTATAATTGAGTATTTTATCATATATAATATTTACGAGGAAATAGGAAATGTGTGAGGATATCTCTAGAGCCATGCATTCCTCCAAAACCCAATATACGGTGTTAATGGGAGACTTCAATGCAAAACTAGGCACAAGAGAGAACGGTGAGCTGAAGGTAGGGAAATTTGGAATAGGGCAACGGAATCCAAGGGGCGAGCAGCTTGGCGACTTCATGGAGAAAGAGGTACTCTTTATGATGAACTCTTTCTTCCAGAAGCGGCCCCACAGGAAGTGGACCTGGTCGAGCCCCGACGGTTTGACAAAAAATGAGATTGACTTCATTGTGACGACCAGACGACAACTGTTCAGTGATGTTTCCGTGATCGCGAGGGTGAAAACTGGTAGCGATCACCGAATGGTTAGAGGCACACTGAACCTAAACGTTAAGTTGGAGAGGTCTCGTCTAATGAAGTCAACGCTCCGTCCCCCTCGTGCTCTGTTCCAAAGTCCTGAAACCTTTCAGCTCGAAACGGTTTTGTAACCGTTTTCAGTGCCTAGAAGACTGCAATGAAGTGGACGATATGAATGACAAGCTCGTGGAAATTGTCCATGCTGCATTGCCAAAACTCTCCGATCACACTCTTAATCTCATGGCTGTTAGACGATAGATGAAGCTACATTCTTCAACAGATTTGACAGCATATAGGCAACTGAACAGACAGATCTCCAAATGCATGCGACGGGACAACTTCAATACAGCTTGTACTGAAGAAGCGATCGAGCGAAACCAAGGCTCCAAAGTCTTTGCCAGAGATCTGTCTGCCAGAAAGAGCCAACTGTAAAAGCTGAAGACCGAGTGTGGCAGCATCGTTTCCGGGGCACCTGAGATTTTGAGGAAGATTGAGCGGTTCTATGGACTGCTGTACACGTCATCGTTGGAGCCACACGCAAGTGTGAGTAACGATCCAAGAACGAGTCTTATCCGACACTATTCCGAAGATATCCCGGACGTCAGTCTGAGCGAGATTAGAATGGCTCTCCAGCATCTTAAAAACGGTAAGGCCCCAGGCGAGGATGGAATTACAGCGGAGCTTCTGAAAGCGGGTGGAAAACCGGTACTTGAAGTCCTTCAGAGGCTCTTTAATACCGTCCTCCATGGTGGCATTACACCGGAGGCGTGGAGCAGAAGTGCGGCGGTCTTGTTCTTCAAGAAAGGTGACAATGCTCTCTTGAAGAACTACAGACCGATTTCTCTTCTGAGCCACGTCTACGTGCTGTTTTCGAGAGTCATTACGTATCGTCTCGCACGCAGACTTGACCACTTCCAGCCTCCCGAACAAGCCGGTTTCCGAAAAGGCTTTCGGAAACCGGCTATATATCGAATACCGGGTATATCGAAGTGCTGAAGTGCTTGTACAGTAGGGCTACGATAGCCATCCGAGTACAGAACCAGAGTACGAAACCTATCCAACTGCAGAGAGGTGTAAGACAGCGTGACGTTATATCCCCGAAACTCTTCACCGCTGCATTGGAAGACGTTTTCAAGGTTCTGGACTGGAAAGGATACGGTATTAACATCAATGGCGAGTACATCAGTCACCTTCGATTTGCCGACGATATAAGTCCTTATGGCCGAATCGCTGGAGGACCAAACCACTATGCTCAATGACCTCAATAGTGTCTCCCAACGGATAGGTCTTTGGACAAAACAAAGATTATGTTTTATGTCCATGTCACACCTATGCCGGTAGTTGTTGGGAGCACTAAGCTCGAAGTTATTGACCAGTATGTTTACCTGGGACAAATAGTCCGACCAGGTAAGTCCAACTTCGACCGAGAGGTCAATCGACGAATTCAACTCGGCTGGGCAGCGTTCGGGAAGCTACGACACATCTTCTCGTCAGACATACCTCAAAACCTTAAAACGAAATTGTACTACCAGTGCGTGTTGCCAGTGATGACTTACGGATCTAAGACGTGGTCCTTCACTGCTGGCCGTATGAGGAAGCTCAAGGTCGCTCAGCGAGCTATGGAGAGGGCTATGCTCGGGGTTTCCCTGCGTGATAAACTTAGGAATGAGGATATCCGCAGTAGAACCAGAGTAACCGACATAGCCCAACGGATTAGTAAGCTGAAATGGCAGTGGGCCGGCCATATAGCTCGAAGAACCGACAACCGATGGGGAAGAAAGGTTCTTGAGTGGCAGCCTCGTTACCGGTAGGCGAAGTGTAGGGCGACCCCCCACGAGATGGAGTGACGACATGGTAAGACATGCAGGAAGTCGATGGATGCAGATGGCTCAGGACCGTGCTTTATGGCATTCCTTGGGGGAGGCCTATGTTCAGCAGTGGACTCATGAAAGGCTGTAATGATGATGATGATGATGAATATTTATGAAATAGTAACCGTATTTTGCGTATTCGCATTTCTAGTCTTAGTTACCACCACACTCCTTGCCTCTTGTCCACCAATTATTATTTTCCTAAAAATTGTATCGCAACCACTCGTAACTAACTTCAACCCGGCCAAGATAAAACGTGCGGATTTTAATTATACTCTGCGTGATGTGTTCATGTATCGTCGTCGTAACTTTGTAAAATATTGTTAAAATATGTGATTTAAACAATGATCTCAATAAAATTTAATTTAGATCATTGTTTAAATCACATGGTCTTTTTATTTATAGAGCCAACGCGTATTGCTCTATCTAGTGCAACATGTATAGATTTTAACAACATTTTTACAAATGTGAAGCCGTTACATAAATGTATAATTCAAAAATTAAGTTCTGATCACTGTGGACAAGTAGTTTCGTTACCTTATGTTCACAAAAAGCAAGTAGATGATAAAGTTGTGATTGTTCCAGTAAATGCACGTCGCTTGGAGAAATTTAGAAGTAACATAGTGAAAAAACTTCCATCACTTTCATACCAAAATGATCCTAAGTTTTGTATGGAACATTATTTAAGCTTATTTGCAATGAATTTAATAATACTTTTACTTCTAAAACATTCTCCTTGAAGAGTCGGAAATCATTCAATGAATGGGCGACAGTAGGAGTCCATAAGAGCAGGCATAGGTTATATGATCTTCACCATGAAAGGTCATGTAATCATAGCGTCTAATTTAGGGAATGTAATGTAAAAAAATATTCAAAAATATTTAAAAGAGTGTGCTCCACAGCCAAGTCTTTGCATTTGAGCAACAAAATTAAGACGGCTTCTAATAAAATTAAAATGACATGGAGTATAATTAATAGCGAAACTGGTAAGATCAACTCTCGCAATTCAAATTACCAGTTAAGTGTTAACAACAAATTAACTGTATCAGATCAGGACGTAGCAATGGTTTTTGAGAAATATTTTACTGATATTCCGATATTGACCACTAAGTCACTGAATTCTTCTCCTGCCGTCGCCGAATCATTACTTAAACAAAATGTAAATGCGTTTACAAAGAATTTTACATTTCATAAAGTATCATCAAAAGATATTGTAAAATATTTTAAAACTATTGATGTTAGGAAAACTGCGGATCTGTGGGGTATTTCCGTTAGTTATTGCGTCTATAATAGATACAATCGCGCCTCATTTAACTAAGTATTATTTTTAATACTAGTATTTAAGTTGGTGTGTTTCCTGATTTAATGAAGCATAGTAAAGTAATACCTTTATTTAAATCTGGTAGTACATTAGACCCCGACAATTTTAGACCTATTTCTGTACTACCAGCACTTAGTAAGATTTTTGAAAAAATTATTCTTGATCAAATGTTAAATTTTTTTAATATAAATAATTTACTTCATAAAAATGAATTTGGTTTCACAAGGGGTCGCTCGACAAATGATGCCGGTGTTGAGCTGATTAAATATATCTTTAATGCATGGGAGAATTCACAGGATGCTTTAGGTATATTTTGTAACCTAACCAAGGCCTTTGATTGTGTTCACCATGAAACATTAATCAGGAAACTTCAACACTACGGTGTAAGAAGTGATGCTCTTAAATGAATTATTTCATATTTAAGTAAGAGAATGCAAAAAGTTGTCATTAACAATATGAGCTCGTCCGGGTCGATGGTACAAATGGACGTGCCTCAATGCTCAATTCTCGGCCCCTTTCTGTTTCTTGTATACATTAATGACTTACCTTACATAGAAGGGGATAACCATGATATAGTATTATTTGCAGATGACACTTCTTTAACTTTCAAATTAAGTCGACAATTATTAAAATATGACGAAGTAAATAATGCTATATCTAAATTAGTAAATTGGTTCAATATTAATAATTTGCATTTAAATGGCACTAAAACGAAATGTATGAAATTCATGACTCCAAATGTCAAACAATTAAATACTAATGTAATTTTAAATGGGGAGAAACTGAGTCTTGTAGATACCACCATTTTTCTTGGAATCACACTAGACGCGAAGCTTCAATGGAGCCCCAATATATCAAAACTAGCAAGCAGACTTAATTCTGCAGCATATGCTATAAAAAAGATTAGAAGTCTAACCAGTGTTGAAACAACTAGACTAGTTTACTTTAGCTATTTCCATAGCATAATTTCGTATGGTATTTTGCTATGGGGACACGCAGCTAACACTGAAATTATATTTGTTTTACAGAAGAGGACCATAAGAGCAATTTATGATTTAAAGCCTAAAGAGCCGCTGCGACAAAATTTTAAGGAAATTAATATATTAACTTTGGACTCTCAATGCATTTATGAAAATGTAATGTACGTACACAAAAATAAAAGTAGTTTTACAAAAATAAGTGATGTAAATACTAGGAACAGACACAAGCTAGTAGTACCAGTTACTCGACTCCATCGAGTCAGTAATTCATTCTTGGGGCGATGTATACGCTTTTACAACAAAATTCCAGAAAATATACAAAATTTGACCGGCTCAAAGTTCAAAAACTTTATTAAACTAAGTTTGTATAAAAAGGGTTATTATAATATTAAGGAATTTATGGATGATAATAACACCTGGAAATGAGGTGATCGCTACCAAGCTATTTCTAATTTGTTGTGTTGTAATGTGTGTAACATACATGATTATAAGTAGTTATTTAAAAAAAAAGTCCCGCTGGGTTTCTTGCTGGTTCTTCCCAGGACAGAGGTTTTTTTCCGAACCAGTGGTAATTAAACAAAAGAGTGACTTTCAATAAATATTATTTATAATGTATATTGAATAAAAAAGTTTCTGTTTCTGTTCTGTTTCTATTGTATTGCTATTTCTTTTTAATTCCCGCTGGGTTTCTTGCTACTTTTTTCAAGGGCAGACTTTGCGAACCAGTGGCTTAAATGACTGAAAAGCTTAAATGACTCTCAATAAGTGTTTTTGTTAATCACTATTGAATAAAAATGATTCACAACCAGAGGTAGAGACATATACATACACATTTACACAGACAGATTAATGCAAGAATTATAAAATTACACAACTTATGTGAAATTTCAATATTAGATTGTGATTGCGGAATTCGTAATTATCACGACACCCATGTAACATCTCAGGGAGGAAGGAGTGCCTCAAAATCAGCGCTTTATGGGATCTTAGTCCCATGTAAGCAAAAGCTGAGTCATTTCGAATGTAGCAATATCCGTATGTTACAGCCTGTATTACCCATACTCGTATTGTATAACCGTGTAGTGGCGGTGTAAGAATGTCCACTAACCCATATCGTACCAAGGGTGTCGTAAGAGGCGACAGAGGGAAAATGACACAGGAGATTAGCAGCAACATCTTCCTGATAATAACATAAGATAATAAAAAAACTGCACTAATAAAAAACGTAACAAAATAATAACAAACACGCATACCAAGCGTGGCCACTATGGCAATATTTTTTTTTATAGAATAAGGGTGACAAACGAGCACACAGTGCACCTGATGGTAGTGCTTGCTGTGGCCAATAGACATCTACATCTATCCTCGTTTGCGAATTAAAATGCAGATGCGTTGTCAGCCGTGAGGACTAAGATAGAATGCTTTTTTTCCAGTAAAAAGGTTCTCAGGTTCTCCACACACCATGCGAAACAGCAGCATTAAGCTGCTATTTTAAGCTGGTATCCTGTGAGAACGTGATCCTTCCCCTGACGAGCCGACCCATTCGTGCTACAACTATACTTTTAATATAGCTGCAGCATGGCTCTACCACGTATGAATCTCTCCCCATGAGGCGGCCTGTGTTCAGCAAGTGGACTTTTTAGGCCGAAATGGATGGATTCTATGCAATTATATTCTAACGTGGGCGTGTCGGCAGTTTTCACGACTAAGAGTCCTGTCTGTAACTTTATTTTGTTTTACTTGGCGTGACGTGTGAGTAATATCGTGTTGGTGTGGGCAGGGTTCATGACGAAGAGCCCGGCGCGGCGGCTGGGCGTGGCGGGCGGCGCGGCGGGCATCCGGGCGCACGCGTTCTTCCGCGACATGGACTGGGACGCGCTGGCGCAGCGCCGCCTGCGCCCGCCCTTCCGCCCCAAAGTGGTGAGTGCGCTAACTCCGTCCCGCTCTAGCGCACGCACTCACACACTGGACCGTGTGCGCTCTCTCTGTCCAGCTCTAGTGCCTATACAGTCGCATGAACTGAGACGCGCTGGCACGGCGCAGGCTTCTGCCGCCCTTCAGGCTTAGGTCTCACGGACTGAGGTGAGTTCTTTGTTTCCGTCCTGCTCAAGAGGCCGATGTCTCACGGCGTGGTAAGTGCGCAGTCTCTGTGCGGCTCTATCGCCCGCAGTCTGACGAATTGTGGTGAGTGTGCTGTCTGCGTCCCGCTCTAGCGCCCGCGGAGTTCACGCGCTATTGTGAGGGCGCAGTATTCGTCCTGCTCCAGCGGCCGATATTTCACGGACTGGTAAGTCTTTTTGGCGGGAACTTGATCGGCGGCGGTTTGCTGCTCCTGTATTATTGTTTAAATAATGGTTTGAAGTGGACTTTGATATGTAAAAGTGGTGCGATTTTGTGTATTAAGTGTCTGCGCATGTGAACTATTAGTGAAAACTGTGATACAAGTGTTCTGATGGTGATGTGATTCTCAAAATAAGGTGTATCTCTGCTTAGGCGCCTTGAGATACCATCGCCAACCTTCAGCTGTCTGCTGGCTCAAGTTGCCGTCAAAATCTCCCCAGGGCTGCACAATGTGACGCATCAACATTTTGTGAAGCAGTATACTATGAAGCATAATTATTATAATATTATATTGTAACTACAGGCTCAGAAGGGCTAGATCCCAGAGCCGTAAAGCCAGTTATTAAGAAGAAGAAGAAGGACTGGTAAGTGCACAGTTTCCGTCAGGCCCTAGCGCTCGCAATCTGACGGACTGTGATGAGTGCGCTCTCTTCATTCTGTGCGCTCTGCCTCCGTGCCGCTCTAGCGCCCTCTATTTTTATTTAATTTTTTAGTGCAGATTAGGTTGAATTGGTTTAATAATATTTTAAGAAAACCTATAAATAGTAATTTTCATTTCTTCTTACAATTTTTTTTTGCTGTGGCTAAGAATTCCTAACTGCTTCTACAGCAAATTTGATTACTTGAATCAAAACATTTTCATTTTTATTTAACAGACTTGCTAAATCGTAGACACATTTTCACACTAACTTAATTAAAATCATTTCTTTTACAGAAGAGTAAGCGCGAGGCGTCTAACTTTGACGCGGAGTTCACAAAGGAGGAGCCTGTACTGACACCCGTACCGCCAGACGTTGTACGCGCTATCAACCAGGTACGGTCCATATTACTTTCCTACAACATTTTGTCTAAATACAGCTATTATTTAACAATATATTGTAGTACATAATATTTAAAATCAAATAATTGTTAAAATAAATTTTGTTTGCCCCGCAGGAGGAGTTCAGAGGATTCTCGTTCGTGAACAAGGATTTCAACCCGCAGCCCGCCCACGACAAAACCCCGGTCGCCTGAACGGACCCTGGCCGATTTGTCGACGGTATTTCAACTCTATGGGTCGATGTTCACGGTCTAAATTCGACTGGCGATGCCCGCCGCCATTTTGTTCGTACTTATTTCGGTGTGGGGACGTTTTTGTTCACTGGTTGGTCGTCGCTCACCGACTACAGGAGCGAGCGTCGTCGGTCACAGTGCCATGTTGTTACGACGCTGTTATTTTGCGGTTTCGTCGTCGATTCCGACGGCTGTCTGAGATTTTTTACACACACAATATATTTTAAGTGCAATGCCAACCACAGTCTAGTCATGACGAAGTAATTACTGTTTATTAAACGGTTATTTTTATTTGGACCCTCGCGACGATTTTAGTATTAACGTCGATCGAAGTATTATTTACTATTTTATTAGTTTTTTTTTGTTTTGTACGTTTTTTGAATGTATCTTTCTCTAGCGTATTTAGATTTTAGGCTAGGCTCGAATCACACTTGTATCGCTATTCGCTTCGGACATGGCATCCGAATATCACACGATCATCTAAGAAAGAATAACATCGTACCTTTTTAACCCCCATTTGCTCGTAAACCGTGCGTCCGGTTCATTCTGTAGTTATTTGGGTGGACGGCTAATAGACGCATTTGCGTTTCGCGTTTCGAAATCGCTACAGAATAATTCCTCGGCACGCGTCATCGCATAACAGTAGTAATATAAATTGCCTCAAAAATCACGATATGTTCATATTATTCGCTTCTTTCTCCACTACACCCGTGAATGTCTTTTTTGATATCTGTCAAATATGACATATGCCAACGACAATAAAAGCTGTCACTAATTTTTTTTAAACACCAGAACAAGCGTCAGAAGCACAAAAGGCATTTGCTTAATTAGACATAAGGCACATAATACAAAATCAGAGAATCATGTAATTAAACACCTACATAACTCATAAATATGTTGCATTCATACAATTAATGAATTTAATGGACATTAAAGAGAACAGAATTGAACAGAATTTAAAAATAATATATATTATTTGCAATTTGATGCAATAATAGTGTGTCTAAATTTATTATTAATGATAATGTAGAGTTAATTTTACATAATATTCTACTCGTTGTATAATTAATCCACGTAGGTAAGCTTTGCTGTAGGATTCTGTGCCTTCTTTTCTAGTAATAAAGCGGTTAATTGAATAAATGAATAGTTTGTGTGACCTTATGTCTGTAAGCCATGCCTTTTAATGAAGCTGGCATGTCTTATATTGGGAAACCTCAGTTTCTGTACAAGGGCAAGAGAAAAGAGAAGTGTACATTCCCTTTCTTCTTCTATTCACTTCTTAGTTGAAGGATGTTAAAAGAGCTAGTTCACGTATGTAGTGGCACAGTTACGCGTTGTTACAGATTATAAAGGTGTTGGCAAATAAAGCGAGTTTATACTCAACACAGTTGGTTTCTTATGAGATTCTGTCCAGGACGAACACTAGCCAGATAATGTTATATTTAATCAAACACCAGCGGAATAAATGATAGACACAGTCACATATGGTGCAGCCTCAACGCAATTTGTATATTTACAGTGAAATAAAGTAAAAGTTACAATATTATTTATTGAGCATTTCATCCAAATTAAACTTAAGCTTATGCGAACAAAATTATAGACTTCCAAAGCGACTAAATTATTCTTGTATCGAGAGAGACGTACGTTGCGTTGAAACAATTTAAGTGCAATTTTATTCAAGAAATTTAACGTATGTTCGGCGCTGAGAAGTTCTTAATTTAAATCACGCGACAAAATAAATATAAAGGTCTTAAAAAACGGGATCCATCTTGTTGATAATGAGTATATTTTTCTTTGAGTTTACCTTATTATATATGTAATTATAAAGTTTAAAAAATAAAGAGGTTAAATCAATTATTGATTGTTGTAAATATTAAAAGAAAAAATGAAATAATGCATAGTTTGGGTGTAAAGTTGTTGAACGCGCTGTGTGACCAGTTTTGGTGAAGCTACAATTTTTTTCATGTGACAATTTCGGCGTGGCGATTCAACAAGCTGGCAACACAGCGCGTTGCGGGGCGACGGTTGGTGGAATGAGTAAACCCCATTCGTTAGTAATGTTATTATTGTGTAATTCGTGTGCGTGCAGTGCTGCCATCGCGTGTATGTTTTTCAGTGGGGGGGGGGGGGGGGGGGAGCGGATTCACAACGGTTACGTTATGGTTTCACTTTACTTCACTGTAATTAATTTTGTAGCTTGGTAACAATTTAGGAATAGGATTTACGATATCGTAGTTGTGAAAGTTTGTAGGGAATTAAGGCGAAATTGAACTGTAAAATGTGAGCGAAAAATTTTCAAATTTGATTTTTTTTTTAATGTTATACGCCTTACATTCTTTAACTCGAATAATATTGATGGTGGTGTTCAGAAATAGTTCAGTTATGATGATATAATTTTAAAAAAACTTAACGATCTGTTCGCAGAGTTGGCAAACTTTGATTGAATTAATGGTGCCATTAAAGATTTTTCATACTTAATTTATTATTTAATTTTAGCGTGTACAGCTAAGGTGATTTTTATGAGTTCATCTGTCATTTCATATTATTGTCGTTATCATCTCATTTCCACAAAGAATTTAATAGTTGCCACTCCTATTAATAAATTACTGCACGATAAAATGTTAACTTTCTGCTTTTAGTACTGTCTCAAAACTGTTTGGGTTTTGGTTTTAAGTTACATGATAACTAATTAAAAGTTTATAATACAGGCGACTCTCGATAATTTGAAACTCAAGGGACCAGAGAAAATTTTCAGATTAACAAGAGTTCAAAATAATAATAGTTCAGATAACCAAGAGGGAGGGAGAAAAAAATCAAGTAAACAAGAGTGATCAAAATTCGTGATTTATTATTTTAAACATTTGTACAATTATTCACAAATGTTGATTTTGAAAAGAAGTCTCTCATATATGAAAACAATCGACAGTTCTGTACATGTATGTAAACAAACGACAGGTCTGTGCATGATAAACGCTTCAAATTACCCAGACTTCTAATTATTGCATGTTGGCGGCCAACATATTATTCCTTCAATTTTAAATTACCGAGGAGACCAATTACTATTGATTTTATTCAATTTATCGAGTATTTTTCAAGGTACCGGGAAAAAAGAAACAAATTATCGAGAGATTCAAATTAACGAGTGTCAAATTATCGAGAGTCTACTGTAATACAATATTGCTGAATGGCTGTACTTAGCCTTTGTGCGAGAAAATATCCAGCCCTCTTGTCTCCACCGGCGACGATCAGCCGCAGATACAGTTCTTATAGAATCTTCGCGCGTGGGCGCCACGAACTATAAGTCTCTACATCAAAATGGCACAAAATAGTCTCCTCTCAGTGACCCATATTTTACTCGGTTTAGCCCCGTATCTTGCCGTTTCGGCACCATACAAATGTCCCTGAGATAAGAGACCTTCAAAGTGTACGCGTATGACAAAAAAAAACTACATCGTCATTTACTGGCGTTCCCATATAACTTCTATAGCAAAAGTTTTCATTTGACAATTCGTTAAAAGTAATACAATTAAAATGAGTGTCAACTATCCTATTTTGTCGTAAATGTGTTTCGAGCGAAGTATCATTTGGTTCCATATAACGGTGTTGTAGATCATATTCCTATTTAAGTAGTGTTCATTGAGAGCATAAATACGTTAACCGGAAACAGACGGTGCTTTCAATTTATGTTACACAGTTTTATTATTATTATTAATTTAGGACATCACACATGTATGCGAGTATTTTAAATGTCTGCGTAGTCACGTTTAGGTACGTAGTTGGTTCCTAGTTTATCGTTTAATAACGTATGTTTTAACTCGCTTCTAGTCTTGCGTTGAATAGTGTTATTGCTAAGCGTTTCTTATCTAATACTCAGTTATAAGTCCGCTCTATTCATTTGATGAACCATTTCAGACTTATTTATCTATTATTTAAATAATGTTATGTCATATTGACAGCTGTCACATTTTAATCATGATATTAAGATTTGTGCAAGTGTTATATAAAATAAAGAAATATTCATGTGTATTATTTGTTTGGTTACTATGAATTTCTTCTTTATTTAAATAGATCTTATATTTGAAATAAAAATAAAACTTCAGCCGTTTTTAGTTATTTATAATTCTGAACACTAGCAACATATAATTTTGACAGCTGTCAATGAGTGACTGCAAGATGGCGGATTAGTGAAGTAATTATTATTTTTAATTTTAACATCATGATCTTAATTTACACATTAAAGATCTTATATTATTCTGTTGTTACTTTTTGCTTTTATCGAGTACTATAAGTACAAATCATGTTGTGAACTAATTTTATTTTTTTATTTTTATTTAATGTCATCAAAAAATGTTTTGTAAAATGGATATATCGAATATGATAATTGTTTTATTTTTATTCTTTACATTTATTAAAGGTTAACAAGCTGTTTTTTGCTACAGTTTCGAAACTTTTTCTTTTTTTAAACTGAATTTATGCAACTGCATAAAACCGCGCACAAATGTATTGTTCTTGCTTTCGGATTACTTAATTAATCATTACGACTGTTAATCGTTCTGAACTGTGAGTGTTTATTATTAGATTTAAGTCAATAACCAAAGGTTAAGTTTAACTTTTTTGTTGTAGTATCAATTTTATAGCCATGTATTTTAGCAAAGCGTCTATGTTATTGTATGAGTGTTGAAAGTTCGGTTTCTGGTGAGAAGAGGCGGGAAGAGGAGTGAGGTGGCTTTGGAATCAAGCACAAATTGCTTTATGTAGTTGTTCGTGTATAAAAATAATATATAAATAAATAAATAAATTATAATTATAAATCTCTGTACTATTCAGGTATATTGACATGTTGCGAAACGTTTGCGTTCGTTGAGTTCTGTTTATGAGACATTTAAAATGGACATACAATATTGTACCTCATCATATTATGTCCTTAAAGTCGATTTTACATTACAACTTTGTATCAATATTTTCTTTAAAAGCGTGTGAAATAGATCACAGATTTATTACATTTTTGTTTTTGCTGGGAATGTATTTGTCTACGAGTGATATTATTTCAGTACATACATTATACTAATTATAAAATAGTAGTTAATAAAACCCAGTAAGCAACAAAATCGTCAATGCATTAAAAAATTATCAACTCATCGATGTCTGTTCACCATAGGCATCGTCACGTTACGTGCGTATGCGTGTGTGTGTGCGTGTAAGTGCATTTTAAGTTTCATATTTAAGGCTTGTTCCCTTCATATCTCTTAAGTTATTTTTTACTTTAACACTTTCTCATAAATCGTTATAATTACTTATAATAACGCAGTATGTTAATATTCGATGGTTCACTTTCGCTGTCTGTAGATATTGCACAATTTAATTCTAAACGTGGACGTTGTCACAATTCTTCTCGTTTTTAAAGTATTTTTGGGGGGAGAAGGGGAGGGAGGAGTATTCCTTGTTTTTGGCCTAATGAGGATTAGATGACTTATTTTAGGTAGGCGCAGTTTTGAGAGTACTGCAACAGTGTTGCGGGCAGCCCGTTGAAACTGTACTTCTGTGAGAATAAATTGCGAACCTTTCTGATCAGCCAATCACAATATTTGTATTAGTGTGTGAGTTCGTTATTTTGTTTGCCTGCATAATTTACAATTAACTGTCTTCGCCTTGATTTTTTTTAGTATTATGATGTTTATCGATAGGATAGGATAGCTCACGATATAGTTTTACGTTCTGATGAAACAATTATAGAACTTCATTGAAACAGAAATCATTAGATATCGTCATGGTAGTTTCACAACTATTCATTTTAGATTTGATCTGCTTGAAATAATGATCATTTGTTTTTTTTGGAGTTGTTTAAAAAATACAAAGAATTCCATAATTATCTTATTTGAAACATATTCTAGGGAATTAGAGTACATTTTCCTTAAGCAAACTTGAATATCAAGGTCACAATATAGCAGGGATGCGCCTGCAGAACGAAGGTGATGCTGAAGGTCTGATAACATACTAATAGGTCATGGTTGATTATAAAGTCTGTTTCCATGGTCCATTTCAGAATATTTCTGTCCTTATTTTTGTTGAAAAACGTCTTTGGTAATAGTTTTTATTCTTTTGGTTTTTCTGATCTCTTATTTATTTAGGAACAGGTGACCATAACGGTTATGCCAATCCCATCAATTCCCTATCTGTTCTATACACAAATATATACAACCTCTTTTCTATAATGTGCCTGCTCATAAACAATTTTGGCTTTGGATAAGGGAGTTGCCGTTATTGTAATAGTTGTTTTATATTAATTTAGCATTGTTTTTTCTAGTAACACTTTTCCTCTATAATTATGGTTTGGAATATACAACATTTTGAATTTCTATTATTTTATATCTTCCATAAAAGTTAGTATTATAAGTAATTATTATAAATGATTTTGACGTGACATGTCGTTCAATAGTTGCCAGATTGGAAAATTATCATATAGTTTTATGCTTGAAGTCGTGTTTCGTTTTTAATCAAAAGTTGAAATATATATATAATATATTGTTTATGTTTATTATGTTGAATCTCTGAATTTAATCAAGTTAATATTAATACAGTTTATGTAGTTATTTCTTATATTTACACGAATATTACACATTAAATAAAAAGAATTTTACCATTTTATCCCGTCTAATTTAACTTATATACCTATTTCAATTCCCGAAGTTGCTCCAAATCCCTCGAAACGCCGGGAATTAAAGTGTACTTAAATAAATTAAATTAAACGCGATAAAATTCGTAAAATTAATTTTATTAAATTAATATTTACATATACATTTTATTTACAGTCTGATAATTAGTGCCAAAATGCCGCAAAACCTTTTTAATATTTCCACCTTTTTAGTTGGTGCATGAGATCAGTTGGCGCAGTACCTAAATTAAACACTACGTTTTTGAAGCAATAGAACTGTGTGTTGAATCTGCTTATTAATGAAGCTTTTTTTTTAAAAATAATTATAAAAATAACGTTAAGGGACGCGGTCTCCTGCGAAATATATTTCCATTGTAAAGTAACGAATTTTACATGGCTCAGTATTATTCGTTACCTTGTCGATGAGCAAATTAGCAAGTTGCTTAATCGATTTCGTCCTCCAACGTTACGTACTGTTCATCTGATCACACAGCGTTATAATTTTAATATGTGATGCTTCTTCCTACGTCTTACATATGCTTACGCCTCCATTAATGTATTGAATCCGACATTTGTTAT
The DNA here is from genome assembly GCA_963668995.1 of Parnassius mnemosyne. Classification (NCBI taxonomy): domain Eukaryota; kingdom Metazoa; phylum Arthropoda; class Insecta; order Lepidoptera; family Papilionidae; genus Parnassius; species Parnassius mnemosyne. Next base: position 42,939,466 of record CAVLGL010000057.1, on the reverse strand, counting down.
TATCGTTATTCTTATATAGATTTAATCTTTAATAGTAAATCTCTCCTATATCTTAATAATGAAGTTTAAAATTCCACTTTCAGCTATATCTTCCATAGATATCTTTTTTTTTTAATTAACCGTCGTAATTGCAAAAGGTTCCGTGTTGAAATCTATTGATCCTTTCTTTTTTTTTTATAAAAATATTTTCTTTGAAATAGTTGTATAAGAACATGATTATTAGGATCTTCCTGTTAAGTTTAGAAGTACACTCAGTCGCACGTATAACGTAACGCAATATAGTAGTGCATATATAAAAGCATAGCATTTAGCGTAATTCTTTTGTGTTTTAGCAATTTGTTTCCGAAAATTTTAATTTCAAAAACATTTTAGTCGACCATATTTCTATTAACATCACTAGTTGTAGGCCCGCATTTAGCAAACACAAAAAGAGACGCACCAATTACATTACGTGTGAAATCATATTTTATAATAATAAATTACACTTGACAGAGTTTTGTACTCTATTATTTAAGAAGACACGTGACGCAGGCCGTCAATAAATGTTTACAATTACGTTTCGAGATCATTACCGGATTACCGCTCTAAAGTTACGGGTCGTACATTTTTGAAATCTGCAATGTGAATCGTTGTTGAACAATGATTTATTAAATTATGTTATTTTTGCAGAGTGCAAAAGATTAATTATTTGTTCAGTGTCGTCAAAAGCTAGTTAATCAGTGACGAAAATGTTATAAATGCAGAATTATCAGGGAAGTCTTACACGTGCAATATACAATCGCGAACGTAATTATTTTTCTGTCGTACCATAATGGTTATTTATATTTGCATGTCAGTCGGTCCATGATTTAAGCCCTTTAAAATGGTATACCTGTTGTAAATGTTCGATATAAATTAATTTATGGTTTTGACTGTACTTTTACATAATGCCAGCAACAATAATTATGCTATAAAACATATTTTCTGCATTATAATTATATACATATATCAAAGTTTAGAAATATATTGATTGGTTTACAATTGCTTTGGTAATTAAATTCGTCCATTATTATTGATACAATATAATTATTTACAGAAAACAATTATCTTTAATGCTTCTGAAGCAATATCTGGCATAAGCGATTGTCTAAAATGAAAATAAAATTGAATATTGTTTTATATATATGTATATATATGCTTGTATTACTTTGTTTTTGTTTAGAGTTAAGCATATTGTTCATAATAAGTATGACAAATATTTAGGAACTTTGAACGTCCTGTGTTACAAACGAAATTACACATATTTGTAAAATAATTTGATAATAAAACGTTCGACATGTTTCTAACGTTTATCTTTACGAGCAAATTAACTGTGCACGTTATTTTGTACTCAATTTATAAAAGTTTATATGAAATATAGTTTACGCTTTCCATGTGGTTATAGCCAAAGAATGAATATTTGTACAAAGCGGCTTTAAGCCTTTTTACGTTGTTTATTAGTTGAATATTGTCTTGCCAGTGGTTATTCAGATATATGCATATATAATATATGCCGGTGAATTATTAATAATTGTTGTTTATGATTGATGCTTATATGCGAGACATAATTTGAGACGTTGGTAATAAAAAAATCGGTATTATTGTAAAGGCTAGATTAGGCGCAGTGATGTTTTACATTGTCTTGAAAAAGTTTACAAGCTATAATGGTCCTTCGAGCTGGATATCACACACTGATAAATAAAACATCATTTGATTAAAGAACGATTTCAATGTTTTTATGCCTTTTTACACTTTAATTTTTAAATATTGCGCTGTACAAAGTTATTTTAATAATCATGTGGTCTTGGCGCGTTCCAATTTTAATTTTGTATTTCGTTGTTACTTCGTGCAAAATATAGCTCGCATTAAATTAACAGTATGTTTGCATTGTGTTGATTAATTGTAGCTAACACAGAGAATATGGGAACGTGTTGGCGAGCGGTCGAGATGTGCCATAGTAGCGGGGACGTGATCGCCATTTTATATCAACTGCTGTCTGTAAGTTTTTTTTAATCGGTCCCCGGACTAAGGCCGCGTCCTGATGTGCCTCACAACACCTATATTTGTTGTTTGTTCACTGATCACTTAGGACACATTTAGTTGGATAAATTAATACATATAATATAGTTTTATGATGAGATAAAATATGTATATGTAATCCTACATGTCTATTAAATGAAAATAGATCATAATCGGTTTGTTTTATTTTGTTTACCATATTAATAGTAAAAAGTATAAAATTGAAATATATATTCACCATTTCTCCCATTACAGTCCAAAAGTTCACAGCTGCACATAGGTCTTCCCTTGGATTGCCTCGTAGAGAGGTTCACCATAGTTGCAACGCTTGGTGAACGAATTAGCAACCGCAGGTTTTTAATTACTATCGGGTTGTATTACAGGAGTCGCAGAAAGGAATAATAATAGGCCTGAGGTTTGTTGTTTCCTTTACTAACTGTACAGCACGAAAAGTCCCTCAATCATTATTGCATTCGTTTAAATAATATCACACAATGGTGGTAGCTACCCCCACTACCTATCCAAACTGAACCTAGCAACAGTTCGAATGTGTAAGAATTATACAATCCAAATACTTTTATTATATGAAAATAAGTAAACCACTGTTATAAATATTACTGATAAGTCAATTTATTACAATGATCCACGACTTTTTCTGCCACCAGGGCGGCGCCACTGGAAAGTGAGGTATGACATTTGACAGATTTCATAGCGGGGAAGTTAATTTATTTGGAAAATATAAGAGTTATTGTTTCTTTTTTACTATTAGCTGTATTTTATATTAATAACATTAAAAATAAATAAACCAAATCACAGATATTCATAAAAGTAGAAAAATTAAAAAAATGTGCAAAAGTTTTAAAAAGCAAACCATTGACGCATTGTTTTGTGTATTAATATAATAATCTAGAAACTGATAAACATTTATTAAAAAACAACTTCTCAATTAAATTACATTGTGTAACAAAAAACTTTACCTCACTGTCAACTAGCGACATCTGGTGAGCTGAAAATTATTAGCCATTACGTGGTAGAGCCATGCTGCAGCTAATTGTGGTTCTAGCACGAATGGGTCGGCTCGACCGGGGAAGGACCACGCTCTCACAGAATACCAGCGTAAAATAGCAGCTTAATGCTGCTGTGTTTCGTATGGTGAGTGTAGAGAACCGGAGACCCTTTTTACTGGAAACGAGGCATTCCATCTTAGTAGGTGATAACGCATCTGCATTTTGATTCTTAATCGAAGATAGATGTAGATGTCTATGGACCACAGCAACCACTTACCATCACCTGACTGTGTGCTCGTTTGTCACCCTTATCCTATAAAAAGCCCTTATTGTTTAAGAAATGAAAATTCTTAGATAATATTCTTTACAAATCTCTCAAGTTCTAAATTAAAATAACTGAGAAAATGATCATAGATAATTATTATGACAATACTAATTATCTATAATCTATTTTATTTATTTAATATTCTTTATTGCACACCATACATAAATTACAGAAATTCTATATATAAAAGAAGTATGCAATGGGCGGTCTTATTGCTGATAGCAATTTCTTCCAGACAACCAATGAATGGACAGGATTGCACGAATATGACAAGGGCAGGGCAATTTGGTGTTAGAGAAATATATATATATATATATATATATATATTATATTTGTAATCAAAAAATAAAACAAAACGATAATTACACAATTATTATTTTAATGACTCATAATAGGAATTATTTAACAATCACTGATAAAACACAGTTACCGGGAAGATGCTGCTGCCCATTCCTTGTTTCGGTTTTCCTCTGTCGCCTTTTGTAACATCCACGGCATGATATGGAGTAGTGGGTATTCTTACGCCGCCTATACGGCGAAGTATATTGCGAAGTTTTTTTACACCCTCTCTTGTTTCTGCCACTAAATAAAAGTACATTGCTGTATTTCGGTTTGAAGGGTTAGAGAGACAGTTTATTTGGACCATGTTGGTCAGAACTGACCTAATTCAGTAACTGACCAATACTGGTTTGTTTAAATCTTTACAAATTTCTGAAAAAGACACTAGAAGCAATTATGTCATTTTCGAATGGCTCATTTGGCGGCTTTAATGGAATTACGCCTCAACATCTTAAAGATCTTGTAAGCGCGTCTACCGATGACGGCGGTAGGGTACTTCTGAAATTACAAAATTATTTAATTTTATGCTTCTTGGTAATGTTAATCCAAATTTCATTCCCTACTTATATGGGGTAGGGTGACATGAGTTAAGAAACTACCGTACAGAGGCAAAAATGTCATACAACCGCGCTATGATAGTCACACTATTACAAGTTTGAGGCGCGTGTGTGCGTGAGCACTGGCGGCTCGTTACGTACGGAGAAAGACTGCTTCAAACCGGCTTGGCCAGTGCTCAAACTCAGGGTTATGTAAAGAATAATAAGTGTAAAATTTTGTTTTTTAAAGTATTATTCGTGTCAAAGTAAATATAAAAAAGTGTTAATATGACGAAAAAAAGTAGAAAAAGCCCAAAAAAAAGGAAGTGAATCTAAGATCTAGTAGTGCGCCGGGCTGGGACTGTATTCCTATTACCTACCTGAAACTTGCCAAGAAAGATTTTGTTCCCATCATTACTCACCTTGTAAATCTCTGCTTTCAGCCTATAATATACCTTATTCCCAAAATCACTATAAAAATCTTTAATTACCCCAGTGTACAAGAGTGACGATCGAGGTGTAGTTGGTAACTATAGACCTATTTCAATTCTCCCGACAGTTTCAAAAATAATAGAGAAACTTATAAATAATAGACTTAAATTACCTAAACAAATATAAATTTCTATCTTCTACACAATTTGGCTTCTGATAAGGTAAATCCACAGAGGACGCAGTAACTGCCCTAAGTCAAATTGTAACTGAACAGGTGGACAAAGGAAATAAATGTTTGTCAGTATTCTTGGATCTCAAAAAAGCCTTCGACACAGTCTCTATCCCTATTCTTGTACATAATCTGGAAGGACTTGGAATAAGAGCCACTGCACTGTCTCTTTTTAAGAGTTATCTCCCGGATCGAACTCGAAGAGTGAAGCTCAATACATTCATGAGAGATGATGTCACGGTATCGTACGGTATGCCGCAGGGTAGTGTATTGTGCCTCACACTTTTTCTAGTCTATATTAACGATTTTTGTTGTCTGAAAATCAATAAAGTCCGTATTCTTTCGTACGCCAACGATACTGCTGTTATTTTCATTGAAAGAGATTGCAATGATGTCAAGGAAAAAAGCTGGGTTAGGTACGAGCTTAGTTGCTAAATGGTTGAAAGATAATCTTCTTACCTTAAATACAGACAAGACAAACTTTATTTGTTACAGCATCCTTAATCAATCACAACCTCGTCTTGATTTTGAAATCAAAATACACTCCTGCAATTTCTATCCGGGATTGGCTGACTGTGTTTGTCCTGCTATTAAAAAAAATCTGACAAAACTAAGTACCTGGGAGTGATGGTTGACCAATGGTTATCCTGGCATCCACATCTTGAACAAGTAACAGACAGGGTTAGTAAACTGATCTGGATATTTAAGACCCTAAGATGTGTAGTGCCGGGAGAACAATTGGGTGACCAGCACACCCAAAGGGATAAACTTATATTTTTATAATCTGTAGATAATCTGTTATATAATCTGGGGAGGGACGAGTAAAAGTAAAATGTTGGAGGTGGAACGTGCACAACGTGCTTTTTTAAAGGTAATGCACTTGAAAAAAAGAAGGTTTTCAACTGATAAATTTTACTCCATTAGTAAAGTCCTATCAGTGAGAAAGCCGTATATTCTACTCACTGTATTTAAAAAAAACATAAAACCTTAGCCTACGATGACAGCATAAAACAAAAAAGAAGAAAAGCAGTTGCTGCATTAAATAAAACCAAAACAGCATTTGCTAGTAAACAATACGCAAGTCGCTGCGGTTTACTATACGAGTATAAGAAATTGAACAAAGATCTACAGCAAAACATAGGAGGAATGTAAGAAATTTATTACAATTTTTTTAACTTCCTTAAATTATGAGGAAATAGAGACATTATTACAATACAGATACTAAAAGAACATATTATATTATTTACGTGGTAGAGCCATGCTGCAGCTATATTAGTAGTATAGTTGTAGCACGAATGGGTCGGCTCGACCGGGGAAGGACCACGTTCTCACAGAATACCAGCGTAAAATAGCAGCGTTCGTATGGTGAGTGTAGAGAACCGGATACCCCTTTTTACTGGAAATGAGGCATTCCATCTTAGTCCTGAGGGATGACAATGCATCTGCATTTTGATTCGTAATCGAGGATAGATGTAGATGTCTATGGGCCGCAGCAACGACTTACCATCAGATGGACTGTGTGCTCCTTTGTCACTCTTGTACTATAAAAAAATATACACATACATCCACCATACTTAGTACATGCACACTACTCATACAATATGCACAAATTTATATACAACACCACATACCTACTACAACTACCTAATACACTTTTTATTTATTTATAACATTTTAATAAGTACAAGGGTTACATCTATTTAACTTGCAAAAACCGTGAGGTTTGTCCGCAAGTTACAGTCTCACATATAATACAAGGTAATAAATAATACAATCATTTAATCTATGGCTGCTTACAAACATTGACAATAATATTAAATAGGTACATGTTTAATGGTATACATGTTTTAATTGATGAATTACGACCCAACGTTAAAATTGCAAATCACCGCGCTGACCGGGCCGTGTTACTATACACTACATATATGAAATACAACCTAATAATTAATTATTTATTGATGTATTAAAGCTGTGAGACTGATGGTAGGATACTAAAGCCATGTTTTTACTAACTTTATTATTCCCTATTAGTTACTTTTATTTCGTTACATAATAATACTGTAATTTTTATCTATGGAAGAGCGAAGTCACCTGTTACAGGCATTATTTTGCTTACTAGGCGACCTCGATCAATGATCATATAATGTGACTTTAATGTTTCACGAAATAAATAATTTATTTATTATTATTATTTATTATAATTCATGCAAGAAAACAATGGTTTTACATGGTAGCGTCGCACTGCAATGTTTTTTTTTTATAATTGAGCAAGTTATCTCGACCGGGGATCGACCATTTAGATTCCTAATCGAGAATAGAGGTAGGCTTCTATGTACCACAGGACTCACTAACTATCATGTGGACATTGTGTTCTCCTCCTTTATAAAATTAATTTATAATACAAACTCATAAATAACTTAATAGGGTGTGTTAACCATAGACACCTACATGTATCCACTAAAAGTTGATATAATAACTGGCCTTTACTTACCACAAGATCGACTGCCACCCTTACTATTAGGTATACAAATGATTCTAACTAACTCAGTTTAAAACAGTAAAAGGAACGACATTAAAATGTCACACTCTCATTTTTCAAATTAAATAAAAATAAGATACCCATAATGAACACAATCTAAGCATCTTATTACCCGCTGCAAACTGAAATTGACACTTAAACAACTTATACAGCAATATAATTTACACTAACTAAGTGCTGCCTTTAATGAAGCTATATCGAACGGTTTCGCACAGCTCAGGTCGAGAGGTGCTTTTATCTGACCGAAGTTAGGACAACGGCTTGGTGTAAGGGCCTAAGCCTTTTAATTAAATACGGGAAAAGGGGACATAAATATACTTTTATTGCATATTGTGATTGTCTTTAATTGTAATGTACTGTGTAAAGTACAATTAAAATAATAACATTTAAATTTTATGTATACTTTTATCAAAGTAAGTACATGATTCGGAACTTCCGTTGCCTTGGGACTAGTTTTGTTTTTATCATTTTCTATTGTATTAGTGGTCGTTAAAACTGCCCAAAAAAAGCTCACAGTTACGGAGTTCTTATTTTCGATATCATTATTATCTGTGAAAGGAACTTAATGATAAAAAATCTATGAGCGCGAAAATCTGTTTCACTTTAATTTTTTTACTTTTTTATTATTTAAACAAACCAGTTGTTCGTAAAATTCCACTGTAAAGAATTAGTAAAGATTTGAAGATTTTTTTTTTATTTTACACCATATATCCATTCACCATATATCTATTGTGTTCAAAGACTTTTTTTTGCAATGGCGCTGAAAATATTACAATAAATTTTGTAATTTTGTACGTGTACACTATAGTGCCATGCTGTACCTAGATTATGGTAGAAGCACGAATGGGTCTGCTCGCGTGGGAAAGGACTACGCTCTCGCAGAAAAAATAGCAGCCTAATGCTACTCTGTTTTGTAAGGTGAGTGTAGAAAGTCGGAGACCCTTTTTACTGGATACGAGACATGTCATCTTAGTCCTCTAGGGTGAAAACAGATCTGCCTTTTTATTCTTACCATCTTCATCACATCTTCATCACTTATCACTTACCATCAAGTGGAATGTGTGCTCGTTTGTCACCTTTACTCTGTAAAAAAATATAATTAACCAATTAACGTTGTCTGGAAGAAATCACTTTTAGCGATAAGACCACCATGTTTATCTATCGAACTATCTACAATTATGACGTAGAATATTAACAACTCCGAACAAAGAAAACTGCAACAGGTCTCAGTGAGCGTCGGACGAGTCAAGGTAAATGCCCTATTTCATTCCTTTGTTCGAAAAATCATTGAAGGTGGGGCGTGTTGTTAGCGATCTATTAATCAGAAGATGTTTATGGAAAGTATTATTGCTTCATTCGATTAATGTGCTTGCTTTTGATGCCCAATATTGCTATGAGACAAAATATCTTGAATATTGGAACTTGTTGGAGTAAAGTTCTAGTATATTAAATATTGAACCTTGTTATACATACCTTGTTATATGTTATAAGGGACCTTGTTGGAAAAAGGCGCAATATCTTCAAGATATCGAATATTGGACCTTTTTTCCAAACAGCAAATAATCAACATCCTTTCAAGTTAACCCCGGGACAGGCCTTCTCAACCAGTACACCAGCCATTGAATGCCCATATAGAGCAATGGGCCGGCCATATAGCTCGAAGTACCGACAACCAAAGGGGGAAGAATGATAATGAAAACACAATGTATCTCACAAGTAATACAATTATTTTAGATATAATTACAATTAAATTTGATAGTTTAGTGCGATTCCCAAGTCAATTTATTTATTTAAAACATATTTTTTTAAATATTGATATGGTCACTGTAAGATGTTGTTAGGTTAGCTAATTACGTAATAACTTAAGACAGAAAGACTGAAGTAGGGACTGAATAAATTAACCAACTTGGTATTACATGGATCTCACAACTTTTTACGGTAGAAGAACTGAGTTGCGAGACTTGTTTTTTTATACTTAAAAAAGTAGAAAGGGTTGGTTTTGTATAGTTCACGGTATAGTTTAGGTTTAGGCTCAAAAGTAATAATGAAAAACATATATAAAAAATAATATTTGTTTGTTCGTATTTTATGCGCTGCCATACCGTTTACCAGATTGCGGTAAAACTTTGTCAACATATTGCTTGCACTTCCGTGAAGGTTATAGGCATAGTTCGACCTGGTAGATGTCGTTGTTGTAAAATCCAGATATCACCCTTGCGAAGCCGGAGCAGATCGCTAGTATTATATAAAAATTATGCATCGCCAACAGGTGGAATTTCCGATATTTATCAATAGTAAATAAATAGTATCAGGCTCCAGAACTTTGTTCCTTAGTCAGCGGGATGGACCACGTGCATGAGAGTTGACGTTGTTTTGTTGGACGTTGTTTAAGTTGAAGTTGAAGTGAGCCAGCCATATATTTAGTAGAGTCAAGCTTCACGTATTCTGGCTGCAGTACGTATAGTTTCACCTGACCGGGGAAGGACCACGCTTGCAAAGAATAGTAGCGTGAAATAGCAGCGTAATGCCGCTCGAAGCATTCCATCTTAGCCCTCTGTGACATGTATAGCTGCATTTATATTTTTTTTTAAATCTAGGATTAATGTGTCTATGAGCCTAGCATACATTTTGTCATTAAGTGGACTGTGTGTTCTTGTGTCCTTTGTCACCCTAACTTCTTTTAAAAATTCAATAAATAAGCGTTTGTCGATTGCATTAAACTGTCCACTTGTTGTTAATGCGGCATCCATTACAATAATCCACGAAAATAAAGTTATTGTTGTCCGCCATTTCGCGGAGGGTTTATTTTTTACACCCCGTGGGTTTTTTACAGTGTCAGCTGCACAAGTGGAGGCGCTTTTGTCTGTGTCTGCGACAATATCCAGATTAATATCAGGGCTGTATACAGTTGTTCTTTGTCGCTAAAAATTAAAAATGAATTTTTATATTCTTTTTAAATTTAATTCTTGCTTCATAAATATTTAATATCCATTATGAATATTTTCCAAATGTATATTTCTTCAAAACGTTTTTGTGCATATCATCAGCATTATTTTTGTATTTTGATAAGCCTCTCTTTATTAAACGTTTAAAACTAACATTAGGGATTTTATCGCGTTTAATTTAACTTAAAGTAAAAGAATTTAATGCGATAAAATCCATAATATTCGTTTTGTATAATAAACTATACAAATAAAAAACTTCAGTGTTTGTTTGTAATGTCAAAATAACAGCTTTTTACTACATGCCTAAATGAAAGTATTTACAGTACTTACAACAAAAAAACAATTTTTAAAATTTTTGTCTGTCTGTCTGTTTGTTCCGGCTAATCTCTGAAACGGCTGGACCGATTTAGACGGGATTTTCACTGGCAGTTAGCTGATGTTATAAGGAGTAACTTAGGCTACGTTTATTTAAGTAAAAGAATTAGGGTTCCGCGCAAAAAAATTAAAACCCATGGAATCCAATTGTAACGTGGGCGAAGTCGCGGGGAACAGCTAGTATAAACTAAAATAAATAACACTATAAGTGTGTAATTAAGTGATGAGTCGTTGTGTTCACTTAATGAATATAATTATAAATCTGCGATGTTGTATATCTCTGAACCGTGTTTTATGGCATTCCATGGAGGAAGCTTATGTTCAGAAGTCGACTTGTAAACGACTGTAACCGTACCGTACCAGCCTATTAAAGTCCATAGCTGAATATAGGCCTCCCCATAGATTGCCTCATACGGGGAATATTTGTCATAGTTGCCACGTTTGGCAAGCGGGTTGGCAACCGCGGTTTTTTATTATTAGTCGTTATTTAACGTAAAACGTTGCTGCCAATATCCTGATTTATTTCCTCTGTTAATATTAAAAGTTATACTATTTTAATTTACAAATGTACTTAAACAACTTTTTTTATATAAAACTAGTTGTTCCCCGCGACTTCGCCCGCGTGGAGCTATTTTTCGTGGAACCCTTAAATTAAAAGCATCAGCTATCTGCCAGTGTGTATAAAAATTGACAAATATTGACATTAATATTTATACGATACTAACGTCACTCAATTGTTGTGCCTTCCCGGAACCCCTCCACTAACACTTAAACTTTATGGTATAGTATTAAAGTTCAAATTGACTTTTGAGTATTATTACAAATCTTTTGTATGGGAATATAGAAAAGTGTTGTTTTTAGACTTTTACAGGCAATTTTTTAAATTTTTCTCTACGTAAGAACCATCTTCATACTTCAAGGAACATTATAATAAAAAAAAGAATTAGCGAAATCGGTTCAGCTGCTCTCGAGATTTGCGCATGGCAACACATTCAGCGATTAATTTTCATATTATAGAGATTATTTATAAATTACCTTAATACGGTTGTATTTTATGGGTATATGGGATAACTTTAGTGATGAAGGTTCAAAAATAAATGTATTTACAATATTTATAGATGATAGTTATAAAAATAATACTTAAATACTTGAGTATTTTTTAGAAATTATATTTGTAGTACTTAAATTAATTAAATGACTTATAATATTATAAATTTCCAGTGTACCACATATTTTTATTCATCTTAATTAAAACACCCTGTGTGTAAGTATCATGTCACAACACCATAAGGCCAAGTTTGCAAAGCATAAGGGTTAATTTCGAATACCCCCGAAACATGTGCGATCAATTGTCCCGCTGCCCGGGGATTTTTTATTCATTAGAAACGATTATTCTATTTAACCGTGCGCCGCGGCGTGAAATCGGATCGGTTAACGCTTCATCGGCATGGAATAGGTTAAACGCGATGTGTATTATAAGGTCTGTTACAAACTGCCGACTTATTACTACTTATTTTGTAATTATGAGACCACATTTAAAAAATAAATAAAAAGAAAAAACCTAAACGTGTCCCAGTTTCTTTAAATCCTGAATCTGTATTTGTGTAATCCTGTATTTTATGAAATTTTTAGTTTTGTTCACCGTAGAATCACCACTTACTATCAGGTGGGGTAGTAGTCAAGCATTGGCTTTGATTAGGGAAGAAAAGACTATATATAATGTGTAAATATATTTTATACGACATCGCTCTTTGAGCGAACGGAAAAAACATCGAAAGTGGAATATTACTGTTGTGGTCAAAGATGTTTTATAGGTCTAAAACATCTTTGGTTGTGGTATTAAAAATCTACATTAATAACTTTTAAGTTGGTGGTTTGGTATACCTACAGCTAGGGTTCCCAACCCTCCCGGATTGCCCGGGAGATTCCGGTAATAATGGTTAATCTCCCGACCTCACGGGGTGCAATAATTTCTCCGGTTTTTCTTTAAAATTATACGTATCCTTCGTTTACACGTGTCGCTACTCATTCGCTTTGCGGTCACACACAAATTCGCGCGTCGCTGCCGGTGTAAATCTGTTCGTCTCGCGCGAATTGACAAAAAATGGTCACATTTGTTATTTCCATTCCTATCTCTAATGCTTCTTACCAGCGCGTATTCAGCATGATAGAACAAACATGGAGCAAGGGAAAAAAACAGAATAAGTATTTTTTTTTGTAAAAGCAGACTTACAAGTACTAACAAACTTCGATTTTCATGTAAAATTTTTTATGATTTTGTGGTGAAAAAAGCGATAAATATTAAATGCTGTTCGAAAGCAAAGTAAATATATAATTTTACTTTGCTTTCGAACTAAAATAATAATTTTAAAAATTAATAAATCATTGAGATTTTCTTTCAACCCCCAAAGGGGCTACTCAGTTTCATAAAATTCTCCCGGTTCGTCCTTTCGAGAGTTGGTAACCCTACCTACAGCCAATATTCTAAGAATAATATTGCTGTTCTCGATCACTAGGGGGTCTATATGTGATATTTGAATATTTATGTAAATATCAAGAACCGTAGCGTAGTTGTTAAGAACTTACCGTAAATTTCATAGAATGCAAGTAATTTTGATTCCTCGCCAGCACCAATAAAATTATTAATTGCAATTTTATATGCTGATCTTAACACATGCTTTATGGTGAAAGGAAACACTGTGAGGAACTCAGATGTCGCCCTGTCGGCTGGGTAAAATTTATTACGAGAATTCTCGTAATGTGGCGTAAAAGTTAAAAGTTGCAGCCTATTTACGTCCCACTGCTGGGCACAGGCCTCCTCTCACTTCTGAGAGGGTTTTAGGGCAAGGAAATGCCCGCCGCGTTGCCCCAATGCGTGTTGGCGAACTTCACATGTCTTCGAAATATTTTCTTTTCTTATTTCTCAGACATGCAGGTTTCCTCACGATGTTTTCCTTCACCGCCGGGCACGTGGTAAATCAGCACTTAAAATTGCAATTAACAATTTCATTGATGCCGGTGGGGATCGAACCCGGGTTGCTCGAGTACTGTGAAGCTTACAGCGAGCGCTAACCATCTGAGCTACCACGAATCTAATGTGGCGTAATTTAGATTAAAGATAAAAATGACCATTGACCCAATGAAACCATTGTGTTTATAATTTTTTTAATTTATCAAAAAATCTTTAAAATTATAAATATAAAATATAGCCTAGACTACTCCTGTAATTGCTTTTAATCTGTTTGTCAAGTTTCATTACAATCAGTTCAGCCATTCCGAAGATGAGCCCGTACAGACATACTAACAGACAAAATAAAAAATAAATATTTATGTCTTAATGCCAAGTAAATAACCCCCTCAGCTTAATAAAAGGCAGTTATTTCGACATAGAAAACAGACATTTAAATTATATTATATATATGTATAGATAATAGTAACAGTGAGACAATCACAAGTTCGCAAGTGTGTTGTTACCCTAACAGTCGGATCGGCTACCGCGTGGCTTATCGATGGTGAGTAGAATTCAGTCGTGACTAATCGGCCAATTTGAGCCACGACTACTGTGTAACTTTTTAATTTTATTTTCTAATCGAACTACAACGGTGTATTTGCCTTACAAATCCTATTTGACATTTATATTAATAACTCCCTACAATGATGCTAAAGAAAGTTTCTTTATTTTCTTATGTCTCGCTATTCTCTCAAGAGCTGCGCTCTTGTAAATGGAGTAATCGATGGGCTGTTTTCTTACTGTCGTCAATCTTTGATTCACATGTCACAACACCAGCTTTCGCTTTTAATGTTCTCCAGACCGAATTTCGGTCACGGCAGCCAGTCTCAACGAAGACTAGCCATTTGTGCAGAGCATCGTTAAAGTAAGAATATCCATTAGCCATATCGTCCCGTGGGTATCGTAACAGGCGACAGAAGGAAATTAAAACTGGAGATGCGCAGCAGCATCTTCCTAATAAAAACTAAAAAATTAAGAATAAAATTATTTATATAGATACGCTACTAAAATTAAGTTACAGGAACTTCAAAGGATACATAATAAAATAATAAAAATACTTTTTCACTATCCATATCTAACACAAACTTTTAAAGTTTTCAAAGAAACAAAACTTATGAACGTTCAACAACTACATATATATAATACTTGCATTTTAATTAGGAAAATACTTGATAAAACCATCCATATTCCATACCAACTTGTCTTTTGTAAAAAATCACAAATTTGTAAACGCAGTCTTCGTCGACTTACCTTACTTGTACTACCAAAGGTACAAGCAAACTACGCAAAAAAGCATTACTTTTGAACGAGCACTGATTTATAATAAATTGCCTTGTAATATAAAAAATATCATTCAGTAGTTTTAAGTCTCAGCTGTCTCAATATATAACTGAACATTTTTCACCATTCAATTGAGGCTGTGAAGCTATTGAATGAGTGTTCGGCGACCATTAGAATAAAATTACTAAAATGTAATAATTATTTTCATGTAAGTGGCATTGTTTGTCTTTTTGAAAATAAATTCTTTAAACCTAATTCCTCTGCACAGGCACCTAGAAGAAAAAGGTCTCAGCTAAAAAAGTGAAATTATATAATTCTTTTGATTCTATTAACTTACCTTTTATTAAAAAGTTAAATTGTTTTGACGTTTTTTAACGTATTAAAATATAACAGCTATAACGTTAAACGTTACATTAAAAACTTAATTCCCTATTCACCACCTTTCTTAATGAAATTTTCCTTTTTTATATGGGACCACACCTAAAGTATCTATAACCTATTTAAGAAAACAGAATCATTCATTTAATGATGATTGTTGACGAAGATATCGCTTCACATTACATAAAATGTGTAGTGAAATTGAGAACCACTTTCTTTATATTAGTATTTTCAAACTTGCACTGTGTTAAAACAAGATATCGATATGGCGTGATCTATGAGCGTTGCGGGCACCATTCCGCGGGGGCTCGGTTACGGTTGCGTGCTGCATGAACCGCGCCGGATGCTTAATCTACATCTGAAGTGTTGCCCGGTTCTCATTACTTCACACCTAGGTATTAGGTCTGTTGGATATTCGTGATAGTTTGTTAGCGAGGCGTCTTACATCTGATATCAGCAACCGTTTGATTTACAGTGTCTGTTTATTAGTAATTATTTGTAAGTGCTAAATGTTAGATTGTTTTTATGAATTTTATTGCAGTGTACTGCAGCCTGGAATCACCAGAGCCAAAGATGCCGCCCGTTTCTTTGTATAGAATAAGGGTGATAAACGAGCACACAGTCCACCAGATGGTAAGTGGTTGCTGTGGCCCATAGACATCTATCTTCGTTTGCGAAATAAAATGCAGATACGTTGTCAGCCGTCAGCAGGACTAAGATAGAATGCCTCTTTTCCCGTAAAAAGGGTCTCCGGTTCTCTACACTCACTATACGAAACACAGCATCATTAAGCTGCTATTTGACGCTGGTATTCTGTGAGAGCGTGGTCCTTCCCCGGTCGAGCCGACCCATTCGTGCTACAACTATACTATTAATATAGCTGCAAATTAGATCTAAAAAATTAGAAATTCAGTAAAATTATTCGATAGTCCTTGTAGTAAAAGTATTCTATAAACGGTATGTGTAAAACTAGCGACACACCCTGGCTTCGCCTGGATAGGATTAATTAAAAGTGGCGTTATTTAGGTTGATTGAGATTTAGATTCGTCAAAGATCATTTTATTAATTTTACGATACTTCTTTTTAAAAGGCCGGCAACGCATCTGCAATTCTCCTGGTGTTGCAGTTGTTTATGGGCGGCGGTAGTCACTTACCATCAGGTGAGCCGTATGTAGAGAGCCGGAAACTCTTCTTACGGGAAACGAGGCATTCCATCTTAGTCCTCAGGGGTGACAACGCATCTGCATTTTGATTCTTAATCTAGGATGAATGTAGATGTCTATGGGCCACAGCCTCCACTTACCATCAGGTGGACTGTGTGCTCGTTTGTAACCCCATTCTATAAAAAATACCTGATGGTATGTGGATGCTATGGCTTATAGACAGCTTCATCTATCTTCAATTATGTGTCAAAATGTAGGTAGTGTTATTCCTGAAGACTAAGACGGAATGCCTCGTTACAGGTAAAAGCCAGTACCGCCAGTTCTCTACAATCACAATCCAAAACGTAATATTACGCTAGGGTTGCCAACCGTTCTATTTTCCCAGGACATGTCCTAGTATTTGTAGTGTCCTGGGATGTCTTGGAAAGTTTTTAAGGAACGTCCTGGGTTTTTAAAGCGCCCTGATAAGGTCATATATTTTAAAACTCACGCGCCACTTTTGCAATTCTTACGTTACGGACGGCCTCACGGTGTTTGTATTGTGTTACGTATCATATCGCTTTAATCTAGTTATATATAAGAAGCAAAAATGATCCGATACTTGTATACATAGTATATACATCCGCCAACTAGTCGGTTCGGTTTGGTTCGCAGTTATGTTTGACAAGGCTTTTACTGCGTTCTGTTTTTAACCTGAATGGTCCTGGTTTTTCCAACTTCAAATCCTAGTTTTTAAATTTGGGGTTGGCAACCCTACATTAAGCTGCTATTTTTATGATGGTACTAGCTGTTCCCCGCGACTTCGCCCGAGTGTAATTAAGGGGTTTAATTTTGTTGCGCGGAACCCTAATTATTTTTCCAAAATATAAGTAGCCTAAGTTACTCCTTATAACATCAGCTATCTACCAGTGAAAGACCCGTCAAAATCGGCCCAGCCATTCCGGAGATTAGCTGGGACAAACAGACAGACAGATAGAAAAAGTTTTAAAAATTGTCTTTTTGTTATAAGTACCGTATATATACATTCACATGCATTTAGTAAAAAACTGTAATTTTGACATTACAAACAGACACTTCAATTTTATTTATTTGTATAGATCGTAATTACAAATGAACATACAGCCCACCTGATTGCGAGTGTCTACTGCAACCCCCATGGACAACTGCAACCAATTTCAAACAAAGAAACTTACAAATGCTAATGACTCATGGCAGTACCCGATGTACTACTACGATGTCTTTTTTATAGGATAAGGGTGACAAACGAGCACACAGTCCACCTGATGGTAAGTGGTTGCTGTGGCCCATAAACATCTACATCTATCCTCGTTTGCGAATCAAAATGCAGATGCGTTGCCACCCGTGAGGACCAAGATGAAATGCCTCTTTTCCAGTAAAAAGGGTCTCCGGTTCTCTACACTCACTATACGAAACACAGCTGCATTAGCTGCTATTTTACGCTCGTATTCTGTGAGAGCGTGGTCCTTCCCTGGTCGGACTGTACGTATAAATGCAATGCCTCATAGCCTGAAATTGTACTTTACAGGGTTATTTTTCAAAGAGTAGCCAAATTTTAAACTTAAGTTCAAATAAATAGATATACCGTTATTGCAGTTATTGAAAATACAAGTAAATAAGGTTTCCTCTTTTTTTTAAAGTTATCCCAAATTGAATGTGATTTATGGTCAACAACGATTTTGCCTACCGATCGACCTTTACGAATGTGTGCGTGCGCTGTAAAATCTGTTAAAATAATGCTTTACCACGCATTTTGAATTTAAAAGATAAAAAGGGCAGAATGTATGAGATTTATTTTCATTAATTTTTCTTCACAATTTGCCTATATTACTTATTCTGAACTTTCTCTGTAAAGTTGGCGGTTACTGCAAAATAACCTTGTATATCCTTCAGACGGAATCACAACAGTGCAGGCATTGCTGCTTGGTGGAGTAAGCACTTAAGAGGGTCGTACACACTCCTAGACAAAAAGGTACTATCTGCCTACTACCTAGTAAATGGTTGATGAACTTCTTAAATATGTAAA
This sequence comes from Parnassius mnemosyne, assembly GCA_963668995.1. NCBI lineage: Eukaryota > Metazoa > Arthropoda > Insecta > Lepidoptera > Papilionidae > Parnassius > Parnassius mnemosyne. The sequence goes on along the minus strand of CAVLGL010000057.1, from coordinate 42,920,826 downwards.
AAAATAATAAACGAATCCGTGTAATAAAATAAAACTATTTATCTTACCTACAACACTACACTAGAAAAGACATAACATCTTCCTAGTGTAGTGGTGTTGGGAGTAGTGGTGCTGGGATTGGTGGTGACGGGGATATTGGACGCAATTAGGGGAGGGCGGGAAGTGCTCTTCAAACTAGGTAAGATATATTATTTCGTTTTATTACGCGGATCTTAGGTAACTAATATTTAAAATCTATACAAACAAATAAAATTGAAGTGTCTGTTTGTAATGTTAAAAATAACAGCCTTTTACTAAATCCATATGACAGTATATACGGTACTTATAACAAAAACATAATTTTTAAATGCGCAGAACCTTAATTCTTTTTCTAAAATATAGGTAGCCTATGTTACTCCTTATAACTTCAGCTATCTGCCACTGAAAGTATCGTAACAATCGGTCCAGCCATTTCGGCGATTAGCTGGAACAAACAGACAGACAGTCAGATAGACAGACAAATATTTTAAAAATTGTTTTTTTTGTTATAAGTACCGTATATAATTTTATATGCATTTAGTAAAAAAGCTGTTATTTTAACATTACAAACAGAGACTTCAATTTTAATTATTTGTACAGATAAATATCGTTAATTATATCGAAATCAGTGTTTTCGATTAATGATTTCTTAAATTTACGCGAATACTCGACCTTCAAGAAAACAAAATTAAGTGGATTTCATCGCGTTTAATTTAACTTACTCGTATTTTTAATTCCGGATGTTTCGGGTGCTTTACAACACCTATGATCACGGGGTGAGGGGTGGGGGGGGGGTAATGAGGTGGCTCAAGCCAAGCACCATAGTGACCATGGGTGCCGTAAAGCATCAATAAAGCAATAAGTTACATGAAACGCGATAAAACTCGTAAAATTAATTTTATTCAGTATCAACCGATTGTAATATCGTGAAGCTATAGTTAAGTAAACGAACGTTTCGGTAAGCACGTGTAAAATCGGAAAGTTAAATGTACATCCTTAACGACGCTCGTGACCCGATCGCTACGCCGTTTATTGACTCCTGCTTAGGGATGTTATTCCATTTACATAAAATGTTGATAGTATATCGATAAGAGTTGCGGCAGCTCTGCGACTGGACAACTCGCATTAAATCGATGAGTGTAGAGAACTAGAGATTCTTTATTTTATTTTCAATTAGACATTCCATATAAGTCCTCAGGGGTGATAACGCTTTTGCATTTTGATTATTAATCGATGATGATTCTAGATGTCCATTTGCCACAGCATCCACTCATAAATCTCTCTACTCACAAATATGTTGCTGTGTGTTCCCTTGTAACCCTAACTTCTGAGATTATTACCAAACTTAATGTATAAAATGCAAACTTTATAAAAAAGGTTATTGTAATATAAATGTTGAATGAATGAATTGAATGACAATACCCCTGTAAATGAGATACTCGTAATACCCTCTATGGTGTTTCTTAATTTAGCGTTTTAAGTAATTTTATGACCTTTTATATAGTATCATGTTAATTTGGAAAAAAAATCTTTGTTGTCCATCTTCTGATATTCGTCCGTCGCCTCCTATGACTCCCACTTAACGAAATGGGGTGGCAATGTTATTATTAGGTAGTAGTTAGGTAATATTACTTATTTTAACTTTACTCCTATATTTATTATTTACGTAAAAACATTACTAAACAGAATAATCTTGCTACATACACAAAAATATGACGATTAGTTAAATATTCATAAATTCGAGCTTATAGTGCTCCCATTTCAATGAATTAACAATATTACAGTACGTTTGCGCCAAAAATATCCAACTTGTAATGTTTCGAAACTTGTCGTATAAAATAAGTAATACAGCATGTTTCCTAACAAAATATGTATAAAAAAATAAACAAATAAATAAAACTTCCTTTATTTTGAAGTCTTATTACAAAGATTTGTCGAGTTTTCCCTTTAAGTAGTCGTAAATACTTGTGTTGGGAATAACTTGCTACTTCCCTTACGATTGGCTAAATAAGACTATTAATTGCATGTTAATGATTTCAACCTTCTAGATGTAATTACTATATTATATCCAGAAGGTTGGAATCATTAACATGCATAATGGTTGGTTTAATTTAAATTGCAGCTCTAGTGGTGTGGTGAACATGTTCATGTAAGCGTGTATGTTAGTATAAATGTCGGTAGTGAGTGTGTATATATGTTAGTGTGTATCTGTGTTTACGTTTGTACTCCACGAAACTGTATAAAAACATTTGTTGCTGATTTCATTCGCACTCTTGCTTGATTTATCTGGCAATTTTATTTTGCTCGTTTTTTATTTTTTCCAAAAAGGTTTATAAACAAAGACTTCATACAAATAGATACTCGTACATTAAAATATATAGGTATCTGGCACTATTTCTATGTATAAAAATGAATGTCCAGTTTGTGTTCCTAAACCATAAAATCAATTACGATGTCATTTAATGATTTATTATTTGTGCGCCTGCGAAGGTTTTTGATAAAAATTTAATACCTATTAGTTTCTTTGTTTGTTCGCTTTCTTTGCGTCTCTATATCATTCATCCCAAGAACGATTGCTTTGCGCACGCCCGTGAATGCTTTTGGAACAAAAATCTCGCTGGATTTCTTCTTGGCGCTTTTAAGGGCAAAGGTTGATTCGAACTAGTGGTAAAAGTAAAAAAATACTTTCAATAAGAATTTTATATTGCATATTAAATAAAAAATATACTATTTTATTTTGAATAATCAAAAATATTTCGGGATCATCTGAGGTGTTACTACACGCACTTGAGCTTTTAACAACTTGAATAACAGTTTCGACTACTGATTATTCAAGTCATCATTCAGTGACAATCTGAAAATACATTATAATATTGTACGATCGTTAATATTAGCAGAAAAGTTAGTATTGGAAAATGTACGTCTTTTCCTTTTTTCGCAATACTTTTTATCTAATTTTCACAAACTTTTTTTAAAGGAATCACAAAATAGTATTAAAGTTCTTTTATATAATACAGGAGAGTTTTTCAGAATTTAATCTATCCACCACTCTAACGCTATTTTAATCAACTTCTTACATTTAGAAGAATTAACTGAAATACCTGTCCGTACGACCAAAATTGAGTGCTTTAGAATGGTGACTGCAATTTGCATATTAGGGTTGAGATTATTTTGTTAATGGTAAATTGCAAATCTTTGTATACGACTTGTAATGTGAAAGAAATTATTTACATCGATATCGATATCCGACCCATAATCACAACCCTAGTAGTGCTTGCCCGCTTGTTAGCCGTCTGTTTGTCACTTCCGTATACTGCAAACTGCAACGCTAAACAGAGCTGAGTTAATTAGCCCCGCAACGGTGCCCGGGTCATGTCAAGTCTTGGATCTAGTAGAGAGCTGGTAATTAAATGTTGATATTGCTCCATGTTAATGGAAGGACAATCATGAAGCTGTTCGATTAACTATAAAACAGATTACCATCTCAACTACAGGAGTCATCGAGTTACATCGCTTCGATTTAGTTTCATGTTGTTACGTCAAACAAATTTTCACATCATTCTCAACCTGATATCGATTCTGTCGAGAACTTGAAGTGAATTTTTTTTTATTTATTTACTTCATTAGTATGTAACGTAAGTTGACCTAAGTAATTAGTGAGAAAATATTATTGTTTAGTAGTGTTAAATCGTTGAAATGGGAGCATTATAAACTCGAGTTCTTGAATATTTAACCAATTGTCGTATTCTTGTGTACGTAGTAGGATTATTTTATGTTTAGTAATTTTGTTACGTAAATAATAAAGTTAATTAATTATAATAAAATGATTGCTAGATACGATTTTATTCGATAAAACGTTGAAACCTTTTGTTGGAATTTTTAGGCGATAGTAGAACATACCTTGCGCTTTCGCTTAAGGCATGCAATATAGGAGTAAAGTTAAAAATTACCTAACTACTGCCTAATAATAATATTGCCACTCCATATCGTCCCATGGGAGTCGTAAGAGGCGACCGGCGAATACCAGGAGATGGACAACAACATTTTCCTTATAAGAACTAGAAAAGACTGCGGTTGCCAACCCGTCTGCCAAGCTTGCCGTAAATATTACCCTTGGAGTCAGTCAATGGGGAGGCCTATGTTTGGCAGTTGATTTGGATAGGCTGTCATGAATGAATGAATGAAAACTGAAAATAATCCTAAAAAATATCTATAATGATAACTTTGTTGACTGATACTCGTATATTCCATCTTTCCGAGTCTCAATTCAAGCGTTTATTGTTTTTTTTTGTCTTTCTTTTCCACCTCTGACACTGGTCAGAAACATTGCTTAGCGAAACATTTTTGGAATATCTTCTTTTTTTTTATTCCAGTTTTTTTCTGTTAGACGGGCTCAGTGTATACATTTGCATACACCGGTGACTCTGATGTACATATTCTTATACCACATTAAGACTACTTAACATATTTTCTTATAGTTTTACATTTTTTCTATATATACTAGACTATTTACATATTTTTCTTTTGATTTTTTTCTGTTTCTTTTTAGTTTTTTTTTTGCATTTTTTCTTTCTTTTGCAATGTTCTTTTTGCAAGTAGTATATATACAACATATATAATCTTACAAAATTTTCTTAACTATGTTCCTATATCTACTTTATTTCTACAACAATTCAAGCATTACATGTGTAACACTTTTTAGTGACTTATTTTAACAATTTTTATTTACTCTTTTGTTTCGTTATGTTGCTATTTAGATTTAGATGGATACTTTTTATTATACACCACTTAAAGCATCGATAGCGTACGGAATAAAATGTAAAGTTGCACAGTGCTTAACAGCAATCTCTCCTAGGCCACATCTATAAATATGTTAATTTTAATTTTGTTTTGATAACGATTAATTTTGGTATTACATGCAGTCGCTGGCACTGGTATGTGTGCAGCTTTAATTACATTACATTACAGTACAAAGTAAAGTAAAGTTGCAGCCTATTTACGTCCCAGTGCTGGGCACAGGCCTCCTCTCATTTCTGAGAGGGTTTTAGGGCAAGGAAATGCCCGCCGCGCTGCCCCAATGCGTGTTGGCAAACTTCACGTGTCTTCGAAAATATTTTTTTTCTTATTTCTCAGACATGCAGGTTTCCTCACGATGTTTTCCTACAATTACAGTACAAACTTTAATATTATTATAATAACATTAAACGAAGGTGTTTGCATCTCATTGCTGACGACTGTACCTGACTAGGTACTTAAGGTCTGCTGTTGTTGCTAAACACCTAATAGCGTCCGATCAGGTAATATTATGTTCACATTTGTTAATACGTGGATAGTGTAATTTGACTACATATTTATTCTTATTATTACATTAAGCCAACATTATTTTGTGTAACATTATACTATGTATTTGTCTGCTATTTCTAATAAAGAGAAAAAAAAATTCAGACATCAGTTCGTTAAATGCTAAATGATAAGGGCCACAGAACCTACTTACCATAAGGTGGGTTAATGCTCCTTTGTCACCCTATTTCTATTAAAAAATTTGAGCTACCCGCAAACTTTCATATCATATGAATTGTGTAATGACGTTATAAGTTATTGATATAAGTTTTAAAGGAAAAGTTTATTTTATTATTTTTAGCGCATTTAAATAAAAGCTTGTTTTTAAAACAAATTGCTTTTAATTTATAAATTTATTTATTTACTCTTTATTGTACACTAAAAAACAAAACAAAACGAATACAGTTAAATCTAAAGTAGAAAATGTACAAAAGGCGGTCTTATCACTCTGAAAGTGATCTCTTCCAGACCACCTTAGTGTAGACAACTGAATCAACTGATGCAAACAATAGTTAAAAATAGAGGGGGGTGTACAAAATAAAAATAAAAAATATGAAAATACATACAAATAAAGATAAGTGAAGATTATGTATGATATAATATACCTAATAGATTAAATGAAAAGAGTACGAAAAAGGAAAAGTAATTTATCTAATAGCGTTCTAAGTAATACGATTTAACAAGACTTTTGAAAGAATGAAGAGATTTAGCACGACGAATGTGGAGAGGTAAAGAGTTCCACAAACGTACAGCAGTAACAGTAAAGGATTTCTTAAAAAAGGAGGAAGAATGCGAAGGAATAAAGTGAGAAAGGTTGAGAGAGGATCGAAGGAACCGATTATGTGTATGGGAAAGATACTGGAAACGGTCTTTTAAATAATGTGGAGTGGAAGGATTAAACAGCACGTCATACAAAGTGGAGTGATTGTGAGTATTCCTGCGAAGGCGGATCAGGAGCCATTTGAGCTGTTTGCGAAATTCAGAGATATGATCATATTTGCGAAGCCCAAATATGAATCTAATACATACATTTTGAATGCGCTCAAGCTTAATAAGCTAATATCAATATAAATAAAATTAAAGAGGTTTACAGATGCGCGCGGATCGGATTACGGATCACGGAAAAACTACTGGATACTTGGCCCTTATTTGAAAAAAAATATTGCGATATCTTCATTTAATATAAATTTATTAAAGTTGTAAGAAACGACGATTTTTAAAAGCACTACGTGTTCGGTGATGTGTGTAAGCAACGCGGATGAAGTCGCGGGCTTCAGCTAGCTGTTATATAAAACGATCAGACCAAAGACCACACACAGTACGAAATAAGAAAAATCTCAACAAATGACTCACAACAGATTTATTTCGAAAAAAAAAATGAGCCGAATTAAGTTCATATTTCGTAGCAAATTAACATTATATTATTGCATTGTGTATGCAAACAGCGTTCGCGGTGCATGTTGGCAGCATCTGATGGGTATCTGCCCGCCTCGTTAGAGATGCGGCGTGATAGTGGATAGTTAGCCATGAAAGTTATGATTTATGGTTGGAAAAATACGTTCAAAACACGACAATCTCGATAGTGATGATAACTCGCATTCGGGTTGTAGTACAATATTTCGTGAAAAACGCAATTATTATATTTCCACTTTATTATCACCTTTATAAATGAAGTAACATATGGCGGATTTAGGAAGAGCAGGGGTAGCTAAGATGGTTAGCGCTCGCTTTAAATTTCACAGTAGGTACGCGAGCAACCCGGGTTCAATCCCTGCTGGCACCAATGAAATTGTTAAGTGCTGATTTACCACGTGCTTGGCGGCGAAGGAAAACATCGTGAGGAAACCTGTCAGTGAAATAAGAAAAAAAAATCGAAGAAATGTGAAGTTCGCCAACATCCATTAGGGCAGCGCGGCGGACATTTCCTTGCTCTAAAACCCTCTCATAACCGAGGGGAGGCCTGTGCCCAGCAGTGGGACGTATACAGGTTGTAACTTTAACTTTTAGGGCGTATTTAATATCTAATGGCATTCTCTGCTAGTCAGTGGTGTGATGAAGTATTGTGGCAGCTACAATCACAGACATAATAACTGCGATATTTATGTACCTATACATATGTACTATACTAAATTTATACATATACATTTAGGTGGTAGAGCCGTGCTGCAGCTATATTACTCATATAGTTGTAGCACGAATGGGTCGGCTCGACCGGGGTGGACCGCGCTCTCACAGAATACCAGCGTAAAATAGCAGCTTAAAGCTGCTGTGTTTCGTATGGTGAGTGTAGAGAACCGGAGACCCTTTTTACTGGAAAGAGACATGCCATCTTAGTCCTCATAGGGTGACAACGCATCTGCATTTTGATTTGTGTCGAGGATATATGTAGATATCTTTCGGCCACAGCAACTACTTACCAACTTACCATCAGGTGGAATGTGTGCTGGTTTGTAACCCTTATCCTATAAAAAACATATAATGTATCTTAATATAAAAACCAATAACGCAAATATATATTTATTATATAAGGTTGGGGAAAATGTTTCTTAATATTTTACATACAAATTCAAGACATTTTTATGCAAAGTTTAATTACATTTCATTATGATATATTATGCCATTTTGTTCGATAATTTGTTGCTATCTTGTAGATAGTGACATAATCCCGTTGCTGTAGAAATCTTGGGATTTTTGAAAACGCAAAAAAAAAATGCATCAAGTATTTTTCATAGTCCTCTCTTGATGTTAACCTAGCACTACAAAGAATTCTGAAGCGACCGAAAAAGGTGAAAATCAAGTAAGCAAGGTGCAAGATAAGGACTATATGGTGGATTTCATTAACACTTTCCAACCAAGCTCTCTCAAGTTTTGCTCAGAATAAAAGACGTTATTTACGTAAACGCTTGAGAATGGTTCGTGGAGTGCAAGCTAGAACACTTTGTTAATAATAAGGTAATTTATAGTCAATGGTAAAACACAGTGCGCGCCCACGCGACTAAACTAAGTCGTTTATGCTTAGTCAGTATTTTTATGTGCTATTTGAGATCTTTTTCGTGTATTACTTGCGCTCTAAGAGTTTTTCTCATAGGAGACACCCACACTAACTTACTTCGCAAATTGACCTTTTTTTTTATAGAATCGGGTGACAAACGAGCACACAGTCCACCTGATGGTAAGTGGTTACTGTGACCCATAGACATCTACATCTATCCTCAATAAAGACTCAAGATGCAGATGCGTTGTCACCCGTGAGGACTAAGATGGAATGCCTCTTTGCCAGTAAAAAGGGTATCCGGTTCTCTACACTCACCATACGAAACACAGCATCGTTAAGCTGCTATTTTACGCTGGTTTTCTGTGAGAGCGTGGTCCTTCCCCGTTCGAGCCGACCCATTCGTGCTACAACCATAATATAGCTGCAGCATGGCTCTACCACGTAGAAAACCTCATTAAATAATTTTAGTTTATTTGATAGAAGTCAGGGAGCACTGGAGTATTCTGTCGAGACGTCTATATTTATCCTCGATTAAGAATCAAAATGCAGATTCGTTGTCTTCCTTGAGAACTAAGATGGAATGCTTCGTTTCTAGTAAAAAGGCTCCCCGGTTCTCTATACTCACCGTACAAAACACAGCAGCATTAAGCTGCTATTTTACGCCGGTATTATGTGAGGGCGTGGTCATTCCCTGGTCGAGTCAATCCATTACAGCTTCAACCGTAATATAGCTGCAGCACTGTTTTACTACATAAAAGGTACTAGGTGGTGCTCGGTGGTAGGAGTCCTTTTCTGCACAGAGAAAGGTACAGAGATCCATTATACGAGTATTAACTTATTTTATACTGTGGATATATTTTGGAGTAAGGTATTCGACGTCCCAATGTCATAGTTAATCACGGCTACCTTCAGATTAAAATCATTAATTGTTGGTCCGATCTACGTAGTATGAACTTATAGTATCTTGAAGTTTTGCAGTTGTATGTTTGGGTTAGAATTTAATTTCATTAATTATAAGATCCCAAGCAGATGGTAGTACCCAGTCATCTTCTCTGTGGAAATTAAGATTGTTTTTGATTTCAATAGCCTCCTTACTGATTTCCTTACTGTCTCGACCGTTTCGTTAGTGTAGTGATCGTAAACGCGATTGCTGATCAGAAGGTCCCGGGTTCGAATCCCGGGTCGGGCCAAAATCAATTATTAAATTTTTCGGTCCAGAAATTGTCAGCAGCAGCCGGAGTTAGGAAAGTGGGCGATGTTTCTCCCACGTGCCTCGGAATGGTCATGTCGAATTACCGTCCCATCGGACTATAAGAGTGAGGAAATAGAGAGTGCCCATGTGCTTAAGCAGGCACTATAATCCTGTCCTACGCAGATGGTTAGTCTCCGTTGAGACTGGCCGGCGTGACCGAAATTCGGTTTGGAGGACTTTATTATAAATTCGGTCTGGAAGACTTTTAAAAATTTCTTTTCTAAAAATTTCTTTTCATTCGAATAATAACTTTCAGTGTCGCCCTCGTAATTACAGGTTGTGAGGCATTCCATCTTAGTCCTCAGAGGTAACAACGTATCTGTAGCATTCGATGGTTGAAGTTGACTGCAGGCGTGCATGGACTGTAGAAGCCACTTACCACTACCTAGACTGTATGTTCATTTGTCACTTCAGTTTTATAAATAAAGAAAAATTAAAACCGGCCAAGTGCGAGTCGGACTCGCGCATGTAGGGTTTTTTCTAGTAGGGGTGCCCCTTTTAATTTTTAATTTATTTTAATATTTTAATTATTTGTTGTTATAGCGGCAACAGAAATACACATTCTGTGAACATTTCAACTATTAATTAAACATTTAACCTATTACGGATCATGAGATACATCCCGCTGACAGACAGACGGACGGACAGCGGAGCCTTAGCAATAGGGTCTAGTTGGTTACCCTTTGAGTACGGAACCCTAAAAAGCTGTGACTAGGCGTCGCCCATATCCCCTTTTTAATGTGTCGTATCACAATCTACTCAAGTATGTACTCATGTCATGAGCTTTAAAGTGATTGAATATTATTGCCCAAGAAACGGACATTTTCACCTGCAGCCTAGTGCAGTTCACAGAAGCGACGCAAAAGGTCCGTGACAACTTTTAAAAAATCAATAATTATAATATTTATAAGTTTCGGCATAGCATTGTCTTCGTCGATACTGCTAGTGATGGATAATTTTTTTTATAATAAATAAATAAATATGACTAGAGAAATGTGAATACGCCGTACCACACAACGCGGAAAAAATCCTAATACCATCCACACCGTCTGGATGCTTGGCGGTCCACCTCTGTACGTTTTACTAGGAGTTTTCTTCCTCGTACGACCTCTCTGTGGAATAGTTCACCACCGGCGATTTTTCCGGACCTATACCACTTAGGGACCTTCAAGAAAAGAGCCTATTCCTTTCTAAAAGGCCAGTGACGCACCTGCAATTCCCCTGGCGTTGCAGTTGTTCTTGGGCGGGGGTAGTCACTTACCATCAGGTGAACCGTATGCCCATTTGCCCCCTCTCCTATAATATATAAATATATAAATCTTAGGACACAGGCTACAAACACACGATGATGTTTTCCTTCAAAGGGTAAGGGTCTAGGGTTAAATTTTGCAGAGGTTTGGAGTCATAATCATGCACTACCTTTTAATTAAAAAGACACTTTAATTTTATTTATGTAAGGCTTTATGACTTTTAACTTTAAACTTTTTTCAAAAAAAGTTGACATCAAAAGCAATAGAAAAAATGTATTACCAACTAAAAGAAACAATATTAAAAGACCTTGACATCGAACCAAATGGAAATTGACTCTCATACTAATACAGATTATAAATGAGAAATTTCACCTAGCATTGTTTACGGCCTCTTTAATGAATATAAAACCCATATATCGTAGTGCTTATGGTAAATAAATTCAGTTTATCGGAGTCCTTTTTAAATTTTTCTTTAAACAAATGCCGTAGGTGCTTGTTTATTGCTATATGGACCTCACGCAATGCTGACGAGATGTTGTGTAACGGACTCATTGATTTAAATATTTAATTCGGAAGGATACGATGCTTACTTGTCGAGGTACAGTTAGGGCAGCGATTGTAAAACTGGATGGAACATTGTTTTGTAGTATTAAGAGCGAAACTAAGAATAAAATTCAACCACTTACTAAAAAAAGTATGTGTGTGTGTACTTATGTACGCACGTAAGAAGTTATACTTCTTTAGCGTAACAAAACAAAACAAACTTGAGAGACTATTACCCACTGAAGTTGTCGCTTTTAGGTGTCAGTGTGCACGCGAATCGTAACAACTTCATGGTGTAATTTTTGTCCGTGTGCGCGCGCATCGTATAAATTCACTCTCATAATTTTTCCAAACGCCCCAATAGAAGTATTACATTAAAAAGTCAGAATTGTTAGTTTATGTGAAAAATTTAAATAAAGAGCATGACGAACGGAGAGTGCGTGAGAAAGAGAGAGAGAGAGAGAGAAAATTCGAGCCATGTTTTGAGTTGTTGACATTAATGGAACTTAATAGTTTTTGTTGAAAGATTCTGATATCTTTCAACAAAAACTATTAAGTTCCAGGAAAAATATTTATGTAGAATACATCAACGAGAGGCTTTTGGAGCAGGAATAAGTCTTGGTGCCCTTTACATGTCCATTTTTGTTTCGCAGAAGACATGAATGAATGAAGACTTTACATGTCCATTTTAGTTTTCGATATTTTCCTTTGATAACGTAATGCTAGTATTCTGAACGATCCAATTAGACAACACGTCTGGTTAAATACGCGTTGCGTAGGCGTTATTCAAGACAATTCAAACCCTTTTTTTTTTTTGCGGATGGAAAATCATCAAATGACGCCTTTCGCTCTGGGTGGAGCGGAAGGGAGTGTCAGACTTTTACTGACTAAAAACCATCCGTGTTTCTTCAGTGCCCTTACGTTCCGGAGCCGCGGTATCTCTTTCGAACAGCCCGCAGCCCCGGCAGGCGTCGGCCCTTGCGGGCCCCTTCACGCTGCTGACAGCTCTTTGAGGCGCGCGTGGAACAAAACGCGCCGTCGACACGGCCTGTCGTCGTTAGACGGACGGACGGCGAGCTACCCATTGCTCGCCGTCCACAGGCCCGCGCCTACGGTGGCCGGGGGCCACGACGTAGCCCCCGACGCCCGGGGCGTCACCCGCGGCGGGCGGGAAGGAAAGCTGCTGCTCTCTCCTTTTCCCGCTCCGCCACCTCCTTCGCTAGCATCACTGCTTCGCAGAAGGTGGTGACGGCATCCCATTCCGTCTCGCTCCGGACCATGGCTTCGACCAGGGCCGGTCGCGAGAGGTCGCCGCCACCTATCGCCGCTACGAGGACACGGCGGTGCTCCGCCCAGGCAGGGCACACCTCCACGGTGTGCTCCACCGTGTCCTCCGGTCGATCCTCGCAGTGGGAGCACCCGGGCGTTTCCTCCCGCCCGATTCGGTGCAGGAACCTCCCGAACACACCGTGTCCGGTGAGGACCTGCGTCAGGCGGAAGGTGAGGACGCCGTGGCGTCTCTCAAGCCACTCCTCAAAGAGGGGTCTTATCGCCGCTATAGTGGCGTGCCCAGCACGGGGTTGCGACAGTCGCTCTCTCCATGTCGCCATGAGATCTTGCCGGAAGTCTGTCCGCTGCACGACAACTTGCCGCGGCAGCGGGGTTTCCCCCCGGCATAGTGCCTCCGCGCGCCATTCGTGTAGGCGCGCGAGGACTATCGCCTCCAGATCCCATGGCGGCAATCCGGCAAGGAGGCACGCTGCCTCGCGGGAGATCGTGCGGTAGCCGCGAGCCATTCTTACGGCAACCACCTTTTGGGGCGCGTTAAGGTGGTGGACGGCAAGCCGCGCCAAACCACGCGCCCACACCAGGGCCCCGTAAAGGGCCATGGATCGCACAATCCCCGCGTAGAGCCTCCGGCAGGAGGCGTTTGGCCCCCCCAGGTTCAGCAGGAGCCGCCTGAAGGCAGCCCCGGTCCGTTCCAGTTTGGGAGCCAAACGTCGGAAGTGCTCAACGAAGTTCCATCGGCCGTCGAGGACGAGTCCTAGGTACTTCAACGTCGACTCGACGCCGATGGATACCCCTCCTACCATCGCTGAGGATCCCGGTGGTGGCCTGTTCCGAGGACCATGGAAGTGCATGGCCTCGGACTTTTGCAGAGACACCTCAAGACCCAGCTGCCGGATCCTCTCAACGACTATCGCAACCCCGCGTGTCATATTTTCCGCCGCCGCCTCGTACGACCCCCCCTGTGCCAGTACCAGCGTGTCGTCAGCGTAGCAAACTACGCTGACGCCGGTAGGGAGGTCGGCGCGCAGCACCCAGTCGTAACCGATGTTCCACAGGGGCGGCCCCAGAACCGAACCTTGTGGGACACCGCACGACATCTCTCGCCGGTTCCACTCACCGTTGCGACCGGGGTAGATGACGGCCCTATCCGTCAGATAGTCCCCGACTATACGACGGAGATAGGTCGGCACCCGGTGATACCGGAGTGCCTCCCTAATGCAGCTCCAGGGCATGGAGTTGAAGGCGTTGGCGATGTCGAGAGACACCGCCAAAACAACCCCCCCCCCTGGCCACTGCATCCCCCGTCGTGAGGGTTCTCACGCGCATGATGGCGTCCACCGTAGAGCGCCTCCGGCCCCGTCCCCGCAAGGTGCTCGGCGAGGCGGTTTGCAATGACTCTTTCAAAGAGCTTGCCCACCTCGTCGAGCAGCACCACGGGCCGGTATGCGGACGGAGAGTCCGTAGGGCGCCCCGGCTTCCGAATGAGGACCAGCTTCCCCGTCTTCCAACGAAGCGGGAATTGGCCTCTCTCCAAGCATGCGCTTAGGAGCCCCTCCAGTCGGGGCCCGAGAGCCTCCGAGGCCAGGACCCAGGCTTTGCCAGGCAAGCCATCGGGTCCTGGGGCGGTAATCTTGGCCTTGAGCCTACGTACCGCCACTCTCAGGTCTACCCCGGTCCCTTCCGGGATGCCGTCGTCGTCGTCCTGGTGGTCCGCTTCCGGCACCGCAGGTGGCGGAGCCATAGGCGGGGGCGGATGTTCCCCTCGCGCAGGAAACAGAGCGCTCACCACGTCCTCCACGAGCTGAGGCCGGAGACTCTGCGTCAGCGGGGGGGCCCAGGTGCGGAGTTTATCCCGCACCATCTTGTAAGGGCGCCCCCACGGATCTCTGTCGAGAGTCTCCAGCATCTCCTCACGGGCCCGATCCCGGGCCCGCATGACAGCCTCCCGGAGGGCGGTCTTCGCCGCTCTGTATCCCTCGTACAGCTCCGCCTCAATGGCTGCCGCATTCGGTGGACGAATGCGGAGCCTGCGATGCCTGGCGTACAGGTACCGCGCGGCGACACACGCCTCGCGCAGAGACGTCAGCTCACGCGACCACCAATACACCTGGCGCCGGGCGCTTCCTGGCCGGACGCGGGGCATTGCCACGTCACATATCTCGGACATGGGCTCCTGGAACCACCCTGCCTCATCATTGACGTCGGCAGGCCTATCCGGTGATGACACCCAGGCCTGCACGATCGAGGCTTCCAGGAGGAGCTCCCGGTCCAGCTGCTTCAGCGCCCAACGCGGACCACTCGGGGCCTGTTGGACTGGCGCGCTCGAGGCCTGGGTGGAGACGTCAAACCGGATGTACCGGTGGTCGGAGTAGGTCTCCACCCCCTCCATGACTCGCCAGTCAATGGCACGCGGCGACAGAGCGGGGCTAGTGAACGAAATGTCCACCACCGACTCGCCCCGCATCCGCACACACGTGGGGACAGAACCCCGATTTAGGACGACCAGGCCTGTCTCCAGAGCCCAGTCTTCCACCATCCTACCCCGCACATCTGTACGACGAGAACCCCAAGCCAAGTTCTTGGCATTGAAGTCCCCGACGACAAGCACGGGGAGGGGATGGCTTCCGACGACGACTGCTCTCAGCTCTGCAAGAGAGTTGTGGAGCTCGGCGAGAGATCGGTTCGGGGAGAAGTACACCCCCACAACGACGAACTCCCCGAACCGTGCTGCTACGCACCCCTGACCCCTCCTGACACCTTCAAGGGTCGGGGTACCGGCGGCGGCCGAAGAAATGATGGCCACTGAGCCGTTAAGGTCTGCCACCCAGTCCTTCCTAGGCCAGACAAAATACGGCTCAGCGACCACAGCGATGTTAATCGATCACTGCGCCATGCTCTGGAGCAACAGATCCTGAGCGCAGGCGCAGTGGTTGATATTCGCCTGGAGGAAGCTTAATGGGGCCGTTATAGGCATTCCATTTCAGCTTCCTCCACGGGGCGCCCCTCTGCAGGCGTCGGTGTCGCGGCGGCGGCGGCGGCGACAGTGACAGCGGCGGCGGCGGTAGTTGCAGCTGCGGCGGTGGCCATAGAGGCGGTGGCGGCGGAGGAGGGCCCTCCCCTACCCGCGGCCTTGGCCTTGGCGGGTGACACGCAGGCCCTGCTTCCGGCCCAGTGATCGGCTGGCTTACCGGTCACCGCACATGCATCACAGTGCGGCGTGGCGCAGCAGGTCGCCGATATGTGTCCGGGCTGACAGCAGCGGAAGCAGAGGCCACTGCGGTCAACCTCCGAGGCCCATTTCACTGATACGTGATGCCCCACGAGACAGCGGTAGCACCTCAGAGGTCTGGGCTCCAGCAGCTTAACCTGCGCTGAGACCCAGCCCACCAGAAGCCTTCGGCCCTCCACTATGGTTTTGGCCGCCGTAACAGGGCAGCACACCGTGGCGGCATGCATACCCTGTTGATCCGGGCGTATGGCGCCTGACCTGACCTGGTCAGTAGTGCACCCCCCGGACCTGGCGACGGCGGCCACCAACTCGTCCTCTGATACCGAGTCGTCCAGACCCATGATGCGCAGGTCTGCGCATCTGACGGGCCTGGACACTCGGGCCTCGTCCGCGTTCAGGGACGCTCTGAGCTTCGCAGCCAGAGCGTCCGCAGTCGCGCCACTGGATTCCCCGGGGATCTCCAGCATACGGGCCCCCGTCTGGGTGACTTTGAGCCGGAGGCCCCCAGTGATCCCGAGCTCCCCGAGATCCACCGCCTCTTTCGCCTTCGCGAGCAGATCGCGGTAGGTAACGCCCTTCTTTTCCGCGTCCGGCTGTAGTGTAATCACTACAGCTGCGGTCTTCGGGGCGCGGAGCCTAGCCGCGATCTTGCGCGCCTTGAACTGGCGCTGCCGCTCCTGCTCTTTGGCCTTTTTGGCTGCCTTCTTCCCCTTCTGTTTGTCCCCGACCACCTGCCAACCGGCTTCTGCCGCGGGAGGTGTAGGGAGCTGGGGGGGGCGGTGGCGGCGGGGGCAGCTGGCTTGCCGCTGGCGCTGGCCCATTCGCCGCAGGCACTGAGGCTGGCGCAGCCATCACCTGTGCTGCCGCCTTGCCCTTTTTCGCCTTCGCCTTGCCTCTCTTTCCCGTCGCCGGCTTAGCCGGAGCCGGTTCAGCCGGTATCGGTTTTGCTGGAGCCGGCTTTTCAGGGGGGGGGGAGGGGCAACTGCAGCCCCACCCGAGGGCTGGCTGGACGGCCCCGGCCTGGATGCGGCAGCCGTGACCGTCGCGTAAGAAGCCGTTGCCGGCCTCGCCGCCGTCTTGTTTGCCCCTAGGGGGGGGGGGGCGCAGGACGATGCCCTCCAGCACGGAGAACCGGTGCTGGAAGGCAGCCAGCTCCTGCAGGACCAGGTTCAGAACCTGGTTCTCCACCGGCACGGGCTGGCTTGGGCGCTGCGTCTGGGGCGCCGCGCGAGAGGCAGGCTCATGTAGACTGGCCAGGTCTGCGCGGAGCTTCTCATTCTCCTTCTGGAGAGTCTCCATGGCGGACGTCAGGCGGGCCACTTCCGCCCGCAGCTTCGCCACCTCGTCCGCATTAGGCCCAGCCCCAGCAAAGTTGGCCTCCGCAGCCGCCATGATGGAGGCGGAGGCCGCGGAAATGGCCTTGACTTTCGAGGAGGACTTTTGCTTGTTGGCCACGACCTTGATCGCGGCCTCCACCTCCTTTACGAATCTGGCCTTACGCTCCACCTCGGAGCCGCCAGTCGCGTTTGTTTCTTCGCCTGATTCCCGAGCCGTGTCGTCCGGGTGGCGCCCCTCCTCGGCAAGCTTTGCCGTTCGTTCGGCCCTCTGATTGGTAGAGAGCTCCCTCCCCTTGCCTCTCAGCCCGCCCCGCCTGTTGGTGGGGATTTTCCGGGCCGAAACCTCCTCTTCACCGGATGCCGACCCCTGGTCGCCATCCCGCCTGGACCGCTTGCGGAAGAACTTGCTGGTCTCCGCGGTCCCAGGCTCCACTTGTCGGGAGCTCTCTGAGCCTCCCTCGCTGCTCGATGCGGCGTCGGACTCTGTCCCCGCATCGTTCCTCCTCTCCTCTACGTTGCCGTTGCCGGCGGTTTTGGTTTTTTGTGTTTTTTGTTTGGTTTCCATTTTTTGTACCCACGAGTATAGGGGAATTAAAGGTCCACCTTGGCAGAGACGCCTTACCAAGGTAAGCAGATTTAGAGGATTTATTACTCGCCAGGGGTCTGCAGGTACCCTGGCGAGGAGCGCACTAACGACTGATTTGTTCATAGAACCCCGTCAGCCATCTATCCCCTCGCGGTGCGTCGCCGCTTGAGATTCGGGGTAACTTTTTATAGAGGTTTTCTCCCTCGCGGTCCGGGCGGTTAAGCCAAGACCCTCGGTCCCTATCAAAGCCGCGAGACGTGATCCACGACACTTCGATACTGGGATTACGAGACCGGCGGTGACAGCAAAGGATGAATCCTTCACTGTCTGCCCGGAGGCAGGGTAAGTGCACACCGAGTCCGCCCTCACTCCTCTGCTATGCCCTCTGCTGATCAGAGGGTCACGCAGTGGAACGCACCGTTGGTCCGGGACGGACCCCCCCCCATGTCAGAATAATTAGCCGCGGCAGTACCATTCCCCAAGGAGTAAGAATTTCTTCTCATTTCTCGAGGAAGACTACTGCCGCGCCCAGGGTGCACCGGCCCAGTATCTGCTCTTCCCTCCAGACGTATCGAGAGGGACCCGCAACTACCAGGCACACGTGGAGGACTTCTGACTTCGCACCCCAATTCAAACCCTTGACTTTAAATTTTGCAGTCGCTCAGTATTTGATTCAAAGAAGAACTTATTATGTTTCGCATTTAATAATATGGTAAATTATTAAAAGTTAAAGTGAAACTTGTGTTTAGTATTATATTTAGTAAAATGTAATTTGGGTTAGAAGTTCAGTTTCAGCTAAAAGTTTGATTATCACTGGTCTAAATAATGAATGTTGAATCTTTTAAAACTATAATACGTAACTTTGGGACTAATTATATACCTTTATGCTCAATGAGGCGAGATAATATTCAAATGCAATGTTAATAAGTTTACCATAAACCACCTATTCTCATTGATAAGGGACTGTGGTTGTGAACCTTTATTCCTACAATTTTCATTTATAAATCACAGTGACGTCTTAATGGAAGTTAATTAAAAAGTTTGGAAGATATAGTTATTTTTTTGTTTGATAATTACTCCAAATTGTTCCACAGTTGTTGTTTGTTTACTTCATTTATATTTGTAACGTTTATAAGTACTTTTATACATTAAAAGCTTATTAAATTATATTTATAGAAATGTGTCAGTCCCAGTCACTTATTTTTTTATAGAATAGGGTGACAAACGAGCACACAGTCCACCTGATGGTAAGTGGATGTTGTGGCCCATAGAAATTTACATTTATCCTCAACTATGAATCAAAATGCAGATGTGTTGTCACCCCTGCGGACTAAGATAGAACCCCTCATTTCCAGTTAAAAAAATCCTGTTCTATACACTCACCATACGAAACACAGCAGCATTAAGCTGCAATTTTACGCTGGTATTCTGTGAGAGCGTGGTCCTACCCCGGTCGAGCCGACCAATTCGTGCTACAACCATAATATAGCTGCAGCGCGGCTCTACCACGTATTAAATATCGAGATATAGTATATCGAGGCCTTCATATAAAGTTCCTAGACATTAGACGGTATGCTCCTTTTCATTTCCTGCCTAGCCGCCTATACGGGTAGAAGACAAAGTTACCACACACCCATATTTACTCTGTGGCTGGTCATCCATTATAAAGTTCTCCATTAGAAAACGACCTTCATACCAAAAGCACCAACCACCGGGAATACATATGGGTGATACTTTTGGTACAAATGTCAGATTTTACTGAACTTTGTTGAATGATTAATGAGATTGAAGATATAATATCTTCTAAGAAGAAGTCCGGTGGTCGTTGTAAGGAACGATAAAATCTTAAGGCCTCCAATAGATGGATGGATGAACAAGGAGATCTAAAAACTCAGTTCCCCCAGTACATAATGTGGTAAGCAGAAATCTCCCGCTTTTACATAATTATCGTTTGAATAACCCCAAAGTAGTAAATGTAGTTAACGTGGTAACGTTAACGTGGTAGAACCACACTGTAGCGCTATTATGGTTGTAGCATGAATGGGTCGGTTCGGTCGGTACAAGAAGATCCACGCTCTTACACAATACCAGCGTAAAATAGCTGTTTAGTGTTTTTGTGATTCGTATAGGACTACGCGTATATGCTCGTTTATCACCCTTATTCTATAAAATATGTATATAAATAAAAATAAATAAATCGATATCTTAGCTAATAATTCAGTTACAGTATTTAACTAAGGTAATTAAACCACTCCCTTAAAATTTATTCAATTTGTTGGCCTTATTTCGCTTGTTTACGGGTGACGAGGGACCTTCGTTTTCAAGGCATCTGTATTTTGATGTTTATCGAGGAATGATGTACCTAGGTGTCAATGGGTCACAGGTTACAGCTGCCACTTGCGGTAGATGTAAGGTAGATTAAGTGCTCGTATGTCATCCTTAGTAAAAGTTGTCTTCTCCATCATCTGGTCGTAATGTGTCCTCCAGATCGAATTTTGGTCGTTCGATCGATCGATCGAATTTCAGTGTTCAGTCTCAACGGAGACTAGCCCTCGGCGCAGGGTAAGATTATAGTGCCCAAGTGTATGTGCAAGCACAGGTGGACTCTCTATTCCCTCACTCTCATACTCCGATGAGATGGTAAACTGACACAACCAGAAAGCTTATAAGCTTTTTAGATCAACGGCTTTACGTGCTGTCCGAGGCAAGGGGGTGAGATACTGCCAACTTCCTGACTCCGGGCAGCTATTGAGAATTTCTTGACGGAAATATAAAATAACTGATTTCTTTGGCCCGACCTGCGATTCGAAACCGGGACCTCATGATCAGCAGTCGCACTACTACAACCACTAGACCAACGAAGTAGTCAGCTCGTAATAGTCCAATGCTGGACATGTGCTTATCAAGTTGTAGGGAGGATTTGTTTTATGTTGAACGTCCTTGACTCTTTGACGCTGCTGCTGGTTGCCAGTCTGGGTATTTTATGTAATATGACGTATACGAGATGGCTATACCTCCTATTTTACCTATAATCATGTAAAAGCAGGAGATTTCTGCCTACCACATTATGTACTGTGGGAACTGAGTTTTTAGATCTCCTTGTTATATATTATGGTAATGTTAACCTGCATGCTTTTGGCTTTTAATGCGACCCTCGTGGGTGTTAAAAACACTCAAAATGAATTTTAATTAAACACATTAAAATCCAAATTAATTTCCTTGAATGTGTAGTGATCGGGTAAACAAAGGCTGCTGTTAAACTTATCATACAATAAATGAAAACTCTATAAAATTATTTCAAAACAGTTAATTTGATAATGACAAAATTAAAAAAGAATTCATCATTACAGCCCTTCACAAGTCCACTGCTGAACATAGGCCTCCCCCAAGGAATGCCACAAAGTACGGTCCTGAGACACCTGCATCCATTGACTTCCTGCATATCTTACCAGGTCGTCACTCCATCTAGTGGGGGGACACTACACTTCGCCTGCCGGTACGAGGCTGCCACTCGAGAACCTTTTTCCCCCATCAGTTGTCGGTTCTTCGAATTATAGAGCCGGCCCATTGCAACTTCAGCTTACTAATCCGTTGGGCTATGTCGGTCACTCTGGTTCTACTGCGGATATCCTCATTTCTCAGTTTATCACGCAGAGAGATCACTCCGAGCATAGCCCTCTCCATAGCTCGCTGATTGACCTTGAGCTTCCTCATCCGGCCAGCAGTGAAGGACCATGTCTCAGTTCCATAGGTCATCATTGGCAACACGCACGGTTGTACAGTCTCGTTTTCAAGTATTAAGGTATACCTGACGAGAAGTTATGCCATAATTTCCCGAACGCTGCCCAACCGAGTTGAATCCGTCGATTGACCTCTCGGTCGAAGTTGGACTTACCTAGTCGGACTATTTGTCCCAGGTAAACATACTCGTCAACAACTTCGAGCTTAGTGCTCCCAACAACTACCGGCATAGGTGTGACATGCACATTAAACATGATCTTTGTTTTGTCCATGCTCATCTTAAGACCTATCCGTTGGGAAACACGATTGAGGTCATTGAGCATAGTGCCTAGGTCCTCCAGCAATTCTGCCATAAGGACTATATCGTTGGCAAATCGAAGGTGAATTATGTACTCGCCATTGATGTTAATAACGTATCTTTTCCAGTTCAGAAGGTTGAAAACGTCTTCCAATGCAGCGGTGAAGAGCTTCGGGGATATAACGTCACCCTGTCTTACATCTCTCTGCAATTGGATAGGTTTCGTACTCTGATTCTGTACTCGGATAGCCATCGTAGCCCTACTGTACAAACACGTAAACACTTCGATATACCGACAGTCATTTTGGCACCGCTGAATGGACTGCAGCACCACCCAAATTTCGACGGAATCAAAAGCTTTCTCATAGTCCACATACGCCAGATATAGTGGTAAATTGTACTCCTCTGACTTCTGTACAATTTGCCGAAGGGTATGTATGTGGTCTATGGTGCTAAAGCCTTTTCGGAAACCGGCTTGTTCGGGAGGCTGGAAGTCGTCAATTCTGCGCGCGAGACGATTCGTAATGACTCTTGAAAACAGCACGTAGACGCAGCTCAGAAGGGAAATCGGTCTGTAGTTCTTCAAGAGAGCGTTGTCGCCTTTCTTGAAGAACAGGACTACCGCACTTCTGCTCCACGCCTCCGGTGTAATGCCACCATGGAGGACGGAATTAAAGAGCTTCTGTAGGACTTCAAGTACCGGTTTTCCACCCGCTTTCAGAAGCTCCGCTGTAATTCCATCCTCGCCTGGGGCCTTGCCATTTTTAAGGTGCTGTAGAGCCATTCTAATCTCGCTCAGACTGACGTCCGGGATATCATCGGAATAATGTCGGATAAGACTCGCTCTTGGATCGTTACTCACACTTGCGTATGGCTCCAACGATGATGTGTACAGCTGCCCATAGAACCTCTCAATTTCACTCAAAATCTCAGGTCTCCCGGAAATGACGCCGCCACACTCGGTCTTCAGCTTCGACAGTTGGCTCTTTCTGGCAGACAGATGTCTAGCAAAGACTTTGGAGCCCTGGTTCCGCTCGATCGCTTCTTCAATACGAGCAGTATTAAAGTTGCGTAAGTCCCGCCGCACGCATTTGGAGATCTGTCTGTTCAGTTGCCTGTATGCTGTCAAATTTACTGAAGACTGCAGCTTCATATCCCATCTAACAGCCATGAGATTAAGAGTTTGATCGGATTTTGTGTTCTTCTGCGGCGGGTCTTGCAAATCTTAGCTCCGACCGCATGGACAGTTTCCACGAGCTTGTCATTCCTATCGTCCACTGCATTACA
Source organism: Parnassius mnemosyne (assembly GCA_963668995.1). Classification (NCBI taxonomy): domain Eukaryota; kingdom Metazoa; phylum Arthropoda; class Insecta; order Lepidoptera; family Papilionidae; genus Parnassius; species Parnassius mnemosyne. Next base: position 42,897,660 of record CAVLGL010000057.1, on the reverse strand, counting down.
ATCTTCTAGGCACTGAAAACGGTTTCGTAGCTTGAGCTGAAAGGTTTCGGGACTTTGGATTAGAGCATGAGGGAGACGGAGCGTTGACTTCATTAGACGTGACCTCTCCAACTTTATGTTTAGGTTCAGTGTGCCTCTCACCATTCGGTGATCGCTGCCGGTTTTCACCCTCGCGATCACTGAGACATCATTGAACAGATGTTTTCTGGTCGTCACAATGAACTCAATCTCATTTTTTGTCGAACCGTCGGGGCTCGACCAGGTCCACTTCCTGTGGGGCCGCTTCTGGAAGAAGGTTCATCATAAAAAGCCCCTCTTTCTCCATGAAGTCGGCCAGCTGCTGGCCCCTTGGGTTCCGATGCCCTATTCCGAATTTCCCTACTTTCAGCTCACTGTTCGTTACTCTCTTGTGCATAGTTTTGCGTTGAAGTCTCCCATTAACACCGTATAGTGGGTTTTGGAGGAATGCATGGCTCTAGAGATATCCTCATACATTTCCTCCACCTCCTCATCGGGGTGTGCCGAGGTTGGTGCGTAAACCTGTATGACCTTCAGCGAATGGTGATTCTGATCTGAACTATATTGCCATAGTTTTCAAAAGAATTCAGTAAAAATAAATATTATATTATTTAAAAAAGTTACAGCACTGAGTTTCACGCAAATTGTACTTACCTTTAAAGTGGCAACGGCGTAGTTTATTGACTCGACCTCTTCTTCTTTTTACGGAATTCAGGATCAGTAGGGAAGAGGAGAAGTTTTCATTTATTGTATAATAAGTTGACAGCAGCCTGTATTTACCCGATCACTACATATTCAAGAAAATTCATTTGGATTTTAATGTGTTTAGTTAAAATTAATTTGGAGTGCTTTTAACACCCACGTACAATAATGTATTATTTATTGCACCTATGTATCCGACATCAGCCTGTATTAACTAATATATAAAATTTACGTTACAAAGTTTTTCCAAATATTTTCTTGTGATTCTTAGACGCGTAAGTCTAGTTCACACATCTTGCATTTGATCTTTGTTTTAGATAAACGGAATTTCTGAATAAAAAACAGCTTCGATTTGTTAAATTTGATTTTATCAAAGAATTTTTATAAATGCAGCGTAAAGTTTTACAGTCGTTTCCTCTGTAAATTATTCTAGTTTATAAGTTGCTGTCAGATATTTAAAATTACCGATAAAAAGGGTCTCCGGTTCTCATCACTATCCTCGAGTCAGACGTTGATCAAATTTATATGTGACCACATGTGAAGCACCAGCTTTCAAATAAAAATCATCGAAATCGGTTCATCCAGTAAAAAGTTATGAGGTAACACACGTAACAAAAAAAAAAGAAAAAACATACAGTCGTATTTAGTACCGTCTCCTTTTTGAAGACCGTAGGAAATAGGCCAACGAGCATACGGCTTTACTGATTTTAAGTGATCACTGCCGTCCATGAACATCTGCAACACCTGAGGATAGGTTTTAGTTAAGATACGTTATTATGCAAATGTTTTTGTTGTGAGGCAGTAAGTTGTAAGTGTAGTTTAAGTAAGTAAACAAATGTTGCTCAATCCTAAGCTACCTTCTTCAACTCCCTCGACTGCACTGCACGTCTTAGAAGGTCATCACTCTATTCTTGGTTGAAGAACCTTTGCTGTTCATTGATTGTAGGTTCTTCGCGCTATATCACTGGCCCATTGCCACTGCAGCTCACTGAATTGATGGGCTGTTTGGAATACTCAGGTTCTACTGCAGATGGTATGGATTCAATCACTTGTCTTAATTCCACAAGTCAACACGAATTGAGGTCTATCCTTTCTTGCCGCTTTACCCCTAGGATTTTTTCTGTATCGTGGATGACGTATTATACCTATCACATATGGATAAACATCTAGACCTAGCAAAACTATTTACAGGCCATACAAATACTTGGTTTGCGTAAATTCGAAACTGCAGCTTGCAGCGCTGAAGTCTACGATTACGCGGTAGAGCCATGCTGCAGTTATATTAGTAGTATAGTTGTAGCACGAATGGGCCGGCTCGACGGGGGTAGGACCACGCTCTCACAGAATACCGGCGTAAAATAGCAGTTCAATACTGCTGTGTTTCGGTATGGTGAGGTTAGAGAGCTGCAGACCATTTTTATTGGAAACGAGGCATTCCATCTTAGTTCTCATAGTTGACAACGCATTTGCATTTTGATTCGTTATCGAGGATAGATGTAGATATCTATGGGCACAGCAACCTGTGTGCTTGTTTGTCACCCTTATACTATTAAAAAAAGTTTACCCTCTGCGTTGCTGAGCCTGCAGTTTGGATTTTATTACTTTTATAATTATAATAAGGGTGACAAACCAGAATTTAGTACACCTGATGGTAAGTAGATATTATAACTCTTAGGAGTTTACATTAATTTATCATCGATTAAGAATCAAAATGCAGATGCGTTTTCCCGCCTGTAGACAAAGGTGAAATGCCTTATTACCAGTAAAGCAGGTATCCTGTTGTCTACACTCACAACACAAAACGCATCAGCATTTTTTTTATTTTTTTTTAAAAACGTTACCCCCACCCTAGGATTTTCTCCTGTATCGTGGAGGCAGTTTACAAACACAAATTGCACAAGGACAAACATCCAGACCCGGAACAATTATTTGCAGGCCATACAAATACTTGTTCCGTGCGGGATTCGAACCCGCAGCTCCCAGCGCGGCAACTCATTGCTAAGCCACTGCGCCACGGAGCCGTCATTGTTCTGCTGTTTCACGCTTGTATTCTTTAAGAGTGTGAGAGCGTAATCGTACCCTATTCAAACCGACCTATTTATAATGTAGCTATGCATGGCTAGCATGGTTGTAGCGTAGTTCTACCTGGTAAAGAAATAATGAAAAAATGCTTAACAAAAAAAATTACAAGTATATTTTAATGTTCACTATCAAAGATAGACAAAAGCGATTCGAATAACAGGATAACCTAAGCAGGAAGTTCGTTGTAAGGGTTATTTCCTAACATAGTAATATAATTATATTTTAAGCGTTGTACCGCGGAAAAACTTTGTGTACTGGGAGATAGAGGATCCGTGACAGATTGTAGCCGATGCGACCTCCGCCAGTAACTCGTCCGCTAGCGAAGTTACGTTGTCCATCAGATCAGTCAATTGGGGATATTGGTTGATTCCAATATGATAATATATTTATTTAATCTTTATTGTAATACATCTTAATGCAAGGATTACAATAGGCGGACTAAATGCCTTATGGCATTCTCTAAGAGTCAACCCTGGGAGAAATAGATAAACAAAAGTTGGTAGGTGTTAAAAAAATGTAAAAAAAAAAAACTAAACATATAATGAAATAAACATAAATATATTAATAATATACATATAGAAATATATTAAAGTAAATTATATAATTTATTTATTTTTATTTTTTATATCTAAAAAAAAATATTTCTGTCCGTTAGTCTCGCTAAAACCAGAAACTGGTTCAACCAATTCTGATGAAATTTATTTTATGTGTTTGAGTGAGCACCTGGATGGTTTAGATTCATAATTGGACCCGGTAAGGAAGCTGTTCTCGAGATCCAGAAGTCACTCGTACGAAGCCGAGGTGGCTAATTAGTATTAAATACATTTTGATATGTGAACGGCAGGTTTGGGTAGGGACGCCCTAGACGAAGGTTTATCGACCAAATCGGCGATACATTAAAAATGGGCCAGATTAGAAGTACCCTTAACCGACGAGCGTGTATGCATAGATATATGGGTGTGAAGGAGGCGAGAGAGGTGTGTCAGGATCGCGCCAAATGGGAGTCCGTAGTCTCTGCCTACCCCCCTGGGTGACAGGCGTGAGTGTTTGTGTGTGTGTTGATATGGAATATGTTTATTATTTTCTCTTATATATATTAAGGTTAATTAATATTTCCGTCTTTTAACATTTTACATACCTACTTCATATTTTTTCCTTTACATCACCCAAAGGTGACTCGTATTACGTTGCATCAGGTATTAAGTCCGCCTGCACATAATATTGTATGAAGTTAAATAAATAAATAAAATAAATATTATACACTATAATTTCATTTTGCACATCCCGAACGCAAAGGGAAGAGGTTGAGGCATATTGTTGACTTGACAACATCAAGCTACCCACTCACAATAAATCGGGTTTATTATTTTTATTACGAGAGAGCACATTAATATTAAGAGCAACAAGCCTTCGATGGGAAAGAGAGATTTATCGGGTTATCACTCCTTATGCACTACTCTAGTTGGAGTAATGACCTTGTAAAAGCTGCAGGAGGTCGATGAATGCAGATGGCTCAGGACTATGCTTTGTGACAATCTTTGTGAGTAGACAAAGAGGTTTTTTTTAAATTTATATGTTTCCAATTATAAGTACATAATACATACAATCACAATCTGCCAAACCGTGAACACAGTTTATCGGCAGCAATTCTCGTGGATACACATATTTATGTAATATTTTTATAAAGAACACAAAAATGGAAAAATACAATAAAAATAAAATAAATTACAATAAACAAAACTTATTAACTACTTAAAAAGTAAGAAAACAAAATGTAACAAGAAATTAAACAAAACATATTGAAGTTCTTAACCGGCATACGACTATGGACATAGAGACAAGTAATGCTTTCTCAGAGTATTTTTTTTTCTTTATTAAATCATGAGGTAGCTGATTAAATGATTAATGGTTTATGTTAAGCTGTGGATTTGCTAAGGGCTGTAATGATAATGATGAAGATACACCCTAGTCAAGCCTTAAGATAAGTGTATTAAATATTCCTATGTAATCTCAGAGCTCATTGTTAAACGATTGAAATGTCGCCTAGGATTTAATGTTTATACACCATAAATTAAATGACGTTCAACGGATGGTCGTTTAAAATTTAACGACTTCATTAGGAAAGGTAACAGTGTATTTGATCGTTAATGATAGAATAAACTGAAGTTCGTTAAAACAAACAGTTTGATTTGTTAATCAAAAGTTATAGGAATTGTTAATCAAATAGTAAATGAAGTAATTACAACTGATACAACGACTTTCTATGAGATTACAACTCTGTAAAGCCTATATAAACGTTTTTTATTTATTTTAATTGACTTCCTAACGAGATAGTGATTATTCAAATGAAAGGAAATTTTTAATAATATTGTCCTACAGAATGAATTTCGTTCAACCACGCCAGTTTCAACGGAGACTAGCCATTGGCGCAGGACATAATTATAGTGGCCAAGTGTATGCGCGAGCACAGGTGCACTCTCTATTCCCTCACTCTCATACTCCGATGGGACGGTAATTCGACACGACCATTCCGAGGCACGTGGGAGAAACATCGCCCACTTTGCTAACTCCAGCTGCTGCTGACAATTTCTGGACAGAAAAATCTAATAACTGATTTTGGCCCGACCCGGGATTTGAACCTGGGACCTCGTGATCAGCAATCCCGTTTACGATCACTAGATCAACGAAACAGTCGAGACAGTAGGGAAATCAGTAACGGGGCTATTGAGATCAAAAATAATCCTAACTTTAATAGAGAAGATGACTGGGTGCTACCATCTGCTTGGAATCCTTTAATTAATGAAATTAAATCCTAACCCAAGCATACAACTGCAAGACTTCCAGATACTATAAGTTCATACTAAGTAGATCGGACCAAAAATTTATGATTTTAATCTGAAGGTAGCCGTGGTTAACTATGATATTGGGACGTCGAATACCTTACTCCAAAATATATCCACAGTATAAAATAAGTTGATATACGCGATAAAATCCGTTATAGCTAGTTTTATATAATTAATTAGTATTATTATAATAAGTAAATTAAGTATTTGATGTGAAACATTTATACTGGCGGCTCGGATCGACTGCGGACCGACGCGTCGCCACGCTATATGATATTATGTATATATATATATATATATATATATATATATAGTATTATGTATTCGACATGTGTCATTCAATAAAAAAAAAGTAAAAACGAAAAATTAAAACAGATAAATATTTATAAAAATCAAGAAACTTTACACAATTTTCATTACATATAATATTTTTAAATCAATTATTAATTACTTTTAATTTAATTTTTATTGAAAAATAATGCACAAAATAATTGCTTGAAAAATTAATTTAATAAAGGCTGACAAAATTGTATTTCAAAATCAGCTGATTGCAAGTGGCTCAAGAATGTTATTCCTATTTTACATCAAAAAATAAAATTTTCTAATCATGCTGGAATTTGTATTTAAACATTTATTATTGATAGTTATTCTTTGACGCGAATTAAAAAAAAATTGTATTTAATTAATATACACAGACATGTAAATGTTTATTAACACTTTCACAGTCGGGTTTTCAGACATAATAATAAGAAAATAATAATGACCTATATGTAGTGCACGGGACAGCGAAAGGGTTAAATAAACTATCTAGTCTCTATAAAGTCATATTTCTTTTTTGAAAAAAAAATACTTAAAATTTTCCCATCTCTAGTATTTGATATTTGGGTTCGTCATTTACTTATTGATATGCCGTTTTCTGTCAGTTGCGTCTCGACCGTGAGTTTACATGTGTAGTGAGCTTATAGTAGTAATGAATGTATATAGTGGATGTAAGGACAGTCCTCCAAACCGCGAAATCCTTGAGTATCTAGTCGTGGCCGCTCGCGATCCTCTCTGGCAGCAAAATGAAAAAGTGGCGGCTCTCATAAATTACTGGCGGCCGTTGGAGCGCGCCGTGACGCGTAATTGTGGCGGAGTCACGAAACTAGCGCAGGGGTCATGCAGCGCAGCCCGAGTAGTGCAGGAGCCAGTGACGTTCCGTGCCTCTTTCATATCTTTGTATAAAACAGTATTTTTTTATTTATTCGATTATAGTGATCGCTTGTAAATTTATGCCTCTCTGAATAAATAAATATCAAAATGTTTTAAGATTTTTGAAGCTTATTTAGTTTTTTATTGAAACGCACGGTACTTTGGACCACGATAATAGCATAAGACTCATCTAGTCGAGCCAAAACTAGTGCAAGCGACGTTCTTTTTTTAAGGTTGTTGAAATAAAATAAATAGATTAAAATTTTATTTACCATTGTTTTGGAAATTGCTTGGACATTGTCGTAAGTCAGTTATAACCGTCAAGACATTGTGCTACAAGTGTACTCTCATTGTGTGCTCAGCAGCACAGTACTGTTAGTAATTGGATCAACTCTTGCCGAGGCATGACCATCCTCTTCTGTCCGTTATCTTTAACGCAGTCGCCTTTATGAAAATAATATTTTGTATCATAAATACGTTTAAAATAAAGTACCGTATCAAAACACCACACTAGATTCTTTGTCACCCTTTCATTCAAACGTCATTTACAGCCTATAAAAGTCCACAGCTGAACTAAAGCCTCCCCTATAAATTACCTTGTAGGGGGTTTGACCACAGCTGCCACGCTTGGCAGGCGGGTTCGCAACCACAATTTTTAAAAATTTTAATTGCTATCAGGAAGATATTGGTGCTCATCTCTTGTTTCAGTTTCCCTCTATCATCTTTTACGACACCCACAGGATTATTTGGAGTAGTGAATAAGCTTACGCCGCTACTAGACGATTATTTTTTTTATTTATTCTTTATTGTACACCAAAATACAGAATAGCGAGTAAAGTTTAACCGAAAGTATAATATGTACAACAGGTGGTCACTTTCAGAGTGATAACTCTTTAAGTGGTCTCTACCAGACAAGCTTTGATGCAAACAATAGATAAAATGGAAGTACAGTAAAATTATGAAAATACATACAAATTTAAATATGTCCAAATGATAAGTAATAAAGTAATTAAATGAAAAGATTCCGAAAAAGCAAGAGTAATTTATCTAATAGTGTTTTAAGTAATACGATTTAACATGACTTTTGAAAGAATGAAGAGATTTAGCACGACGAATGTGGAGAGGTAAAGAGTTGCACAAACGCACAGCAGTGACAGTAAAGGATTTCTTAAAAAAGGAGGAAGATTGCAAAGAAATAGAAAGAGAAAGATTGACAGAAGATTGAAGGAACTGATTATGGGTAAGGGAAAGCTACTGGAAACGGTCATTTAAATAATTAGGAGTAAAGTGATTAAATAGGGATTAAATAAGGACGTACAAAAGGAATAGAATGTCAGTATTCCTGCGAAGGCGAATCGGTAGCCATTTCAGAGATTTACTTAATAATAAAAAAGAGTTGACAGCCAAATTTGCAGTCTCTTGGCCTATAAAACCGCACCCGTACATCGCCGGCGCGGAGGAGCCGATCTAGTGGCGTGGCCCGGCGTCGTTTGTCGGCCCCGATTTATTGTCACCGATCGCTTGATATCGGCACTAACACTTAACTATCTATCGCCTAACTATCAACACTGTCTATCGCCAAATACTGGCTTGTTCACGTAATTGCTACATGGTGGATGAGATAGTTTCACACCTGCATCGTGCGAAGTGGATTTGAAATATTACAACCAACCATAAATGATAGAAACAGCTTAAATTAGAAGCTTGTAGTTTTAAATGGAAGAACACTTCAAATATTATAGGATTTCACGATTTGTATAATTAAATTATTAGAAATTTCAGTACAGTAAAAACTCTATGTAACGAAAATATTCTATTAAAGGTTTAGTTTCTATTAAGGTATTAAAGGTTTTCATTCACTCTCTTTATCAAACACCAAGCTTCACCACTACTATCACTATTGTTTTTTTTATAGAATAAGGGTGACAAACGAGCACACAGTCCACCTGATGGTAAGTGGTTGCTGTGACCCATAGACATCTACATCTATCCTCTATTACCAATCAAAATCCAGATGCGTTATCACCCGTGAGGACTAAGATGGAATGCCTCGTTTCCAGTAAAAACGGTCTCCGGTTCTCTATTCTCACCATACGAAACACAGCAGCATTAAGCTGCTATTTTACGTTGGTATTCTGTGAGAGCGTTGTCCTTCCCCGGTCGAGCCGACCCATTCGTGTTACAACTATAGTACTAATATAGCTGTAGCATGGCTCTACCACGTAAAACACACATTTATTTTTTATTAGACACATTTATTAGACACAAAACAACTATTACCTACTAATCCTTTTATTTAGGTGTAAAATAAAGTGTAAATAAATAAATAATAAATAAATATAGTTAGCCTTATATATATAGATATTAAGACGAATTGCGTCGGAATTCTAGATGATATCTTTGAGATGTTATATCTAGATTTAAAACTGACTGGCATAGTACTAATATGAATCGTTGTAGATGTTCCCAAGACAAACCATAAAATATAGTCAAAAAAAGAATTATTCAGGCTACTTATATTTGTTAAGATTTTTGTATGAGTTTATCTACAACGGAATGGGCTTATAACCAGCTGTGGACTTTTGTTGTCTGAGGTGGTTCTGAAGGAAAAGAGTGTATATATTATTTTATAATTATTTATAAAATACTAGCGATACGACTTGGCTTTGCGCCTCGTCTGCATTTCTGAACCTTCAGAACTTTGACAGCTACCTAACGAGAACCATCCAAGTGACCCCATAAGTACTCCATAAAAATTTCATCAAAATTGGGCAAGCCATTTAGGGGGAGAAGAATTACGAACACACACACACATGCACACACACACAAACACACACACACACACACACACACACACACACACACACACACGCACGCACACACACACGCATACACGCACACGCACCGGAATTTTATAAATAAAGATTTCGCTAACTGGAATATTGATTTTGAAACTTGAGATTATACGTTTAATTAAATATTGGACGACTAGCCGGTTAAATGGTATTCAGCTGAATGCCCTTTAGTCTAATTACAATAGTGAGTATGATTTTAATCATTTAGCTGACCGAAAACAATACCCTTTATTAAATGCGACTGAATCAAAAGTCGCCAAGGCTTTAATTATATTTTTTGCCACTGCTTAAGCTAGATTTTTCAGGACGGCGTTAACAGTTGTTGTAATTTTAATGATGCAATTTTTTTTTATAGAACAACGGTGCCAAACGAGCTAACAGTCCACCTGTTGGTAAGTGGATGCTGAGGCCCATAGACATCTATATCTATCATCGATTAGTAATCAAAATGGCGAATCGTTGTCACTCCCGGGGCGTCTCCGGTTCTCTTTACTCGTCATACGTAACACAGCAACACTGAGCTGCTAATTTATGCTGGTATTCTGTGAAATAGTGGTCCTACGTCGATCCAGCTGACCTATTCGTGCTGCAACCATAATATAGCTCTAGCATAGTTCTAACATAATGATTTCTTATATTTACGCGAACACTACTGGTTTTACCATGTAAAAAATTGATTTTCACGCTGGCGTCAAAAGCTGGTTTAATTTTACATGGTTTTTTATAGGAGAGGGGGCAAACGAGCATACGGCTCACCTGATGGTAAGTGACTATGCCACCCATGAACAGCTGCAACACCAGGGAAAATGCAGGTGCGTTGCCGGCCTTTTAAAAAGGAGTAAGCTCTTTTCTTGAAGGTCCCGAAGTGGTATCGGTCCGGAAAAATCGCTGATGGTAAATTATTCCACAGAGAGGTCGTACGCGGAAGAAAACTCCTAGTTAAAAGTACAGTGGTGGACCGCCAAGTATTCACATGGTGTAGATGGTATCGCGAGTTTTGCCGCGATGTGCGTTCACGAAATTTGGCGGCTGGGATTAATCCGAACAATTCCTCAGAGTACCTACTCCCCGTGGTAAATGCGAAAGAAAATGTAAAGGGATGCAACATCTCTTGCAGCGCCAGTGAATCGAGCCGATCGGTAAGGACACGGTCGTCGAAGATTCGAGCCGCTCTGCTCTGGATACGGTTAAATGGAAGGAGCTGGCACTGGGGAGTCCCAGCCCAGAGATGGGAACAGTATTCCATGTGTTCCAAAAGTCCCGCTGGATTTCTTGCTGGTTCTTCCCAGGACAGAGGGTTTTTTTCGAACCAGTGGTAAAGTAAAAAATGACTTTCAATAAGAATTACACATGTAATATATATTGAATAAAAAATATTATATTCTATTCTATTCTATTCTATTGTGAGGCTGAACTTACACCTTGTAATGTTGCGGTGTGCCGGCGTGAAATACTGTCCCGCTCTGCTAAGAACACCAAGCTTTTTAGAGTAGTTTTAGACAGTGGTAGAGCCACGTGGCAGCTTTTGCTGTCGCACGGATGGGCCGGCTCGAACCGGGGTGGTACCACGACCTCACAGAAAACCAGCGTGAAGTAGAGGTTTACAACTGCGTTTCGCTTGGTGAGTGCAGGTGGCCGGAGGCCCTCTTTACTGGAAATGAGGCATTCCATCTTAGTCCTCACGGGTGACAACGCATCTACATTTTGATTTGTAATGGAGGATAGATGTAGATGTCTATGGGCCGCAGCAACCACTTACCATCAGGTGGACTGTGTGCTCGTTTGTCACCTTAACCTATAAAAAAAAAGTCCAATTTGGCCTTCTCTTCCAAGTTACCACGAAACTGCACGTCACTCAATATGTCAACGCCGAGGATTCCGATACTGGCTGAGGCAACAAGGTAAGTGCGTTGAAACTGAGGAGATACGACAAAGGGGTTGTTTTTACCGGTAAACGCGAAAACTTGTGTCTTCTAAGGATTAAACTGGACTAGATTTAGCCACCTCTAATCCGAGACTTTGTTCAGCAAAGACTAGACTTCAGACACAAGCTTGTTCCGGTACTCGGCGACATTTTCCCGAGAAATATTGGCACCGCCGGTGTATAGAGGATCACATCAGACAGGACGTCATCCGCATAGCAATGAATGTTAACGGTTTGTAACATATCATTGATATGCAAAAGAAACATGGTGTTTTTTGCTATTTTAACAACCCAAAATACAGAGTTAAAATTATATTTCGACAATAAATGAAAAATATATTATCATCATCATTACAGCCGATCATAGGTCCACTCCTGAACATAGGCCTCCCCCAAGGATTGTCACAAAGCACGGTCCCGAGCCACCTGCGTCCATCGGCTTCTTGCATCTTTTACCAGGTTTACTGCACTTTGCTTATCGGTTATGGTTTGCTTATGGTTTTCACTAGAGAACCTTCTTCCTCCAGATGCCGGTTCTTCGAGCCATATGGCCAGCCCATTGCCACTTCAGTTTACTGATCCATTACACTATGTTCATGTTGTACTTCGGTTCCACTGAGAATATCCTTACGAAATCTATCGCGTGGAGAAACTTCAAGCATAGCCCTCTCCATATTTCGCTGAGTAACTTTGAAATTCCTCATACGGCCTGCAGTGAAGGAGCTCAAAATATATGTGGAGCTAGGAACTTAATTATTACTGTTGCAAACTATAATAATTTCAATTAAACAAATGGATAAATATTGGATAACTTTTTTATTAATAAACTTTTTTTTTATTGGATATGGGTGACAAACGAGCACACAGTCCACCTGATGGTAAGTGGTTGCTGTGGCCCATAGACATCTACATCTATCCTCGTTTACGAATCAAAATGCAGATGCGTTGTCACCCATCAGGACTAAGATGGAGTGGCTCATTTCCAGTAAAAAGGATTTCCGGTTCTCTACACTCACCATACGAAACAAAGCAGCGTTAAGCTGCTATTTTACGTTGCTATTCTGTGAGAGCGTGATCCTATCCCGGTCGAGCCGACCCATTCGTGCTACAACTAATATAGCTGGAGCGTGGCTCTACCACGTATGATAAGTAGTTTTTGTGATGTTAGTGTTGTTAGCCAGTTGGCTTTAACAGCTTCATGGAACTCGGTTCTGGTCTAAAGGATATGAAGAGCCAGGCATTACATTTTTGTCCTCGGAGGTTACAAAGTATCTTTAGCCTTATTGTTTCAAGTTGGTTGCAGTTTTCCATGGGCCACAGTGGCCACTTACCACCAGGTGACTGAATTTCGTTTATCCCTTCAATTTAAAAAAAAATCTATGAAGCATTAAGGTGAAATACTCATTTGAACTGAGCTCTTAATCAAAATGGGGACGAACACGTTCATCTATTTAAGCCGATAGGTTATATCACTCCTATTTTGTTTTAGTAGGTTGCAGGTTTCCATGACCCACAGTAGCCATTTACCATCAGGTGACTGAAGTTCATTTATCTCTTCAATAAAAAAGAACTGAAGCATTAAGGTGAAACACTCATTTGAACTGAGCTCTTAATCAAAATGGGGACGAACACGTTCATCTATTTAAGCCGACAGGTTATATGCCTTCTATTTTGTTTCAAGTATGTTGCAGGTTTCCATGAGCCACAGTAGCCACTACCAACAGGTGACTGAAGTTCGTTTATCTCTTCAATTAAAAAAATATCTGTGAAGCATTAAAGTGAAACACTTATTTGAACTGAGCTCTTAATCAAAATGGGGACGAACACGTTCAGTTCATCTATATAAACCGATAGGTTATATGCCTTCTATTATGTTTCACGTAGGTTGTAGGTTTCCATGAGCCACAGTAGCCACTACCAACAGGTGACTGAAGTTCGTTTGTCTCTTAAATAAAAAAAATATATCTGTGAAGCATTAAAGTGAAACACTTATTTGAACTGAGCTCTTAATCAAAATGAGGACGAACACGTTCAGTTCATCTATATAAACCGATAGGTTATATGCCTTCTATTATGTTTCACGTAGGTTGTAGGTTTCCATGAGCCACAGTAGCCACTACCAACAGGTGACTGAAGTTCGTTTGTCTCTTAAATAAAAAAAATATATCTGTGAAGCATTAAAGTCAAACACTTATTTGAACTGAGCTCTTAATCAAAATGGGGACGAACACGTTCAGTTCATCTATATAAACCGATAGGTTATATGCCTTCTATTATGTTTCACGTAGGTCGTAGGTTTCCATGAGCCACAGTAGCCACTACCAACAGGTGACTGAAGTTCGTTTGTCTCTTAAATAAAAAAAATATATCTGTGAAGCATTAAAGTGAAACACTTATTTGAACTGAGCTCTTAATCAAAATGAGGACGAACACGTTCAGTTCATCTATATAAACCGATAGGTTATATGCCTTCTATTATGTTTCACGTAGGTTGTAGGTTTCCATGAGCCACAGTAGCCACTACCAACAGGTGACTGAAGTTCGTTTGTCTCTTAAATAAAAAAAATATATATCTGTGAAGCATTAAAGTCAAACACTTATTTGAACTGAGCTCTTAATCAAAGTGGGGACGAACACGTTCAGTTCATCTATATAAACCGATAGGTTATATGCCTTCTATTTTGTTTCACGTAGGTTGTAGGTTTCCATGAGCCACAGTAGCCAATTACCATCAGGTGACTGAAGTTCGTTTATCTCTTAAATAAAAAAAAATATATCTGTGAAGCATTAAGGTGATACACTCATTTGAACTCTAGCTCGTAATCAAAAGGGGGACGAATAAGTTCATTTATTTATACTGATACGAAATATCACTTTTATTTTGAGTTAAAAGCACTTATTATATTATCTTCGTAGCGTGAACTGTCAAACACTCACCATATTACCATTACAAAGACCTGCCTACACCACGTCGCAGATAAGCGATCGCACTTAGAACGTAAATGATTAACCTAAGGAGGACACAGTCGAGCTCTAAGTGACCTACCATTGTGATCATACTGCGTGACGAGGTGGGCGTACTGTGAGGCGTGGTTTTCGTCCCCAGTCACCGTCATTGGCTGGTGCAAGGCTCGCTTTATTAACAACCGCTCCCCAAACAATGGTCGTGAAGGTAAACAATGAGGTGAAACGTGACCGTCGGCATGCTGTAGCTCCTCGCAGTTTTTGCTCCAGTTTCTCGACGTAAGAAAGCCCGGTTTATGACGATCCTTTGTTCGAGGCTGGGATCCGGTATTGATGATTTGTGTTCGTAGTTCATAAGATTACATCTATTTGTAAGGCCAGTCTCTCACGACGCTACACTGAAGGGACTAGTTACAAACCCTAGTTACTAACGAATAAATAAATAAATAAAGTAATTTTTTGTCAAATTTAATATAATGGACTTCCGCAAAGTAACGCTTGATTCTTAATTAATAAATAAATCATCACCGCTCTACGAAAATTTTATGTACGAGATGTACTTACGAGTATGTAGCCAAAAACAAAATACTTACGAGTATAACAAAGCAACAAGAACAAGTAATACCAGCAAGTGATACCAGTAACTCGATAGCACAGAGTCATGTAATATATTATATTAAATTATATTAAAATTTTGTATTATATTTTTACAATAAAGTTTTTTTTTATAGGATAGGGTGACAAACGAGCACACAGTCCATCTGATGGTAAGTGGTTGCTGTGACCCATAGACATCTACATTTATCCTCAATAAAGAATCAAAATGCAGATGCGTTGTCACCCGTGAGGACTAAGATGGAATGCCTCTTTTCCAGTAAAAAGGGTCTCCGGTTCTCTACACTCACCATACGAAACACAGCAGTGTTAAGCTGCTATTTTACGCTGGTATTCTGTGAGAGCGTGGTCCTTCCCCGGTCGAGCCGACCCATTCGTGCTACAACTATACAAAAATTAAACAACTTCAATTTTTTTATTTTAAGAAAATATCATTATACATTCGCATATATCCGATTCCCCATAGATTGCTTGCCTCATTGAGAGGATAACGCCATAGTTGCCATGATTCAAAGGCGGGTTAGTGACCACAGGTTTTTATTAATTTCAGTTGTTAGAAATATGCTGCTGCCGATCTACTGTTTTAGTTTCGCTCTGTCGCCTCTTTCGACACCCATGAGATGATATGGGATGTAACAAAGATTGTTAAATTATGTTTATTATATTGATTACTGATTACCGTAATGTTCGAATAGAGATGTAAAAGTAAAAGGTTGGAGTGCCGTTGGGAAAGCTGTGAAAAAAAAGTGAAACACGATGGAAAAATGTACATACATTATTATCGATTTATATGGCAGAGCCACGTTGCATAGTATTGAACCGAACGTCCACCGCAAACTAAACTAACTTAGTTTATCTTAGCGCGCATAGCTGAGACAGTTTTTCATACATACTTAGCTTAGCTGGAATAGTTTACGGTGGACGCACATGTATGAAAAACTGGCTTAGTTATGTGATAAGATAAACTAAGTTTAGTTTGCGGTGCGGTGGACGTTCGGCTTTACGGCCGTGGGTCCGCGCTCGGACAGAATATCAAGTATGAAACATGAGCATAACAATAATTGAGAAAAAGTAAACTAACCTATTGTTGAACGTATAGTCGGTGTATTAGTAGTGTAAGAATATTCTCTACTCCATATATCATCCCGTGGATATCGTGAGAGGCGACAGAGGAAAACAAACAAGGAGATGGACAGTCTGGTCTTTCTAATATGTTGATATTAGAAAGACGCTGCTTATATAAGAATAATCTGTTACCAATAGATAAATAAAACACTACAGTTACCAACTCCCATGCTACGAGTTGAAACTGGCAAACTGGATGTTTGTCCTCGTGCACTTTATGTTTGTAAACTGTCTCCACGACACGGGAGAAAATCCTAGTGTAGGGGTAACGTTTTTTTATATAAAAAAAACAAAAACAAAAAACAACAAATATATGCCCTATGAGGCAAACTGTGAAATGGTCTATGTTCAACCGTGGACTTTGAAAGGCTGTTATGAATGAAAGAATGGGAAATAGCAGTCCTTAGTACTCAAGAGTGACAACGCATCTGTGTTTATATACTTAGTCTTTTTTATGGGATAAGGGTGACAAGTGAGCACACAGTCCACCTGAGGGTAAGTGGTTGCTGTGAACAGTAGACATCTACATCTATCTTCGTTTGCGAATCAAAATGCAGATGCGTTATCAACCGTCAGGACTAAGGTAGATTGCCTCTTTTCGATTAGAAAGGGTCTCCGGTTCTCTACACTCACCATATGAAACGCAGCAACATTAAGCTGCTACTTTACGCCGGTATTCTGTGAGAGCGTGGTCCTTCCCTGGTCGCGTCGACCCTTTCGTGCTACAAATATACAATTAATATAGCTGCAGCATGGCTCTACCACATAAAAAGTATTATTATTGTAAAGTATAAATGTAAAATATGGGTCACAGCACTTCACTTACCATCAGGTTGACTATATGTTTGTATGTTATATCTAATAAATAATAAATAATAATAATAATAAAAATATTTAGTTGCATAAAACATGGTAATTTTTTAGGTCTTATAACATAGTGTGATGTATGCATGTTTTACCAATTTATCGGTATGCAAATATTACGTCTACATGCAATTGAATAATTAGAATTAGGAAATTACAAGATTACAATAAAACTTAATAAAACAGTATATTTTCAATAAATTTAGGATGTAAAAAAAATATACAGGCATGGTCATGTCATAATGCATAATGTCAAACTAGTATAATGTCAAACTATTTTTTTTAATCTTTATTTTCAAAAAAGGGGTTTTGTCACACAGTGACTATGTCACCCCCGTAAAGCGTCTCCCACACAGAAGCGGCTTGCGGTGGCGGCCGCGGTGGCGGCCAGTTGTATTCGTTTGCAATGTAAGTGAGTCTCCAAACCCATGCGGCCATGGCGCGGCCTGCGAGCGGCTGGCCGCGGCCGCATGCTCTGCCCCATTTTCCAATGCGTGTGTGTTAGCGAGTACGCGGTCAGTCGGTGGCTGCAGCGCGGTCAGTTATAAATTTTTACAACAGGCCGCGTGTACCGCGTGAAAATTGGTGCTAAATTCAGAGATTTTAATAGAAACAGTGCAAAATTATCTAGTACTTTATGATAATTCGCATCGTGATCACAAAAGCATTAGTATTAAAACAAAATATATGATAATATTACTGAATATAATAAAGACTTCGTCACGGTTTGTCATGTTCGTACGTCCGATCGTAGCACAGACACCACAGCGAATGGCGCTTCAGGCCGCCACTTGGGCCGCGGTGGTGTGTTGTTACAGCGGCTGCAGCCGCGGCCCGCGGTTAGCCGCCACCGCAAGCCGCTTCTGTGTGGGAGACGCTTTAAGTATACACAAATAATGACAGGAAATTAACGATTGAAGACACAATAATATCGACAGTAATACAACTACATACAATCAAGTTAAATTTAACGACAAAAATATATATTATGTTGCAATTCAATCCGGTGATATGATTACACTCATAGGTGGATAATATTACATCTTTCTAATCTCATATTATACTACATATAAATAGAGTTTGATTAGCATTTTGGCCTCTTGACAAAGTGGGGAGGATAGAATAGAATTGCAAATGCCTACATTGTGATTATGCAAAAGTGACATATCTTGCCTATGTACCTCGTTCCGAACACACTCCGTCAAAACATGGTGCACTAATGTCAAACTTACAAATTCTAATTCATTTGTCAATTTAAAATTTTATTTTTTATTAAAACTTAATTTTTTATATAATATTTTACATGTTGTTTCTAGTTTTTAATATATTATCGATTGCACTGGTTTTTTGGAGGTCTCTAACAAATATAAACATACCCAGTCCGGGTAATTACGACATTTACAAGTTTCATACTCTGTAGGTAATTTACTATACGTGATGATGCATTTAAAAAAAATGTTACCCAACATTTGGGTTTTTCTTCAGTACCGTAGAGTCAGTTGATTCCCGTCTACTTCCTTTGTATATTTATGCTATTTTCTATACTATGTTACAGATATTTCCCACTTAGGGTGGAAAAATAGAGAATGAAGTTTTTAATGTTATTACTTACACGACTTTCTATTTGTTACCTTGTGCTTGTGATGAAAATGTAAAAACCTTATTTAATAATTCTATAAAAATTGGAAATAAAAAGAATTATTGAATTTTATATACAATTTTACATAATACTTAATTTTATCTACAATATTAAAAACTATGATAATAAAAAAAAACTAAAACTAGAAACTTAATTATCATATAGTCCTTCTCCCCGCGGTATCGTGCCAAGAACGCTGGATGCGTTTCCCCGCTGAATGGCTATACTTAGCCTTTGAGCGAGGAAAGAACCAGCCCTCTTATCACCAGCAGCAACGACCAGCCGCGGATGGAGTTCCTTTAGGAACTTCACCGCACGTGGACCCCACGGACCGATAGTCTCTACATTACTTAATTAAATTATTTTTTATTTACTCTACATTATTTAATTAAATTAAAAGAATAAAATAATACACACATAATAGCTTCTAAAGTCGGGCTTTAATTTTATGCCTGGTCATTTAAGAAAGTATACTTTGTTAAGGGTGTAGTGAGATACGTCGCCATTATTAACCTACTGTCGCTGATATCTGACACTATTCATGTCGGAACGCAAAAAAGTCCACTAAACGTTCTAACGTTTTCCAGACAGTTTTGGTGGGCTTCGTAAAAAGATAATCTCATCAAATCGGCTATAATTTTTGAGTACATAGTTTTTTTTTTAATATCTTGTACTTCAACATCACCGTTCGAATTTCAAATTTTAATAATTCTAAATAGTTCGGAATCAGCTAACTGCAATGTATATTTGGTTGAACAACAATTTGGTTTGGTTGTTTCTGAATGTTGTATTTAAAACAGCAGCAAAATATTATTCACTAGAATTTAATTTAACCACTGCTTTATTCCTGATAATATTCCGACTAAGCACGTAGTCTACGACGGATATATGATATGATTATCTGCTCGAAAACAGAAACAGAAACTTTTTAATCTATACAAATGAATAAAATTTAAGTGTCTGTTTGTAATGTCAAAATTACAGCTTTTACTAGATGCATATGAAATTATGTACGGTACTAATAACAAAAATACAACTTTTACAGTTTTTGTCTGTCTCTCTGTCTGTCCGTCCGTCTGTCTGTTTGTTCCAGCTAATCTCTGAAACGGTTGGACCGATTTGAAGGGATTTTCACTGGCAGATAGCTGATGTCACAAGGAGTAACTTAGGCTACTTTTATTTTAGAAAAATAATTATGGTTTCGCGAATAAAAAATGAAAACTCCAAATAACACGCGGGCGAAGTCGCGGAGAACAGATAGTTCAATATAGATTATAAATAATACTTATTGAAAGTCACTCTTTTGTTTAATTACCACTGGTTTGAAATAAAATCTCTATCCTGGGAAGAACCAGCAAGAAACCGAGCGGGACTTTTTTTTAAAACAGCTTATAATCATGTATGTTACACAATTAACAACACAACACATAAGAAATAGCTTGGTAGCGATTACCTCATTCCCAGGGGTTATTATCATCCATATACAATATTGTCAAAAATCACTAATAGCAGTGCGCAGTATACCTATTACTGGACATGTGTTATAAATCCAACAATTATAAATTATCGCCAAAACATGAAATGGCGACGTATCATGAAATGCCCAAGCAGATTGCGATCTTCCCAATTCTAACGATCGGACTACGACATATACTCGTACATTATGACTTAGCACGGACTTCTAAAAACCATTATGTGGACATTATATTAATCTTTTCAGCTCCCTAAAGACGGCTTTGACTTGTTTTAATTTTTTTAGCATCATTAAATAAGCCTGAGACTTGATGGACGTAAGTAATTATATAGGTACTTCTGATTGATAATTTCAAAACATGTAAAGAAAATTGCAACAAAAATGACTTTACGACCAACTTAGTAATCTAGACTCTTCCCTCGAAACCGCAATGCATTATTAACAAAGTCTTATCTTAATGAGAGTCTCACGTAAAAGCGATAATGCTAAATTGGCACAATATTCAGCTCGTGACGTAGAGGTTGAGGGCTGCCCGAGATACCGATGCATCGATATATCGACTTAATTGCATCGATACATCGAGCAATCCTATCGATGCCGGTCACAGCTTCACGCGCGCACGACGTACTGCCTTCATTACCTGCCCTGTAATGCATCGATAAGACTCTGATTTGTACTGCTTACGTAAGTAATGGCGTGTTACGGGTTTCGTGTTTCTCTTCCTCTATATTAATTGTGGACATTTATTGATTTGAACGTTGGTGTTTGTTTTATATATCTTCAGATAAAAGGCTCGGTTTAACACGTCCTGTTTACATAAGGTTTGCGATTTGCTTGATGTTACATTATAAATATTACAAAATCGGAAATCGCGGAAGTTCGTGAATTATGCACGTAGGTTCCAGACAAAAACAAGCGTTAGACATTAAGTTGATCTAGAGATCTATTTGGCCAGCCATGAGATATCCACAATTTTAATTTTGTTTTGTTTTCCGCACACACACATCTCGATAATTTGCAGTCCAACGCTATGCGTTTTATTACCAAACATTTTTTACCATGACGCATGACGGCATGATGGCATGAGGCATGACGACTTTGTTTAAAGTACTGTAGGTACGATATTTTATTAGGTTTATAGCTTTAGTTTTATAAAAATGTGTAGTTTCTTCATTGGTGCCGGCGGGGATCGAACCTGGGTTACTGTGGATATTTAAAGCGAGCGCTTAGCCCCTGATTTACCACGTGCTTGGCGCTGAAGGAAAACATCGTGAGGAAACCTGTATGTCTGAGATATAAGAAAAAGTTTCTTCGTTTTTATATTACCTATTGTATTGAAAACATTTGCTTTCAAAGTTTAATTACCGTAAATTATAATATATATGTGCTATTTTGGTTGATAACTAGTTGCCATCTTGTATGTAGTGACATAATCCCGTTGCTGTAGAAATCTTGGTATTTTTGATCAAAAAATGCGACAAGTAGTTTTGACAGTCCTCTTTTGATGTTAACCTAACACTACCCAAAGAATACTGAAGAGACCGAAACATGTGAAAATCTGAAGGTCAGGACTATATGGTGTATGCCTTAACGCTTCCCAACCAAGCTCTCTTAATTTTTGCTGAGTGGCCAAAAATGTGTGTGGTCTAGCGTTATCATGATGAAAGACTACTCCATTTCTGTTGATCAATACCAACTTTTTTTCTCATTTTCATGCTTGAGTCTCATTAGTTGTTGATAGTAGAGATCCGAATCGACGATTTTGCCTAGCAGTAAAAGCTCATAATAAACGATGCCCTCCCAATCCAAGCGTGTATACAGCATCACCTTATTGCGTGTTAATCCGGGTTTCGCTACAGTCTACAGTGGATCTTGACTTTGACCATGATCTTTTTCGCACGTTCTTGTCGTAGGTGATCCACTTTTCATCACTAGTGATCATTCTTTTCAAAAAATGGGTCGGTTTCATTACGTTTCGAAGGATACTCGCAAAGGAGTACATGATTCATTAGTTTTCTTTCTGTAAGTCGAGCTTTTTTGTATAGCCAGACTTTCAAATGGGTCAAAACTGTTTTGTGGTCAATCCTCAATTCTTCGGCTATGCCATAACTACTTATATGCCGATCTTGCTCCATCTTTTAAAAATGGCATCGACTTTATCCGTGTGAGAGCGAACTGCATCTTTGACATCAAAATTCCCGGACTCAAAACGCTTGAACCAACTT
This sequence comes from Parnassius mnemosyne, assembly GCA_963668995.1. Taxonomy (NCBI): domain Eukaryota; kingdom Metazoa; phylum Arthropoda; class Insecta; order Lepidoptera; family Papilionidae; genus Parnassius; species Parnassius mnemosyne. The sequence goes on along the minus strand of CAVLGL010000057.1, from coordinate 42,875,139 downwards.
TGTGCTACTCTTACTGACACTGCATTGGGTCCATAAACGTCACAAATATTTTTCGCGGCTTGAGTCGCAATTTTTCCTTCTTTTGTAATAAAACTTCAGAAAGTATCGAATTTCTTCGTTAGATTCAATCATTTTGCCGGACAGAAAAACAATTAAAAAATGGCGCGTAATTGTTTTTCTGCCGACTTCCAAAAAGGAGACGGTACTCAATTCGACTGTATGTTTTTTATGCGATTTCGATGATTCTTTTTTTATTTGAAAGCTGATACTTCTCTTGTGGTCCCATATATATATATTTCATCAAGGTCAGACCTATAGTTTTTGAGTTATTCTTAATAATTTATATTGAAGTCGGCAGTACAAAATTTTTAATTTTAAATTATTTTCCTTTTATTTTCTTAATATTCTATACATTTTTCTTCAATTTCAAACAAACAAAATCACACGCATTGGGGCAGCGCGGTGGATATTTCTTTGCCCTAAACTCTCTCAGAAATGAGAGGAGGGCTGTGCCCAGCAGTGGGACGTATATAGACTGTAACTTCAACTTTAATGTAGTTTATTTATAGTTTTTTTTTGTTGTGAATGATCCATAGAATTAAAATTTAATGTATTGTACTTAGGTATTATCGCAGTCCTATTATTTTCTTTAGATTTATAGCTTAACATTTAGAACAGAAGTTATATAGCTCTGGGGCAGCTATATTAATTGTATAGTTGTAGCACGAATGGGTCAGCTTGACCGGGGAAGGACCACGCTCCCACAGAATACCAGTGTAAAATAGCAGCGTAATGCTGTTGTGTTTCGTATGGTGAGTGTAGAGAATCGGAGACCCTTTTTACTGGAAAAGAGGCATTTCATCTTAGCCCCCACGGCTCACAATACATCTGCATTTTGATTCGTAAACGAGGAAAGATGTAGATGTCTATGGGCCACAGCAACCACTTATCATCAGGTAGACTGTGTGCTCGCTTGTTACCCTTATCCTATAAAAAATATCTTAAATTAGTTTAATTAAGTATACCACTGCTGGAACTACTCTAAAGGGACGGAGCAACACTTAAAAATAGTGGTGGTCATGTTTCGTCACTCCAAATGATGAGTGCGACCCCCTTTCTTCACGTCCTACAACGCCTAAATTTAAGAAATTATTACGTATGTAAAATATGACATTGTCATTGTATGGCGAAATAAATATTTAATTTTATTCAAACATAAAGTCTTCACGCATCGCACAACCGTTACAAAACCAAAAAATTCTCTTAAATGTCTGAATCATAGATGTGACAGATTGATATAGCCGTGTAATACCGTGCGATCCAGCCTTATCCCGCTGGAAGCACGACCTCACGAAGGCATTATGGACCGTTAATATGCGGCAGCTGTGCGCTGCCATCTCGGCGGTACATCAACGTGGTGGCGGTCCGGGGTTCATTCCGATCACGTACTTAATTGTGTACTTTCTAAACTTTTAAAGATCACTGGCAAGGCAAACTCTTAATAAATTCGCACCACGTTTCATTGTTACGTTTGTTAGTCACACATAATATTTCATCAAGGTCCATATAAATTTTATTGCATAGTTGAGGTTATTTCCATTTCATTTAGCTGTATTTCCATTTGATTTAATGTGGGTGTCTTCAAGGCAAGAGGTGCCTTCTAGTATGGTAAGAGTGAATAGTTTTTTGTAAGCCAGGTCGTTGCGTGTTTCTTAAGGTGATCGCTACCAAGCCATTTGTAATTTTTTTGTGTTGCTAATTGCATAACATACAATTAGCAACACAAAAAAAAACATATACATGATTGTAGGCTGCTTTTTTTATAGAATGGGGGTAACAAACGAGCATACAGTCCACCTGATGGTAAGTGGATTCTGTGGCCCATAGACATCTACGTTTATCTTCGATTTAGAATCAAATTGCAGATGCGTTGTCACCCCCGAGGACTAAGATGGAATTCCTCGTTTCCAGTAAGAAGAGTCTCCGATTCTCTACACTCACCATACATTTTTAACAGTGGTAGAGCCAGGCGGCAGCTTTTGCTGTCGTACGGATGGGCCGGCTCGAACCGGGGTGGTACCACGACCTCACAGAATACCAGCGTGAAGTAGAGGTTTACCTCTGCGTTTCGCTTGGTGAGTGCAGTTGGCCGGAGGCCCTTTTTACTGGAAATGAGGCATTCCATCCTAGTCCTCACGGGTGACAACGCATCTACATTTTGATTCGCAAACGAAGATAGATGTAGATGTCTATGGGCCACAGCAACTACTTACCATCAGGTGGACTGTGTGCTCGTTTGTCAGCCTATCCTATAAAAAAAAATACGAAACACAGTAGCAGTAAACTGCTACTTTACGCTGTTTGTAAAAGTCCCACTGGGTTTCTTGCTGGTTCTTCCCGGGACACAGGGTTTATTCAGAACCAGTGGTTAATTAAAGAAAAGAGTGACTTTCAGTAAGTATTATTTATAATCTATATTGAATAAAAAGTTTCTGTTTCTGTTTACCAACTTCGGCTACATCACCACTTACTATCAGGTGGGACTAGAAGACAATGATTGACTACTAAGCACTGGCTTATATAATAGTAAAATATCCGGCCAAGTACGAGTCGGACGCGCGCACGAAGGGTTCCGTACGATCGTAATACACGTTTCTAGTAGCGGAGCTTCTTTAAATTTTTAATTTATTTTAACTTTTATTATTTGTTGTAATAGCGGCAACAGAAATAGACAATCTGTGAAATTTTCAACTATCTATTATAGATCATGAGATACAGCCCTCTGACAGACAGACGGACGGACAAAAAAAATAGAAATAGCTAGGTAGCTGGATCGCCTTCCCCAGGGGTTATTATCACCCATAAACTCCTTAATAACCTTTTTATATATTCTTCGTTTAATAAAGTTTTTGAACATTGAGCAGGTCAAATTTTGTATATTTTCAGGGATCTTGTTGTAAAAGCGTATACACATCGCCACAAGAATTAATTACTTGTGTTTCTTCCTTGTATTTACAGAATGAATATCACTTATTTTTGTAAAACTACTTTTATTTTTGTGTACGTACATTATATTTTCATATATGTATTGAGAGGCCAAAGTTAATATATTAATTTCCTTAAATTTTTACATTATAATCATTATATTAATAAAATTATAATATTATGCATCTTCATCACTACACGGCAACCCCCGTGTAGTGGCGGTTAAGAATATCCACTACCCCATATCTTCCCGTGGGTGTCGTAAAAATTGACAATGGGAAACAGGCAGAAGATGGGCAGCAGCATCTTCCTGATAACAGAAAATTATAATAAAAAAACTGCAGTGGCCAACCCGCTCGCCAAGCGTGGCAAATATGACCCCCAATTATGAGAGTAACAAAGAGACGGCCCCCAGTCCAGTCCAGTCCGGCGGCCCCGCTATTCCTGGCTACGTTGGCGACCGTAGTAACGGCGGGGCAGGGGGTGCTAAGAATCTCCGGTGGAGGTTCAGTTGCCACCTAAGACGACTCGACCTGGCAACATACAACGCACGCACCCTGAGGACTAACGAGAAGATCGTAGAGCTGGAAGAAGAGATAGACAAGTTACGCTGGCATATTATAGGATTATCCAAGGTCCGAAGAGAGGGGGAGGACACGGTAATCCTCAAATCCGGCAACTTGCTCTATCACCGGGAGGACGACCATCTGTCGCAAGGAGGTGTCGGATTTATCGTCCACAAGTCTCTCGTTAACAATGTTGTAAAGATTGAGAGTGTGTCGACGAGGGTTGCGTACCTTATACTCAGAAACACCAAACGGTATTCGCTGAAGGTCATACAGGTTTACGCACCAACCTCGGCACACCCCGATGAGGAAGTGGAGGAAATGTATGAGGATATCTCTAGAGCCATGCATTCCTCCGAAACCCACTATACGGTGTTAATGGGACACTTCAATGCAAAACTAGGCAGAAGAGAGAACGGTGAGCTGAAAGTAGGGAAATTCGGAATAGGGCAATAGAACCCAAGGGGCCAGCAGCTGGCCGACTTCAAGGAGAAAGAGGGACTCTTTATGATGAACTCTTTCTTCCAGAATCGGCCCCACAGGAAGTAGACCTGGTCGAGCTCTGACGGTTCGACAAAAAATGAGATTGACTTCATTATGACGACCAGACGACAATTGTCCAGTGATGTCTCCGTGATCGCGAGGGTGAAAACTGGTAGCGATCACCAAATGGTTAGAGGCACACTGAACCTAAACGTTAAGTTGGAGAGGTCTCGTTTAATGAAGTCAACGCTCCGTCCCCCTCGTGCTCTAATCCAAAGTCCCGAAACCTTTCAGCTCTAGTTACAAAACCGTTTTCAGTACCTAGAAGACTGCAATGAAGTGGACGATATGAATAAAAAGCTCGTGGAAACTGTCCATGTCGTCGGAGCTAAGGAGCTAAGTTTTGCATGACCCGCCGCAGAAGAACACAAAAACTCTCCGATCACACTCTTAATCTCATGGCTGTTAGACGGGAAGAATGACTATCCGGCACCTTAAAAACGGCAAGTCACCGGGCTAGGATAGAATTACAGCGGAGCTTCTGAAAACGGGTGGAAAACCGGTACTTGAAGTCCTTCAGAAGCTCTTTAATTCCGTCCTCCATGGTGGCACTACACCAGAGGCGTGGAGCAGAAGTGCGGTGGTCTTGTTCTTCAAGAAAGGCGACAACGCTCTCTTGAAGATCTACAGACCGATTTCCCTTCTGAGCCGCGTCTACGTGCTGTTTTCGAGAGTCATTACGAATCATCTCGCACGCAGACTTGACGACTTCCAGCTTCCCGAACAAGCCGGTTTCCGAAAAGGCTTTAGTATCATGAACCACATACACACCCTTCGGCAAATTGTACAGTAGACAGAGGAGTACAATCTGCCACTTTGCATTGCGTATGTGGACTATGAGAAAGCCTTTGATTCCGTCGAAATTTGGGCGGTGCTGTAGTCCCTACAGCGGTGCCAAGTTGACTGTCGGTATATCGAAGTGCTGAAGTGTTTGTACAGTGGAGCTACGATGGCTATCCGAGTACAGAATCAGAGTACGAAACCTATCCAACTGCAGAGAGGTGTAAGACAGGGTGACGTTGTATCCCCGAAACTCTTCACCGCTGCATTGAAAGACGTTTTCAAGCTACTGGACTGGAAAGGATGCGGTATTAACATCAATAGCGAGTACATAACTCACCTTCGATTTGCCGACGATATAGTCCTTATGGCAGAATCACTGGAAGACCTAAGCACTATGCCAAATGACCTCAATAGTGTCTCCCAACGGATAGGTCTTAAGATGAACATTGACAAAACAAAAATCATGTTTAATGTCCATGTTACACCTATGCCGGTAGTTGTTGGGAACACTAAGCTCGAAGTTGTTGACGAGTATGTTTACCTGGGACAAATAGTCGGACTAGGTAAGTCCAACTTCGACTGAGAGGTCAATCGACGGATTCAACTCGGCTGGGCAGCGTTCGGGAAACTACGACACATCTTCTCGTTAGACATACCTCAAAACCTGAAAACGAAACTGTACAATCAGTGCGTGTTACCAGGGATGACTTACGGATCTGAGACGTGGTCCTTCACTGCTGGCCGCATGAGGAAGCTCAAGGTCGCTCAGTGAGCTCTGGTGAGGGCTATGCTCGGGGTTTCTCTGCGTGATAAACTTAGAAATGAGGATATCCGCAGTAGAACCCGACATGGCCTAACGGATTAGTAAGCTGAAGTGGCAGTAGACCGGCCATATAGCTCGAAGAACCGACAAGCGATGTGGAAGAAAGGTTCTCGAGTGGCAGCCTCGTACCGGTAGACGAAGTGTAGGGCGACCCCCCCACTAGATGGAGTGACGACCTGGTAAGACATGCAGGAAGTCGATGGATGCAGGTGACTCAGGACCGTGCTTTGTGGCATTCCTTGGGCCTCCCCCAAGGAATGCCACAAAGCCTATGTTCAGCAGTAGACTTATGAAAGGCTGTAAAGATGATGATGATGATTATGCATCTAATGAAACCAATGGAGAGTGACACCTAGATTTATCCTTAATTAAGACTTTTTTATTTTATAAAAGTAAAGTAACAATCGAAATTACAAAATTAGCTGAGGGTTACTGCAATATAGGTAAGAGCGTGGTGCCTAATCAGATGGTCTAAAAATACAGAAAAGAAATCCTACCATCTAGTAAAAGAAGTCCTCATACCTAGAAAATTAAAAGTAGACATGTGTCATTCATTCATTTTTATGACCTGACCATTCAAGTATTGATTCGAATTACGGACCGGGTCATTCAGGTCGATCATTCAAATGGATCATTTCGTGTTTCAGTACTCTGTGATCTGTGAGACACGCTCGATAATGTCTGCCGTTGGCCATTGCTATATACTCTTTGGTCGTAAGTCCTGTCAATCATTTGATCCGCAACGTTAAAAAAATGGAATTGCAATCATCAATACTTTAATGCTACCCGGGTTAAATGAACGGATCATGCTGAGCACAGGCGTCCTCTCACTTCTGAGAGGGTTTTAGGGCAAAGAAATGTCCGTCGCGCTGCCTCAATGCGTGTTTGCGACGTATTTATTGATGATTAAATGTATTTTATTATTTCTCAGACATGCAGGTTTCTTCACGATGTTTTTTATAGTATAAGAGTGACAATATATAATGAAGCCGGCCTTGCTCTTTCTGACCGAGACGCAGGTGTCCTCTCCGGCTGATACTTCGTATCTATCCTGCCCGGGGTACAAATTGGAACACTTCTTTGTGCTTCGGGCTGGTGTTTGCGTATACCTCAGAGAGGACATCTGTTCTCGACGCCTCGGCAGTCTTGAAGGTTCGGACCTGTCCATCCTTTGGCTACGCGTAGATAGCGACGACCATCCGCGCGTCTACGGGTGCCTCTATAGGTACCATAGTGGTAATGCCGACACAGACCGACTCATCGTACCACGTCCAAATGGCTGCAGACTCCGTGCTACAACAGGTCCCATCCGCAGAGATCGTGATCTTTGGAGATTTTAACGCCCATCACCCCGAATGGCTCGGTTCACGTTTAACCGATCATGCGGTTAAACGTGACGGAATGCGGTCTTTCTTTGCTTCTTACCCATGGGGGCGGATTTGCTTCTCGCCTGATGATCCCAGCGCTGTTGCTGACTCTGTCACTGACGTCGTGCTACAGGGAATGGATTTATTTATTCCATCATCTGTGGTACCCATCGGAGGCAGATCTCAGCCTTGGCTTGGTCGCTCCTGTAAGAATGCATTACGTAGTAAGCAGGAGTGCTATCGGGCCTGGGCTGAGGCTTCGGTGGCTGGGGATGTAAACACCAGTATGCTTAAAATGAAGTATAACTTCGCCTCCAGGTCCTTCAAAAGAGTTATTGCCAAGGCAAAGTCAGAGCACATAGGCAGAATTGGCGAGAAACTAGTTCGCCTTCCTTCGGGAACCCGTGCATTCTGGTCTCTCGCCAAGGCTGTCCAAGGGAATATCTGTAAGCCATCACTACCATCTCTGCACCGGGAGGACGACTCACTGGCCCAAATCCTTTTAGGCTCCCTTTCTGCGTCCAACTCGACTCTTGATGACGGGAAAAACACCGCCGACCATCTCGCGGTGTGAATGCTCCATGCCAGATGTACGGTTCTCACAGCGCTCGGTTCGCAGAACACTCCTCTCCCTGGACATCCACATGTCGAGTGGGCCTGACGGAATCCCCCCAAATGTGCTGAGTCCGTGTGCTCCGGAGTTCTAACGCGTCTTTTCCGGTACTTCTACTCCCTAAGCGTAGTCCCGAAATAAAGCAACCGCTCCACACCTCCTTGTCTTCCAAAGTAATGGAAACGATTATTAACAGCCAGCTCATGCGGTACCTTGAGGATCATCAGCTGATTAGTGACCGCCAGTACGGTTTCCGTCGAGGTCGCTCAGCTGGTGATCTTCTGGTCTACCTGAATCATAGATGGGCGGAGGCAGTGGAATCCAAGGGGGAGGCGTTGGCCGTTAGCTTAGACATAGCGGAGCCTTTCGATCGGGTTTGGCACAAAGCGCTTCTTTCGAAGCTGCCTTCCTATGGGCTTCCCGAGAAATTGTGCAACTGGATCACCAGCTTTCTTGCAGATCAAAGCATCAAGGTCGTTCTAGATGGTGCATGCTCTGACTACAAGCCTTTTAACGCTGGTGTTCCACAAGGCTGCGTGCTATCACCAACGCTGTTTTTTCTGCATATCAATGATATGTTGCAAACCGGTAGCATTCATTGCTATGCGGATCACAGCACTGTTGATGCTCTATACATTGGCCGTGTCAATATTTCTCAGGAAAACATCGCCGAGTACCGGAACAAACTAGTGTCTGAAGTAGAGTCTTTGCTGGACAAAGTCTCGAATTGGGGCGACTAAATCTAGTCCAATTTAATCCTCAGAAGACACAAGTTTGCGCGTTTACCGCTAAAAAAACCCCTTTGTCGTATCTCCTCAATTTCAAGGCACTCCCCTTCTTGCCTCAGCCAGTATCGGAATCCTCGAAGTCGACATATCGAGTGACGGGCAGTTTCGTGGTCACTTGGAAGATAAGGCCAAATTGGCCTCTAAAAAGCTTGGCGTGCTCAGCAGAGCGGGACAGTATTTCATGCCGGCACACCGCCTGCAACTTTACAAGGCGCTGGTTCGGCCTCACATGGAATACTGTTCCCATCTCTGGACAGGGGCTCCCCAGTGCCAGCTCGTTCCACTTGACCGCATCCAGCGCAGAGCGGCTCGAATGGTCGACAACCTTTCCAATCGGTTCGACTCATTGGCGCTGCGAAGAGATGTTGCATCTCTTTGCATTTTCTTTTGCATTTACCACGGGGAGTCCTTTGAGGAATTGTTCGGATTAATCCCAGCCGCCAAATTTCACGAACGCACATCGCGGCACAACTCCCGATACCATCCGCACCATCTGGATGATTGGCGGTCCACCACTGTGCGATTTAGAAGATGTTTTCTTCCTTGCACAACTTCTTTGTGGAATAGTTTACCACCAGCGATTTTTCCGGACCGATACAACTTAGGGGCCTTCAAGAAAAGAGCCTACTCCCTTTTAAAAGGCCGGCAACGCATCTGCAATTCCCCTGGTTTTGCGGTTGTTCATGGGCGGCGGTAGTCACTTACGCAGAGACGCATGCTCGTTTGCCCCCTCTCCTATAAAAAAAATCAATAAACGAACATACAGGTCAGCTGATGGTAAGTAGTTGTCTGTGGCATATAGACATCTACATCTATCCTCGATTACGAATCACAATGCATACGAGTTGACACCCGTGAGGACTAAGATGGAATGCCTCGTTTCCATTAAAATGGGTCTCCAGTTACACTCATACACTCAACATACGAAAAACAGCAGCGTTGAGCTGCTATTTTACTTTTTATTTTACTGCTGTATTCTGTGAGAGCGTGGTCCTACCCCGGTTGAACCGACCCATTTGTGCTACAACTATACTACTTATACAGCTGCAGCATGGCTCTACGTTTTCCATCACCGCCGCACACATGATAAATATTAAAAGTACAACTGTGTTTTCAGCCCTGAGATGTATTATGAAACGTCTCATAGTCTTTAACTAAACTGTCTCCCTTATCTTTCAGACCGGAATACGGCAGTGGGTACATTAGCAGTAGGCAGTAGAGATTGTTAAAATAGTATTAGCTAGATAGCATGGTAGTAAAGGGAGTCGGAAAAGTCTAAAAATGACGTTCTGGTATTTTTAAATTTTTTGGGCTAATTTTATTGCAAAATCATTTTAAATATGTTAAAAAATCATTATGTAAGATTCGCGTATAAAATAAAATAAAAATGACGACTACTCCGAACGCTACATTAGGAAAGACACACGACCATGAATAAAACGACACGTGTTTCGCCTCTAAACGAGCCATCATCAGAAGAAATAGAATCTGCGATGGCTTACCGCTAAGACAAGCGGTGTTGAGATTAGTGCTGGCGAGGATAGTGCAAACAATTGAGGAAGGCCGGGAGGTGCTCTTCAAAGTTTGTAAGATATGTAGTTTTTATTTATTTATACGCAAAATTTATCTAATAATTGCTCGTGCTCTGTTCCAAAGTCCCGAAACATTTCAGCTCGAGTTACAAAACCGTTTTCAGTGTCTAGAAGACTGCAATAAAGTGGACGATATGAATGACAAGCTCGTGGAAACTGTCCATGCGGTCGGAGCTAAGTTCTGCAAGACTCGCCGCAGACGAACACAAAAACTCTCCGATCACACTCTCAATCTCATGGCTGTTAGACGGGAGATGAAGCTACATTCTTTAACAGATTTGACAGCATACAGGCAACTGAACAGACAGATCTCCAAATGCATGCGGCGGGGCTTACGCAACTTCAATACAGCTTGTATTGAAGAAGCGATCGAGCGGAACTAAGGCTCCAAAGTCTTTGCCAGAGATCTGTCTGCCAGAAAGAGCCAACTGTCAAAGCTGAAGACCGAATGTGGCAGCATCGTTTCCGGGGCACCTGAGATTTTGATTGAGATTGACAGGTTCTATGGGCAGCTGTACACGTCATCGTTGGAGCCACACGCAAGTGTGAGTAACGATCCAAAAGCGAGTCTTATCCGACACTATTCCGAAGATATCCCGGACGTCAGTCTGAGCGAGATTAGAATCGCTCTCCAGCACCTTAATAACGGCAAGGCCCCAGGCGAGGATGGAATTACAGCGGAGCTTCTGAAAGCGGGTGGAAGACCGGTACTTGAAGTCCTTCAGAGGCTCTTTAATTCCGTCCTTCATGGTGGCGTTACACCGGAGGCGTGAAGCAGAAGTGTGGTGGTTTGTTCTTCAAGAAAGATGACAACGCTCTCTTGAAGAACTACTGACCGATTTCCCTTCTGAGCCGCGTTTACGTGCTGTTTTTGAGAGTCATTACGAATCGTCTCGCGCGCCGACTTGACGACTTCCAGCCTTCCGAAAAAGCCGGTTTCTGAAAGGGCTTTAGCACTATAGACCACATACATACCCTTCCGCTAATTGTACAGAAGTCCGAGGAGTACAATTTGCCACTATGTCTGGCGTATGTGGACTATGAGAAAGCCTTTGATTCCGTCGAAATTTGGGCGGTGCTGCAGTCCCTTCAGCGGTGCCAAGTTGCTTATGGCAGAATCGCTGGAGGACCTAAGTACCATGCTCAATGACCTCAATAGTGTCTCCCAACGTATAGGTCTTAGGATGAACATGGACAAAACAAAGATCATGTTTAATGTCCATGTCACACCTATGCCGGTAGTTGTTGGGAGCACTAAGCTCGAAGTTGTTGACGAGTATGTTTACCTGGGACAAATAGTCCGACTAGGTAAGTCCAACTTCGTCAATCGACGGATTCAACTCGGCTGGGAAGCGTTCGGGAAACTACGACACATCTTCTCGTCAGACATACCTCAAAACCTTAAAATGAAATTGTACAACCAGTGCGTGTTGCCAGTGATGACTTACGGATCTGTGACGTGGTCCTTCACTGCTGGCCGTATTAAGGAGCTCAAGGTCGCTCAACAAGCTATGGAGAGGTCTATGCTCGCGGTTACTCTGCGTGATAAACTTAGAAATGAGTATATCCGCAGTAGAACCAGAGTAACCGACATAGCCTAACGGATTAGTAAGCTGAAGTGGCAGTGGGCTGGCCATATAGCTCGAAGAACCGACAACCGATGGGGAAAAAGGTTCTTGAGTGGCAGCCTCGTACCGGTAGGCGAAGTGTAGGGCGACTCCCCACGAGATGGAGTGACGACCTGGTAAGACATGCAGGAAGTCGATGGATGCAGGTGGCTCAGGACCGTGCTTTGTGGCATTCCTTAGGGGAGGCCTATGTTCAGCAGTGGACTTATGCAAGGCTGTAATGATGATAATGATGAAAAGTCCACTTCTGGACCATAGGCCTCTCCGGTTTTAATGAGGTTTTGCTTTAATCTTCACGTTTGGTAGATGGATTAGCGACCAAAGTACTGGACATCTCTTAACTGTAGCGCTGCTTCCCGTTACCGGTCTGGGTTTTAACGACCGGCGTTAACTAGGTAGATAGTTATTTGATGCCGCTGCTCAGTGTTTTACGTCTGACGTAAAAGGTATGGTGTACCGCCCATCTATCGAAAATTATTAAGTCTTATTATCTCTACATAGTGTAAAACAAAGTCGCTTTCCGCCGTCTATACACTTAGATATTGCATGCATGCGCAAATCGCGTAGGTATGGTCTACTAGCGCCTAAAAATCAAGATTCCAACGTTTTGTCGCATGAAATCGTATCTAACATTCATATTGAACATATAAATAATATAAAAAGCACATTGTCAGTAAGATAAATGATCGTTGAACATATTTTTTTTAAATCGATCAATTGCTATTTTTCATAAACAGCGGTTTTAGTGGTATAAGGTCCGCGGAGGGGTAAACATGATAACTTTTGAAAATATAAATTGTACAACTCAATATATTTTTTAAACTCTTCATCTATCATGTAGGAAGCCACGGAATACAAATGGAAGTTTAATATTGTTTTGTTTAGTATTTTTCGGTTGTAATTTTTTTCGGCTGAGAAATGCCGAAACCTTCGGTGTTTTAAGCAGCCTTGTATTAATTTATTTTACTAAACACACTATGCCTCACTCCGAGCACTCCGGGCCAAAGATTACTTTTTTAATTTTTTACTCCGGGCTCAACCGCCGTCGTGAGTGGTCGTTTGTTTACAGCGGTCGTGCTGAAAAATATCGAGCACTGTATTTTTGGAATACAAAATATTCCAAAAATTTGATACATACTTGATCAATGTAAGATATTATTATTATTTTTATAGTCACAGATTTTTATTAAAATACTTTGTTTCGCGAGAAGTAAGCAGTAAGGTTAAAATGGCGCACGCGGAAGTATTTAAACGAAAAAAAAATCGTCGTATTTGATTACTCCTAAATCGCTCTTACTCTCTTTCCACATTTATCATTTATGCCCCAGGAAGGTAGTCGTATCCTAATTATTTTGCAATTATTAAACTATATTATATTATAATTGCAAAATGAGTAGATTTAATTTATAATAGATACAACATGGTCCATAGAGGGGCGCCGATGAGATGCTAGTCCTAGTCTCTAGTTTAATCCGCCTCTGTCTCCGGACTTGATAGATTGACCTGTAAGTGTACTTCGATGAATGCTACTCGTACTAGAACTCCTCGAAGAGTAGAACTAGGTGTGCCGAGTTTGGTCTAATTTTGTTAGTTATGGTGACCTCCAGACTTGAAAGAGTAACCGGAACTCCTCGACGAGAAGTAATAGGTGTGCCGATTTTGGACTCGTTTTGTTAGTTATGAATGGACCTTACCCCCGGACTTGACGGAGTGACTTCAAAGTGTACCTCGGTGATTGCTACTCAAACTCTTTGACGAACAGAATTACAATTTACAATTTTTTTTTAATTTTTTTACGATCTTATGAGTCATGCAATTATGGATTTTCCAAGCATTTTTTTTTAAATTCAAATTTGACATAAAATTATTGGAAAATTGGAAGTATAGTAAAGAGGTTATTTGTGAAAACGTGTGTGTACATATTTAACCTACTTTAAAAAAATTAGGTATAATCATGTTATACGTAATTTTTTTAATGCACGATTGGATTAACCAATAATTTTTTAAACTACGCAACGGATTTTGATGCGGTTTACATAAATAGAATGATTCAAAAGTAACGTTTATAATTATGTATAATACATGCATATTTTCTTTATATATAAAATTACGTGTCACGTTGTTTGTCCGCGATGAACTCCTAAACTACTGAACTGATTTCAATAAAATTTTGCACACTGTGCAATTTTTTGCGGTACACAGGGTGACGGAATATCCCCGAAACTCTTCACCGCTGCATTGGAAGACGTTTTCAAGCTTCTGTACTGGAAAGGATACGGTATCAACATCAATGACGAGTACATCACTCACTTTCAATTTGCCGACGATATAGTCCTTATGGTAGAATCGCTGGAGGACCTAAGCACTATGCTCAATGACCTCAATAGTGTTTCCCAATGGATAGGTCTTAAGATGAACATGGACAAAACAAAGATCGTGTTTAATGTCCGTGTCACACCTATGCCGGTAGTTGTTGGGAGCACTAAGCTCGAAGTTGTTGACGAGAATGTTTACCTGGGACAAATAGTCCGACTAGGTAAGTCTAGCTTCGACCGAGAGGTCAATCGACGGATTCAACTCGGCTGGGCAGCGTTCGGGAAGCTACGACACATCTTCTCGTCAGACATACCTCAAAACCTTAAAACGAAATTATACAACCAGTGCGTTTTGCCAGTGATGACTTACGAATCTGAGACGTGGTCCTTCACTGGTGGCTGGATGAGGAAGCTCAAGTTCGCTCAGCGAGCTATGGAGAGGGCTATGCTCGGAGTTTCTCTGCGTGATAAACTTAGAAATGAGGATATCCGCAGTAGAACCAGAGTGACCGACATAGCCCAACGGATTAGTAAGCTGAAGTGGCAATGGGCTGGCCATATAGCTCGTAGAACCGACAACCGATGGGGAAAAAAGGTTCTCGAGTGGCAGCCTCGTACCGGCAGGCGAAGTGTATGGCGTCCCCCCACTAGATGGAGTGACGACCTGGTAAGGCATGCAGGAAGTCGATGGATGCAGGTGGCTCAAGACCGTGTTTTGTGGCATTCGTTGGGGGAGGCCTATGTTCAGCAGTGGACTTGTGAAGGGCTGTAATGAGAAATAGGATAGTTTTTATGCTCATAAGTGACACCCAATATTTTTTTTATTGCGAATTTATGCATTTTTAATATGAAGGGTCGTCGAAAAGGGCAGAACAACGTCTACCTGGCCAGATAATATATTATATAACTCTTCTGTCAGTGAGTGTGTGACTGAACTTCTCCTAAACGGCTAGACCGATTTTGATGAAATTTTGTGTATGTGTGTGTGTGTGATTAAGTTGATTAGAGAATAGCTTAGATTCACAATTAGACCCGATAGGTGACGTTGTTGTTGAGATCCAGAAATCAACCATGCAAAGCCGGGGCGGATCGCTAGTATTTATATATTTGATGTCAATAACCTGGTTCTAAATTCATTAATTCTAGTTACTGAATTGATTTATTTTATACAAAACTGTATTAATGTTAATTTCTTGGTTAAGTTTAAATAAAACTGGCACGTCTTAGTTCCAATAGAAACTGCAATATAAATAATTGGTTTCGAACAGTGAAGTCCTGTCCTTATTAAGAAAGAAAAATGGCGGCCAGATGCGATTCGTCTGTCGGAGAGAACGGACGTAAGCTTGAGCTCGGATGATCGTTAAATTATTAGCGCTATTAATAATGATTCTTTGCTAACTTTAATTGGTCAGTTGCAGTCACGACAGAAAACCAAAGGTTGTAACGAATGGCTTGAAAAGGAAATGAATATAATATAATTTATAAACGAACTAGAGTTATTTTTTAATACTATAGTACATGAGGGTAATAATGGTTATCCGGTTAATATGGTCACTTTCTCGTAACACAGAAATTACACCTTGTTTGCATGGATTCGCTCCTTTATCGACGCCTTTTTGACAGTTGATTTCATAGTCAATATTTTAGTCGATTTTAGTAATGTGTAGTGTAGTTAATTTTTTTAACTTAACTTTTCCGAAGTATTCCTTATTACTGCGAAAGCTTGTCTCCTTTTTTTTCTTAGTATATTAGTTATAGTATACGAATTTGTGTTTTTATCTCCGTCCTTCTCCTAATTTTGGCTTTATAGGGCGGCAAAGCTTCTGGTGACAATATTAGCGTCACGTACCTTAGTTGTTTGGTGAAATTCAGACAAATTTTAAAAACTGCCAAAACTTTTTTTTTAGGATAGGGTGACAAACGAGCACACAGTCCACCTGATGGTAAGTGGTTGTTGTGACCCATAGACATCCACATCTATCCTCGATTACGAATCAAAATGCAGACGCGTTGTCACCCGTGAGGACTAAGGTGGAATGCCACTTTCCAGAAAAAAGGGTCTCCGGTTCTCTACACTATCCATACGAAACACAGCAGTGTTAAGCTGATATTTTACGCTGGTATTCTGTGAGAGCGTGGTCCTTCCCCGGTCGAGCCGACCCATTCGTGCAACAACTATACTACTAATATAGCTGCAGCATGGCTCTAGAAACTAAAATATTCCCGATCAAGGATGTTGAACAGCGCTCATTAAGGAGTTTTTGACTGCCTCATTGATCTAGTGGTCGTAAAAGTGATTGCTGATTATGAGGCCCCTGTTTGAATTCCGGGTCGGGCTAAAAATAAGTTTTTCTGTCACCAGGAAATTTTCAGTAGCAGCCCGGAGTCAGGATGATGGTGGTGGTTCATCCCCATGCCTCAGATGTATACGTGAAACCGTTGGGTCTGATTTCTCCCCGATAGTGTTGGACTATGAGAGTGAAGGAATAGAGAGTACACCTGTGCTTGTACACTCGGACACTATAATTCTATCCTACGTCGATGGCTAGTCTCCGTTAAGACTGACTACGGTGACTGAAATTCGGTCTTGAGGATATAATTAAAAAGCATGTAGTCTACAGTTGCCAATTATTATTCACCTGCAGTAGTGAGATGTAGAAGCGAAGTTTATTTTAAAGAATTATTAGGAATAACATGCTATCCATTTGTGATGGTTCTTTTATAACTACTACTTGTACCTATTTGGAATGTAACTCATTTAAATTCAAACGCTTGTTTTGTACGTCGAATCTTGACTTTTGTGGCATTTCATGAGTAAAAAGTTGATCATTGAGTTAATTTTATTTTGCTGTATTCTGTAGACCACCTACATCTATCTTGTAATTATTAAAACATCTGTATTTTGAGTCTCAAGTGTGGAAATATTTATTATCTGTGGATGGAGGTGGACATATTACCAGTTAAAAGGATTTTCGATCCTCGTCCCACATTTTACGAAACACATACGTTCTTACGTGGATGTGTTTCGTAAACAGAGTGAAGAGAATCGAAATTATCGCTATTCTGTGAGTTTCATTTGTATTTTAGACATATTTAAGCTACAGCGTACAACGCCATTGTGTAGTAAAGCACCTATGTTCAATTTTCTATGTAATAATTTAATCATTTGGGAAAGGAGTGCGACGAACATTAAAATTGAAAATCCTAACAACGCGCATTCGTTTCAACCCGAGCCTCACGATTCAGACGAAGCGGAGATCGATGTGTTTCCTTATTGCGGGCGTGGTGGACCGCCCGCAGATCTCCGCGGTATGCACACTGCTTTATTGATCGACACGTCCCTATAATTGAGTGCGTTCGCTCCGGTTAGACGCGGCGTTCGTTAACGTCCGTTTTATTTGGTATCTTACCAACTTTCGTGACTATTTCATTTCGTACAGTTGTTAATCTCTCTGTTGGCAATCGTGGACCTTTTGAAAAGGTTGAATTAACTATTGATACTAAAATAAAATATCTACAGAAGCAGAGGCCCTTAAGCGATATAAGTCTCAGAGCCCCTCTTTCTTTTCCCTTAATTATGTTTTTCGTGTAGCGGTGGCATATGAAAATCCATTACCACATATCGTCTCATGGGGGTCGTAAGAAGGCAACTGTTAGAAAGGCCTCCAGTAGATGGCTAACAAGCATCCAGCAGTGTCATGGTGAAACGAAATGAAAACTTATTTTTTTTGACGTAAGAATATCTATAGACGCTTCGTTTGTCGAACGTCATTATATTAAAATCAATTGCGCTTTCGATACGAGGTTAAATTGAATTGATCCAAGAAGATACGCCGAAGGAAACTCGGGTGGTATACTTTTGTCTTTTCTACCGACTTCAAAAAGGAGACGGTACTCAATTAGACTGCATGTTTTTTATGTGTGTTACCTCATAACTGTTTATTACTGGGTGAAACGATTTCGATGATTCTTTTTTTATGTGAAAGCTGGTCCCATATAAATTTGACCAAAGTCCGACCAATAGCTTTTGAGTTATTCTTAATAATTTATATTGTAGTTGGTTGTACAAAATTTTTAATTTCAAATTATTTATTAAGCTATAAAATCCCTTTTTTTATGATAAATTAAAATAGTAATCCCAAAGAAAATTGAAGCATGTTCTGTAGTAAACTTATTAAATTTTTTTGGCTAAAAAAATATAAATAATTTAGCCTATAAAAGTATTGTAAGCTAGCGTATATGACTATAATAGAAAATATATTTTTTCTTCATTCACATACAATGCTTTTACCACTAGTTCGGAAACACTTTGTCATGAGGAGAACCAGAAAGGAACCTAATGGAATTTTTTCTAAGTACCTACTTCCAATGCAAGTATACATACTCTTAAATATAAAAATTATTGTTTATTAGAAGTGTATAGTAAAATATTTTACATGTTACGTTAAAATGTCGAATCAATTTATAACAAAGTTCATATTTTGAATGGTATTGAATATTTATTACAGCCATGATGCAGGTATACTATGGTTGTAGCTCAAATCGGTCAACCAAGGAAGGATCACGCTTTCACAGGATACTAGCGTAAAATAGCAAGAAGCTTAATGCTCCTGTTTTTCGTATCGTGAATTTTACTCTTTTTACTGGTAACAAGGTATTCCCTTTTAGTTAGAATACAATAGAATATTTTTTTATTCAATATTGATTATTACATAATAATTATTGAAAGTCATTTTTTATTTACCACTTGTTCGGAAAAAACTTCTGTTCTGGGAAGAACCAGCAAGAAACCCAGCGGCACTTTTTTAAACATAATTTTCATAGAACCAGCATGGTAGCGATCACCTTATTCCGAGGGGTTATTTTCATTTATGTATTCCTTGATGTTATAATAACCCTTTTTGTATAGTTTTTCTTTAATAAAACTTTTAAACTTGTTTATTGATAAACTTTGAACATGTTCTGGGATTTTATTGTAAAAGCGTATACATTGCCCCATAAATGAATAACTGACTCTGTGGAGTCTAGTAACTGGCATTACAAGCTTATGTTCTCAGGGTGATAACGCATCTGAATTTTATTTATCGAAGATAGATGTGATATCTATGGGCCACAGACTCCACTTACCATCGGGTGCACAGTTTGCTCGTTTTTTATTCTTTAAAAAATTCAGATATGTCTGTCCAGATTTCTAAAGTCCAGACACGTGCATGTTAGATAGCCTTGCCAAATATTTGAAAGAGGAGAAAGTAACACCCGCTGCGCGGGTCAGTTGGTCTTGTGTTTATACGTAATATTTAGCTTGTTGAGATTAAATTATTGTGATAAGCGGGGCAGATAAATTAAATAATCGTGTGTCTTAAACGTGGTAGAGCCACGCTGCAGCTATATTAAGGTTGTAGCACGAATGTGGCGTCTCGACCGGGGTAGGACCACGTTCTCACAGAATACCAGGTGAAATAGCAGTTTAATGCAGCTGTGTTTCTTAAAACGCTTTCGTACTCCAGGAATGACAATAGCGCCAGTGTGGCTCTACCAAGTTTTATGTTCATCATCATCATTATCCTTACCGCTTATCATAGTTCAATGGTAAACAAGGGTTTCTAACATAGACTACCTCATGGAAGAAACATTTGCCACAGTTATCACGCTTGGCAGGAGAGTTGGCAACCGCAGTTTTGGCACGACTACGGTTCTTATGGCGCCACGAGGCGGGTTCGCATAGATATCGACGAAATACGCCGAAAAGTAAGAATATTATTTTTCGAAATCTCGCTTAGTTTCCGAGATATTGATACTCAAAAATTTTTTTTACACAGGATAATTGACCCAAAGTTACTTCTGCAACGGCTTCGGTGCTGCGAGAAGTGCAGTACCTTCAGAAGTGCTCACCTACGCAGCTTTGACTTATTATTAGCCTCAGCCGCTACGGCTCGCACAGATGCCTGCTATTTGCTCCCGCCGCGCCTACGGCTTTACAAAGACAAGATTAGGTGGAGTCGGGGCGTGCTGATTCGGTTTTAGTATTCAATTTTTTACTATAGAAATATCGGAAACTAAGCGAGATATCTTGTCGAGATCTATGCAAATCCTCGTTCAAATCTTGGCGCCGTAGGAACCGTAAAAGCCCCCCAGTTAAATATTACTACGAAGGCACTGCTTTGCGTCTCCTGGTTTGTTTCCCACTGTCATCTCTTCGAACACACGTTTATCTAGTAAAATTTAATCTAAACTCTTAATATATAATGCAAGTAAATGTAAATACTACTGCAGCAACTAAAACTAGTGATGCAACGAATACTACTTTTACGAATACGAATACGAATATCACACCTACTATTCGGCGAATACGAACACGAATACGAATATCTCGCCATGGTAATTAAAAACTAATTTATTTTATTATTTTCTATTGTTCTAATAATTAAAATTTACAATAGGCAAATGTTTGTTTAAAAAACATAAAATTTGTAGATTTTCTGATTTTAGGCGATTTCTTTTTTCAGTTTGGATGTACCTAACCGTTGAAAAAAGTATTTCCGAGGCGACTGTACATAGTTTCAGTGAAAAATATTTTTGGGAGTCCCCCGTCGTTGAGGCTAAGGGCCAAAACACACGTATTTTTTACGCGCCGACGACGCGCGTTATCCAAGTCCGCCAGTAATTAGAGTTGCGTACAAAAATATTAGTATTTAAATATCCGTGATCAGTATTCGCCGAATACGAATATTCGGTAAATGTCTACTATTCGGCGAATACGAATATTCGTATTCGTATTCGTTGCATCACTAACTAAAACCCCGTTAAACTTAGTAGACATCTACTGCTATTTACAATTGGACGTCCGGCCAAAAATGAGTTATGTCCCTCAAATATAAGTATTCAAAAATAACCCTTATGATTTATTCATTCCAGAATAAAAGAAATTCCAACAAAATCACTGTCACTAAACGCTGGCACATGGTTTTTTAATTAAATAAAAAACGTTACCCTACACTAAGAAATTTCGTCTAGAAGACTTCAAATATCAATATTTCAAAAGCAGCCAATTGTAGGTTAGAACCTTTTTGCGTAACAACGTCCAATTATAATGCACGTTATTGTGGGAGTTCTCTTAAAAAGTTACTACTCGAACTACGCAAACACTCGTGTACTATAATCCTGTCCTGTTCCGCTCAGTTCTGCGTTGATACTTGCCGCCGTGATCGAAATTTGGTCCGGGCACGTACTTAATTTTCTCTAAATACCAATCTTACTTTCACGTTGCGAATCCCAATAATTCAAGGATGAGGCTCTGTTGACAAAATGATAGCGAAAAATGTTCCAAACAAGGTGGCTCTGCTCGACTAAAACAGACTGCTCAACGTGATAAATATGAGCAAATTTAAAAAGTTACTACTCAATTTGTTTTATTAGATAATTTTTATTCCTAAAATCAATCAATTAAATAATGATATTTGATTGATTGATTTTAGGAATAAAAATTATCTAGGCCTAGGTTTAAAATTATCTTTGTTGGCGTTGCTTGAACTTAACTATCCGCTGCACTCAGTGCCCCGGGTCGCGGGTCAGGTTGTGATTGACCATTGTATCCTGTACTATAGTGTACAGGTAATTACGTGTCCGGCACGGCCTCTTTTGTAATTTGGACTCGCGATCGATCGGCCGATAAGAATCTAAAAGTACGAACTAATGTTTCTTTGTTGTGCGCTTTGTTCAACCACGTTCGGAAAACGGCGATGTTTTCGGTCATGGCGATGCGATAAGCGATCTTTCGTTGATACTTTCATAAGACTAAATAAAGAACGCTTGTACTTAGTTTTGTTGCTGTGTTATAAATTTCTATTTTGATTTAACTAAATTAAAGATACATGTATATATACATACATATATATATATATATATATATATATATATATATATATATATATAGCTCTTTTAACCATGACAGTCTACCAAAAGTCTACTGTTAAAAGTATGTATGATGTAAGTAGGTACATTAATCTACAAATGAATTATTTACTCTGTGGTATTAAGTAATTTGTATAGCTAGCTTGTTTGCTATTATTTCTTCCTAGTGTTAACGTTACGTAAGTAAGTTAATTTGACGAAAAGAAAAAGTTACATTATAATTAAAGAGAGAGGCTTTTGTCCAATAGCAGAATATTTAAATTAATTTACCTATACCAATTAACCTTACTATCACAGCACATCAAGTCTTCAGCTAAACATAGACCTCCTTCTTAGATTGTCGCATAGAGAAGTACTTGCCATAGTTGCCGCGTTTGGCAAGCGGTTTGGCAACCGCAGTTGTTATTATTGCAAGCCTCATAACGCATACAGTTTGAGGTAGTGCTTTACTCCCGATACGTCAAGGTCTAGCAATTTTGTAGTCTTAAAATGCCTCTATCATAACTATATTGCACTTATACGATAATATGAGTAGCCGTATATCAAGGAAACACTCTAAATTATATATTAATCTAAATAATATATAAAATCATTTTATATTGTTACTTTGAAAAAAAAAAAAAACCGTTAAACAAAAAACAACTAACTAGCGACCATAAGGCAGCGCTGCCGCTAGTTAGCTAGGGCTTGGTTATCGCTGGTACATAATACGAATCTGCGATTTATCAGCAATTATTGTTCTAATTTCGCTATCGCTAGCCTTCTGCAAGATACGTAATATGCCTATTGAAAAATTTTTACGTGAACGTTCGAAAAATTGACGTATGAATTAGCGACGCTATGACGCTTCAGAATTACATCAACTGGATCCCTATTTCATATCAATAGCTTAGTACGCGTAGTTTGTTAATAAAATGATTTTTTATTTTTGATGTTGAATGAATGATTGATGTAATGATGAATGATGATGACTTATTTTTTATTGATAGACAAAGGACAAATGTACCATACAGCCTATATCGATTTTGTACTTTGTGTAATCGATTTGTTTTGGTAAATTTTTTTTCATCAAAATTAAATGAAACGTTCACGTGGCGTACACTTGTGGATTTTCCAAATATTAATATTTTAAATTTTTAACAGGTTGCCCGTTTTCTGTTTCATTTCCCTTTGTCGCCTCTTATAACAGTCACGGGATATGAGGTAGAGGATTCTCTTACTCCGTCACTACAGAGACTCTTTTCATCTACCGACATCAAAAAGGAGCCGGTACTCAATTCGACTGTATGTTTTTTTATGTGTGTTACCTCATAACTTTTTGCTGGGTGAACCGACTTCGGTGTTTTTTTTTGTTTGAAAGCTGGTGCATCACATGTGGTCCCATATAAATTTGATCAAGGTCTGACCAATAGTTTTTGAGTTATTCTTAATAATTTATATTGAGGTCAGCTGTACAAAATTTTTAATTTTAAATTATTATACACCAGAACATAAACAGTAACAAAAGAAAAGGAATAAATATTAATAAGTGCTTTAATAGGTACTCTTATTAAAGATACAAAGCCACCCTGCAGCTATATTATGGTTGTAGCAGGAATGGATTGTTCGACCGGGGAAGGACCAGGCTCTCACAGAATACCAGCGTGAAATAGCAGCTTAATACTGTTGCGTTCCGTTAAGTGATTATAGAACCGGATATCCTTTTCCCTGGAAACGAGGCATTCCATATTAGTTCTCAGGGAGTGACAACGCGCAATCTGAATTTTGATTCTCAATGGAGGATTGACGTAAATGTCTATGGACCGTAGCATCCAGTAACAATTAGGTTGACTGTGTGCTTGTTTGACACCTATATTCTATAAAAAATGAATACCCTAACCGGCGACGGTCAGTAGGGTCAAAGATACAAGACGTCTGGTATTGCGATGGTCAATCTACCAGCTAAGGGTCACGATTCTTTTGAGAATAGGAGAGTCCAACAGAATACTTATAGAGGCCAATGAAGAAGAATGAAGGTACAATAAATGCGACATCATCGGATGCAACCTTGAGTTCAGGAATGTGTTGTAAATAATAATAATTTAAAATTAATAAATTTTGTACCGCCTACTTCAATATAAGTTATTAAGAATAACTCACAAACTATTGGTTTGACCTTGATTAAATTCATATGGGAGAGAGGAGACATTCACGATAAGTACCAGCTTTCAAATAAAAAAGGAATCATCGAAATCGGTGCACCCAGTAAAAAGTTATGAGGTAACACACATTAAAAAAAACATACAGTCGAATTGAGTACCGTCTCCTTTTTGAAGTCGGTAAAAGTAAAGTAAAGTTGCAGTCTAGTCAGGCAGTAAAGTCAGTCTTTTAGGGCAAAGAAATGTCTGCCGCGCTGCCCCAATGCGTATTGTCGGCAGACAAAGCACAAATAACAGTCATTATAAAGTACTGCAGACCAAATTACAGCCAGTCTGAAGAGATTCCATCTGTGTAGGACAGCACTATATTGCAAGTGTGTGTGCGCAAGCATGGTGCACTCTTTATTTCCCTACTCACATAGTCTGACGGGACTGCAATCCGACACGACCGGAGAGTAATCAGGCGTAGCACCAATGGCTTTACGTGGTACGTGGCTTTACGTGAAGAAGTTGGCGGTGTATCACCCCAGTCCGAGGAACGGGGAAACGTCCACTAACTGACTTACCCGACCTGGGGCTTCGAACCCAGAACCACATGATCAGGAGCTACGCTTATGACCACTAAACCATTCAGGTGGTCAACAAACAACAGTAATAAATTACTATCAAAATAAGTCCATATATAACCACTTTCTCTGCTTCAGTGTAATCTAGTGATCGTCTAACAGCGTGGCGGTTGGTAAACGCCGCTTTTTAGTCCGTAAGTGGACGGGTGAGCCTGATTTATTGTAATTTTTATCGTCAAATAGCGACCAGCGCGCTGTTAACATGTCACAATTGAATATTTTGTGTAATTTAGTGTGGTATCGGATGACCCCGGGATCGGTTATGTCATTAGGGCTGGCACCTACTCGAATGTTTGTCACTGTTTCTGTTTCACGTGAGTGAATAAATTTATGCTGTCTGTGGTTATGAATATGGTTCATTTAAGCAATGCAATTACATATTTCAAAAGATTGCAGTAGTGTAGCGTATTTTTAGCTGACTTCTAAATAAGGTTCTTTTTTTTTTCAAGGATAGGGTGACAAACGAGCACACAGCCCACCTGATGGTAAGTGATTACTGTGACCCATATACATCTACATCTATCCTCAATAAAGACTCAAGATGAAGATGCGTTGTCACCCGTGAGGACTAAGATGGAATGCCTCTTTGCCAGTAAAAAGGGTCTCCGGTTCTCTACACTCACCACCATACAAAACACAGCAGCGAATCCTAATTCCTAATTCGACTGTATTTTTGACGCGATATCTTGGCTAATTGAGAACATTCTTCCAGAGATTTCTTTTTGAAATGAGGTTCCTTATCACACGGTAACAATTTAGTGGATGGGGGCTAGACGAGAAAAAGTGTAAGATTTTTCTGTCACGATTCCCTTTCTATAGTGCGAGCGAGATAGAATAGTATCCATCTCCCTCGCAATTTTTCTTAACTTGTCATGAAAGAAATATTATTTTAAATGACGCTTCATTTTAAGGGACGGTAGTAATTCATTTATTTATACTTGTTAATCAAAAATATTTTTTATAGGATAGGGTGACAAACGAGCACATAGTACACCTGATGGTAAGTGGTTGCTGTACCATAGATATCTACATTTATCCTCAATAAAGAATCAAAATGCAGATGCGTTGTCATCCGTAAGGACGAAGATGGGATGCTTCATTTCCAGTAAAAAGGGTCTCCGGTACACTCACCATACGAAACACAGCAGTATCAAGCTGCCATTTTACCCTGGTATTCTGTGAGAGCATGGTACTTCCCCGGTCGAGACGACCCATTTCTGCTACAACTATACTACTAATATAGCTGCAGCATGGCGCTACCACGTCATGAGAAATTCAAAGTGCGGTGACAAAAGAAATTACAGTTCACCTGATGGTAAGTGGCTACTGGTGCCACATTCAAACAGAGAAGGCTACTGATGCGTTGTCACAATTGCGTACTAAGATGGAATTCCTCAGAACCTGTAATCAAACTACTCTCTATACCCATCAGACCTGAACACAGCAGTGCAAGCACAACTACTTGGCAGCAGAATTAAAAAAAAAGAAATTTTAAAAATAATGTTGTATCATAAGCTTTTAAAAAAATTACAAACAGAGTGTAACCTGCCAGTGTTTTTTTTTGTCGTTTCTTGTACAGACAGAGGAGCCTCTGTTTATGCTTAACAAACTAAATTTTAATTTCTTATTTTTTTTTCTATAGGATAGGGTGACAAACGAGCACACAGTCGTAAGTGGTAAGTGGTTGCTGCGGCCCATAGACATCTACATCTATCCTCGTTTGCGAATCAAAATGCAGATGCGTCGTCACCCGTGAGGACTAACATGGAATGATTCGTTTCCAGTAAAAAGGGTCTCCGGTTCTCTACACTCACCATACGAAACACAGCAGTGCTAAGCTGCTATTTGACGCTGGTATTCTGTGAGAGCGTGGTCCTTCCCCGGTCGAGCCGACCCATTCACGCTACAACTATACTACTAATATAGCTGCAGCATGGCTCTACCACGTAAAAAATATTATTATTTAATATCCATATAAAATTTATTCGTCAATGTCTAAAGTACTGACAACCCTAAAGGGTGTCGTACATTTTACTTCTATTAAATTGTCTGTTTATGATATCAAAAGACTTCCTCCACTTCTTACTGAATACGACGAGGTTTATGCCATCAGATTAATCTGAATATGAAAGCCTCCATTATCGCCACTGCGGTGTCGTGTGGCGCTTCAGTTTAAATAGTTTCATCAGTTCTTTATATGAATCTTTCAGTTTTAGGTAGTCCTTTTTGGCTAGAAGATCGTTTTTTTTTATAGGATAGGGTGACAAGCGAGCACACAGTCCACCTGACGGTAATGTAAGTGGTTATTGTGACCCATAGACATCTACATCTATCCTCAATAAAGACTCAAGATGCAGATGCGTTATCACCCGTGAGGACTAAGATGGAATGCCTCTTTGCCAGTAAAAAGGGTCTCCGGTTCTCTACACTCACCATACGAAACACAGCAGCGTTAAGCTGCTATTTTACGCTGATTTTCTGTGAGAGCGTGGTCCTTCCCCGGTCGAGCCGACCGATTCGTGCCACAACTATACTACTAATATAGCTGCAGCATGGCTCTACCACGTTTGGGATCACACTTTAACTGCAAGCACTGCTATGTTGCAGTCTAAAGTGTATAGGGAGTCAGTATTATTACAGGTTGTAAGGCATTCCATTTTAGTCCACAAAGGTGACAACGCATATGTATGTGACCTACTTTTTGGCAGCAGGTGTCAATGGACTGTATTAGCCACTTAACAGCAGATGGACGACTGTAAGCTCATTGGTCAATTTAATTTCACAAAAAAAAAAAACTTTTGTTTTAAAATTACGCGAGCATACCGTGTTCGGTCCCCACCGGCATCGCTGAAATTGTTAATTGCAGTTTTAAGTTATGTTTTTCAAATGTTCGACAGTAACGAAAAACATCACGAAAAAACCGAAGTCATCTTCGAAATATTCTCCGGCAAACCGGTAAAGGCCATTAACACGTATTAACGCTGCTGGTGAGACTATTTATTGTGCCGGAACCGTACCAATAAATAAAGCAGATATATGCCTAGTATCTTTACATATATGCTGTTACTAAATTTACTTTACTACAAAATAAGTGTCGGTTACTACTCGGATTAGACATGCTAAATCCCAAATCAATACTTCAGTATACTGACCTTTTAGTATTAAACACAATGAATTTGCCTGATCTATACAAATAAATAAAATTGAAATGTCTGTTTGTAATGTTAAAATAACAACTTTTTACTAAATGCATATGAAAGTATATACGGTACTTATAACAAAAACACAATTTTTTAAATTTTTGTCCGTCTGTCTCTCTGTCTGTCTGTTTGTTCAGGCTAATCTACGAAACGGCTGGACCGATTTCGACGGGACTTTCACTGGCCGTAGCTGATGTTATAAGAAGTAACTTAGGCTACTTTTATTTTACAAAAAGTATTAGGGTTCCGCGCAAAAAACTAAAACCCTAAATTACACGCGGGCTAAGTCACGGGGAACAGCTAGTTCTTAAATAAAACGAACATAGATATCAGATACACGGTCTTTTTAAGAGAACTCTGCACTGCTGCATGCGGCAGGAACATGCGGTATATGCGGTATAGGGTGGTACCTACATAGACGGATTCTTTGGCAGGAAAGAAGTCCTACTAGCTTTTTTTATAGAAGTGGGGGTAGACGAGCATGTGGCTCACCTGATGGTAAGTGACTACCACTGCCCATGAACAACCGCAACACCAGGGGAATTGTCGATGCGTTGCCGGCCTTTTAGAAAGGTATAAGCTCTTTTCTTGAAGGTCCCTAAATCGTATCAGCCTAGAAAAATTGCCGGTGGTAAACAATTCCACAGAGAAGTTGTATGAGGAAGACAACTCCTAGTAAACCGCGCAGTCGTGGATCGCCAAGCATCCAGATGGTGAGGATGGTATCGTGAATTATGGCGCGATGTGCGTTTGTGAAATTTGGTGGCTGGAATTAATCCGAACAATTCCTCAGAGCACTCTCCGTGGTAAGTTCGGTAGAAAATGCAATGGGATGCAACATGCCTACACAGCGCCAGTGTATCGAGCCGATCAGAAAGAACTCAAGGTCAAAAGCCATTTTGAGAATTATTTATTTTAACCTTGCCGGGGGTTCCGGACACAAAAACCTTTACACATTGGTTTTGTATCATTAATACTACATTATATCAAAAATGCAAAGTTGAGTGTTAAATTTTGATTTCAGACCTTATTTGTCTGGACTATTTATTATATTATTAAACATATATTTTTCAGGGTAGGATGTGTTGTTACTAATCACTGTTTGTTTTGGTTTCTTGACACATTTTATTGTGATAAGTGACTTTTTTTTCATTAACTATAGTTAATTAAACATAGTCATGAGACGACAAGAATTATATTTATCAATTATATTACTTTATTTTATTTTACGTGCAGCTTTGTTATGGTTAAGCGCGAATGGATCGGCTCGACCAGGGAAGGACCACGCTCTCACAGAATACCAGCATAGAATAGATGGCTGTGTTTTGTATGGTGAGTGTAGAGAACCGGAGACCCTCTTTACAGGAAAACAGGCATTCCATTTTAGTCCTCACGGGTGATTACGCATCTGCATTTTGATTCTTTATTGAGGATAGATGTGGATGTCTATGGGTCACAGCGACCACTTACCATCAGGTGGACTTTGTGCTCGTTTGTCACCCTATCCTATAAGTCTCAGCCTTAATGAAAGTGTAGTATTTTCGCATAGTGTACTTTTTTAGGGTGCCGTACCCAAAGGACAACCAACAGGACCTTATTAATAAGCCTCCACTGTCCGTCCGTCCGTCCGTCTGTCTATTAGCGGGCTGTATCTCATGATCCGTAAAATTTTCCGTAAAAATCCGTTGAAATTTTCACAGAATGTGCATTTCGGTTGCCGCTTTAACAACAAATAATAAAAATAAAAATAAATTAAAAATTAAAGGGGCTCCCCTACTAGAAAAGTGTTTTACGATTGTACCGAAACCGCGAACACGCGCGTTCGACTCGCACTTGGCTGCTTTTTTTAATTATACTATTCGGACCCAGAATATATTTATTTATTTAGTAGGAAACATTATTGTCTATTAGGGTTAGTAACTATTTTATGTAGGCACAATACAACATCGAAGTTTCATATCATCCGACATTACTCTAAAACTGCAATATCGAATCTCACGCACAGCCGTCGGTAAATACTACTAGTGTGTGGCAGATACCAGTTATATTAATAAGCAATCCCACTTGCGGCAGAGCTCTTGTCGGCGATCAATTAAACGATATTGACCGGTAATTAAGCGAGATGCTGCAACTTGGGACTAAGGCACCATGCGTTCCTATACCGCATGGACATTGTCTTCAGTTCTTTAGCAAAAATAACTTTTTTTGTGTCTTTTTTTTTAAAAAAACGTTACCTCCACACTAGGATTTTCTCCTGTATCGTGGAAAGGACATACTTCCAGACGCGGAACAATTATTTGTAGGCCATAAAAATACCGTGCGGGATTCGAGCCCGCGGCCCTTGGTGCTGCAACTTATTGCTAAGCCACTGCGAGACGGAGCCGTCAAATATGAATCATATTGATGATTATGTCCTTCTACATTCTATAACTAACTTCAGAAAAGGCCTCGTTTCTGCTTTCACCTATTTCTATAATTAATCTAGCCCACGGTAATGTGGACTAAAGGTTCTCGAGTGCCAGTCTCATGTACCGGTAAGTGAAGTTTTTTTTTTATAGAAGAGCGGGCAAACGAGCATACGGCTCACCTGATGGTAAAAGTTGACCCTATACACAATTGGAACACCAAGGCTATGGGAGGTGCGTTGCCGGCCTTTTAAAAGGAGTAAGCTCGTTTCATAAAGGTACCTAAGTCATATCGGTCCGGAAAAATCGCTGGTGGTAATCGATTCCACAAAGAAGTCGTGCGAGGAAGAAGACTATGGCGGCCCCAAAACTAGATCGAGTGATGACCTGGTAAGAGATGCAGGAAATCGATGTATGCAGGTGACTCAGGATCGTGCTTTGTGGCATTCCTTGCGGGAGGCCTATGTTAAGCAGTGGACTTATGAAAGGCTGTAATTAATTAATGAAAGAAAATGGCAACAGAGAAGGAGACTTTATCGCTGGTCTGATAAAACGAGATTTTTTTTTATAGGAGAGGGGGCAAACGAGCGTACGGCTCACCTAATGGTAAGTGACTACCGCCGCCCATGAACAACTGCAACACCACGGGAATTACAGGTGCGTTGCCGGCCTTTTAGAAAGAAGTAAGCACTATTCTTGAAGGTTCTTAATTCATATCGGTTTGGAAAAATCGCCGGTGGTAAACTATTCCACAAAGAGGTCGTACGAAGAAGAAAACCCATAATAAAATGTACAGTGGTGGACCGCCAAGCATCCAGATGGGTGGATGGTATCGGAAGATTTGCCGCGATGTGCATTCGTAAAATTTGGCGACTGGGATTAATCCGAACAATTTCTCAAAGCACTCCTCGTGGTAGATGCGAAAGAAAATGCAAAGGGATGCAACATCTCTTTGTAGCGCCAGTGAATTAAGCCGATCGGAAAAGGTTCGTTCATCGACGAATCGGATACGGTCAAGTGAAAGGAACTAGCACTGGGGAGTCACAGCTCAGAGATGGGAACAGTAATCCATGTCCGGTTTAACCTGCACCTTGTAAAGTTGCAGGCGGTGTGCCGGGATGAAATACTGTCTCGCTCTGCTGAGCACGCCAAGCTTTTTAGAGGCCAATTTGGCCTTCTCTTCCAAGTGACCACGAAACTGCACGTCACTCAATATGTTGACACCGAGGATTCCGAGAGATGAGCCGTCATATATCGGAAATCATAAAATCTTTCTGGCTTATCCCAAAGTTACTTCTTACTACACCCACGCCGTGGTCCGTGCTGCGAAATAACAGTATTGTGTCGCTATTTTACGCTATATTCTATGCGAGCATGGGCCACGCTCGTTCTGCTTGTCTATATGTTATGGAGCAAGAGATTAATAGGGCATTAATAATAACGTCCAGACACTTTGAAAATGCCCACTAAGAGTAGACAATTTTAAAAAACTATTGAAATAAATAAATTTAATTGGCTTTTTCAATAAAGTGCGTTACTTGTTGGGCAGAGTAATAAAATATAGTTTAGGTTAGGATAGGTTAGGTTATGACCAGATAATGTAATCTATACAAATAAATAAAATTGAAGTGTCTGTTTGTAATGTTAAAATGACAGCTTTTTACTCAATGCATATGAATGTATATACAGTACTTATAACAAAAACACAATTTTTTTAATTTTTTCTGTCTGTCGGTCTGTCTGTCTGTCTGTCTGTTTGTTTCGGCTAATCTCCGAAACGGCTGGACCGATTTCTACGGGATTTTCACTGGCAGATAGCCGATGTTTTAAGGAGTAACTTAGGCTACTTATATTTGAGGAAAAGAATTAGAGTTCTGAGCAATATAATTAAAACCCTCAATTACACGCGGGCGAAGTCGCGGCACACAGCTAGTAAATAATAAAGTCTCAATTAGTATTAATTACGTCACCTGATTTGACTTGTCCTCATTCATAATGCCCAGGTATTATAAATAGTGCCTGACTAATCATTTGGTGCATAACATATACAATAAAGTTCCAAAAACGGGCTGATCTCATGGTGTACCTATCGATGGGCCACCGGGTTAATGAAGTGCCCTCAACTACCAGATAGACGAGCCCCGATTGTTTTATAGAGTGGCTCTATTCATTATATTGTTTAATTGCAAAGTGGATCGTGTGACTGTGTTGCCAACAAAGTAGATCCAGTGTATGTATCAAACTTATATCTATACAAATAAATAAAATTGAAGTGTCTGTTTGTAATGTCAAAATTACAGCTTTTCACTAAATGCATATGAAAGTAAATACGGTACCTATAACTAAAATACAATTTTTTAAATTTTTGTCTGTCTGTCTGTCTGTCTGTTTGTTCCGGGTAATCTCCGAAACGGCTAGACCGATTTTGACGGGACTTTCACTGGCAGATAGCTGATTTCATAAGGAGTAACTTAGGCTACTTTTATTTTAGAAAAAGAATTAGGGTTCCGCGCAAAACCATAAAAACCCTAACACGCGAACGAAGTCGCGGGGAACAGCTAGTGAAATAATAAAAGTTTGTTGTATTGGCAATTTTAATACATTAAATGGCAACTGTCATGTTTGTATATGTAACTCTTTGTTTTGTATAGTTTAAATCAAAAAGTCTATTGTTAACAATAATATGCTGTGCTGTAGTTGTGTACTCTAAATAAAAGTAGCTACAAAACATTTAAATTTTAATAAAAAAAGTTTTGCGTTTTTTCACAAATAATTTTTCTGTGGCGGGCCGGGTACCATCTAGTTATTCATAAAATACAGCTTTGAATAAAAGCTTATGTAATATCGAATGATACTTGAAATAAGAACTTATTTTTATTCAATCCGCATGTTTAACTATTCGCCTGTTGCTAACATAAACAATGCGGGCAAATTAAATAGTGTCTGAAATTTGGAAATCGATCGTGATTCATCGAGATAACGAAGTTCTTATTCGAGAATAATTATTGTCACGGACTCAATTTGTTATTATTAGACAATAACAATTTAATTAGATGAAATGAAGTTGGCCAACATAGACTGACTATAAATATGATCTAGGCGACTCGATTCGCCTTAGGACTCTTTAATCGATTCGCTTGAACTACTGTCACTGTAAATTCATTAAAAAAAATCGTCAGATTATATACAGATTTATATAGAACAGCACAGAAATTTGGCACAGAGTTCGATTATATCTATTGTTGGGATGAAGGTAAAAAAAATTAAAAGTAATACGAACAAATGAAAGTAGAACTGTAATCTCCCACCCGTTCTAGCAGTATAAATTATCGCGCAGGCGACTAAGAGGCATCAGTCGGTTATTTTACGAGTCTAACTGTCGTCACTATGCCCGTTGGGGTATTCTACTAGTGTAGGCAAGAAAGATCGTGTTGCTGAGAGGCTGCTCTATGTTATATTGAAATGGGTATTGTTGCTGGTGATTATTAATGGGTATTGATTGGTTGTGTGGACAGGAGAGCAAGTTGAGCATACGCTCTCACACCTTTATTGTCTTTAATAATTGGCCTCCAGTATGGTTTCTGATGGTAAGGCGTGCTTGTTACCAAGTATTTTTATTTCATTTAAATAATTTTGAGAATAATTTCTAACATCAGAAGTGGAGTAGTATCTATCATCATATACATGCGGGTAAGGAAATATAATTCGTGTTATAAGTTTATGTGGTAGAGCCATGCTGCAGCTATATTATGGTTGTAGTACGAGTGGGTTGGCTCGACCGGGGAAGGAGCATGCTTTTGCAGAATACCAGTGTGAAATAACAGCTCAATGCTGCTGTACTTTATATAGCGAGTGTAGAGAACCGGTGACCCTTTTTACTCGAAACGATGCATTCCATCTTAAGCCTCAGGGGTGCTAACGCATCTGCATCTTAATCCTTAATCGAAAATAGATGTAGATGTCTATGGGCTACAGCATCCATTTACCATCAGGTGAACTGAGTGCTCGTTTTTCACCTTTACTATATAAAAAAAAACAGTATGACTAAAGATTAATGTATGCCCAGTATAGCGAGCGGGTAACAGGCAGTACGTCATACGTTAATTCACAGAGAATAAATTATCTGTTAAAATTTCAAACGTCATGTTGTAACGTACATTTTAGTATTAGAATTACAATATTTTGATTACTGATAATTCCTGCTTATATACGATCTAAAAGGGATTGTACCCATTAAAGAATTAACAGTGATATAAAAAGCGATGAAAAGAGACATTTATTTAAGGATTACATTAACTTAATAAGGTTAACAATTAATAAAGATTTACTAAAGCGTTCGTTATAATAGTTATAGGCATTTTTCATAAAATATTAAGTGAAGGGATTTCTTTAACAGTGTAATTTATAGATTGTCCAATATGT
Organism: Parnassius mnemosyne; assembly: GCA_963668995.1. Classification (NCBI taxonomy): domain Eukaryota; kingdom Metazoa; phylum Arthropoda; class Insecta; order Lepidoptera; family Papilionidae; genus Parnassius; species Parnassius mnemosyne. The sequence goes on along the minus strand of CAVLGL010000057.1, from coordinate 42,840,434 downwards.
CGTCCCTCAACAGCGTCTAAAGTATAAATAACCGGCCAACAGTTTCCAAATTCTTTTTCCTCCAACAATTAGTTATCTGTCCGCTTGTTTGTATGTCTGTATGTTCGTTATAACGGATGAGCCCGTTGTTAAGATAACGCAACCGTATATCACCGTATTTGTCGTCGGTACTTATCGGCGTTTTATGTACGGTCGGTTATTAGATGTCGATAAAGCTAACTGTTCATGGAGAAACTTTGTTTAATTACATTCAAAAGCAAATTGTTCGCATTAAACCAATGTACTAATTTAGATAGAGCATTATTTACATTGTCAAAATTAATTGACTGACGTTTGAGTTTGAAAATTAAAGAGGTATCATCAGCAAATAATACTATACCTTAATTGACCCCTACAAGATAAGGTAAGTCATTAATATAGATTAAGAACAGGAATGGGCCCAGAATCGAGCCCTGAGGAACGCCCATTGATACTACCGATCCGGAGGAACTTTTACCAGAGATAACGATATTTTGAGTTATGTTACTTAAATATGAAATAATAAATCAAAGCACAAATTTTTGACACCGTAATGTTGTGGTTTCTTGATTAATATCTCTTGTTGAACACAATTGAAAGCTTTAGAAAGATCACAAAAGTCTTGGTAAATATCCACAATAGAAACAGAGCAACAGATCAGTAAGCTCAAATGGCGATAGGTCGGCCATACAGTTCGAAGAACTAATCACCGTAGTAGAAGAAACCTCTATACGAGAAACAGTAGAAATAAGTCGCATGAAATAAATTAAGATAATTTAGTCACAACATTCTTCTGACTTAATTCGACAGTAATACTTAAGTGCAATTTTGGTAGATAATGATGAATGAATGATGAATGTATGAAAAATCTATGCTCAATCGTATGACTTGGGATTTCATTTCAATTTTACTTTATGGTATGATGGTGATGTAAAGTAAAATACCTTAATCCTGTTATAAAATAACCATTCTGGCATCGTAGGTAAGTTAAAGCTACGAGATACTTAATACTCCAATCGCCAAGCCATCTGAGAAGCGCAGCCCTTACGTTCTTTAAATTTTGTCAGCAGCAGTGAATGGTTAGCTTTATATCGTCGGCACGCGATCGCTCGGCCCAATCAACACCCGAAACTTAATAAATAATCGATGTTTGACTTTGTTTTACTGACTTCACGTGTGCTATGCACGGTAGGTGTCGTAATGTCGACTCTCTAACATTTGTTCGCATTTATTATGTTTTTTTTTAAATTGTGTTTGAGTTCGTAGATAACGCAGCGTGAAGTTGTTTCAAAATAGATAAAATTATTATTAGGTTGGTTTTATTGTAAAGGTTCTATTTATAGAAAAGGTTCTCGCGTGGCGGCCTCATACTGGCGAACGAAGTGTAAGGCATTCCCCCACTAGATAGAGTGACGACCTGGTAAGACATGCAGGAAGTCGATGATAGCAGGTGGCTCAGGACCGTGCTTTGTGGAGGGCTGTAATGACGATGATGGTTATATATTAGGTAGAAATCCCCTTCCGACTAGGAATCTGTCTCGCCAAGTTGCAGGTGATTGCTATATTTTGGTTTGAAGGGATTTGGTTTGAATATTCAGTATACTCACAGGTTACGAGGCATTTCAAGTTGAACATCAGGAATTAATTATATTTCTATTATAAGTCTGAAGGGTCACGTCCGTATTTAAGACTGACAACGCATTTGTGGCCATCTTAGTTTAGAGTTGGTTTCAGATATTTACAGGTTACAGTGGTCACTTATCATCACTGTATAGATGGAGTGGTCGCGACTCCATCTACCCTCGATGAATAATCAAAATGTAGATGCGTTGTTACCCTTGAGTAAAACCCTATAAAGTGTCTCCAGATCTCTACACTCACCATATGACAGGTCCTTCCCTCATCAAGCAGACACATTCGTACTACAACCATTATATAGCAGCAGCATGGCTCTACCATGAAAACAAAGTTCGTTGTAATGCTATTCGAACATAATATATTAGTTATCCCGCCCCGCACGCCTAGCTTTATTAAGACAAACTGACTTAGTTTCTAAGACAGAGACATATATTGGTTGAAGACAAGTCGGCGTTTACGCAATATATGTAATATGTACTGTAGTAAGGATAAGCCATGCAATTGTAGTGACGTTTAGTGATGTAAATTAAGCCCCTCGCTTTATTAAGAAAATCTGACTTAGTTAGAATTTAGATTCTCACAGAATACCAGCGTAAAATAGCAGCTTAATGCTGCTGTGTTTCGTATGATGAGTGTAGAGAACCGGAGACCCTTTTCACTGGAAAAGAGGCATTCCATCTTAGTCCTTATGGGTGACAACGCATCTGCATTTTGATTTGTAATCGATGATGGATGTAGATGTCCATGCACTCACAGCAATCACTTACCATCAGATGGACTGTGTGCACGTTTGTCACCCTATCCTATAAAATAAAAATAGTTTCTAAGACAGATATATATATTGGTTGTAGACATGTCGTAGTTTGCTCAATATATGTACCTAATATGTACTATAGAAAGGATAAGCCGTGCAATTGTAGTGACGTTTCGTGATGTACACTAAGCCTCTCGCGCCTCGCTTTATTAAGAAAATCTGACTTAGTTTCTAAGACAGAGACATATATTGGTTGAAAACAAGTCGTCGTTTGTGCAATATATGTAATATGTACTGTAGTAAGGATAAGCCGTGCAATCATTGTAGGGACGATTAGTTATGTACACTAAGCCCCTCGCGCCTCGCTTTATTTAGAAAAACTGACTTAGTTTCTAAGACAGAGACATATTATATTGGTTGAAGACAAATCGTCGTTTGCGCAATATATGTAATATGTACTGTAATAAGGATAGGCCGTGCAATTGTAGTGACGTTTGGTGATGTACACTAAGCCCCTCACGCCTCGCTTTATTAAGAAAAACTGACTTAGTTTCTAAGACAGAGACATATATTGGTTGAAGACAAATCGTCGTTTGCGCAATATATGTAATATGTACTGTAGTAAGGATAGGCCGTGGAATATATTGTAGTGACGTTTAGTGATGTAAACTAAGCGTCAGTATAATCCCTCAGTCAATAGGCATTAATTGTTTCCAAAATACTGTGAATAAATCATCTATCATTTACTCATACAAACAAATAATCCCTGTACTCGACAGCTTTGTCAAACTTCTGAGTCCGCTTCCACGTGGGAGTGGTTCTGTGAAGTCGCTAATGAGTATTTAAGCTAGACCTGGCAAACAGCGAAGAGTCGTCGCCCACGCCTGTTTGAATGACACTTGAAGACTTGTTTGCTGCCACTTCAAGAGGTGCTTGACGGACACTGGCCAGGATGTGGTTCAGATTTAAATGTTATTTCGTTTATTTTTATTTTTAAGTCTACATATTTGTAAAAAATTAAATTTGTTACAAAGTCACTTAGATCACATATTTCTTCTTTAGAAAACATGTTAAGGAAATTGAACTTATTACCTTCTTTTTATAGATTAGGGTGACAAACGAGCACACAGTCCACCTGACGGTAAGTGGTTGATGTGGCCCATAGACATCTACATCTATCCTCGTTTGCGAAAAAATACAGACGCGTTGTCACCGGTGAGTACTAAGGTGGAATGCTTCTTTTCCAATAAAAAGGGTCTCCGGTTCTCTACACTCACCATACGAAACCTATTTTACGCTGATTTTCTGTGAGAGCGTGGTCCTACCCCGGTCGAGACGACCCATTCGTGCTACAACTATACTACTAATATAGCTGCAGCATGGCTCTAATACGTAAAAAAGTATTTTAAATTTATTTTAAACTTATTACCCATACCTACATATGAATAAAATTAAAGTGTCTATCTGTAATATTTAAAAAAAAACTAGCTTATATTAAGCTCATGGGGTTATTTGCACATATTGTTATTTGAACATTATTGACACATGTTATTATTTGAACATAAAGAATCATATCTTTGTCTGTTTGTCCGGGATAATCTTTGAAATCACTTAACCGACTTTCATGAAACTTTATAAAATGATAGAGATCAATGCCAGGGGGATTTAGGTTATATTTTATTAAAAAAATGATGACATTAATGGCCTTGACTTTATGAAATCTAAAACAAAGTTAAATTAATTAAAATAACGGTGTATCAATGGATTATATAGCGGAGCGCCTGTGCCACGACTGTCTCCCAGAGGGATAGGCAGACACTACAGAATTCCATTTGACACGATCTTGTCACACCTTACTCATCTCGTTCAAATACCTACGCATACATGCTCGTCAATTATGGGTACTTACTCTTAATTTGGCCCATCTTCAATATATCACCGTTTCTGACATCCAATTCTGCAACATAAATTTGCTTTAAAGTTAAAATTAAAGTTACAGCTTATGTACGTCCCACTGCTGGGTACAGGCCTCCTCTCATTTCTGAGAGGGTTTTGGGGCAAGGAAATGTCCGTCGTGCTGCCCCAATGCGTGTTGGCGAACTTCACACATGTTTTTGAAATATATTTTTTTCTTATTTCTCAGACATGCAGGTTTTTTCACGATGTTTTCCTTCAACGCCGGGCACGTGGTAAATCAGCACTTAAAATTGCAATTAACAATTTCATTGGTGCCGGCGGGGATCGAACCCGTGTTGCTCGCGTATTGTGAAACTTACAGCGAGCGCTAATCATCTGAGGTAACACGGCTCTTAGCTTTGTCGATATCATTTTTCATTATTCAATTAATGAATTCATTTATTTATTACAGTCTATCAAAAAACTCCCATATAGATTACCTTATAGAGGAGATATTTATCATAGTTGCCACCATTGGCAAACCTGTTGGATAGTGCAGTATTTTTTTACTAATAAAAGATGTTATGAGGAAGATGGTGCTGCACATCTTCTGTTTCATGATGACATGAGATGGTGGATTCTCTTACGCGGCTACAACGTGGCAGGAGTTTAAGTCTTTCTAACTTGAATATTAAATTCGACTTCGTTTCTACAGATCAGGGAAGTGTCGATTGGATCGCTATGTAAATTGTATGTATCGGTGAATCTCACGCCGTACGGGCGATGGTGTTTGCGGTATCGCCATGATATTATATGGAACGCGCACCACTATCTCGACATCGTAACCTTGCTATCGATATCGATTTTATATACGGTGCGTTGCACTAACATGCACAAGGAGCATTGTTGTTTAGCTAGGCAAATACCATTTTTTTTTAAAACAAACCGTCTATAACCGTCAAATAAGGATTTTATATACTATATCTTCCCATAAGTTTATAGGTTCAGTGAGGTGAGTGGAAGTTATAAAAATTGGTCGTTTACTTAAAAAAAAAGCACAGATACAAATACACAGTGAGAGTCAAGAAACAAACAAACACAGGAAACAGAGGACCTTCCTTTTTTTGAAGTAATCTAATAAAAGTCGACTCCGTTGCGCAGGGACTCGGCATTTGATTGTTGCGCTAACAATTAGTATTGGTATGTTCTATATGTATAGGACATTCTGGAGGACATAATTTATTGAATAATAAATAATAGTTAAAAAAAACTAAAGAAATAATAAAATAGGGATTAATATAAAAAAATATGTTATTGTAAAAAACGTGGGGTTTTCAGATATTTTCATAATGATGCTTTACAAATATCCACAAAAATATTTACAACAAATGACATCAAGCTTCCCACGCTTTATTACAATAAAATTATTTTTTTATATCAATCACTATTTTCTTATTTTAAAGTTATTTATAAAATCGTGTTTTTTTTAGTTTTTTAAAACTATTATTTATTTTAAATTTTTTAGTGCGACTAACTACAAAAGCGTGTTTTTGTTGCGGAACGAAATTCTTTTACGCGGCTTACTACGCTGCTTACTATTGAACTGGCAGAAACCGTAGTTGTTTTATGAAATGATGGTTTTGGGAAATAAAGAAAGTTCGAAGAAAAAAAGATTCGCGTATAGCTAACGTACTAGGATAGGAGGCTGTTAATTTGGAAATTCGTTCGGGATAGTTCGGGTCCAGATACCAATTTTCCAGTTCAAATCAAGATAGAAGATATTAGGGAAAAGTAATAGGAAAAAGTAGTGAAGGTTTTCAATGTCGCACTCTTAAGGGGAAATTACGAAGATAAATCGATGTTTCATTTTCAACTCCACTCTAAATGAAGATACAGTCTATTAATAACGAGCGTCAAGACCGGGACCATTCCATAGGCACCCGTAATCTGAGTCGTCTAACCTTTCTTCTCAGAAAAGGACAGACGGCCTTTGAGTGGCACACCCTCTCAGGGTTCACACCCACCTCGTTGTTCGCGAACCCAACGTGGTGTGGTATCAGTTTCGTGGATAGAAGGTCACTGACCGGTTGATCTCTGTTGCAGGGCGGGTCACCGGAGCCGCTGTACCGCTTCCAAGTATGCTATTTTTAACTTACAATAATTTGTAAATTGTATGTGATTCCTATGATTGATTGTCTTAAATCTAGATATAAGTGGGTTGATACCTTAATATATAATAATTATTATTATTTTATAATTATTTTAAGCTACTGTGTTGCCACTGCCTCAGTTTAAATACCTTATCTTTAAACTGTCCACTGAAACAGAAACAGAAACAGAAACAGAAACTTTTTTATTCAATATAGATTATAAATAATACTTATTGAAAGTCACTCTTTTGTATGATTACCACTGGTTCGAAAAAAAAAACCTCTGTCCTGGGAAGAACCAGCAAGAAACCCAGCGGGACTTTTTTTTAAATAACAGCTTACAATCATGTATGTTACACAAATTAACAACACAACAAATTAGAAATAGCTTGGTAGCGATCACCTCATTTCCAGGGGTTATTATCACTGCTCAATATATTACATTTAAAATTCTTTAGAACTATTTTTTGTATACAATTTGTAACAATGGTATTAAATATATATATCATTTAAGTTCCATAGTAGGGGCAACACATCTGTAGTATTCTTTGTTTGGAGTCTATAGGTGTCCGTGGATTGCAGTAGCTACTTACAATTTACAATCAGGTATATTGTAAGTTCGTTTGTCAATTCAGTTTTATAAAAAAATATATACAAAGATGTAGCTTAAATAACCGTACCGGTTCGAAGAGAATCGATAAAACCGCCAACCTGGAATTGCAATAATTTTGTGCAGTAAGTATAGGACAACATGCGCATGAGTTGCATCGCTGGATACGATGTACGGGAACTATTACATGATCCGCGAGTAGCGACTGCTTTTAAGCTTCGCTTCCATTGTTGCGTTTTTAATTTTTTTCTTAAAAATCTTTAAAAATTATTAATTGATACTTATCGGATGTTTTTATGTAACCACATTAAATAATTTCATTTTAGCCGTAGCAGGTAAAGAGGAGACGGGCTGGGTGTTCAGTCGGAGAGTCTCCAACTCTGCGTGTGCGGAGCTTGCTCTAATTATCTATAAGAAACTCTACGAGTCTTAAGAAACTTCAATAGCGTGAATTGTACTATGGACTTTTATTTTATTTTATAGGATAAGGTTATTTTTATGGGACAAACATACAGTCCACGTGATGGTAAGTGGTTGCTGTGACCCATAGACATCTATCTTCAATAAATAATCAAAATGCAGATGCGTTGTCACCAGTGAGGACTTAAATGGAATGCTTGTTTTCCAGTAAAAAGGGTTTCCGGTTCTCTACACTCACCATTGGAATCACAGCAGTGTTAAGCTGCTATTTTACGCTGGTATTATGTGAGAGCGTGGTACCTCCCCGATCAATTCAACCAATCTTGCTACAACTATACAATTAATATAGCTGGAGCATGGTTTTATACGTGGTAGAGTCATGCTGCAGCTATATTAGAAGTATAGTTGTAGCACGAATGGGTCGGCTCGACCGGGGAAGGACCACGCTCTCACAGAATACCAACGTAAAATAGCAGTTTAACACTGCTGTGTTTCGTATGGTGAGTGTAGAGAACCGGAGACCCATTTTACTGGAAAAAAGGCATTCCAACTTATTTCTCACGGGTGACAACGCATCTGCATTTTGATTCGCAAACGATGATAAATGTAGATGTTTATGGGTCACAGCATCCACTTGCCATCGGGTGCTCGTTTGTCACCCTATTCCTATAAAAAAAAAATGGCTCTATCACGTACATAGCCAGGTTACCAGGTCATTGTTTGATCTGTTTACGCTATTGCAGCGCGATGGCGCTGCCACACTTTCATTATTTTTATTGGGGCGTTACACTTGTGTTCCGTTTTGTTGAATTAGGTGAGAAGCAATAAAAAGTGGAGCCGTCCAAATTACGAGTATATGGATAGATGATTATCTCAACATCTATCTGCATAACTATCGTGATAGAACTTAGTTTGCTATAAAAATTTAAGGCTTAAACTGTGAGCTGCAACGGTCTTCATTTGTTCACTCATTCAAATTAACAGTGGCTATTCACCTACTTTATTTTCTTTTCTAAAAATTGAAACTGAAGGTATTCCCGCATTCGTACGATATCCCAATTCTTATATAATCGGTAGGTTATACATAATATATTCGTGTGGGAATCAAACTACACTGTACAGTGTACACTGTACAGTGCTTCGCTACCGATCCCTTCCATATTTGACTATTACATTTTCCATTTAGCCACGAACGTTGCATTTTAATACTATATCTGCTAACGCGACTATTTAATCGCAGTTTTGAAAGCGTACCTTCTCTAATCCGATCCTGAACATCGCTCTGTGTAGTCAGCAGCTCGTAAATATGTCGCTTACAACCCGCGGACGCGCCGCGCATGATAAAGACCACTTCACACTACCGCTGGCAGTTGTTATAATAAATTGAGTACAAAGGCAACAGTGAGCAGGCTTTTGTTAAGCTTAACTAGCCCGCTTTACCGTCTCCGGCTTAACCACTTACTACCAGAGAGAAGAGTCGTCAAGTGGCTTGTATCTATCATAACATATCTAATAAAAATTATAACATTGAATAAAACTACTTTTACGGATTTTTTCGCGTTTATTTTACTTATTTTATATTCCCGACGTTTCGGTTGCTTTCCAGCAACCATCGTCACGGGGTACTGAGGTGATTGACGTCTCGATTTCAGAGTTAATCCGGAGTACCTTCAGCTTTTTTAATTATTAATTTTGGACCGATCTACGCAGAATGACCAAAATTAATAATTAAAAAAGCTGAAGGTACTCCGGGTTGTTGGAAAGTAACCGAAACGTCGGGAATATAAAATAAGTAAATTAAACGTGATAAAATCCGTAAAAGTAGTTATATTCAATGTGTAGTGTTCGCGTAAATATAAGAAATCATTATAAAAATTATAACATGAAAATATCACGTTTGTCAGACGAATCAGTGATAGAGTCATGCTTCAGCTATATTGTGGTTGCAGCACGAATGGGTCGGCGCGACCGGGGAAGGAACACGCTCTGACAGAATACCAGAGTAAAATAGAAGCTTAATGCTGTGTTTGGTATGGTGAGTGTAGAGACGTTTTCGTGGAAACAAGGCAATTCAATAAAAAAAAATTCAATCTCAGTCCTCAGAGGTGACAACGCTTCTGAATTTTGATTGAGAATAAATGTAAATGTCTGTGGGCGACAGCATTCACTTACCATCGGGTGGACTGTGTGCTCGTTTGTCACCCTTATTGTATAAAAAAAATTAGATAACCAGCTTATATTAAGCACATGGGGTTATTTACACATATTATTATTTCAAGATTATCTGCGAATATGCGTAAATAATTATATTTTTAGATTTTTGTCTGTCTGTCCGGGACATCACACACCTTTGACAAACAACAGCCTGTCGTCGGCCTGAGGATTTTAAGGATGGCGTAAACGAGATATTTATACCGCTACCTAACAGAAACTATATTTTATATAAGCACTACAGTTTTATGTATCGCACGGTAATGTGAAGATGCTCTAACAACAATCCGTGATGCGGCACAGTCGTGATGGCGCTGAACGATGCTGCCTCGCGCTCCGATCCGTTTGCGTGTTTGTGTGATTGTAGCCGTGCGCGATAACCCCCCGTCCGCTCCCTTATCTGCCTGTAATATGTTGCTTTTCAGTGCAGGAACTCCTTGAGAAACTACGGTTACTGCTCAATGGGAGATTAGATTTGCTTACAATTGTTTTAAGCAGACAGGAAAGGGCATATAATGTAGTTTATTAATCTAATGACCTCTTATGGGAGTTATGTTAAAATTGCCAAAAAATATTGCATAGACAAGTGGTAACATTAAAAGTCTTGTACAACCGACTTCAATATAAATTATTAAGTATAGTTCAGAAAACTGCTGGTCACACCATAGTAAAATTTATGTTGGACCACATGAGAAGCACCAGTTTTCAAATTAAAAAAATCATTGAAATCGGCTCACTGTGAAAAAAATTATGAGGTAAGGCACATAAAGAAAAAAACACAGTGGAATTGAGTACCTCCTCTTTTTTGAAGTCAGTTTAAAAATTACAAATCTAGACACGGCATCTAGTTCGCAAAAGAAACGGGCGATGTACCAGCAGCGTGTGTACTCGTATATTGTATAACAAAACACAACAACTTTTTATGTTAACAACTGCAACAACAGGGGAATTACAGGTCCGTTGCCGGCCTTTTAAAAAGGAGTAAGCTCTTTTCTTGAAAGTCCCGAAATTAAGTCCACAAAAATCTCTGGTGGTAGTTAATTCCACAACGAAGTCGTGGGAGGAAGAAAATTTCTTCGACAATTACTAAAATATGACGAAGTAAATAATGCTATATCTAAATTAGTAAATTGGTTCAATGTTAATAATTTGCATTTAAATGGCACTAAAACGAAATGTATGAAATTCATGACTCCAAATGTCAAACAATTAAATACTAATGTAATTTTAAATGGGTAGAAACTGAGTCTTGTAGATACCACCATTTTTCTTGGAATCACACTAGACGCGAAGCTTCAATGGAGCCCCCATATATCAAAACTAGCAAGCAGACTTAGTTCTGCAGCATATGCTGTAAAAAAGATTAGAAGTCTAACCAGTGTTGAAACAGCTAGACTAGTTTACTTTAGCTATTTCCATAGCATAATGTCGTATGGTATTTTGCTATGGGGACACGCAGCTGACACTGAAATTATATTTGTTTTACAGAAGAGGGCCATAAGAGCAATTTATGATTAAAAAAAAAGCAATTTATGCCTAAAGAGTCGCTGCGATAAAAATTTAAGGAAATTAATATATTAACTTTGGCCTCTCAATACATTTATGAAAATGTAATGTACGTACACAAAAATAAAAGTAGTTTTACAAAAATAAGTGATATTTATTCTGTAAATACTAGGAACAGACACAAGCTAGTAGTACCAGTTACTCGACCCCATCGAGTCAGTAATTCATTCTTGGGGCGATGTACCAAGCTATTTCTAATTTGTTGTGTTGTTAATTTGTGTAACATCATGATTGTAAGCTGTAATTTAAAAAAAGTCCCGCTGGGTTTCTTGCTGGTTTTTCCCAGGACAGAGGTTTTTACCGAACCAGTGGTAATCAAACACAAGAGTGACTTTCAATAAGTATTATTTATAATCTATATTGAATAAAAAAGTTTCTGTTTCTGTTTCTGTTTCTAGTTAATCGCACAGAGGTAGATCGCTAAACAGATCTAAATGGTGTGGATGGAATCGCGAATTCTGTCGCGATGAAGGACTTTGGCTACTGGAATTAATCTGAACAAAACACTACCTGTGCAACCTACCTTCCGAGCGCAAATTAAGGCAAATTCAAGGAGGATAACGAGAGGTTGCCAGCTGTGAACTTTAATCGAGTGATAGAGAAAAAGGAGAATGGGTACGGAAAGTAGCACTGAGCAATTCCGCGCTCTCCAATTCGACAGTCCGGTGAAAGGAATACGAGCAAGTCTTTAAAACACTTGAGTATTCTTAAAGAAGCCTGTAGCCAGCAGAGGATATATGTAAGATTAAATAAAACATAAAGTATAATATATCACGAATATTGGAATATCATCGTCACTACAACCTATTAAAAGTCACCTCGGAATAGGATTGGCAACCACAGTTTTTTAATGTTTTTGTTGTTATCTTGAAGGTAATGCTGCCCTTCTACTGTTTACTTTTCCTATTTCGTTTATTACCAAACCCTTGAGATGATATGGGGTAGTGGATATTCTTACGCCGTCAGTATATAGCTTTAGGCTATTTGAAAATCGTGACTTCGCATTCTTCTAACTCTTTCTAAGTTATATTCTACGCTTGAATACTACAGGAAATTATAAAGCTATCCTTTCACTAGGGCTGAACAAGTAATTTACGACAGAGCGGTATAATCGATGCACCACGTCGTCCAGTTGCTTGTATAAATGTCAACGTAAATCTATCCCTATCTTTCGATAACATTCTGTTTTCCCGTTCGTACGTTACATCTGTCACCCTGCCCTATACATTTGGTTTCAGTCAGTCAATATGGACGGCTATTTTATAACAGAACGTAATGCTGACAAATGTTTACGGGTCTAGATTTAACCTTTTAAAGGATACAGTGTATGCATCTTTAATCTATCATTTACATTCGTTATATGGACTTAGTTCTAGCTTATATGTACGTCCAACTGCTAGACACGGGCCTTCCATGGACTAGAAAATGACATAAACCATAAAAATTAAAAACCCCTGAAACAAAAAGAGCTAATGATCTACAAACGGCTGAATGGATTTTCTTGACACATAGCTAAGAACACTTCCGTTTAAGACACCTTTCAAACGAAAAAAATAATTAAAATCAGTTCATCCGTTCAGGATTTATGATGCTACAGACAGACACACATATATACAGATATATATACATTAAAAACATATAAAACCCCTCTGTTTTCGACGGGTGTTAAATATATCACTCTGCGCCACTCATATCGCAAGTAAACACCGATATACGTATGTGATGTGTGCATAACAAATCGCCCAGTTTAATTAGTGGTTTACCTGTGATGTATTATTCCATGATAATTTGATTGTCAAGGAATAACAGCTTTACTCTGCTGTTTCACGCTGGTATTCTGTGAGAGCGTGGTACTTACCCGGCTGATAAGACCCATTCGTGCTACAATATTTATTTGTCAACTGTCACTGTCAACAAATTATTTTATATTATAAATATAATTTAATAAATTTAATAAATTTCAATTGGTGAAAATAATCAGCAAAGAAAAATAAAAGCACAGAATCAAGGAATACTCAACGCCAGCCAAAAATAATTAGCAATCTTCTGCGCAACGCTTTAACCCTGGTACTTTTAAACTCATCGCCAACTAAAGAGGTACTGTGAACTTTTGTTGTTTTTTTTTGTCCCGTAAAATTAAAAATCTCTTACAACTTATTGTTTCCTGATATAATGATGAACAAATTTGACAAATCTTCGTCTGAATCAAATGTCTCAGAACAACAAGAGCATACACCACCTAACTTTGTCACTCAAAGAAATAAACGGGGCAGAGAAAATGATTATGAATATGATTTTTACACTTTTCGGGAGGAAATAAAATCAATGATTTCTACTTTAATGGCTGTACAGCAGGATGAAATCAAGAAAATTCACCCTACCCTTATGGACATAAGAGTTACAAATAACAACATACAAAACTCTATAGAATTCCTTGCATCACAGAATGAGGAACTAAAAAAGAAAATTGAGCAGTTGGAACTTCAAACAAAGAAGGACAAGGACTATATAATAATACTAGAAGATAAGATCGAGGATCTACAGCGAGAAAACCGTAAGGTCAATATTGAAATAAAAAACGTTCCGAAAGTGCCCAATGAGTCCAAGGAAGACCTATTAAAGTTGTTCTTAACTTTATCCCATAACATCGGCTGTAACATTGAAAAAAGGGATATTAAAGACATTTACAGAGTAAATAGGAAAACTGACCAGAATAAAAGTCAAGTTATAACGGAGATGTCATCGACTATGCAAAAAACAGAGTTTTTAAAGCTAGCTAAAAACTATAATATAAGACACAAAGAAAAACTGTGCGCAAAACACTTAGGCTTTACAAAAAATGACGCTTATATTTTCTAGCCCGCGATCTTGCCAAGTCTAAGAACTACAAGTTCTGTTGGACAGCCTACGGTAAAATATATATAAGAAAAAAAGAAAACTCGCCCATTATAGTTATTAAAAATGAATCCCAAGTTAATAATCTTATGCAAAAGGAATGACTATATTATGTAAATAACTTAGTTAATTCGCATCCTTTTTGTCTATTTTTTGTTTTTTGTTTTTTTGTTTTTGGTAATAAGGTTGATTTTCTTTGTCACTACTTTTCTTATAAAATATCTAAGTATAAAGCATGTATTAACATAGTAATTACTGTTGTCATGAATAACATCACACATATACAAAAACGCAAAATAATTTTAAATATACACACGATATATTTCTACATATGTCTACATATTTCAAAATCGAAGTACATACTTAATTTCTTTCAAACACATCCACATCAAATTTCACACACTAACATAAATACCTTTTACGTAAAAATATTTCTCCACACAAACACAATACAAAAATACCTACCAATATTTACTTTTGTTAAATTTACTACTGCTAACTCTGAACTCCCTCGATTAACTCATCATAATTACCCCGTTGTATTATTCCTGCCCGTTTTGTTATATAGCTTTACACTTTATTTTTCACATAATAACCTAACATCTCTTTTTGGTTGTCCCATCGTCTCGGCCGACATCCCCCTAAAATATCGCCGCACAGTTCCTCCTCCTCTCCCATATACCCTGCACTTGGAGGCTACACCTATTGTGGCCACCATTTTTGAATCCGGTACTTTTTACCCCTAATACCAAAATTCACATCCGATATCGACCTAATTGAAAATATAGATAATGTGACTATTTGTAGTGCATCCTCTTGTGATCCACATGAAGTTCGAAACGCTCTCACTGCAAATAACCTGGGTACTAAAGCATTAAAAATCCTCGCCCAAAATATTTGCAGTATATCGGCCAACATACATAATTTCTCTACCCTGTTACATAATATCAACACTGATCTCGATGTTTTAATATTGACAGAATGTTGGCTCGGCATCGAGCCTTCTATTCCCATTCTCCCTGGTTTTATATCCCACTCTTCACCTAACCCAGTGAATCAGAACGATGGCGTCGTCGTCTACTACAATAACTCAATCACTAATGTTTCTATTTCCAACCCGAATATTGTTGATGCCAGCTCACTCCTTATTCAAATACAACAACAAACTGTAATTTTAGCTATATATCGACCATGTGCATTTCGAAATCCCCTCAACTTTATAAATTCCCTTTATCAGACCCTAGCTTCTTTAAATAAATTTAAAAATATTATTATCGCAGGAGATATCAATATTAATATTATACCTAACTCCAATCCCGATCAAAACACTGAAGCGTATTTGAATATGCTTGCCTACAATGGCTTTTTGCCAGCCCATACTCTTCCCACTCGTAAATTGGCCTGTCTCGACCATGTCTTTTTAAAAACCACCTTTCCAGCCCAATGTTTTGTGATCCAATCCTCAGTTACGGACCACGACGCTATCTTACTCGTCATCTATATGAAGAATATATCACATGCATCTTCCAAAGTCTCAAAAAAGATTGACATCCCCAACCTTATGCACACCTTAAAAAAAGTAAACTTCTCCGATGTACTCCAGCTCACTGATCCAAACCTAGCAACTAACCTGTTTATTAGTAAACTTCAGGCTGCGATAAATCAACACTCCAAGTCCAAGCTCTTGCCCAGCCGACGAAGGTTTCTCAAACCTTGGATGACTCCTGGGTTATTAAGATGTATTCGAAATAGAGACGGCATGCATAAGAAACTTAAAAAAGACCCTCAAAATGACATACTTCGAAAAACTTACTGTCGCTACCGTAACTTCTGCAATTCCCTTCTTAGGAAGATTAGGATAGCATATAATAGAGAACGGATAAATAAGGCTGGAAATAATAACAAAAAATTATGGAACGCTATCAGAGATGTTACGAACATGAACAAACAGCGCTCCGACTGCAACGACCTCCTCACTTCTACGTCCACTACAAGATAGTACAAATGCTTTTATTGCCAATATTGGTAAATCTCTCGCTGAGGATATACTTCTTGCCTCCACTCCCTCCCCCCAAAAATTCCCAATATCTTGCTCAAATGAGACCTTTGTCCTCCTCAATACCACTCCATCCGAAGTCGACTCCCTCATCTCATCGCTCAAGGAAAACTGTGCGGTCGGGTGGGATAATATTCCCTCATCTATCCTTAAATACGGAAAGGATTTACTTGTTCCTGCTATATGTCATATATGCAACCTGAGTTTTTCATCAGGTTGCTTCCCTGATGCCCTCAAGAAAGCCCTAGTTCACCCCATTCACAAGAATGGGGATCGAAGCCAGCCCAACAATTACCGCCCCATTTCTGTCTTACCCGCCTTGTCTAAGATACTGGAGAGACTGATCAATAACCAGTTAATCGATTTCCTAGAGAAAATGAACTTATTGTCCCCTGGACAATTTGGTTTTAGATCTGGCAGATCCACAGCAGATGCGGTTCACTCTCTTACTGATCATGTGATCAGAAACTTAGACAAGGGTAATAAATGCCTATCGGTCTTCCTCGACTTGGCCAAGGCGTTTGACACGGTTTCCATTCCCATTCTCCTGACTAAGCTGGAGGCAATGGGTGTCAGAGGTACCCAACTATCTCTCTTCCGAAGCTATTTTTCAAACCGTAACCAGGCTGTCATTATCAATGGAAAAGTGAGTTCTGAACTATCCATGAATTACGGTGTCCCCCAGGGAAGCATTCTTGGCCCTACGCTTTTCTTGGTCTACATCAATGACCTCTGCTCTCTCAAAATCCCTGGCTGTAAGATTATCTCCTTTGCAGACGATACCGCGCTAACTTTCTCAGCCTGCTCCTGGAAAGATACCTTCCAACTTGCCCAATCCGGTTTAGACTTAGTCTCCCTCTGGCTCCTTACAAATCTACTCACTCTCAATTCCAAAAAAACTCAGTATATCACCTTTTCCCTTCACAGCATTCCACTCAATGCATTTGACAATTTTCGCTTAATTGCTCATTCCCATTCTGACCTCCACTCCTTCTCATGTAACTGTCTACCTCTTACCTCTTCGGATTCCACAAAATATTTAGGTATTATTATAGACAGTAAACTGACCTTCCAGCCCCACATCAACCTCACCGCTTGTAGACTCCGAAAACTCATGTTTGTTTTTAAAAATCTTCGCCAAGTCGCAGATCCGTGTCTGGTCAGATCAGTCTACTTAGCACTTTGTCAGTCACTTATAGTTTACTGTTTAACAACCTGGGGTGGCGCGAGTAAGTCAATACTAATCAAGTTGGAAAGAGCCCAAAGAGCGGTCCTCAAAGTCTGTACGTTTAAGCCCCTGTTATCACCAACCTTCGATCTTTACCAGTATTGTGAGGTTCTTTCCGTGCGCCAACTCTTTATTTTATTAATTGTCCTCAAACAACATAGTAGTTGCAGCTATGATCCCTCTTTACTGTCTTCCCAGAGAAATCACCTGGTAGTACGTTCAACCTCGTTCAAAACCGTGACCTCACAACGATTTTTCTGTTTCTTGGGCCCCTTCCTTTACAATAGACTACAACGTGAGCTCAACATCTTTTCTCTTACAAAACTGTTATGCAAATCTAAAGTCTCTAATTATTTGCAGACTATGAACTATGAGGAGACCGAATCTCTCCTTCATCCTATCAGGTAGGAAATATACTATAAATAAAATATACTATAATATATTCATACCCAACACACCCACTCCGACACAAACACACACACAAACACACACACACACCCAACCACACACCCACCCACACACATACGCCATTCACGCGCACACGCACCCTCTTACACACACACACACACACACACACACACACACACACACACACACACACACAAACATTTCCTTCTTTTCTTTTTTTTTCTTTTTTTTTTGTTACTAGTTTCATCATATTCTGCACCAATATGACCTACATCCTGTGAGGAGAGACCTGGTGCTCTGAAACACAGGCTTTCAGCCTATCTCAGACGCCAGTCTTTCACAATCTAAATAATTTTGTTCCTTGGTGTTAACCCCAGTTCATAACTATATTAGTTTTTAGATTGTGGAGAAAATAAAGAATTATTATTATTATTATTATTATTAATATATCTGCAGCATAGCTCCACCACATATAAAGTGAGTGTTTGCCCGCCGAGATGTACTAGTGTGGATGTGGTCATAGAAATATCTTTACGACGTATTTATTTATAGAATAAGGGTACAAACGAGCACACAGTCCACCTGATGGTAAGTGGTTGCTATGGTCCATAGACATCTATCTTCGTTTGCAAATTAAAATACAGATGCGTTGTCAGCCGTGAGTACTAAGATAGAATGCCTCTTTTCCAGTAAAAAGGGTCTCCGGTTCTCTACACTCACCATACAAAACACAGCAGCATTAAGCTGCTATTTTACGCTGGTATTCTGTGAAAGCGTGGTCCTTCCCCGGTCGAGCTGACCCATTCATGCTACAACTATACTATTAATGTAACTGCAGCATGGATCTACCACGTAAATATCCTTTTCCGGCATCCATATGGTAAGTCAATAATTAAAATTCTCTCTGCCCATTCATTACAGCCTATAAAAGTCCACTGCTGAATATAGGCCACCCCCATAGTTTGCCTTATATAGGTTTTTTTCCATAGCTATCAAGATTGACAAGCGGGTTATTAAACACAGTTTTTTATTATTGAGTTGTTAACAGAGAGATGCTGCTACATATCTCCTGTTTCGGTTTCTCTCTGTGACCTCCCACGACACCCACGGGATGATATGGAGTGGTGGTTATTCTTACACCGTCCCAATATGTTATTAAGCAATTAAAATTGTAATTAGTAATTGAACCTGTGTTTGCTTGTACACTGTGAAAATTACGTCAAGCTTCGCCTTGGAGCTACCACGATTTTTATTTTATTTATCTGCAACCGTAGGAAATTAGTTTTAAATCGTATCAAAAATAATGAGGTTTTCTAAGTTAAAAGTTAACTTCGATTTGAATTTGACATTATGATTTAAGACAGGCGCGTCAAAGGTCACTGACTTCAAAAGACATATAATTTCTCAACTTATTATCCGAGATTGCATGCGTCGAGTTTATTTTTTACCGTCTCATTGATTGTGGACGATTGACAGCAACAAATTAAAGGGCCACCTGTTAATTTTAATCTGTGACCCCCTGCCACCATGCGGTGTTGCTTATTAGTATCTCCTTACAAGTAACATTCGTGTAGACTTGTTTCGTGGAGATTAATCTCGGGAGATTACTGCTTTTACATATGTATGTCACAGAAGTTATAATCTCATAAAAGAAACGTCAGTTTTTAGTGATGTCCCTTCGAATAAAAATCCCATCGAAATTTTCGAAAAATCTGTTAATGGCAACTAATAATAATAATTTTAATAGATTAATATTATTATAAAATAGAATTGATAGGTAGAGTAAAGTTTTTTTTAAGTATTTATTGCTGTGAATGCAAATATTATATGTGGTAGAGCCATGCTGCAGCTATATTAATAGCATAGTTGTAGCACGAATGGGTCGGTTCGACCGGGGAAGAACCACGCTCTCACAGAATACCAGCGTCAAACAGCAGCTTAACGCTGCTGTGTTTCGTATGGTGAGTGTAGAGAACCGGAGACCCTTTTTTACTGGAAACGAGACATTCCATCTTAGTCCTCACGGGTGACAACGTATCTGCATTTTCATTCGTAATCGAAAATAGATGTAGATGTCTATGGGCCACAGCAACCACTTACCATCAGGTGGACTGTGTGCTCGTTTGTCACCCTTATCCTATAAAAAAAAACGATTTTCGTTAACTGATTCATCGGAAAAAATGTTTGCATGTTTGGAGAACTCAAAAACTTTATAAATAATTTCTCATTTTGTTTCCCCACAACTAACCTCAATTCGAATATTTACCTTTACTCAATAAAAGGCATTTATTTCAATGTTACATAGACACTTCAATTTTATTCATATGTATGGTTAGATTATAAAAAGTAATTATGCCGTATATACATTTACCTTGTGGTAGTGTAGGTAATAACAGTGTCTGTCACCTCATTTCCTCCCTAGGTTTTAGTCAGAAAAATCTTATAGCTTTTATCTTCTGTTGATTTAACCATGTCTTTACTTTAGACTGAATATTGACCCCCATAGATTTCCTCATAAGGAAAATGTTTGTCATAGTTGTCACGCTCGACAGGCGAGTGTGCAACCACAGTTTTTATATTCTCGTTGTTATTATAAAGACGCTGCTGCCTATCTCCTGGTTTGTTTCTTTCTTTCGCCTCTTCGACATAAGTTTAACAAAATGACATTTTCGACAACATTAAATTAAATAAATAGATATTGCTTTCTAATCAACACCTAAAATTAATGTGTGCATTTATGTCACATACATTTTTCTTAGGCCAATGAACATTGGGCATTAGATAACACTATTTATGTATTATCGATTTTTACAAATTTGGAAGCACGAACTCACTCGTTCTCATTTAATATAGTAGCATAAACTGATAATTAATAAGCGCCGATTTTTCAATCGGTAGATAAAAGTTATTCATCGAATAAATTATAACCTAAATGAATATAAAAGTGAAATATTTGAACTATTTTATACATACAGGTGTTATTTTTAAATCGCTTACGTTGTATTTTATCTAAGTAACTATTGAAAAATCGGCCCTAATACAGATAAAACTAACTGTTAAAAAGCTATTTAAATTAGCATAGAAAACACGCTAAGTTATTTGTAACATTCAAACACATCACTAATCTAAGAATTTAAGCAGATCATAAATATTCGGCGCGTTCATTAGAGGTAGAAGTACGTTCGTGACTATTTGTCAGAGGACAATCGCGAGATAAGAGGCTGCGGCGCGCATCGCATACTGATCGGCAAGCGATGCAGCTGCTGTCACCAGAATCGAAGATTTCCCGGGACATTTTTCTTTCTTTCAAAATAAACATTAGCAATGCTGTTAAAAAACCCTCTCCAATCATTACAATTTAGTTTAAAATATTGTGCGATTCACGTCAACAGTTTTATTTTTATAAAGTAGGGTTGACAAACGAGCACACACTTCACCAGATGGTAAGTGTCTATAGACATCTACATCTAAGACGTCATCGTAATACAACGCGAATGCGCGATCTTCGCAAGTTCGCGCGAATTTCACTCGTACGTACTCGCGATCAAACATACTGATCTCGAATGGGTGTCCTAATTGGCGTTCGCGCGATGGAGTCGCACGACTTAATTGTTTGAAAATCTGTTCGCGCGAACTCAGTTCGTACGAACGCGCGTTCAAACATATTGCTGTCGAATTGGTGTCGTAATTGACATTCGCGCGACAATCGCGTCCCGACCTATATTGATTGTAAAATTTACCACGTATCGTATTTTCATAGCTATCGAGTACAGCAGAATAAGTCATCCATATATTTCCAGAAAGTAAAAACTGGCCGTTTCTGACGTCCACGCTTAGCGCCAATGTCATGCGCTAATTGTGAAGCGAAGCGGAACCCGGGGCCGCTCGCATCGCTTACTCGCGCAATGATCGCGTAATCGCGTTGTATTAGGACGACGCCTAACCGCGATTAAAAAAAAATGCACATGCGTTATCACCCCTGGCTACACAAGGCTAGAATACCATAGAATACATATAGACGTTACGGATATTTCCAAAGTTATTTTCTCGAATCCGTTTGTCTGTTACGCATAGAATTTTTTTTCCTTCAACAGGACAACAGTAGGGGAAACGTGTTTCGGCAGTCGATCGCCATGCCGACTAGTATGTTAGACGCTGCTCTTCATCTCAGAACTGGGTAGTTTGAATCTGGTTAATATGAGTGTATGTTTTTAATATTTTTATCTACTTCCGTCAAAAGTTAAAAAAAGTTTCAATGCTGTGCTAGATTATTGACAGCCAAACGCCATTTGTCGAAACAAACATTAAAATTAACGAATTCAATAGCTTTGTCAATTTGGCTTTTATTCCATACATAGTTTTTTGTTTTATGGAACAATCAGATGACGGATCTATCCATATAATTGAAAAAACATGGTGATATTAGCTGCAGCTGCGACTCGCTGGGAACGGGCGATCCGTTTTTGCTCGAACTTGTTATGACTTCCTCGCAAATATAGTTATGAGAGGGACGTCCGTCGACGAACCTTTGTCGATGCTTTGTCTCCGCTGTATAGTGATGAGCCTGGAAAAATTACTTATTGTTATTGTCTCGTTCTTGTTTCGATATGCCGATGCTTTGAGAGAATACGATGGAATTTATGGAAACAAACACATTGTTATGGGCGTTTTTGGACATGTTCCACAAAAGAATAGTTAGATTCTTAAATCAAGATTGGAATTTACTATAAGCGTCGTTAAAATTATAAAAGTCAAAGGTGGAAAAAAGTTTTTAACTCTTAAGAGTATATTTTATTCAGACAAGATATGGCCTCTTCGCACTTGTCGGATATCGTATCAGAAAAACGGCTGCTCTATGCATGCATATATTTCACTACATATGGATTATTTTTATCTTTTATGCCTACCAAA
The DNA here is from genome assembly GCA_963668995.1 of Parnassius mnemosyne. Lineage (NCBI taxonomy): Eukaryota > Metazoa > Arthropoda > Insecta > Lepidoptera > Papilionidae > Parnassius > Parnassius mnemosyne. Next base: position 42,817,673 of record CAVLGL010000057.1, on the reverse strand, counting down.
AACACTATGAATAATAATGTCCTGCAGACCGGATTTCAGTCACGGCGGCCAGCTTCATCGGAGACTAGCCATCTGTGTAGGTTAGGATTTAATAAATAGGTTTCCAAGTGTATGCGCAAGCACAGGCGCACTTTCTATTCCCTCACTGTCATAGTCCGATGGGACGGTAAACAGACAGGACAGGAGAGAGATCAGGCGCAGGACCAACGACTTTACGTGCTTTCCGAGACACGGGGGACACTGCCAACTTCCTGACTCCGGGCAGCTACTGACAAAGTCTTGACAGAAAAACTCAATAACTGATTATTTTTGACCCGACCCGGGATGCGAATCGGGGACCTCATGATCAGCTACCGCGCTCAAAGTCACTAGATCAACGAGGCACTCAAAACACTATTAAGAATATGTCGTTAAAGTGGGAAATATTATGTTTCAATAGTATAGGAAATACACGACAATATACAGGGATATTTTTCAAAGAGTAGCCAAGTTTTAAAGTTAAGTTCAATTTATACTAGCTCGCCAGGCAGACGTTGTTCTGCCCATACCGACGACCCTCTGTCCTGTTAAAAAATCCTTAAATTCGCAATAAAAAATTTTGAGGGTCATTTATCGGGATAAAAACTATCCTATCTCTCAAGTTGGACCCAAATGCACACAGTGTGCAAAATTTCATTTAAATCAGTTCAGTAGTTTAGGAGTCCATCGCGGACAAACAACGTGACACGTAATTTTTATATATAAAGATAAAGATGATACCATTACGTATGTGTGCGTGCGCAGTAAAATTAGTTAAAATAATGCATTACCACGTAATTTGAATTTAAAAGATAATAATTAAAAATTAAAAATTTTGTACACCTAACTTCAATATAAGTTATTTAGAATAACTCAAAAACTATTGGTTAGACCTTGATCAAATTTATATGGGACCACATGAAAAGTATCAGCTTTCAAATAAAAAAATAATCATCCAAATCAGTTCACCCAGAAAAAAGTGGTGAAAAATGAGGTAACACACATAAAAAAACATACAGTCGAAATGAGTACCTCCTCCTTTTTGAAGTTAGTAGAAAAGGAGAGAATGTTTGAGATTTTTTTTAGTTAACTTATCTTCACCATTTGCATATATTACTTATTCTGAACCTTCTCTGCAAATCTCATCGGTTATTGCAAAATAACCCTGTATTTCTAAGCAATATTGAACTATGAAACATGGTATAAATAAAAGAAACAAGTGTTCTGTGATATAGCAACACACCTCCAGAGCTATTTAATCCTGCTTCGGACAGAACATTGCGAAGTAATGTTCAATCGAGGCGAGATACAATATGTTCTTGTACGACCTAAATTTAATGGAACAGTTGATATATGAAGACATGATCAGAACTATCATTTATACATGTAAATATAATTGAAATGTCTGTTTGTAATATTGATAAAATTGCCATTAATAGAATCAGGCGTTACTTTGCGTAAATCCATTATAATAAAGTAGGTAAAAATTATTTAGCGTACATCCGCTCGATAAAATAAAATGATGTTTCTTACCTAGTTTGAAGAGCACCTCCCGCTCCCAACCTCCGTCAATTACGTGCACTATCCTCGTCACCACTAATCCCAGCACCACTACTAGGAAAGACAGCACCACTATGTCTTTCCTAGTGTAGTGGTGTTTTAAACTTTGTGGTTAGAATTTTAATAAAATTGCCTTTTATCGAGCGCAGGGTGTTATTTGCAAGCCATATAGAATGCCATGAATAATCATTTGTAAAATTTTTGTCTAACTGTATGTCTGTCTGCTGTCTAGGCTAATCTTCGGGGAGAGAATAATAAACTTTATAAAAGTATTGGATTAGATTACAAGAGTAATATAAAAGGGTATATTTTATCTGAAAAACTTGGAGATTTAAATGGAATAGCGAAAAATCTAAATGACGCCACTTTAATAGAATAGAATAGAATAATATTTTATTCAAAATACATTACATGTGTAATTCTTATTGAAAGTCATTTTTTACTTTACCACTGGTTCGAAAAAAAACCTCTGTCCTGGGAAGAACCAGCAAGAAACCCAGTGGGACTTTCTTTTTAAAATAAATATTACAATATAAATGATTACAAACTATTTGCAAAATTTATTTTAGAAACTGCTTCTATCTGCCAGTGAAAGTCCCATCGAAATCGGTCCAGCCGTTTCGGAGATTAGCCGGAACAAACAGACAGACAGATAGACAGACAGACAGACAAAAATTTTAAAAGTTGTGTTTTTGTTATGAGTACCTACCGTATATACTTTTATATGCATTTACGCGCGATGATCTTAATCTAAGATTAAAAAGCTGTTATTTTGACATTACAAACAGACACTTTAATTTTATTTATTTGTATAGATAAGTACTTACATGTATTTATTATATAAACACTCTATATATGTATAAATCAATTGCTGTCCGTTAGTCTCGCATAAACGCGAAAATTGTTCAACCGATTTTGATGAAATTTTTTGAGTCTGTTTGAGTTGGCCCTTGTATGGTTTAGATTCACAATTGGACCTGTTAGGTGGAGCTGTGGTTGAGGTCCAGAAGTCAACCGTGCGAAGCCGAAGCGAATCGCTAGAGGTATATGCTCAGCAGTAGACTTTTATAGGCTGTAATGGAATGGAATTATTTCTGCGTAAAGATGTCAAAAAAAAAAACTAACTAACTGACTCATTCAAAGTATGTTGTATGCAAGAAATATCACAGAAATATCAGAGTTTTTTCGTGGTTGGGTACGAAATAGCAAATTCCTATTCCTATAAATAATATAGTATGATCTCGTTAATATTTAAGTTAATTGTAAGTGTTCATTAAATGATAACATTATTAATAGCACTATAAAGTTAATGTATTAATAAGGTACGTGAGGGTAATATGGTCATCTTAAGCTGTGCCGCCCTATAGGTACAACCAAAACTAGGAGGAGGACAGAGACAAAAACAAAAAGTCGAATACTATAACTTGCGAGTTAGGAAAAATAGCAAACAAGCCTTGGCAATAATTATAGGAACACTTCGGAAAATCAACTTAAAAAACTTACTACACTACACAATACTAAAATCAACTAAAATTTTTATATTTTACTACAGTGCCAACTGTCAAAATGGCGTCGATAAAGCAGCGCCATTTTGTCATTGAGCTATTATGTACTACGTACTCGTACGTACGTACGTACGTAGTATATTAAACTCAATGCATTTTGTCCCTTTATTATTTGATTGACTGATGAAGAGCTATCGTATCACAGAGACATCTATACAAACAAGGCCGTAGTTTTGAAGTTATAAGAATGTGATCATAATATTACTTCCACGTACATATTTATAATTGCCAATATTTGCAGTGCCCTTGCCTGAACATCCACGCCTGTCACCCAGAGGGGTAGGCAGAGACTACGAACTTCCATTTGGCATGATCCTGACACACCTCTCGCCTCCTTTACATCTAAAATATTAACCCTACATGGGGGTTATCCTTCCTAAGAGGCAACAATAATTACCACGCATAGAAAATCCCTCAAAAATGTTAACCCTACATGGGGTAGGGTTAATATTTTTGAGGGATTTTCTATATTATGAAATAACTATTTAAGTTTTCATATGGTGTTGGCGTACCGGTAAGCGAAATGCGCGGCCCCTCACTAGATGTAGTGACGACTTGGTAAGAGATGCAAGATATCGATGGATGCAGGTTGCTCAGGACTGTGCTTTGTGGAATTACTTGGAGGAGAATTGTGTTCAGAAGTGGCCTTTTGATAGACTGTAATGATGATGATGATGTTTTAGTTGTTTAATTTCCTTTTTAATCAGCCTGTAACAGTTTATTGCTGTATATGGTTGACTTATTTTATTGTAGGAAGGTTTAAGAGCCTTGCTAACTCCGGAAGTTAGCGCTAGCCCTGAATTTCATAGTATGCGGGCAACCCGGGTTCGATTCCCGCCCGCACCAACGAAATCTATAATTGAATATTTTAAGTAATTTACTACGAGCTCTCCCCGGCGACCACGCTATTCCTGGCTACGGTGGCGACCATGGTAACGGCTGGCAGGGGGTGCTAAGAATCTACGGTGGAGGTTCGGTTGCCACCTACGATGACTCGACCTGGCAACTTATAACGCACGCACCCTGAGGACTGACGAGAAGATCCTGATCCGAAGAGAGGAGGAGGACACGGTAATCCTCGAATCCGGCAACTTGATCTATCACCGGGAGGGCGACCATCTGTCGGATTAATCGTCCACAAGTCTCTCGTTAACAACGTTGTAAAGATTGGGAGTGTGTCAACGAGGGTGGCGTACGTTATACATAGAATCACCAAACAGTATTCGTAGGCTTACGCATCAACCTCGGCACACCCCGTTGAGGAGGTGGAAGAAATGTATGAGGATATCTCTACAGCCATGCAAGATACGGTGTTAATGGGATTCAATGCAAATCTAGGCACAAGGGAGAACGGTGAGCTGAAAATAGGGAAATTCGGAATAGAGCAACGGAACCCAAGGGGTCAGCAGCTGGCCGACTTCATGGAGGAAGAGGGACTCTTTATGATGAAATCTTTCTTCCAGAAGCGGCCCCACAGGAAGTGGTCCTGGTCGAGCCCCGACGGTTCGACAAAAAATGAGATTGACTTAATTTTGACGACCAGACGACAACTGTTCAGTGATGACCCCGTGATCGCGAGGGTGAACACCGGCAGCTATCACCGAATGGTGAGAGGCACACTGAACCTAAACGTTAAGTTGGAGAGGTCACGTCTAATGAAGTCAACGCTCCGTCCCCCTGGTGCTCTAATTGAAAGTTCCGAAACCTTTCAGCTCGAGCAACGAAACAGTTTTCAGTGCCTAGAAGATTGCAATGCAGTGGACAATATTCATGACAAGCTCGTGGAAACTGTCCGTGCGGTCGGAGCTAACTTTACAAGACCCGCCGCAGAAGAACACAAAAATTCTCCGATCACACTCTTAATCTCTTGGCTGCTAGACGCGATATGAAGCTGCCGTCTTCAGTAGATTTGACAGCATACAGGTAACTGAACAGACAGATCTCGAAATACATGCAGTGGGACTTACGCAACTTTAATACTGCTCGTACTGAAGAAGCGATCGAGCGAAACCAGGGCTCCAAAGTCTTTGCTAGAGATCTGTCTGCCAGAAAGAGCCAACTGTTGAAGCTAAAGACCGAGTGTGGCAGCATCGTTTCCGGGAGACCTGATATTTCGAGTGAGATTGAGAGGTTCTATGGCCAGCTGTACACATCATCGTTGGAGCCACACGCAAGTTTGAGTAACAATCCAAGAGAGAGTCTTATCCGACACTATTCCGATGATATCCCGGACGTCAGTATGAGCGAGATTAGAATGGCTCTCCAGCACCTTAAAAACGGCAAGGCCCCAGGCGAGGATGGAATTACAGCGGAGCTTCTGAAAGCGGGTGGAAAACCGGTACTTGAAGTCCTTGAGAAGCTCTTTAATTCCGTCTTCCACGGTGGCATTACACCGGAGGCGTGGAGCAGAAGTGCGGTGGTCTTGTTCTTCAAGAAAGGTGACAACGTTCTCTTGAAGAACTACAGACCGATTTCAGACTGTCTTCGAGAGTCATTACGAATCGTCTCGCGCGCATACTTGACGACTTTCAGCCTCCCGAACAAGCCGTTTTCCGAAAAGGCTTTAGCACCATAGACCACATACATACCCTTCGGCAAATTGTACAGAAGTCCGAGGAGTACAATTGCCTCTGTCTGGTATGTGGACTATGAGAAAGCCTTTGATTCCGATATTTGGGCGGTGCTGCAGTCCCTTCAGCGGTGCCAGGTTGATTGTCGGTATATCGAAGTGCTGAAGTGCTTGTACAGTAGCGCTATAATGGCTATCTGAGTACAGAACCAGAGTACGAAACCTATCCTTGCAGAGAGGTGTAACACAGGGTAACGTTATATCCCCGAAACTCTTCACTGCTGCATTGGAAGACGTTTTCAAGCTTCTAGACTGGAAAGGATACGGTATTAACATCAATGGCGAGTACATCACTTACCTTCGATTTGCCGACGATATAGTCCTTATGGCAGAATCACTGGAGGACCTGAGCACTATGCTCAATGACCTCAATAGTGTTTCCCAACGGATAGGTGCTAGTAAGCTCGAAGTTGTTGACGAGTATGTTTATTTGGGACAAATAGTCCGACTAGGTAAGTCCAACTTCAACCGAGAGGTCAATCGACGGATTCAACTCGGTTGGGCAGCGTTCGGGAAATTACGGCACATATTCTCGTCAGGTATACATCAAAACTTGGAAACGAGACTGTACAACTAGTGCGTGTTGCCAGTGATGACCTATGGAACTGAGACGTGGTCCTTCTCTGCTGGCCGGATGAGGAAGCTCTGGAGAGGGCTGATATGTTATGATATGTAGGAAGTCGATGGATGCAGGTGCTTTGCGGCATTCCTTGGGGGAGGCCTATGTTCAGCAGTGGACTTGTGAAGGACTGTAATGATAATGATAGTGATGACTACGAGCTCTAATAAATACAAATAAAAAAGTTCTCCAGTGGCAGCCTCGTACCGGTAATCGAAGTGTATTGCGGCAACTTACTTGATGGAGAGACAACCCGGAAAAACAACTATAAAGTCGATGAATTATGGAGGCTCAGTACTGCGTTATATCGCATTCCTTGGTGAAGGTGTAACGTGGTAGCGCCATGCTGCAGCTAAATGAATAGTATAGTTGTAGCCTGAATGGGTCGGCTTGACCGGGGAAGGACAACGCTCTCACAGAATACCTGCGTAAAATAGCAGCTTGATTCTGCTGTTTCGCATGATGAGTGTAGAGAACCGCAGACCCATTTGACTGGAAAAGAGGCATTCTATCTTAGTCCTCACGGCTGACAATGCATCTGCATTTTAATTCGCAAACGAAGATTTGTGTAGATGTCTATGGGCCACCGCAACCACTTATTATCAGGTGGACTGTGCGCTCGTTTGTCACCCTTATTCTATAAAAAAAATTGCAACAGTTGTGGATTTATGTTCGCTAGCACGTATTGAAGCACAGCGGAATAATTGCTCCGGGCCCTTTTTTAAAATAGGAGAAAGTCTGTGCCCAGTTAAGGGATGTAACGCTACCTTTTTGAGGACATAATCGACATTTGACGCTGTTTTTCGTCGTCGGAATCGGAATTATTACGGTCTTTCTCATATGTGAAATTCTCATACACCGATACCATCATCATTATCATTATTATTATAGCACATCTTAAGTCCACTCCTGACAATGGACCTCCCCAAAGAATGCCACAAAGCAAAGTCCTGAATCAACTGAATCCATTGACATCCTGCATCTTACCAGGTCATCACTCCATCTAGTGAGGGGCCGCCTGACCCTATACGGAAACCTAAATAGTTATTTCATAATATAGAAATTCCCATAGAAATGTTAATACTCTAATTATTAACTATTAAATCTCCCATAGAGCATCATTTATCACTATTCACGATAAATTTTTAATCTAATGCATTTATGCAAGTGCATTAAGAACTAAAAATGATAAATTTACATATTAATTGATTAATTAAACTGGCCAATTATAAAATTTATTTCGTTTATGGTGAAATTTTAGACAAATTAATTCATATCGCACTTAAGGAAGGTGATACGAAGATATATATTAGTAGGAATAGTGTCACATAACACGTGATAAAATTTAATAGATGTTCTTCCTAGGTGTCGGAGCTTCTTCAGTAACAGGTGCTAACATGCTTTATTTTATGGTACGATTATGGTGGTATTGACATTTATGTCAGTTTTTCAACAGATAATTAAGCGGTGAATACATTCAAATGCACTATATATTATAAAGTTTATTTCTTAATTCAGTTATGCGTCGAGGAAATCCAACCAGCACTGTTGCTCAAGATATATTTTAATGAATGGTATAGCTCCGCTACTGATCACGAATGGATCGCCTGATGAGTTTCGTATGGTGAGTGACGGTAAATCAGAGACCCTGGGTACTGGTAACGAAGAATGCTATGCTAGTGTTGGCGGTGATAACACATTACTGTATTTTGATTCAATAAAGAAGATAGAGGCAGATGTCTATTGGACAAAGAATCCTATTACTGTACTCAATTTTCACTCTTATTTCGATAAAAAAAAGTTTATTCTGTTCACGTGGTAGAGCCATATTGCAGTTATATTAATAGTATAGTTGTAACACGAATGGGTCGGCTCGACCGGGGAAGGACAACGCTCTCGCAGAATACCAGCGTAAAATAGCAGCTTAATGCTGCTGTGTTTCGTATGGTGAGTGTAGAGAACCGGACACCCTTTTTACTGGAAAAGAAGCATTCCATCTTAGTGCTCACGGATGACAACGCATCTGTAGTAGATATCTATGGGCCACAGCAACGACTTACCGTCAGGTGGACTATGTGCTCATTTGTCACCCTTATCCTATAAAGAAAGTATCTGATTTCATTTGCAATTTGACCACAAATGTCAAATTCCGCGATCGTGATAAAAACTCTTCTTAAAACCCGATAATATAACAGCTGCTAGCTGGTACCCTGTGCGAGTAAATAATTGTGGAAATATCGTTTTAAATTTGGAAGAGTTCAATTAGTAATGATAATACCATCGATCACTTATAAAAAAAAAAACTAGACACACAATCAGTGACAAAAAATGTCCTCACCGAATGAGCGCCCACTCGAACATTTGGGTGCGCTTTTAATTTCTACGTTGTGAATACAACTTTAGGGAATACATTTACGGTTGAGTTTACGAGTACCTTAATGTATTTTTATTTCAACTAGAATTACGTCAAAAGAATTGGCGACAGTTTTTAGAGAACTTTTTTTTGATTGTGTATCTAGATTTTTTATTAGTGATCCATGGATAATACATTCATTGAAGTTGAAATAACTTTCAAATAAATTTGTCAGTACTATAAGCGCGCCATCTACTGTAACTTTATTGTACTATGCCTATAACCTTTGCGCAAGTGCAAGCAACAAGTTGACAAAGTTTTACCATATTCCAACTTATACCATAGCTTGATTATCTACACGGTCTAATTTTCTTCCTAAGCTGTGTTATCGGTATGTCAGCGCATAAAAAACGAACAAGCAAACATTATTTTTTGATCAGTAAAGCTAGTTTTGTAATAAGACTAAAATTTCAAGTCACGCATTTGTCTAAATTAACTAAGAATTTAACATCGAACACAGATACGTTATGAAGTTTTAGTTGTGTAATAATAGTATAAGGTTGATATCTAATTACAAGGTATAATTAAAAATTATACACGTTTCTTGGGTAACAATAAAGAGGTCAGTTTGTTTGTCACGTTCAAGAAAATAAGGGTTATTATGATTTTATTGCCATTTTAATTCAGGGATTATAGTTAGAATGTTGCTCAATTATGTTAAGGTGGTTACAGACTACAGTAATGTAAACAAATTGGTCTCATGTACTATATAATCAACATAATAATCACAAAATAGAAAATATAAAAAAATTTAATACAAGGTTGAAAATTCATATTTTTTTTTATAGAACAAAGGTAGACAAGCGAGCACACAGTCCACCTGATTGTAAGTGATTGCTGTGGCCCATGCAGCTATATTAGTAGTATAGTTGTAGCACGAATGGGTCGGCTCGACCGGGGAATGACCACGCTCTCACAGAATACCAGCGTAAAATAGCAGCTTAACACTGCTGTGTTTCGTATGGTGAGTGTAGAGAATCGGAGACCCATTTTACTAGAAAAGAGGCATTCCAACTTAGTCCTCACGGGTGACGACGCATCTGCATTTCCATTCATTATTGAGGATAGATGTAGATGTCTATGGGCACCAGCAACCACTTACCATCAGGTGGACTGTATGCTCGTTTGTCACCCTATCCTATAAAAAAACATATCATCACAAATGTACTGGCGAACTTAGGCCACCTCTAAGGAATGGAACAAAGCACTGTCCTAACCTACCTGCAGCTATCAACTTTCAGCATCTCTAACTAGGTCGTCACTCCCTCTAATGAAGGCTGCCACTCGAGTACATTTTTTTCACATCGGTTGTCGGTTCTTTGATCTATATAGCCGAAACTTCAGCTTAAAGTAACAGTTTATAAATAGATCACAGCGGCGCCTTAATTTTAGAGATGTTTCTAAATTATTTAACTTAACAAAACTTATTAATTATAGTTTCTTTGTTACTATAACAAAGATACACACATGTCTATAGTAAAATATTCAATAAATAGTTTTATAGACCGGTTGAGTTGGTAAGTATCCTAACGCATAACGAAATTTAACTATGCTCTTAAAACAGCTGTAATTATTATGTCGTGAAAACTACGCAGTGGCTAATAATAACAAATTTGCTTATATCTAGGGTTGTAGTTTGTTTTATTTTTTATAGGAATTTGTAAACTGCCATTATTTTTTATAAACATTTTTAAGAAAATATTTAGTTTACGAAAGGCCAAAGGAAAAAAATAATTCTTAACAAATTATCTATTATGTGTGTCAGTATTTTAAAATTCTTTTTCAGAGTCCGGCGTTTCCACGAAAGCACTAACAAAATGGAAGTAATAAAATGATTATCACCATATAAAAATATAAGAAATTTTGAGAAGGACGAATCTTATCCAAATCCAAATAATATTATACTCTTTGTAAATTTGTGTTGGTATTTGTTTTTTATTTATTTATTCTTTATTCGTCATTTTGTACAAATTCTTGATAAAGGAATTCAAAAGTCCAATTAATTTAAGTATTTTGCCATTCTTTCGCAGTACTTTTTTTTGTAGAATAAGAGTGACAAACGAGCTCACAGTCTTCCTGATGGTAAATGGATGATATGATCTATAGACATTTATCCTCAATTTAGAATCAAAATGAGCACTGAGACAGAATGTACGAGACATTTTCCAGTAAAAAGGGTCTCTGGTTCTCTACACTCACTATACGAAACACAGCAGCATTGAGCCGCTATTTTACGCTTGTATTCTGTGAGAGCGTGGTCCTACCTCGCCTCGGTAGAACCAAAACGAAATATCACACACATCTATTAGAAGTGCGCATAATTATCAGTTAAATGATGATATATAAAACTAAATACAACATTATATGAATTTTTTATCCTATAAACTGAACAGTACAGTGAACACCCGATAAAATTGTTCATATAAGCTGGCATCTCTTTATTCTGTAGGGGAGAAGAACGGTAAAAATTATTTATCAGCCCATCCATTCATTACAGCCTAAAAAAGTAAAAAAGTCCACTGCTAAACACATGCTTCCCCGAAAGATTGCCTCATAGAAAGAATTTTGCCATAATTGCCACGCTTGCCTGGTGAGTTGGCAACCGCAGTTTTTTTATAATTCTGAGTTGTAATCAGGAAGATGCTGACCATTTTCGGTTTCAGTTTCCCTCTGTCACCTCTCACTACACACGCGAGATGATATGGGTTAGTGGATATTTTTACATCGCCCTACACGGTTGATTTTGTAGTCATAGCCAGGAAATAGCTTTAGAACAACAGATAACTATCATTTATAAGTTATTAGTTAACAGAATCAGTAATTCATTTATTAGGCAATGTATACGCTTTTACAACAAAAACACAGAACATGTTCGAAGTTTGTCAATAAACAAGTTTAAAAGTTTTATTAAAGAAAAACTGTACAAAAAGGGTTATTATAATATCAAGGAATACACGAATGAAAATAACGCCTGGGAATAAGGTGATCGCCACCATGCTGTTTCTATGAAAATTCATTTAAAAATTTTATAAACAAAATTATTTTTAAATGAAATATGTTTAAAAAATGTCCCGCTGGGTTTCTTGCTGGTTCTACCCAGGATAGAGGTATTTTCCGAACCAGTGGTAAATAAAAAATGACTTTCAATAAGTATTATGTAATAATCAATATTGAATAAAAATCATTCTATTCTAGTCCATTCTATTCTACCTTCATGCCATCACAAGTAAAGTCCTTTTATTTGAACTACTGCAAAATAGCTTTTTAAATATTTCATCATTATTTTAAAATGCAGAAATAAAATATTTGTTTTTATATCACTTCACTTTTGGCTTGTGTCACCCCTACAAACTAATTAATCCGCGCAGCGTGATGACCCATAAATAAGCCAATATATATGTTGCAAAATTTATCAGAGAGCTTGTGAGTTATACTTTAAATATCTTTATTGCTCTAACGACTTTTAACACGGTTAAAATAAATAGATAATAATATCCTCAATAAAGAATCAAAATGCAAATGCGTTATCACCCGTGAGGGTTAAGATGGAATGCCTCTTTTCCAGTAAAAAAGGTCTCCGGTTCTCTTCACTCACCATACGAAACATAGCAGTGTTAAGCTGCTATTTTACGCTGGTATTCTGTGGGGGCGTGGTCCTTCCCCGGTCGAGTCGACCCATTCGTGCTACAACTACTAATATAGCTGCAGCATGGCTCTACCACGCACAGTAGTAAATATTGTAACACGTATGTTACCATGGGGAGTGCTCTGAGAAATTGTTCGGATTAATCCCAGCCACCAAATTTCACGAACGCACATCTCGGCAGAACTCCCGATATCATCCACACCATCTGGATGATTGGCGGTCCACCACTGTGCGATTTAGAAGATGTTTTCTTCCTCGCACAACTTCCTTGTGGAATCGATTACCATCAGCCATTTTTCCGGACAGGCACGATTAAGGGACCTTCAAGAAAAGAGCCTACTCCTTTTTAAAAGGCCGGCAACGCATCTGCAATTCCCTCCCTGGTGTTGCAGTTGTTCGTGGGCGGCAGTAGTCAGCATCAGGTGAGCCGCATGCTCGTTTGCCCCTCTCCTATAAAAATACACTTATGACAAGAGAGTCGTAGTAGCTCAGGGCCTAAGGGCTTGTTATTTTCACAGTACGCGAACAGAATACCTCGTTTGTCTAGTAGTCGTAGAAGCGGTTGCTAACAATGAGGTCCTGTGTTCGAATCCCGGGTCGAGCAAAATCAGTTATTTAGTTTTTCAGTCTAGAAATTCTCAGAAGTAGCCAAGAGAGGACGTTGGCGGTGTTTCACCCCCGTGCCTCGGAAAGCGTGTATAGCTGTAGGTCCTGCGCCTGATCACTCTCCGGTCGTGTCGGATTACCGTCACATCGGACTATGAGAGTGAAATAATAGAGAGTGCACCTGTGCTTGCGCATACACTTGGCCATTATAAGCTTTTTTTGCGCAGATGGCTACTCTCCATTGAGTCTGGCCGCTAATATCGAAGTTCATTACAGGAGGGAGGACATTATTATTATGCGAACAGCCCAAGTTTGATTCCTGTTGGTCCCAATGACATTGTTAGTCGCAATTTAAAGCACTCATTTACCACGTGTTTTTTTAAATAAGTGTGACATACGAAGGCACATTCCACCTGGTAGTAAGTTTATACCGCCCATAGACATCTACGTATATCCTCGGTTAAGAATCAAAATGCATCTGTCTTAAAAACTAAACAAATGGCGTTTTGGCTGTCAATAATCCAGCACAACAATCACGATTTTGAATAAAACTATTTTTACGGATTTTATCGCGTTTAATTTACTATTTTAATTCCCGACGTTTCGGGTGCTTTACAGCAACCTATAGTCACGGGGCGGGGGGGGGGGGGATGAGATGTTTGACGTCCCGATGTCACAGTTAGCTCGGCTACCTTCAGTTTTTTAATATTTATTTTTGGTTGCATTTACGCAGAATGAACTTACAGTATCTTGAAGTCTTGCAGTGGTATGCTTGGGATTGGATTTATTTATGTTAATTATAGGATCCCAAGCAGATGGCATGACCATGGGTTGCTGTAAAGCACCCGAAACGTCGGGAATTAAAATAGTACATAAATTAAACGCGATAAATTCCGTAAAAAATAGTTTTATTCAATGTGTAGTGTTCGCGTAAATATAAGAAATCATTATGTAAATCACACTTTTAATCTGAAACGCCTCCACGATATATGATTAAAACTAGGTGTGACGATAAATAATTTTTTTAAGCTGTCAAGGATAAGAAACCCTTACAACTAATTTTCTATACGCTTTTCCAAATGTGTCACAGCATTGAAACTTTTTTACCTTTTGACGGAAGTAATTTTTTTTATATAGGATAGGGTGACAAACGAGCACACAGTCGACCTGATGGTAAGCAGTTGATATGGCCCATAGACATCTACATCTATCCTCGTATCAAAACGCAGATGCGTCGTCAACCCTGACTACTAAGATGGAATGCCTCATTTCCAGTAAAAAGGGTCTCCGGTTCTCTACACTTGCCATACTAAACACAGAAGCGTTAAGCTGGTCTTTTACGCTGGTATTCTGTGAGAGCGTGTTGGACGGTAAAGCAAAATAGCTTGAGGAAACATGCAGGCCCGAGAAATAAAATATATTAAGGACATGTATAGTTCAACACGCATATCACCAGGGTGGCAGATTTATTGCTACCTAACTCTTCTGTGATGAAATGAGAGGACACCTGTGAAATTCCAGATCCTTAGCGACACAAATTCGATATCGTGTTGTTTCCAATAAAGCCAACGGTTCGAATATCTCCTGCAACGATAAGTTGACAATTCACGCGTCGCGGACAACTGATTGCGCTGCCCGTTAGCTGAATTTACGACCATCGATACGCCGCGTAACTAACCGTAAGCCAAATAGGGGCTGCACGGACTCCGCTGACAGATGCAGAGGCATTTGAAAGTTCGCTTTCGTTATTGTCCATTGTCGTCGTTCGTTGTTTTACAAACGGAGTATCTAGAAGTAAATTTGAGTGTTCTGGTATAGTAGTCAGAGTATTTGTTTGCTGAGTGGTAGTGCATGAGTTTTGAAACCAGTCGGATTGTATAATATATATTATTAGTATGATATATTATTGGTAGCTGCCACTAGGAGTTGCCTGAGTTTAAAAGCCGCCACTCAATTCGAATATTAAAAATACTCGTAATATTCCACTGTCCTCAACACTACACTCCTCAAAGATAATCGTTGGACTGATCTGTCACAATTATGCTAGTAAATTGCACAGTGGTAGAGCCACGCGGCAGCTTTTGCTGTCGCACGGATGGGCCGGCTCGAACCGGGGTAGTACCACGACCTCACAGAAAACCAGCGTAAAGTAGAGGTTTGCCTCTGCGTTTCGCTTGGTGAGTGCAGGTGGCCGGAGGCCCTTTTTACTGGAAATGAGGCATTCCATCTTAGTCCTCACGGGTGACAACGCATCTACATTTTGATTTGTAACAGAGGATAGATGTAGATGTCTATGGGCCGCAGCAACCACTTACCATCAGGTGGACTGTGTGCTCGTTTGTCACCCTTATCCTATAAAAAAAAAGTTAAGATTATGTTACTATTGTGTTTTTTTTGGACATGGAAATTGTTAATGTATTTTAATTCGTGTAGACAATCTCTATTTTTAGAGCTAGTAATGCTACATTGTTTGTAATATTTTAATCTAAAGTATTCAGTGATAGGTTATTTGCGTCGTAAAAGGGAAGGTTTTTTTTTAAGTTTCTTTTTCTATATCCTTTTATAATTTTGAACCCGGATCTTCAAGATCAGCTGCCACGTTTAGCCAATAAATATGGGCATAGATCGAAAATTTTGAAAGTGAAAGGTGTTTACTCACCCTTTACGACATAAAAAGTTAAGTCAAAGTTACAGTCTATATACGTCCCACTGCTGGGGACAGGCCACCCCTCATTTCTGAGTGGGTTTTAGGACATGGAAGTGTCCACCGTGCTGCCCCAAATGCGTGTTGGCGAACTTCACATGTCTTTTAAATATTTTTTTCTTATTAAATAAA
This sequence comes from Parnassius mnemosyne, assembly GCA_963668995.1. Lineage (NCBI taxonomy): Eukaryota > Metazoa > Arthropoda > Insecta > Lepidoptera > Papilionidae > Parnassius > Parnassius mnemosyne. Next base: position 42,801,781 of record CAVLGL010000057.1, on the reverse strand, counting down.
ACAACACTTAAATAAACAGCACTTAAAATTGCAATTAACAATTTTATTGATGCTGGCGGGGATCGAACTGCTAAAAAGAACCCCTTTGTCGTATCTCCTCAGTTTCAAGGTACTCGCCTTCTTGCCTCAGCCAGTATCGGAATCCTCGGAGTCGACATATCGAGTGACGTGCAGTTTTGTGGTCACTTGGAAGAGAAGGCCAAATTGGCCTCTAAAAAGCTTGGCGTGTTCAGCAGAGCGGGACAGTATTTCATGCCGGCACACCGCCTGCAACTTTACAAGGTGCAGGTTCGGCCTCACATGGAATAATGTTCCCATCTCTGGGCAGGGGCTCCCCGGTGCCAGCTCCTTCCACTTGACCGCACATAAATCACACAATCTACCTGAGGGTAAGTGGATGTTGTGACTCTCGTATCCACCAAAAATGTTGCCAACAATTATGTTTTCAACTGTTTACAGCTGTTTTCAACAAGCGTCTCCACTGAGGGAACAAATGTTGGCAACAAGCGTATTCCTTTGATGTTGCCGCCGAAAATGGAAACAAGTTTTGTTGGCAACAAAACTTTGGTGGAGACGCGGCTTAATAGACACCTAAATTATTTTCGATTAAGGATCATAATGCACGTGCGTTGTTATCCTGAAGATTTAAATGGATTCCTTCGTTACAACTTAACATGAAGCTTTTCATTACTTTAAAACTCTCTCAGAAATGAGAGCGGGCCTGTGTCCAAAATTGGGATGTATATAGGGTGTAAATTTACCTTTACTTTACTGGTAAAAAGGGTTTTCATTTATCGTTGCATACCATACGAAACATTGGCATTATGTAGCTATTTTATGATGGTATTCTATGCGAGCGTTATTCTCCGGTTGAGCCGACTTAGCTCGGGGAATTAGTGCTGATCTTAAATGTTAATGAGCGCGAGAGAGATTCCTTCAATCTCCATTAGCACAAATGAAATTGTTAATTACAGTTACAAGAAAAAAATATTAATTAATTCGAGAGAAAACATCTACTTAATATGTTTCAGGAACTGAAAATAATTCGAAGATGTAATGAAGACCCTCGCAACGCGGCAAGCCTTTTTGCCAAGCATTGCAATTATGGCAAATTCCCCCCTTGAATAAAACTATTTTTACGGATTTTATCGCGTTTAATTAAATTATTTTATATTCCCGACGTTTCGGTTGCTTTCCAGCAACCGTGGTCACGGGGGACTGAGGTGATTGACGTCCCGATGTAAGTGTTAAACCGGAGTACCTTCAGCTTTTTTAATTAATAATTTTGGTCCGATCTACGCAGAATGAACTAACTGTGTCTTGAAGTCTTGCAGTGGTATGCTTGGGTTTAGTTTTAATTTTATGAATTACAGGATCCCAAGCAGGTGGCAGTACCCAGCCTCCCTCTCTATTGAAATTAGGATGTTTTTTTAATTTCAATAGCCTCACGTATCATCCTTGGCAGGAATCGATGTTCTTTCGCGAGAATTTGTGGTTTATCAAATCTAATGTAATGGCGGGAGCCGTCTAGGATATGATCACAAACTGCAGACTTCCCGGAACGTTGTTGCTTCACGTCAGCTATACATAAACACATAGCTGCAATAAGTTAATTAAACGCGATAAAATCCGTAAAAATAGTTTTATTCAATGTGTGGTGTTCGCGTAAATATAAGAAATCATTAAATTCCCCCCTATGAAACATACAGAATTAAGAGAAATAAAAAAGCAATTTCTAATATATCTATGTCCAAAAATGAGAAAATGTAGACGAATAAATAAACAAAATATACATTTTATTTTTATATTTTCAACGTTATTCAATCTTCCCATGGCTTCACCGCGTTTAGCGAGCGCTGCTAGCCGTACATCACTAGATCGGATAGATCTCGTAGATATGCGAGACAGCGGTGTCCGCGGGTCTCGGAGATAGCATCGACTAGAGTCGGACAATGCTCGGTATTTGGAAGGGAAAACAGGAGGTACCAATGTTTTGACATCGCTGCGAGAGTACTTTGTTTGTTTAATGGTCAATATTGTTGCTTTAAAGCCAACGGTTTGTACAAGATTGTTGACGTGATTCTCGATAATTATTATAAATAAAAGATACCGTTTTGTTCGTAACGTTCAACTAGCTAAAATTATAGAATATTAAAGTGGAATTAGCATATGCCTGTATCAACGACCTATATACACCTACCAAGGATTAATGCTGAACATAGGCATCCCCACACTTATTTGGAGGATCTCTATGATATTTGGCACGCTTGGCAAACGCGTTGGGAACCGCAGTAGTTATTTATTTTATGTTCTTCCAACCGCAATCTCATGTTTCACTTTCTCCGGTCACCTCTTTCGACACCCACTGTACAATGGACAGTGTATTCACTTACACAACCTGTACACAGCAAAGAACCAACCTTACTCTGTAATATATTAATATTTAAAAAATATTTTTTTACAGCCGAATTCAAGATAAGTTATTAAGGATAACTCAAAAACTATTGGTCAGACCTTGATCAAATTTATATGGGACCACATAAGAAGCACTAGCTTTCAAATAAAAAAACAATCATCGAAATCGATTCACCTAGAAAAAAGTTATGAGGTAACACACATAAAAAAACATACAGTCGAATTGAGTACCTCCTCCGTTTTGAAATCGGCAGTAAAATGGCACAATGATCACTACGCTTCACTGCACGCTCTTTACTGCAAATCTACTAGGCTTTGGAGTGACGCCAACTCTATTGATATTTATACAATAGTTTGTTCAACAGGCCATGAAAAAAAATTTCAAATGTCATAATAGTCAAAATAAAAAATTTAAATGCCATAGAAGAATAAGCTGAAAAATAAAGTGGTGTTTCTTACCTACTTTGAAGAGCACCTCTCTCCCTCCATCGATTGCGTGCTCTATTATTGCCACCACTAAACCCAACGCCACTATTCCGAACGGCACTAACATAAGAAAACACACAACCGAATATAATACGATACGTGTTTCGCCTCTAAACAAGGCATCAATAGCTGTGGTTGCTAGCCATTACAGAGTCTAACATACAGTTACAGTTCAGCCTTCCAGTAGATATTCTAACACTGCCACTGCAAATAGTCTAACTTAAAGTTAAAGTTACAGCCTAGATACGTCCCACTGCTGGGCACAGGCCTCCTCCCATTTCTGAGAGGGTTTTAGGGCAAGGAAGTGTCCGCCGAGCTGCCCCAACGCGTGTTGGCAAACTTCACATGTCTTCGAAATATTTTTTTTCTTCTTTCTCAGACATGCAGATTTCCTCACGATGTTTTCCTTCAAAGCCAAGCACGTGGTAAATCAGCACTTAAAATAGCAATTAACAATTTCATAGCACCAATGAAATTGTTAATTGCAAATGGGATCAAACCCGAGTTAGTAGTGTAACCTAATTAATTAATTTTAACATTAATAAAATCGATTTCCGCAAAGAAACGCCTGATTCTATAAATTATAATATAAAGTATATTTCATATACAAATTATGGAATTACTCTCTCTATTACAGATATTTGTCTAAAAAAACGTGCTACGTAGGTTATTAACGGTATCAATAAATTAATTAACTATTTGTGTTAACTATTTATGGTAACGACTAAGGGCTTAGTTTTTATGATATTTAAATGAGGCATAGATTAAATGATCTATCTCTTTCTGTCAATTAAATGCTACTCATAATAAAATAGGGTTATGCTGCAGCTATATTAGTACTATAGTTATAGCACGAATGGATCGGCTCGATCGGGGAAGGACCACGCTCTCACAGAATATCAGCGTAAAATAGCAGTTTAATCCTGCTGTGTTTCGTTTGGTGAGTGTAGAGAACCGGAGTACCTTCATCATCTGCATTTTATTAGCAAACGAGGATAGATGTAAATGTCTATTGGCCACAGCAACCACTTACCATCAGGTGGACAGTGTGCTCGCTTGCCACCTTTAAAAAATCTCTAGCGTTTGACTCTAACGTTTGTCCTATAAAAAAAAAATCTCTAACGTTTGACAGGCGTATTGGAGATAACGGACGTATCGCAACTGTCTCATCAGTCTGGTTATTATTATAGTGCCTCTTACCAAATATTTTTGTTTTAGGCCAGGCCAAGAGTACCCTAAACCGTAGAGCATGTATGAAGGGAATAATGAAAGTGAACGAAGCGAAACAAGTATGTAAGGATCGTAGCAAGTGGAAAGAAGTGGTCTCTGCCTACCCCTACGGGAAAGAGGCGTGATTATATGTATGTATGTATGTATTACGTGGACTGTATTTGTTTGTAATTTTATTTTTGACGCGGTAGAGCCACGCTGCAGCTATGAGTATATTCTGGTTGAGGGACGACCACGCTAGCAAAAAGAACTATGCGGTAAGCCCGTAGGTATGGAGCCTTACTATTTCAGCCTTAAGCAGTGATGTGTGCTTGCTTGTCACCCATAACCCTTTCGCTGTCACGTGCAAGAAGCACTACATATAGGTCATTGCTATTTATATTTAAAAATAACAAAATTTAAAAAGCTGTTATTCAAAGATAATTTTCATTATTTAATTTCTGAAATGTAAATCGTTTATAATATAAATATAATAGTATTCAAAGGCTAAGTATAGCCATTCAGCGGGGAAACGTAGCCAACGTTCTTGGCACGATACCGCGGGGAGTAGGACTATATGATAATTAAGTTTCTAGTTTAAGTTTTTTTTATTATCATAGTTTTTAATATTGTAGATAAAAATAAAGATTAAAATAATTATTATTACGTATTAAAATATAGTAGTATTCGAATCCAACTCCATTTAAAGATGAAATTAGACATTTTGCAGAAGTAAAGACCAATGCAATAGTGTTTAACATAATTATAATAAAGCACATCAACGATGTTGTGAACCTCATAACAGCAAAAGGAATTTTAATAACGATACATTTGATGACCAGAGCAATATATTTTATCACTTCAAAACATTCTAGAAACTTTACTCATTTATCGACCGTATATTTAACGACTTCTATTTAGTAATTTAGCTTTCAAGAGAGACCCATAAAGAATTCCCCGCATACTCCGAACATTGAACCGAGCGTTTGTGACAAGGTATCTTTAAAATTCGATTATATCTGAGATATAAATCGAGAATCTATTCCCATAGTAACTCCCTGTTTTGTTTTACATGTAAATGCTCGCATTATACGCTATGCGTGATAGCAGGAAGCCGCCATCTTTCTTGCTTAACTTCGCGCCGTGTTGGACGTATTCACAAACGCGATTTATGCACTTAGCACCTCTTTCACATTTAAATATATCCGTTGAATACTGAACGCACGCTGCGCTTTTCAGCAGATAGTAGATCAGTATTATCTTTAATAGAAATGCAAGAGTTCGTGTATCAACAGTGTGCGTCGCAAATTTATCGTGTTATTAATTCCGAGTTCAGATTATTCTAAGCTTTTGTGTTTGGAGTTTAATGTTTATTTATGGCTTTAATGTATGAGATTGAGGTGTTGCATGCACTATAAAATGACGAATTATTTAGCTGGTCTTTGTCAAACAAATAACTTTGTAACTCACAAATAAATGTCGGCGCAAATATGAGTCTGAGATATGACTATATATTTATTTGTGACATTAGCTAAAAAGACTATCGATACGTGGGGTCCACGCGAGATGTGATTTTTTTTATAGGTTAAGATTGACAAACGAACTCTTGCACTTGACGATAAGTGGATGCCGCGGCCGATAGAAATCTACATTTATCCTCGATTAAGAATCAAAACGCAGTTGCGTTGTCACCCTAGAGGTCTAAGATGGAATACCTCGTTCCCAGTAAAAAGGGTTTTCAGTGTAGAAAACACTCACTAGACGAAACACATTCCCAATTCCCCAATAAAACCAGTCTAGTGGGGTATCAACAAAGCTTTACCCGAAAGAGAGCCGCGCCCTCTGTGCGATTTCGCAACTCAATTACATCAATTTGTACTATCACTCTCCCACGGTTTAACTAATATCTTTATTTGTATAAGACAAACGGTGGTAGAGCCACGCAGTAGTTTTTGCTGTTGCACGTACGGGCCGGCTCGAGCTGGGTTGGTACCACGACCTCACAGAATACCGGCGTGAAGTAGAAGCTCTGCTTCTGCGTTTCGTCTGGTGAGTGCAGGTGGCCGGAGGCCCAATCCCCCCCCCCCACCCCCATCGACATGGTAGCAGAATTACACCAAAGACTACCCCAGGAGGGTACCAGCACCCCTGGAGAATCCCTCGCTGAGCATCCACGACCATGTTATTCCACTCCTGAGCGTGGGTGCTCAGGCTGCCCCGCGTATTCTGGGGGGGGGGGGGGCAAAATTCCGGGGCAAACTGAGCAAACTGAGCAACAATACCAAGGCAACCCCTGCCACGCTATCCGTGAATTTCTGCAACATCAGGGGAATTCACTCGAACCTCGGGCTGGAGTTTGCGTGTATGTCAGAGAGGACATCTGTTCTCGACGCCTCGGCAGTCTTGAAGGTTCGGACCTGTTCATCCTATGGCTACGCGTAGACAGCGACGACCATCCGCGCGTCTACGGGTGCCTCTATAGGTCCCATAGCGGTAATGCCGAAACAGACTGACTCATTGACCACGTCCAAATGGCTACAGATTCTTTGCTACAACAGGTCCCATTCGCAGAGATCGTGATCCTTGACGATTTTAACGCCCACCACGCCGAATGGCTCGGTTCACGTTTAACCGATCATGCAGGGAGATCTGTTTATGACTTTGCTTGGGCATATGGTCTGACACAACTGGTTACTTTGCCTATGCGGATTCCAGATATGGAGGATCATACACCTTCTCTGTTGGACCTTCTGCTGACCTCTGATTCGGACGGATATCAGGTTTCCGTCGATGTTCCCTCTCGGCTCTTCGGACCATTGTCTGATCCGGAGTGTGGTGCCAGTCACGCTCCCCTCGCGGTTGCGTTCTGCAGGTTGTCGCCGTGTTTGGCATTACAGGTCGGCGGATTGGGACGGAATGCGGTCTTTCTTTGCATCCTACCCATGGGGGCGGGTTTGGTTCTCGCCGGATGATCCCAGCGGTGTTGCTGACTCTGTCACTGATGTGGTACTACAGGGAATGGAACTATTTATTCCATTATCTGTGGTACCCATCGGAGGCAGATCTCAGCCTTGGTTTGGTCGCTCCTGTAAGACTGCATTACGCAGTAAGCAAGAGTGTTATCAAGCCTGGGCTGCGGCTTCGGCGACTCGGGATGTAAACACCAGCACACTTAAAAAGAAGTATAACTTCGCCTCCAGGTCCTTCAAAAGAGTTATTGCCAGGGCAAAGTCAGAGCACATAGGCAGAATTGGCGAGAAACTAGTTCGCCTTCCTTCGGGAACCCGTACATTCTGGTCTCTCGCCAAGGCTGTCCAAGGGAATTTCTGTAAGCCATAACTACCATCTCTGTACAGGGAGGACAACTCACTGGCCCAAGACGCAAAAGACAAAGCCGACCTTTTAGGCTCCCTTTTTGCATCCAACTCGATTTTAGATGACGGGGGAAAACACCGCCGACCATCCCGCGGTGTGAGTGCTCCATGCCGGATGTGCTGTTCTCACAGCGCTCGGTTCACAAAGCACTCCTCTCCCTAGACATCCAGAAGTCGAGTGGGCCTGACGGAATCCCCCCAATTGTGCTGAGGACGTGTGCTCCGGAGTTAGCACCGGTCCTAACGCGTCTTTACCGGTACTCCTACTCCCAAGGCGTAGTCCCGAATTCATGGAAGACAGCTTTTGTCCACCTGATCCTTAAAAAAGGCGACCGCTCAGACCCGTCCATCTATAGGCCCATCGCGATCACCTCCTTGTTCTCCAAAATAATGGAATCAATTATTAACTGCCAGCTCATGCGGTACCTTGAGGATCACCAGCTGATTAGTGACCGCCAATACGGTTTTCGTCGGGGTCGATCAGCTGGTGATCTTTTAGTCTACTTGATCCATAGATGGGTAGAGGCAGTAGATTCCAAAGGGGAGGCGTTGTCCGTTAGTTTGGACATTGCGAAGGCCTTCGATCGGGTTTGGCACAAAGCGCTTCTTTCGAAGCTCCCTTTCTATGGGCTTCCGGAGAAATTGTGCGATTGGATCACCAGCTTCCTTGCAAATCGGAGCATCAAGGTCGTTGTAGACGGTGCAGGCTCCGACCACAAGCCTATTGACACAAGGCTGTGTGCTATCACCAACGCTGTTTCTTCTGCATATCAATGATATGTTGCTAACTGGTAACATTCATTGCTATGCGGATGACAGCACTGGTAATGCTTTATACACCGGCCGTGCCAATATTTCTCAGGAAAACGTCGCCGAGTACCGGAACAAACTTGTGTCTGAAGTCGAGTCTTTGCTGAACAAAGTCTCGGATTGGGGGCGACTAAATCTTGTCCAGTTTAAATCCTCAGAAGACAAAAGTTTGCGCGTTTACCGCTAAAAAGAACCCCTTTGTCGTATCTCCTCAGTTTCAAGGCACTCCCTTTCTTGCCTCAGCCAGTATCGGAATCCTCGGAGTCGACATATCGAGTGACGTGCAGTTTCGTGGTCACTTGGAAGAGAAGGCCAAATTGGCCTCTAAAAAGCTTGGCGTGCTCAGCAGAGTGGGACAGTATTTCATGCCGGCACACCGCCTGCAACTTTACAAGGCGCTGGTTCGGCCTCACATGGAATACTGTTCCCATCTCTGGGCAGGGGCTGCCCAGTGCCAGCTCCTTCCACTTGACCGCATCCAGCGCAGAGCGGCTCAAATCGTCGACGACCGAGCCCGTTCCGATCGGCTTGATTCATTGGCACTGCGAAGAGATGTTGCATCCCTTTGCATTTTCTTTCGCATCTACCACGGGGAGTGCTCTGAGGAATTGTTCGGATTAATCCCAGCCGCCAAATTTCACGAACGCGCATCGCGGCAGAACTCCCGATACCATCCACACCATCTGGATGATTGGCGGTCCACCACTGTGTGATTTAGAAGATGTTTTCTTCCTCGCACGACTTTCTTGTGGAATCGATTACCATCAGCGATTTTTCCGGACCGATACGACTTAGGGACCTTCAAGAAAAGAGCGTACTCCTTTTTAAAAGGCCGGCAACGCATCTGCGATTCCCTCCCTGGTGTTGCAGCTGTTCATGGGCGGCGGTAGTCACTTACCATCAGGTGAGCCGCATGCTCGTTTGCCCCTCCCCTATGAAAAAAAAACACATCATTATTCTGCTGTTCAACGCTGGTATTCTATGAGAGCGTAGTTCTACCCCGGTTGAGCCGACCCGTTCCCTGCTGCTGCAATCATAATCTCGCTAAAGCTATACCGCGTAAAAATAAATTATCAACAATGTCTTTATAACACAAAAATAAAAGTCTGCGTAAAGAGTCTCTAAAATATGAATATATGTTTGTGCCTCATGCTAAAGATACTATATCGATCCATGGGATCTAGCGCGGTGAACTTTCTAGAAACTGTATTCGTTATTATTCGTTCACCGCTGGGACACAAGAGGGTTGGTACTTTTCTCGCCTAAAGGCTAAGTAGGTTTACCCATTCAGCGACGAAACGCAGCTCGTGTTCATACCGTGGAAAGTAGGGCTTTTTGATAATTTTAGTTTTTAGTTTCTTTCATTGTAACAAACGTTATACGTATACATATTATTAAAAATAATTTTTGCCAGGCAGGTATTTTTTTTATTTGTTTCTGAATTAGAGACATTGTTTATTTCCAGAGTAGTAACATTGATTCGAATCAAATACTGAACGTTATGACTAATGGCTATATACATACATATATAATTTGAAAATAATTTATGCTTTTAGCACCGATTCGAAATAAATCTCTGTACTGGAAGGAAACAGTAAGAAAGCGAGTTTTTTTTCAAACAAACGTTTACAGTGTATGTTGTACCTACCATTTATTTATAAATCCATATCGAATGAGCTTGATAATACATATATTTATTTATATTGGAATTATTATATTCTTTTCTTTACTTTTTTATAAAATTAGAATTAAAATGTTGTAAAAGAGTATTATACATTACCCAGTGATTGTGTTTGTTTAATTAATATATTTAATATAAAGAAATAATATATCATATTATGTACAATTACAATTTTCTTGTGAGTATGTTATGTGATATCTGAGTCAATTGTGAAACGATTTTTATGATTATGTTTCGTTAATTAGGTTAATATTTCGGGGGTGGAGACAAAACTACATCCCTAAGGGTTTTCAAAATACGAAATGAAGTTTTTAATATAATTATGGAGACGACAGATGTAGATATTGTGGTATTCCACTCAAAAGGGTAAAACATAACTTTCAATTAAAAAAAGCCGACTTCGAAAAATATAATTATTTCACATTCTGGAGGCTTTTAGTTTTCTATTATAATATCTTAGTTATATATTAATTATAAAATATTTGCACACCATATGTATGTGGTACAATGTAAATGGGCTATTAGATATAATTTAAAATCATACTTTATTGTACATCTACATTCTGGCAAATAAATGAATTTAAATTTGAATTCATATTAGAGCGTGAAATTATATTACTCTTTTTAGTTTTTCAAAACGGCGTCCAATTTTTATTATAAGTAAATTAAATATAATATTTGATACAAAATAAATGATTACTCTGAGTTTCCAAACGACTCCCGCTACACTCTTGTATACTGTCACATTGGTCTTAAAAATATTTCAACCTTATCACATGATAATTTAAAATCAGTTGATCTTTTTCGTAAAACATAAACGAACATTTCGAATATCGGCTCCTCTTTAATATGGACTTATCTGGTAATCATATGCTTATTGTTTTTTTACATTACTAAGTCACTTTTATAGATTACAAGACGTTGAAGTCTCAACAAGTTATGGCTTAGGAGCTTTAAAGTATAATCTAAATAAAGAATGCCATTTAACACGTGACTAACATACGACCTTAACAAAATTGATATAAGCGGCAACTTCAAAATTACTATACGCTGTTTTAATAATAAAATATGCGATATAAAATAGCCGGTTTACAAAATAGTATTTTTATTTAACTAATTTAACGCTAATACTAATATGATTATCTATGTTAAAAACGTTTAATCGAGATGCATACGAGTTCGTGACAAAAATTTAATCCCACTCACGTTAGGACTAAGCAATGTTTATGATAATAATAATTATTACTTTGAAGACTAAACGTTATTAAAAAGTTTAATTAAATTAAACTAATCTATTGCCCATTTATCTTGTCAGAAGATTAGAACCTTTTGGAGCAGGTCGGCAGCATCCGTCGAAGTGCATTTTGCTATTTAAATATTAATACCTATTTATTTTCTAGTATCCATGTTTTTTTTTTAAAGTGCAGACAAACTCACTTGATGGTAAGTTTTTATTTTTATCATCTGTATAATCGGAGTAATTACAGGTGTGGCGACACCTTTGAGAAAGGAGTAGTTTCTTTGCTTAAAGGTGTGTAACAATTACACCAAGGTTATTTCGTGACCGCTAATTTCTTCAGCAATATACTGACAGCTGCGTAGAGCGAGGTGTTTTCGGGGTGTCACCTTGACTGGTCGAGTCTAGATTGTACGAGTGTGCTATCGCTCTCTATTAAATTTGATCATTCAATTTTGTGTTAAAAAAGAACCAGGTTGATGCACACGGACACGCTACTTTACATGAGGATTCAGCGCAACTTCTCGGCAGGGTAGATGCGGTCATACCGCGGCATGTGCATCCATTGGAAATCGGATTCATCCACGCCAACTAGCCTCGTCAAATCCGAAACATTTTAAAGAGTTACTGACTCTGGGTTGTCGTGAAGCGACAATTAAATATAAAAGAATCTAACCTAACAGCAACAAAACAACAAAAATAGAACAAAAGCAAATAATATATTTAAAATTTAAAAGATATTTACAATTTTAAATAACAAAATGGAATATGAAGATGACGATGGATGTCGTGATTTACAATTATTTTTTTTAAAAAAAAAAGGATAATAAAAAAAAGGATTAGTGTTGAAGTTGAGCCCGGAGATCCAAGGTGTACAGTAAGTGCTCTCAGCGCCTGGAACGAGCACGCACAGCGTAGGTGAAGATGTGGGTGTCTCTAGGCGACGACCTCGGGTGAATGCGGAGGTTTGCAAGATCCGGTGACTTCAGGCAAGACAGTGGCTTGCAGGATCTTTAGCGACTCCAGGCAGGACAGAGGCCTGCAGAATCCGCCGACTTCAGGCGGGACAGAGGCTTGCAGGATCTTGCGACTTCAGGTAGAGCAGAGGCGTGCAGGATTCGGCGACTTCAGGCAGAGCAGAGGCTTGTAGGATTCGGTGACTTCAGGCAGAGCAGAGGCTTGTAGGATCTGGCGACTTCAGGCAGAGCAGAGGTTTGCAGAGTCCAGCGGCTTCAGGCAGGACAGAGGCTTGCAAGATCCCGGGGCAGTGCGGCCCCGGGATAAGGCCTTTAGGAGATGCTTCAAATTCGAGAACTGAAGCGAGACTGCCTTTCTTGACCGATTGTTCGGCTTTTATACCTTTTTAGAGAGAACGGAAAAATTATTTAAATTAAACGCAATTTTTTTGTAAATGGTCAAGAGGAAAGAGTATTTATGTGGAATTATCGAAATAGAAACAACAGACCGGTAGCGAATTTGAATATAATTGTCATGACAACCAAATAAACAACGATGTCAAAACATGTCAAATTTTGGTTTTAGGCTCGTAATAGAAAAACGGCAAGATTTAAGTGAAAAATGAGATATTATTAATATAGGAAAAAAGGTAGCGCAACTGCGCGCACAAAGCCCGAAATTGCAGAGTTACGGAAAACTAAATAAAAGATCGAAAAAGGTAGACTCCATTGACACCAATTTAAAAGTGTTGATAGTGTGAAAATACGAAGTAAAAATGATTTGTTATTGTGTTCTTATGGTTTAAAATCGTTACAGGATCCTATGGAAATAAAGGTGATGTAAAATATCCAGTTTTGAGGTGAATGCAGAAAATCAAAACAGAATGGAAATTGAATTTAAAATAGTGTAAAATGATATGTAAGTAGCATAACACTACAGGGTCTATCTTGAGAGTTGATCAAGCAGAAAGTAAAAAACCTAAAGACTTATGATATTTACTAAGAAAATTGAAATGTCAAATGTCTGATGTATCTACCCACACGGACTTCTAGGATGGAGTCGAAATGATGAAAGTAAAATGTTGAAAAGCGTGCCTAATAATTTTGAAGCATCAATTAAATCAATTAATAAGCACTTTATTTTAACAATTTTTCGCTTTTTCAATAAAATTTCAAAAGCCTTTCGGATAATGGCTTAGATCGCTCCATGCATATTTTTAATAGAAATAGGGTGACAAACGAGCACACAGTCCACCTGATGGTAAGTGGTTGCTGTGGCCCATAGACATCTACATCTATCCTCGTTTGCGAATCAAAATGCAGATGCGTTGTCAGCCGTGAGGACTAAGATGGAATGCCTCTTGTCCTGTAAAAAGGGTCTCCGGTTCTCTACACTCGCCATACGAAACACAGCAGCATTAAGCTGCTATTTTACGCTGGTATTCTGTGAGAGCGTGGTCCTTTCCCGGTCGAGCCGACCCATTCCTTCTACAACTATACTATAAATATAGCTGCAGCTTGGCTCTACTACGTAAAAATTGTTCTTTATCTGTTCGTTTAATTTCATTAAAATCGGTTGGGCTGTTCGGAAGCTCAACTCAGAAGACAGACGGACAGATAGACAGACATAATACAATATACATAATGGCTTACAAATAACCCATCAGATAAAGCCATAAAAATAAAGCAGTTATTTCAATATTACAGACAGACTAATTTTATTTATATATATATAGATGAAGCAAACAATTATATTAATTAGTAATTAAAATGGGATTTTAAGTTTTTTTATAGGATAAGGGTGACAAGCGAGCACACAGTTCACCTAATGGTAAGTGGTTACTGTGGCCTATAGACATCTACATCTATCCTTTATTATGAATTAAAATACAGATGCGCTGTCACTCATGAGGACTAAGATGGAATGCCTCGTTTCCAGTAAAAAGGGTCTCCGGTTCTCTACACTCACTATAAGAAACATAGCAGCGTTAAGATTCTATTTTAAACTGGTATTCTTTGAGAGCGTGGTCCTTCCCCGGTCAAGCCGACCCATTCGTGCTATACCAATAATATAGCTGCAGCATGGCTGTACCACGTTTTTAATGTGATATTAATTTCTAAAATTAAAAATTTGGATGCCTCACCGGACCAAACGAACTTTCTACAGCCGTTATCGTTAATAGAAAACTATGAAAATGCAGACGTAAGATAATTTTTATACCTTTTGTAGAAAAGTAATTATTACTCCCAATAGATTAACTAATACTAATCTGCCAGTGCCCGATGCGATAAAATCAGAGTTGGAATAGAACAACAAGCAAAATAAATTTTGCTTTTAGCTGGGATGCGAATCCATCTCACGTGACTTTACAGTAAGATAAGCTAACTACTGGTCTACGATGCTTTAGTACAGTTAGTATTAACATACAAATGCGGACAGTGTTTTGCTTCAACAGAATTGAAGTGTCGCCGCGATAATGAATGTAGGGGCTCAGCTCGTACGAATGAGTCGGATTCCCGCTGCGTAGTATGCGCGGCTCAGGACACACGCAGATTTATGTTCTCGACGGGTATTTTATGATGTAACGACACGGGGACGACACGATTTTTTCCAAAAAGGCTTAGTGTATCAAAATTTTTTATATTTAACTGTACAAAATTGTGCAGTATTATTAAAAAAGAGTTCCGTTGAGTTTCTTGGTGGTTCTTTTAGATAGGAGTTATTTCCCGAACTTTAAAAGCATGTGTTTCATGTGTGCATATCGAAAAAAAAAACTATTCTACTCTATTGTTTATAAGACGATAATGAAACTCAGGTATTGAATCTATGATATAATTTTTTGAGTGTGGAAAGACCTACGATGGCGATAATTCATAATACATTATTGATCTATTTTGCCATGTTGTGGTCCTGTTTATTGTTTTTGTAGACCGACTTATTTATTCATATTTTATGATTATTGTAAAGACCTGAACATAATATGCTGATTTTAATTCTTATTTCTATCATTTGGTGAATAGTCTATTGCTGTACATGGCTCACTTGGCTAGACGAGAGGGATAGTCGTAATTATAACGCTTGGAGATCACAGTAGTTGTTAGACAGATCTCAAGTCTGACACTGCTTCCCGTTGCTAGTTTTACGAGATAGTTATACGGTCAATTGTTGGTGGCTGCACAATATTTTTGGGATTTCTCTAAGTCGTATTTTACAACAATCGCGGGATGCGATCAATTGGTGGATTTTCTCATTTCACTACCAAACGATAATTAGTTTAAATGCTTATTTAGTTGATTATCAACTCATTTACTTTATATACTAGGTTAAATTAAGCAGTGAACTTTGTGAACGGCTGTAATGATGATGATGATAATAAGATCATATTTAAAAATATATTTTGATATAAATAAAATAACAGGATGAAAACAATCTTTTTAATAATTTTTTTATTACATTAGAACATATATTTTCTGAACATATATTTCTAAAATATTTTGCCGTATTCGTCACGTTGGGCTGTAAACACATTAGCGGCAGGGAATGGGCATCCGTGTCATTAAGATAAAGGATTCCTCTGTGAAAGTCAAACGTACTATCGAACTCCAAATATTTATGTATGATAATCAATAATGCAATCAAGCAAGGAATAAGTTATTTCTTAATTAATCTGAAAGTACCAATGGATTCTACAAGTGCTTAATTTGTTTACAAATAGTTTATTTACATTGCCGCATTGAGTAAAATGTATTAGCATTTTTATAGCTTATTGGCCGTCATTAAGTTGTAATTTTTTTCCATTTGTTTAAAACTGAAGTGAAAAATTAAGTTAGAGTCTACCTGATGGTAAGTGGCACTGCAGTCCATAGATAGTTGCAGCCCAATTCGAACAAAGAAGGCTACGTACGTTGTCATCTCTAAGGACTAAGGTGGAAAACTTCATAGCCAAGTGAACAGCAGTGTAGCACTGCAATTTGGCGGCAGAAATTTGTAAGGGTGTGGTACTTCTCAAAAGCAAATAAAGTTAAAGGTAGGACTGAATAAGTCCTACCTTTACTCATTTTTTACGATGATGATGATGATGATGATAATTATGATGACGATTACAAAGATAATTACGATGAGGTTGATATTAATGATGATGGTGACGTTGACGATGATAATGATGATGGTGATGACAATGATAATGACGATAACAATAGCGATGTCAATGATGATGGCGTTGATAACGTTGATAATCATGATGACGCTGATAGTAATGATGAAGATGACGATAATGCTGATGGCGTTGATGCTAACCATGATAACGATAATGACGATGATGATGATAATAATTATGACGATTACGATGATGTTGATGGTGAAGACGATGATGATGACCCTATGAATTATTCGTATCTTTAATGTGGTGATAATTTAGAAAGTTTAGCTTTTTGTTTTAATTTTTAATACCAAATAAAAATATTTGCCTTTAGCAATTGTATTTTTAGCAGGAACAGGCTCTGTATTATTTATATATTCCTGTCTGTAATTTTTCTGGACCTCTTACCCTTCAAAATTATTCAGTGCAGTAGAGGCATCGGTGTTTGGCAATAGAAATAAGTGGTATGGAAGAAACTCAAAGAAACGAGTTATAGTAATAAGGTTGCAGGAGAGTGTAAAAATAGTTCATATTTAGCATGTGTAGTGCTAAGACTTGTCGGTGAAAAAAGTTACAATTATGAGTATTTCTTGTCATTTAGAGTCAGTTCACCGTTTAACTTTAATAAGATAATGATTTTATAAGTTGGGGGTAAAAGTTTCTTCGCATTTTATATACAAACTCAAGACATTTTTTTTCTCAAAGTTTAATTAAATTAAATCATAATATATATGAGCCATTTTGTTTTTGTTTATCGACCAAATTGGCGATATATTAAAAATGGGCCAAATCAAGAGTACCTTTAACCGACGAGCGTGTATGCGTAGGTATATGGATGTGGAGGAAGCGAGAGAGGTGTGTCAGGATCGTGCCAAATGGAAGTCCATAATCTCTGCCTACCCCATTTTGTTCGATAACTTGTTGCCATCTTGTAAATAGTGACATAATCCAATTGCTGTAGAAATCTTGGAATTTTTGATCAAAAAATAATCACCTGTTACCTGTTACCTGTGTCTGACACAGACACAGGTAACAGGTATAGTGAGTATAGTCCAGTACGAAGAGTAAAGACAACCAGCACTGCACAAACATAACAATCCACTGCTTATAATTACAGTTAGTATTATTTAAAAGGTCTGCGTCTCTCTTTGTCTATTCAGTATAGACCTCCAAAAGCGGGTGAAAACAGAATTAAAAATAAATGTTATTTTTAAATCTGTTTTCCACATTCAAACACAGATAAATACATATTCTCAAGCTAATAAAAGCGTGTTAATTAAAAACAGAAATCAAGTGCGTTGGTTTAATGTCTAGTCTAGAGATGACCGTAAGCTATTTATCAATCAGTCTGAAAGGAAAACAACGCAAAATCACGAACTTTCATAATTGTTACACTTCAATAGCGGAAACTGGAACTAATTAGAAACTAACTCAAACTCACGAGTTTTCGTTCACGAGTCTACGCTACTTGGTGTTGTGTTGATTTAGTTTACACTATGATACGTACTGATTTCCGACTTGCGTAAATAGGGATGACTACGAGTGCAATCTACTATTGCAATCCTCGAACATGAAGCGGAAAGACTTGGGCTTTATTTCGTAATATTAATTAATTAATTCATTACAGTCTATCAAAGTCCACTGCTAAACATAGGCTTCTCTACAGCATTCCTCATAAGGGTGATATTTGCCATAGTTACCACGCTTGTCAGACGGGTTGACAACGTCAGTTCTTTTTCTAGTTGTTATTAGGAAGGTGTTACATCCATGGATGATGAAGATACCCGACCAGGAGGGGTTGTTCCACTCTGTCACCTCTTACGACACCCACGGGACGGTTTGAGGCAGTGGAAATTTTTACACCTCCTCTACACTGTTCTGTATCTGAATATTATTTTCCATAACATTGAATTGAGATATGAACTTCCAGTTCGTTAGATGACTACTGCTGCACATGGGCATCACAAACAACTACAAACAAAAAACGCTATATGTGTTGTCACCTAAGAAATAAGATGGAATGTCTCGTCTTGTTACCAGTAAAAAAAGTCTCCGGTTGTCGTCACAGGAGCATTTCACGCATTGTTTCTATAAATTTCTGTAGTTGTGCTAAATTAAATACAAAACATAGCAACATTACGCACAATGTTTTGATATATGTAGTTGTGCAAAATCAAATTCTTTGTACATAACGTCACTGCGCTGATAGGCGTGTGTCAACGGATCGACCATGTTGTTTCTCAAGAAGCGTCCTCGTAAAAATTAAATTATTAACATCAATTAGCCAGCGTCAAAAACAGCGACTCACAGAGGCTACTGACCGATAGGTAAGCCCGCTTTGAGCTCTGTTACAATCTCCATATCCTCTATTGCTTTGTACTAAAATTTAAATTTGTATAATTTGGTTGTAATTGCATTAGTTTCTTTAAGCACGTAATCGTCGAATTAAATTGGGATAGAGGCGTTAAATGAGTAAATTCTCGGAGGCAGCCTCGCTCGGGTTTTTGAATAACATTATAGTGATGTACCTACCTTGATATTAGATATGTCGGAGAATTTCAACAGAGGATTCCAATTTTCATCTCAGAAATACATCAGGGTAGCGTTAATTGTTAAAAATAATAAAAGTGTGAGAGCGGATGTTCAACTTGCTCTCTTGCTTGCGCAGTTTAATCATTATCAGTAATAAGACAACGTAATGCACTATACATTCAGTATAGTGAAATTACAGTTCGACCACACCGTAACACGTCTCTGCCACAATCACACACTAGTGTAACGTGAGGTACGTAATTACATGATAACACCAAAATATGTAAACCAACAGCAACACTACTTATCTCAATGTAACACTGGGCAGCCTCTCAGCAACACCAATTCTCCTTGCCTGCACTAGAAGAATTGCAACAACGAACAGAACCACGACACTATCTTATCACTAGTCGAATGACCACACTCGTTGAATGACTTCAGCGGAATCTCCCAAGCACGGCACCTACAGTGAACTTTATACTACAGACACAAGAGGGGGTTTCTCGATATACCCTCCATTCTACCTCGACCCAACCGGGTATTTTATAGACGCTCCGACAGATACATATTATACTTGAGTCGTATTAATATTGATATTATAACGTACGTGATAGTTTTTTTTTTATATAAGATACATGGCACAGTCATGCTGCAGCTATATTATGGTTGTAGCACATTGCGTCGACTTGACTGGGGAAGAACCATGATTCGAAAAATATCAAAATGAAATATCAGCTAAATGCTGCTGCGTTTCGTGTGGTCAGTGTTGAGAACCAGAGACCCTTTTTAATGGAAACGAGGCATTTCATCGTAGTCCTCAGGGGTGACAACACGTCTGGATTTTGATTCTTAATGGAGGATAGATGTAAATATCTATGAGCCACAGCAGTCAATTACCATCAGGTGGATTGTGTGCTTGTTTGGCACCCTTATTCTATAAGAAAATGTCATGGAATTTTACGGGCTGATGAAAAGGAAGTGAAATTTTACGGGCTGATAAAGAAGAAGTGGTCACTTGTGTGAAAAGTATAGAAAATACTCATATAAAAACTGTTTTTCCTCAAAAAAAAAAAGTCTGTATCGAACAGGAGTAGAAGATCAGTACAATCACTATACATTCAAATTCTGGCTGGAATCCAAAACTTTACAATACATTCAGCACGGAAATATGATCCCTGAGCCATGTGGCAGTTCAAATTAGATATAAAATAATCCTTACTATTGATGTGTTTTGTTTTATTAAAAAAAGACAAGTTGAGTATGGTGTTACGTGGTAGGGCTTCTTACCTATTTCTGCAGCCAAGTAGCAGTGCTTGCACTGCCGTGGTGTTACGATCTGAAGAGTACAGAAGGCTAGTATATTTACTGTCTGTGAGGTATTCGATCCAGTCCTCAGAGGTGACCGAATGTGAGAGACTGAGTTGAACACATTTGTAAAGGGTGACTATTTCGGTATACAAACGACTTTCAAGATTTGGAAACTGAACGGGCACCAAGCTCCATAGCAGTTGGTTAAATGATAGGACCTAAAGGTACAACGTTCTTGAATTTCCCTAAAGCTAGGCGTTAGTTCAGGACCCTACTCTTTTATCGGCCGAATTCAGCATCTTTTTTAAAACTTATGTTTTTGAATTTATATTTCTTTTGGGGCATTTGGGTAAAATTAAGAGAGTGAATTTTTTACGATGCGCGCGCACACCGACAGATAAAAACGACACGATGAAGTTGTTACGATGCGCGCGCACACTGACACCTCAAAGCGACAACATCATTGGGTAACTGTCTCTCAAGTTTTCGTGGGAACTGATAACTATACATTTACGGTACTTTTTTTTAATTATTTTTGTTTTGTTACGGTAAAGAAGTATAACTTCCTACGTGCGTACATAAGTACACACACACACTTTTTTTTTCTCGCAGATTTTAGCTAATCAATTTTAATTTAACACCTTTGTTCCACAAAGTAACGCCTGATTCTGTTCTTTTTTTCTGTCAAAATTTAAATTAAATAAAAATCACCTGGTCTTTAGGCTCGTCACTAGTAGTTCAACGGGCAGTAGCAAGTCATGCACCTTAATGGCGTACCGAATTAATCGTTGGTAACAAACGCCCTCCCAGGTAGCTTCCTACCAACACCGACGCCCGCCGAGCTGTACCAAATGAACCCTTCCTATTGCATTAGACAGACACAATTCAAACTATTTCATGGTAATAAGTGTTTTCTAACTTTAAGAAAGGATTTGTGTTTTTTTATCCACGCACTGGTATCCTCTTTGTGCGCTCTAAAGTGACTGTTGCATTCATGTATTATAAGATTTCTTTTTCATGATCTAGTAAAAGTTCACAGCTGGACTTGAGCTTCTCCAGCTTTTTTATGTAAGAGGAGGCAAACGAGCATACGGCTCACCTGATGGTAAGTTATCATCGTCGCCTATGGACATCTACAACACCAGGAAAATAGCAGGTGCGTTGCCGACTTTGAAAAAGGAGTAGGCTGGATTTGCACCTTTCATGCCGCTCCTTGTGGGCAGTCGTAGTACTTAAGTCTAGAGTAAACGGGATGGTCATACAATAGTTTATAGAAGTCATAAGATCTGATAATCCCCAAAGTCGTTTCTTAAGAACCCTTAGAATAAAATTGAGTTTTTAGTTTCTACGTATGTAATCATAATATTCTCTAGATCGATGGTCACGGCGGCCAGCCCCAACTAGACTAGGCATCGGCAATAGGATTATAGTGCCGGAGTGTATGCGCAAGCACAGGTGCACTCTATTTCCTCACTCTCATAGTCCGATGGGACAATAAACTGACACGACCGGAGAAAGATCTTTACGTGATTTTCGTGGCACGGGGGTGAAACTCCACCAACTTCCTGACTCCGGGTAGTTAGTGAGAATTTCTTGATGGAAAGTTCTGCAACTGATTTTTTTTGGCCCGACCTGGGATTCTAACCCGGGACTTCATGATCAGCAATCGCACTACTAAAACCTTTGGACCAACGAGGCCTACGTATGTATTTAGATAACTATGCAATTTGGTTGATGATGTATAATATGATGACTGTAAGAGAATCCATTATCCCATATTATTCCGTGGGTTTCGTAAGAGGCGACTGAGGGAAATGACACAGGAGATGGACGTAGCATATCATTCCATGGGTTTCGTAAGAGGAGACAGAGGGAAATGACATAGGAGATAGACGTAGCATATCATTCCATGGGTTTCGTAAGAGACGACTGAGGGAAATGACATAGGAGATAGACGTAGCATATCATTCCATGGGTTTCGTAAGAGGCGACAGAGGGAAATGACACAGGAGATAGACGTAGCATATCATTCCATGGGTTTCGTAAGAGGCGACAGAGGGAAATGACATAGGAGATAGACGAGCATATCATTCCATGGGTTTCGTAAGAGGCGACAGAGGGAAATGACATAGGAGATAGACGTAGCATATCATTCCATGGGTTTCGTAAGAGGCGACAGAGGGAAATGACATAGGAGATAGACGAGCATATCATTCCATGGGTTTCGTAAGAGGCGACAGAGGGAAATGACACAGGAGATAGACGTAGCATATCATTCCATGGGTTTCGTAAGAGGCGACAGAGGGAAATGACAAAGGAGATAGACGTAGCATATCATTCCATGGGTTTCGTAAGAGACGACTGAGGGAAATGACACAGGAGATAGACGTAGCATATCATTCCATGGGTTTCGTAAGAGGCGACAGAGGGAAATGACACAGGAGATAGACGTAGCATATCATTCCATGGGTTTCGTAAGAGGCAACAGAGGGAAATGACATAGGAGATAGACGTAGCATATCATTCCATGGGTTTCGTAAGAGGCGACAGAGGGAAATGACATAGGAGATAGACGTAGCATATCATTCCATGGGTTTCGTAAGAGGCGACAGAGGGAAATAACACAGGAGATAGACGAGCATATCATTCCATGGGTTTCGTAAGAGACGACTGAGGGAAATGACACAGGAGATAGACGTAGCATATCATTCCATGGGTTTCGTAAGAGGCAACAGAGGGAAATGACATAGGAGATAGAAGTAGCATATCATTCCGTGGGTTTCGTAAGAGGAGACAGAGGGAAATGACATAGGAGATAGACGAGCATATCATTCCATGGGTTTCGTAAGAGGCGACAGAGGGAAATGACATAGGAGATAGACGAGCATATCATTCCATGGGTTTCGTAAGAGGAGACAGAGGGAAATGACATAGGAGATAGACGTAGCATATCATTCCGTGGGTTTCGTAAGAGGCAACAGAGGGAAATGACATAGGAGATAGACGTAGCATATCATTCCGTGGGTTTCGTAAGAGGCAACAGAGGGAAATGACATAGGAGATAGACGTAGCATATCATTCCGTGGGTTTCGTAAGAGGAGACAGAGGGAAATGACATAGGAGATAGACGAGCATATCATTCCATGGGTTTCGTAAGAGGCGACAGAGGGAAATGACATAGGAGATAGACGTAGCATATCATTCCGTGGGTTTCGTAAGAGGAGACAGAGGGAAATGACATAATAGATAGACGTAGCATATCATTCCGTGGGTTTCGTAAGAGGCAAAAGAGGGAAATGACATAGGAGATAGACGTAGCATATCATTCCATGGGTTTCGTAAGAGACGACTGAGGGAAATGACACAGGAGATAGACGTAGCATATCCTTCCATGGGTTTCGTAAGAGGCAACAGAGGGAAATGACATAGGAGATAGACGTAGCATATCATTCCGTGGGTTTCGTAAGAGGAGACAGAGGGAAATGACATAGGAGATAGACGAGCATATCATTCCATGGGTTTCGTAAGAGGCGACAGAGGGAAATGACATAGGAGATAGACGAGCATATCATTCCATGGGTTTCGTAAGAGGAGACAGAGGGAAATGACATAGGAGATAGACGTAGCATATCATTCCGTGGGTTTCGTAAGAGGCAACAGAGGGAAATGACATAGGAGATAGACGTAGCATATCATTCCGTGGGTTTCGTAAGAGGCAACAGAGGGAAATGACATAGGAGATAGACGTAGCATATCATTCCGTGGGTTTCGTAAGAGGAGACAGAGGGAAATGACATAGGAGATAGACGAGCATATCATTCCATGGGTTTCGTAAGAGGCGACAGAGGGAAATGACATAGGACATAGACGTAGCATATCATTCCGTGGGTTTCGTAAGAGGAGACAGAGGGAAATGACATAGGAGATAGACGTAGCATATCATTCCGTGGGTTTCGTAAGAGGAGACAGAGGGAAATGACATAGGAGATAGACGAGCATATCATTCCATGGGTTTCGTAAGAGGCGACAGAGGGAAATGACATAGGAGATAGACGAGCATATCATTCCATGGGTTTCGTAAGAGGAGACAGAGGGAAATGACATAGGAGATAGACGTAGCATATCATTCCGTGGGTTTCGTAAGAGGCAACAGAGGGAAATGACATAGGAGATAGACGTAGCATATCATTCCGTGGGTTTCGTAAGAGGAGACAGAGGGAAATGACATAGGAGATAGACGAGCATATCATTCCATGGGTTTCGTAAGAGGCGACAGAGGGAAATGACATAGGAGATAGACGAGCATATCATTCCATGGGTTTCGTAAGAGGAGACAGAGGGAAATGACATAGGAGATAGACGTAGCATATCATTCCGTGGGTTTCGTAAGAGGAGACAGAGGGAAATGACATAGGAGATAGACGAGCATATCATTCCATGGGTTTCGTAAGAGGCGACAGAGGGAAATGACATAGGAGATAGACGAGCATATCATTCCATGGGTTTCGTAAGAGGCGACAGAGGGAAATGACATAGGAGATAGACGAGCATATCATTCCATGGGTTTCGTAAGAGACGACTGAGGGAAATGACACAGGAGATAGACGTAGCATATCATTCCGTGGGTTTCGTAAGAGGCGACAGAGGGAAATGACATAGGAGATAGACGAGCATATCATTCCATGGGTTTCGTAAGAGGCGACAGAGGGAAATGACATAGGAGATAGACGTAGCATATCATTCCATGGGTTTCGTAAGAGGCGACAGAGGGAAATGACATAGGAGATAGACGAGCATATCATTCCATGGGTTTCGTAAGAGGCGACAGAGGGAAATGACATAGGAGATAGACGTAGCATATCATTCCATGGGTTTCGTAAGAGGCGACAGAGGGAAATAACATAGGAGATATACGTAGCATATCATTCCGTGGGTTTCGTAAGAGGAGACAGAGGGAAATGACATAGGAGATAGACGTAGCATATCATTCCATGGGTTTCGTAAGAGGCGACAGAGGGAAATGACATAGGAGATAGACGTAGCATATCATTCCATGGGTTTCGTAAGAGGGGACAGAGGGAAATGACATAGGAGATAGACGAGCATATCATTCCATGGGTTTCGTAAGAGGCGACAGAGGGAAATGACATAGGAGATAGACGTAGCATATCATTCCGTGGGTTTCGTAAGAGGAGACAGAGGGAAATGACATAGGAGATAGACGTAGCATATCATTCCGTGGGTTTCGTAAGAGGCAAAAGAGGGAAATGACATAGGAGATAGACGTAGCATATCATTCCATGGGTTTCGTAAGAGACGACTGAGGGAAATGACACAGGAGATAGACGTAGCATATCATTCCATGGGTTTCGTAAGAGGCAACAGAGGGAAATGACATAGGAGATAGACGTAGCATATCATTCCGTGGGTTTCGTAAGAGGAGACAGAGGGAAATGACATAGGAGATAGACGAGCATATCATTCCATGGGTTTCGTAAGAGGCGACAGAGGGAAATGACATAGGAGATAGACGAGCATATCATTCCATGGGTTTCGTAAGAGGAGACAGAGGGAAATGACATAGGAGATAGACGTAGCATATCATTCCGTGGGTTTCGTAAGAGGCAACAGAGGGAAATGACATAGGAGATAGACGTAGCATATCATTCCGTGGGTTTCGTAAGAGGCAACAGAGGGAAATGACATAGGAGATAGACGTAGCATATCATTCCGTGGGTTTCGTAAGAGGAGACAGAGGGAAATGACATAGGAGATAGACGAGCATATCATTCCATGGGTTTCGTAAGAGGCGACAGAGGGAAATGACATAGGACATAGACGTAGCATATCATTCCGTGGGTTTCGTAAGAGGAGACAGAGGGAAATGACATAGGAGATAGACGTAGCATATCATTCCGTGGGTTTCGTAAGAGGAGACAGAGGGAAATGACATAGGAGATAGACGAGCATATCATTCCATGGGTTTCGTAAGAGGCGACAGAGGGAAATGACATAGGAGATAGACGAGCATATCATTCCATGGGTTTCGTAAGAGGAGACAGAGGGAAATGACATAGGAGATAGACGTAGCATATCATTCCGTGGGTTTCGTAAGAGGCAACAGAGGGAAATGACATAGGAGATAGACGTAGCATATCATTCCGTGGGTTTCGTAAGAGGAGACAGAGGGAAATGACATAGGAGATAGACGAGCATATCATTCCATGGGTTTCGTAAGAGGCGACAGAGGGAAATGACATAGGAGATAGACGAGCATATCATTCCATGGGTTTCGTAAGAGGAGACAGAGGGAAATGACATAGGAGATAGACGTAGCATATCATTCCGTGGGTTTCGTAAGAGGAGACAGAGGGAAATGACATAGGAGATAGACGAGCATATCATTCCATGGGTTTCGTAAGAGGCGACAGAGGGAAATGACATAGGAGATAGACGAGCATATCATTCCATGGGTTTCGTAAGAGGCGACAGAGGGAAATGACATAGGAGATAGACGAGCATATCATTCCATGGGTTTCGTAAGAGACGACTGAGGGAAATGACACAGGAGATAGACGTAGCATATCATTCCGTGGGTTTCGTAAGAGGCGACAGAGGGAAATGACATAGGAGATAGACGAGCATATCATTCCATGGGTTTCGTAAGAGGCGACAGAGGGAAATGACATAGGAGATAGACGTAGCATATCATTCCATGGGTTTCGTAAGAGGCGACAGAGGGAAATGACATAGGAGATAGACGAGCATATCATTCCATGGGTTTCGTAAGAGGCGACAGAGGGAAATGACATAGGAGATAGACGTAGCATATCATTCCATGGGTTTCGTAAGAGGCGACAGAGGGAAATAACATAGGAGATATACGTAGCATATCATTCCGTGGGTTTCGTAAGAGGAGACAGAGGGAAATGACATAGGAGATAGACGTAGCATATTATTCCATGGGTTTCGTAAGAGGCGACAGAGGGAAATGACATAGGAGATAGACGTAGCACCTTCCTGGTAACAACTAAACTATTAAAAAAAAACTGCGTTTACCAATACACTTGCCCCCCTCTATGAGACTATCTGTGGGGGACGCCTATGTGCCTATGAATGAATGAAGGATGGATGTAGATGTCCATGGGCCACAGCACTCACATATCTTCAAATGTGTCTCGTTTGTCAACCCATATTGTTCACTTCATAAGATACAGCCTATTAAAAGTCCTGAACATAGGTCTCCTTCATAAATTACATCATAGGGATATTTGTTATATTGATAGACGATTGGCAGTCGGGTTAGCAACCACAGCTTTGTGTTACTATGATCTCTTATGCACAACTCGTGTTTTATTTTCGGGATAGCGAATTCTCTCCTACACGGCAATTACTCTATAAAAAATCTGAAAAACGGTTGACCCTGCAGGCCATATGTGGAACTTCCCACTTATTTTCGAGTGATGTGCTTATTTAGAAATTTTTAAATGGCAATAATGTTTGAACGCGTCGTTCGGTTTTAACTTGATTGGCTAATTGAAAGTTATTTTTAAAAAAAACCTTCGTTCGTATCGTTTTTATTTTTTGAAAATCTTTGAAACGGCTCGACCGATAGACTTGAAATCTAATCAGCTTGAAGTCTCTATAGATATCGTACGAAAAATTTTTATTTACAGACATACATACCACAGCTTCTTGGGACGTCAAAACGAGAAGATCTGTTGAAAACTCGCATCCTCAAAATCGGACCGAAATCTATAACTTTTGAAAATTATTATTTTCAAAGTGGGAAGTTAAACATGGCACATCAAACGCTCCGCTCCACTGCACGCTGTTTTTACATAGGGCCTTGAAGCAACGTCAACTCGATCGACATTTATTCTCCAGTTTAACAGGCCACGAGAAAAAAAGTCATAGATGTCCATCACCGATGCTATCAGAATTTATAGATCCAGTTTTTATTACAAAAATAGTCACTTTATCCAATAAAAAAAACTCGATCTATAATAACGGGATAGAGTCATGTTGTCTAAATTTCTGTATACTGCCATAGGCACTTTACACCTTGAATTATTTATAGGCGATATGATCGGTGCTGGCTGGCAATATTAAATTAATAGCGGTTTGTAAAGAAAAGTATTTTTGAGAAGTGGCGTATAGTGGCGGCATTATCGAATTCATTGTCTCATATCATCTCATTAGTGACGTAATAGAGGGTTGTGAGGAAATCTACAAAAATCCTGTAGCATCCGATATCATCAACTTTTCTAAGTGTGTCGTATGACATATCCTTGGAAATATGGGAAAATAGAAATAGAATTTTTGATGTGTAACATCTTCCCTCTCGCTTTATCTTATATATTTATATGTGGAAGTGGTTTCGTGAAAAGGGACGGACGTTGGTGCCAGGACGGCGAGGAAATACGCGCTAATTGATTTTACCAATGAGCGCGCGCGGTAGTAAAATTGGCCGTCAGATGGTACGTACTCATTTTCCGAGAGGTTGGTACTGTCAGCCAACAGTGTGTGCGTGTGTGTGACGAGAAAGAGAAAAGATAGAGAAGTAGAACGTACCCGTTGTGTATAAAGTGTGCTGCTATTCAAACTAATTTAATTAATCATTATTTAATCCGGTAACATTCATTGCTATACGAATGACAGCACTGGTGATGCTCTATACACCCGCCGTGCCAATATTTCGCGTGAAAACGTCGCCGAGTACCGGAACAAACTTGTGTCTGAAGTCGAGTTTTTGCTGAACAAAGTATCGGGTTTGTGGGCGACTAAATCTAGTCCAGTTTAATCCTCAGGAGACACAAGTTTGCGCGTTTACCACTAAAAAGTAGCCCTTTGTCGTATCTCCTCAATTTCAAAGCACTCCCCTTGTTGCCTTAGCTAGTATCGGAATCCTCGGCGTCGACATATCGAGTGACGTGCAGTTTCGTGGTCACTTGGAAAAGAAGGCCAAATTGGCCTCCAAAAAGCTTGGCGTGCTCAGCAGAGCGGGACAGTATTTCATGCCAGCACACCGCCTGCAACTTTACAAGGCGCAGGTTCGGCCTCACATGGAATACTGTTACTATCTTTGAGCTGGGTAAAGTGGAAGGAGCTGGCTCCCCAGTGCCAGCTCTTTCCACTTGATCGCATCCAGTGCAGGGCGGCTCGAATCGACCACCGAGTCCTTTCCGATAGGCTTGACTCACTGGCGCCACGAAGAGATGTTGTCTCTTTGCGTATTTTATATTGTTCGGATTAATTCCAGTCACTCAAATTCACTATCGCACATCGCGACAAAATTCGCGATACCATCAATACCATCTGGATGATTGGCAGTCCACCACTGTGCGATTTAGAAGAAGTATTCTTCCTCGCACAACTTCCTTGTGGAATCGATTACCACTAGCGATTTTTCCGGACCGATACGACTTAGGGACCTTCAAGAAAAGAGCTTACTCCTTTTTAAAAGGCCGGCAACGCATCTGCAATTGCCCTGGTGTTGCGGCTGTTCATTGGCGGCGGTAGCCACTTACCATCAGGTGAGCCGCATGCTCGTTTGCACCCTCTAATATAAAAAAAAAGTTAAACTATAATATTTATAAATGTATTTATTGTTAAGTGTCTGAAAAAAGTGCAGATCATTGATAGAAAATGCAAGTGAATAATAATGAATTCGAATAAATATTTCGGTATTTAGCTTATTTAATTTTGAGGTTAATTTCTTATGCTGCTCTATTGATAATATTAATTTCGATTAAAACTAAACCTTATTATTTTTATCACAGTTATTCTCTTATATAATAACAAAAAAAAATAATAACAACAATATTTTATATAACTACAAAAGTGTCTAGAACATAAACTTTAAATAATACATGTTTTCATATTTCATGTCTTTTAAACGGGTTATCTGATTTTCATAATTCCAGTTGGAATATTAGTATATAGCTTGATAGAAGCGATTAACTTATTCCCAGAGGTTATTATCATCCATCAAATCCAATATTATATTAACCTTTTTTATTTAAAAATATTAATGAGTAATAAAGAAAGACATTTTTTTTTGCCTAGGGAAGCCCTACATTTCCCAATTGATGGCATAAACACAAGGTAGCTTTTACTATTTCAACATACAACAATAATAATAATGTCCCCCAGACCGACCGCACTCGCTCTCATAGTCCGATGGAACGATAAACCGACACGACCTAAGAGAGATCAAACCCAGGAACAAAGACTTCACGTGCTTTCCGAGACACGGGGGTGAGACACCGCCAATTTCCTGACCCCGGGCAGCTACTGAGAATTTCTTAATGGAAAACCTCAATAATGAGTGATTTTTTTTTGGCCTGACTCCCGGGTCGAATCCCGATTCGAACCCGAGACCTCATGATCAGCAGTTGCACTACTACAACCACTAGACCAACGAGGTAGTCAATAAACGCTTAAATGTATAATAACGAATAATAAAAAGTAAAATCGACTATGAAAACTATAGACTTAGGCCATTCAACTAACAACAATTGGTTAAATGGTCTAAAACTATAGGTAACAAAATACTTCCACATAATAATGTAATAATTCATCGATACACTTTATATTAAAATCTTTTTTTTTTTAAATAAGAGGGGGACTACCGCCGCCCAAAAACAATTGCAATACCAGGTGAATTGCTGATACGTTGCCGGTCCTTTAAAAAAGTTTATTTTTTATCCTTTTGAGTGGTTGAAAAATATTACAAGTTAAAGGTTCAAACCTTTTAGTTCATAAGAGGTTTGAACGACGTTTTAGTTACATTAAAATCTGATTACACAATACATTAAATTACAATAGGTATAATAAAATCTTCATCCCCAATTTTTCTATCCTAAACTACCTCTAAAACTACTCTAAAGTAAAACTTATTTCACAAAAAAGAATGATTTAAATCAGTTCAGCCTTTTTCAAGAAATCGGTTAATAAATCTAAATTTAGAAAAAATATATTTCAACATAACTTGACTTCGCTTACATCAAGCCTGTAAATAGAAATACGTCATCATGTCAACTTAAACTCATAAGTACTATACGCTCATTTGATGGACAATGACAAATCGCTGCTCCAAAAGCACCAATTTTCATAATTGATTCGAATCTCTCACGAGTGTTATTAGGTGTTGCAACATCTGGCAACACGTGGGCAACGAAATTATTTGGTATCGCAACACTCGAATAGACGGACGGACCGGACAATGATTTGTGCAAATTATACGTCAAGTACAGCGTTGCGTGATTTGTACTGTGTTTATGATGTTTCCATTGAAATGTATGCCAGTTTACTGAATATAATTTATATTTGACTATTACATGTTATAATGTAGAGTGTAATCAATTTAAAAGACTATTCTAGTTTTAGAGAGAGGACGTTCTCAATTCAATTGTATTTTTCAGTCACGCGATATCTCCGCTAGATGTAAACCGAGTTTTTTAGCTTTCTTCTTAAATATTCCATAAGGTGTTACCATATGAATTTCAAAAATATTTCCACGCCTAATGGTAGAAATAGGATTAGGGCTGAAGTTCTAAATATAAGTAATATATATAGCTGTTACACAACGATTAAGACGACATTCTAGTCACTCAAACGGGTCAAATAATTTAGTTTTTAACTAAAAAATAAAAAATCGACTTCGAAATACTAAGAGCACAGGAATCCACGTAATAGTTTGTGAAGTGAGGGGATTTTAATTCTTTCTATACGCTATGTTTAGCCCCGACTCCAGAAGCTATAATGTGGATATTTATTTTCTTTAATTTAGTTGCTTGAAGACGGTTTTTACCTTTTATAAAAAGTTTAATTTTTACTGTACATAGAAAAGTCACAATGCAGCTGTATAGTAAATGCAGCACAAATGTGTTGACTTGATCGGGGGACGGGAACCACGCTCACACATAATTCCAGCACAAAGTAGCAGCAAACTACTACACTCTTATAAATGGTGATTTAAGAAAATTGGAGACCCTGTTAACTGGTAACGATGCAATCCATCTAAGCCTTTAGGAATAGTACGTATTTGCATTTTGATTCTTATTAAAGAATTTTTTTCTACGTGGGAGAGCCATGCTGCAGCTATATTATGGTTGCAGCACGAATGGGTCGGCTCGACCGGGGAAGGACCACGATCTCACCAAAAACCAGCGTAAAATAGCATCTTAACGCTGCTGTGTTTCGTATGGTGAGTGTAGAGAACCGGAGACCCTTTTTACTGGCAAAGAGGCATTCCATCTTAGTCCTCACGGGTGACAACGCATCTGCATCTTGAGTCTTTATTGAGGATAGATGTAGATGGGTCACAGTAACCACTTACCATCAGGTGGACTGTGTGCTCGTTTGTCACCCAATCCTATATAAAAAAAGAATGAATGTAGATAATATCCCAGGGGCTAAAAATCCACATTACGTCTGGTGAACTATGTTATGTTCGTTTGTCATCTTTAATTGCATTTTTTATAGAATATATTACAGATTTTTTTTTGGATTAATTTATAAAACAAACGATCACACAGTTCACCTGTTGGTAAGCAGATGCCGTAGCCCATAGACACCTATATTTATATTAAATTAAGATAAAAATGCGTTGTCGCCCTTGAAGACTATGAAATGTCTCATTTCCAGTAATAAGGGTCTCCGGTCCTTTACACTCACCATATCAAACACAGTAGCATTAAGCTGCTATTTTACACTTATATTCTGTGAGAGCGTGGTACCTCCCCGGTCAAGCCGATCCATTCGTGCCACAAACATAATCTGCCGCATGGCACCACATATAAATCTTTAATTATATAAAAAATATAATGGAGAAAATAAAGTGCAGATTATTGGTTACGTGTAACTACTGCTCAGAAATAAACGTGAGTTTCACTGACACTTATACAGGGAACTAGTAAATAAATAAACTAGTGTAGTTTCACTTGACAAGCCTACTGACGATATATTACACCGTCCAGCTTACGAAGTGTGGGCGTCAGACGATCGTGCTCTAAATTAGATATTGAAAGACATCGCAATTATTGCGGACCATCATTACGTACTATCAGAGGCGCGAGTGATTAATGTCATTAATTAAATAGTTTATAGAAAATTGGACCTTATATATACGCCTTAAAATCTAAAATATTATGATGATTCTTAAAACTTAAGTGAATTTGGGTTGTATTAACGGAATGAGGTTAGATAAATTAAAGAATTTAGTTATATTATACGAGAATTTTGTTCATAATTAAGAATTTAAAATACGATGTTACGAATGTTAAATGGCCTTTTTGAAATTAATTCTAGATCTTATCGGCTTTATTAGTTCCTCAGATTCATGAGCTTGTAGTCATCACTGAGATATGATTTCCGTTTCATATATGCTTAATACACTTTTTTTTTAAATCGTTACTCATGCGAGGATTTTTCTATAGTTTCCACGTTCGACAGGCGCAGTAACGTTATTAACAAAAGGAAGATGTTGCTCATATTTTGATTATGTTTCACTCTTAGAAAGTCGACGGATGCAGGTGACTTATGACCGTGTTTTGTGGTATTTCTTGGGAGTTGCCAATGTTCGCCAGTGGACTTGTGAACGGTTGTAATAATGGCGATGATTCCTTTATATAAATGATACGCTTTTTTCTTAGGATTCCTTTTTTACTTTAATAATTATCTTCAACAATGCACGAATATATTTTTCATAGTTTGAAGCAATATAACCACTGATGTTTTCTCAACTAGAAATAGGCTTCTCTTATCGTAGAAAGGTTTTGAATAAAAAAAGGATAAAAAAATTATACGCTTCTATAAAATAATAAGAAATTGAAAAATAAAAGGTGTTCCAAGAATCAGGTAACTACGGTAGCGTAAAAAGTGGCCCCGTTGCATAATAAAGAAGTACACGTGTGATGAGACTTCCCACGAACAGTTTTATTATCTCATTAGGTTGAAGAATGACTTCATAAAGTGTCACTGGCCGCGGGACATCGTTCATTATCCACCTATAATGGCTTTAATAAAATCTTAAACAACCCTAACACCATAATTGTTGGCTTGAATATTATTATTTGTTAGTACGTTTTCCATGTCGATTAAAGTAAGGCTTTCGATAAAGTTAGCGCTTAAAAAGCGAGCGTTGGATTGTTCGTATAAAGATAAGATCGCTCACTGTTGGCAGTATTGGTAACAGAGTTATTATTGCAAGGCCTGCAGGCGTCAGTGTTTACTGCAGCGTGGTACGACCGCGGTAACAGGTGATGCCCACAGGGTGCGCTACTGCGCCCCACTGAGATGGTATCGGTTGAAACGTATTGTTACGATAATGGCTAACCTGAACCCTACCTACTTGTATTACGACCGGTAGTGCCTGATTAGGTATTGCAATTTATCAATTCCTCCTTATTACTGTTGCTTTTTTTTTTACTTACATTTAACTGAGTATTCTTATAGGCGCTTGCGCTGGCACATGAGTTACTTACGAGTATATTATGTCATTTTTTAAGATACAAAATTACTATGGTATGTTCTTTGATAGATTCCTATATCATAATATTTTCAAAGTACAAGTTTCAATTTCAAGGGCTTGTCAGTTAACATCACTTATTTCAAAGCGTTTTAATTGTTCGTTGTTACTTAATATTACATTGTCGATATTTGAAATCACGCATTAAATCTTGAGATCTGTCGGCGGGTCTTTCATCTACGTACGTAACATCAAAGTGCGGTAGTACCTTTAAGATGTTATTAACTGTATTCATTTTATTTGGCGCAGTCTGAGGTCTTGTTAACCTTTATCAGTTGACACCTGTCTTCTCGGTCTGAGACAGATAGAGATCTGATCAGCTTCGCTTCAGCACTAATGTTGGTTGAAAGCGATTTATTTATCATTATTTAAATATTTGCAATCATCCAGTTATTTAAAAGTTCTTTCGAAGAAATGGCAATTAAGAAATTACATTTAAATCAAACATCGTAAATAATTAGATCTACATGTACACTTTTATTATGACACCTGATGGTAAATGGATGTTGTAGCCCATAGACATCTACATCTATCCACGATTGAAAATCAATATGCAGATGCGTTTTCACCCCTGAGGACTATGATAGGAAGCCTCGTTTCTAGTTAAAAATTGTCTTCGGATCTCTAAACGCACCATACGAAATACAGCAGTATTAAACTGTTATTTCACGCTGGAATTCTGTGAGAGCATGATCCTTCCGGGGTCGGTACGACCCATTTCTGCTAGGAGTCCGTCTGGGAGTCCTCGCTTTCTGGAGGGTAGCCCTTTCCATTGTATCTGGGCGCAAAAAAAAAATGTTCTGTTCCAACCCAATAAAGTTCACTGTAGAACATAGGCCTCCCCCATAGATTACCTCATAGGGGGATATTTGCCATAGTTGTCACGCTTGGTAAGCGAGTTGGAAACTGCAGTATCTTACATTTTTTAGTTGTGATTAGGAAGACGCTGCTGCCCATCTTCTGGTTTCTTTCCCGCTGTCGCTTTTAACGACTCCCACGGGATGACATGGATCAGTGGATATTCTTACGCCTCTTTTACACGGAATACTAAAAGAGTGTCCAAACTTAAATAATTGGACTGTACTAAAATAACAGGTTATTGCAGTGCTGTGTGTTGCAGCGTCGCTCTGCTCGCAGTTTCTAAGCAGAAGTACCAAGATCCAAACCTACTAGACCGTAATGAAACCTATTCGAAGGCCTGGACACTGACAATGGAAGATGAGCGTAAACTCCTAATAGCTGATAGAAAAACCTTTCATAATCTTTGGTGAGAACATAATCGATGGAAGCTGGAGAATCCTTTTTTTTTTAGGATATGGGTGACAAACGAGCACACAGTCCACCTGATGTTAAGTGGCTGCTGTGGCCCATAGACATCTACATCTATCTTGTATTACGTAACTAAATGCAGATACGTTGTCACCCGTGAGGACTAAGATGGAATGCCTCGTTTCCAGTAAAAAGTCTCCGGTTCTCTACACTCACCATACGAAACACAGCAGCGTTAAGTTGCTATTTTACGCTGGTATTCTGTGAGAGCGTGGTCCTTCCCCGGTCGAGCTGACCCATTTGTGCTACAACCATAATATAGCTGCAGCATGGCTCTACCACGTATAACACCACGTATACCTTTAGAATGCGGAGACTGAAGACCTCGTTTTTGAATTAAATATAATAAGAAGAACAAAAGGCCGCAGATTTCAATGGCTCGGCCACTTAGAAAGAATGGGAGAAGATAGCGCTATGAAGAAATTTAATGTGGGTCAACTGTTAGTTCAAATTCCGGATGGTGGACTATCGGTGAGGCGATATGGTGAACTTGGATTTACATGAGTTTAAGCCAGCAACTGGCAAATAACCACAATGGCAATTTTCGTTTTGGAGGATTAGAACAATAGCCAAATTATTGAATGCATCCTCATAATAATAAAGCTACGTGGCCATTGAACTTAAATTCGTTATTAGATCTTGAATAGTGTGTCCCAGACGTAAATTTAAGCGAGATTTTGTGACAACAGTACTAAGAGAAACGATTGAACACGTCGTTTAATAAAAAAAATGATAATTCCATGTTTGCAAATATAAACACTTACGCAACTTCCCGTCTATATTGGGCGTGTAGCGCACGAATTATTTCGCGTGTCTGCGCAATTTGTGCGGCGCGAGGTGACGTGTCATTGTGATGGATGTGCGTCGATTCGCCCGCGGGCTGGTGCTGTAACTGCAGAACCCGTGAGAACTGTATATGACGTTTATAATAACGTTCTATTGAGCAATATTGATTATACTCGGGAAGATAATACTACGGTACGTGTTAAGGACTTAGCTACAGGCTGTTGTTGATTTACGTTACACAAAAATGACCCATTGCCCCCCCCCCCCCTCCCCTCAAGATAGGTTATAAAACCTGGTGGCTATTAAATGAAACTAATTTTTACGAATTTTATTGCGTTTAATTTAACTTTTAATTAAAAGTAAAATTAAATAGGGGGGGGGGGGGGACTGAGGTGTCTGAGGTCCCGATGTCATAGTTAGCCCGGCGACCTTCAGTTTTTGAATATTAATTTTTGGTACGATTTACGCAGAATGAATTTACAGTATCTTGAAGTCTTGCAGTGGTATGCTTGGGTTTGGATTTAATTTTATTAATTATAGGATTCCGAGCAGATGGCAGCACCCATCTATCTTTTCTATGGAGATTAGGATGTTTTTTAATTTCAATAGCCTTGCGAATCATCCTTGGTAGGAATCGGTGTTCTTTTGCGAGGATTTGTGGTTTATCAAATTTAATGTAATAGCGGGGACGATCTAGAACATGTTCACACACTGCAGACTTTCCGGAACGTTGGTGCTTCTAGTCAGCAATATGTTCTTTCAGGCGGGTTTTGATAGATCTTTTTGTTTGTCCTATGTAAGAGAGACCATATTCACAATCCAGCTTGTACACTCCTGCATCTTGTAGAGGGATATGACACTTGACGGATGGTAAAAATTGACTAATTTTCTTTGGCGGCTTGAAGTATGTTTTAATGGAAGCTCGCTTCAAGATGTAACCCACCTTGTCTGTGACTCCTCTGACATAGGGTAGTACAGCAGGAACACGCTCGACTGTGGCAGGCTTCACTCGGTCATTGTGACGTAGGCGCGGGACCCGAAGCTTGTTTTCTTGCAATACTTGCTCGACGTGCTGAAGTTCGGCAGCCAGATGTTTTCTGTCACAGATCCCTCGTGCTCTCTGAAACAAAGATTTTCCCACGGTAGTTAACTGTCATGGATGATGGTGCAATTCACCATTTAAATATCGGTTGGTACGGTTCTTTTTCCTATACAATTACAATTATACGCGATAAAATCCGTAAAAATTAGTTTCATTTAATGTGTAGTCTTCGCGTAAATATAAGAAATCAAACCTGTTTATAATTTAATGGCTATTAGACCGACGGTTAACACCGCAGTTTTTATTTATTATTGTAAGTTAAGAGATGCTGCTGCCCACCTCATGCTTCAGTTTTCCTTTGTCGCCTTTTACGACATCCACGGGGTAATATGTGGTAGAAGATTCCCTCGTGCCGCCACAGCACGACAAAACATTGATGTACGAGTGTTTGTCACTGAAAAAAAAGGTGGTAGTAAAGTGTCGTAACAGAAAGCATATTGAAAATACGTACGTATGAGCGAGACAAACTTAGAGTAGCACAACGTCCATCAGTCAAAAACGCATTGTATCACCTACACATATAGCTCTAAAGCTATTGCGTATGCATAAGGGCGTACTGTTCTCAATTTAGTATATTATTAACACGGTTAACTCTAAATATACTTAAAATTATTATAGTTTAAGATGTTCAGAAAAATTTAAAGATAAACAAGTTGAGTTTAAAACTGAACTTGTTTATCTAATGGATGTAAAATTATTCTCACATAGTGTGAAGGTCTCGTGAAGAACTTACTATAGAAATGATCCTATGACGTAAGGTCTTAGTAAAATTATTATTTTATTCCATTCAAAATAAAATTACGGTAGAATTAAGAAAAAGTTCTTTGTAAGTGACGGAATAAAATTAAAATAAAATTGCACGGGGGAATGCGGTTACATCGTTACACACACTGGAACTCCGAAACGGATTAGTAACCTGAAGTGGCAATAGACCGGCTACATAGCTCGAAAAACGAAACGGAGAGGTAAGCAGGAAGTCGACAAATGCAGGGGGTTTAGGACCGTACTTTGTGGCATTCCTTGGGGAAGACCTAAGTTAATGTGTACTAGTGAATTTAATGAAGAGTCCGCTAAACTACCCTCATGCGTGTTGGTGGACTTCTTATGTCTTCGAAATATATTTATTCATTTCTCAAACATGAAGCAGTGTAGTTAACATATTATGTTTTGATAGTGTAGTTTTATGTCATATTGAAAACAAAACATAACGCAGTTGGTAAGTGTTTTCCATCCCGATGGAATAGGATTCCCACCAGAGTTACATAATTCCAGGTTTCCTCAAGAGCAAGTGGTAAGTTAGAATATTCACAACTCAATATAATCCTGTGGGTGTCGTAAGAGATGTCAGAGGGAAACTGAAACTGGAGATAGCCAGGAGCATCTTACTGATAGTTTATTTACTTAGAAAACGATCGACTAACAATAATCGACTAAAAAATTTAAGCTATAGGAAACCAATTAAATGTATATTTTCGCTAATAGTGAAACAGCAACCAACTGAAACGGGGTGCATCAGACAGGGATTAGTTACTATAGACGTTTTATCCCAAAACTCTTAATCACACCACGTTGGGTTCGAGAACAACAAGGCGGATGCGAACCCCTTGAAGGAGTATCACACAAGAGCGTCTGATGCAGTTTCTTAAAAGAAAGGTCAGACGACTAAGGTTACGGGTCCTATTGTAGTGGTTCCGGTCTTGACGTCTTCTTATATCAACTTCGATGGACTGTATGTATTAGTAATTCAATAGGTGGTGGAAGATTCTTTAGAAATAAAACAGCAATTATCTTCAAAATTTCACCATAAGAGTGCAATTGTTTACTTTCATTGTTTCCTATCACTTGCGCTTTTCTTTCTTTTCTTTCTTAGTCAGTAAAATATCGACATATAACAGGACACTATCGCACCAACTGTAAACTAAGCTAGGTAACATCGGCAATAATTAACTAAACTTTACAGATCAACAAACAAAAACAAAATCGTCTGCTGGAGTCGAAAAATGACTTACGCATAATTTTTCTCGCTGAAGTGATACTTATAACACAAAAATAATCAAGAAAACTGCGGGTGCAACTATGGAAAATGAATGGTGGAGGCCTATGTTCAGCAGTGGAATTTTATGGGTTGTATGAATGAATATCCTGGTGTGATGAATGTATGAATGAAAGTAGTAAGTCATCACTCAAAATTGCGATCCAAAATAGTAATGGTTTATTGGTGCCGACGGGGGTCGAACTCAGTTTGCTCACGTGTATTCTGAGCCACCACGGC
Organism: Parnassius mnemosyne; assembly: GCA_963668995.1. NCBI lineage: Eukaryota > Metazoa > Arthropoda > Insecta > Lepidoptera > Papilionidae > Parnassius > Parnassius mnemosyne. Next base: position 42,761,612 of record CAVLGL010000057.1, on the reverse strand, counting down.
TTTTGTGTATAGAGCATATGGAGTTAAAGCTCGTAAATTCAGAAGTCTAATTTTCTTATTAAAATTACACGGTACGCTTTCACGTCATTTTTTAAATAACTTAATAAGGATTGTCACGGTAAATTTCTATCAACGCCCACGTTTTTTTCATTATATGGTAGGAAATTATGAAGATACCAGAATTTTCGTCGACATTTGACGTTTCCTATTTAATAATCCTATTTTAATGAAAAGATTCGAGCCAGCTAAGACCTGATAGTCTGGGAACCGATGTCATAACGAGGCGGTAGGGATCCATATTGACTGGAGGTAAGATTTAGTGGCATACTTGCTCCACGCCTACACGGTGTATCAACTTGAACATTTTATAATTCGTAGCTTATTTAGACCAGGAGCTGAAAGTGTTTAATCTTTTTGTATTTATCAGTAGACATATAAAATGTAATTTAAAACAAATTTATTTATTTGAATATTTCTTCTTCTATGCTTAAAATAATATTTGAATTTTTGTTTTCAAATCGTTTATAAGATCCGTAACTCAGAGGCTAGGTGCACACCCGAATGTGCAAAGTACGCGAGAACCGCATCAGTGCTGACATACCACGTGCTCGACAGTGAACGCGAACGTCGATCCGCCTGCCAATAGGGAAGGTTACTACGAACCTTTCCTAAAACAGGTGAGGATTATATATAGAGTTAAACTGTTTCGGGATGAAAAAAAGAAGGTAATATATGTCTGTTTTTTTTTCTGAAACGGAAAAGCGTTCAAGAGATAGTAAATGGCTACTGCAGTCGATGGAAGTCAACTTCAAACCAATAGCTTCAGATGCGTTTCCACCTGTGAGGATACTTCAGATTGGGGCACAGCAGTGTGAGCACTGCTATTTGAAGGATAAAAAAATTGAAAGGAAACATTTGAAGATATGTCGGAGAGCTGGCTACGAAAACGTGAACTGATAAGGTGTAGTAACGAATTATATATATAACCTCTCCTTGGTAGCTTATAAGTGCAGAGCGAGGCCCGTCAGAACTCTCCCCCAGGGCGGAAGGCGTGGGTGTGTGGTCAAAGTCGTAAATGTTCAATAAGAAAAAAATGATTAGGTGCAGTTCTGAAATTTGGTAGAGTTATAAAAGTTGTAAAGAAATTGTTTAAATTTAAACCACAAGGTGTAGTTCTGACAATTGCTTTTTTTATAGGATAAGGGTGACAAACGAGCACACAGTCCACCTGATGGTAAGTGGTTGCTGCGGTCCATAGACATCTACATCTATCTATTACAAATCAAAATGTAGATGCGTTGTCACCCGTGAGGACTAAGATGGAATGCCTCATTTCCAGTAAAAAGGGCCTCCGGCCACCTGCACTCACCAAGCAAAATGCAGAGGTAAACCTCTACTTTACGCTGGTTTTTTGTGAGGTCGTGGTAGCAAGGTCAGCAAAAGCTGCCGCGTGGCTCTACCACTGTTAGAATTTTTTATATTATTTGTTGCTTATCGAACCTGTATATAAATTGTCAGAAGTCTTAATAATGGCTAAGTACATGAAAATTGATGATATAGTTAGAAGTTGCTAAAGCGGGTATCGCGACGGAAAGCAACGTTTCGAATGTAATTTTGAGCTTTTGAGTTAAAATAACAAAGTATAGTTCTGACAATTGCATTTTTATATTGTTTATAGCTTACCAAACTTGTACATATACTGTCAAAAGGCTAATTAATGGCTAACTACAGAAAAATTGATGAATATTTACGACTTTGACCGCCCACCCACGCCTTCCGCCCCGGGAGAGAGTTCTGACGGGCATCGCTCTGTACTTATAAGCTACCAAGGAGAGGTTATATATATAATTCGTTACTACACCTTATCAGTTCACGTTTTCGTAGCCAGCTTTTAGACATTTCTGAGTGGGTTATGACGTAGTCAGTCCGCCGCGCTGTTGCTACAGTGCGAGGTGGTGAATTACATACGTTTTCGAAATATTTTTATTCCTCAGGCATGCTGATTCCCTCACGATTTTTTCCTTCACCGCCATGCACATAGTAAATGACCATTTGAAACATATACGTGTGTTTAATTGTTAAAAAAGGTATCAAAATTATAACAAGCTCCTTGTCTATATATGAGCGTCCAGCGCGTGCGTATATTTGATTGAGAAATTTCACCCTAAGCTAGACAACTTTAACAGTTACCTTTCAATAAAAGCGATAAAAATATAATGCAATGTGTCCGCTGAGCTTTGATGACAATCGAACGTTTCTCACTCGGGAGCAAGGGACATGTTTATGCGGTAACACGTCGACTTATTATCATATTTTTATTGAATTTAAATAAAATTATGTGTGGGAATTGTTAGTTCTCGAAATTGATTTATGTTGAATTCGTATGGAGTTGTTAACAATTATAAAGGTATGTATGCATGCAGCTGTGGTTCACATCAACTCAGAACAGTATTTTCTTAGACTTACTAGTTATCATATGTTTTCTTACACCATTGACCACGAAATACATCAGCACTTCAAATTGCAATTGTTGTGTCAACGGGTTTTGAACTGGGATTTCATTCATATGTACATTTCACGTAAAACAATCGATAAATAAAGCTTCTGTACTGGAAAGGATACGGTATTAACATCAACGGCGAGTACATCTACCTTTGATTTCCCGACGATATAGTCCGTATGGCAGAATCGCTGGAGGACCTAAGCACTATGCTCAATGACCTCAATATTGAATCCCAACGGATAGGTCTTGAACATGGACAAAACAAAGATCATGTATAACGTCCATGTCACACCTATGCCGGTAGTTGTTGGGAGCATTAAACTCGAAGTTGTTGAAGAGTATGTTTAGCTGGGACAAATAGTCCGACTAGGTAAGTCCAACTTTGACCGATTCTACTCGGCTGGGCAACGGTCGGGAAATTACGTCATATCTTCTCGTCAGGTATACCTCAAAACTTAAAAACGAGACTGTACAACCAGTGCGTGTTGCCAGTGATGACCTATGGAACTGAGACGTGGTCCTTCATTGTTGGCCGGATGAGGAAGCTCAAGGTCGCTCAGTGAGCTATGGAGAGGGCTATACTCGGAGTTTATCTGCATGATAAACATAGAAATAAGGATATCCGCAGTAGAACCAAAGTGATCGACATAGCCCAAGTAAGCTAAAGTAGCAGTGGGCCGGCCATATAGCTCGAAGAACTGACAACCGAAGGGGAAAAAAGGTTCTCGAGTGGCGGCATCCTACCGGCGGACGAAGTGTAAGGCATCCCCACACTAGATGGAGTGACGACCTGGTAAGACACGCAGGAAGTCGATGGATGCAGGTGGCTCAGGACCGTCCTTTGTGGCATTCCTTGGGGGAGGCCTGTGTTCAGCAGTGGACGTCTGAAGGGCTGTAATGATGATGATGATATTAATAAATATCTCATCCATTACAGCCTCTCAAAGTCAGTCACCGCTACATAAGCCTTTCTTATAGATAGCGTGATTTATTATTATTTTATTTTAATTTATTTAGAAGACAAACAGCGTATATAGTAATTATTAACATTAATGTAACAATCTAAAAGTATAGCCAATAACAGGTTTCCCTTATATTGCTTGATGTTGGGTATATTGTTGTTGGAAGAAAATGAAAGAAGAACAATCTAATAGATAAATTGTAAGCAATTATATATATATATATATATATATATATATATATATATATATATATATATATATATATATATATATATATATATATATATATATGTATATGTATACTATATAAACATAATACAAATAATTATATATTAAATAAAAGTGCTAGAAGAGAGAATATGTGATTTCAACTTCAACTGCTCTATTTCTTAATCGTTTTCTTGTTGTCATCTTTAAACATGAATTTAAATTTGATGACGGGAATATGTGGAATAGTTGCCACTCTTGGCAGATGGGTTGGCATCTGCAGTTTTTTCTCTCTCTCGCCTATTATGACATCCGCAGAAGGATATGCATTAGTGGATATTTATACACGGCCACGATATTATGTATGCTATAAGTAGTGTGTAAACAAGCAATCTTCTTCATGTCTCAAAAATAAAAAGAAAGTACTAGAAAATTTGAAGTAGGTCAACGTGCATGGGGCACGGACATTTTCTTGCTCTAACACTCAGAAATGAGAGGAAGCCGCATGCTCAGAGTAAAGTTAGTAAATAGGTTACTTTTACTTTTTATTAATAGTCGCGTAACGGTGATCTTCAAATTAAAAACTATAAAAGCGTTATATTAACACAGATAAATCTTTATCAATCACAAATAAACGCCAGAGGCTGACTATCGAGCAATTTGCCTGCGAATCGTCCATTAATTTACAGTAAGTAAATCACTATAAAAATGATTAACTGCTGTAGTGGAATCACTTAAATTTCCCTGCCACCGACACAGGTATTATATCAAACGTATGTACAGAGTAACAAGACACAGAATGCACAAGAATGTTTGTGGAAGAAATGGTAAACATTTTTAAATTGCGTTTACAATCACATATTCATAATAATAGGTCTTTACCTATGATATTGCCGTACTGCAGTACTGGCCATTTCAAATAAAAATAATTTTTGTTTGGCTGAGAATTCTAATTTAAAATTAATTTTATATTAAAAACATGGATTTTTTTTCAAAGTTAGTCATTTGTTTATTTATTAGCGTTATGTTTTCATCGTATTTGAATATTTTTCTTCATCATGGATACCTTAAAAATCGAGTAGTTATGGAATTTGAGTACCGTCGTGGCAGCAACGCGGCACAAGCGGTAGGGAACATTAACGACGTTTACGGAGCGAATACTATAACGAACGCACCACCTGTTATTGGTTTTCCCGCTTCCGTTCTGGAAATTTAGACCTGAAAAATGAATCCCGTGTTCGACTGAAATTTTTGGTTGAGAATGACGAATTAAAGGCGATTGTAGAAGCTGAATTAGTAGCAGCTTTCGACGATAGCATCAAAACAATATTGGTCCATTTGTGTCAAATTGGCAAGGTAAAAAGCTTGACAAATGGGTGACCCACGAATTAAATGATCGCCAGAACGATGTACGCGTCGAGACGTGCCTAGCACTGCTCAACGGGCACTCAAACGAAGAAATCTTGAACCGCATTGTTATCTGCGACAAAAATTGATTCTATTTGACAATAGTAAGCACTCAGAAAGTTGATTGAATCCTGGTTCAGCACGTAAACAATGTCCTAAACGAAAACTTAAAAAGAAGAAGAAGAAAAGTGATGGTCACTGGTTGGTGGTCTAGCGCCGGTGTGATTTATCACAGCTTCTTAACAAACAGGATAAGCATGTCTGCAGGTACTGTGTACTAGTATACTGTGAAGAGCTGAACACAATAATGGAGAAGCTCGCACGCCTCCAACCAGCTTTGTTCAATTGGTCGTCCCCGCTGCTCCTGCAAGACATCGCGCGACCTTATACTGCACAACAGATGGTCTCCAAGTTACAAGAGCTGGGGTTGCAAACTCTCCGTCATCCACCGAACTCATCAGACCTTGTGCCTACGGACTTCTACTTTTTCCATTATTTTGCCTTTGAAGAATTTGTTGCCTGCCGTCCAGCTTGGTAAAGATGCATCGATTGCATGGGTGATTACTTTGAATAATAAAAATAAAAATATCGAAAAAAATTACGTTAACTTATTTCATAAAAAAACGGCAATTTCATAGGTAAAGACCTAAATTATCACACGCGAAAACAAACTAGTGTTACCGTACAAAAGTTGGTTCTGACCCAACGCAAAAATCGTGGCGTAGTAATCAGGTATTTAAAGGTCATGGTGTCATTCAATGTGTAATTCCAATACAATTACAATGTGGTAGGGCCACGCTGCTATTTATTATAATATGATTGCGGCATTTATCGGCACTTATGGGTCGGTATAGAGATGACAACGCATCTTTTACATTTTGAACCTTAATCGAGGATAGATGTATATGTATTTGGTCCACAGCGTTCACTTAATTCCAGGTGGATTTTGTGCTCGTTTATCACCCGTTTACTATAAAAATTTGTAGTACGCATATCACAATTTTGAAGCATCTATAAAACTGGCGTTACTTAGCGAAAATCCATTATATTACAGATGTTAAAAGTTAATTACCTAAGATCGGGGTAAACAATTAAAATGTCTTACCTAGATTGAAAAGCACCTTCCACTCTCCCTCAATTGCATGTACTATCATCGTCTTCAATAATTCCAATAAGTGGTGTACTTCAGGAGAGACACCACCAGAAAAGTATTATAGAATTAGTTATAGTTACAACATTATGATATTAATTTAGAAGTCTCTGTTAATACCTACACTGTAGTCAGTAGACAGTTCGGTAGTCTATAACCTATAATTAGAGTAACTGACGACCGTATGGGTGATTTCACTAATTTCTTATATCGAGCGGTTTGCATGGTGTGATGGTGCCTTTTCGGGTGCATATCGTACTAGAGAGAATGCCTTTAGTTGTTATTTTTTGATGCTACTGACCTTTACCAAAGAAAATTTACACTACGCCTTTACTACGCGCAAACAATAAGGCCTGTACTGATATTTCGATTTACAACGCGGCAAAATTCAAGTGCGTTGTGTAGGATGTGCATAAAAAAAACTAAAATTTTATTGAATGTATATTTACTTTTATTTAAATTGTGACCAATTTTATGTTTTGCCATCATTTTTTTTGCATCAGAAATGGGTTGATTTAAATGGATTTAAGATGCTGCTGTATTTTGTATTATGAGTGACAAGAACAAGACATCGTTTTAATTGGTAACGAGGCAATCTTTCTTAGTCTTTACATAAAAATGCATCTGTATTTTGATACATTTTTCCGTAAAGACTAAGAAAGATTGATGGTATAAATAGTGATAAACATTATAAGTTGACTTACAACAATCCCAATTCAATATTTATATCACCCACAACATTATTTGATAAAGATAAAGCTATAATATCTCTTAAAAATACAAACAGTACGGTTAACCGTTAAAATACAAACGGTTGTGATGAAGGGGGTAGGGGGTCACTGTAGAAGCGTGCTCGTCGCGACCCCTGCCAGCCCTTTTCAGGGCTGCAATTCTACTTAGCTGCACACCCATGCCAACGAGGGTTAGGGCGTCCCCCCAAGGCGACGCACACCAACTCGTCCCCGTTGGTGTGGAATGCAGCGCGCAAAGCGGCGATGGGGACTGCCACCCGTCACGCACAGCCCGACACGGCGGAAGGTGGAGGACAGAGTGCAGAGTTGGCACGTGGAATGTTAGAGGAGGCATGAGAGATAAGACGAATGAGTTGATCGAAATAATGAAAGAAAGAGAATTAGATGTCATGTGTATGTCGGAGACCAAACGGAAGGGCAGTGGTACTGAAGAGCTCCCTGGCGGGGCGTTAGCTCTATTGTCCGGAGTCCCGGAGAGCGAGAGCGCCTGCCAGGGAGTGGGGGTGCTGCTGTCTTCTCGGTTGGTCGATGTTATGACCGAATATAAGGTTGTGAACTCAAGACTTCTCTGGGTTCGCTTTAAATTGGGACTGACGAAGTTATTCCTTTTGGCTGTTTATGCGCCGGTAGCTTCGTCGTCCAGGGCTGAGCTGGAGGAGTTTTGGGGGAATGTAAGAGAAGTTCTAGATTTGGCTAGGGGAAACGAAAGAATTGTTGTATGTGGTGATTTGAATGGATGGGTTGGTACCGCTCGACCAGGGTACGAGTCGGTACTTGGAAAGTTTGGCGATAAAAGGGTTAATGATGCTGGCAAGCTTATACTGGCGGTGTGCAAGGAAAAGGGTCTTTTAGTGACAAACACTATGTTTAATCACAAGAAAATCCATATGTATACTAGAGAACGAAAGAATGAGAGAAGTATGATCGATTTGTTCCTGGTGGATGACCGACTGCGAAAACAGGTGATGGATACGCGAGTGTTCAGGGGTGCTGACCTGGGAACGGATCACTATCTAGTGATTACTAGATTTAGGGGTCTGTTCGCGGGTTGGCGCTACCGGACGGCAGTAACAGAACCACAGTTGGTCTGTCGAATCCGAAGCTGGAAGCTTCAGGAAGCGGATACTAGGGACAAATATCATGCGAGGGTAGCCGAAAAGCTTGACACCATCGATGGCAGAAAAGAATGTGTAGAAAGAACATGGCAGAACCTTATGGATGGAATGGTAAGTGCAGCGGAAGTAGTGTGTGGAACAATAAAAAGAGGCAGTAGTAAAAGAAGAGATGCATGGTGGAATGATGAAGTGAAAGAAGCTGTAAAGAAGAAGAAGAAAGCATGGTTAGACTACTTGGCCTCTAGTAATGATAAGGATATGAGAGAGAAGATGAAAGAAAGATATAGGCTGCAGAAAGTTCACACGAAAGCACTGATTGAGGAAGTGCGTGAAAGGTGTAGAATGGAAGCAGACGAAAGGTTGTCGCACAACTTTAAGGAGAACTCCAAACTCTTCTGGAAAGAGGTTGGAAGGACCCGAAGTGGTGCGACGGCCTTAAGAATGAACAAAGTGCTTTCGAGAACTAATGACGTCCTCTCAGAAAAATCGGACGTCATGCAGCGATGGAGCGAATTTTATAGAGAAATGTATGCGTGTGATGATCTTAGTGAGGTGCGGGACTAGACAGAGTTACTGCTGAAATGGTCAAGTATGGTGGGCCTCGCGTCTGGGACAGCTTTCATCTGCTGTGCAATTTGTGCTGGCGGACGGGGGATGTCCCGGATGATTGGCGATCCGCAGTCATTGTGCCTTTATATAAAGATAAAGGTTCACATTTTGACTGCGGGTGCTATCGGGCGATCAGCTTGACCAGTTTAGCAAGTAAAGTTTACTCGAAGGTTTTGACATGTAGGATGCAAGAGAAATCGGAAAGATTTCTATGGGAGGCACAATGCGGATTTAGACCTGGAAGAGGATGCACGGATCAAGTGTTTTCTCTCCGCATGATCACGGAAAAGCTTCTGGCTGCTAACCAGAAGATTTTCTGTGCTTTTGTGGATCTTGAGAAAGCATTTGATAAGGTTGTAAGGAAGAAAATGTGGGAACTGTTGCCGGGGTATGGTGTGGATGGTCGATTGCTAAGGGCTGTGCAGTCTCTTTACTGTGACTGTAAAGCCTGTGTGCGGGTAGGGCATGACCTGTCACCCATGTTTAACGTCCAAACGGGCGTAAAGCAGGGTTGTGTCATGTCTTCCTGGCTGTTCATACTGTATCTCGACAGCTGTTTACAGAAGCTGAAAGATAGCTGTTTGGGTGTGAAATTGGGTGACATAAAAGTAAATTGTCTGCTGTATGCTGATGATGCAGTGCTTATTGCATCATCAGAGGCAGAACTGCAGGCATTAGTCACGTGTATGAAAGAGGAATGTAAAATTAAAGGTCTCCGTTTGAATGCTAATAAAACTAAGATTCTGGTATTTGAAAGGGACGAAGAGAGAACGAAGTGTGAAATATGGGTAAATCAGGAATGTCTAGAACAGGTAAATGAAATTGTATACTTGGGGAGTGCTTTTAGCCGGGATGGAAGATGTGATTTAGATGTGGACAGGCGTGTCGCTGCCGGGAACAAAGTCAATGGTGCCCTGACTGCGTTAGTCAAAAGGCAAGGCGTAGCGAAGAGTGCACGCCTTGCAATACATAACGCAGTGTTGGTACCGACTTTGTTATATGGCAGCGAAACCTGGGTATGCCAGAAGAAGCATAAAAGCAAGTTGAATGCAGTGGAGATGCGATCTCTTCGTAAAATGTGCGGCGTTACCATGGCCGACCGAAAGCGAAACGAAGAGATTCGCAATATGGCAGGTTTGATAGATGACCTTATCACAAAAATTGATAAGGGCGTGCTTCGGTGGTTTGGGCACGTTGAGCGAATGAGTGAAGACCGAATGGTGAAGAAAATATATAGCGCGAAAGTTAATATTAAAAGGTGTCGAGGTAGACCGAGACTAACTTTCGAAGACCATGTGAGCAAATTGCTCAAAGAGGGTAGGGTCAAGAGTACTCGGATACCTAGACGTGCATGCATGAAGAAGATAATGAATCTGAAAGAAGCGAAAGAGGTTTGTAAGGATCGTGACACTTGGCGATCTGTTCTCTCTGGCTACCCCGTCAGGGATTGTGCGTGAAGATAAGTTGTGATGAAATATGTACAAGAGGTTTGAAATGCGCATTCGGTGCAATTACTCCGGCACTAAGTTACATTTTCAATGTTTGTATATGTAATGGTATTGGTATTTCCAGAAAGATTAAAATCTACAATTGTCAAACAACTGTTCAAAAATAATTATAGGGAGAATATGTCTAACTATAGGCATATTGCACACAATTTTTTAATACCATTATGTTTAGTCTTAACAACAATATACCTGTATCTCATTAAAGCATTCAATTATGTTGATCATAAAATGGTACTCAAAAAGCTTGAATCACAACGGTCATAGCATCCACTCACAATCAGGTGACATGTTTGCACATTACTGTGTCACATTTACTGTGTAAGTTACGGCTGAAAGAAGTCCCGACACATATTTGTTTAGTATTTGGCTGCACCTAGGTGACAGCTACAACTAGTTGAAGCCAAATGCTAAGCCAGAGTGTATCCGAACTTCTGTTGCTCACGAGATAAGACTTCTATTGCACATTAATCTACTGACCCTCATATAAATTGCTATGTTCTTTTGTAAAGGACAATGTCCAAAATCGCCCTGTGTAATAAAAGCATCGGACATACACGATAATTAATTTTCTATTTTATTATGTAAGTTGCAAATACTTTTATAACACGGACTAGCTGCATGCAAAAATAAACATTAAAAAGTATTTTACTCGACTAATAACATTAATCGCCGCCATCTTCGCCAAACATCATGTGGTGTTGAAAAATGATTAGGGATGCCCAATCGATTGTAATCGACTTTTGAATTTAATGAAATACATTTTGAATTTATTTCGAATAAAGTTTCAAGAAGAAGCTACAATAAAAATATAAAATTACTATTTCTTTATATTCTTTTATATTATTCCCTAAAAGTATAATTTAAAAAACCTACTATACCTAATGAATGAGGTCATACGCGATTTTGTATAGGTTAGTTAGAATAATGCTGAAGAAAAATATTCGTAAAGATAATTAGTCAGGATTTTCTAACGATCGTTTAGAAAGGATTGTATTTTACGTCTTACTAAACGATAAGTTACGAGTTTTTCAAGAATTAATATTAAAAAAAAAACACTTATCGTTACTGCATTAATTATTAATGTGTTCTTTAAAAAGAGCAATATTGTAGACTAGATACAGACGTTATTATTAATATTGTTACAAGTATGGAAGAAGTAGAGACGTACGTGTTATTATAAGTAAAGTAGGATATTGTCATACTTATTATGGTATTAATATTATCGTATGACAAAAGATGATTTGTGATGTTATGTGTGTTTGTAACGTATGGTTATAATAAATCTTAGGAAATATTCATAAATCGTATCGTATTTGGCGCTCCTATTTTTGATGTCACTAAATTGTCACTTGTCACTTGTCAGTCTCTCATGAAAAAAATACGATCTCCAAATCAATTCAAATCGAACATACTAGAATCGAATCTCGATTAAATCAAGCATTAACAGAACTATTTTTGATCAATCGTTCTGTTAATCATCAACATTTTCAAACATGCATAATATGGACAGAGAACATAATTATTGACGATAATTTACCGTAAATACAAATAATTGTATAGAAACATCTTTAAATAAATTAACATAACATCACGCTTGTATTTCTCAGAAGGAGTAGGTAGAGGTGTGTATTACTAAGTAATATGTCCCATGTAATAGAGAAACAAGCCAAACACCGGACACAAATCCAGACTGCGTGCTACTACTGGGAACTTCAAGTTATAAAACAAAATTGTCATACCCTGGGATTGAACCTAGAACAGAACAGTTTTTCTTTCTATCACAAGGAACAGATGTTCCACCTATGCAAAAATATTTCTTGAATCGTTTGAAATATTCTTGAATAAGTCCAACTCGTGAGGTTTTTGGATCTTTGGATTTGAATCGATGGAGTGTTCTAAGTCGATATCAGGACATCGGATAAGGATTCTTCAGATCTATATCGATCCGAAAAATCGATTATTTTATTATAAACAATCGATTAAACGATTTCAAATCGACAGGCCTACTTTATACTGTCATCTTTAACTCTGTCAAAATTACATTGGTTGGTGTCGTTTGCTTTTTGTAATTGTATCGGTGTTTTGGTGACTTTAGGGACTATATATTGAACATTACGACTTGGCTATTTTAACGGACTCTGATTGCTTTCAAGAACGACTTACCTTACTGTAATTTTCGGAACTGTGTACCGCTCATACGATAACCTAGCATTCATAAACGGACTTACGCATACGCAATGGAAAGTGTATTTTGTGTAAATTGCGGCTCTGCTTGTGGCTCAATGTTATTGAAAGATGAACTGAGAAGCAATCGTGCAATATTGCTGTAATTGCATCATTGTACGTCGAACCATCGGTTGCTGCGCCCATGTTATGACCATCATCATTTGGAAGATGAACAATATACATGAAATTAATCTGTGTTTTATTTCTAATTCAAACATAATAAATTAATGTAGTTTAAACAACTTATACTCCCAATTAGCTGCTAAGTCGGTAAGGCTGGTTTCACGCTGGAGTCACGCGTTTGAACAGCGCCGTCCAGACGTACACGCTTGCAAATGCACTAGATAGTAGTCGATAATATTCACGCTGTTCAAGCACGCAATGTTGAAAATTCGTTAAAACCGTGGTTGATACGCTCGCTGTTCGACGGCATGTCTAGCGGTGTGACTGAACCATCCTAAATCCTCTACATTTAGGTACTAGGTATCTCACCGTTCCGTATATGCTAATGACAACATCTAAATGCTAACAGCCATTATATACATACATTTTTATTTTTACATGAATACACAAACATTATCTCTGATTTCGAAACCAATGCTAAGAAAGCAGGTTTATTAACTAAATTCTATGCATTTATACATTGCACTTACATACAGTTAGGCTTTAGAACAAAAATAGCATACTTAATTATCTAGATAGGTACTAAAAATAACTAAATGTTTTAGGACATCACTTTTCAGTTTGTAAAAAATCACTCGGAGCTATGAAAAACCGTAACATCCGTGGTTCAATTATAACCTCAAAATCTGATACTTTTTTGAAATATATCTTTTATGCAGCTAGTCCGCTATAAAAATAAGATCATATAGGAATTTACTAATGATCGACAGTAAAACACACAATTTTACGATGCTCTTGGTTCCAGGGCGAACAATGTATGGGAGCAGAGCAATGTCCTTTGAAAAATTCATTAGAAGTCTTAGCTACTCGTATTAACATACTATCTGCGATAACAATTGATAGCTTCTTTCGTATTTTTGACAAAGTTAAAGAACATTTAGTAATTTTAATTATTATTTGGAATTTACTTTTTTTATAGAATAAGGGTGACAAACGAACGCACAATCCACCTGAAGTTAAGTGGTAACTGTGGCCCATACATATCTACATCTAATCCACGATTAAACTGTATAAAAATTGTTATTATAATGTAAATGGATACATAGTTGATAATAACCCCTGAGAATCAGGTGGTTGCTTCCAAGCTCTTTCTAAAATAAATTTTGTAAATAGTTTGTACAACCATTCATGAGAAATTTACTTAAAAAAATTACCGCTGGGTTTCTTGCTAGTTCTTCCCAGGACAGATATATTTTTCGAGCCAGCGGTAAAGTAAAAAATGATATAGATCATTGTTTCATTTATTCTATTCTATTCTATTCTAAGAATCAAAATGCAAATACGTTGTGACCTCTGAGAACTTAGATGGAATGCCTCGTTTCCAGTAAAAAGGGTCTCCGTTTCTCTACACTCACATCACTCTACATTTTACGCTGGTATTCTTGGCGTGGTCCTACCCCGGTCTAGCCGACCCATTCGTGCATAGTATAGCTGCAGTATGATTCTATCACGTAAAAATTACAAGGTATACGAACACTTCAACTATTGGAATAAATAATTTCCATATATGTCAAGTCTAAAAGCAGAAGTGCAGTTACGGTTGTAGATTTAGTAGTAGAGGATCAGGTGGACTGTGTGCTCGTTTGTCACCCTTATCCTATTAAAAAAAAATTCTGTGCTATTCTATTCTTAGAATCAAAATGCAAATACGTCGTGATCCCTGAGAACTCAGATGGAATGCCTCATTTCCTTTCCAGTGAAAAGGGTCTCCGGTTCTCTACATTTACATCACACTACATTTTACGCTGGTGTTCTGTGAGAGCGTGGTCTTACCCCGGTCGAGCCGACCCATTCGTGCATAGTATAGCTGCAGAATGGCTTTATCACGTAAAAATTACAAGGTATACGAACACTTCAACAATTGGAATAAATATTTTCCATATATGTCAAGGCTAAAAGCAGAAGTGCGGTTACGGTTGTAGATTTAGTAGTAGAGGATCAGGTGGATAGTGTGCTCGTTTGTCACCCTTATTTTATAAAAAAGAAACAGTCGGGAAGTTTAAAGTAATGAAATTTGTTACCTCCCAAGAGCATGTAATTTGATTCGTTAACAACCTATTTCGCGGTTTGTTGAGGAATCGTGTCGATAGTGTAACGACTAGCTGCCGACACGGTGACGTTGCCGATGCGTGACGGTGACTGCTACCGTGTTCCAACTAGTTTTATTTGCTAGGTGTGAGGTATTTTTTTTATTATTTTAACTAGCTGGTACCCGGCGCGTTACTGTCGCAGAAGAAATATTTGTGAAAATATTATTTTTTAATAAAACTACTTTTACGGATTTTATCGCGTTTAATTAAGTTATTTTATATTCCCGACGTTTCGGTTGCTTTCCAGCAACCGTGGTCACGGGGGACTGAGGTGATTGACGTCCCGATGTCAAAGTTAACCCGGAGTACCTTCAGCTTTTTAATTATTAATTTTGGTCCGATCTACGCAGAATGAACTAACTGTGTCTTGAAGTCAGCCAGTCAGCCATTACATTAGATTTGATAAACCACAAGTTCTCGCGAAAGAACATCGATTCCTGCCAAGGATGATACGTGAGGCTATTGAAATTAAAAAAAATCCTAATTTCAATAGAGAGGGAGGCTGGGTACTACCACCTGCTTCATCATTACAGCCCTTCACAAGTCCACTGCTGAACATAGGCCTCCCCCAAAGAATGCCACAAAGCACGGTCCTGAGCCACCTGCATCCATCGACTTCCTGCATATCTTACCAGGTCGTCACTCCATCTAGTGGGGGGATGCCCTACACTTCGCCTGCCGCTACGAGGCTGCCACTCGAAAACCTTTCTTCCCCATCGGTTGTCGGTTCTTCGAGCTATATGGCCGGCCCATTGCCACTTCAGCTTACTAATCCGTTGGGCTATGTCGGTCACTCTAGTTCTACTGCGGATAACCTCATTTTTGAGTTTATCACGCAGAGAAACTCCGAGCATAGCCCTCTCCATAGCTCGCTGAGCGACCTTGAGCTTCCTCATCCGGCCAGCAGTGAAGGACCACGTCTCAGTTCCGTATGTCATCACTGGCAACACGCACTGGGTGTACAGTCTCGTTTTCAAGTTTTGAGGTATACCTGACGAGAACATGTGCCGTAATTTCCCGAACGCTGCCCAACCGAGTTAAATCCGTCGATTGACCTCTCGGTCGAAGTTGGACTTACCTAGTCGGACTATTTGTCCCAGGTAAACATACTCGTCAACAACATCGAGCTTAGTGTTCCCAACAACTACCGGCATAGGTGTGACGTGGACATTAAACATGATCTTTGTTTTGTCCATGTTCATCTTAAGACCTATCCGTTGGGAAACACTATTGAGGTCATTGAGCATAGTGCTTAGGTCCTCCAGCGATTCTGCCATAAGGACTATACCGTCGGCAAATCGAAGGTGAGTGATGTACTCGCCATTAATGTTGATACCGTATCCTTTCCAGTCCAGCAGCTTGAAAACATCTTCCAATGCAGCGGCAAAGAGTTTCGGGGATATGACGTCACCCTGTCTTACACCTCTCTGCAATTGGATAGGTTTCGTTCTCTGGTTCTGTACTCGGATAGCCATCGTAGCCCTACTGTACAAGCACTTCAACACTTCGATATACCGACAGTCAACTTGGCTTCGCTGAAGGGACTGCAGCACCGCCCAAATTTCGACGGAATCAAAGGCTTTCTCATAGTCCACATACGCCAGACATAGTGGCAAATTGTACTCCTCGGACTTCTGTACAATTTGCCGAAGGGTATGTATGTGGTCTATGGTGCTAAAGCCTTTTCGGAAACCGGCTTGTTCGGGAGGCTGGAAGTCGTCAATTCTGCGCGCGAGACGATTCGTAATGACTCTCGAAAACAGCACGTAGACGCGGCTCAGAAGGGAAATCGGTCTGTAGTTCTTCAAGAGAGCGTTGTCGCCTTTCTTGAAGAACAATACCACCGCACTTCTGCTCCACGCCTCCGGTGTAATGCCACCATAGAGGACGGAATTAAAGAGCTTCTGAAGGACTTCAAGTACCGGTTTTCCACCCGCTTTCAGAAGCTCCGCTGTAATTCCATCCTCGCCTGGGGTCTTACCGTTTTTAAGGTGCTGGAGAGCCATTCTAATCTCGCTCAGACTGACGTCCGGGATATCATCGGAATAATGTCGGATAAGACTCGCTCTTGGATCGTTACTCACACTTGCGTGCGGCTCCAACGATGACGTGTACAGCTGCCCATAGAACCTCTCAATCTCACTCAAAATCTCAGGTGCCCCGGAAACGATGCTGCCACACTCTGTCTTCAGCTTTGACAGTTGGCGCTTTCTGGCAGACAGATCTCTGGCAAAGACTTTGGAGCCTTGGTTCCGCTCGATCGCTTCTTCAATACGAGCTGTATTGAAGTTGCGTAAGTCCCGCCGCATGCGTTTGGAGATCTGTCTGTTCAGTTGCCTGTATGCTGTTAAATCTGTTGAAGAATGTAGCTTCATCTCCCGTCTAACAGCCATGAGATTAAGAGTGTGATCGGAGAGTTTTTGTGTTCTTCTGCGGCGGGTCTTGCAGAACTTAGCTCCGACCGCATGGACAGTTTCCACGAGCTTGTCATTCAAATCGTCCACTTCATTGCAGTCTTCTAGGCACTGAAAACAGTTTTGTAACTCGAGCTGAAAGGTTTCGGGACTTTGGATTAGAGCACGAGGGGGACGGAGCTTTGACTTCATTAGACGAGACCTCTCCAACTTAACGTTTAGGTTCAGTGTGCCTCTAACCATTCGGTGATCGCTGGCGGTTTTCACCCTCGCGATCACTGAGACATCACTGAACAGTTGTCGTCTGGTCGTCATAATGAAGTCAATCTCATTTTTTGTCGAACCGTCGGGGCTCGACCAGGTCCACTTCCTGTGGGGCCGCTTCTGGAAGAAAGAGTTCATCATAAAGAGTCCCTCTTTCTCCATGAAGTCAGCCAACTGCTGGCCCCTTGGGTTCCGTTGCCCTATTCCAAATTTCCCTACTTTCAGCTCACCGTTCTCTCTTGTGCCTAGTTTTGCATTGAAGTCTCCCATTAACACCGTATATTGAGTTTTGGAGGAATGCATGGCTCTAGATATATCCTCATACATTTCCTCCACCTCCTGATCGGGGTGTGCCGAGGTTGGTGCGTAAACCTGTATGACCTTCAGCGAATACCGTTTGGTGATTCTGAGTATAAGGTACGCAACCCTCGTCGACACACTCTCAATCTTTACAACGTTGTTAACGAGAGACTTGTGGACGATAAATCCGACACCTCCTTGGGACAGATGGTCGCCCTCCCGGTAATAGAGCAAGTTGCCGGATTCGAGGATTACCGTGTCCTCCCCCTCTCATCGGACTTCGGATAATCCTATAATATGCCAGCGTAACTTGTCTATCTCTTCTTCCAGCTCCACAATCTTCTCGTCAGTCCTCAGGGTGCGTGCGTTGTATGTTGCCAGGTCGAGTCGTCGTAGGTGGCAACCGAACCTCCACCGGAGATTCTTAGCACCCCCTGCCCCGCCGTTACCATGGTCGCCACCGTAGCCAGGAATAGCGGGGCCGCCGGGGACTAGGGGCCGTTTATTATTGTCATTGCTCATGGGGGGTACCACCTGCTTGGGATCCTGTAACTCATAAAATTAAAACTATACCCAAGCATACCACTGCAAGAATTCAAAGCACAGTTAGTTCATTCTGCGTAGATCGGACCAAAATTAATAATTAAAAAGCTGAAGGTACTCCGGGTTAACTTTGACATCGGGACGTCAATCACCTCAGTCCCCTGTGACCACGGTTGCTGGAAAGCAACCGAAACGTCGGGAATATAAAATTACTTAATTAAACGCGATAAAATCCGTAAAAGTAGTTTTATTCAATGTGTAGTGTTCGCGTAAATATAAGAAATCATTATTATTTTTTAAATTTGGACAGTTATGTAGTTTAATTAGGAATTATAATACATTTTTGAACTTGAATGATATATAATTTGTAAAGAAATTTATCGGTACGATACGAGCGCAACCTACTGTCAGTTAATTGTACTATGCCTTGTACTTACCGCAAGTGCAAGAAACAAGTTGACATAGTTTTAGCGTAATCTGATGGTATGGAGGCGCATAAAATACGAAAAAACAAAAATTAATTTTTATAAATTAATTTTAAAGGGACTCTATGTTAGTATGTAGTTTTGAAGTTGAATGAATTCTTTAACAATCCTCACAAATTAAAAACTAAAATCTAGTGTATGCCATGTAAACGTAATACCTAAATTAAAGATTTAACGCCTTTGCTAAATTAAGAAATCTGTGCGTCCAATAATTTGAATAAGATGCTATAAGACGGATGCTCTTTTGGCTCTTTTTTATTATTGTTTTAAACTTGAAAAATTTGGAATTGTTTTTGACGGATTACGAAGTATGAGTAAAAACTAGTTTTTGTTTATATTGAACTGGTAGATCAGGCGCTAGGGACTCGAAGAGTACTCAAGCGTCTCGAAGTATACGTGGTAGAGCCATGCTGCAGCTATATTAGTAGTATAGCTGTAGCACGAATGGGTCGGCTCGACCAGGGAAGTACCACGTTCTCACAGAATAGCAGCTTAACGCTGCTGTGTTTCGTATGTGAGTGTAGAGAACCGGAGACCCTTTTTACTGGAAAAGAGGCATTCCATCTGAGTTCTTTACGGGTGACAACGCATATGCATTTTGATTCTTTATTGAGGATAGATGTAGGTGTCTATGGGTCACAGCAACCAATTAAAATCAGGAGGACTGTTTGCTCGTTTGTCATCTTATCCTATAAAAAAAAAGTTAAACCTAGTGGTTACGGTATAAGAAAAACCACTAACTACCCTATACGTGGGTGTCGTATAAGGCGACAGAGGCAAATTGAAACAGGGAGTGGACAATCTTTCTGACAACAACTCAAAGCTATAAAAAATTTCGGTTACCAACCAATGCCAAGCGTAGCAACTACGTCAAAATCCCCCCTATGAGGCAATCTATGGGGGAGGCCTTTGTTCACTACTAAAATTTTATAGGTTCTAATCGATGGTAATGGATCATCCCGAAGTGGAACCTCATTGACACCAACGGAAATGCTGTTTGCAATTTTAACACTAATTAATCACTTGCTTAGAGGTGAAAATTACGAACTGAAGCAGTGCGATGGGTGAACTGTTTAAGGGCTACGGAGCAGTAATGAGAGAATGCCTATGCCCGACACAGGTAGTATATAGGCTGTAAGTTGAAACTTACTATCAAACTCAAAATTTGAATAAGAAATAACATTCTAGCTCGTCAATGCTATGGACGAACTGTTTGAGGGCTATGGAGCAGAAATTAGAGGATGCCTATGCCCGACACTGGTAGTATATAGGCTGTAAGTTGAAACTTACTATCAAACTCAAAATTTGAATAAGAAATAACATTCTAGCTCGTCAATGCTATGGACGAACTGTTTGAGGGCTATGGAGCAGAAATTAGAGGATGCCTATGCCCGACACTGGTAGTATATAGGCTGTAAGTTGAAACTTACTATCAAACTCAAAATTTGAATAAGAAATAACATTCTAGCTCGTCAATGCTATGGACGAACTGTTTGAGGGCTATGGAGCAGAAATTAGAGGATGCCTATGCCCGACACTGGTAGTATATAGGCTGTAAGTTGACACTTATTATCAAACTCACAATTGGAATAAGAAATAACATTCTAGCTCGTTAATGCGATGCACGAACTATTTAAGGGCTATGGAGCAGAAATTAGAGGATGCCTATGCCCGACACAGGTAGTATATAGGCTGTAAGTTGAAACTTACTATCAAACTCAACATTGCAATAAGAAATAACACTCTAGCTCATCAGTGCAATGGACTAACTGATTCAGGGCTATGGAGCAGTAATGAGAAGTGGTAGTATATAGGCTGTAGTTTTACTTGAAATTAACTATGAAACTCAAAATTGGAATAAGAGATAACATTTGACGGCTCCGTGGCACAGCAGCTTAGCAACGAGTTGCGGCGCTGATGGCTGCGTATTCGAATCCCACACGGAACAAGTATTTGTATGATCTTCATTAATTTTTTCCGGGTCTGAACGTTTGTTATGTTAGAATTAATGTATGTAAACGGCCTCCACGATACAGGGGAAAATCCTAGGGTGGGGGTAACGTTTATAAAAGAAAGACAAAGACATTTCAGCTTGTCACGATAAAGTTATATTATATCATATTGCACAATGATAAGCGAGTCTGTTCTGTATAGATCCATTATTATCGTATAATCTATAGTTTATTGTTATTTTATAAAAGACAAAGGTAACTTTTGGTTAGATCAAAGCATACAGCGCTACAAATATTATGAAATTGTTTAGAAAATCTAAAAGTGCACGCCTCATGAGCGTTTCATTTAATTTTGATGAAAAAAATAAATTGTATTCCTGACTTTTAAAAAAAATCTTATTTACGTGTATTAAATTTAGCGCTTTATTATTTTAACAGGCAGTGTTACCTACAGGGAAAAAATATCAACGTTTACCAAAATACATCGATTACACAAAGTATAAAGTCGATATAGGCTGTATGGTACATTTGTCCTTTGTGTATCAAATGCTTAAAAGATATACCTAAGAAGACTTTAAATTTTAACAGAAATAAATCTTATAAAAGTTGATAATCATTTTATTAACAAACAACGCGTACTAGGCTATTTATATGAAATAGGGAACCAGTTGATATAATTCTTAAGCTAATAAAAAAATTACGGTCTCGATACGTCTATTATTTCGGGAGTTATCGTGACCACATATAAAATCAACATGCGGACGTTAACGCAAAATTTTTTTTGAAAGTAGCAATATGAAATATTTTTTTAGAAAATATAAGATGGATTAATAAGAGTTTTTTCTTGATATACGGCTACTCATATTATCGTATAAGTGCATTATGGTTATGATAGTGACATTTTAAGAACACAAAATTACTTGACCTTGACGTGTCGAGAGTAGAACACACCTATAACGCTTTGCGTTATGAGGTGTGCAATGACAGATATACGAAATTTACTTATAGTCCAGTTCCGAACTTGTTATGTATTTATATACGAAATACTGTTACAGTCTATTAAAAGCTGCTGCTGAACATGGGCCCTCCCCATAGATTGCCTTACAAGGGGGTATTTGCTGCTATTATGAAGACGCTGCTACCAATCCCCTAATTTTTTTCATCGGTCGCCTCTTACAAAACCCACGGGATGATATGGGGTAGTGGTTATTCTTATACTGTCACTACACAGTACGAAGTAGTTCGATAATAATTCTTTTTTTCCGAGTCGTCACAGGTTTGCACTATACTCGATAAAAACACAAACATGTATGGTAAATGATGATCTCTTTCAGACCGAATTTTGGACACGGTGGCCACTTTCAACAGAGACTAGCCATCTGTATGCGCAAGCACAAGTGCACTCTCTATTTCCTCACTTTCAAAGTCCAATGGAATGGTGATTCGACATCACAGGAGAGAGAGAGATCAGGTGCTGAACAAACAGTTTTACATGTTTTCTAGACACGGGGGTGAAATAACTGACTACTGGTTGCTAACAAGAATTTTTTGACTGAAAAAATCCAGTAACTGATTTTTGGCTCGACTCGATTCGAACCTATGCCTTGTGATCAAGAGTAGCACTTACGATTACGACACCAAACAGGCAGATAGACAATCTAAAAATATATATAGTGAAGATATTAATAATAATAATTAACTTGGAAGTATAATGGCTATAAAAGTTAAAGATGAAACGCCATCTTTATTCTCATTCAAACGACAAAACGGCAATAGTGACAGAATGAGAATACGAGTAGAAAGGTGAAACCTAACTGGTTGTCAATGCAAAAGAACTCAAATACCTAAATTTACAAGATAAATTGTTGATAATATCAAATGTCATAAGAATAATTTTCCTTGAATGTAACAAAGATCACTAACAACCGGAATCTAAATTGCGCTATCTATAATTAAAATCAGCGAAGCCTTTGTTGGAACATCTCTATTAACATTACAACACAATTTAGATGGGAAGCAATATTCTTTGGTAATAAATCGGCGAAGTTCGATGACTCAGTGAACGAGTTTATTCAAAGAATTTTATTTTTCTTAAATGATTATTAATTATCACTAGACATCGGATTTTATGCATTTGCATATTTGCATATGCAAATGCATGTATGTCTCTAAGTACGGCGTTAATGCATAGTTTAACCTTTTGTCTAATCGTGCATATTTCGTTTAGTAGCGAGAGTTACATATAGGAACTTAGGTGACAAAGACGTGTAGGGCGCGAGCGCAGTGGCTGACTGAACTGACTGGACAAATTTTAAATTTTGTACAATGACGTCAGTTGATGTAGAGAGGTCGTTTTCGGCGTACAAATTGATACTGGGTAACAAACGTCACAAATATTTGGAAAAATACTTAATTGTATATTGTCATAAAAACTATGCATAATTTTAAGAACATTTCGTTGTTTTTGTACCGTTTTTAATGAAAATATATAATAATAAAAACTGTTTATTGATTTTGCATTGTGCATATTTTGATCATATCAACAGTTTTAAGTGCATATTTCGGCCTTTTTAGTGCATATTTGCATGCATATTTTGGCACTTTGTTAGTGCATATAATCTGATGTCTAATCATTACCATTGCACCCAAATTTAGGTTAACAATCAAATGGATATGAATGCGACGCGGTCTATCGTACCAACGTTCCAGTGGGTGACTATTTTTTTTATAAATATGACGATCGAACCAAGAGTCATTTGATTTTAAGTGGCTACTTTAGCTAATGGATACCTGCGACATACTTTAAATAACTTTATTTAAAAAACATGCATCGTCACATCTAAAAAATAAGATTGAATGTCTCCCTGATTGTAATTATGCTGGCTGTCTATATCATTTAGACCGGAACACATCGGTGCACGTACTGCTTTTTGGCGGAAATAGGTGACATTGTTGAATTTACCTTGACTGATTAGTAGCTATGAAAATGAGTCATACCTTTTAGTTGTTTTAAAATTATAAAGTTGGGCGCTGGACACAAGCCTTTCTCTTACTTTTGAGAGCGTTATAGCCACCTACTGCAGCATCAATGATATTGCAGGTGCGTTGTCTGCCTTTCAGAAAGGGGTAGGCTCTTTTCTTAAAGTTCTTAAGTGGTATCAGTCCAGAGAAATTCTTTCTTGGTAGTCCATTGCACAAAGAAGTCGCGTGAGGAAGAAAACTATTATTATAGATAATAATTTTATATTTACACGAAGAATACACATAAAACCGTATTTATGGATTTTATCGCGTTTAATTTACTTATTTTTAATTCCCGGATTTAATTTTGTTAATTATAGAATCCAAAATTAAATCTAAACCCTAGCAATTAATTAAACACAAAAATTAATAATCAAAAACTGAAAGTGACCGGAATGACTATGATATCGGGGCGTCAAACACCTGTCCCCTGTGACTATGGTTGCTGTAAAGCACCCGAAACATCCAGATTTATAAATAAGTAAATTAAACGCGATAAAATTCGTAAAAACGATATTCAACTATGATAGATAATATTATTGATATTCAATATTTACTTCACAATTTAAACAAGTTTTTCATTAGTTATATATTTGCCTACTTTTACTAACCCGATAGGGGCTGTACCTCATTAAATTCATAACACCTGCCAATACGATAGTCATAACAAAACAAGTTTGGTAAACGTTATTATTTTGGTCTCAATAAAGCGTACATCTGTTTCGCCAAACTTGAACGCCTCACCCTTTTTCGAAAGCTGGCTAAAATTAATTTACATTTCAGGTCGTTCTTGTACAGATTAAACGAACTTGCGACGTATGCGCGCGCACATAATTTATTTTTACCTGTCGCGTTCAATTGCATTTATTATCTGTATGCTGCTACCAAACTATTTTTTAGAACTTTTTTTTCTTTTACGATTAATAATTATTTATCAAATATTTGAAAATTCCAAAGTATTTTTTATACCAGCGTAAAATAGCAGCTTAATGCTGCTGTGTTTCGTATGGTGAGTGTAGAGAATCGGCGACCCTTTTTACTGGAAACGAGGCATTCCATGTTAGTCCTCAGGAGTGACAACGTATCTGCATTTTTAATCGAGAACAAATGCGTGCTTCGGTGGTTTGGGCACGTTGAGCGAATGAGTGAAGACCGAATGGTGAAGAAAATATATAGCGCGAAAGTTAATATTAAAAGGTGTCGAGGTAGACTGAGACTAACTTTCGAAGACCATGTGAGCAAATTGCTCGAAGAGGGTAGGGTCAAAAGTACTCGGATACCTAGACGTGCATGCATGAAGAAGATAATGAATCTGAAAGAAGCGAAAGAGGTTTGTAAGGATCGTGACACTTGGCGATCTGTTCTCTCTGGCTACCCCGTCAGGGATTGTGCGTGAAGATAAGTAAGTAAGTAGAACAAATGTAGATATCTATGAGCCACAGCACACACTTACCAACAGGTGGACTACATGCTTGTTTGTCATCTTTATTCTATAAAAAAATTGTAATAGGAAGGTCTTCACATGTTGAAGTTAATAGATTTCAATTATTCTGTTTTTAAAAATATATTTATTTGTGCGCGTGTGAGTGCGTGTATACATACATTTGTATGTTTTTTTAATCTCACTGACAATACTCTATCTATTGACATTAATCTTGTATAATCTTTATATATAAAAATTACGTGTCACATTGTTTGTCCGCGATGAACTCCTAAACTGATTGCAATGAAATTTCACACACTCTGTGCAGTTGGTCCAACATGAGAGATAGAATAGTTTTTATCCCTATAAGTGACCCTCAATATTTTTTATTACGAATTTAAGGATTTTTTATATGAAGGGTCGTCGAAAAGGGCAGAACAACGTCTGCCTGGTCAGCTAGTATAATATAGATTTTTTTTAATAAAATTCAAGTGACAAGTAAACTAACCAGTCCATTTGATGATAAGTGGCTAGTGGCTATTGGTTATTGTATACCTGCAAGCTACTTTAATCAAAAAAGGCTACACATGTGCAGTCACCACCGAGGACAAAGATGGAATGACTATCTGCATGTAATTATACAGGCACTCTTAAATCCTTTAGACCGAAACACAAAAGTACAGGCACTGTTGTTTGTGGAGATCTAGACAATAAAAAAGAGTTTACCTGTCAGTGCATTTACACGAGCACAATCGCAGGTATAATTCGTTAAAAATGACATTCCGTCATTCTCAGTATTGACAATTTTTACAAAGTCACGGTAACATAAAAATTATAACATTTATTAGCGGCATGCTCGATTTTTAATCAATAGTTATAACGGTAGAGCTGTCTTGTAGTTTTTATACGTCCGCCGGCCGACCGTTAAATCACTTTGCACTGTACCTTATCCTCTTACGAATTCAAGTCGCTCGGGTCCGAACAACTAGTTCAATCTGTGTGCACGACTGTAAACCGCCTACATTCAACCAGATAATCTGTCTGGTAGTTGAAACAGCATTTAAAATATTGTTTAGATTATTTATTTTAGTTCTGTGTGGGCACCGTTTGTCGGCTACACCTGTCGTGGATACAATATTTTGGTACTTATTTAAATTTAGAATACTTTATTAGAAATCAAATAAAAATGTTCCGATTGAGCCCTAGCTCCTGAACTAGTTAGTAACTCCCTTCCATACTTTATGCACAAACAATATTAACCATCATTATAATCTCCAATTCAATTTAATTCCATTCTTCTTTATTTTTATCAAATTAACATAATTATAATACATAGTTTAAATAAATTATTAAATTTAAAAATTAAATTTAAGCATTTAACATTAAATGTACGATAATTATATGTAATAATGACTAATTATCCTATATTATCCATTTTAGGTTAATTAACATAGTCAAAAATTTTATTTCCTTATATACAAAGAAAATAAATATACTGCAAGATATTAAGATAATGCACATAAAGACAAGTAAATAAAGTTTTCTTTTTTTATAGGATAAACAAGCACATAGTCCATCTGATGGTAAGTGGTTGCTGTGACGAATAGACATCTATATTCATCCTCAATAAAGAATCAAAATACAGATGTGTCGTCACGCGCGAGGACTAAGATGGAATGCCTCTTTTCCAGTAAAATGGGTCTCCGGTTCTCTACACTCACCATACGAAACACAGCAGTGTCAAGCTGCCATTTTACGCTGGTATTCTGTGAGAGCATGGTCCTTCCCCGGTTAAGACGACCCATTCGTGCTACAACTATACTATTAATATAACTGCAGCACCGTACCACGTATAATAAGTGTGGTGGAAACGAGACAGCTATACCGTCATTTATTGGAAGGTCTTTCTATAGGTAGGACCACGCTCTCTCAGAATACTAGCGTAAAATAGCAACTTAAAGCTGCTGTGTGTGTAGAAGAACCGGAGACCCTTTTTACTGGAGACGAGGCATTCCATTTTAGTTCTCACGGGTGACAACGCATCTGCATTTTGTTTCGCAGAGTTTTCGCAGTAGATGTTTATGGGCCACAGCAACCACTTACCATTAGGTGGACTGTGTACTCGTTTGTCACCCTTATCCTATATATATAAAATACTTAAAAATATGTAGAGCTGCGACGAAAAGCAGCGTCGAAGATCTAAGACGTATGATACTGCAATCCTTAATCTACCCAACAAGCGTGGCGATAAAGATATAAATCCTCCCAACACTGAGGTCTACGTCCAGTTGAGGACTTTAACTGGTTGATGACAAATATAATACAATCAAAATAAAATACAGTATATTACACTCCAAGACACTTAAAATGGCAATTAACAATTGGCGCGTTCGATCAACGCGGCACCTATGAAATTTCATAGGTGCCGGCGGGGATCGAACCTGGGTTACTCGCATACTGTGAAATTTATAGCGAGTGCTTAGCCTCTCATCTACCACGGCTCTCTTTTAAGTGTTGATTTACCACGAGCTAGGTGGTGAAGGAAAACATCATGAGGAAAGCAGCACTTCTGAGAAATAAGAAAAAAATAATGAATAAAAGAACTTTTACGGATTCTATCGCGCTTAATGCACTTGTTTTTATTGATTCCCGAAGTTTCGAGTACTTTACAGCACCCATAGTCACGGGGGACTGAATAGAATCCGTAAAAGTAGTTTTATTCAATGTGTAGTATTCGCGTAAATATGAGAAATCATTAAGAAAAAAATATTTCGAAGACACGTGAACTTCGCTAACATGCATTTGGGCAGCGCGGCGGACACTTCCTGGCCCTAAAACTCTCTCAGAAATGAGGCCTGTGCCCAGCAGTGGGACGTATATAGGCTGTAACTTTAACTTTAACTTTTTCTTTACACTTCAGAGTAGTTATTACACTTAAAATAATAAAAAAGCATATAATAAAATAAACACATATAATAATAATGTTCTTCAGACTGAATTTTGGTCAAGACGACTAGTCTTAATAGAGAATTCCCTTTCTCTTTTTTTTTAAAAAAACGTTACCACCACACTAGGATTTTCTCCTGTATCGTGGAGGCAGTTTACAAACACAAATTTCACAAGAACAAACATCCAGACCCAGAATAATTATTTGTAGGCCATACAAATACTTGTTCCGTGCGGGATTCGAACCCGCGGCCCCCAGCGCAGCAACTCATTACTAAGACTAAGACTAGACATATGCACAGGATAGGATTATAGTGCCTGAGTGTGCATGTAAATATGCACCATCTATATCTTTTCTTCCGTAGTGGGATGTGACGGCAATCTCACACGACCGGAGAGAAATGAGGTGCAGGAGCAACGGCTTTACGCGCTTTCTGAAGCACCTTGCACTTGGTGAAACACCGCCAACTTCCTGACTGTTTCCTAGAATTTCTTGACTGAAAATCTTAATAACTGATCTTGTCCCGACCCGGGATTCGACCCCGGGACCTCGTGATCAGTAGTTGCGTTTAGAACTACTAGAATAACGAAACCAAAAGCGGTCTTATTTTCTTATAGATAAGCTTCAATAAGATAATTTAAAATAAAACATTTTATACAACCGACTTCAATATGTATTATTGAGGATAACTCAAGAACTATTGATCAAATTTATATACCACATGAGAAGCACCAGCTTTCAAATAAAAAGAAAGAATCATCCAAATCGGTCCAAGTAAAACAAAGAAGGTTATGAGGTAACACACATAAAAACATACAGTTAAATTGAGTACCTACTCCTTTTTGAAGTCGGTAGAAAAATAAAAATGAAGATAAATTTAAGATTAGGGTGTCTTAATTTATACAATAACAGGATAATTAAAATTATTAGATGATACCAATGATCGTAAAATCATAGGAAATGATGAAAGAAACTTAAAGCTTTGTAGCATCCTTAATGTTATTCCCATTCGTTCTCCCTGATGCTATTTACACTTACATCGATCGAAGTACACAATTCACACACACACTTCTCAATTCATGGAAACTGCTATTGGCAGCTATTTAATAAAATGCCTCATTATAAAAATATT
Source organism: Parnassius mnemosyne (assembly GCA_963668995.1). NCBI lineage: Eukaryota > Metazoa > Arthropoda > Insecta > Lepidoptera > Papilionidae > Parnassius > Parnassius mnemosyne. The sequence goes on along the minus strand of CAVLGL010000057.1, from coordinate 42,732,419 downwards.
GCTCAAAGCCATCGTCATGATTTATATTATTTATAAATGATTCAAAAGTTCAGTTTCTCACAGTCACGCTTTTAGGTCGCTCAGTAAACTGTATTTGTAATAAGGAGGGCGTTATCTAAGTTACATTGATATCAATATCGCGGAGGCCATTGTGCGCAAACAAAGCGATCCTTAAGTCTAGGTTGTAAACGCGTAACTGTGTAGGTTTTGTAGGTTTATCGTTTCAGTCTGCGTCCAATTTTTAAAATAAAAAAATAAGAATCGCAGAAAACTTGAGTGTCCTTTTTACGCGTTATTATGGTTATAATTGAAGCAGAGATAATAGCATGCTTTATTGCAATATAAAATGGTAATAGAGCACACTTACACACTACATACACTTTTCAAGCTTCTGTACGATTAGCTGCAAGAATGAGTTATTTTACCAAAAATATAATAAAAAAAGAGGCTATGTTCGTTACAAATGACGGTCGGAACAGTCGGCTTCGCCAACAAAACAGTTGAGATATGAGCGAGTCCCAACCTCGGCAACCGAACATACGGTTCACCAGTTGATAAGTGACTACCGCCGTAATTGCAAATGCGTTACCGACCTTTTAAAAAGAGTAGGCTTCTTAGTCTCCTTAAATCGCACCTATTACAATAACTTTCAAATAGGAAGTTAATAATAAATTGTAGAGCATACAATATATCTTAACAGAGAACTATTCGCTATCAACAAATGTTACGAGAAAGTTTTTACAAAACAGTCGCTGTTCCCTTAAATCGTACGATAAACTTTAAAACGTTCAATAATGTGAGACATAAAACCGCCATTTCCTAAACACTGCACCGGATTCAGATGGCGACCGCAAATTGCCGATATTCACATTCTTTTGAATACACTACACTACTTGTGGCTATGCATTGTTGTTTCAGTCTTACGGCATTCTCTTTTAGTCGAGATCGATTTAATAAATATTATTATATGTGGTAAAGCCATGCTGCAGCTATGTTGTGGTTGTAGCACGAACGGTCGACTCAATCGGGGACAGACCACACGCTTTCACAGAATACTAGCATAAAATAGTAATGCAGTGTTTCGTATGGTGATTGTAGAGAAACAGAAACCATTTTTACTGGAAACTCGTCTGCATTTTGATTCTTTACTGAGGATAGGTCTATGGGTTACAGCAAAAAATAATTGTATTAACATTTTATCATCATCATCATCATCATTATAGCTTATCAAAGTCCACTGAGCAAAGGCCTCCCAATTGATTTTTTTTTATAGAATTGGGTGACAAACGAGCACACAGTACACCTGATGCTAAGTGGTTGCTGAGACCCATAGACATCTACATCTATGGACATCATCGTGAGGACTAAGATGAAATGCCTCGTTTCCAGTAAAAGGGGTCTCCGGTTCTCTAAACTTACTTAAGACTGATAATAAAGTTGATTTATCAAATTTAAGAATATTTGGGTGTATTGCATATCTATCCATCCATATCCATCTATTACAGTCTATAAAAGTCCACTGATGAAAATAAGCCTCTCCTAAAGATTTTCTCTTAGGGAGGATTTTGCCATAGTTGCACCTACGGGACGATATGGGATTGTGGATATTGATATAGCGGCACGCGCTTAACACGCTTTGGTAATAACTACACTTTAAGGATCGTAACGCACTCGCTTATCTTTATAACTAAGATGGAAATTTCTGTTAATCTTTACGACCGCAATAATTCTTAGAATAATATTCTTACAACGTCACTACACTTAAATCTTTCTTAACAGGTAGTTATGTAGTTGCGTTATCTCCTATCGATTTCTAACAACCAAACCAATAACCTAACAAGCGCCATCTCGTTCATGAATAATAAATTAGCTCGTGGACAATTTCAGAACAAACGTCGATACGCTATCTCCATGTGTTTGCTTCGAATGACCGCGTCAAGTGTTACAGTTGCATAATTTTTAAACATTTGAATAAAATAAACACAACCATTGTTTCTCGAACCATTATCATATCCCACTGCGACATTATCGTGGCGGCACATTAGGCAGGCATTAATTTTTGCGTGTTGCGGCATTATAACAGACTTTTTATTAACAAGTAAATTTGACAATTAGCACACAGTTTAAACAGTGGTAGAGCCACGCGGCAGCTTTTGCTGTCGCACGGATGGGCCGGCTCGAACCGGGGTGGTACCACGACCTCACAGAATACCAGCGTGAAGTAAAGGTTTACCTCTGCGTTTCGCTTGGGGAGTGCAGGTGGCCGAAGGCCCTTTTTACTGGAAATGAGGCATTCCATCTTAGTCCTCACGGGTTGCAACGCATCTGCATTTTGATTCGCAAACGAGGATAGATGTAGATGTCTATGGGCCGCAGCAACCACTTACCATCAGGTGGACTGTGTGCTCGTTTGTCACCCTTATCCTATAAAAAAAAGTGTGGTAGAGGGATGCTGTGGCATATCTATCATCAATAAATAATCAAAATGCAGAGCCGCTGTCACCTCCGAGGATCGATATGGAATGTCTCGTTACCAGTAAAAAGTTCCCCCGGTTCTTTGCATTCAACAAGGAAATCAAGAAATACATTTTTCATGTTTGAGATAAAATATTGTAGGCAAAGAAAATAAGGTAATGTGTAACGACAGGAACGTAACAGCTGGTGGCCACAGATGTGAGAAAGAATTCACTAATGTGGCATTCGCGATTCGTCACTCGATTATCACGCTCGGCCCGCACTTAGCGAGTCGAGTGATAATGACCCATGGTAGGTCCGTTACGGAATTTAACAGAGGTGGTCGAGAAATGAACGGTGATGTTAAAGTGTTACCGCGGCATTTTTATGGTGCCCTGTGAAGTTTAGTTAAGTAAATATTAAAGTTGAAACATAACTTAACGAGGTGTTGGATTACTTTCTAAGTACACAATATAGATTTTCCATCCATCCATACACACCAATGTTATTTGAGAAAGTTGATGAATAAGTTTGGATGTTTGTTACTCAATCACGCATACATGGCTTATCGGCTTTTATGAAATTGGGCACACAAATGAACACCTTCTGGGTTAACACATGAAATATTTTTATCTAAGGGTAAATAGATACTTCGTGACGAAAATTAATACAAAGGCGTTTTTGGTTCCATGCGAGTGGGACCTCTTTCATATGTTTGCTTCATGCAATATATACGGTAAACTGAAATGTAATTTCGTTGCTTGAATACAGTGAATATCTGCTTTGAATTTAAAATGTAAACTTAGTTAAATATAAAATCAAGAAGCTATTTAATAGTGTCGCTATAGCTAGCATCTGGTTCCATCAGCAGATCAGATCCGTGGTACCAAATTAATGTCCGGGGTACCAAATAAATTTCTTTCCAAGCAGGACTATAATACCCGAGTGTATGCGCAAGCAGTGCACCTGCGTTCTTTATTTCCACACTCTAATAGTTTATCGTGATGTAGTCGTCTGCGGTTGCTATCTACCAAGTATGGGAACTATGGTAAATTTCTTCCTATAAAGCAATCTATCGGAGAGGCCTTTGTTCGGCGGTGGACTTTTGAGGGATTGTAACGACGACGATGATGATATTAATACTGAACCGTGGTAGCTTTTGTACGTGGTAGAGGCATGCTGCAGCTATATTAGTAGTATAGTTGTAGCACGGATGGGTCAGCTCGACCGGGGAAGGACCACACTCTCACAGAATACCAGCGTAAAATAACACCTTAACACTGCTGTGTTTCGTATGGTGAGTATTGAGAACCGGAGATCCTTTTTATTGGAAAATAGACATTCCATCTTAGTTCTCACGGGTGACAATGTATGCATGTTGATGCTTTATTGAGGATAGATGTAGATGTCTATGGGTCGCAGCAACCACATAGCATCAGGTGGACTGTGTCCTCGTTTGTCCTATAAAAAAAAGCTCACGGAACAATATTCACCTTATTTATAGTTTAGTATGTGAGTACCCCGCAACTATTAAACTGGTACACGTGGTAAAACAGCGATAAAATTATAATAAATATAATTTTATTGCTCTATTACCGCGTGCTAGGTGTAGGAAAATATTCGGGTTTGAGGATTTAGAAAATATTTCGAAGATATGTGAAGTCCACTAAAACGCTTTGAGACATTGCGGCAGATTCTTCCGTGCTTCAACTCTCATGTCTCATGGTACACTATGTTCCATCGAAGCGCATATTTTAAACATCCGAATTGTTCGCTGCTCTTTGGATTCTACTTACACGCTCGGGGATTAAAGCCGTGACGATAGTATGTAAGTGTGCTCAATTTTCATAAATGTCAGATAAGTTACCGAATGTGGTAATCCCCTGAAACTTATTAAAAGAAAAAGAGGTAAAGTAAAATGGCTTCGAACAGTCTTTCGTTGTTACAGTTACAATATTTTATTATTTATTGGTATTACCATCTTAAACGCGACCGCCGCTGTTCGGCTGTTTGCGGTAAAGCAACATTTGCCGACCCTGAGAGCGATCGAGTAATGAACACTTCCACCATTTTGCGGTTCCGCAGGCCAGTTGTAGCTTACTGCAATTTCGCCTGATGATTTTTTCGCACTTAATGGCCTATCGTGAAAATTCCACACGTGTGGTTTTGATGTAAGTGGCTCATATTGAAGTATTGGATATACGAGTACATATAATATAGAAAATGTTTTAAAAAATATATCTCTACAACTCGGTATTTGTATAACAAATATAGATCGACTTTGAAAACGGAGGAGGTGTTAAATTTCTATATTTTTTTTTTTATAAATTTGAAGAACGAATTTACAGGCATCTTCATGGTAATCAACTTCAAACAAAGAAGGTTACAGATGCGTTGCCACCTCTTAGGAATAAATAAGGTGTAGTAGTAGTTTATAATATAATTATTAATTATATTATAAACCACTAATAATTACATTAATAAATAATTATATGACTCTCTATATCGTTCGGACCGGAACAGAAATAGACAGGAGGGTGGTATCTACTCAGACGGAATTCTAGGCAGAAATGGAGACCTGGGTATGTATGAAACGCGATAGATACCTTTTGTATGTATGATAGTCAAGTTTTCATTAATTATTAACCTTTTTAAAGATTATTTTTTATAGTATAAGTGTGACAAGCGAGCACACAGTCCACCTGATGGTAAGTGGATGCTGTGGACCATAGATATCTACATTTATCCTCAATTAAGAATCAAAATGCGTATACGTTGTCCCTGTAGATGATGTAGGCCGCTGTTGTCGTCTGGGAGAAAAATATATTAAAAATTTTGGTGCGCTCGTGTACATCCGCGGGGAGGGAGACATAGGTGTCATCTTTTATGTTTTTCTAGTACAACTGACTCTAAGCGCGGGATCATGTACACAGTGGTGCAACGCCGAAGTTGCAAACATACCTTCACTCTACTATCAAAATCGCGGTAAGTGCCACCGTCCCCGTATGCACACGTAGTTATTTGTTATAGAAAAACAACAAGTACATAAGGCGATTAACAATTTCATACGTTTATATATTTTACATATATTATATTTTATTAATTAATATTATTTATGTTTAGGTGAAGAAATGGACGATGGGGAAGAAAGGTTCTTGAGTGGCAGTCTCGTACCGGTAGGCGAAGGTAGGGCAACACCCACGAGATGGAGTGACGACCTGGTAAGACATGCAGGAAGTCGATGGATGCAGGTGGCTCAGGACCGTGCTTTGTGGCATTCCTTGGGGGAGGCCTATGTTCAGCAGTGGACTTATGAAAGGCTGTAATGATGATGATGATGATGTTTAGGTGTTCAAGAAGCAACGTGAGCATAATCCGCAACCCCTGAGGACTAAGATGGATTGCCTCGTTTCCGGTAATAAGGGTCTCAGGTGATCTATACTCACCATACGGAACGCAGCAGCACCAAGCTGCTTTTTTGCGATGATATTCTGAGAGAGTGTGGTCCAACCACATTCGTGTCACAACCGTAATATAGCTGCAGCATTTCTCTACCACGTAAAAAAGGCCTCCTGCTGGACATGGGCCACACCTGTTATAGAGAAGTTTTGTCATAGTCGTTTCTCTTCTCAATCTTTCATACAATTGAGTTGATGCTCAACAGATATCACAACCACCAAGGCCACGAAATCTTTTTAATATTTTCCATAGGCGTTTCTTACGACACGGGATGAAATAGTGTAATAGATTCTTTTTCGCTGCATTTATAGTCATTATTACCACGATAAAATTTTAACATCGCAATATATATTCGATAGTATTAAAGTAATTCAATTTTAGCAATATGGCGACTACACACAGATGTCTGTGGAAGGCTGTAAGGCGGTCACGCAAATATTAAAGCGCTCTACAACGCCTGAACTTGCCGCCATAAACCCAAACCACGCTATTTCATTTCCACTGGAATCGCGAGCAGTTAAATCAGTAAGCCGTGAAGTACCATAATTTTCACTTCAAGCAAAAATAAACTATATAGTTTTAGCACTAAGTCACAAATCAAGAAAAATCTTGAAAGCATCTATCCCTTAACTTAAAACCTTTTTGCATTTAAATGAAATTAGAATCTCTCGCCTACGCTTCAAAGTCGATAATTCAACAATTCAGGCTGTAAGGCGTAGTTTTGAGTTGACAGCAGTATAGGAAACCCTATGAAGATATTCTGAGGTCTAATGTCGAGCAGCAGGAGGTTAGGTCTAAGCCGACAATGTATTAACACTACAGGCGTGAGTTCAGAAGCGGCAGTGGTATGTTTCAACGTTCATGATGATTTAGAGCAACTCTTTGCGGCCATAACTCGATATGACACGGTGAGTGCGATTTTGCAGTATTGTGAAGGGATAAATTTAATTTATGCTACTATTAGCCTTCTCTTACAAGGTATATAGATGCGATCGGTCGATAAAATGGCAGAATATAATGAATTTAGTGTGTTGAGAAATCTGTTTAATGTTAGTTGTTAGCGGCGTTCGAGGTTTCTAAGCATTAAGATGTAACTTCGTTATATAACGTACTCGTATATAATAGTTTATAGTTATAGGTATAATAGTATATATAATAGTTTAATTACGACGTCCGTGTTGTTTAGTTAATTGTGAAATCCGAGTACCAACCCATGTTGTAGAGCTATGCTGCAGCAATATTAATATATGTAGCACGAATGGGTTAGCTCCACCGGGGAAACATTACGCTCTCACAGAATACCAGCGTAAAATATCAGCTTAATGAACGAACCAGAAATCCTTTTTATCGGAAACGAGGCATGTTCATATTACAATGGGTGACAACACATCCCCATTTTGATTCTTAATTCAGGATGGGTAAAAATGACTATAGGACACATAATTCAATTACCATCAGGTGGACTATGTGCTCGTTTGTCACTTTATTCTGTAAACATTCAAAATTTGTGTACGACCCTTTAGCATGAGCTTTTATTTGCTTTGCACGCACCGATACTACAATATGATGTTCAAAATTAAAACTTATTATAGTACTGGTATCCAAAATGTGTAGTAATTTATTAGTATCTTCTTTATCCCCAACAAAAATTTATTTTATTAAGTAATATATGTATACTTAAAAAGGCGTATAAAGTTGATCCTACGAGCCGCATTTTAAATCTATTCCAGCCGTGAGTTACGAGTGAATCTTACTCGTTAAGATCAATAAGCGATGTTTTATAACCCACATTCGAATTTATTGCAATATTATCTCCGTGTTCGCTGTAATGGCGTGGAGTCGCATGTAAACAAAGGCGGATTCTGTTCGTGTAGTGCGTGCGCGGGTGAGGTCGGATTCTGTGCGTTCTGTTCACATTGCGCACAAATCACGTATTGGAACCTAGTGTTGTTACGATTTTGAGGCGTATAAAATGGCACTTTTTGTAACTAATCAGTTTAATTGGTTCTGTGAGTTTAGAATTAACTATTTTATGCAGAAAGAACTGGGTCTGAACTTTGCATTAACAAAGAGACTCACACATTAAATCTGTATAACTGTGATAAAAAATAAGTTATTGCTGTAGTAATATATGCGTTTTTTTAATTTAAATAAAATGCAGATTTTGCTAGTGATGCAAATAATTTTTTAGCGATATTTTTAGCGTTACCTTACTTTATTTTATTTTTCGTAGTAAGCAGGTGGTTTAGCTTGATCATATTCGTTATATTCTTTATCTTCTGATATTTCTCAAATAGAACTGTTAAGTTTTAATAACTAAATGACCTTATTATGTTACGCTTTACTGTTAACTTTTGTTATATATGTTTCACAGAGGTATCAACATCCTAGTTGAATCAGCTGGAGTCAATAACCTTCCTTGTACATGTAGCGAGTAGCAGATGTACAATGTAACAATTAGCGTCCAAAGTTTTTTTTTTTTATAGTATAAGGGTGACAAATGAGCACACAGTCCACCTGATGGTAAGTGATTGCTGCGGCCCATAGATTATACATCTATCGATTACGAATCAAAATGCAGATGCGTTGTCCCCCATGAGGACTAAGATGGAATGCCTCATTTCCAGTAAAAAGGGTCTCCGGTGCTCTACACTCACCAAACTCATCCATACGAAACACAGCAGCGTTAAGCTGCTATTTTAAGCCGGTATTCTATGCTGGTCCAACGTGGCGTATAATATTGGATTTTAGTTCTCGGAATTGATTATCCAAGTTAATTACTCTTGTGGAATCTTCACAAAACTATTTGTGCCAGTCTTACGAATTTCATGCGGCTAACTAGCGCCCCGTGCGATGCAACTGGTAACGGTCGACCGCACACATTTGCATAACTGAACCGAATCGTACGTGGTGGTGGTGCTACGCGCCGCTTCGGACATTTCTCGGAAACGCTCGAGCCTCTCCGGAGCCGTCGGGTAAATGCCCCTAGCGTGCGCTAACAAAACGTCTAATCAGCGTAAATTACCTTTTGGACTATGACCGTAACACCTGTACGCCCGTGGAGCTTAAACAGTTGTTTATTGAAGCCGTGTCTTTGTTCGATTAAGTGTTCGAAGCTGTAATATTTATTTATAAAAATTATTTTTGAAGTTACTTTTAGATTAGTTACAAGTAATATAAAATTTTTCAAATATATGGCAACATTTAAATAGTAAAATATTATCTATTTAATTTATTCCGAGGTTATAAATGTTGGTTTTTGACTATGTCACAAAAAATAACCTCGATAAAATCCTTAAAATAAATTTTATTCAATTACTAATATTATTTTGGTTTTTATCGCATATAACAGTGTTTTCATTTTATTGAGTGTTAAGTTAGTTGATCTATTGTTTACATGAACAGGAGATACGCTTTAAAATCCTATTTTCTACCGACTTCAAAAAGGAGATGGTACTCAACTCGACTGTATGTTTTATTTATGTGTGTTACCTCATAATTTTTTACTGGGTATACCGATTTCGATGATTCTTTTTTCATTTGAAAGCTGGTGCTTCACATGTGGTCCCGTATAAATTTGATTAGGGTCTGACCAATAGTTTTTGAGTTATTTTTGATAATTTATATTGAAGTCGGTTGTACAAAATTTTTAATTTTTAATTATTTGAAAAATATTTTTAAACCTTAAACACGCTTAGTCTTACCTGCTTTGCTCTCGCTCAGTGACGGCTTGGTATTTAAATTGAAACTGCCATTTTAAGGTTCAATAAAAGATCGAATAAATTCACTTTTATACAGGTCCGTTCATAACTTTATTTAATTTACTTTTATCGTGTAATAATCATATTGCATACTTTGAGATTATTAGCTATGAGATTTCCTTTCACTCAGTGACCACTTAATATTAAAATTGATTGTTTTTATAATTGAATTTACTTTTATACGAGCCCGTTGGTTACTACTTTATTTACTTTACTTTTATAAAGTATTATATTTCGTATTTTATGATTCCGGAGTTGATGCTATGAGAAGATTGTACTTCCTGAAATACTATAATAAGTCACTAATCATTTAGTTTACTACTTAATTTTTTCAAAAGACAATTTCTTTGTTAGAAGTATAATATCAACTAAATGCAATGCAGTTGCACTCTTAGCATAGTTTGACTTTGTGCTGTGAGAGAAACGAGAATCTATTTATTAACACGCTAGTATTAGATTCGCTTGCATATATCTATCTAAGTAAGTATGGAATCTTATATATAATTTTCACCAACTTGTAGACGGCCGATTTACTTGAAAATTTGCATCAAGGACCGATGACAATACAATAATTTAATGAATATGGTCCAGTATTCACACTAGGGCATCGATCACTAATAAAAAAACACTAGGGTCATCAAGGCTCATGATCAATGCGTTTTGTTAAAGTTTTCTTAAACTCTAATATTATTTTTAGTTACTTTTTTTTTTCTTTATTTGGATCACTAACAGACGATACATAATACTAACAAAAATATAACTTAACAATACGACTACATGCTATGTGTTCATCTTCTTACAGGTAACCACAACTTACATAAATAGCGAAGTGATTACTTAAATAATATGCAATCCATTTATTAAACGGGTTTTATTCTAAACACGCTATATGTTTCGCTATTTGACGATACATGGTGGTAATTAAAAAGATGCCACGGTCAAGGTAAAATGTTGGCTAATGTCCGGTTTATTCTTAAACATGCAATAATTCGAAATGTTTTGAGTTGAATGTAGTTTTTACCCTTTTTTATCTTATAAGAGAAAGAGAAATGGATAGATAGATGGATTGATGCTTTACAAAACGATTATATTGATTCGAGTTGCAGGAAATGAGGCGAGTATCCGGGGCGCCATTTAGTTCAGTTTATTATGGTTGGCTCGACTAGAGAAGGACGGCGTTATCACATACCAGCGCATAAAATACTGAATACTGCTGTGTTTCGCATGACGATTGTAGATGACTGGAGATCATTTTTACTAGAAACGAGGCATTTCTTGCGCTCCTTTGTCACGCTTAAATTTTGTTTATAAGATAGGGTGACAAACGAGCACACAGTTTACTTGATGGTAAGTGGTTGCTGTGGCCCATAGACATCTACATCTATCCTCGTTTGCGAATCAAAATGCAGATGCATTGTCACCCGTGAGGACTAAGATGCCACTTTTCCAGTAAAATGGGTCTCCGGTTCTCTACACTCACCATACGAAACAGCAGTGTTAAGCTGCTATTTTACGCTGGTATTCTGTGAGAGCGTGGTCCTTCCCCGGTCGAGCCGACCCATTCGTGCAACAACTATACCAGTAATATAGCTGCAGCTGGCTCTACCACGTAAACAAATAAAATAAAAAGAGAATTTACACTACTTGTTAATTGAGAGTAATGCTTTTGTTTTACTTTACTCGTGCTGTGGTTTAATGATTTGGAGATTTTATCCAATAAAAAGTTAAACGCAATCATTAAAAAAGTTAACGAAAGATATATTCTATATTATACGTATTTATATAAACATGTACGTATTATATAATTATGTTAATACATAAGTACACAAATACATGTAATTACCTATATACACATCTACTCGTATATAATATATATAGACAACGTCTCATTAGTGTCGAGACAGCTAAATTGGTTTACATATTTCAGTTATTTCCATAGCATAACGTCTTAGGGGATTTTGCTATGGGGAAATGAGGCTGGCTTAAAATTTTTGTTTTGCAGAAGAGAGCCATAAAAGCTATTTACAAATTAAAACCGAGACTGTCCAAAAAAAAAAGTAATAAATATATTACTTTGGCCTCTGAGTATATTTACGGAAATTTAATGTATGTTCACGAAAACAAAAGTAGTTTAAAAAAAGTATAAATTCTATAAACAGTGGGAACAAACAGAAGCTCACTAGCTTGTGTTTGTTCCTATACTAGTTTCTCAACTCTACAGAATCAGTAATTCATTTTTGGGGCAATGTATACCCTATTACAACAAAGCCCCAGAAATTATACAAGGTCCTCACTATTATCAAGTTTAAATATTTAATTAAACAAAAACTGAATAAAAAGGGTTATTATAATAAAAATTAATATAATATGGTTAAATATAACACCTGGTAATAAGGTGGTCGCTTCCAATCTGTTTCTAAAATAAATTTTGTAAATAGTTTATACAATCTTTCATATTGTACAATTTACTTTAACAAAAAAATGTCCCGCTGGGTTTATTGCCGTGGTTCTTTCCAGGACAGAGGTTTTTTTTATGTAAAAAAATGACTTTCAATAAGAATTACATGTTCTCATTTGTAATGACGTATTCACGAACTTTAACTTTTAAATATTGGTTTTTTATTGCACAATAAACCCGTTAAAGCGGGCTCTAGCTTTGATTACTTCCGCCATATTAGGCATCGTCATTACCTGTGGCTTAAGTCAGTTATTGAACAGCGCTTATCTAAATTATTTTTACCTTTGTATGGTTGCTTTTTGTTATGTGCTTTTGTATAAAGAGGCCGTAAGCGGATTATAAATTAGGTAGGTTTGTGTGCTTAGTGATTATAGAGAGATAAAAGTACTAGGTTCAAACCTAACTGAGGATTGTAATGCCATCTTTTTCATCTTCATCAGCCTGTGAGAGTCCATTGCTGGACATGGACCTCTATCGTTTTTTTTTCAATAGAATAAGGGTGACAAACGAGCACCTGATAGTAAATGGATGCTGTGGCTTATAGACATCTACATTTATCCTCGATTAAGAATCAAAATGCGTTGTCACCCCTGAGTTCTAAAATGGAATGGCTCGTTTCCAGTAAAAGGGGTCTCCGGTTCTCTACACTCACAAATACAAAACATAGCGGCATTAAGCTGCTATTTTACGCTGATATTCGATGAGAGCGTGGTCCTACCCCAGTCGAGCCGACCCATTCGTGCGACCACCATTATATAGCTGCAGTGTGGCTCTATTACGTAGAGTATTACCGCATCCTTGACTCTGCTTACGTCTATGGTCTGAGTATTTTCAAGTGGCGTAAATTACAAGATATTTATACTGTCTAGATGATAGCTATCGGAAACCATGCGATCTTCGTGCCATTTTGTGTTTTAATAGAGGCGGGGGTAAACGAGCATGCGGCTCATCTGATGGTATGTGCCAACCAACGGCCATGAACATTTTGCAACATCAGGAGAATCGCAGGTGCGTTTCGGACTTTTAAAATAGATTAGGCAATTTTCTTGAGGGTCCCTAAGTCTTATAAGTCCGGAAAACTTGACCGATGTATTCTCTGACGCTTGTGGCGTATTTAATTAAATTACTATCGAAACACGGGGCTAAGCGCTCGCATAACACTTTTTTTTAAATTAAATACTAGTAATGCTATTAAACAATACTAATATTCCCTTTAACCACTTCTGGTAAGCTTAAAATGCTTTTGTTAGAAGTGGTTCACGACAGTAGTCGAATGGTGGATTCGGACCCACGACCTTTCGAGATCGCGGTCCGCGCCCTGCCATTAGGCTACTGACGCTTCAACCCGACTCACTTTAACCCGAGTTTGATCCTTGTCGGAAACAATGAAATTGTTTAGCTACGTGTTCGACAGTAAAATAATGAATGATTTAGGGATTTAAATTATCTATAGCAGTGCGGGGAAGAAAAGCAGTACCTTTTTCAACTTTTGACGCAAAAAGTAATTTTGACGTAACGGTCTTTTAGTTATTGAATGGTAGTGGTTGGTATTGGTAATATGTTAGTCTTTCTATCAGATTAAATCAGGATTTATTTATACTTTAATTGTGGGCCAAGCTCTGTTATGTTAACTGTCTTGTTGGTCAAGTGTTCTTCTACACGATTGCTAATCATGAAATCCCGAGTTCAAATCCCGGGTTATGTCAAAATCATTATTGGTTTATTCAAGAAGTTGGCGGTGTTTCACCCCTGCCTCGGAAACCACGTAAAGCTGTTGGTCAAGCGCTTGATGTCTCTCCGGTCGAGTCGGTTAGCGTTTTTATCGGAATATGAATGAGAGTGAGAGAACAGAGTGTATACCTGTGCTTGCGCATACACTCGGGCACTATAATCCTCTCCTAGACAGATGGCTAGTCTTTCTGTTGGCCGCCGTAACTGAAATTAGGTCTGGAAGCAATTATTGATTATTATATTCGAGGTAAATTATATATGTTTTACGTGGTAGAGCCAGCTGCAGCTATATTTATAGTATAGTTGTAGCATGAATGGTTCCGCTCGACCGGGGAAGTGCCATACTCTCACAGAATACCAGCGTGAAATAGCAGCTTAACACTGCTGTGTTTTGTATGGTGAGTGTAGAGAACCGGATACCCCTTTTACTATAAACGAGGCATTCCATCTTAGTCCTCACGGCTGACAACGAATCTGCATTTTGATTAACAAACGAGGAGAGATGTAGATGTCTATGGGCCTCAGCAACCACTTACCTTCAGGTGGACTGTGTGCTCGTTTGTCACCCTATTTCTATAAAAAAAAATATATATTTACATCGCTGACTGATTGTGAAACTAATTCCAGTGCCACAGATTGTCTTAGATAAGCGTTTCTATATCGAACAAACAGACAAACTAAGCGGTTGCTGTAATTAGTAAACTACGGAACCCGTAGTTCAAAACGTCAATCTAGATTGACGGACAACCGTTTTGCAGCAACCATTTAATGTGCAATCAAGTTTAGAAATCTTTAAAAGGGGTTAACTGAATTAGCTTAATTAAGCCAATTTCTTTAATCTGTGTTTTTAGCCAACGTGCATTTCTTGTTGAATAAGAGTGACGAATGAGTATAAGATGATAAGTGGATGCAGTGGCCTATATCTATATTTATCCTCAATCTTATTCTTATATAATAATTATAATAATAATAATCTCTTCCACAACGAATTTTGGTCACGGCGACCAGTCTCAACGTCGACTAGCCATCTGCGTATAACAGTATAGTGCACGAGTGTATGCGCAAGCACAGGTGCACTCTTTGTTACCTCACTGCCATAGACCAGAACGTCAATCCGACATTACTGGAGTGAGATCCGGCGGAAGACCAACGGTTTTACGTACTTTCCGAGGCACGGGGTGAAATACCGTTAACTTCCTGACTCCGGGCTGCTCCTGAGAATTATTTGACATAAAATCTCAATACCTGATTTTGGCCCAAAGTAGGACCTCATGGTAAGCAGGCGCGCTTACGTCTACTGGATATATTAAGGTGATAAACGAACTAACACTCCAGCTGGTGGTAAGTGGTAAGTATTCTGACGCCTACAACCAACTTCAAATAAGCAAGCAAAGCTATACTCGTAGATGTGCTGTCACCTCTAAAGACTAAGATGGAAAACCTCATAACCTGTAATTATAATAAAGCACAGTCGCGAAGCAGTATTTTTTTATTGCTTTGCATTTTTAAACTTAATTCCCGTCATAAAAAGTTTTATTTCTATTGCAACTAAGATAGTTTTAGGACCTTTTGAACAGTATTTTTGATTCGAAAACCGAGATTATTCCCAAGTTATTAAAGTTCACATTTGTATGAATTGCAATAATTTGAAATTCTTCCTGCTCCGCGATCACGCCATATCTATCCATGTCCTTCAAATAGCAGTAGACGTACCGACGCTATGTGCCAGAGGGAAGTAAATAAGATGGTGGTATCTACCAGACTTGATTGAAGATAAAAAACATTGCAACTAGTAAATAAAAAAAATTTTTTTCATAATTGTAAATCTTTAAAAAATGGATGTGATGGCTACCTTTTACGCCACTACTCATGTCCATTATCACCTAACAGCAAAACACATATTACGCCCATCATCCATTACACCCTATAAGAGTGCATTGCTGAACATAGGCCTCCCCTATAGAGTACCTCATACTGAGGATATTGTTAAAATGGCCACGCTTGGCAAAGCGAGTTGGCAAACGCAGTTTTTTTTTATTTTGAGTTGTTATCAGGAGGATGCTTCCATTTTAATGTCACTCTATCGCCTCGTACGACACCCACGGGACAACTTGGGGTGGTGAATATTCTTACGGTTCACGGTTTGCCCATCAGAAAGAACAAAAATGAAACCAATTTCAAGAAAGGCCTTTGACAGTAAAGGTGTATTTTACGGGTGGGTTCGCACAAAGAACTGACATTCCTCGATTGTTTTAGTTTGAAGTCGGAATCAATTATTGCAACGGAGCGAGGGACGGCGCGGCGCACCGCTGCGACTGACGGGCGGTCCTTAGACTAAGAGCCTACACTCATAATCCAGAAAACAAATTAAATGGTGATTTTTCAATAAATAATAAGAAAAACGAATGAGTGTTTGTTTAATTCTTGTGCATTTTCTATGATCATTGATGATTTAAATAAATTATTTTTATTTGCTTTATTGTTTAGAATAAGTACCCGACTACTGAGACTCCTAAGTTCAAATTGTAGTTGGATCCAACAGTTGTGCAACACTAAAAATTATTGGTTTTCCTTTTAGAATGAGCTGATCCCAGAGCATTGACCGTTGCAACCGAACCTGTAGACAATTTCATCTTATAAACGTTACGTCGAATGTGTAGGTTAGGGTAAGTGCTTCTGTATTTGCGCGTGCTTTGATTTTGTATTATAAACGTGTCTGTAAAAGTTATTAAAAATTATCGATAACGAGCTGAATAACATCAAGTTTTGACTTGGCCCTAATTAATTCCATAAAATGAATAATATGTATGGAACAGTTATTTCTGTAAAGAATAATTTTTTAATTTAATAAAGAAAATAAATACGTGTTAGAGCAGCGCCGTAGTTGTGTTATGGCTGTAGCGCGAATTGATCCATTCGACTAGAAAAGGACAACGCTCATACAGAATACAGTGATTTGTATGGTGAGAGTATAGAATCGGAGACTTTAATGCTAACGAAGTAATACATCTTAGTCTTCAGATTTGACAACGCATTCTGCCTTTTTACTCACAATCGATAGTAAATGTAGGTTATCAGGTGCTGATTTGTTAATCATAATAATATTTAAAAAATTTGTTTTTATTGAAGACTAGCTGTGCCCGGTTTGTGTTATCATGCCTTTTTTGTGAAAAACATTCGAGAGCGCGCACACAACAACTCACCAAACGTTCATCGTAATCTGATGAAAGGTGTAGAAACGCATACGGGACAAACAAAGAAACATATTTTTTATATTTATGTGGACTTAGTCTTAATCAATATTTAAAAACTTAACTTACATCCCCTTTTATTTTCCTTGTAAAAAGGATCAAAAACTACTATCAGCTCCTAGACTAAACATGAAACATCGAATGTGATCGGTCACAGTTCAAGTACAGGTTGGTCAGGAGCTGGACTCGGTGCTTTCTGCATCGCAACACTGAGATCAAAATATTCAAATGCTATTTTAACAATTCATTTCGATTCGTAAGTAACGCACGCGGTCACGATCTATTGGAAATGTACAAACATTGTGACGTGCGTTTTAAACATTTGTTTAGATTTCACTTTGAGTACCTGTTGGTGAAGTTTTGTAAGATGATAGACGTTTGTATTGTTTTTTCAACTTAATTGCTTGTTATTATAACGAATTGTGATGAGTATATCAACTTAAATAATAGGATAGGTAGACAAGAGTCGATTCTCAGTCACTCTTTTCATGAGTGTTCAATTCACTCATGGGTAAATCGTGGGATCATTTTTTTTAACACATCATGACGTGTTTTATCATACGATATTTGCCAATACATACGAGGTGAGGGTACTAGTATAAGCAATGCTCAGTGATGCTTTTTCTTTCTCGTCGTTATTGATGATGTAAGTAAAAAGCGTATTACCAAGTAATTCTGGTTTGAGTAATCTATGCAAATAAATAAAATTGAAGTGTCTGTTTGTAATATCAAAATAACAGTTTTTTTTTTACTAAATGCATATGAAAGTATATACGGTACTTATAACAAAAACACAATTTTAAACAATTTTGTCTGTCTGTTTGTTCCGGCTAATCTACGAAACGGCTGGACCGATTTCAACGGGACTTTGACTCGAAAATAGCTGATGTTATAAGGAGTAACTTAGGCTAACTACGACATAATACACAACCCTAAATTACACGCGGGCGAAGTCGCGGGGAACAGCTAGTATATGATATTACTTTCGCAGAATAGATCTAAGTATTTGATTGAAAACAATTGGTGTTATCACCCTGAATGTTTTTAAAGCCAAGTGAATTTATGTCGTCCAGATATTATTGTTGATTTATTTATCGTGCTCAGATGACGTCGTGGGCTTAACTTTTAAAACCGCCTTTTCAAAACAGGCCACTTATTGCTTTTCTGTAGACAGATAATTGCTACGTGTAGATAGGAACGTTGTCATCCCTTAGAGAAAAGATGGAGTTCCTCATTGCTGATATTTGAACTGAAGGTTTTATATATAAAACCGACATACAGGTGTAAGTGAACTGCTGTTTGCAGACAACATATATCATCATCATCATTATTATAGTCTTTCACAAGTCCACTGCTGAACATAGGCCTCCCCCAAAGAATGCCACAAAGCACGGTCCTAAGCCACGTGCATCCATGGACACATGCATATCTTACCAGGTCGTCACTCCATCTAGTGGGTGGACTTCGACACTTCGTCTTGGTACCGGTACAAGAGTGCCACTCGAGAACCTTTCTTCCCCATCGGTTGTCGGTTTTTTGAGTATAGCCGGCCCATTGCCACTTCAACTTACTAATCCGTCGGGCTACGTCGGCTACTCTCTCTATGTCTATCATATATGTTTTATTTTATGTATGTTTTACTTTAATTAGTTTTGCAGTCCTCGTCTTGTATACAATACAATACAATACTTTTTATTGTACACCAAGAAAAGATAAAAATATCAAAACTAAAAAAATAAACAATTATTGAATGAAACACAAAGGGCGGTCTTATTGCTACATAGCAATCTCTTCCAGTCAACCGAGTATAAACAGATATATATTAGATATTCTCTCATCTCGAGGGTTTCAGAGGCAACTCTACGTTGCTATCATATCCGGAAGATCTTGTAGATAGACGACTCAAGGCATTCCGCCCGTTCCGTCTGAGTAATACTCACAGTGACAACACGTCTACATTTTCATTACTATTAATCCAGAATTAATATAAGTGCGTATGCGTTGCGGAATTCACTTACTATCATTTACCATTCAAACAATTGAGAAAAGCTATAATTTTTTTTTTGCGGGTTTTGTGTTTAGTTATATATTATCCTTTACTTTAGGATGAAGATTTTAATTTAGAATTTTTTTTTAACTAATTTAAATAGAGAGCCGTGGTAGCTCAGATGGTTAGCGCTCGCTGTAAGCTTTCACCAAAGAAATTGTTAATTGCAATTTTAAGTGCTGATTTACCACGTGCTCGGCGGTGAAGGAAAACATCGTGAGGAAACCTGCATGTCTGAGAAATTAGAAGAAAAATATTTCGAAGACATGTGAAGTTCGCCAACACGCATTGGGGCAGCGCGGCGGATATTTCCTTGCCCTAAAACACTCTCCGTGTAGTGGCGGTCAAGAATATCCACTACCCCATATCCTCCCGTGGGTGTCGTAAAAGGCGACAAAGGGAAACAGGCAGGAGATGGGCAGCAGCATCTTCTTGATAACAACAAACTAACAATAAAAAAAAACTGCGGTTGCCAACCCGCTCGCCAAGCGTGGCAACTATGGCAAATACCCCCCTATGAATAACAGTAACAAGGAAACGGCCCCCAGTCCCCGGCGGCCCCGCTATTCCTGGCTACGGTGGCGACCATGGTAACGGCGGGGCAGGGGGTGCTAAGGATCTCCGGTGGAGGTTCGGTTGCCACCTTAGACGACTCGACCTGGCAACGTACAACGCACGCACCCTGAGGACTGACGAGAAGATCGTGGAGCTGGAAGAAGAGATAGACAAGTTGCGCTGGCATATTATAGGATTATCCGAAGTCCGAAGAGAGGGGGAGGACACGGTAATCCTCGAATCCGGCAACTTGCTCTATCACCGGGAGGGCGACCATCTGTCCCAAGGAGGTGTCGGATTTATCGTCCACAAGTCTCTCGTTAACAACGTTGTAAAGATCGGGAGTGTGTCGACGAGGGTTGCGTACCTTATACTCAGAATCACCAAACGGTATTCGCTGAAGGTCATACAGGTTTACGCACCAACCTCGGCACACCCCGATGAGGAGGTGGAGGAAATGTATGAGGATATCTCTAGAGCCATGCATTCCTCCAAAACCCAATATACGGTGTTAATGGGAGACTTTAATGCAAAACTAGGCACAAGAGAGAACGGTGAGCTGAAAGTAGGGAAATTTGGAATAGGGCAACGGAACCCAAGGGGCCAGCAGCTGGCCGACTTCATGGAGAAAGAGGGACTCTTTATGATGAACTCTTTCTTCCAGAAGCGGCCCCACAGGAAGTGGACCTGGTCGAGCCCCGACGGTTCGACAAAAAATGAGATTGACTTCATTATGACGACCAGACGACAACTGTTCAGTGATGTCTCCGTGATCGCGAGGGTGAAAACTGGTAGCGATCACCGAATGGTTAGAGGCACACTGAACCTAAACGTTAAGTTGGAGAGGTCTCGTCTAATGAAGTCAACGCTCCGTCCCCCTCGTGCTCTAATCCAAAGTCCCGAAACCTTTCAGCTCGAGTTACAAAACCGTTTTCAGTGCCTAGAAGACTGCAATGAAGTGGACGATATGAATGACAAGCTCGTGGAAACTGTCCATGCGGTCGGAGTTAAGTTCTGCAAGACCCGCCGCAGAAGAACACAAAAACTCTCCGATCACACTCTTAATCTCATGGCTGTTAGACGGGAGATGAAGCTACATTCTTCAACAGACTTGACAGCATACAGGCATCTGAAGAGACAGATCTCCAAATGCATGCGGCGGGACTTGCGCAACTTCAATACAGCTCGTATTGAAGAAGCGATCGAGCGGAACCAAGGCTCCAAAGTCTTTGCCAGAGATCTGTCTGCCAGAAAGAGCCAACTGTCAAAGCTGAAGACAGAATGTGGCAGCATCGTTTCCGGGACACCTGAGATTTTGAGTGAGATTGAGAGGTTCTATGGGCAGTTGTACACGTCATCGTTGGAGCCACACGCAAGTGTGAGTAACGATCCAAGAGCGAGTCTCATCCGACACTATTCCGAAGATATCCCGGACGTCAGTCTGAGCGAGATTAGAATGGCTCTCCAGCACCTTAAAAACGGTAAGGCCCCAGGCGAGGATGGAATTACAGCGGAGCTTCTGAAAGCGGGTGGAAAACCGGTACTTGAAGTCCTTCAGAAGCTCTTTAATTCCGTCCTCCATGGTGGCATTACACCGGAGGCGTGGAGCAGAAGTGCGGTGGTCTTGTTCTTCAAGAAAGGTGACAACGCTCTCTTGAAGAACTACAGACCGATTTCCCTTCTGAGCCGCGTCTACGTGCTGTTTTCGAGAGTCATTACGAATCGTCTCGCGCGCAGACTTGACGACTTCCAGCCTCCCGAACAAGCCGGTTTCCGAAAGGGCTTTAGCACCATAGACCACATACATACCCTTCGGCAAATTGTACAAAAGTCCGAAGAGTACAATTTGCCACTATGTCTGGCGTATGTGGACTATGAGAAAGCCTTTGATTCCGTCGAAATTTGGGCGGTGCTGCAGTCCCTTCAGCGGTGCCAAGTTGACTGACGGTATATCGAAGTGTTGAAGTGCTTGTACAGTAGGGCTACGATGGCTATCCGAGTACAGAACCAGAGCACGAAACCTATCCAATTGCAGAGAGGTGTAAGACAGGGTGACGTCATATCCCCGAAACTCTTCACCGCTGCATTGGAAGACGTTTTCAAGCTTCTGGACTGGAAAGGATACGGTATCAACATCAATGGCGAGTACATCACTCACCTTCGATTTGCCGACGATATAGTCCTTATGGCAGAATCGCTGGAGGACCTAAGCACTATGCTCAATGACCTCAATAGTGTTTCCCAACGGATAGGTCTTAAGATGAACATGGACAAAACTAAGATCATGTTTAATGTCCATGTCACACCTATGCCGGTAGTTGTTGGGAACACTAAGCTCGAAGTTGTTGACGAATATGTTTACCTGGGACAAATAGTCCGACTAGGTAAGTCCAACTTCGACCGAGAGGTCAATCGACGGATTCAACTCGGTTGGGCAGCGTTCGGGAAATTACGGCACATCTTCTCGTCAGGTATACCTCAAACCTTGAAAACGAGACTGTACACCCAGTGCGTGTTGCCAGTGATGACATACGGAACTGAGACGTGGTCCTTCACTGCTGGCCGGATGAGGAAGCTCAAGGTCGCTCAGCGAGCTATGGAGAGGGCTATGCTCGGAGTTTCTCTGCGTGATAAACTTAGGAATGAGGATATCCGCAGTAGAACCAGAGTAACCGACATATCCCAACGGATTAGTACGCTGAAGTGGCAATGGGCCGGCCATATAGCTCGAAGAACCGACAACCGATGGGGAAGGAAGGTTCTCGAGTGGCAGCCTCGTACCGGTAGGCGAAGTGTAGGGCGTTCCCCCACGAGATGGAGTGACGACCTGGTAAGACATGCAGGAAGTCGATGGATGCAGGTGGCTCAGGACCGTGCTTTGTGGCATTCTTTGGGGGAGGCCTATGTTCAGCAGTGGACTTGTGAAGGGCTGTAATGATGATGATGATGATGATGAAAACACTCTCAGAAATGAGAGGAGGCCTGTGCCCAGCAGTGGGACGTAAATAGGCTGCAACTTTACTTTACTTTAATTTACTAAATAGGTTTCATCATTCAGGAAAAAATAATTATAATTTTGTTCTATCGCCGAACAAAGCTCAGTTGCCCAGGTACTTAATAGTTAAATGACTGGCTTTTTGACATTGTTTTTATGCCACTTAAAGCGAATAAAAATATGCAGTTGCAATTAAGGTCTAAGGGGTAAAATAAACAGTTCATATGATATACGTGGTGGAGCCATGCTGCAGCTATATTAGTAGTATAGTTGTAGCACAAATGGATCGGCTCGACCGGGGAAGGACCACGTTCTCACAGAATACCAGCGTAAAACAGCAGCTTAGTACTGATGTGTTTCTTATGGTGAGTGTATAGAACTGGAGACCCTTCTTGCTGAAAAGAGGCATTTCATCTTATTCCTCACGGGTGACAACGTATCTGCATTTTGATTCGCAAACGAGGATATATGTAGATGCCTATGGGCCACAGCAACCACTTACCATCAGGTGGACTGTGCGCTCGTTTGTCAACCTATCCTATAAAGAAATATGAATATTGAATATTGTAAAAGGCGACAGAGGAAAATTAAATGACACCTTCCTGAAAATTGCTTGTCATAATGAAAGGCTACGGTTGCCGACCCAACTGCCAAAAGTGGCAACTATGAGGTGATCTATGGCCTCTGATCAGCTGTGGACTTTTGATAGCCTGTAATGATGATGATGATGATGATGATGATGGGAATAAAGTATGCGGTACGCTTATTTTACAAAAAGAATACTAGTAACGCTATTAATGTTACTAATGCTGTCGTTTACCACTCAAATTAGGCTGAAAATGCTTGTGTTAAGTTTTTTTATAGGAGAGGGAGCAAACGAGTCTGCGGCTCACCTGATCGTAAGTGACTACCGCCTATGAACAACTGCAACGCCAGGGAAATTGCAGATGCGCTACCGGACTTTTAAATAGGAGTAGGCAGTACAATATACAGGTGAAACAGTAGTCGAATGGTTGGTTCGAACATCAACTTTCGGAGTTTGCGTCTCGTACCCCTAACCATTAGGTTCCTGTCCCTATAAATTATTTGGTATATTTGACATTAAAACATCAACAAATCAGTTTTCTGCCGACTTCCAAAAAGGAGACGGTACTGAATTCGACTGTGTTTATGTGTGTTACCTCATAACTTTTTACTGGGTGAACCGATTCCGATGGTTCTTTTTTTATTTGAAAGCTGATACTTTTCGTGTGGTCCCATATGAATTTGATCAAGGTCAGACCAATAGTTTTTGAGTTATTCTTAATAATTTATATTGAAGTCGGCTGTACAAAATTTTTAATTTTAAATTATGTATGTTTGTCTTCCAGACCAATTGCATCGACGGATCGAGTAATCTAATACATATTCTACAAAATAGGCTATTAATATAATATGCTTAGAAATTTGTTGATACTTCATTATGAAACCTATATTGACAATTTACTTTTTATTTTTTTATTTCATAAGCACTCTTAAAATATACATGTTAGGTCATGTTATACATTTACCTATGAAAATGCCGTTTTTTTATGAAATTAGTTAACGTATATATATTTTTCTATATTTTTTATTTCTATTTATTAAAGTAATCACCCATACAATCAATGCATCTTTGCCACTGCGTTGGCAGTTTATTGATGCCCTTCTGGAAGAAAATAGCTGGACGGGAAACAGCAAATTCTTCAAAGGCATTTCGTACTGTAAATATAACGCTTATCAATAAACATATGACTAATTTTGAAAAAACAATTCCAAGTTTTTAAAATGAAAAATTATTCTGTTTTGATATGGCCAATACTGCAGATTTCATAGGTAAAGACCTATTATTATTTATTAATCATTAACACACTAAATTACATGAAAAGTAACACGCCCGTTGATATGTGTATCAATAACAAGTGTACTTACTTAGACATATATCAGTGTAAAAGTCGAAAGAAACAAATTGGAGCGGTAAGACAACTTTAACTGTATTGTCTCTTTTCAAGAGTACACTGTAAGGCTGCGTTTAGATTCTGTAGTATATAAATTTTGTAATATTAGACAATTTTGAGGATGTTGTACTCGGAAGTGATACAATGTACGTCAGCTCCACGGGTGGTGGTAATGTTGAGTGTTGAAATGAAGAGTCTAGTGGTTATAGAAGTATCATTATATTATTAATACGTAGAACGTGAACATCGAATATTGAAGTACTATCTATTAATAATTCTAAATCTCAGAAGAATTAACGCGTCGTTTCTTTTTATTTTATTTGTGTTATGTTTGTACTTGTGATGCCTCAATACTTGATATGTTCGATAACCATCGATAAATTCTAATGTTTTAACTTTCTCTTGCGTGTTGCCAGTGATGACATATGGGACTGAGATGTTGTCCTTCACTGCTGGCCGGATGTGGAAGCTCAAGGTCGTTCAGCGAGCTATGTAGAGGGCTATGCTCGGAGTTTCTCTGCGTGATAAACTTAGAAATGAGGATATCTGCAGTAGAACCAGAGTGACCGACATAGCCCAACGGATTAGTAAGCTGAAGTGGCAATGGGCTGGCCATATAGCTCCAAGAACCGACAAAAAAGTTTCTCGAGTGGCAGCCTCGTACCGGCAGGCGAAGTGTAGGGCATCCCCCCACTAGATGGAGTGACGACCTGGTAAGATATGCAGGAAGTCGATGGATGCAGGTAGCTCAGGACCGTGCTTTGTGGCATTCCTTGGGAGAGGCCTATGTTCAGCAGTGGACTTGTGAAGGGCTGTAATGATGATGATGATGATAACTTTGTCTTCCGTCATTTTGTTTACTAAAATGCACGAAATGTTGCATGCAAACCCACCGGTGACGGATCAGCTTTCGCTAGAGGCATGCGCTGTTGTCGAACTAGTTTTAGCACATGCGCTATGGTTGCCCAGGCATGCGTTGTAAGAAAACGCAAGATGAACAAGAAAGCGCACTGGTGTAGACATACCTATAAACTGCAGTAGCTACTTACCATCAGATGCGTTTGTTACTCAATTTTTTTAAAGTCTCATAACATTGAGACTAAATTCAAATTTTTATTGGCCAGTCTTGTTTTATGTTCGTCTATTAAAAACGTTTACTAAAAGAATACCCAGTTTTGTAAATGGCTTTTAAAGTTCATAAATTCATTGTAACATGATCTCTTTTGTTTTTATAGTAATAAAAATGTCGGAATTAGACAAATTGCTCATGTAGCGCGGCGTTGATGGTATTAACGTGAACCGCGTTGGCTTCATCTTGTTAGATGTTTGAATGAAATATGGAAAATGTTAGGATTACGTTTTTAGGAAGTAGGGGCTTATGATTGTGGTAGAGCTCCTTCTAGGTGGTTAGGCGCTTTTTGTCTAGTTGGTGCCGAGGTTGTTAAGGAAATAAACTTCTTATTCACATCCATCGCCATCGTCAAGTGCATTTTATACGTGTTTAGACCACGTTAATTCATTCGTAACAGTCTATCAAAACAACTCCACGTCCACTGCTCAACAAAACTATTTTCATAGACCGCCTCATATTTTCTTTAATTCAAACATTTATGACAAATTATAAGAAATTATAAGAGCCGTGGCAGCTCAGAGGTTAAGCGTTCGCTGTAAATTTCACAGTACGCGAGCAACCCGGTTTTGATCCCCGTCGGCACCAATGAAATTTTTAATTGCAATTTTAAGTGCTTTACCACGTGCTCGGCGGTGAAGGAAAACGTCGTGAGGAAACCTGCTTCGCCAACACGCATTGGGGCAGCGCAGTGGACACTTCCTTGCCCTAAAACCCTCTCAGGGAGGCTTGTGTCCAGCAGTGGGAAGTGTATAGGCTGTAACTTTAACTTTAAAAATTAATGAAGTGAAAGTTTTAGGTATGCGCCTAATATACCATACATTAAGCAAAATTAGCGGATTTTTTTTTAAATTTGTTACGTATGGCGTAATATATTTCGAATTGTGGGTTATTTCTTTGTGGAAGATTTCGTAAAACTCGTATAAAATTTTGCTGTACTGGTATATCTCAAAATGTCATAAATACAATATTTAATATGATCAAAACAAATAATAGGTGGTAGGGCCGTGCTGCAACAGTATTATAGTTGTAGCACGAATGCATCGGTTCGATCTTGGAAGGGCCACGCTCTCACAGAATACCAGCGTAAAATAGCAGCTTAACGCTGCTGTGTTTCGTATGGTGAGTGTAGAGAACCGGAGACCCTTTTCACTGGAAACGAGGCATTCTTATCTTAGTCCTCACGGCTGACAACGCATCTGTATTTTGATTCGCAAACGAGGATAGATGTAGATGTCTATGAGCTACATCATCTAATTACCATCAGGTGGATTGTGTGCTCATTTGTCACCGTTATTCTATAAGAAATTATAAACAAAACTTTTAAATTAGAAATGGTTATGTCCGGCATAAGAGTATTTTGAATGCTGTTATAATATTGGAAATATAGAGAATCCATTACTCCATTTCGTTCATTGGGTGTCATAAGAAGCGACTTACAAATGCGAGAAAGAATGTGCCTGTAATTGTGTATGTGTACACACTTACGAAGTGAAAATTCTTCACCACATGTCAATGTTCTTTTATTTTATATTCTATACTAGCTGTTCCCCGCGACTTCGCCCGCGTGTAATTTAGAGTTTCAATTATGTTGCGCGGAACCCTATTTTTTTTTTCTAAAATATAAGTGGCCTAAGTTTTTCCTTACAACATCAGCTATTTGGCAGTGAATGTCCCCTCGAAATTGCTCCAGCCGTTTCGGAGATTAGCCGGAACAAACAGACAGACAGAGACATACAGAGACAGACAAAGACAGAGAGACAAAAATGTTAAAAATTGTGTTTTTGTTATAAGTACCGTGTATACTGTCATATGTATTTAGTAAAAAGCTGTTATTTTGACATTACAAACTGACAATTAAATTTTCTACCGACTTCAAAAAGTAGACGGCACCCAATTCGACTGTATGTTTTTTTTTAAATGTGTGTTACCTCTTATAGATAACTAGCTTTTACTGGTGTTTATCAAGGTCTGACCAATAGTTTTTGAGTTATTCTCTATAATTTATATTGAAGTCGGTTGTACAAAAATTTTAATTTTAAATTTAATATTTATTTGTTTAGATAAGGAGGTTAAATAATAATTTAGCAGCCCCGGAGGTGAAACGTTAAAAGAAAACGTGACTTTTTTTTTAAATACCGTACTAAATTTTTCCACTGCGTTGATAAAGAAGTTGAACTTCAAAAATAATAGGGATTTTAATAGATGGTGGTAATAACTACCTTGTTTACGGCAGGCGTAAATACCGGATATACGTGGTAGAGCCATGCTCAGCTATATTAATAGTATAGTTGTAGCACGAATGGGTCGGGAAGGACCAAGCTCTCACAGAATACCAGCCTAAAATAGCAGCTTAATGCTGCTGTGTTTTGTATGGTGAGTGTGGAGAACCGGAGATCCATTTTACTGGAAAAGAGGCATTCTATCTTAGTCCTCACGGCTGACAACGCATCTGTATTTTGATTTACAAACGAGGATAGATGTAGATGTCTATGGACCACAGCGACCACTTACCATCAGGTGGACTGTGTGCTCGTTTGTCACACTTATTCTATGAAAAAAAGCGTAGACGCTGAAAAATGCTTAGAACTGCGATCTTCGATCCACCCGCCACGCGGGACGATAAAGCGAATCCATCTTATACGCTGACTCCCTCGTTGGTCTGCTGTAAATGCGGTTAATAACCATTAGGTCCCTGGACAAAATCACTTATTGGGTTATTCTGTCAAGAAATACTCAGTAGCAGCTCGGAGTCAGGATGTTGGCGGTGGTTTTTTTTATAGAATAAGGGTGACAAACGACCACACAGTCCACCTGATGGTAAGTGGTTGCTGTGGCTCATAGACATCCACATCTATCTTCGATTGCGAATTAAGCCAGCCGTGAGAACTAAGATTGAATGCCTCTTTTCCAGTAAAAAGGGTCTCCGGTTCTCTACACACACCATACGAAACACAGCAGCATTAGACTGCTATTTTACGCTGGTATTCTGTGAGAGCGTGGTCCCTCCCCGGTCGAGCCGACCCATTCGTGCTACAACTACACTATTAATATAATTGCAGCATGACTCTACCACGTTAAAAATCATTTCATCTATTATTTTCAAGTTCATCCCTGTCTCGGAAAGCGCGTTAAGCCGTTGGTACTGTACCGCTTCCGGTTCCATACGGAATCTTCACTGTGAGAGTGAAGGAATAGATAGTGCACTTGTGCTTACGCATACATGCGGGCATAATATATATATATATATATATATATATATATATATATATATATATATATATATATGTATGTATTATGCCCTACCCTGTATAATCTATATATAATATAATCCTACCCTGAGCCAATGGTCTCTGTTAAGACTGGCCGCCTGACTGATATTCCGATGAGAAAAAGAAAGTTATATATAGACTACGTGAATATCCTTAAACCATTATATAAACCGTACGACTCTATATAATGATTTCTTCATTATAACCAGAAACCTCTCAAACAAAAAATGCTCCGTGGTGGAGTGGCTTAGCAATGAGTTGTTGCGCTGGGACCGCGGGTTTGAATCCCGCACGGAACAAGTATTTGTATGGCCTACAAATAATTGTTCCGGGTCTGGGTGTTTGTCCTCGTGCAATTTATGTTTGTAAACTGCCTCCACGATACAGGAGAAAATACTAGTGTGGTGGAAACGCTTTGTATTTAAAAAAAAACGACAAAAAATAATTTAATTATATATGGTACCAGAAATATGTCCGACAACTGCTCGGTAATCAAAGGCACCAGCAGAATAACAGCGCTGTGACCGTGGCAACACTACTGCATCATGTTGAGTCTGATGCCCCTTCCTTGCAACTCAATGTATTTGTGTACATTTTTTTTGTAGTGTTAATTTTTTTTTATTGTATGTTGTGTTGTGTGTGACGAACATATCATTCATCTCAATCACTAAGATGAGAGGGCGATGTGCCGCAACTATTAAACTTAATTGTTTACTAGCCAATATTACCATACACACAGCTTAATAAAATCAGACAAAAATTGATAATCATAATTATTATTATTTTATATACTTTATTGTACACCACAAACAAAATAAAAAAAACAGAATATGGGGAGTAAAATTTAGGAGTTAGGTAAAAAAAAAGCAATCTCTTCCAGACAACCTTAAGATAAGGAGAAATTTTTTTTTTCTGTTCCTGTTTCTATTGGACAGTTGGAGCTGGTGAATTTTATAATAAATTCACGTATTAGTACTTTTAACCTAAAGTATTGTATTATAGTGTAATAACAAAAAAATCTTTATATATAAAAATTACGTGTCACGTTGTTAGTCCGTGATGGATTCCTAAACTACTAAACTGATTGCAATGAAAATTTGAACACTGTGTGTAGTTTGGTCCAACTTGAGAGATAGGATAGTTTTTATCCCTATAGGTGACCCTCAATATTTTTTATTACGAATTTAAGAATGTTATAGAACACAGGGTCGTCGGAGAGGGCAGAACGTCTGCCTGGCTAGCTAGTATATTAATATATTATACATAAAATATGATAGACATACATTAGATTAAATGGCAAATATACACAAAAATTACCTAAAGTAATACACAAAAGTAACAAAAATCTAAATGTCACTAATTATATACATAAATAACGTTAGGAGTGTACTCCTCGAAGAAACAGACGGAGTATAAAGAGCAGTGAGCTACTCGGACCTCGTTTAGTCAAGTACAAGTATGGCTTTAGATGAAAAATTATGAACGAAGTGATAGGTTAGATTACTAGCCCATCGTCTACACAATCAAAAACCCAATATTTCATTAGTCGACATTCTAAGCAAGTAACACTGTAGGCACGCACGTTCATGGAAAATATAATTACCAGGTCAATATAGTCGTAGAACCTAAAGTTCAAGGTTACTTCTTTAAGGATTAACAGTGGTAGAGCCACGCGGCAGCTTTTGTTGTCGCAAGGATGGGCCGGCTCGAACCGGGGTAGTACCACGACCTCACAGAAAACCAGCGTGAAGTAGAGGTTTACCTCTGCGTTTCGCTTGGTGAGTGCAGGTAGCCGGAGGCCTTTTTTACTGGATATGAGGCATTCCATCTTAGTCCTCACGGGTGACAACGCATCTACATTTTGATTTGTAACAGAGGATAGATGTAGATGTCTATGGGCCGCAGCAACCACTTACCTTCAGGTGGACTGTGTGCTCGTTTGTCACACTTATCCTATAAAAAAAAGGAAAGTTTTATTAAAGATCTCCTGTCAAAATTTTTTTTCGTTTTCAGTAGTTATGAATTTGATTTTAAAGTCTTTCTAACGTTTGTATATCCATTAATCATCAGTGTTTCACGATTGTTTTCGGCTCTGTTTAATTTTAATCAAATAACGGCGTGGGCGTGTGCGTTTCCCACACGAGTCATCCTCACTAATGGTTCACCCCTAGCTACTGGGATTGCTTCATTAGTCGCGTAAACCCTCCAAATTGATGGTTTAGAATAAATAATTAAAGTGAAACATATAAAAAAAAGCTACAAGTCGTATTATTCATCGTGTATAATGAGTGTGAGAATATCTCTTGAATAGGTCATGTCGGTACCAGGAAAATTGTTTACTTTGGGAAACACTTGTCTTTTATAACCTAAGCTTGGCAGCTAATTAACTAGCTGAATAACACTGACACTAACAACAAAAACTAATGAAATGAATTAAGGAGAAGGAGACGTCTCCATACATTTTTGGGCCCAAGTGTTAACAGGGTGAAAGTAGGACTATTTGAAAGCCATATAAACAATTCGTAGCTGAAAATCTGGAAAGATTTGTCAATCTAGGAGCTGAGTTATTGTAGAATAAGTAAAAGTGAGATTATCTATTACCTACACTGTAACAGGTGATTTTTTAATGTTATTCGCTGTAAAAGGCTATTTTGATATAAAAGCAGGATCAGTATAAAATCACCGAAAAATCGGTGGTTAATAATGAAACGAAATGGTGAAACGATTAACGAAAGTTAAAACAACAACAACTAAGTGTAGTTAATATTATGGATATCGATCTGAGATCGGTTACTTGAATTGTTGTTGTAACTGTTACTTGTTGGAATTTTAGTATTTTGTATTTATTATTATTAATTTGTAGATATATGTATACGCAATTTTTTTATCTCCCTAGTTAACACAGAAAAATAATCGAAAATAGATATTAAAATGCTCAATTTAATCGAGAATCGATTATATTGCATTAGTTTCAAATCGAATCGAAAATCTGTCTTTTTGCGTACTTGTATATATAGAGGTCAGTGGTCTTTTTCTTTTAACTAAATGCTTTGAAATTGGGACTGTCGAGTCAAATTTCAAATCATCCTCTATTTGGAAGTCCTCTATTGGAAGATTCATTCAGAAACAAGAATTTCACTAGTGTATTCTTTATGGTAATCGATTTATTGCCATAAAGAATACCTACACTACAATCGATTTTCTAACTTATTTCTTATTTTATTGTTTTTTCGAAATCTAGATTGTAAAAAGAGCTCTTTTGTATTTTACTTAAGAAAAATATGGGCAATTTATTAAAGTATAAACCAATTAACTAACTTCAGGCCCAAAAATCCCATTCTCCTTTAATCTGGAGGTATCCGTGGATAACTATGACTTTGGGACGTCAAAAACAGTTCAGTCTACCCCCCCTCTTGACAATGGGTGCTGTAAAGTGCTCGAAACATCGGGAATATAAAATCAGTTAATCAGTTAATATACGTGATAAAATCCGTAAAAACTAGTTTTATTCAATAGTATAGTGTTCGCGTAAATATAATAAATAAGTATTGAATTTCTTTTATTTAAAAAAGATATTAAAAATACAATATGGCACGCAACCGATAGCACCCGTCGGTCCGTTTTTTCTTTTTTTTCTTTTTTTACTGTATTTTATTAGCTTGTAGTTTCTTCTCGGCCAGTATGTTTATATTGCAAAGGTTTAAAAATTAATTTAATAAGCAAGCTATAACAGCTAGGTTTATTTACCTAACTTGATTGTCAATATGTAAGTAGAAGTCCTTTGATAGGTTTTTCATATACAAGTCATGTTTACACGGGAGCACACGGTCCACCTGATGGTTAGTGGTATAGTAAGAGACGAAAACTGGAGACATCTTTTTTTTTTAAATCGACATATATAAAAAAAAAATCTGTAGTAATAATTCAGAGGCTTACAGAAACTTCGAGACCTTTAAAAAAAAAGGGTCTACCTACTCCTTTTTTAAAAGGCCGGCAACCTTAAACTTTTCTGTTACTCGTATCACTGGTGCTCATATGGTAGTCACTTAGGTATACTCTTTTGCCCAATTCTATTAAAAAAAAGACTCCTTTAAAAGTGTAACATCAAAGTATCAAAGTTATTCAATTTCGAACCGACTTCAAAAAAGCAGGAGTTTCTCAATTCGACTGTATTTTTATTTATTTTGTTATGACCTCAGAACATTTTTGTAGGTGAACAGATTTTTTGCCGACTTCCAAAAAGGAGACGGTACTCAATTCGACGCGTATGTTCTTTTTTTATGTGTGTGTTACTTTTTTATTTGAAAGCTGGTACTTCTCGTGTGGTCCCATATGAATTTGATCAAAGTCAGACCAATAGTTTTTGAGTTATTCTTAATAACTTATATTGAAGTCGGCTGTACAAAATTTTTAATTTTAAATTATGATGATTCTTTTTCTGCCGACTCCAAAAAGGAGGATGTACTCAATTCGACTGTATTTTATTTATGTGTTACCTCATAACTGATTTTTAGGTGAACCGATTTCGATGATTCTATTATTGTTTGAAAGCTGGCGGTTTTCGTGTGGTCCCATATAAATTTGATCATGATTTGAGTCGTCGTGTTTGAGTTATCCTTAATAATGCGTATTTATTTGACTTTTTATACGTCGTAGAGCCATGCTGCAGTGTAAATTTTATTTATATTAGTATAGTTGTAGCACGAATGGGCTGGCTCGACCGGGGAAGGACCACGCTCTCACAGAGTACCAGCGTAAAATAGCAGCTTAACGCTGCTGTGTTTCCTATGGTGAGTGTAGAGAAGCGGAGATCCTTTTTACTTGAAACGAGGCATTCCATCTTGGCCTTCACGGGTGACGACGCATCAGCATTTTGATTCTTAATTGAGGATAAATATAGATGTCTATGGGTCACAGCAACCACTTACCATCAGATGGACTGTATCCTCGTTTTTCACACTTATCTTATACAAAAAAAAACTTCCTAAGTTGATAATGTTCTCATTTTATTTATTAATGATTGTACAAAATTAAACATTTTTAATTTTACCACTTTTTTTTTATAGGATAAGGGTGACAAACGAGCACACAGTCCAACTGATGGTAAATGGTTGCTGCGGCCCATAGACATCTACATCAATCTCTCTATTACAAATCAAAATGTAGATGCGTTGTCACCCGTGAGGACTAAGATGGAATGCCTCATTTCCAGTAAAAAGGGCCTCCAGCCACCTGCACTCACCGCTTCTTCGTTCAGTGCGTAACAGTTCATTGCTGTATAAGTTTGCAAGAAGTGCGATGCTTAGGAGACACATTGAAAATTGCAGATATCTAGCACCTTTAACGATGTTCCCGACGGGACGGATGTAACTTCCTCTATCGGCTTGAGTTCTTTCTAGCATTTCAGTCACCTCTAACGACAGCTATGTGACGAAATGGTGTGATTCCCTTAACACAATACAGCATAGTAACAAGTTTATTCAACTGAAAAGCAGTAGACAAACCTTTTTTTAGATTCACCAATAACAAGAAACACGCCGCGGTCACTATAATTTGCTCAGGCATGCCTAGTAAGCATTACTTACGGACAGTAACTTGTAATTTCTTTTGAAGAAATCGGTGAGTAGCTGGCGTGGTCGGAGCACAATCGATGCTGTAGCATGCAATTAGGTTATTAAATGCGAGGAGGGGGGGGGGGGGGGTGCGCGGGGAGAAACGGATAATGGGTTCAGTCTACAGTGTATAAGGATATGAATTATGATTTATTGATAGGTGGTACGTGTTTGCGGTGTTCTAGATTGAGCTTGAATAAATTTGTGTTGTTACTGAAATTTGACGCTTTTTTAAATATAAAATTTAAGGCAAAACGCAATACACCGTAACAAACCACTATTTTGAGGTTATAATTTTATTTCAAACGTTAAATGATCTAAAATTATATTAATGTATAATTACTAACAATGTAAATAAAATTAATATGTATTACCGAGTAGTGGCGGTGAAAGAATACCCACTACCCCATATCATCCCGTGGGTTTCGTAAGAGGCAACACAGGGAAAGAAATCAAGAGATGGGCGGCAGCGTCTTCCTAATAACGATTAAAAATAAAAAATTGCGTTTGTCAACCAGCTTGCCAAGTGTGGAAAGTATGGCGAATATCCTTCTATGAGGTAATCTATGGAGGTCTATGTTCAGCAGGCGACTTTAATAGGCTGTAACGGTAGCGGTAACAGTAAATGTGTATATGTGTAATATGTCGCGGAGTGGCCACGTTAGGGAATCCATTACCTAATTTTGTCACATGGGAGCTTAAGAAGCGACTATGGAAAATGTCAGAAAGATCATTATCGCTCGATATATGGCGGTATACCGTCTCGTTTACGCCAAGCGTAAAAAATCCAGACCGGCGCCGGGCAGCAGCGTGGCCACCAAGCGTGACGATAAAGGTAAATCCTTTCCTACTAAGGAAGAGGATATTTCTAACAGTTGACTTTTACGGAATAACGAAAACGGTGATGGTGATGAAATATTACGTTATATATTTTTGGCTTGAGTGTATGCATATCATACACAGAGCGTTTAAAATTAGTGTGCAATTGATACTGACTGTCAGTTTGGTAGTACGGGTACGCGCGTACTAAACAATGTCAACACCGTCAGTCAATTAAGAGTTGTATCATCATCATCATTACAGCCCTTGAAAAGTCCTCTGCTGTTTATAGAACATATCTCCTCCATTGAGTAATACACTGACCGATACATAATATGTGGGTTTGCTGGAAGTTATCACTGACAAATGGATTGGCATATTGGCGAAGTAGAAAAAGATCCGATACGACTTAGGGACCTTCAAGAAAAGAGCCTACTCCTTTTTAAAAGGCCGGCAATGCATCTGCAATTCCCCTGGTGTTGCAGTTGTTCATGGGTGGCGGTAGTCACTTACCAGCAGGTGAACCGCATGTTCGTTTGCCCCTTCGCCCATCGCCTGTAAAAAAAGCTTATGCAAGATGTGTTTTGTCACATGTCTCTGAGTTTTACGTCAACTGCATTCACTATAGACAATGTAAATTAAACAAAAATGAATTTAAAAGTATCTTTCTAGTCTTTGTTTTTTACTTAATATTACTGTACCACTAATGTATAACTTAGCCAAAATGTTCTGACCTTACTGTTAGCTGTGGTAAGAAGTTGCACAGCTTCATTACCTTTATATGTAGATTGTATTTGTAAAAATTCTGTCACACACAGCTATACTACTGCTTGAGCTACACTGTGGCGTGCAAGGGCGAACCGACGGCGGTAGTGTGACGCCGAAACAACGTTAATAACAATATCATCGCATCGCGCGCACTCACGCGCAGTTACCTACCAATTAATGCTCAGACCCATTCACTTTTATATCTCGGATTTATCGTTCGCCATTAGATAGACGTCAGTGTGTGATCGCTAGATTTGTGGGCAATCGCTCGCGGCCCGTGAACTTAGCCTGTCAAGTTGAGATGTGTGGCCTTTTCGGTGTTTTGATATGTAACGGTGGGAGCGCTCATGGCGGTTTTGTAATTTCAGGTTATCAATCGTCTATATCCTGATATTCTAATGATCGGAGGTTGCATGATATCCGTTTTAGAGTTTAGAACTTAAAGAGTCGGTCAATCGCATTTTGTCTCGTAACCAACAAGCGCATAGCCCACCTGATGGTATGGCAATGCTGTGGCTTGTATATACACTTATCCTCGATTAAGAATAAGATACAAATGTGTTGTAATCCCTAAGGACTACGATGGAATGTCTCATTTTTTGTATATATAAATGTTCTCCGATTCTTTACACTTACCATGCGAAACAGCAGCTTAATGCTGCTATTTTACGCTGGTATTCTGTGAGAGCGTGGTCCTTCCACGGTCAAGACCCATTCGTACCACAAACGTAAAACAGCTGCAACATGGCTCTGTCATTTAAAAAAATTGTGCGCTACTACAGAAAAGGCCAGAAAGACCTTGAAAGATGTCGGTGTAACGATTTCGCATCTAACTGATGTGATACCCAAACCAGCAACGCAGCGTTATACGCTTTAAAGGTACGAGACATTCGGTACTAAGACCACTAGTCCGTCTGTCGAGTATGTCGTTTATGGTAACTCCTTTCTACAACGGGAGGAGGTCATGTCCAGTAGAGGTTCCATAACGGCCTATGTGAATAAAGACCAATCAGTCAATCAATATTCTTTATTATACACTAATACTCTTTAAAAAATAACAAAATGAAATATGTATAGAAGGTACAAAAATATTGTTTACAACGAATTGTGAATAAGAAAGAAAAAGGTGTACATAAATTTGACGTTGTTAATAGTAAGAAAGTGTGTATACTTTATTATTTTATTTACTTTATTATTTTATTAATTAAAACCTTTTCGTATTATTCTTTGCATTTTGATTATATTATTCTTTGAATTTTAATGATATTATTCTCTACATTTTGATTAATTAAAATCTTTTCGTGCTATTCTATACATTTTGACAAAATCATTCTTTGTATTTTTATTATAATATTATTCTCTGCATTTTGATTAGTTAAAACCTTTTCGTACTATTCTTTGCATTTTGATTAAATTATTCTTTGCATTTCGATTAATCAAAACATTTTCGTATTATTCTTTGCATTTTGATTATATTATTCTTTGCATTTTTATTAATTAAAACATTTTCGTATTATTCTTTGCATTTTGATTCTTAATCTATCTTGGGCTACATTACATTTAACATCAGGTGGATTTTTGTTAGCTTAACACTTTTACAGTTAATGTTACAACCTATAAAAATCACTGCTGAACATAGGACACCAGATCAGAGGGGGGATATCTGTAATAGTTGCTTCGCTTGACTTGTGTTGGCAATCGCAAAAAAAACTGTTTAACATTATATAAATGATTTATACGAAAATCCTTGAAAAGTTGGATGTACAGATATTTAGCAATAGAGTGATAAAAACTAATACGGTCCCCATTGAAAGAAAAACACTACCACTTCGTAAATAGCTTTGTCATGTGTGCCCAAAAATTAAATTGTTGGAGCTTGTTCATCATCTGACACGATGTTGGATGATGAATCGTGTCAGATAATGAAGAAGCTAAAGGTCACTCAACGAGCTATGAAAACGCTATGCTTGGAGTATTTTTTTGCGGAAGAATGTTATTTAATCTACTACTCCTGGAGTAGAAACAGAGTAACTGACATAGCCAACGGATCAGTAAGATAAGGTTGCAATAGGCCGCCCATATAACCCCCCCCCCCCCCGAACGGGTTCCCACCTTGTCATGGCGGGGGGGCTTAGTAGCCGTGGCTTGGTCACCCGCGGTGAACAAAGAGGAACCCCTTGGCTAGCCCGTGGTGTAGGGCTGGTCCGAGGTGGCCACTCCGAGTGGGCTTGGCGAGCCCACTTCGGATGTGTGTCGGTGGGCTGCGGTGAGAGGGGTGTCCTCTCCCCCTACCGTTGCAGCCGAGGTGGATTTGCAGAAAAAGAGGAGTGTTGGTATGGCGATGTGCCACTCGCCCTATCCTCCACGGCCGAAACTTGGTTGGAGGCGGAGCCAGAGACCAGATCCGCCGCTAGGGTCGGGAAAGCGGGTGCTACTAAGTGCTCGATTTTCCTGGCCCCATAGCCTTCGCGTATCGGATTCGAGGGGGTCGGGCTGCCATTGGGCGGCTGGCGCTGGTCGGGTCGCAGATGTGTGCGAAAGCGTTCCCGTGGCCCTGCCAATATGCGGCGAAGATGGAACACCATGGGGTTTTAGTCGGTACGAGTCCGATATAACCCGACCTTGCCCCCGCGAGGCGGGTATGCGTAGGCATTTTCCCATGTCAAAAAAAAAATAGGCCGACCATATAGCTCAAAGAACCGAAATCCGATGGGTAAGAAAGATTCTCGAGTTGCAGCCTCGTACCGTAAGCAATATGTAGGATGGCTTCTTACTTAATGGAGTGATAACCTGGTAAAGGATGTAGGAAGTTGATAGATGTAGGTGGCTCAGAATCGCGTTTTATGACATTCCTTGGGGAAAATAGTTCAGCAGTGGACTTATGATGAGCTGTAATGATGATGATGATGATGATAATGTTATATTAAATTCTCAGAAGCAGTTAAAGTTATATAATAAATCCTTTTTCTTCGTAACAAATCTGAACATCCAGATTTTCTAAGAAACATCTGAAACACATATAATAATATAAATTTATTATATTATTATTAGGATAACATTGTAAGTTGGAATTAACAGAGATTCTAAGATTGAAATTCCCTATGATTAAAGTTAACATTTAATATTTTTTTTTTTATATCTTTGAATAGCTATTGACACGGAAAAATAAAATTCCGTTATGCTTCGATTAAATTACACACATTCTGCATCGCTTCCTCGTACGTGATTGTACGCGTTAATATACTATTAATTCAGTTTTATAAATTCAAGGTGTTTTATAGAATAAATGTGATAAACCAGCACACAGTTCGTCTGATACTAAGTGGATGCTGTGGCCAATAAACAACTACATTTATCCTCGATTAAGAGCCAAAATGAAGATGTATTGTTACCCCTTGTAAAATGATCTCTGGTTCTCTACATTCACCGTACCAGCAGTAAAACAGCAGCATTGTTTTGTCCATGTTCATCTTAAGACCTATCCGTTGGAAGACACTATTGAGGTCATTGAGCATAGTGCTTAGGTCATCCATCGATTCTGCCATAAGGTCTATATCGTCGGCAAATTGAAGGTGAGTGATGTACTTCCCATTGACGTTAATACCGTATCCTTTCCAGTCCAACAGCTTGAAAACTTCCAATGCAGCGGTGATGAGTTTCGGGGATATTACGTCATCTTGTCTTACACCTGTCTGCAGTTGGATAGGTTTTGTAATCTGGTTTTGTACTCGGATAGCAGTCGTAGCCCTACTATATAAACACTTCAGCACTTCGATATACCGACAGTCCACTTGGCACCGCTGAAAGAACTCCAGCACCGCCAAAATTTCGACGAAATCAAAGGCTTTCTCATATATCATACATAGTCATACATAGTCCACATATGTCTTCTGTACAATTTGTCGAAGGGTATGTATATGGTCACCTTATGCCAAAGCTTTTTTGGAAACCGGCTTGTTCGGGAGGCTGGAATTCGTTGAGTCTGCGTGCGAGACGTTTCAAAATGACTCGAAAACAGCACGTAGATGCGGCTCAGAAGGGAAATCGGTCTGTAATTCTTCAAGAACAAGACGACCTCACTTCTGCTCCACGCCTCCGGAGTAGTGCCATAATGGAGGACGGAATTAAAGAGCTTCTGTAGGATTTTAAGTACCAGTTTTCCCCCTACTTTCAGAAGCTCCGCTGTTATTCCATCTTCGCCCGGGAACTTGGCGTTTATAAGGTGCTGGAGAGCCACTCTAATCTCGCTAAGACTGACGTCCGGGATATCTTAAGACTTGCTCTTGGATCGTTACCTACACTTGCGTATGGCTCCAACAGTAACGTATGGAGTTGCCCATAGAACCATTCAATCTCACTAAAAATCTCAGGAGTCTCGGAAACGATGCTGCCACATTCGGTTTTTAGATTCGACAGTTGGCACTTTCTGATAGAAAGATCTCTGGCAAAGACTTTGTAGCCCTGGTTCCGCTCGATCGCTTCTCCAATACGAGCAGTATTAAAATTGCGTAAGTCCCGCCGCATGTATTTGGAGATCTGTCTGTTTAGTTGCCTGTAAGCTATCAAATCTTCTGAAGACTGCAGCTTCATTTCCCATCTAAAAGTTATGAGATTAAGAGTGTATTTGTCAAGAACTTTGAGTATGGTGCTCCCAACAACTAACAGCCATGAGATTAAGAGTGTGATCGGAGAGTTTTTGTGTTCTTCTGCGGCGGGTCTTGCAAAACTTAGCTCCGAAAGCACGGGCAGTTTCCACGAGCTTGGCATTCACATCTTCCACTGCATTGCAATCTTCTAGGCACTTAAAACAGTTTTGTAGCTCGAGCTGAATGGTTTCGGAACTTTGGATTAGAACACGAGGAGGACGGAGCGTTGACTTCATTAGACGACACCTCTCCAACTTAACATTTAGGTTTAGTGTGCCTCTAACCATTCGGTGATCGCTATCGGTTTTCACCCTCGTGATCACTGAGACATCACTGAACAGTTGCCATCTAGTCGTCGTAATGAAGTCAATCTCATGTTTTGTCGAACCTTCGGGGCTCGACTAGGTCCACTTCCTGTGGGGCCGCTTCTGAAAGAAAGCGTTCATCATAAAGAGTCCCTCTTTCTCCATGAAGTCAGCCAGGCTGTTACGGTAGCGGTAATGCTAATATTCTGTGAATTGATCCAGTGTGTAGTGCGGTGACTCTGTACTGTACTAAAACTCTCTTAATTATAGGAGGCAAAGGAATATTTATTTTTATGAAATAAAGGTGACGAACGAGCACACAGTCCACCTGATGGTAAGTGCATGAAATGGTCCATGGATATCTCCTCCATACACCAATCCTCGATGATCCTCCTGGACTAAGACGCAATGCTTCGTTTCCGGTAAAAAGGGTCTCATATCTACACTCACCATACAAAACAGCAGCATTAAACTGCTTTTTTACGCTGGTATTCTGTGACAGCAGGTTCTCAAGTTGGGGCGACCCATTCGTGCTACAATTATAATATAACAAAAGCATAACTCTAACGCGTTTAAAACTATAAACTACAACAACGTC
This sequence comes from Parnassius mnemosyne, assembly GCA_963668995.1. Lineage (NCBI taxonomy): Eukaryota > Metazoa > Arthropoda > Insecta > Lepidoptera > Papilionidae > Parnassius > Parnassius mnemosyne. Next base: position 42,690,583 of record CAVLGL010000057.1, on the reverse strand, counting down.
TAAAACTTCTATTCTTTTCCAGTATCTGAAATTCTGATATTCACAGTCTCTCACTATTAACTTTGAGATCCCCATTGATATTCAATTAAGGTTTTTCTTATGAAACCTTAATAAAGCGGCAGGCAGACTAGTTGTTTTTTAATTAATCGATATATCATTTTGTATTGCACTACAAGCGACGTTCGCATGTCCATTTGTACAACGAATAAATCACGACGCCGCGGGGCACGCAGGGGGCCGTTCTTAGTGTTAATTGTCGACGGCACGAGATCCCTTCATTAGCCCGACGTGTTTTGCACGGCTAATACTAAATTAGAGAGGTGATTAATTAGTTTATGTCTGCGATACTTTCAAAAATCAAACCGACTGCCAAATTTATCAGAGTACCAGATTACACAGACAACATTTGTACAAACACAATCGAATAAGTTTTTTAGCGAATGAGCGTGAAAAGGTTACAATAACAAACGAGCACACAGTCTACCCGATGGTAGTTGGATGCTGTCGATGATGGACATCTGCATATCTTTTTTTTATATAGGATAAGGGTGACAAACGAGCACACAGTCTACCTGATGATAAGTATTTGCTGTGGCCCATAGACATCTACATTTATCCTCGATTACGAATCAAAATGCAGATGCGTTGTCACCCGTGAGGACTAAGATGGAATGCCTCGTTTCCAGTAAAAAGGGTCTCCGGTTCTCTACACTTACCATACGAAACACAGCAGCATTAAGCTGCTATTATTACGCTGGTATTCTGTGAGAGCGTGGTCCTTCACCGGTCGAGCCGACCCATTCGTGTTACAACTATACCAGAAATATAGATGCAGCATGGCTCTACCACGTATAAAAAAATCGATTAAGAGTTAAAATGCTGATGCATCATTACCCACATGAGATAATGATGGAATGTCTCATTACAAGTGAAAAGGGTCGCATTCGCATGATGATTGTAGAGATCTGGAATTGGTGATTGCAGAGATATAAAATAAGTGATTATACATATCTGAAATCGTTGATTGTAGAGATTTAGAATTGGTAATTGTATAGAACTTGAATCTCTACATAGAGATCTTGAAACTCTACGGTCACGTGCGAAAAAGAGAAGGATTTGGGACGGGAGGACAATTTATTCTATGAAAGCAAGTTCATTTCCCGGTTGTATACAACATTGCTGCCATAATATAGCTGTGGCGTAGCTCTACCGTGACTCTATATATACGACACTTTAAATTAACTTTAAAGAGTTTTATTAATTCAACCATGCTTTCTTAACTATAATGCCTTATTAATTAAATGTTAATAAAAAAGTTATAACATACTTCCTATTTAGATAAATAAAAGACTTCTCCTACACTAACCAGTCATAAAACAATTCTCCGCTGAAAATTGGATCGACAAGCCATCAACTTATGTAAGCAGGTGGACATCGAGTGGACTCCAGATGTTAAACTGCATTAAAATAAAACTTCTTCCCACCTTAAGCGATTTTTATGAGCATTGCTCTATGGTGAACGTCAAGTGGTACAAGAGCCCTTCATATAGAATATACAACTTGAAGATGTGTGCAGTTATAAAGTTTCAGATGTCATTTTAACGTTCATTTAAATAACAAAAACTTTCTTCTCATTTTCTTTTTTACAAAACTAATAAAACATTAATCTTTGATTTCATAATATATAATGAAAATAAGTCTATGATATTCTAAATTCAAATTTAACTTTTTTTCCTGTGGTATATGTTGTGAGCCTTGAGTGTGATTTCTAGGCGGCGCCAAGGTCATTGTAAAAACTAGATGCGTTGGATTTTAAGTCTGGATGTGTAGTGTTTTGTCTAATATTGCAAGGCAAGTTAAAGTCTGATCCTATTGATTCAACTATGGTGCAATAGGAGTGTGCATGTACACTACAGAGATATCATATACTTGCGATATAATGATTTATCCTTATTAGTTAATAGCTTCTTATAATATTTAAGTGTCAGCAAATACCAAATCACCACCGTTAAAAAAAATTCACAAAATAACTATGTAAAATAGATTTATTACTTGATTATATGAACAGGTACACATAAAGGTGAAACTAAATTACTACTTAAATTAGGTAGTTATTTTTTATTTATACCTTATTTACACACAATTAAATACAAAGAAGCGAACTTAACTTTCATTCATTCTTTTTTACCTATCCTTTAGTCTACATTTATGTCAAACAAAAAATATAAAGGTGCAAAGTGCAAAAGTTTTAAAAATAATTTTATAAGTTTTAATTTTATGTAATAATTCCATTGCATTTAATCATAAACCACATGTAAACCCAGAAATACATTTAATACTATACGTCATTCGAAACATTAAGCATGTGTGATTAATAAGTTTCCGGATACGAAGTATTAGAGTCAATTACTTAAGTAAAGGGCTCAGTTGGATAGTTATTGAAAAAACAAGCATTTAAGCGATGCCTTATTGGTCGCGGTAATTGTGATTTACTTAAGTTATCGAAGGAAGTCGATACAAGTCGCTCACCGTGCATTTTGACATGGGAATTCTTTCGGGAAGGCTTTTGCTAAGCATTCAATTTGTGATGTTTACAACAATGATGTTATCAAAGGATCACAGTAATTTTAGTCAAGACTGTCTTACATTTGGGCATGTTTATTATATTTGGTAGAGCCATGCTGCAGCTATATTATGGTTGTAGCACGAATGGGTCGGCTCGACCGGGAAAGGACCACGCTCTCACAGAAAACCAGCGTAAAATAGCAGCTTAACGCTGCTGTGTTTCGTATGGTGAGTCTAGAGAACCGGAGACCCTTTTTACTGGCAAAGAGGCATTCCATCTTAATTCTCACGGGTGACAACGCATCTGCATCTTGAGTCTTTATTGAGGATAGATGTAGATGTCTATGGGTCACAGTAACCACTTACCATCAGGTGGACTGTGTGCTCGTTTGTCACCCGATACTATAAAAAAAATATACGTGGTAGAATCATGCTGCAACTATATTATATTTGAAGCACAAATGGATCGCTTCAGGTAAGAACCACGCTCTCACCATCATAAAATAGTAGCTTATTGCTGTGTTACGTATGATGAGTGTAGAAAACCGAAAACTGACAAAGCATCTGCATTTTGATTTTTAATCGAGGACAAATGTAGATGTGTATATATATAAATGCATATATGTTTGTTCAACTCAGCTACAAATTGACAACAACTAAATATGCAGTGGTGGTCATATAATTAGAAACACTTCTTATGAATAAAGAAAGTACAACTTCAACGTACAAATGTTCGTAAAAAATGTACACGTTCAATAGTTAATAATCATGCAATAATATAGCCACTCAAATAAAAAACTCATTAAATGCATAAAATATAAAACATATCTTAGTTTTATTTACAAAATGAATCTTACACATGTAGTAGTTTATTTTCTGTTACTGGCCGCTTGGACGCCTAATTAGAAACATTTAAAAAAAGCATCCATAGTTCGTTCTTTTTTTGAAATTGTAGAATATCATTTCTTTCTTGGCTTTTTCTATTATTTTGGCGGCAATTCAAAATTTAATCTGAATCTAAATTTATTCAAAATGGGCAAAAATAAAAGTTGTGACGCGTCAACTAGGCAAATAATTGTTAATTTACATATAGATCATAAATGGACGTACAGAAGAATAGCTGAGCATTTAAATTGTTCTGTTAAGAAACTTTTTAATGCAATTGATCATTATAAAACACATGGAACTGTTGAAAATGCTTAGAAAGGCTCGGCCAAGAAAATCCTCTCCCAGAGAAGATACGCTAATCGTTCGTGTTGCTAAAAAGACCCAAGGAAAGGCTCCAACCAGATTAAAAATGAAGTTTTTTCACCCGGTGACCCGAGAAACATCTCGTTAAGACTGATACGCCGAAGGTTAGTGGAAGCTTAATTGTTTGGAAGAATCTGTCGAAAGGTACCGCTTCTTACCAAGCAACACCGAGAGAAGCGATTATTATTCGCAAAAAAATATGTTAATTGGAAGGTAGGAGAATGGAAAAAAAGTGTTATTTTCAGATGAAACAAAAATAAATATGATAAATTCCGATTGAAATCGCTATGTTAGACGTCCTGTAAACGTTGACTTTAATTATAAGTACACAAGGAGTATATTTAAGCACGGTAGCGGTAACATTAAAGTTTGGGGGTGTTTTTGCGGATGTGGAGTTGGACCCGTTCGGAAGATTGAAGGTACAATGAATCAATGGCAATACAAAAATATCTTAGAGCGCAGAAGGATTCCCTACTCGGTCGATCATTTGCCAGTAACGTGGATCTTTCAGAATGACAATGACCCTAAACACACGGCCAATAGAGTCAAATGTTTCCTTAGCGAACAGCGTAAATCCGTTATGGACTGGCCCGCAAATAGTACGAATTTAAACCCGATGGAAAATTTCTGGTATATTGTTAAAAAGAAAGTCTCAAACGTAACACCAGTCAAAACGAAATAAATGAAGCATTTGTTGAACCATGGAATTTAACCCCCCTAGAAAAATGTATGAAATTGATTGAATCAATGCCACGTCATTGCAGTGCTGTTATTGAAAAAAAAGGGCTAAGCCACTAAATATTAATTATAACTATTGGTAGGCTGTGGATAGTAGCTATTTCGTAAATAACTATACTAATTACTAATACTTAAAAAAAATATTGTTTTTTATACTTTTTTGTTGTTGTTTCTAATTAGTTGACCATTATTGTTCATACCTTAAAACTGATTTAAATGTTTGTCCGTAATGTAATATTGAAACTGCACTTGTGTTATGGGATTTGTATTGTTTTTCTAATAAATGATATCGTTGAACATATTGTTGTCCTATTTATTGTTTAATTTCAAAATAAAAACGATTGCGGTGAAGTATCTTACATAATGTCAAGGACCGTTAGTAGTGTTTCTAATTATACGACCACCACTATATATGGTTATTTTGCAGTAACCGGCCAAATTTGCAGAGAAGGTTAAGAATAATTAATAGAGGCAAATGGCGAAGAAAAATTAATGAAAAAAAATCTCAAACATTCTGTCCTTTTTATCTTTTAAATTCAACATGTGTTACCGCATTATTTTAACTGATTTTACTACGCACGCACACATTCGTAAGGGTCGATCGGTAGGCAAAAACGGTTCTTGCCCATAAATCACATTAAATTTGGGATAATTTCAAATAAAAGTAGAAACATAAATTACTCGTATTTTCAAACACTGCAATAACGATATATCATTATTTATATATTTGAACTTAAGTTTTACAATTTGGTTACTCTTTGAAAAATAATAATGAATATAAGAAATGAAAATATTGATGGAAATTCTACTGTAGAGAAAGTCGTTTGTTCGGCTTTCACTCATAGTGGGGAGGATTTGCTTCAATAGTCAATTTTATCATCGCGGCCGATCTGAATATTTTAACATAATATTTTTTTATTTTCATTTTTTTTAACATAGCATTTTCCATTGTAGTCTCTTACGACGCTCGTGAGGCGAAATGAGGCGAAATCGGTGGTTGCTTTCATGACGGAAAGAAAGAAACAATGTTTTAATTACAAACACACCACACACACGCACACACACACACACACACACACACACACACACACACACACACACACACACACACACACACACACACACACACACACACACACACAAATACACACACAAATACACACACAAACACACACACACACACACACACACACACACACACACACACATACTGTATCATCATTTCTCACAGTTGCTATCGCTAATTAATCGATTTGTTCAAATCATGCTCTCGTTAAACAGTTTTAGTGCATCCGCGAGATATGTTCCTTTAACACGTCGCTGTACTAAAGCTTGCTCATTACATCTGCTTTTTATTGCTTGCAGTTGCAGCGCAATAAACCGTAAATCGAGTGGAAAGGGCGAGTTAACTGGCTATAAACATGCTGGTTTGGAAGGCTTAACGGTGACTGTTTTGTGGCAGTTCTCGATGGAACTCAATTATTTATTAAGACAGAATTTGTACGCGGTAGAGCCAAGCTGCAGCTATATTATGGTTGTAGCATGAATTGGTTGGTTCGACCGGGGTAGGACCACGCTCTCACAGAATACCAGCGTAAAATTGCAACTTGATTCTGCTGTTTTTCGTATGTTTAGTGTAAAGGACCAGATACCCCTTTTACTGGAAACGAGGCATTCCATCTTAGTCTTAGTTAAAATTAAATCCCAACCCAAGCATACAACTGCAAGACTTCAAGATACTATAAGTTCATATTAGCTAGATCGGACCAAAAATTAATAATTTTATCCTGAAGGTAGCCGTGGTTAACTATGACATTAGGATGTCGAACACTTCAATCTCCCCGTGACCACAGATTAATAAATAGTTTAGTGATCACAGATTAATAAATAGTTTACCGTGACCATGGTTACTGTAAAGTGCTTGAAACGTAGGGAATATAAAATCAGTTAATATACGCAATAAAATCGGTAAAAACTAGTTTTATTTTAATGTGTGGTGTTCGCGTAAATATAAAAATCACTAAGATGAAATGTTTCGTTTCCAGTAACAAGGCTCTCCGGTTCTCCACACTCACCATTCGAAACACAGCAACATTAAGCTGCTATTTTGGACGGCTCCGTGGCGCAGTGAGTTGCTGCGCCAAGGGCCGCGGGTATTAAATCCCGCACGGAACAAACATTTGTATGGCCTACAAATGATTGTTCCGGGTCTGGATGTTTGTCCTTGTGAAATATGTGTATGTAAACTACCCCCAGGATACAGGAGACTTAGACATAAGACTAATTTAATATTACTTTTTGTTATAATGATGAAAAAGTTTAAAAATAATTGCAAAATACAGGATCTTTAGAAGATGTTTTACAAGTTGTACCGACAGTAAAAATATTCGACTTTTAAATTTATCTCAAAACATCAACAACTATTTCCGTCACTTAATTCTGTAGATTGTACAAATTATTAATTTTTCAACGTTTATGATGATCTACGATTTGAATACAATGTTTATTGGTATTTACAGCATTAATAATTCATATCAGCCGTGTTCTCTCGCCGAGCGCACTGGGATTCTAGCAAAAACCCGATTGCACATCTCCGCGGCCCGGGTTTTAAGCCCGCGATGTATTATTAATATGACGGGAGGGTCGATACAAGCTATTAGATATACAGATAGCCTTTTAGTTTGTTTTCGTTACATGTTACGGTTGAAAATTTATAACTGTATTACTTTAAAAAAAAGTTGTTTCTGTAAAGAATGTGGGTTACTTTAGCCGTGGTAGCTCCAGGATTAAGCGCTCGCCGGATAACCTGTGTTCGAACCCGTCGAATGTGACGTCATTTTTTGGTACATTCTTCGATCGAATTTTATGTTGATTATGGTAAAAGGGTAAGTTAAATGGACTCTTAAAGTTAAAAGTTAAAGTCACAGCCTATATACGTCCTCCTCACGGGCCTCCTCTGGCCTCTGAGAGGGTTTTTGGGTAAGGAAGTGTACGCCGTCACGGTTTTAGACAACTATGCATTGAGGACTCTCTCCGTCACAAGGGTCACATCCCTGTGACAAATAAAAATTCACAATCACACTTTATTAAATAATCGCAATTGTTGTCATTTGGTGAAAAACCATCTTCATTTAATATCATCATAATCATTATAAAGTCTTATTAAAAGTACACTGAACATAGGTCTTTCCCATTAACTACCTCATAGGGGGATATTTTTATAGTCGATTGGCAGGCGAGCCGTCAACCGCAGTTGTTTTTATAGTTGTCTGAAAGATGTTTCATTACCTATGTATTGTATTACTGAACATTGGCTAAAAGATTATAATTTCATGTTTAATTTCAGAAATCACCAGGTGGTCAGTTCCTTCAATAGAGAAAAAAGTTTACGTGGTGGCTCCTTAATATTAGCAGATAAATCATTATTATATAAAGAACGTAAGGATATTGTGAGCCTCTCTGTTGAACGAACTGTAGAAATGGCTTGTGTCGAGCTCGAGCACCTCATTGTTGTAAGTGTTTACAGACCCCCATGTGCTACTTATGACCATTTTGAAAGGATTATGGAAGAAGTTTTACTCAAACTTAGTAAACAGAACAAGTCTGTTGTAATGTGTGGAGACTTTAATATCAATCTCCTTGAAACTTCTTCCATTAGTATTAAGTTTAGCTCATTGTTTAAATCGTATAATCTTGTAAATTTATTCTTAGAACCAACACGTATTGCTGGGCCTAGTGCGACCTGTATAGATAACATTTTTACAGATGTTAAGCCCTTGCATAAATCAATTATTCAAAATTTAAGTTCAGATCACTGTGGACAGTTAGTATCACTACCTTACATACACAAAAAACAGAAAAATAAGAAAGTTGTGTTTGTTCCAATAAATGAACATCGCTTGGAGAGGTTTAGAAGTAATATAATAAAAAGACTTCCATCACTTTCGTTTAAAAATAGTGCTAATTATTTGTATGCTACATTATTTGAAATTATACGTTGTGAATTTAGTAGAATATTTACTTCTACAACTTTCTCTTTTAACAGTCGCAAATCATTTAATGAATGGGCGACAGTAGGAATTTATAAAAGTAGGCGAAGGTTATACGAGCTTTATGATGAAAGATCATATAATAGTAGTGTTATATTTAGAGATTATGTAAAAACATATTCTAAAATATTTAAAAAAGTGTGCTCCACTGCTAAGGCTTTACATTTAAGCAACAAAATTAAAACTGCATCCGACAAAATTAAAATGACCTGGAGAATAATAAATAGTGAAACGGGCAAGGTCAAACCGCGCAACTCGGATTTTCAATTGAATATTAACAATAATTTAACGCGATCTGATCAAGAACTTGCTATGGCTTTTGAGAAACATTTTACTGATGTTCCTTTTTTGACAACATAATCATTAAATTCTTCTCCTACTGTCGCCGAATCATTGCTCAAACAAAATGTAAAGGCTTGTTCAAATACTTTTAAATTCCATAGGGTACTGCCAAAAGATATCGTTAAATATTTTAAAACTATTGATGTTAAGAAAACGGCAGACTTATGGGGGATTTCCGTTAAAGTTATTTTATCTATAATAGATACATTAGCACCTTATCTAGCCACTATATTTAATATAAGCGTCGAATCTGGTGTGTTTCCTGATTTAATGAAACATAGTAAAGTCATACCTATATTTAAATCTGGTAGTACATTACACCCCGCCCATTTTAGACCAATTTCTGTACTACCAACATTAAAATTTTTGAAAAAATTATTTTAGATCAGATGTTAAGTTTCTTTAATATTAATAAATTGCTACATAATAATCAATTCGGTTTTACAAGGGGTCGCTCGACAACTGACGCTGGAGTTGAGCTTATTAAACATATTTTTTGTGCATGGGAGAATTCAGAGGATGCTTTGGGTATATTTTGTGACCTTTACAAGGCCTTCGACTGTGTTCACCATGAGACATTAATCAGGAAGCTACAGTACTATGGTTTCAAGAACACAGCGCTTAAACTTATTATTTCATATTTAAGTAATAGAAAACAGAAGGTTATTATCAATGGTAAAAGTTCTTCCGGGTCACCTGTACTAATGGGTGTACCTCAGGGCTCGATTCTCGGCCCATTCCTGTTTCTGGTGTACATTAATGACTTACCTCACCTTGTAGGGGATAGTCATGATATAGTATTATTTGCTGATGATACTTCCTTGATTTTTAAACTTAAACGTCAATCATTTAAATGTGACGAAGTGAATAATGCTATATCAAAATTAGTGCATTGGTTTAACGTTAATAATCTGCATTTGAACGGAAATAAAACTAATTGTGTTAAATTTACAACAACGAATGTTCAAAATCTGAATACCAATGTGTTTTTAAATGGGGAGGAATTGAGCCCTGTTGTATCCACTGTTTTTCTTGGCATCACTCTTGACGCAAAGCTCCAGTGGGGCCCCCATATATCCAAATTAGCAAGCAGACTAAGTTCTGCAGCCTATGCTGTAAAAAAGATTAGAGGTCTCACTAGTGTCGAGACAGCTAGATTAGTCTATTTTAGTTATTTTCATAGCATAATGTCTTATGGGATTCTGCTATGGGGAAATGCGGCTGATTCAGACACTATTTTTGTTTTACAGAAGAGGGCCATTAGAGCTATTTACAATCTAAAACCGAGAGAGTCTCTTAGAGATAAATTTAAAGAAATTAATATATTAACTTTGGCCTCTCAGTATATTTACGAAAATTTAATGTATGTTCACAAAAACAAAGATAGTTTTAGTAAAAGAAGTGATATACATTCTGTAAACACTAGGAACAAACACAAGCTAGTGATACCAGTTTCTCGACTCCACAGAGTCAGTAATTCATTCTTGGGGCAATGTATACGCTATTACAACAAGGTCCCGGAAAGTGTACAGGTTCTCTCTATTACCAAGTTTAAATGTTTTATTAAGCTGAAACTGTATAAAAAGGGTTATTATAGTATAAATGAATACATGGTTGATAATTACCCCTGGGAATGAGGTGATCGCTTCCAAGCAGTTTCTAAAATAAATTTTGTAAATAGTTCGTAATCATTTATATTGTAAAATTTATTTAAAAAAAAAGTCCCGCTGGGTTTCTTGCTGGTTCTTCCCAGGACAGAGGGTTTTTTTTCGAACCAGTGGTAAAGTAAAAAATGACTTTCAATAAGAATTACACATGTAATGTATATTGAATAAAAAATATTCTATTCTATTCTATTCTATGACATGATATGTGATAGTGAGAAGCTCCAGAAATTTAATCGTCATTTTTTGAGTACATCATAGTACATATTTCAGTAACACATACAGTCCACCTGATGGCAAGTACATCTTTTGTCGATTAAGAATCAAAATGCAGTATTGTCCCCCCCCCTCCTGAGGACTAAGATGGAATGCCTCGTTACCCGTAAAAAGGTATTCGGTTCGCTATTTTCACCATACGAAACGATTCTATGAGAGCGTTTCTACACCAGTCAAACCAATACATTCGTTATTTCGTACTGCAGCCATTATAAAGCTATAGAGGGGCTTGGCGTGGCAAAAACGACATTTGACAAATTAAAAATATGTTATTTCGAAAAAATTAATATATTTCAGTGGATTATCCGACGCCACCGTGGCAAAGAGTTGATACGTCTTATAAGTGCAATATTTATGTAAATTAAAATAAAATACTTTAACTTATCGATCTCATTACGCCCTGTGAATGCCAGACACATTGAAAAATAGTAGTTTATGTACATAATAAATAAACAGGACGTATTCCAATAAAATGCAACGCTACTGCTCCTTACCGCTTACTTCTCACTGCCGCCACCACTAGCCGGTGTACATTCAAGTAAAAAATTTCGTAATTTACTCGTATTTAGCAAAATTTTTCATTTTATGTTTAGTGTAAGATTTTGTATTAAACACATTCTTATTTTGTATAACCCTTAATTTAAAATTAAGGTAGCCTATCTTTTAATTTGAAGGTCAGTTCTGACAGAGACGCGACGCGATGAGACGATGCTTGAAGAGGCCAGTGGTTTTGCACCGTGCAGCGCAGACACATCCTGAAGTCGCTAGCAGCGCACCGCTCTTGCACGTTGCGCCTACAGACTGATCAGCGCTGCGTCGGATGCCACATCGCGGGGCATTTTCGAATTATCTAAACAAAATGTTTATCTTTTTGTATAGTAATAAAGTTATATTTTGAATTTACTATCTTAAAAAGTGCACGCTGCGTCTCGTCGCATCACGTCTCGGTGTGAACTGACTCTTAGGAGGAATTCCACGTACATAGTAGTGGACATTCACTGGCTGTTTAAAAAGTATTAATAAAATAAATATAAATATAATAAAAAATAAATTCACATATTTACGGAGATACACTATACGTATTGAAAATCATGAATACATTAAGCTGTCAATGTAAATAATTTGTAGTTAATCGGATACTACTTGATAGCAGATAAATTCATTCTTTTGGTTAATTTTTTAGAGGTTGCAGATCTCGCAGGAGATTTAGAAAAAGTTTGTCTTATGCTGTAATCACAAATTTTTCAACTGGCATAGTCTAGGACTCTCTCGACTTAAACGTCTCTTAGTAACTAATTACAGGACGTTGAACATCTGTTTTCGGTGTTGCAAAGCACTAAAACTAAAACCTCGGAAATTCAGTACAATAAAAACCGATAAAATCCGTATTTTTTTAACTTATAGATAAATTCTTTACGAGTTGTTTTCCTCGACAGTACATTGTGAATATTCTAGTGAAATAAACAATTTATTAGCGCGGGCGTGTGTAAACGAGCGACGGGAATGCAGTATTGGTCTGACTCGGCCGCTGTGACATGCAATAATCGCATAAACATTCGTATAACATGTCATTTTATAAGATTTCCGCAACAGATATCGTTAAAGCGAATTTATCGATTAATACTTTTTTCAATCGATGTATATTTTTTTACTTTGAAGTTTAAAGAACCAATAAATTACTTTATTATTTTTATAAGTAAAACCGTTTGGTTGTGGAATCTGTCAGGTGATAGAAACTGTGTGGGGGGGGGGGGTAGGAGAACCTACTAGGTCATGTCCGTTTTCCTTTTTGATAAGGAAATATTTGTCATTGTTTAGCCATGGGACAGTAGAAAACGAACAATCGAAAACACCTTCTCTTCTTTTGATCTAGTCCATGGCTCAGCCGTGGAACACACTTCTTTAGCGGCGTATACGGTTGTGTAGTACGTAGGTGTCGTAGTGGGTATCGTAAGGGACGAGTATGATGGGAAATGTTAAAAAATCTTCTGAATACCGATAGATCGCGCTAAAACCATCTCGTTTACTCCAACTCGTACTCGTATATATTACCGAGAAAGGTTACCTGTGATTTTTTTTGTAGTGAAACTTCTTTAGAACCGTTATGATTTGAAACTCGATTAATACGAAAAAGCGACAATAAAAAAGACAAATATATACGTCTATAGGATTTAGCCTGCGACAGGAGAGAATGAGATAGAATACAGTATATTGTTTTTACTGTTATCTCGGTCTCCGTTTCTGAAGGTTACACTTTTATCGCGTGTGCCTGCACATATGTTTTTTTTAGAATTTTTCACATTTTTTCTTGGAGTCTATGGCCTGGTATCTAGACTTTTCGGCCAAGTCTATAGTATTTTTATTAGGTTTATTATAATTTCCCCAAATGTATAATTATCCTTCATAGTTCACTGCTTCACAATATGTTGATGCGTCACATTGTGCAGCCCTTGGGAGATTTTGACGGCAACTTGAGCCAGCAGACAGCTGACAGTTGGCGATGGTATCTCAAGGCGCCTATGCAGACAAACAGCTTATCTTGAGAATCCATCACCATCAGAGCACTTGTTTCACCGTTTCCACTAATAGTTCACATGCGTAGACACTTAATACACAAAAGCGCACCAATTTTACATATCAAAATCCACTTCAAACTATTATTTAAAGGAGGAACAGGAGCAGCAAACCGCCGCCGGTCAAGTTCCCGCCAAAACTCTTTTTTTTATAGAATATGGTTGACAAACGAGCAGACAGTCCATCTGATGGTGAGTGAATGCAGTGGCCTACAGATATTTTCATTTATATTCAATTGAAAATCAAAATGTAGATGCATTGTCACCCCTGAGAACTAAGATGAAATAGGGTCATCACTCCGCCTGCCAAGCAAATCTTTCCTACAATGAGAGAGGCTCACATGTAACTGTGAATTAAGTCATTATGAATATAAGCAAAAGTAATGTATACTGAAAATTTTGTAAAAATAAGATAAGAGATCTGGAAATCTAAATAGGGACAAAGTGATTATACCCATAGTGTTTTATAATAAAATTATGCTTTAAATATAAAGTAAATACATACTATACTAGGCGGTTCTAAGACATAATGACGTAGAAAAGTATTCAAACGCCAACATCATAAAGTATTATGTGGAAATTAATTTATAATTTTTAGTTTTTTTTTAAGTCGTCTTTTATTTTTTATTACATATTATTATATGTATAGATTAAATGTCGTATTTTTGGAGTCCGTTTGTTATTTCACTTTTATAAAAAAATATATAATTGTTTTAAATATTGCACAGAACCCTCGATGTTTGAGTGAGATACGAGCTTGAAGCTTGAAGATTTTTAATGATAAAATTACTCTTTATAATATGATACCGTTTGTATATTTCTCTTCAGTTTATAACATAAAGAAAAGAGCCCACTCCTTTTAAAAGGTCGGCAACGCATCTGCAATTCCCCTGGTGTTGCAGTTGTTCGACGGTAGTCAATTACCATCACGTGAGCCGCATGCTTGTTTGCCACGTCTCCTATAAAAAAAAATAACATGGATTCGGGTTGTAAATTAAAATTGTGCCCTAAAATTAAGAAAAAAATCGTCCGTCGTTAACGATCGGTTTACTTTGCATTGACATTGGAATAAAAAGTTTATACTCGAACGAAGCCAACACCAACTTTTTCGAATAAGATGCGTAAATACTGCTAATGTGTGAATTGTATATATACTTATAACTATTGTATATATATTAATGAAAGGATTGAAAAATATTTTACAATACAAAAAAAAATATTTAAAACCTCTTTGTTGACAAAAGCACAGCTCGTATATATTAATAGTGCTCCGCCCCGGCTTAGCAGGGTAATTTCTGGATCTCGGCAACAGCGCCACCTGCTGGGTATGGTTGTGAGTCTAAACCATACTCGAATTAACTCAATCACACACATAAAATTTTATCAACATTGGTCGAGGCGTTTAGGAGAAATTCAGTGACATAAACACTGACAGAAGAACAACGACCGATAAGTTTATAATCTTTTGTCATAAAATATTGAGTAATTTTGATTATTTCTGTTGGTAATTTCTCATAATACCTTAGTCTGTAAATAGTCCCTCGCTGAGCAAAGTCTTGTCATTGCTAAATGTTAATTGAGTGAAAATCGTGCGCTGCGTCAGCGCGTTTTCGAATTTTGTATGCCCTAAAATTGCTGGCATATTTAAACTTCCTCCCGCATCACCGCCGAGCACATGAAAGATTAATACTTGAAATTGCAGCACACTTTACTTTTTAATCCAAATGCAATTCGTGCCAGTAGTCCGAATATAATTCACTGTGCTCGGATATTTTCCGATAAAAACGAGTGCCATGCCAATAAAGTATAAAGTTCAGTAAAGTTAAAGTATATATACGAGTACTTCCTTCTAATAGGCAAATACCTTCTCTACCTTGCCAGTCAGACGTTTTTCAGCCCTTTCCGACGACCCTTCCTATAAAAATCCTTAAATTCACAATAAAAAATATTGAGGGTCACTTATCAGGATAAAAACTATCTTATCTCTCAAGTTGGACCAAACTGCTCACAGTGTGCAAATTTCATTGAAATTAGTTTAGTAGTTTAGGAGTTCATCGCGGATAAACAACATGACTCGTAATTTTTATATATAAAGATAATGCATATAAACGTCCTCTTGAATCATATTGTCTATTGATGAAAACCGCATCAAAATCCGGTGCGTATATTAAAAAAATTAAGCGTACAGACTGCGAGAAGCGACTTTGTTTTATACTATGTAATAGTAATTTTAATATTAACTGTACAGGGCAAATAGGAGTGCTAAATTTAAATTATAATCTAGAGATCCCATTTGACTAATGAATGGCAAAACATTTACAAATATATTTTACCATTATTAGGGTAAAGTACCATTATAAAGTCGAAACACAATGCATGAAAATGCGCTGTTGTTCGAGATAAGGTTAAACGCATACCGCAAAATGTATGTATGAAAGGCCTAAGCAGATGTACTTTGATAAGCCGCACTGCACAGCGTAGTGAACAATACGTAGAGCCACGCACTTTAATATGGAACCAGTTTTCTAGACAAACACTCTTATAGCGATAAAACCTAAAGCTTCAAATAAATATACACTACAAGCTATCCGCCCCGGCTTCACATGGATAACTTCTGAACAGCGCCATCTACCGGATCCAATTGGATTTCATGGTTTGTGTTTCACGGAACCCTAGTTCTTTTTATAAAATTAAAGTATCCGTTAGTCACTCTTAATAACATCAGCTATCTGCCGGTGAAAAACTCGTCAAAATCGGTTCAGCCTTGATTTAGATTTACGATTGATTTGAGATTAGTTGGAACGAACAGACAATGTGTAAACAAATGTTTTTTGTTATAAGTTTTTTTGTTATAAGTATACTTTCATATGCATTTAGTAAAGAGCTGTTATTTTGACATTACAAATAGTAAATTTTATAGATTTAAAGAAGATAGACAGACATAAGAGCCTTGACAATGTCGTTGTCATGTTGGTAACATAACCACATTACATGCAACAATAACATACATTACAAAGATGGTACATTCTACAAGTGAGGCACGCAATATGAAGACTATTCGGCAATATGCAGACGGATGCCGATTTGTGGAGAATTCCCCAAACTGCGGGGAAACTCAACTTGATCGGGGATTTATTGGGGACTGGCATTATGCGGGGAAAACATCTTAACATCTTACTACTTAACTACTTTTGCGAAAATTCCAAACATTTTAATATTTTTTTTTAGTTTAGTTACTTATGGATAACGGGAGAGTCAATGAAGTTTTTAAATTGAAATTAAATTTCGGTATCTTTATTATTTCGCCAATCGTAAAATTGTTTTATGTATCTTTTAATGTTTTTAGGGTTTATACATTTCTTTTTATAGATTTCTTGTTTATTCCGAATTCTTTAAAAATACTTTGGCGACATCTAGTGGCCATTGTGAATATTAATACAGAATTTATTCATGGACTTATGTTGTTTGTGGTTCAGTTTATTTTTTTATCTGTAGCTGTATATTCCATTAAAAGCCTACTTAACAGAAACAGTCTTCTCAGATTCGTCGAAGGCTACCGAAGAAATGCTGATTACAATGAAAAACCAATTGACTGTGGTATATTTGGAATTCATGTCTTACGTACTTGCACTGGTTACGTAAATGCAATGTCTTATTTCAATCAGAAACATCCCTTCTTCACAAATTGAAACCAGAAGTCGAAAACCTTTTGATAACATTGTCTTCTAATTTCATGCAAATTAGGTATATCAAGTTCTGTGCTAATATTTTAAACGCAGACTTCAAAAATCCAACATATTTTGTAAGTTTAAATGAAATATATATTGGATCAAAGGCTGGAGAAAGTATGAAAAATTTAAAAAATGATGAAAATTTACCTCGTGCTGCTATTTCAGATTTCTATAGAACGTGCCAGGAATTTTATATTGAATTGACATCAGACATTACCCAGCGATTTGATTTCGGGGATGCTTTATTTTCTATTATATCTGCTGTAAATCTATCAGAAGCTCAACAGTTTTTGTGTTTTATAAATTTGTGACCGTGCAAAAATTTGACGACAAGTGGCGAACTCATACTTTGTTAGATTTTGATCAACATGGGCTTGAAATGTCATGGAGATGGGGTAAAATGTTTTGTCTTAAAAATGATGCGGTTTTTAAGACAAAACGATTGCGATTTCCAAACATAAAATTGTTACATCTTTGTTGCTCATACTGCCATTTTCAAACGCATCGGTTGAAAGAAAATTTAGTGCGTTTCGTTATTTAAAAACAGAAAACCGCAGTCGGCTAAATACAGATACTGTAGTTAGTATCTTTAATGGCAACAAGAGAGGGGATAAAAAAATTGGGCGGCAGTGTCAAGTTTAATAATCCTTCGAGCAAAATACTTACATCAAACGTATGAAAAAAGTTTAAAAAATAAATATTATTTAAATAGTTAAAACTTGTTTCATTGTTTAAAATAATATTGTCGGGAATTTTTGGGGAATCAGCAGATTTTTGTCCCCAAATTTGGGGAACTTTATTCGGATTTTTGGGGAATTACAAACATTGGCATTGGCAACCGCGCTCGGTAGTCTGCCACGAGTGAGTGGGAGAGCGTGACGTGGTATTATTATGTAAAAATTGCGAAATTATGCCATCTATGTTAAAAATGGCTGTAAAACCAATTCCTGTTTATAAAAAAATCTAACGACACTTTTCATATTATTCATCAAGCTGTTTAGGCTACAGAGCATGCCAAAGAAATAGACATACATACACTCGAAAAACTTTACCCACCTTTTGGGGCAGATGGGTAGAAATAAAAAGCGATTCTATT
Source organism: Parnassius mnemosyne (assembly GCA_963668995.1). Taxonomy (NCBI): domain Eukaryota; kingdom Metazoa; phylum Arthropoda; class Insecta; order Lepidoptera; family Papilionidae; genus Parnassius; species Parnassius mnemosyne. The sequence goes on along the minus strand of CAVLGL010000057.1, from coordinate 42,672,298 downwards.
TGATTTGTATAGAAAGACTAAATCAGTACACAGAATCGTAAGCAAATAGTGTGTATCTCTAAAAGTTACCATTTGCACGTTCCTACTAATGTACTCTCGTAAAGATTAAGATAATGTAAACCGGCCATTAGTGATTAGTAATACTCACTTTAGTACTATTCTATGTATGATTCTCGCCTTTCTACTAAAATATATGCATACTAAAATAAGTTTACGTGGTAGAGCCACGCTACAGCTGTATTATTAGTTTAGTTTATGACGGGCTATTTACCGCAACTCCACCTCTTATGGCGTATTTTGCGTGTGGGCAGGAATACGATTATATGAACCATGAAAAACTGTCGAAGAACTTCAGCAGTCCCTTGATGGTGCGAGTAACTTCGGGGAGCGATCTCGGCGTGCCGAGATGTTTACCCTTGTATGCAGCGACCTACAGACGTGTCAGCAACAAGTGGGCTGCCGTTTCCTCTTCTCCCATACACGCCCTACACAGGGGACTGGCTGTAACACCTACGGTAAATAATTGTTATATTATACAATATGTAACAAAAACCCTGTGGTTCCCGTTAATTACGTCATCAGGTTCATTATTCAAACGTATAGAAACAACTTTTTTTTAAAAACTCGAACAATATTTTTTTATTTTTTAAAAAAAATTGTATGCAAATTGTATGTGGTTTTACTACCTCTGCATTGTCTGGGGAGTAAGAGGATTGTCAAAGACCCCGCTTTACTTAGCTTTAGCATCAGCTAGTGTCAGTAAGAGGTAATAAAAATTTATTAAAAAAAACTTTTTTTAATAAAATTAAAAAAAAAATATAGTCGAGTTTTTAAAAAAAAGTTATTTCTATAGGTTTGAATACTGACCCTGGTAACGTACTTAACGGGAAACACAGGGTTTTTGTTACATTTTGTATAGCTATATTGTAGTTGTAGCAAGAATGGGTCGGCTCGACCGGGGTAAGACCCCGCTCTCACAAAATACCAGCTTAATGCATTCAGAGTTAACAACGCATCTGAATTTTGATTCTTAATCGAGTATAAATGTAGATGTCTATGGGTCACAGCATCTACTTACCATCAGGTGGACTGTGTACTCGTTCGTCACCCTTATTCTATAAAAAAGAAACTCAAAGACAAAAGCTTTAGATTTTTAATTCTAGCACTCTCATTGGACCCATTGCTACGCAAAATTTTTATTCAATCATTTTCTTTTCGTTTATTGTTAAACATTCAAAATAGTGACCTATTCTTGTATGAAGTTATATACCAAATGAACCAGCTGTGTAAGTCTGTGTCGCAGCGATGCCTACTCGTTTTGTTTTACTGTTAATCGCTCTGTGCGACTCTTACCATTTAAGTTATGTTTTCTATGCGCATTAAAGAAGACTAATGACAGTTACAGAGACTCCTTTGTGCTCTTATTAGCTCGAGTTACTCTTTAATAACAATCTGTGCCACGTTCGTCGCAACAAATTGAGGTCGGCGATAATCCGCGTTATTAATTCGAGGCAAGCGTGCGTTTAGACTGACAAATTGTCACTTGTCACATCTACAAACACGTCTACTTAGATATTGTATAAGGATGAGTGCGGACTTAATTATGTTAAATACAAGCATTAACCGACTGTCAACCGATTTAGTGCTTTACCTACGTATTATCTTAACTTTTTTCTTTTACTCTTATTACTATATTTACAGTCTTATCTCTTTCAATTATGAAAAAATACCCCACGCTAGGGTTTTCTCCTGTATCGTGTAGGCGTTTTTCTTTTTAACCCCCTAGGAATAATAAGGGCGTTATATGTTTTACCTGTGTATCTGTGTGTCTGTCTATGTCATTGTAGCTCCCACACGGATGAACCGATTTTGGTTTAGTTTCTTTCGTTAGAAAGGTTACTTAATCGAGAGTGTTCTTAGCTATGAGTCAAGAAAATCTTTTCAACCGTTGGAAGCTCATCAGCTCTTTTTTTTCCGAGGGTTTTATAATTATTGAATTTGACTTATATATATTGCACAACGAAAAGCATCTAAACCCGGAACAATTGCATTAAAACCGACAGTAGCCTTATGGTACGGTACGGAGTGCAAACTCAGAATGTCGTATGTTCGAATCGTGGTGAATAGTGGTGAACTATTAACACAAGCATTTTTAAGATTACCTAGAGTGGTTAACAGGAGTACTAGATATTAGTAATGTTAGTAGCGTTACTAGTACTCATTTTAAAAATATTATTTGTATTCAATACAAGCAATTGCTCTGCGAGAGATTTGAACCCACAGCTCGCGGCGTTTATCTCAATTTCTAGTCATTGCACGACCGGGTTGTGTCATACTGTGCCGCATGCGACGCTCTTAACTGGAGGCGGACTCGTAAATTTCCTTTAAGCAAATTTATTGCCCAATAAATATTTGCATCATCATCAGTTTTGTAAACTCTCAATGATGATGCAAAACTCTCTTAGGAATGAGAGGTGGCCTATGTTCAGGTATGGGACGTAAAATAATAATGCCCTCCAGACCGAATTTCGGTCACGGTGGCCAGCCCCAATGGAGACTAGACATCCGTACATACCGACATAGTGCCCATGTGTATGCGCACATGTACACTCTCTATTCCCTGACTCTCATAGACCGATGGTATTTTTTTATAGGATAAGGGTGACAAACGAGCACACAGTCCATCTGATGGTGAGTGGTTGCTGCGGTCCATAGACATCTACATCTATCCTCGATTACGAATCAAAATGCAGATACGTTGTCACCCGTGACTAATATGTAATGCCTCGTTTCCAGTAAAAAGGTCTCCGGTTCTCTGCACTCACCATACGAAACACAGCAGCGTTAAGCTCCTATTTTACGTTGGTTTTCCAAGAGAGCGTGGTCCTTCCCCGGTCGAGCCGACCCATTCGTGCTTCAACTATACCTACAACTAATATAGCTGCAGCATGGCTCTACCACGTAAAAATTATAATCCGACATGACCGGAGAGAGATCAGGCGCAGGACCAACGGGCGGATCACTTTCCAAGGCACGGGGGTTAAATACCGAATGCAATTTCCTAACTCTGGGTTGCTACTGAGAATTTCATGATAGAATAACCCAATACCTGATTTTTTCTTATCCGGGATTCGTACTTGGGAACACATGAATAGTAGTCACGCTTAAGAGCCTAGTTGACCAATGTTACGACCAACGTGGCAATAAAATAAAGTGATACAAACCTTCCATTGATTAGTAAATGTGTATCGTCTCGACTGAAAACATCAGGTTTAGAACATTCCATCTTAGTTCTCACGGGTGACAACGCATCTGCATTTTGATTCGTAATCGAGGATCGATTTAGATGTCACCATCATATGGACTGTGTGCTCGTCACTCTTATTATATATATAGGTATGAAATTCGATAGCTAACCACTATCACTAACTGAGCGGCAAAGTAACGTCTGATTCTATTAAATATCCCGACATACATCGACATCTAAATTTGGTGATCACAGGCATTTTCGTAACGAGTACCTACTCTACGATTCATAAGCTGTCACGACGCGGTCCGCTGCGGTCTGTCAAAGACCTTATCTTGTATACTTATAAAAGCGAGCAGTGGAGTGTGTAATGGGAATAATTTTATTTGTACTAACGCCGTCGGCGAGTGTGTGATGACCGTGAGTTGAGAGATTTTGATAACGCATCAGTTTGATTTGCACGCGACCCGCCAGCGACGTTGCTTACAGTTAAATAATTAAAAGTAATCAAATTAATATACCGTACCGTGTAGTGGCGGTGTAAGTATATCCACTACCTCATATCGATCCGTGGGTATCGTAAAGGCGACAGAGGGAAACGGAAACAAGAGATGGTCAGCAGCATCTTCCTGATAACTTATTTACAACAACTGCGGTTGCCAACTCGCCCGCCAAGCCGGGCAGCTAGGGCAAAGTCTCTCCTATGAGGCAATCTATGAGGCTCAACGAAGGCCTCATGCCTTTGGTCAGTGTTTACAAAGGGCGGCCCTATTAGATAGGGGGACGATGTGACGGTAATAGATGTAGAAAGCGGCCTCGTACCGGCGGACGAAGTGTAGGGCGTCCCCCCACTAGATGGAGTCACGACCTGGTAAGACATGCAGGAAGTCGATGGATGCAGGTGGCTCAGGACCGTGTTATGAGGCATTCAGCAGTGAACTTGTGTTAGGTTTTTATGATGATGCTGATGATGATGATGCAATTAAATCTCTTAGGTATTGTAGGTAGTTTCCACCCTCTTACCTATTTCGACCGCCAAATAGTAGTGCTATTGAATATAATACCATATGACCTACGTATTTAAAGCCAATATAATTAAAGACTGTGAGGCATTCCATCTTAGTCCTCAGGTATGACAACACATCAGCCTTCTTTGTTTAAACTTGGTTGCAGGTGTCCATGGACTGTGGCCATTAACCTTCAGGTGAACTGTAAGTTACATTACACTTTAGTTTTATTAAAAAAAACATAATGCACAAGGAACCCTAATTCGATTCCCACCGGCACTAATGAAATTATTAACTACAATTTCAAGTGCTGATTTATCACGTGCTCGTCGGTGAAATAAATCGTGAGGAAATTTGTATGGCTGAGAAATAAAATAAAAATATTTCAAAGACATGGGAAGTTCACCAACTCACATTGGGGTAGCGTATAAGTGTACACCACTTTCGTACACTAAAATATTCCGAGTAATGAAAGAAAAAAGAAAATATTTATTTCGCTACATAAGCACAACGCCATATTTAAAGATTTAAAAAAAAATTAGCAACCACGACATATGCGTAACTATATGAACGTAAAGAAGACGAGAGAAGTGTGTCAGGATCGTGCCAAATGGAAGTCCTTAGTCTCTGCCCACCTTTATGAGTGACGAGCGTGACTGCTTATGCACGATTATATATATACACTTACGCCGTAGAACTCGAATAGATTTTTCTCTTTCATCAGTTTATATATGTATTATTTAATACAGTATAAGCAAATTTTATATACAAGTAAAGATGAGAAGCGAGCAACCAGTTCACCTGGAAAGTTCGTAAGCTTTGGCCCATAGACAGCTCGACTAAGAATAACAATTCAGATACGTTATTGACTCTGAGGTCTAAGATGGGTTGCTGTAATACCTTATTTTTTTTTAATAGAATAAGGGTGACAAACGAGCACAAAGTTCACCTGCTAGTAAGTGGATGCTGTAGTCTAAATGTATCCTCGATTAAGAATCAAAATGCAGATGCGTTGTCACCCGTGAGGACTAAGATGGAATGCGTCGTTTCCAGTAAAAAGGTTCTTCAGTTCTCTACACTCACCATACGAAATACAGCAGCTTTAAGCTGCTATTTTACGCTGGTATTCTGTGAGAGCGTGGTCGTTCCCCGGTCGAGCCGACCCATTCGTGCTACAAATATACTAATAATATAGCTGCAGCATAGCTCTACAAACCGAACGATGGTCGAACCGAACCATTCGTATGAAAAGGGTTATCCAGTTCTTCTCACAATAATGAATACAGCGGTGGTAAGAAGCAATTTAACGCTTGTATTCTGCAATTCGAGCTATGGAGAGGGCTATGCTCGGAGTTTCTCTGCGTGATAAACTCAGAAATGAGGATATCCGCAGTAGAACCAGAGTGACCGACATAGCCCAACGGATTAGTAAGCTGAAGTGGCAATGGGCCGGCCATATAGCTCGAAGAACCGACAACCGATGGGGAAGAAAGATTCTCGAGTGGCAGCCTCGTACCGGCAGGCGAAGTGTAGGGCGTCCCCACACTAGATGGAGTGACAACCTGGTAAGATATGCAGGAAGTCGATGGATGCAGGTGGCTCAGGACCGTGCTTTGTGGCATTCTTTGGGGGAGGCCTATGTTTAGCAGTGGACTTGTGAAGGGCTGTAATGATGATGATGATGATTCTGCAAGAGCGTATACTTTTACCTGCTTTATTCTCACGGTAGTCGCTATGAGTGCAGACGAGGGCTCTCGGGATCTAACGCCCTTACCGATTGACTGTTACCTCAGACCCCATGTTTCTGATGAAGGAACACAATCATCCTAAGTTTGATTACTTCATAATTTTAAGCGAGCACTAAACTTCTGAGTTACCAGGTAGATAGATGCTAGTAAAATGCAACTATTTTGTTTTATAAAATTGAAGTGCCAAATAAACTCACAGTCGCCCTGACTGATGTAAGTGGCAACTGAAGCCCGTGAACACCTGTAATCAGCATCATTTGAAGAAGACTGCAGACACGTTGTTACTTCTGAGGACTAAGATGTAAACCTTCAGACTGGGACAAGGAAGCTGGTTGGTGGCAGGAATAGGTCTCTACCCAGATAGACTCCTAGGCAAAAAGGGACCCAACCACAGAGTAACTTACTCGTTAATTTATACAAATAAATAAAATTGATGTGTCTGTTTGTAATGTCAAAATAACAGATTTTTACTAAATGCATATGAAAGTGTATGCGGTACTGATAATAAAATCACAATTTTTAAAATTTTTGTCTGTCTATCTGTTTGTTCCGGCTAATCTCCAAAACGGCTGGACCGATTTCGACGGGACTTTCACTGGCAGATAGCTGAAGTTATAAGGAGTAACTTAGGCTACTTATATTTTAGAAAAAGAATTAGGGTACCGCGCAACATAATTAAAACTCTAAATTATACGCGTGCGAAGTCGCGGGGAACAGCAAGTACCGAGTAAACTTAATAAAACACGCAACCTGTTCAATAATACGTCTGTATGTGTGGTACCACAATCACGTAAGTGCGCGTACACAGACACGAACCGATATTGCAAATAAATCAACGCTGGAGATTGATTTATAGTGACAACAAGATTCTTTTCTAATGCAATGCCACCAACACCGCCGCTTAAGGTTACAAATACGAAAGTAATTTGATAGCGGAGCATTCACAGAGTTGTTTTTGGGTTTCAAATGTGTCTTTCATTTGCCATAATCACCAGTGTATCGTTTATTACACGACAAAACGGTGCTTCTGGCTACAAAATATGACAATTTCAATATTTATGATCGAATAGAGTTTAATAATTTTGTAATTGGGCAATCTTCGAAGTTCAAGAATGTTTGTAATGAATATGTTGTGTGCTTTTGTTAATAATATAAATATAAAGTAATGTACTTTTCTGCCGACTTCCAAAAAGGAGACGGTTCTCAATTCGACTGTATGTTTTTTTATGTGTGTTACCTCATAACTTTTTACTGGGTGAACCGATTTCAATGATTCTTCTTTTATTTGAAAGGTGGTACTTCTCGTGTCGTCCATTATGAATTTGATCAAAGTTAAATCAATAGTTTTTGAGTTATTCTTAATAACTTATATTAAAGTCGGCTGTACAAAATTTTAAATTTTAAATTACTAGTATTGATGTTTACAATTACGTTAGGCCAAAGACTAACAAAATTTTTAATAAAAGGAAAAATCTGACTTTAAAGAATTTTTTAAGTCGTCTTTTGCTCTGTATTAAAAATTTAATTTTTGACCCATTAGAGTGGACTAAGAAATATCATAAGCTCAATGTAACTACTAGAATGTCATCTAAATAGTTTCATAATAAATCATCCCCTATTATTTTACCCTTACAGATGGAACTTTTTATAAACATTCTTTATTTCTTTGATAAAAAAGTCATTAGAATCGGTTTACAATTGTCAAAGATATAGTGTAACATACTGAAAATAAAATAAAAATATTTTTTACGTGGCAGGGCCATGCTGCAGTTATTGATATTGTTGTATTACCAATGGGTCGGCTCGACCGGGGAACGACCACGCTCTCACACTTTCATATGGTGAGTGTAGAGATTCGGAGACTCTTTTTACTGAAAACGAGGCATTTCATCTTAGTACACAGGGGTGACAACGCATCTGCATTTTGATTCTTAATCGAAGATAGAAATATATGTCAATGGGCCACAGCATCCACTTATCATCTGGTCGACTGTGTGCTCGTTTGTTACTATTTACTTTACTATAAATAACAAACTGGAGAGAGATTGTCCTCTATTTCTTTGGACATAACATAACATAACCCCAGTCTGTAGCCGTCAAGCTCCTTATGACAGATATACCAACAGACAGACGTTCCTGTGAATCAACAAAATTTGACAGGTGCCCTTTCTTAAGATATAAAAGAAACATTAACACTCACGCCTGTCATCCAGAGGGGTAGGCAGAGACTATAACTTCCATTTGCCATGATCCTGACACACCTATCTCGCCACCTTTACATACATATACATGGTCGTCGGTTAAGAGTACTACTAATTTGGTCCATTTTCAATACATCGCCAATTTGATCGATAAACCTTCATCTAAGGCGTCTCTGCCCGACTCTGCCGTTCACATCTGCAACATAGATTGTTTCGGACTCAGCTAATTACCGCATGCACCCGCAAAATTAAATTAAACAAGCTCTGCTGAACCGTCGGTTGAAGAATCAACTAACTCTGTCAACAGTTTCTATAGAAACTTCTACACGTGTTAGAGCCACGCTGCAACTACTTACTCGTATATTATGAATGTAGCAAGAATGGGTTGGCTAGACCGGGGTAGGACCACGCTCTTATAGAATACCAGCGTAAAATAGCAGCTTAAAGCTGTTGTGTTTCGTATGGTGAGTGTAGAGAACCGGAGAGCCTTTTTACTGGAGACGAGGCATTCCATCTTAGTCCTCACGGGTGAACGCATCTGCATTTTGATTCTTAATCGAGGATAGATGTAGATGTCTATGGGTCACAGCAACCACTACTACTATAATATAAATAAAACGGTTTATGACATTTTGGATTCAAAGATTATGAATGTAACAGCACAGATAAGCTGTGCAAATGAGCCGTGGCCGCTCAGGAGACGTGGTAGCTCTAACGGTTTGCGCTCGCTGTAAATTTCACAGTACGCGAGTAAACCGGGTTCGATCCCCGCCGGCACCAATGAAATTGTTAATTGCAATTTTAAGTGCTGATTTATCACGTGTTTCCTCATGAAGTTTTCCTTCAAACCTGCATGTCTGTGAAATAAGAAAAACAAAATATTTTGAAGTAATTTGAAGTTCGTTAACACGCATTGGGGCAGCGCGGCGGACACTTCCTTGTCGTAAAACCCTCTCAGAAATGAGAGGAGGCCTGTGCCCAGTAGTGGGACGGCTATAGGCTATAACTTTTACTTTTTTAACTTTTATATAAATAATGATATACCAATATTTCAGTATTTAAAAATACAAGTAAATAAGGCTTCTACTATTATTTGAAATTATCCTAAATTGAATTTCATTTATGGGCAACTACTACGCGTACGCGCGCTCCTCTGTGTGCGATTCAATTCACAACGTGTATGCTGATCAAGCGAATTTACGAATGTGTGCGTGCGTAGTAAAATAAGTAGTAGGCGTTAGATATTTATGAATGAGGATCAGTTAAAAGAATGCACTACCACGCATTCTGAATTTAAAAGATGTTTCAGTTTTTTAATTATAAATTTTTCTTCAGCATTTACCTGTACTTATACTGAACTTTCTCTGCAAATTTGGGCTTATAAATATTGCAAAATACCCATTTATATGTCTTCTTCTTAGGCAAACGCTTCCTCTTATTTTTGAGAGGGTGATGGAGCAATCGCCTGGCGGCGTAACACAATCTACTTCCCCATATTATCATCCCGTGGCTATTGTAATAGGCGAATGAAAAGCCATGCCATGCCAATCCTCCTGCGTACATAAGCGTGGCAAATATCCTCCCTAAGAGACAGGATAATTGTAAATTAAAAACTTTAATAATAATTTAAAAAAAACTAAACCTAAAAAATTAATTATCATATAGTTCTACTTTCCGCAGTATCGTGCCAAGAACGCTGGCTGCGTTTCCCCACTGAATGGCTATACTTAGCATTTGAGCGAGAAAAGAACCAGCAGCTCTTATCACCAGCAGCAACGACCAGCCGCGGATAGAGTTCCTTTAGGAACTTCACCGCACGTGGACCCCACGGACCGATAGTCTCTACAGCAAATGGCACAAATATGTAGTTATCTCTCAGAGGCTCATATTTTCATCACTTACTCAGTTCAGCTGCCTCTGATGCCGCCCCGGCTCTAAACGAGGTACTCTGAGATGAGAGGCCTCCAGAGTGTCTACGCAAGTAGCATCCCACACTAGGGCTTTACCTCTATAGTTGTTTTCAGTCTGAGGGTTTACCCTCAAATGCCTTTACACCAGTGCAGGGATTTTAGAAAAAAAAATTTAAGAAGTGTCCAAAGAAGTGCCGCATCCTTATTCTTTTAGTTCTTATCTAACATATAAAAAATTAATGTTTGTTTGTTCTTATTTTATGCGCTGCCTTACCGTTCATCAGATTGCGCTAAAACTTTGTCAGCCTATTGCCTGCACTTGCGCGAATGTTATAGGTATAGTAAAATTAACTTACAGTAGGTGGTGCGCGTATTCTACCGAAAAATTAATTTGAAATTTAAATATCATTAATTTTAATAAATGTATTATCATTCCTTACCAAACAATATAACTCTTCGTTTAAAACGATATTTCCACAATTATTTATCCGTGGCAACAATGCGCCGGGTACCAGTTAATGTTAAATAAAATAAAGTATGTATTATTGCGATGACATATATTAGCTGTCGGACAGCAAGACTGACAGACCGATTATTTTCAACTTAGCGGTCAGAGCAAAAACGGTAAGACGGTAGATAAGAGATATAAAAAAAGTAAGTTGAATATTCAATTATTTAATCTTCAAAACTAAGACGGATATGGACGTATACTTTTAAATCTATACAGAAATGTCACAACGATAATTTTTTCTAAAGATTATCAATAATGCTAGTACTCCCGCAAAGCACTCTAAGTTTAAAATGCTTGTGTTAATGGTTCACGATTCGAATGGCAGATTTGAATCAACGACTGATTGAGTTTTGTAATCCGTACCCTTGACCATAAGGCTATTGTACTAAATTTAAATAGTCTTAGCTTGCTAAAATAAATTCTTTATGTAAGAAAATCGTACTCCCCATGTGGTAACTCACTCACGAATATATCTTTATAAAAAAAAAAAGAGTTTTGGCGGGAAATTGACCGGCGGCGGTTTGCTGCTCCTGTATTATTGTTTAAATAAAAACTTTGATATGTAAAAGTGTTGCGATTTTGTGTATTAAGTGTCTACGCATGTGAACTTTTAGTGGAAACAGGGAAACAAGTGCTCTGATGGTGATGGATTCTCAAGATAAGCTGTTTGTTTGCATAGGCACCTTTAGATACCATCGCCAACTATCAGCTGTCTGCTGGATCAAGTTGCCGCCAAAATCTCCCAAGAACTGCACAATGTGACGCATCAACATATTGTGAAGCAGTATACTATGAAGGAGTGGGGAAATTACAATAAACCGAATAAAAATACTTAAGACTTGGCCTAAAGGTCTAGATACCAGGCCATAAACTCCAAAAAAAAAAATATCTTTAAAAAATTGACTTAGTCAATGCAAACATAAGATACAGCCTTTTATGTCATATATTTTGATACTCTTAAATTCATTAAGCATTTCTAGAATAGTAAAATTTACCAAATTTCATTCTTATAGGGTACAAGTAAAGGAGAAAAAATAATTTGTATTTTTTACATTCATTCATACTTTCACTACAGCTTATAAAAATTCACCACTCATTCAACATAGGCCGTACCATAAATTGCCACGTACATAGTTGCCACGCTTGGTAATCGTGTTGGCAACCGCAGCTTAATTTCTTTTTTGTTTTTTTTGTTTTTTTTTTTTAAAAACGTTACCCCCACACTAGGATTTTCTCCTGTGTCGTGGAGGCAGTTTACAAACATAAATTGCACGAGGACAAACATCCAGACTCGGAACAATTATTTGTAGGTCATACAAATACTTGTTCCGTGCGGGATTCGAACCCGCAGCCCCCAGCGCAGCAACTCATTGCTAAGCCACTGCGCCACGGAGCCGTCTAGTTGTTATTAGTTAATTAATTTCTAGTTGTTATTAGAAATACGCTGCTGCCCCTCCTAGTGTGTTTTCCTCTGACACCTTTATCGACATCCACGGAACGATATGAAGCAGTGGATATTCTTACAGTATCTCTACAATAACACATAGGATAATACTATGCCGTGAGTCCTTTTTTTATCTAAAATCCGCTCTGAGCTTATTTGAGAAGAGAAAACAAACTATTTTTACCAAGTAATTGTTATTTCAAGCAACGATCGATAAACATACAATTTCAAAGAGGAAACCTTGTAATTTCGCGTTTTTTTTTTTGTAATACGCCTCTTAAATTAAAAATATATAATAAATTTCTTGAATAAATTATTATTGATAAACATAATATTTTCTGACATACGCCTATATTTACTGTGTCGAGGTGAAAGAATATAGGTAATAACTACCCTATATTGCCCCGTGTGTACCGTAAGAGACGACAGAGGGCAATAGACCAAGAAATAGGCAGCATCGTTTGCCTGATAATAACTTAAAAATAAAAACTACCGTCGCCCTGTGAGGTAATGTATGGAGAAGGCTTGTATTGCTTGTATTGGTAACGAATAAACAATTTTTTTATAGAATTAGGGTGACAAACGAGCACACAGTGGCTGTGACCACCTGATGGTAAGTGTTTGCTGTGGCCCATAGACATCTACATCTATCTTCGTTTGCGAATTAAAATGCAGATGCGCTGTCAGCCATGAGAACTAAGATAGAATGCCTCTTTTCCAGTAAAAAGGGTCTCCGGTTCTCTACAATCACCATACGAAACAGAGCAGTATTAAGCTGCTATTTTACGCTGGTATTCTGTGAGAGCGTGGTTCTGCTCCAGTCGAGCCGACCCAGTCGTGCTACAACTAAACTATTAATATAGCTGCAGCATGGCTCTACCACGTATCCTAGTGTGATGGTAACGTTTTTCAAAGAGAAATAAAAAATAAGAAAAAAACTATCGTCAGCTCAGAGAGCGAAGATGTAATGTCTGGTTATCAGTCACATTGGTCTACAAATCTCCACACTCATCATACAAAACAAATACGTTCGGATGCTATTTTACTTTAGTATTAACTTTTGAACTTTTCATTTAATAAAATAAAAGTGTTCAAATTATACATTTTGTACAACCGACTTCAATATAAATAAACCATGCAAGCTAACAGCAAAGTGGCGAAGCAATGAGCTTTGTAGCGGTTTCTAACGGTTGCCGTTGAGCAATCAGTTTCAAAATAGGAGGTTCTCCCTGGGTGATCAGTAATCGATTGCTGAAAACAGAATTTGAAAATTCAACACCGTTCTCGAGATAATCGTGGGACAGACGGACAGACGGACAGACATCGTGAATTCAATAAGTGACTTCGCAAGCTTCGCCACTTAATAAAATGAGAACATTATCAATGTAGTCGAAGTCAATTGAATACCCATTATTAAGGATAACTCAAAAAATACTTGTCAGATCTTAATGTCAGGGATCACATGAGAAGCACCAGCTTTCAAATAAAATAGAATCATCAAATTCGGTTCACCTAGACAAACGTTCTGAGGTAGCATACATACAAAAACAGTCGAATTGAAAACCTCCTACTTTTTTAAAAGTCGGTTGAAAATGAACATACTCCTTGCAAGTTCATTCGTATATCATTTTTAATTATGTACGATTATTTTTCAGCTGCCTAGAGATGTTAATGTACATGTAGCGACATACTTAATTTTTATTAAGGCGCATTGACTCGGTTATAGGATACATTAGAGACCATTCAGCGATCAAACAGTGAAGTCAGCTTATAAGACTTTGATTAATGACCATGAAAAAGTTCCGTCACGTCACAGTGTGTGAGCAGGTAGCAGAACAACTTTGAGATAATGCACAAAATATAATAGAACATGCCTAAACTTTTTTTTAGAATAAGGATGAGAAACGACCACACAGTCCACCTGATGGTAAGTGGTTGCTGTGGCCCATAGACATTTACGTGTATTTTAGTTTGCGAATTAAAATGCAGATGTATTGTAAGACGTGAGGACTATGATAGAATGTCTCTTTTCCAGTAAAAAGACTCCGGTTTTCTACACTCAAAAACATAGCAGCATTAAGCTACTATTCTACGCAGGTATTCTGTGAGAACGTGATCTTGCCCCCGTCGAGCTGACCCATTCGTGCTACAACTATACTATTAATATAGCTGCAGCATGGCTCTACCACGTTTTAAGCAACAAGTAAATAGTCAAACGTAAGTGTGCGGGAGAGCGTATCACTCGTTTTGTTTTTATAATATTTAAGAAAGAGTGACGAGCACACAGTGCACCTGATGGTAACTGAATGCTGTAACCTTTAAAATTTTATATTAATACTCGATTAAGTATAAAATGTAAATTCGTTGTCATTTCTGAGGACTAACTCAAAGATAAAATCCGAACCAGTGATAAATAAAATGATTAATAAGTAGTTATGTAATAATTCATATTTAATATATTAAAATATAATTTTTAATTCCGATTCTAAGTAGGTTTAGATGGTAGGTTTTAATTTTTTTTTGTAGAATTTTTTAGAATTTTGTAGACAAACGAGAACACAGTCCAACTGAAGTAGATGCTGTACAAAATGCAGATGCGTTATCACCCCTGTTAGGACTAAGATGGAATGCCTCGTTTCCAATATAAAAGGAATCTTGTACTCATCACTATGTATACGAAAAACGGCAGCATTAAGCTGCTATTTTACTCTGGTATTTTGTAAGAGCGTGGTTCTGGCCCGGCCGAGCCGACTCAGTCTGCTACAGCCATAATATACTAGTAGTGTGGCTCTACCACGTGTAACGTGTACGAGTTCTGCATAGGAGTACCCCTACGTGTATGTGGTAACCTAAACACTCTCTTACCTGTTTCTGCCGCCAAACAGTATTGCCGGCACTGCTGTACTTTGTCTCGAAGGGTACAAAGAGCCAGTATAATTACAGGCTGTGAAGCGCCTTTAGGGTTAACAATGTATTTGTAGTCTTCTTTGTTTGAAGTTTGTTGCCGATGTCCATGGACTGCAGCCACTTACTAATAGGTGGACTGAAGATCACTTGTCACTTCAGTTTTATTAGAAAAGCTGGTGTATATTGAGGATTAATATCTATGACCTTCAACGTAATAGCTAGGTATTATCACACCCCAAGCAATATGGTATTACTTTCGTAACTCTGATATGCGGAGTTATTTGATGACATAATTAAACTGCTGCTTATAGATAGTCTTTCAACTGCGCTGCACGCAGCTGTTTAGTAACAAATTGTGCTCTTTAATTAATTCCGAAGCCGCTTAATGTGCATCCGAAATTGCTTCATTAATTTTCAACGTTTAATTGTGTTTGTACGGAATCTTTAATTGGAGGCGACTCACTTTATCCGCTCGAGTGCAGATGATGAAATGTTAATCCATGTTGATGGGTAAACACGTGATGTCTCTATTCGTAGTTAATTGTCACAGTATAAATGCTAGAGCCACGCTGCAGGTATATTATGGTTTTAACATAAATAAGTCGGCTAGACCGGGGTAGGACCACGCTCTCACAGAAAACCAGCGTAAAATAGCAGCTTAATGCAGCTGTGTTTCGTATGGTGAGTGTAGAGAACCGGAGACCCATTTTACTGGAAACGAGGCGTTACATCTTGACCTTAGATGTGACAACGCATCTGCATTTTGATACTTAATCGATTTGATAATTTATATAAAAAATAGAGCATCCCACTGAGTAAAAATATACGGATTTTATTACCCATGCTGCACATGATCACGGGTCGATCGAAACGTAACACATTAAAGATAATTTATAATTATACACGATAAAATAATTTTGGAACGAAGTTCCTTATCGCACGGTACGAATTTGGCGGATGGGGGCTAGGCGAGAAAAAGTGTAAGGTTTTTTTTTTATAGGAGAGGGGCAAACGAGCATACGGGTCACCTGATGGTAAAAATGACTACCGCCGCCCATGAACAACTGCACCACCAAGGGAATTGCAGGTGCGTTGCCGGCCCATTAAAAAGGAGTAAGCTCTTTTCCTGAAGGTCCCTAAGTCGTATCGGTCCGGAAAAACCGCCGGTGGTAAATTATTCCACAGAGAGGTTGTACGCGGAAGAAAACTTCTAGTGAAACGTACAGTGGTGGATCACCAAGTATCCAGATGGCGTGGATGGTATCGGGAGTTTTGCCGCGATGTGAGTTCGTGAAATTTGACGGCTGGGATTAATCCGAACAATTCCTCAGAGGACTCCCCGTGGTAAATGTAAAAGAAAATGCAAAGGGATGCAACATCTCTTCGCAACGCCAGTGAATCGAGCCGATCGGAAAGGACTCGGTCGTCGACGATTCGAGCCGTTCTGCGCTGTATGCGGTCAAGTGAACGGAGCTGGCACTAGGGAGCCCTAGCCCAGATGTGTACCAGCATGAAGTACTGGCCCGCTTTGCTGACCACGCCAAGCTTTTTAGAGGCCAACTTGGCCTTCTCTTCCAAGTGACCACGATACTGCATGTGAGTCGATATCTCAACGCCGAGGATTCAGATACTCGCTAAGGCAACAAGGAGAGTTCTTTGAAACTGAGGAGATACGACTAAGGGGTTCTTTTTAGCGGTAAACGTGCAAACTTGTGTCTTCTTTGAGGATTAAACTGGACTAGATTTAGTCGCCCCCAATCCGAGACTTTGTTTAGCAAAGACTCGACTTCAAACACAAGTTTGTTCCGATACTCGGTGACGTTTTCCCGAGAAATATTGGCACGGCCGGTGCATAGAGCATCACTAGTGCTCTCATCCGCATAACAATGAATGTTACGGCTTCGCAACATTCATTGACATGCAGAGAAACAGCGTTGGTGATAACACGCAGCCTTGTGTAACACCAGGATTAATTGGCTTGTAGTCGGAGCATGCTCCGTCTACAATGACCTTGATGCTCCGATCTGCAAGAAAGCTGGTGATCCAGTTGGACAATTTCTCGGAAAGCCTTTCTGACAAACCTGATCGAAGGCCTTCGCAATGTCCAAACTAACGGACAATGTATCCCCCTTGAACTCTACTGCCTCCGCACATCTATGAGTCACGTAGACTAGAAGATCACCAGCTGATCGACCTCGACGAAAACCGTATTGGCGGTCACTAATCAGCTGGTGATTCTCAAGGTACCGCATGTGCTGGCAGTTTATAATAGATTCCATTATTTTGGAGAACAAAGAGGTGATGGCGATAGGCCTGTAGTTAGACGGGTCAGAGCGGTCGCCTCTTTTAGGGATCGGGTGGACAAAAGTCGTCTTTCATTATTTCGGAACTAGGCCCAGGGAGTAGGAGTTTTTTTTATAGGATTAAGGTGACAAACGAGCACACAGTCCACCTGATGGTAAGTGCTTGCTGCGGTCCATAGACATCTACATCTATCCTCTATTACAAATCAAAATGCCGATGCGTTGTCACCCGTGAGGACTAAGATGGAATGCCTCATTTCCAGTAAAAAGGGCCTCCGGCCACCTGCACTCACCAAGCGAAACGCAGAGGTAAACCTCTACTTCACGCTGGTATTCTGTGAGGTCATGGTACCACCCCGGTTCGAGCCGGCCCATCCGTGCGACAGCAAAAGCTGCCGCGTGGCTCTACCACTGTTAAAAAGTACCGAGTAGTAAGGAGTACCGGAAAAGACGCATTAGAACCGGTGCCAACGACGCAGCACACGTCCTCAGCACAATTGGAGGATTCCATCAGGCCCACTCGACTTGTGGATCTCCAGGGAGAGGAGTGCTTTGTGAACCGAGCGCTGTGTGAACCGCACCTCCGGCATGGAGCAATCACGCCGCGGGATGGTCGGCGGTGTGTTCCCTCCGTCATCAACAGTGAGTTGGATGCAAAGAAAGAGCCTAGCAGATCGACTTTCTCCATTGCGGCATGGGCCAGTGAGTTGTCGTTTCTGTGCACAGGTGGAAGAAATGGCTGACAGAAGTTCCCTTGGGCAGCTTTAGGAAGATACCAAAATGCACGGGTTCCCGAAGGAAGGCGAGCTGGTTTCTTGCCAATTCTGCTGATGTGCTCTGACTTTGCCTTGGCAATGACACTTTTGAAGGACATGGAGGCGGAATAATACTTGTGTTTACATCCCGCGGAGCTGATGCATCAGCCCAGGCCCAGCCAGATGGAATAATATCCATCTCCCTTGCACTTTTTCTTATCTTGCCGTGAAAGAAATATTATTTTAAATGACGCTTCATTTTAATAGACGCTAGTAATTCATTTATCTATATTTGTTAATCAATAATATAATACGTTTATCGATAATAATATACTCCAACAGGAACTTCATTCCAACCGAGTATTACACGACATTCGCGCATGATTTCTTCGTAAGGTTGTGAATAACTACTCAATATTGGATTAAAATTTCATTATTTCATCATTAAAATTTCATGTAATCGAATTTCGGGTTTATTGTTGGACGCTCACACATCTACAACTAATATATATCACGTACTAAAACAGACACCGTGTACAAAACCTGTCATCTTTTATGGCACAGGCTAAATAAGTTTGCAGCCATTGGCTTTAACGCGTGCCTCAAATGTCCAAGTCTAGGCGTCTCTTCTAGTACGTAGTACGTATTACTTCAATGTTTAATACTTAGTAAATATAACCCGCTGAATAAATAAAGATAATCTTGTCATTCTTTACTCACAACAATCACAGTAACGGTTCATTCGTAAGCTATTAAGTTCCTCAATCCAACTTTATACCGTAATGTATAAAGCTGTACTTTAAACTTATATAAAACAATAAATGCGTTCAATCACGCCTTATTTCAACATGGCTGACAACCAAATGTCACATACGCTTACAAATCTTCAACACGAACTAGCGAAACAGAATTGAGTGCGTCAGTGATGAGCGAGTAGCGGGAACTGGTCGCAGGAATATTATAAAATAATGTCTGTGGTTTACTATTGTAGTGCATGTCGAAAAGATTGTTTACACATGTGGTAAAAATAAAAATTTTGTAAAACCTACTTCAATATAAATTATTAAGGAAAATCTTAAAAACTATTGGTCAGACCTTGATCAAATTGGACCACATGAGAAGCACCAACTTTCAAATAAAAAAATAATCATCGAAATCGGTTCAACTAGAAAAAAGTTTTGTGGTAACATACATTGAAAATATACAGTCAAATTGAGGACCTCCTCCTTTTTAGAGTCTGCAGAATATGGCCAAATATTTCAAACCTTATTATAAGGTAACCGTTTTTGCTAAGCGTGGAAGCCAAGACAGATTCTCTTAAACGAATTGAGGGACTTGTGAATTAGTGGACTCAATTCAGAAGTACAACATTTTTTTTTTAAATACGTAAGGTTGGTAAGTTTGCCGTGTCGCGGAGCCGTAGGAGAATCTACGAACCCATATCATCTCGTGGATGTCGTTCGAGTGCTGTGTTACTTATAGACATCTATGTCTATTCCCTATAAAAATTCAAAACATCTGCGGTCTGATTTGTTGTCACCTCTGAGAACTAAGATGGAATGTATCATTTCCAGTAAAGATGGTCTTCGATTCTCTATATTCACTTTACGATAAAAACTAGCATTAAGCTGCTATTTAACGTTGGTATTCTGAGAGAGCGCAGGTCTTTCCCGCTCGAGCCGAACCATTCGTGCTACAATCATAATGTAGCTGCAACATGACTCCAATAGGTAAAAGGATGGAAACAAATTTCAGCCGTGGACTTTAGACTTTTGCTGTAACAATGAATGTAAAAAGTAAGGACAAACAAGCACGTCTGAGGACTATGATGGTATGCTTCGTTACCACTAAAGAGGGTCTCTAGTTATCATCGCTCACCATACGAAACAATAGCACTATACTGCTGTTTCACGCTGGTATTGTGTGCGACTGTGATCCTTCTCCCTCAATCTGATCCATTCGCGCTGCAACCATAACACGCTGGCCCACGTATATTTATATTCACTAGTTCTTTTCAATATTTTCTACGTGGTAGAGCCATGCTGCAGCTATATTAGTAGTATAGTTTTAGCACGAATGGGTCAGCTCGACCGGAGAAGGACCACGCTGTCACAGAATACCAGCGTAAAATAGCAGCTTAGTGCTGCTGTGTTTCGTATGGTGAGTGTAGACAACCGGAGACCCTTTTTACTGGAAAAGAGGCATTCCATCTTAGTCCTCACGGGTGACAACGCACCTGCATTAAGATTCGCATACGAGGAGAAATGAAGATGTATATGGGCCACAGCAACCACTTACGATCAGGTCCTATAAAAAAATATTTAGCTTGTTGCCTACTACGTTGAAAAATTGAAAAGGGACTTCTATATTCGTAAATGAAAAATAATTTGTTTTGGGTTCCGCTTTATCCTCGCTACTGTATTGTACGTCCAAAATAAGTGAAGGCGTGTGAGGGAGGGGCGGGAGTTGTTGCCAGCCTCTGTGGCGTCCGTTCACAGGTTAATTAAAATCATAATGCGCGCATTCGAGAGCTTTTAGTTCAGAGATCTGTATCTTAAAAGCTTTGATTGCGCGGGTCTTGTAGCTGGACCGGTTGAATTTTTTGTTTACACCAATAAAGCATGCTACATAATTCTTATCAGTGGCATCTATTACGGTTAGTGTTACTGGATTATGAGCCGTAGTAACCCGGGAATAGCTCATATCGATCGAGCAATTCTATTTCAATACAATGACGGCAATTTTTAAATTGAAGTGGTGATTTATCAAAGAATGAATGAAAATATCCGTTTATTTCACCACATAATAACAACGTCAAAACAGAAAGTGATAACCCTTGAATTATAAAAGTAATTCAAAACAGAAAGTGATAAGCAGCTTTGAATTATAATAACAATAACAATAATGTCCTCAAGATTGAATTTTCGGCGGCTAGTCTAAAAGGAGACTAGCCATCTGAACATGACAGTATTATAGTGCACATGCACTAGTATGTATGCAAGCACAGGTGCACTCTTTATTACCTCACTCTCATAGTCCAATAGGATAGCATTCCGAAATCATCCAAGAGAGATCTAGCAAAATACGAACGGCATCACGTGCTTTCCGAAGCACGGTAGAACACCGCAACTTTCTGACTCCAGGCTTCCATTGACAATATCTGCACCCAATAAATGACTTTGGCAAAATGAACAAAAATAATAAGATGTAGAACGAGACGGAAATGAAGTAAGGTATGGAAGGACGGTAAAGGTAACACATTCTTTTACAATGATGATCACAATGTGGTTGTCTTCAAGCCAATACCGAATAGGGTTGTATTAAGCTAAGCCACTGCGCTTTTTTATTTTAGCTACAGCACCACTTATCATCAGGTGGGATTATAATCAAGCACTATGCTATAACAGATAAAAAAATATTACAATAACATTTTTGAAGCCTACTAATCGGCACTGACTCTAAAAGAACGCATCTGAATTTACACATAATTTACAGTACTATTTTCAATCCAGGACTAGGCGGCGCCATCTTGTGTCGGATCCGTTTCATTTAAATAAAGAAAGGTGATAGTGCCACATGCACCAAACTTGTGAAAAGCTGCTACCTACGAGAACGGGTCAGTTTGGGTTTAAAATTTTATGAGCTTAATATTTAGCCGTTGGGTTGAGAATCCATCATCCTATTTCTTTCAATCACGTCGTCGAAACATTGAACGGCAAATTACATTTAAATACGAGTATGATGTAAACATTCATAAGTATTTAATTATCTAGTCGATTTTCTAAAAACGCCATGCTTATGAGTGACTTTAATACTTAAAAAACTTCGTAAGCAAATTATTAAATAATAAAATTAACTGCCCTCAATTGTTGAATAAGATAAAATTTCGCGTACCTCATAGATACCCCCGTAAGAGAATAATTACTATTAGATCACCTCTTCGTAAAACAGTATTTGGCGCAAATTCCCCGATCTCTAGGTTAAGTAAATTGATCAATGAACTTCCCCATGCTTTTGATATTAATTCCGACTCACCTAACAAGCTCAGAAAAGAACTACTCAAGCATATTGCAAATGTAATAGATTAAGTTTTTGTATTTTTTTAACGTTTTGGTTTTCTGTAACTATGTATTATTCTTGATTTTTATTCCAGTGCATGTTGTAATCACCTATAATAGTTTGTAGCATTTAAAGTAATACCCTATCTACGTATGTATGTAAATTATAATTTTAACAATGTTACAAATGTTGGTGATGCTTTAATAAAAAAAAAATATAATAATGAATTAAAACTTAAATCTATATAAATAAATAATGCCGTGGTAACTCAGATGGTTAGCGCTCGCTGTAAGCTTCACAGTACTCGAGCAACCTGGGTTCGATCCCCGCCGGCACCAATGAAATTGTTAATTGCAATTTTAAGTGCTGATTCACCACGTGCTTGGCGATGAAGGAAAACATTGTGAGGAAACCTGCATGTCTGAGAAAAAAGAAAAAAAATATTTCGAAGATATGTGAAGTTCGCCGACACGCATTGGGGCAGCGCGACGGACATTTCCTTGCCCTAAAACCCTCTCAGAAATGAGAGGCGGCCTGTGCCCAGCAGTGGGACGTAAATAGGCTGCAACTATACTTTTACTTTACTTTATATAAATAAATAAAATTGTAGTGTCTGTTTGTAATGTTAAAATAACAGCTTTTTACTAAATGAATATGAAATTATTTACTGTATGTACTAATAACAAACAAACATTTTTTTAACTTTTGTCTGTCTGTGTGTTTGTTCCGGCAAATTTCCGAAAGGGCAGGACCGATTTTGACGGGACTTTCACTGGCAGATAGCAGATATTATAAGGAATAACTTAGGATACTTTTATTTTAGAAAAAAAATTAGGGTTTCGCGCAAAATAATTAAATCCTATGAAATCGTAGTAAATTCCACGCGGCCGAAGTCGCGAGGGACACCTAGTCCATAATATATTTTCCTTTAAGACAGCTACAGTTCATAAATTTGTAGTAAAAAGTGTCGGCATACAAACAACAGGAACTTGTTAAGTCCTTGTACCATGTTAACCTGCCTTCGGGTTGTTAAGTGCTCCTTCAACAGGATTGATTTGTACCAGGTCTGACAATGGCAAGGTATTTGTGTAAGAAGCGATGTCTAATAAATGATCGTTGAACCGACGCAGCTGAGAGCCAAGATGATTGATGAACGCCGCGATATCAGTTCGAAAGTCGGATTCCACATCGAGATACGTTCAACAAAAAAGTTCCAAACGATTTATCTAACTTTTTTAAATACACTATGGCAAATGTTGTGTTTGATCTGTGTGTTAGGTAACGCAATTTTTAATTATAGTTCTTTTGTTACTTTAGGAGTGTGCAGTTACTGGAGTTTTAGAGTAAACACTCTGCAGCTATGTTATGATTGCAGAATGAAAGATCGGTTTCACTGGAGGAGAATCACGTACTAACATAAAATTTTTAATCGGTGATAGATGTGTGTCTCCATGGGCCCCAGCTTCCATTTTTTACCTTTTCCTTATACTTATATTTTATACATTGTATGAAAACAAGAAGTAAAATTAAAAATGTTGTTCAACCGACTTTAAATTTAAATTTTTAAGGAACGAAATTAAATTATTAATGATTACTCAAAAACTACTGGTAAAACCTTGATTATTTACATAGGACCACATGAAAAGCACCAGCTTTCAAATACGAAATTAGTCAGTCAACCTATTTTGTTCACCTAGAAAAAAGTTATGAGGCAATACACATAAAAAATACGGTTGAAATGAGTGCCTCATCCGTCGTTTTTGAATTCGGTTAAAAACAGGATTTTCGCGCTTATCTGGGTCGTGATGGTCAGATAATCATGTTTTAGGTACCTTTTTTCTTCGAATTCGAATTGCCATGTACCCGCTTCCAATACATTCCCATAGACATAATTGGACCTCTTCCACCATCAGAAGGTTTTCGGTACTGTCTGACAGCGGTAGATAGATTCACACGGTGGCCAGAAGCAATCCATTTAATAGTAATTACTGCGGAATCCGTTGCAAAAGCCCTGCTACTAGGTTGGATTTCGCGATTGGTGATTGAATCATCGCTGTTCAAATATCTTTCAGATTCAATAGGTTTACAACACAAGAAAACAACTGCTTATCACCCTGTATGTAACGGCATAGTGGAAAGGATGCACAGGCAGTTAAAATCGGCCATAACTTGTCACAGTAACCAACACTGGACTGAAAGTTTGCCACTAGTACTATTGGGTGTGAGAAGTGCTTTAAAAGAAGATCTACAAGCATCGCCGGCTGACTTAGTTTATGGTGAACCGTTAAGACTACCGGGAGAATCCTTGACAACTTCTACCGATGTGACGGATTTCACTGCGCGCCTACGTGTTAACATTGAAAATATACGTCCATAGCCAGCGTCACGGCACAGTAAATACAAGACCTTTGCTTTCAAATACTTGCCAATACCTACGCACGTGTACCTGAGAGATGAAACAAAATCACGAGCATTTCAACCATCTTATTCAGGGCCATACATAGTCATACAAAGAAATGATATCTTAAAACGGGAATAAACATTGTAACAGTGAACAGTGAGCTATTTTTTATCATCAATTTCACTACAGTTCTTATTGAAACGAATTTATATACATACTTGGACCACTGGTTCGGAAAAAACTTTGTCATGGGTATAACCAATAAGAAACGCAGCGCGACTAATGAAAATTAATTAACAAACTCAAAACCAATAACAAGTTTTATTTGAGGAAGTAGTCAAATTTTATTACTATCACAGTTTCTCTATCAGGTATTTTATATGATCTTGTAAAACCATATCTTTCATACTATCTAATATTTCCATATTACTAAATATAGACGTTCCTATTTCAAAGGTATCAGAAAAATAATGAATGCTCTTTTTATGTCGTTCACCAATAGGGCTGCCAAAATATCAATAATTTAATAATATTATCGATATTACCTGTACATATCGCACGTTTACATTGAATGTTTCATTTGCAAAGAAATATTTTTGCTCTTTTTTTATAGGATTCGGTGACAAACGAGCACACAGTCCACCTGATGGTAAGTGGTTACTGTGACCCATAGACATCTACATCTATCCTCAATAAAGACTCAAGATGCAGATGCGTTGTCACCCGTGAGGACTAAGATGAAATGCCTCTTTGCCAGTAAAAAGGGTCTCCGGTTCTCTACACTCACCATACGAAAGACAGCAGCATTAAGCTGCTATTTTACGCTGGTTTTCTGTGAGAGCGTGGTCCTTCCCCGTTCGAGCCGACCCATTCGTGCTACAACCATAATATAGCTGCAGCATGGCTCTACCACGTAGAATCTCTCTACGGCATGAAGTTTTTAATAAATGCTCTTTTGAGCATTTATTAAAAACTTCATGCCGTAATCTGTATATATAAAAATTAATTGTTATCCCTAGTATCGCTAAAACTCTAAACCGGCTCGACTGATTTTGATGAAAAGTTTATGTGTTTGAATGTCATTCTAAACCATCTAGGGACCCCTTGATGGCTTAGATTTACATTAGGACACGGTAGGTGTCACCCGTGCGAAGCCAGGGCGGATCGCTAGTATATAATATTATTTTATAAAAAAATGTTAAAAGTTAGTTAGTTGCAAAGCTCTTTCTGTAACAATAAATAATATTTTAAATATATCCTGCTGGGTTTCTTACTTATTCTCCTCAGGAAAGAGATATTTTCCGAACCAGTGGTAGACTATAAAGAAGTATTATGGAATAATCTATACTAAATGAAACACATCTATTTTATTTTATTCTATCCTGTCCTATCCTATTCTATCCAACCACATCATATACTATTGTACTTATGCTGTTCTGTTCTATTGCACACATCGAAAGCAAAGCAGAGATGTAATTTTCACCGGCTTTATGTTGTACTAATATAATAAAAAAGTACACCAAATAGCAAGAAGAGATTTCAATTAATACTTCTGACGTAAGATTATAAGATTATTTATTTTTATTATTATTAAAAAACATTAATTAAAAATAATTTCACTTGGACGTCAATACAATATCTTTCGAAAAACTCAACTTATCACTTTGATTTTTCAAAAGCTCTTAATTTCGGCCTCCATGGTGGCAGTACACCGGAGGCGTGGAGCAGAAGTCCGGTGGTGTTCATCACGAAAGGGGACAACGCTCTGTTGAAGAACTACAGACCGATATTCCTTCTGAGCCGCGTCTACGTGCTGTTTTCGAGAGTCATTACCAATCGTCTCGCACGCAGTCTCGACCAGTTCCAGCCTCCCGAACAAGCAGTTTTCCTAAAAGGCTTTAGCACCATAGATCACATACGTACCCTTCGGCAAATTGTACAGAAGTCCGAGGAGTACAATTTGTCACTATGTCTGGCCTATGAGAAAGCCTTTGATTCCGTCGAAATTTGGGCGGTGCTGCAGTCCCTTCAGCGGTGCTAAGATGACTGTCGGTATATCGAAGTGATTGTACAGTAGGGCTACGATGACTATCCGAGTACAGAACCAGAGTACGAAACCTATCCAAATGCAGAGTGGTGTAAGACAGGGTGACGTAATATCCCCGAAACTCTTCACCGCTGCATTGGAATACGTTTTCAGGCTTCTGGACTGGAAAGGATACGGTATTAACATCAATGGCGAATACGTAACTCACCATCGATTTGCCGACGATATAGTCCTTATATCAGGATCGCTATAAGACCTAAGCACTATGCTCAATGACCTCAACAGTGTCTTCTAACGGATAGGTCTAAAGATAAACATGGACAAAACAAAAGTCATGTGTAACGTCCATATCACACCTATGCTGGTAGTTGTTTGGGACACTAAGCTCGAACTTGTTGAGGAGTACGTTTAAAACGAAATTGTACAACCAGTTCGTGTTGCCAGTGACGACTTATGGAACTGAAACGTGTCCTTCACTGCTGGCCGTATGAGGAAGCGCAAGGTTGCTCAGCGAGCTATGGAGAGGACTATGCTCGGGGTTTCTTTGCGTGATGAACTTAGAAACGAGGATATCCGCAGTAAAACCAGAGATACCGACATAGCCCAAAGGATTAGTAAGCTGAAGTGGCAATGGGCCGGGCATATAGCTCGAAGAATCGACAAGCGATATGGAAAGAAGGTTCTCGAGTGGCGGCCTCGTACCGGCAGACGAAATGTAGGGCGTCCCCTCACTAGATGGAGTGACGACCTAGAAAGATATGCAGGAAGTCGATGGATGCAGGTGACTCAGGACCGTGCTTGCCACAGCATTCCTTGGGGGTGGCCTATGTTCAGCAGTGGACTTGTGAAGGGCTGTAATGATGATGATGATAGCGGGTATCGAAGTTGGGTTGCATACGTACTGTAAAATTTACGACGACCGTTTCGCCCCTGAACTACACGGTTTTCATAAGACCCCTTTAATAAAAACGTCATAAATAATTTCTACTTTTCTACCGACTTAAAAAAGGAGACGGTACTCAATTCGACTGAATTTTTTTATGTGTGTTACCTCATAACTTTTTACTGGGTAAACTAATATCGATGATTCTCTTTTTATTTGAAAGATGATGCTTGACATGTGACGTATAAGTTTGATCAAGTTCTGACCAATAATTTTTGAGTTATTCTTAATAATTTATATTGAAGTCGGTTGTACAAAATTTTAAAATACAAAAAAGGTTCTCGAGTGGCAGCCTCGTACCGGCAGGCGAAGTGTAGGGCGTCCCCCCACTAGATGGAGTGACGACCTGGTAAGATATGCAGGAAGTCGATGGATGCAGGTGGCTCAGGACCGTGCTTTGTGGCATTTTTTGGGGGAGGCCTATGTTCAGCAGTGGACTTGTGAAGGGCTGTAATGATGATGATGATGATGTACAAAATTTTTGATTTTAAATAATCAATGACGAAAAGAAGAAGTTTATTACGCATTTTGGTAGCTTCGTAATGAAGTAAGCCCTATCTAAAATATTTTCGAAATGACTATTAAATCACGTAGTTTTAGTTGAGATGGGTAGCAGTGGAATGGAACAGGAAGCCGGCAATCCTAATTGGATTTCTATTAAGAAACTCATAACAATTTTCAATTAGCAATCAATTGGTATTATCATAATGATCTCGTATATCGCTAGCCATCCAATAAAAGATTTTAAAACTATCTACAATTCTATATTAGTACCTGAAGATCACGATCGTAAAGGGAAGGCGGTCATTATAAACGTTTTCATCACGAATATGTCAACGTTTGATGTAATTTATTATGTTTTGTAGGAACCGTATCATACAATTACATTCGGTGCTCCGGATATAGTTTATAATTAAATAGTGTTTAGTTCGGGCGTGGGTAAGCGCATTGAATGCTGGTTTGGTGCAAGTTATGAACGTATCGCTGAATAGTTTTAGTCTGTTTAAGACGATTTTTATTTATTAATCTATAAAAGAAAGACGTTTGATTCCTTTCCTATTTAATTGCAGATACAAACAAACTTACAATTCACTTGATGGTAGTTGGTTAATATAGCCTAGTGATTCCCAACCAGTGCTCCGCGGACCACCAGTGGTCCGCAAAAGCTTAAATATGGTCCTCGAAAGATTTAAATATTTATTAGCTTTTACAATAAATACACAAATAATTCTGTTAATGAACACTTCTTTTCAGTTTTTTATTATATAATTATGTTAAAAATTATGATAATTATTTATTGCTAGATTAACACAGTTTTTTCTTTCACCTTGTGGTCCCTGCTAACTACAAACAATCAAAGTGGTCGCTGGTCAAAAAAAGGATGGGAAACCCTACCCATGGACACCTGCAAAAAAGATGCGTTTTTACCTAACTAACATCTAACACCTCATACTCTAATTTTGACAAGGAACATAACAGTGTTTAGTAACAGAATTTGTAAAGAGTTTGATACCTACTCGAGCCTGTCTAACTACTTAGAAAGTAATTAACCATTAAAATCCATTCAGAATATACATTAATAGCTTTATATATCCTTTAGATCTAGTGAAAGAGTTAAGAGTTATTTGTTTCTATCATAAATCAATAATATGTGTTTAATAAAACCATTGTTACGGATTTTATTGCGTTAAATTCATATTAAAACGCATTTTTGTAGCGCGGCAGACGCCTTAAAACCTTAACGGAATTAAGAGTAGGCTTGTGCCCAGGGGGACGAACAATAGGCGGTACACGAACTTTACTTAATGATTTCTTATATTTACGCGAACACTACATATTGACTAAAACTATTTTTAACCATTTTATCGCGTTAAATTTACTTATTTTAATTCAGATTTAGATCAGCGAGATGTAGGTCTTTTATCTCACTAACAAATTGTTTCGAATCCTTTGTGTGTGCTCTGGTTTGTCCTCTCAGCGGTGACATAATTTTGCCAAGTGTTGAGCCAACTTATAAGTCTGTGAATCGATCTGGCTCACTATGGGACGTAGTGAAGCGTTTGATTTGCTAGAAGACCATCCCCGCCATTACAGTAAGGAGTAAGGAGAGAAGGTGGGTGCTGCCATCTGCTCGGTATCTTATTTTAATTATTAGGTATTAGGTATTTTAATAATTAATTTTAATTTTATTAAAAGTAAAGTTAAAGTAAGAAGCAACGTAAGTAAGTAATTTAACTTACATGTTAGTGATATTGGTGGCGAGTATAATAGATGCTGTAGAAATGCGGTCTTTAATAATGAAATAATCTGAAGGATGAAAAATTGTGTGATTTGAGAAAGGTGTGGCGATGTTGTGACCACAGGCTTAAGAAAGGAATGCTTCGTTGGTTTGGTTAAATAGAAATAATGAACGAGAAAAAAGTATCAAATCTAATTTATGTTGCAGATGTGAACGGCAGAGACGGCAAGGGATGCCTTAGATGAAAGTTTATCGACCAAATTGGCGATATATTGAATCAAGAGTACCCTTAAATGACGAGCATGTTTGCGAAACGAGAAAAGCATATCAGAACCGTGCCAAATGAAATTCCATAGTCTCTGCCTACTCCTTTGGGCGACAGGCGTGAGTGCTTATGTTTATGTTTTTAAGAAGAAATCAGTTTGTCTGAGTATAGGCTTACCTCTCAAGCTCATCACGCTTTCTTGAAATAATTCATGCATGCACATGCACAAATAAAAATAGATAATTGATAAGTTATTGAACCACGTTCCTCTGCTCTATCGCTGTCTCTCAATTCTCGCATCGTCGTACAAAATATAGTCAAGTTTTCATGTCGTAACACCGTCCCAATTATCCCCACATATTAAACAGCGCACTTTCTCCCGACCTCACTAAATAACTGGTTCAGTTCACTTCATCACACGGCATGCTACCATTTAGTTTATAATACCATTAAATGTTACATTCGTGCACGGTGGTTTGATTTTCCTTTTCAAATTTCGTAAACTTTAATGTTTTATTACAAGCGAAAGAAATGTGTTTTAACTGCTTTAATTAAATTCCACAAATATAAAATATTACAAATTTTTATCATCTTATTGCAAGCTCTCCTCCGCTGACAATAGTATGTCTTCTAAAATAATAATATGTCTCGATGTCGTGGTATTGGTGGTCGGATGTGCAAGTTGTATGGCCACGCTGCAGCTACTCGTATATTACGTTTACGGCACGAATGGGTCGACAGCGTAAAAAAGTAGCTAAATGCTGCTGTTTCGTATGGTGAGTGTAGAGAACGGGAGACCCTTTTGTACTGGAAACGAGGCATCTGTATTTAGATTCTTAATCAAGGATAGATGTAGATGTCTATGAGCCGAGACATCCACGTACCATCGGGTGGATTGTGCGCTCGTTTGTCACCCATATTCTATAAAAAAGTCAGCTTTAAGGTAATTGAGTTTAGAATACCTTAGTATAAAAAAACTTAGTATACTAACACCTTAGTATATCTATTGTTGATAGTCTTTTTGAATGTCTACCAATCAATACTTGAATATCTATAACTTGTTAACGTTACAGCCTATCAAGCGTCAACTTAAGCTTCCCCATAGATTGCCACATAGAAGGTATATTGGCCATAGTTGCCACACTTAGCATAGACGTGTTACTTGTCCTAGGTCTTTCATTAGACTACACTCTTATTCCACACTTAATATATCATATATATTCATATATGGGTGGGGGGTAAAACTACTTGGTCGTACGAAGTTTAGACGATTTGGGGTCGTGGATATTCTTACACCGCCACTATATGGTAATTGTGCAGCATATTCTTGTGCATACCACGAAACTAAAGTGTTGTGTCCAATCCACCATTCGAATACCGTCGTGAACAATTCCCAACGTAAACATTTTAAGCGTTATTGGAGTGATTAATATTAAAATAAAGAAACTATTTTAATTTACCTACCTACTGTTGACAATTTCGAATTGATATTCATAATATAAATTCTTGATTTATATATACAAGTTCTTGTTCTCACACACACCTTCGCATATTTGTGATTCGTTCCGTGCACTATCAAATAAACTTTAACTAATTTCAACGGTCAATAGGTACTTAATATTGGCACATTAGGCATAAATTAAGCTTGTCATTACGCTCAAGGTAATTGCGCCAAGTAATTGCATAGATGATCTTATCCACTACTATATTGTGTAATACAGTAGTTTAAAAGAATATATCATAAAAGTGCACCTTAACTTTTTTATATGTAGTAATGGTTGTAGATGTAGCTGTAGGTTGTAGCTAGAGGTCAAAATTCGATTTTAATTTATAAAATTTTTAAAGTTGTATATTTAAAAAAAAGTACTATTTTACTTTTAACTGCACATTAATATATAAAACAAAGGTATCTAATATACATTATATAAAATAAAAAGTATTTTTTCTTGACATACACTCCACATACTATTGAAAAAGGAACATTTGAAATTACGCAAAATTCACTACCTCATTCAGAGAATCTGTCAGTAATTATTTATTGGCAACATTTTAAAATTACTTATCTTAAGTTTTTTTTTTTTTACTCCAAGAGCAATAATACCAATGTGTTACAATGGCAGGATGAACGTAAACAAGCCACAGACTATTACGTATTTAACATTTGCAGTATGTGGACGTAAACAATGATTATTTATTTTTTTAATAAAATTTATAGGTAAGTAAATATAAAGTTTAACTTTCTGCACTCCTTTTCCATATACACTTCAACTATACCAAATGTCACTCTTCTCCGTGAGCATAATATGTTGCAAAAGAGATACAAAGTTTTCCTTTCACGTATTAATATATAGATTCGTCAGACTTGTACTTTTTTTGTGGTTTTCAGATATAATAGTAAGACACAATAGCAATGACCTATATGTAGTGAGAGACGAACGGGAGAGCGAAAAGGTTAAAAGATATCGTAAGAGATTTGAGAAAACATCTAAAAGATTCTCGTATTTTCCCATCGGAATATGATGGAATAATAAACTTGTACAATACATAACCGATAGTGCAATCATCAATCTGACATATGGATTGATCGGACATATGTCAGATTAGCAAGAGGTCAGGAGGGGCTAGAGAGGATTTGCCACACATATAGGGAGATCCAGCCTAGATGTGGGCTTCTTCACTGTCTAACATCATCAAATTGACAAAAATAACCCCTTTATTAAGACCCAAGAACGGGTTACATGTCTGAATTTTTTGATATTTAAGTAAAAATAAATATCACAATAACTGTTAATTTAGTCTGTAAAGAAAAATACAGTAAGATTCGAAAAATGTTTCTAATATTGTTCGATTTTTCGATCAATTCAATTAGAAACATTTTTCGAATCTTACTGTATTTTGTAACAGTTATTGTGATATTTATTTTTTCTTAAACATCGAAGAATTCAGGCATTTAACCCAATTCATTGCAAATCGAAAATCGAACAGTCTAGCGAGGTTTAGTTATAGGACATTGCAAATCTTACCTGTTATAGGAGAGACCCAGGCATTTGTGACTTTACCATACGGAAACTAGGGCTTATAAATGTTAAAATGACCTATATATGTTTGTACAATTATTTAAATAAAAACCGTGGTAGCTCAGGGGCTGAGCGCTCGCTGTAAATTTCACTGTACGCGGACAACTCGGGTTCGATCACTGCAGGCACCGATGAAATTGTTAATTGCAATTTTAAGTGATGATTTAACATGTGCTCGACGATGAAGGAAAACATCGTGAGGAAATATGCATGTCTGAGAAATAAGAAAAATAATATTTCGAAGACGTCGATATATATTATGTAGTACGCACTAGATTTCGCATTCCAAACATTGACTATGTTCAACTGAACTGTACTGCAATCCGTACACTAAACTAAATATTGTGTAAATTGAAGATTTGTGAATTCCATAACATAATTATTATTACACATTGAGTTATATGTACTACCTACTAGAGAATCCATTCCAAACAAAAATTGTGTCCTACTCTATGTCTTCGAAAATAAGATATTAATATAAAATAAATATAAGAATTCAATATAAAATATCTTAATTTAATCTAAACAAACATATTATATTTCTAAATAAAATGTAATAATAATTATTTTATGGAATTCACAAATCTTCAATTTACGCAATATTTAGTTTGTATGGATTGCACTACAGTTCAGTTGAACATAGTCTATGTTCGGAATGGCTTCTCTAGTACGTAGTACATATAACTCAATGTTATTACATTTTATTTAGAAATATGTTTCTTTAGATTAAAATAAAAGTATTTTATATTAAATTCTTATATGTATATATTTTATATTAGTATTTTTTATTAAATTCTTATATTTATTTTATATTAATATCTTATTTTATATTAAATTAAAGTCTTCGCGCTTGCGCGACTCTACTATCTCCCGCGCATGCGCGAAGACATACTCGTATAGCGCACAATTGTTGTTTGGAACAGCTTCTCTAGTACGCAGTACATATAACTCAATGTTCGAAGATATGTGAAGTGCGTCAACATGCATTGGGGGAGCGCAGCGGACACTACCTTGCCTTAAGACCATCTAAGAAATGCGAGGAAGTCTGTGCCCAGCAGTAGGAGGTATATAGGCTGTAACTTTAACTTGTCTTTAATTAAATCTAATTAATCAATTCTCTTCTTGTATTGTCTGTATATAATTAGTTAAGTAAATTATAAATTTGTTTAATTTCATTTGTATTTCTTTTTTTAATTTCTAAATGGCAGCCTAAGTTTGAATAGGTATGAAGTTTGAATAGGCCCAGTCAGCAGTGGATGGTTAGTGGCTGTTGATCGTAAAACATTCACTATTTTACGTGGTAGAGCTATGCTGCAGCTATATGAGTAGTATAGTTGTAGCACGATTGGGTCGGCTCGACCGGGGAGGGACCACGCTCTCACAGAATACCAGCGTAAAATAGCAGATTAAAACTGATGTGTTTCGTATAGTGAGTGTAGAGAACCGGAGACCCTTTTTACTGGAAACGAAGCATTCCATCTTAGTCTTCACGGGTGATAACGTCGCAAACGAGGATAGATGTAGATGTCAATGAGCCACAGCAACCACTTGCCATCAGGTGGACTGTGTGCTCGCTTGTCACCCTATTCCGTCAAAAAAAAACTGACCACGATCTAAGCCGGAACCAAGTATTGGGTAACGGAAATAGCCTGCCTACGATCTTACTTAATATCAAACCCTTTATAATATCGTATAAAACTATGGTTCCTGACGTTTCTGGTGTTAGAATACTTTACCTACCGTTACTGTTACGACGTTAAAATGCTGCAACCCATCTCCTGATTTCTTTCCCTCTCTCGCCTCTTACGACACCCACGGGATAATATGGGGATGGGGTAGTAGATATTCTTTCACCGCCATTATACGGTACATTAGTGCTGCTTAAAAGTAATTGAAGAAAAATTAAAAATATCTTTTCGCTGATGTTAAAGACTATTATATGTATATATATCTCGTTGCATTGAATATCTATTAGTTATAAAGTTATAATTAACACCGATCAGGAGCGTTTTGTATAGTTTATTGTCACTTTCGTTATTAACCGTTACCATAGACAAACAATAATATTATTCTTATATTTACACGAATACTATCACTAGACATCGAATAAAACAAATTTTATCGATTTTATTGTACGTCATTTGACTTATTTTACTTTTTTTTATTCCAAAGTTTCCCCATTTGTTCGATGTCCCGATGTCTAAGTTAGCAGGGGCTACCTTCAGTTTGTGAATATTAATTTCTATTATTCAATAACTTATGGGGACTGAGGTGTTTGACGTTCTGATTATATATATATACTATGAAGATAGTCCGAGTTTTGACATAGTGGCCAGAAACTGTTATGTAGGTATAGCACCCGAAATGAATATTTTACGTGGTAGAGCCATGCTACAGCTATATTTCTGGTATAGTAGTAACACGAATGGGTCGGCTCGACCGGGGAAGGACGACGCTCTCACAGAATACCAGCGTAAAATAGCAGCTTAATGATGCTGTGTTTCGTATGGTGAGTGTAGAGAACCGTAGACCCTTTTTACTGGAAGCGAGGCATTCCATCTTAGTCCTCACGGGTGATAACGCATCTGCATTTTGATTCGTAAGCGAGGATAAATGTAGATGTCTATGGGCCACAGCAACCACTTACCATCAGGTGGACTGTGTGCTCGTTTGTCACCTTAATCCTATAAAAAAAATGTCGGGAATATAAAAAAGTGTGTGTGTACTTATGTACGCACGTAGGAAGTTATACTTCTTTAGCGTAACAAAACAAAAAACTTCATACACAATTACCCATTGAAGTTGTCGCTTTTAGGTGTCAGTGTGCGCGCGCATTGTAACAACTTCATGGTGTCGGTGTGTGTGCGCATCGTAAAAATACACTTACATTATTTTTCCGAAGCGCCCCAAAAGAAGTATAACTTCAATAACTAAAATAAGTTAATTCAACGCGATAAAATACGTAAAATTTGTTTAATTCAATGATAGTAACTGATTTTAATCAGTCTAGTCTACAGTCGTGACGATTAGGGCTCTTACACACCTCGGTGGTAACGCGCAGGACGGCTTGTAATTGAGCGCGTGTCGCGTGACGTCACGCCGTCCGCGACATGCGCAGCTCATTAGCGGACGCGACACGGCGACCACAACATAGCCGCTACATGATTCCACATTAGCGTTGAAAAACGACGTGTGACTTGAAGTCGTTGACCCACGTCGATTGTTGATAATGTAGTGTCAGAATATTTCTTATTTGGATTTTACATATTTCAAAATAATAAGTCCCTAAAATGTTAGAAAAATTTTTGGAAGAGTTTATTTTTAAAATATTGTCACTGTCATCCAGTTTTGAAAATAAATGAAACAAAATAAAGAAACATATTTTTTTCATTTTCTTATTAAAAATTCAAATAAACATTTCTTTTCAAATATTAGGTAAATAATAATAAAATTGTAAATGATGCAGATCTTTCAACATAAATTTAAATTATTAAAAAAGTAATTCCCGTACCGGGAATCGAACCCGAGCCTCCTGGGTGAAAGCCAGGTATCCTAGCCACTAGACCATACGGGATATGGAATGATTACCCAAATTTTAGTTAACAAGTTTGTCCAGTGTTTCTTAAACTTGAAATCGTGCTTATAAAATTGTCATAGAGTTGAGGAGATAAAATAACTAAAATTGAATATTAGGTAGTTTTGAATTCTTATTATAATATACAATTTTTGACGCAAGTTTTCGAATCTTCTTTTTATACATGATTTTTGTAGACCCGTGTTGCCAGGCCACAACATATATATCTACAACATATATACCACAAAGTGGCAGAATATTCACACTTATATGTATAAAAAATACTTACTTATCGACAGTAACATCGTATATTTATATATATACAACTGACTCTCACGATACAGGTCTGCGAGCCTAGTGTGAGAACCACTGCTAAATTATTTGTAAAACTGTCAAATAAAATATTTTTCATTTTCATTTTCATTTTAAACGGTCCGTTAATCTATTTGCTGGAATTGTTAAATTTATTAAGTGTATAAGTGAATGATAATTAGCATTAATACTTAATTTTATCTACAATATTAAAAACTATGATAATAAAAAAAAAACTAAAACTAGAAACTTAATTATCATATAGTCCTACTCCCCGCGGTATCGTGCCAAGAACGCTGGATGCGTTTCCCCGCTGAATGGCTATACTTAGCCTTTGAGCGAGGAAAGAACCAGCCCTCTTATCACCAGCAGCAACGACCAGCCGCGGATGGAGTTCCTTTAGGTTCCTTTTTTTTATTAATTAACTAGGTAGAGGTAAGTTTTCATTTCTGCGTAGGAGTCCTTTAAGGTAGGCCCATCCTCACTTATTTTCATCACCAAATAGCAGTTCTTGCAGCAGTGGTTACGGTCTGAACGTATAGAGAGCCAGTATAGTTACAGACTGTAACGCATTCCAATTTAGTCCTCAGACGTGACAACGAGAGAGTTGCCTACAGACTTTTCTTACGTGTTAGAAACATGCTGCGGCTATATTACTAAAAGTTGTAGCACGAATGGGTCGGCTCGACCAGGGAAGGACCACGCTCTAAAAGTAAAGTCGTAAATTAGCAACTTGACACTGCTGTGTTTTGTATGGTGAGTGTAGAGAACCGGAGACCCTTATTACTGGAAACGAGGCATTCCATCCTTGTCCTCACGGGTGACAACGCATCTGCATTTTTATTCGCAAACGAGGGTAGACGTGGATGTCTATGGGCCACAGCAACCACTTACCAACAGGTGGACTATGTGCTCGTTTGTCACAAAAAATGGACTGCAGTAGCCGTTTACTAGTAAGTAGATTGTAAGCTCGTTTGTTACTTCAGATTTATAAAAAAGTAGAGATAAAGTAAAAATCTAAATATTCCTATCTTTATAGACTCTATGTTATGGTATAATATGAATGGGTCTGTTCGAAGGTCCACCCTCTCATAGAATACCGGTGAGGAAAAATAGCTTAACGTTGCTGGGTTTCGTATAGTGATTGTAGGGAACTGGAGACCCTTTTTACAGTTAGCGAGGCATTCCATCTTAGTTCTCAGGGATGACAACGCATCTGCATTTTGTTCCTTTATCTAGGATAGATGTAGATGTCTATGGTCCACAGCACCCACTTACCATCATGTGGGTTGTGTGCTCGTTTGTCTTCCTTATTCTGCAAAAAAAAATTGATCGATTCTGTAATTGCACGACTTTTGCTGCATTATGTTATACCCGGCGCTGGTCGGACGGTATTTGTTAATGAATACCATATGTGAAATTATCTATTATATAAAGTGAAATAAAAAAATTCATTCGCCTCAATCATTTGAGATTTACAGATGATATTATCCTGTTAGAAGAAGATCCTAAGAAACTAGAACATATGGTAAAAGACATAGCTGAAAAAAGCAGAGAAGTAGGTTTAGAAATTAATGCAGATAAAACAAAACTAATGACTAACTCAACAGAAAGCAACATAGAGGTCTATGGAACCAAGTTCGAATATGTGAAAGAATATGTTTACCTAGGACAAATTATATCTGCTGAAGACTCCATGTCCAAGGAAATAAACAAAAGAATAGCCTGCGGTTGGAGGAAATACTGGTCCTTGAAAGAAATAATGAAGAACAAAGATTTAGGAATACATATCAAGAGAAAGACTTTCAACACTTGTATTCTCCCCTGCATGACATTCGGCTGCGAGACATGGACATTAACGAACAAACATAGAGAAAAACTTGCTAAAACAGAAAGAGCAATGGAAAGAAGCATGTTGGGAATCAGGCTTAGTGACAGAATCCGAAATGTGGAAATAAGAAGGAAGACAAAATAACAGATATAATAATTCGTATAGACCATCTAAAATGGAGCTGGACAGGACATATGCTACGTTGCAAAATAAATAAATGGAGCAAACAAGTAACCTTATGGTATCCAAGAGGAGACATCAGAAGACAGGGGCGTCCGAAAACAAGATGGACTGACGATATCCGCCTAACTCTAGGACCATAGTGGACCAGAGTTGCAGAGGACCGGGCTCAATGGAGAGAGCTGGAGGAGGCCTATGCCAAGAGGCACGCCGAATAGCGTGATATAATATAAGAAATAAAATTTATAAAATCTAAAATGTTAAACTGCATGTAGTTCGGAATAAAAGAGCTTTATTATTATTATTATTATATGTGAAATTATCTATTATATAAAGTGAAATAAAAAAATTCATGAGCATATGCATATAATATTTCGAAGACATGTCAAGTTCGCCAACACGCTTTGAGGCAGCGCGGCGGACATTTCCTTGCCCTAAAACCCTCTCAGAAATGAGAGGAGGCCTGTGCCCAGCAGTCGTACGTAAATAGGCTGCAACTTTACTTTTTACTTTACTAAATCATCATCATCTTCACTAATAGAATCAGGCGGAAATATATCACATTAAAAATGTTAAAAATTAATTTAGCTAAGATTGCTTTGGCTCGCCGCTCACATGCGTCGAACCATAGTGGAGTCTATTTTCCCCGATTATGCCTCATTTAGAGGCGAAACACGTGTTGTGTTATTGACGGTGGTGTCTTTCCTAGTGCAGTAGTGTTGGGTTTAGTGGTAATAGGATTAGTATACTAAATTGAGGGAAGGCAGGAAATGCTCTTCAAAATAGGTTAGACACATATTTTTATTTTATTTTTACGCGGATCTTAGCTAATTAATATCTTCTTTTTTCTTTTATTTATTAAATCTTTAGTTTACCTAACAAAAAATACATAAATATATCTCCATTGCTAATTATTTTAAGTGTCAATATGTGTATTGGAATCCTTTTTACTGATAAAGCATCATTCCATCTTAATTATTAAGCCTGAGACAATGCAAATACATTTTGATTCTTAATGGAGAACAGATGTACATAGATGTGCCGCCTATCGATCTCATCGTTCCATTACCTTCAGGTGGGCTGTGTGCTTGTCTGTCATCTTTACTACTATATAATTATAATTTGTAATGAATTAGCTGATATTACTCTGAAGATTTGTTATTGTGGAAGGTGTACTTCTGACTGTTAAGTAAATAGAATGTTTGAACTTCCATTACCTATTTGTATCAAAATGCTATTAAAACTTGTAGATTGGAAAGCAATTTACAACAACCAACTTTTAGTATATTCTGAGGAAAATTGCATCATCTTACATACAACTAGAACATAAAATCATTTAGTAATTACAATTTTCCATTAAATATTAACTGGATAGCATAATTAATTGACAATTAATTTTACTTGCTCATCTTGCGAATACGAAATTTTCCTATTGAACATTTTATGTAACTCGATTATAATCCAGATTTTAATGAGTCGTAATCGATGAGAGCACCGTTGCACATGTACCGAACAACAGACTATTAAAATTACGGGTTTAAATTTTACCTAGAGGCATTTAAATGGCCAGATATAATTGCTAGATGAAATATGAATTAAGTGTTACCGAGCGCAAAGTGTGTGAAAGAGGTCATTCGCTACTGTACGAGAAATTAAAGCGTTATATACACACAATCAAAGTGAACCTTAACACAATTGCATAGGATGAAAAATGGCCTAACAGGGATAATGTTTTTAATTCATGTTACGCGTTCCATACAAGTAGCTCGTTATAGCTTTATGTTCGAACTCGGGGCATTGAATAGTTCTAATTAAAATAGTTTACTAAAGTATTCTTTTTAATTACTCTAATGCTTGGCGTAACTTGTCAAGCTCTATTTCTTTTTTTTTTGATATCTTTATCTAAGAGTATCCATCCAGCCAGATACGATCCTGAAATTGTATTTGATTTTTTAACAAGTATACAGTTATCACAGAGTCTTAAAAGCTACAGTATATACATAAAAAGTAACAGCCTATATACGTCTCACTGCTGCGCACAGGCCTGCTCCCATTTCTGAGACGTTTTAGGACAAGAAAATGTCTGCCACGCTGCTCTAATGCGTGTTAGCGAACTATACACGTCTTCGTTTTTTTTACAAAAACGACTATGTTATATCGTAACGTATTTAAATATCTCTGTAATATTTTCCCAATATAATATTATTAACATAAATAAAAATGTATGTTTGATATTATAAGGGCAATATTTCACTAGAGTAATCCAAGAGCGTTATTGTGTCAACGACAGTCTTTATCTCGAGCACAATTAAGTAGCGACATAGTAATTGCACAGATATAATATCGCCGTCTTATCGTACGCGACGGAACAAATTGCCCGCGAAATTGATTACAATCGCTCTGTGGACAAAACTGACCTATCGGGTTAAAGTAAAGCAATGCATTCTGATTGGTCGATCTCCGCACGCGCCATCGAACACAATGCGTCTGAAATCTGAAGCTTTGCGTTGACGTCCATTTTGAATACCGCATTCGATTCGCCTCGAAGGACCAATGTTTTATTGTTGCAGTAACCATTGCAATTCTAACAGAGTGGGTCTCGAATGAGATTTCTTTATTTGTGGTTTTTAGTTTTGTTTTTAATAACCCCTTGTGCGAAAAGGGCGGATGTAAAAAGTCGGGAAATTTGTGAGATTATGGTTTTATGTATGGGTGTATTTTTAGGAGTGTGCACTGTAGTGCTATGAACTTAGCTGTTTTATATTTCTTGTTTTAAGGTGGCTGTGCTCAGGGTGCTTTCATAATTAGATTTAATTTTACCCGACTTTAAAAAAGGAGTAGTTCTCAATTCAACTATATGTCTTTTATTGTATGAGACATTTTAATTGTAATGTATGGTTTTCTTTATTCAATAACTTATACCTTAGACGTGATCCCATATAAATCTTCATCCTAATTGGGAATAAAGTTTTTAATGCAACTATTTAGCGAATATTCAAGTTGTTACTTTATGCTTGTGATATTTGTTAGACTACTCAAAACGTTGAATGAATTAAAAATAAAGCTGATTTTAAAAAACTAAAAAGAATAAATTCCACATAATATTTTTGAATTCAAGGCCACCGACTTCTAAAGAAAACTAACATCGCGTGGTGGACGCATGCTGTATTTATAATATGATGACTGCAGCCCTAGTAAGTGGGTCACAGAACACAATTACTCTCTATGTGGGTAGTATTTCCTTTTCTACCGACTGCAAAAAGGAGATGGTGCTCAATTCGACTGTATGTTTATTTATGTGTGTTACCTCATAACTTTTTACTGGGTGAACCAATTTCGATGATTCTTTTTTTCTTTGAAAGCTGGTACTTCACATGTAGGCCCATATAAATTTGATTAAGGTCTGAACAATAGTTTTTGAGTTATTATTAATAATTTATATTGAAGTCGGTTGTACAAAATTTTAAATTATTATTTATTTATAAAACATCTAACAAAATAGTCATTATTAACTAATGCGCATAGTACAAGTAATTAATTAATGCGCATTCCACCTGATGATAACTGAATATCAGGTCAATCGTTTGTGGTAGAGCCACGTTGCAGCTTTATTATGGTTGTAGCCCGAATAGGACGGCGCGACCGAACCGGGGACCCTTTTTACTGGAAAGGAGACATTCCATCTTAGTCCTCAGGGGTGATAAATAATACATGTGCATTTTGATTCTTAATTGAGGATAAATGTTGATGTCTATGGTCTATAACAACCACTTACGATCAGGTAGAATATGTATTCGTTTGTCTCCCTTATTCTATTAAAAAAAAATCAAGACTATGAATATATATATATAATATATATATATATATATTCCCGACTTTTTACATCCGCTCTTTTCGCACAATTATATATATATGTATGTATGTATATGTATATAAGTATATATAATGAGTGCTCATTAACACCATATGTTTTAGTGCAAATCGAGATTGGGAAACTTTTTAAGTAAAAAAGTGGGATTTGTCAGGAAGCGGGACGTAATAAAGAACTAAGCATATTTTTTACCATCGTAATGAAAACAATTATGAAAATTGGAGTAAAATAAATATTAAAGTCACGACTAGGCGGGTTTAAGTACAGATAAATTCATGCCATTTTTAACTTGATTTTATTAATTTCGCGTGTATCTATCTATCTATTTATCTATGTAACGGAATCTTTTAATGTAATTTTCACCAACTTGTAGACCGCCAATTGACTAGAAAACTTGCACAATAATTTAATAACTTTATTCTCGTATCCTGATCAGGATCACCAGGATAAAATCAAATAATTATCAGGATCATCACAGCTTATGACCAATGTGTGATGCTTAAGTGTTTTTAAACTCTTATATTATGATATTTTTTGATTGATAGTTATCTGTACATACGCAATGTATTAACTGCGTAACTTTTTTAAATTTTGTTACTATAGATTTCAGTCTTATGCAAGGCAATAAAATTTTGTTTATCACTGAAATTTTTGATTATACATATAAAAATTATCTAATCAACTATGTATTGAAAAACTAGCTGATACCCGCAACTTCGCGTGACTAACGAGCACGCAGTCCACCTGATAGTAAGTGGTTGCTGTGACCCATAGACATCTACATCTGTCCTCATTAAAGAATCGAAATGCAGATGCGTTGTCATCCGTGAGGACTAAGATGGAATGCCTCTTTTGCAGTAAAAAGGGTCTCCGGTTATCTACACTCACCATACAAAACACAGCAGCATAAGCTGCTATTTTACGCTGGTATTCTGCGAGAGCGTGGTCCTTCCCCGGTCGAGCCGACCCATTCGTACTACAACTATGCCACTAATATAGCTGCAGTGTGACTCTACTACGTACAAAAGTTTTCGTATGTGCGAATGAGAAAACATAAAATAGAAATATACTTTGCTTACGAAATCGTTGTTTCTTAAAACTCTAATAACTTTATATTAAACGAAGATATCGTAATATTTTTTTCTTTTAATATGGACCAAGATTCTAAAAAATAAATCCTAGAAAACCTAATTGAAATCTATCCAGTAGTTTTACCGTGATGTGCGCACAACTGCAAACCTTTATAATTTTATTTATTTCGATTTTACTAAATAAAGCGATCAATTAGAAAGTCGTAGCGTAGAATAAAATGCTGAAGCGAGTTATCTGCTAACAATGAGGTGGATTTTGAAGTAGTTGCTAGGGTTGTCCAAAATTGTGCTTAAAGCGGTTAAAATTTTCTGAATTATGCTTTTTATAATTTATGTTTGGGTGCTTTATTTTCCCGTTCATTTTCAAAGGAATTTAATTTAAATTTTATTATTTACATAACATTGAAATATAAAATAACTATATTAAAAAAAATATCATACAGTCGTACTCACCGCGGTATCGTGCCAAGAATGCTGGCTGCGTTTCCACGCTGCATTGCTATACTTAGCTTTTGAGTTAGAAAACACAGACAGCGATAACCAGCCGCGGCTAGTCACAG
Organism: Parnassius mnemosyne; assembly: GCA_963668995.1. NCBI lineage: Eukaryota > Metazoa > Arthropoda > Insecta > Lepidoptera > Papilionidae > Parnassius > Parnassius mnemosyne. Next base: position 42,627,815 of record CAVLGL010000057.1, on the reverse strand, counting down.
TTCTTTTATGAACATCACCGCACGTGAATCACACGGACCGATAGTGACTACAGCAAATGGTACAAATATGTATTCATCTCTCAGAGACATATTTGGGCTGCTTACTTAGTTCAGACGCCCCTACTTTAAATGAGGTACCCCTGAGATAAGAGGCTGCTAGTGTCTTTCCAACTAATATCCTATACTAAAGCTGTGTCTGTTACCCAAGCACCCAACATCATATCGTCGGGTCTCCTGCCATCGTCTCTAAATATTCTGTATTCCAAATTGAATTAAATTTACCTACCGTTTTCAAAAAGGAGACGGTACTCAGATCGACTGTATGTCTTTTTATGTGTGTTACCTCAACTTTTTATTGGGTGAACCGATTTCGATGACTCTCTTTTATTTAAAAGCTGGTGATTCACATGTGGTTCCATATAAATTTGATCAAGGTCTGACCAATAAGTTTTTGAGTTATTCTTAAAAAATTATATTGAAGTCGGTTGTACAAAATTTTAAAATTTAAATTATATGTTGAAGTTTTCTAATGACACAAATAGCAGCATAATCCTGCCGTGTTTCGTATGGTGAATGTAGAGAACCGGAGACCCTTTTTACTGGCAACGAGAAATTCCATCTTAGCCCTCACGAGTGATAACACATTTGCATTTTGATTCTTAATTGAGAATAAATGTAGATGTCTATGGACCACAGCAACCACTTATCATCTGGACATTACTTATCAGGTGGACTGTGTGCTCGTTTGTCACCCTTATCCTATAAAAAAAATGCAGCCCCGGCGTTAAAACGTTACAAGAAAACGTGACGTTTTTTCTTCTTGATACCGTACTAAATTTCTCTACTACATCGATAAAAAAGTTTCTCTTCAAAACACCAGTAAAAAACATTATTAATGTGGTTAGTTCTAAGATCGCAACCCTACACTGCGACATTAGAGGGAAACCCGCACACAATACTGAATCAATGGCCAATTATCTCCAGCTACCTCCATTAGTAGAGACACGAGGGTTGAGGGGAGTAGGCCACCGGGGACGCCCGATAAGTCCGGGACAACATAATTGCTTCTATCGTATATCGCGGAGGTAGTAAGAGGACAAAAGCTTTGTTAATTTCAAAATGTTTTTATGCAATAAGTTGGTACAATTATAACGTCTTATTTTTAAATATGAAACTTAATTTTAATTTATTTTTATTATTTTACTAACCTAACCAACAGTCTACCTAATGGTAAATGGTTCAGACCAATTAAAATAGGACCTGGTCGAGCCCCGACGGTTCGACAAAAATGAGATTGACTTCATTATGACGACCAGACGACAACTGTTCAGTGATGTCTCAGTGATCGCGAGGGTGAAAACCGGCAGCGATCACCGAATGGTTAGAGGCACACTGAACCTAAACGTTAAGTTGGAGAGGTCTCGTCTAATGAAGTCAACGCTCCGTCCCCCTCGTGCTCTAATCCAAAGTCCCGAAACCTTTCAGCTCGAGTTGCAAAACCGTTTTCAGTGCCTAGAAGACTGCAATGAAGTGGACGATTTGAATGACAAGCTCGTGGAAACTGTCCATGCGGTCGGAGCTAAGTTCTGCAAGACCCGCCGCAGAAGAACACAAAAACTCTCCGATCACACTCTTAATCTCATGGCTGTTAGACGGGAGATGAAGCTACATTCTTCAACAGATTTGACAGCATACAGGCAACTGAACAGACAGATCTCCAAATGCATGCGGCGGGACTTACGCAACTTCAATACAGCTCGTATTGAAGAAGCGATCGAGCGGAACCAAGGCTCCAAAGTCTTTGCCAGAGATCTGTCTGCCAGAAAGAGCCAACTGTCAAAGCTGAAGACCGAATGTGGCAGCATCGTTTCCGGGGCACCTGAGATTTTGAGTGAGATTGAGAGGTTCTATGGGCAGCTGTACACGTCATCGTTGGAGCCACACGCAAGTGTGAGTAACGATCCAAGAGCGAGTCTTATCCGACATTATTCCGATGATATCCCGGACGTCAGTCTGAGCGAGATTAGAATGGCTCTCCAGCACCTTAAAAACGGCAAGGCCCCAGGCCAGGATGGAATTACAGCGGAGCTTCTGAAAGCGGGTGGAAAACCGGTACTTGAAGTCCTTCAGAAGCTCTTTAATTCCGTCCTCCATGGTGGCATTATACCGGAGGCGTGGAGCAGAAGTGCGGTGGTCTTGTTCTTCAAGAAAGGCGACAACGCTCTCTTGAAGAACTACAGACCGATTTCCCTTCTGAGCCGCGTCTACGTGCTGTTTTCGAGAGTCATTACGAATCGTCTCGCGCGCAGACTTGACGACTTCCAGCCTCCCGAACAAGCCGGTTTCCGAAAAGGCTTTAGCACCATAGACCACATACATACCCTTCGGCAAATTGTACAGAAGTCCGAGGAGTACAATTTGCCACTATGTCTGGCGTATGTGGACTATGAGAAAGCCTTTGATTCCGTCGAAATTTGGGCGGTGCTGCAGTCCCTTCAGCGATGCCAAGTTGACTGTCGGTATATCGAAGTGTTGAAGTGCTTGTACAGTAGGGCTACGATGGCTATCCGAGTACAGAACCAGAGTACGAAACCTATCCAATTGCAGAGAGGTGTAAGACAGGGTGACGTCATATCCCCGAAACTCTTCACCGCTGCATTGGAAGATGTTTTCAAGCTTCTGGACTGGAAAGGATACGGTATCAACATCAATGGCGAGTACATCACTCACCTTCGATTTGCCGACGATATAGTCCTTATGGCAGAATCGCTGGAGGACCTAAGCACTATGCTCAATGACCTCAATAGTGTTTCCCAACGGATAGGTCTTAAGATGAACATGGACAAAACAAAGATCATGTTTAATGTCCATGTCACACCTATGCCGGTAGTTGTTGGGAACACTAAGCTCGAAGTTGTTGACGAGTATGTTTACCTGGGACAAATAGTCCGACTAGGTAAGTCCAACTTCGACCGAGAGGTCAATCGACGGATTCAACTCGGTTGGGCAGCGTTCGGGAAATAACGGCACATCTTCTCGTCAGGTATACCTCAAAACTTGAAAACGAGACTGTACACCCAGTGCGTGTTGCCAGTGATGACATACGGAACTGAGACGTGGTCCTTCACTGCTGGCCGGATGAGGAAGCTCAAGGTCGCTCAGCGAGCTATGGAGAGGGCTATGCTCGGAGTTTCTCTGCGTGATAAACTCAGAAATGAGGATATCCGCAGTAGAACCAGAGTGACCGACATAGCCCAACGGATTAGTAAGCTGAAGTGGCAATGGGCCGGCCATATAGCTCGAAGAACCGACAACCGATGGGGAAGAAAGGTTCTCGAGTGGCAGCCTCGTACCGGCAGGCGAAGTGTAGGGCGTCCCCCCACTAGATGGAGTGACGACCTGGTAAGATTTGCAGGAAGTCGATGGATGCAGGTGGCTCGGGACCGTGCTTTGTGGCATTCTTTGGGGGAGGCCTATGTTCAGCAGTGGACTTGTGAAGGGCTGTAATGATGATGATGATGATGATGATTAAAATATTGACGGCTCCGTAGCGCAGTGGCTTAGCAATGAGTTGCTGCGCTGGGGGGCGCGGGTTCGAATCCCGCACGGAACAAGTATATGTATGGCCTACAAATAATTGTATGTTTGTGTGGGTCTGGATGTTTGTCCTTGTGTAATTTGTGTTTGTAAACTGCCTTTGCGATACAGGAGAAAATCCTAGTGTGGGGGTAACGTTTTCTAAAAAAAAAAAAATCATACCATAGTTACATTGTCACCTCTGAGAACTAAGATTTTTTTTAAATTTCTGATTGAAACAGCAGTGGTTGCTGCTCGATGATAGAAACAGAAACAGAAACTTTTTTATTCAATATAGATTATAAATAATACTTATTGAAAGTCACTCTTTTGTTTGATTACCACTGGTTCGAAAATAAAAAAACCTCTGTCCTGGGAAGAACTAACAAGAAACCCAGCGGGATTTTTTTTAAATAACAGCGTAAAATCATGTGTGTTACTCAATTAACAACACAATACAAATTAGAAATAGCTTGGTAGCGATCATCTCATTCCCAGGGGTTAATATCATACATAAATTACTTACCTAATAATAATTACCCTTTTTATACAAACTATGTTTAATAAAGTTTTTGAACTTTTAACAGGTTTAATTTTGTATATTTTCTGGAATTTTGTTGTAAAACGCCCTAAGAATGAATTACTAAATAATTAGAAACTGACAAGAACGGTATATTATAATAACTAGAAATAAGTAATAGGGTGGTAGAAATCGACCCAGATGGACACCTGGGCAGAAATGGAGTCCAACCGTCTGGCGTTTGTCTTTAATTACTTTCGTTTTTAAGGTTATTAGTACAATGGAAAACACCAAAGTTTTTTAAGATTATTCAAGTTGTAAGAGTGCAGAAGGAAGTATAAGTCCGTTACCGTTTTTAAGTAATGCTGAAATGAAATCAAAACTACTACGGATCTCATTTCAAGAATTTTTAATCCATTAAATATTGGCAACCTTGAGTATGAATTTTCTAATGTATCGAATTCGTACCGCAATCGAGTGAATTTTTATTACAACACATAGTTCCATTACGTCCACCAGGGGCACTGTTCATATTTCAGTACAATTTTAGGGATAGGATAGAGTTACTCATTTTCGAAAGGATAAATGACTCGCGGTCCCGACTGAGAGCCAGTGCTGTGGTATCATATATATAATATATAATGATATCCTATTTTGTTTTATCAAATGCAATTTATAAAAGTTTGCAAGGCGCTAGCATTGGATTTCAAATATAACAAAAATACTAGCTGCGTCTGTGACTTCGTACGCATAGTTTTTAATAATTTATTATTATATATACTTCCCTATATGAATATAATTTTGTTCACAATCTTAAATAATTTTCGCGGAACTCTATTTTTCTAAAATAAAAGTAGACTATGTTACTCCCTATAATATCAGCTATCATCCGTTTAAAATCGTTTCATCCGTTTCGGAGATTAACTGGAAGGCAAACAGATAGCCGGAAAGACAGAAACACAGATAGACAAAAATTAAAAAAAATAGTTTATACGTATATACTTTCATATGTATTTAGTAAAAAGCTGTTGTTGTGACATTACACACAGACACTTCAATTTTATTAAAGATAAGTAAAATTAAATGTTAGTTTATATGAAACATATAAACTAACATTTTTTTCGAACCAGTGGTAATTAAACAAAAGAGTGACTTTCAATAAGTATTATTTATAATCTATATTGAATAAAAAAGTTTCTGTTTCTGTTTCTTTTGCAATATATCCATGAAACTTATAAAGTATTTCGGTATGTTACTCAAACGACATGACAAACTTTCACTAAAGGAAAATAAAACCTATTGCAAAAACTGAATCTAAATATGAAGCCGTTTATTTCCACGCTGCCTGAGCAGTAAGCAGCAGATATTAGAAAATACTCTGTTCTTAAGAAATCCGATTGCATCATGTTAATATAAATATACACTACAGTAACCATTACATTTTTTGAATTTGAAAGAAACACGATAAAATGATAACAAAATTCATTGGGGTTAAGCAACTCCCGTATGGTCTAGTGGCTAGGATACCTGGCTTTCACCCAGGAGGCTCGGGTTCGATTCCCGGTACGGGAAATATTTTGTAAATGAAAATTATTTTTTTAAATCATCATCAGTAACGTTTTTATTATTTTATTATAAGTTCTAGTAGTATCTAGTATCTAAAACCATGTCTCGAGGTTTATTTCAAGGGTAGGTAAAGAAATTACGCAATAATATTTTAACTAACATGAAAAAATATTCATACTGTTTATATTTAGTAGGTACATGTGTATTTTTATGCAATAAGTGTGACAAACGAGCACACAGTCCACCTGATGGTGTGTGGATGCTGTAGCCAATTGACATCTACATTTTTCCTTGATTAAGAATCAATATGTAAATGCGTTATCAGCAACATTAAGCTGCTATTTTACGCTGGTATTCTGTGAGAACGTGGTCCTACCCCGGTCGAGCGGGTCCGTCCATGCTTCAGTCATAATATAGCTGCCACATGGGTCTACCACGCAAACCTTTTTTGATACTTTTGCTGATGAAACTTCTATTACGGCAGCCACGTTCAAAAATACTTTTGACCCCAATTGTTATTTTGTTTAATACAATTTCGGATTCATTCAATAATAAAAAATATTAGAATTACTTTTTGAAAGAACTACATTGAGCATTTGAGGGTTAACAATTATTACGGCAAGAGGTCGATAAAATATCTAGTACCTCGTATATTTAACGAGATATTTTTTGAAGACGAATGTAAAAATAAAGAAAAAATTAAAAGGAAGTTGAAAGCGTGGTTGCTAGATAAGTGTTAATACTATCTAAAAAAAAATAGTCTTAATTAATAGTTAAATGTGAAGTTATTAATAAGTTTAAATATGTATAAGTTTAATTATAACTAAGTATACAAATAATACTGCTAAGTTAAAATTTAATTTTTCAATTTTTTTATTTTTATTATTTTTTAGAGTTTAAGTTATTAATTACAGTAGGTACATAGAATGTAAGTGGGTGATGTATTCGCCAACAAACTGCCCTGCAGTTTGGTGAAAGTAGTGTAAGAAAAAACCGAATGTATTTTTGTATAATAAACATTAAAAAAAAACATTAAATAAATTTAACAAAAATTGTTCACATATCATTCATGAACACAACTTTAATTGCCTTATCGATTTAACAATTATTAATTCTCGGCGGTCGTGTAACTGTACCATAATATTTCATTTACTTTATTATCTAAACGCCCATGTTATGCAAATAAATCGTACTTGCATCAAATAATTCAATGATTAAAAAGAATTCAATAAATTATCATATTTTTATTGGTCCTCTGCGCGGAATCAGATGTTCTGTATAAATATAGTGAGGCGCGGTCGAAATTCGGACACGTGCTGTGCTTTAATCGTAATCAGACGATTTGCATTCATTACTTATCGATACTTTATCGATTAAAATTTCTTTGTGGTTACAATTGCTCCGACATTTTGTTAGAATTTTTTTCTTGAATTAGGTAAGGTTAATATTGCATCAAAACAAAATTTTATATTTTTTAAACTCTAAGGAAGATTTTTAAATCTACGCAATTTATTTTTAAGTTTGATTTTGAAGTGTGAGTAATATATTTCAGACACAAGAATGCACGATACACATGTGACATGAGGTACTTTTGGGACAATGCCCCATTTCTTTTTGGCGTATTATTATTTCAGTTTTATTCAATTGTATTTCTTATTTTTCAGACATGGCGTTTTCGTTATTTTTTTTTTTTTATATGATAAGGGTGACAAACGAGCACACAGTCCACCTGATGGTAAGTGGTTGCTGCGGCCCATAGACATCTACATCTATCCTCGTTTCCGAATCAAAATGCAGATGCGTTGCCACCCGTGAGGACCAAGATGGAATGCCTCATTTCCAGTAAAAAGGGCCTCCGGCCACCTGCACTCACCAAGCGAAACGCAGAGGTAAACCTCTACTTCACGCTGGTATTCTGTGAGGTCGTGGTACCACCCCGGTTCGAGCCGGCCCATCCGTGCGACAGCAAAAGCTGTCGCGTGGCTCTACCACTGTTAAACGTTATATATTTTCATGTGAGCACCTAGTCAAACCACACATAAATTGAGATTAACAATTTAAGTATTGTTGACGAGATCTGATTTCAGATTGTGTGCATCGATCTAAGTTGATTCGATCGCATAGCTACTAAGCTACCATGGCTCTTTGAGTATGCGTATGTTTGTGAAGATGGCAACTAGTTTATGATTATTACATTTGTATCGTATATATGACCGTTAATTTATCATTATAATTATGATAACTGCGCTTCACAGGTCCACTGTTGAATATAGGCCTACCTCAACACTGTACTACACTTCTTGTGGGGACGCACTATATTTCGTTTAGTGGTACGAGGCTGCCAGTAGAGAATCTTCCTTCCGTATATATTGCATTCTATTTAATAATGAATTAAAATAATATTGATTTAATCTTATACACCCCCTATAAAGCAATCTATGTGGGAGGCATATGATCAGCAGTCAACTTTTGTAGGCTGATGAAATGGAAAATGGATGATTTATTCTTACTCAATTTGATACAACAATGTGTTACAAATTGTAATATTTGTTACGTGGTAGAGCGACGCTTTAGCTATATTAGTTGTAGCTCGAATGGGTCGGCTCGACCGAGATAGCACCAAACTCTCACAGAATACCAGCGTCAAATAGCAGCATAAGGCTGATGTGGTTCGTATGGCGAGTGTAGAGAACCGGACACCATTTTGACTAGAAACGAGGCATTTCATCTTAGTCTTCAGGGGTGACAACGCATCTGCATTTTGATTCTTTATTGAGGATGGATCTCATCATTCATACCATTGAGTTATATGTACTACGTACTAGAGAAGCTATTCCAAACAAATATTGTGCGCTATTCTATGGCTTCGCGCATGCGCGGGAGATAGTAGAGTCGCGTATGCACGAAGACTTTAATTTAATATAAAATAAGGTATTAATATAAAATAAATATAAGAATTTAATATAAAATACTGTTATTTTTATCTAAACAAACATATTTTTAAATAAAATGTAATAATAATTATCTTATGGAATTCACAAATTGTCAATTTACGCAATATTTAATTTAGTATACTGATTTTAGTACAGTATAGTTGAACATAGTCAATGTTCGGAACGCGAAATCTAGTGCTTAATATATCAATGATTCTTAATCAAGGATAAATGTAGATGTCTATGGGAAGTTTTCACACACTTTATACGTGGTAGAGCTATGCTGCAACTATTAGTAGTATAGTTGTAGCACGAATGGGTCGGCTCGACCGGGGAAGGATAACGCTGTCACAAAATATAAGAGTAAAATAGCAGTTTAATGCTGCTGTGTTTCGTATGATGCTTATAAAGAACAGGACACTTTCTAATAGAAACGAAACATTACATTTTAGTCGTCAGGTGACAACGCATCTTCATTTTGATTCTTAATCGAGGATAGATATAGATGTCTAATGTCCATAATATCGACTTTTTATCAAGTGGACTGTGTTCCCGTTTGTCACCCTTATTTTATAAAACGACGCCTCGGCCAGGAGCTTAATAATGTATAATATAATAATTCCCATCACTGGTTTACGAGTTATTTGGAATTGGAAGTTTTTGTCACCTTTGTACTCTCATAATGAGATTAGATAGTGCATACTCCAGCGCTGCTATCTTTTTGTGATTACTTTGATATAACGTTTCACTATAATCGTTGGAAGTGACATAATTAATTAATGCATTATATGTTTAAACTAATTAATCATAATATTTTTTTTTTCGTAGCAACTGAATTTATATTAACGACTATTTGCCAGTATGGTTAGAATACAGTCATAAATTTTGTGCGAACAAAAAAAAATATTGGAAGATTTTTAATATAACTTTTCAATAATATTTTAAAATAAATTATAAAAAATCTAGTGAAATATGTGGCTGTATGACCTGAAAACTTTTGCCTTTTACAAGTTACGTCTTACATTTTACATATACGTATAAATATAATTGAAGTGTCTGTATGTAATATCGAAATAAAGAGGGATTGCAAACCATTAAGAAATGAATAACATTTAATTTTTTTTTGTCCATGTGTCTGTCCGGTTAATATTTGAAATGGCTGAACCTATTGTGATGAAACTTCTCAAACAGCAATGCTAGGAGTAATCTTGGCTATATTTTATCCGAAAAACTAGATTTTTTAAACGATAACGATACGATAAACGTATAATTGATAAACGGTCTTTCATTATCTCTAATCTAAATAAAGCAATGTTAATAAATAATTCCCAGGCCAACAGGGCGGGTTGCTAGCTTAAAATAAAAGTTATTCCAGGCCAAAGAGTAACACGTAGTGATATTTTAATCACTACGTTTTAGCATACGTTCGTTTGTTTTATTTATAGAACAACAATCAAAGTCATTTGCATTGTTTTAATTATAGAATGTTCTATTGACATTGAATCACTTGGTTTGTGGTAAAAATAACTCCAGTACAAATATTGAAAAATATTGTGTAGGCTCATTTTAGGAGCGTTACCGTACGGTAGCGTGGCCGAGCGGTCTAAGGCGCTGGTTTAAGGCACCAGTCTCTTCGGAGGCGTGGGTTCGAATCCCACCGCTGCCAGTTTTTTTAATCGCATTCAAGACAACACGACAAAATTTGCCTTTTTAATATTATTGTGAATTTATCTGTAATTTTTAATTTAAATGTAAACAAAATGTACTTTATTTTGAAATAAGTAAAGACGCGTACATTTCTGATGGTAACTGATTTCTGATTCTCGACAGTCACTATATAAAACACATCAGCGTCATGTTACATAGTATGCTATTTAAGGATTGGTCCTTCCCCAGTTGAGTCGAGCCACTCATGCTGCAGGTGTTATAGAAGGTTATTTTGTAATAATCGGCCGAATTTGCAGAGCAGGTTCAGAATAAGTAATAGGCATATGTATGGTGAAGAAAAATTAATCAAATGAAATTTCAAACATTCTGTCCTTTTTATATTTTAAATTCAAAATGCGTGGTAATGCATTATTTTAACTGATTTTACTGCGCACACACGCATTCGTAAAGGTAAAAGGCAAAAACGTTGTTGCCCATAAATAGCATTTAATTTGGGATAATTTCAAATAAAAGTAGAAGCCATATTTACACGTATTTTTAATAACTGCAATACCGGTATATAAGTTTAAAATTTGACTACTCTGTATGGATGCAGTTTTTTTGGATAGGGTGATAAATGAGCACACAGTCCACCTGATGGTAAGTGGTTGCTGTGGCCCATAGACATCTACATCTATCCTCGATTACGAATCAAAATGCAGACGCGTTGTGTCCCGTGAGGACTAAGGTGGAACGCCTCTTTTCCAGTAAAAAGGGTCTCCGGTTCTGTACACTCACAAATAAAAATAAAATAATTCTTACTCATTCAAATTTACTGCAGCAACTCAACTTCATTTATCTTCTAACTCTAAAGAAATAATAAATACATCTTAGTAATGTTATTTTCTCAAGTCACATTAATTTGGCTGGCCACCCTGAATGAACTATGATAAGTCGATATCAACTTAATGTTGAAAAAGCTACTCCTACATTCGCCATTTATAACAAACCAATTCCCAACGTAGGTGTTAATTAAATGCGTGACAGACCAACAATAAAATAGTGCTTTTCGTATTCACTATTAATCACATCTGAAAGTTATCGATAAAGTCAATTTAAAGTTGTTAGGTGGGAGAATCGATAAAATTTTCGTCCGTGTAAAGAGTGTCTCTTTAATGGACAAGTGTGGACAATGATGAGGTCGTCTGTGTCTGTCGCTGTATACTTGTCGCCGATATGTTTCAATTAGGGAGGACACGGCGACACGCCCGCCACATTATCGACGCTATCGGGCCATCCATCGCTACAAGCGAAAGGCCCTCGCTTATCCCCTATCTCGTCACCTCCGACGGTCGTGCTTTGTCATTATCACGGTGCCCAATTTGTACGGTGTCGTTGACAATTTTTCAATTTAATTATCGACACTATCGATAAGCATTTCTTCTTCAATCACTAGCTTTGGATGAATAAATGTAAGACTGAATACCTGACGTAAGCTTTCCTGCTTATTTTATAAATTTAATTAGATTTTCTTGCCATATATAACATTTACTCGACGGTTCATTAATCGTAGTAATTATGTATAACATAATATTTTTCTGTATCTAATTATGTAACAATTAAACATTATCAGATTTAATTTATCTATGAATAAGAGTTAAATAATGAATTGGTACGTCAAACATTTTAGTTACTTCTGTAATCGATGTTTTTAATTTTATTTATTAATTTATCACAGCTTATCAAAAATCAACAGCTGAACGTAGGTCTCTTTCATAGATTGCGTCATAAAGGAAATATTTGTCATAGTTGTGAAGCTTGGCGTCTGCCAAAGGTTTGGCAACCGCAGTTATTTAATAATATGTTCTGAACGTAGATCACTCAGTAAGTTTTAAGATGCTCGAAATTTAAAAAAGGAACGCAGCCGTGTTATATGTTTCTAAAAATCTGATTTATTTAAAAATGGAACTCCATAAGCCAATTGCTCAATATTAAAAAAAAAAACAAAGTTCTATTAATTTTCCTACAACGCTTCCCGCGCTTTTCATTTAAAAGGTTTTAATTTCATTATTATGATTTTAAATTTGGTTTACTTGCACAGTTAAGTTTACAACGGTTACAATCAGCATTACGGGACTCAACTTCATCCAATTTTCAGGTGGTTAACTGAATTCAAAAAAAAATTAATCAAATAAAATGAGGTTAAAAATAATATGGAGAGAGCTTACGACGTCAGTACACATCTAAATTCGTATTATGAGGCCTATATACGAATATCGAGGAGGAGTACTCTTTACACTAAGACCCTCTTCATATGTCACCATTCTAAACAAAGAAATGTGCCGTATGGGTCGTATAGAAGGTGAAGGACCCAACACCTCGCTTGTCGGTAAGAGGCTGCCACCCGAGAACCATACTTCCTCCATCAGCCTCTTAGCTTGTCGATTATTTGAGCGATATGGCCGGTCCGTTGCCACTGCATAGTTTACTGACCTTTGGCCATGTAAGTCACACTGGTTCTTCTACGGCGAAACTGCCTTTACTCTAGCGGCATTCCTTCTCTTTACTGCTATAAAATTAATTTATCCTTGGAGGAGGCTGGTGTTCGTTGTTCAGCAGTGGACTTTTGAAGGGGTCTAATGGATGGAAATAGGAACACATTACACTTACACACACAACATGCGGCGAAGGTGGAACACCATGGGGTTTTAGATGGTACGATTCCGACATAACCCGTCCTTGCCCCTGCGAGGCTGGTATGCGTAGGCATTTTCCCTTGAAATAAAGACAGAAAGGGGGTCCTAACATTTAGTTAAGGTTCGTGTGTTATTACTTATTATCAAAGTATTAATCTGCCACCATCTAACCACCATTAATTGATAAGGATCTCGTGTCTTTTAAATTCCATAAAAAATACAATATTTTCTGTACTAGGGAGGTAGCGGTCTCACCGCAGCATCCCAACTATGCGTCTCAATTACGTACAACACGCTGTGAATTTTAATTACGACGTTGATCTTGTGAAAAAAACGCGCTCCGGCGGGATGCTACCTACTTCAGACATCACCGCAATGACACTTCTATGCGATTCATTTCGATCTTCCTTTACAATAGTGTTCTTGTGTATTGCACTCACTTGAACAGACATTTTCTTTAGATGTTTATCTGTTCGATCCTTATCTTCTGATGAGTTATTGTAAGTATTTTGTTGCAGTTTCTACCCCACTTCAAAAAGGAGGAGGTACTCAATTCGACTGTATGTTTTTTTTTATAAGTGTTACCTCAACTTTTTTCTAGTTGAACCACTTTTGATGGTTCTTTTTTTATTTGAAAGCTAGTATTTCTCGTGTGGTCCCATATAAATTTGATCAAGGTTTGACCAGCAGTTTTTGAGTTATCCTTAATAATTTATATTGAAGTCGATTGTAAAAAATGTTTAATTTTACCACTGTTATCTGGGTTGACAAATGTTTAGCTCAGTGGTAATAACGTTTGGCAGCGGCGCTTAGGGACTGCGAGTTCAAATCCTACACGGGTAATATGTTTCTATAGCCTACAAGTAACAACAGTTTCGGACCTGGATATTTGTCTACGTGCAATTTATCTATATAATATGCCTCCAGATACAGGATAAATTCTTGTGTTGGGGACTATATAAGATAATAATGTTTTTGTAAAGAATAGGTTACGAGGTTAGTATTGACATAACAGGAAACGTGTATGCGTAAGAATTTTAAAGACATGTAAAGTTAATTAACCTTCATGTTATGGCCAGGTCACTTATCTCTGTCTTTAGGAGAGTGTTTTAAAAGAGTATTATATTAGTAAAAACGTGTTCACACACTTCTACTAAGAGTAGCTTTTAGTGATTACTCCACTGCCGTTATACGATTCTCGTCTTTTTACTAAATTATTTAGAATCGATTTTTATTTTGTTTAAAGTGTAACTAATGCAATGAAGGCATGCACGACTTTTTCTGCCACCAGGGCGGCGCCACTTTACAGTGAGGTAAAATATTTGACAGATTTCATAGCGGGGATGATAATTTCTTAGGAAAATGTAATCTTTAAAGTTTGTTTCTGTATTATTAGTTACATTTTATATTAACTACATTAGAAATGAATAAACCAAACTATAAAATATATCTAAAAGCCGTTTTTTTTTAAAGAGTTATAAAGTGCAAAAAATTTAAAATCAAACCACTGACGCATTGTGTTGTGTATTAATATAATATTCTAGATAATGATAAACTAATTATTTAAAACTAATTTCTCAATTAACTGACACTGTGTAACAAAAAAACTTTACCTCTGTCGCTACTAGCGACATCTGGTGAGTGGAAGATTATTAGCCCTCATTGCATTCGAGTGTTACAAATGTGCTCTCCTAAAGCACTAAGGTAATGTAAAGCAACTATAATAAGTAAAAAGTTTTGGCCGTGGAAGTAAAAGGGGAGATCTTCCTCGGGCAAGGTGTTCGGCCCGGGGAACGGCCAACGCTCCGAGAGGTAGTTCGGAGCTATTCTATATATTATACTGTTTTTACTAAGGAACTTTGATAGCGCGATTTAGGTTTCTATAAATACATTTTTTACACAAAGGTACAGGGGATAAGCGCTTGTCTTAAAATTTCATAGTACGCGAGTAAATGATTAAAATGTCGGTAACATAACGATTAGAATTTTTCTTTAATGAAAAAATTAAAAATTTAATGTGAAAACCGAATTTATAGTCCACTTGGTTACTACAGTTGTGGACACTTGCAGCCAAATTCAAACAAAGAAGGCTACTTGGTAGAGCCATGCTGCAGCTATAATAGTAGTATAGTTGTAGCACGAATGGGTCGGCTCGACCGGGGAAGGACCACGCTCTCACAGAATACCAGCGTAAAATAGCAGCATTAAGCTGCTGTGTTTCGTATGGTGAGTGTAGAAAACCGGAGACCCTGTTTACTGGAAACGAAGCAATCCATTTTAGTTCTCACAGGTGACAACGCATCTGCATTTTTAATCTTTATTGAGGATAGATGTACATGTCTGTGGGTCACAGCATCCACTTACTATCAAGTGACAGTTTAACAGTGGTAGAGCCACGCGGCAGCCTTTGCTGTCGCACGGATGGGCCGGCTCGAACCGGGGTGGTACCACGACCTCACAGAAAACCAGCGTGAAATAGAGGTTTACCTCTGCGTTTCGCTTGATGAGTGCAGGTGGCCGGAGGCCCTTTTTACTGGAAATGAGGCATTCCATCTTAGTCCTCCCGGGTGAGAACGCATCTACATTTTGATTTGTAATAGAGGATAGATGTAGATGTCTATGGGCCGCAGCAACCACTTACCATCAGGTGGCCTGTGTGCTCGTTTGTCTCCCTTATCCTATAAAAAAAAAGTGGACTGTGTGCTCGTTTGTCACCCTATCCTATAAAAAAAAACTAAAATCTTCCGAGAGCGCCTACGCTCAGCAGTGGGAAGTATAAATAGGCTGTTACTCACTTTCTGAAAGTATAGTAAAGTAACACAACGGTACAATCGTCCTACTAATCCAAACAGTACTAATCGTTGCTTGTTGGGATTAGTATAGTACGTGAGCATAATATGGTCATCCGGTTAATATGGTCACTTTCTTAAAAACTCAAAAACTACAGGCTTGTTTTTATAGGTGGCTCTGTGATACGATAGCTCTTTATCAGTCAATAAAATAATAAAGGGTCAAAAGATTGCTGCTTTATCGACGCCATTTTGATAGTTGAGAATATAATACCAATTTTAGTCGATATTGTGTAGTTTAGCTAGTTTTTTATAAGTTGATTTTTCGAAGTGTTTCTAATTATTGCAAAGCTTGTTTGCTTTTTTTCCGTAATGCCAGCCAAAACAGGCTTGCAGTTTAGTACTTAATCATTTAATTATATGAAACTTTTATCCCCACAACTGTAAACTGTATTGTGTGCCATTTAGTTCCTTTCGTTTGTTATTTAAAAAAAAGTTTACGATGCTGCAATAAAATGTGTTGGCGGATTTCACACGAATTCGAGGATTTTGAATTTTTGTATATAGTCCGGAGTGAATTCGGAGTGAAACACAGCGCCACCTACTGAAAAGTGCAGAAAAACATCTACCGAGACAGGTAGTATAATGCAATGTAATATACTAAAATAACATTTATTACAATATGTCAGAAAGTGATTTGCCTAATTCAATCCAAATGATCAAATAACAGATAATTAAAAAAGTCTTACTTCACGGTTACTTAAACATTTTTACAACAAAGAGGCTTAACGATGAACGAGTGTCTGTTTTTGTTTAAAAAAAAAAAGTTACACGAGACTGTTTTCGTTGTATGTGAATGTGAGTGTGTCAGAGTATACTTGTGTGGGTTGCGGACGCAGCTGTAGATCTGCGGTGCTTTAATTAAGGGCAAATACACGCTTTTTAATGAACACTTGTCGCTTCCCAGTGTCCTTTCACAAAACCGTAATTACATTAGGGTGAAAACACACTGCAAGACTTGAAATGTTATAACTGTACACCTATAAATGTTTATAAATATATTCATTTATAATGCATATTATATATGAACATGTATAGAATTTTTGCAAAAAATATAACAAAAAAATTATACACGCCTGGCGGGCGGGTTAGCAATTTTGACTTCTTTATGCTGACGCCCATCTCTTGTTTCAGTTTTCCACTGACGCCTCTTACGACACCTAGAATATATATGTTACTGTAAAAGCTCGAACTACAGCAAATCCTAAGATTTTCTAGTAAAACCTAGGATTTACCAAGTCTTAATGGTAAAAGTTGGAACTGTTCTGTGGTAAGCGTTAATTTCGGACTTTTACTACCATTAGCTAAGTAAATCTTGAGTTTTACTTCAAAAACACGTAAAATGTTGAAAAATAGTCGTGTCTAGAAATGTATGGCGTATTATCGTGCTCGTGAACAATGTGCAGTGTCACCTCTTTCCGCTCGGCACAGTCAGCCGCTTAGTACGTTTTTGCTGTCTAGAAGTATTTAAGAGACAAAATGTGTGTGATACAAAGATTTCATGGAATACTGACGTTAAAAACTCGTCCTAAAAATATTTTAAACTTTAGTCGGTAACATGATTCGATGTTTAATAAATACTTTCTATTTATATATTTTTATTTCCAAAACCAACATTTACTAATAGTCATTGGTAAAACCTAGCATGTACCAAATTCTAAGGGTAAAAGCCCGAAAAATCGTCTCATTTTATACTAAACCTCACATCTACCAACTCATGTTGGTAAATCCTAAGATTAAAAAGAAAATCCTAAAATTTACCTAAATACGGGCTTTTACAGTAACATATATGTATAATGGTAGTATATTCTTACAACGCCGCACCATTTATGCCGATCCCAGTTACTTCTCTAGATATTTTACATCTGGTTATTATAAGTTGTAAAATCGCATACTATTCGTTACATATTATCGCTTTTTATGTTGAACGGGGCTAAGTTATAAGCTATTAAGTACAATTAGCCATAGGGGTTGATGTACAATGACGTTAATAGCTTATTTGTTTAAAATACAATTAACCCTCCATCACGGCCCCTACCCCACTGGACAATGTAGTCGATCCCTTCGTTGACCATAGGTAACAATGCCCCACTTTGATATGCTATCGATGTCAGTATAGGTTATCTTGAGTTGTGATCTTGATGTACATATAAATTTGTGTTTTTATTTGTATTCAAATGAAGAAATGTGAATTAATTTTTTTATATTATTTTAAAACAGTTTACTTTTTGTCGTCGCAACTTAGGATTTGAGTTTTTTATTTTTAGTCGTTATTACGAAGACGCTGCTGCCCAACTCCTGATTAGCCTCTGTCACCTCTTCAGATAGCTACGGGATGTTATAGGATCATTTGCTTTCCCCCCCCCCCCCCTCCCCGTCCTGTTGATGCAGGTGGGGAATGCTTAATTTTAAGTGCTGATTTACCACCTGCTCGGCGGTGCAGGAAAACATCGTGAAAAAACCTGCATCATCATCATCATTACAGCCCTTCACAAGTCCACTGCTAAACATAGGCCTTACCCAAGGAATGCCACAAAGAAAGTATGTATGTATGTATTGACTACCTTGTTGGTTTAACGGCTGTAAAACGATCATGTGATCCTGGGTTTTGTGTCAGGAATGACTTAATAGCTGCCTGGAATAAGGAAGTTGGCAGTCTTTCGCCCCGTGCCTCGGAAGGCACGTAAAGTACTTGATCCTAAGCCTAATTAATTTATTTTCGGTCATGCCGGATTGCCGTCCCATCCCAGCATGCTGATTATGAGAGTGAGGGAATACAAGGTGCACCTGTGCTTGCGCACACACTCTTGCACTGTAATACTGTCCTGCACAGACATCTAGTCTCCGATTAGATTGGCTGACGTGTTTGAAATTCGGTCTGATGGACACGACATAATGTAATATTGTATATATGAATTTTTACGGAGTTTTAAAATTAACGTGGTAGAGCCATGCTGCAGCTATATTATAGCACGAATGGGTCGGCTCGACCGGGGAAGGACCACGCTCTCACAGAAAACCAGCGTAAAATAGCAAATTAACGCTGCTGTGTTTCGTATGGATGAGTTTGGTGAGTGTAGAGCACCGGAGACCCTTTTTACTGGAAATGAGGCATTCCATCTTAGTCCTCATGGGGAACAACGCATCTGCATTTTGATTCGTAATCGATAGATGTAGATATCTATGGGCCGCAGCAACCACTAACCATCAGGTGGACTGTGTGCTCGTTTGTCACCCTATCCTATATAAAAAAAAATCATTTTTCGTGCGAAATTTTGCAGAGGTTTCAAGAATCGATGATAATATAATTTAATGATTATGATCAAGTTATTATCACTACCTTGATCAATGCAGGTTTTTTTTTCAAATCGAACATAATTGTCTGCTAGATTTATAAATAAGCTGCAGTTATTGAAGCCGGCCTTTTTACTATATTACGAGTATAAAAACGATAAGAAAACAAAGATAGATAAATCAATGTTATGTATATGTTTTATTGTTATTATTTATTTATTTCTGATTAAGAAATAAAATATTTATAAATAAAAAAATAAAAGTGTTTTTATTTTATTCTACACGTGTGAACTTTGTAATGGTTAATGTCTACACAAGTGAATAAAAACAATTGATTGAAAATAACTGCAAGTTTTCCTAAAAACAATAAAATATCTTGATTATTACTGCACCGCCTCTTACATGTCTATCTCTGTTAGCCTAATGGTTAACTGGGAGAGAATGCCCTATGGCATTAAATCCGCCATATGTACTACTTTGTGCATGAAAGTATGAATAAAAAAAATAAAATAATTTGCAATGTATAAAAATGTATGCAACTGCGTAGCGGTTTGCAGATTGTATTAAAAATTACTTCCGAACGAGAAAAGATCTGATTTACTCTAAAGAAAGCCTTCAAACGTTGAAGCGTCAGTAGCCTAATGGCAGGGCGCGGACCGCGAACTTGATAGGTCGTGGATTCGAATCCGCTATTCGACTACTGTCGTGAACCACTTCTAACACAAGCATTTTAAGCTTACCAGAAGTGGTTAAAGGGAATATTAGTAATGTTTAATAGCATTACTAGTATTTAATTAAAAAAAATAAAAAAAATAAAAAAAAAATAAAAATAAAAAATAAAATAAACATCTTAACACTGTGATAAAAATACAATTTGCGACAAAAAAATGTAAAGAGGCTGTGCTGGTAATCCAGAATTTTTCACCTTCAGTCACTTGTCAGAACCTTGTCTATTTTTTGCAGAGTTTGTGCAGGTAAAGTTAGCAAAAGAGAGAAATCCCTCCACACAAACAACTTTTCCCAACAATATAGAAGAAATTAAATTGAATTAACAAATAATTGAATTTACCTTTTAATAAGTCAAAGTGTAAATATTTCGTTAAATTAATAAATCGTTTCGGCGTACACAGTACGCCCGAGTTTTATTTGTCTCGACGGCCACTTGTGGGAAATCTCTTCCGAAACGCCATTCGTAAACCGACTCAAGCTGTGATGTCAAAGGCCACGGGGACACATTAGAACATCCTCGTAAAACTGTTTCTAATCAGGACTGTCAATTAAAAAGTATTCGGCGTATAAAACGAATGTACAGTAACGAATAGGAGTGCTTGCAGTCATCGATCAGTTGCTAGCCGATGCGATGTTAATTAGAGATAGTCTCGACCGAGCCGCCGATCATAATTTAGAGATATCTTTGTGTGTGCCCGAACAGGACTTTCAAATTTGTTGGCTGACAATGTGAGATATTTATTTTAAGATAACACGGCGAAGACATGGCGTAGCGTGGCGAGTGCGCAAGACTTACTGATTACAAATCAGTGTACAAGTCGACTCGTTATTAAGTATTGTTGACGTGTACTTAGTAAAGAGTTGTGGTTGTTTAGGGACTGAGCAGAAATTTCACAGTGCGTGAGTAACCCTAGTACAATCCCAGCTTGCAATTAATGAAATTGCAAATTGAAATTTTAAGTGTTGATTCATCATATTTAGTTTTTATAGACTAATAATGACAAATGAGCACACAGTCCACCTGATGGTAAGTGGATGCTGTGGTCCTTTGAAATCTACATTAATCCTTAATTAAGAATCGAAATGCAGATGCGTTATCACCCTTGAGGACTAAGATGAAGAGAAACGAATGCCTCGTTTCCAGTGAAAAAGGAGCTCCGGTTCTCTACACTCACCACATGAAACACAGCAGCAATAATCTGCTATTTTACGCTGGTATCCTGTGAGAGCGGAGTCTTACCGCGGCCGAGCCAACCCATTCATGCTACAACCATATTATAGCTGCAGTGTGGCTCTAACACGTTGAATACATGTGCTTAAGGGTAAAGAAAAAAAAACGCTGTGAGTAAACCTGTATGTCTGACGAATAATAATATTTCAAAGTTATGTGAAGTGGCCAACACTGATTTGATTGGCGCAGTGGACTTATTGCTCTATAAAATTGTCAGAAATAAGAGTAGGCTTGTACCTAGCAGTGCCATTAATTAGTATATACGCTGTAACTTAAATTGACTACTTCAAACAAATTGCTTGAAATACGTGTAGTCAATAAAGTAACAAGTAACAAACTTACAGACGGTCATGGTTTCCTTATTGCAATCTAGACAGGATCAATATTTATGCAAATATAATTGATTAGTTCTCATCTAATTTTACTTTATTGATGACATTAAATGTTGGAATGTTGAACTGAATAGAAACGGATTTTGTCGCATATTTTTTGTGTTGTGAAACTGCAGTGACAAACGAACTTACCGTCCACTTGATTGTAAGTGACTGCGACACCTGCTAACTTCACAAAGATACCTACAGGTGTGTTGTCAACTCTGACGAAAATGCAATGCCTCACAACTTGTAATCATACTGTAATTACTCTGTACACTTCAGACCGGAACAGAGTAGTGTAAGCATCATTTCATCATTATTTAGCATCAGAAGTAGGTAAAATCGTGGTACCTACACAGACGAGCTCTCCGGTAGAAATGGAATCCTACCACCTAATGAATTATTTCAACTTATTTTATATTACAAACGACGCAGCAACATCGAGTAATTGGTTGTGCCGTGGGGAAGTGTTAAATGTTTACCTACCCCCTAAATGCTCCTCACTTCCGCCTGCGGCCGAACTATGTTGTTCACGATTTGTCCGTACAAAAATTCAGACGCATGTGAAGATTACGCTCCTGTTAAATATTTGTTGCGTTATTACCAACTGGGAACTGTTTTGCAGAAACTAATGTATTTATGATGGCAATACAGGCATCGGGTGATTGTGAAGAAAACACAAAACAAATGTCGAAACGGTCTATGCAGATGGTACTAACAAAAACTTGAAACGATCCAGCATATCTTGGACGTGCCAGACTCCTGCTGCATGAGAATACATTCGACGTCATCACGATGTCGCCAAAATAATCCATCTGGCACTGACCCGAAAATAACTATTGAAGGGTGATGACCCATACTGGAAATACTCCTGTACTCTCGTGCTAGAAAATAACAACATTTCACTGTATTGGGGCAGATCAGTACTATCAGATCAGTCCATTACAGCCTATTTAAGTCCACTGCTGAACATAGATTGCTTCATAGGGGTTAGTTAGGTTAGTTGCCATAGTTACCGCGCTGGGAAAGTGAGTTGGCAACCGCAGTTTTTTTTTATTTAGTCGTTATCAGGAAGACTCCGCTGCCCATCTCCTGATTTGTTTCCCTCTGTCGCCTCTTACGACATCCACGGAATGATATGGGATAGTGAATATTCTTACACCACCACTACAAGGTATAACAGATCAGTCAGTTACCTATAATCAGCCAGATATTATAATCGTTTATAAAAAGAGGAAGCGCGTTGGTCTATTAGACGTGGGCGTTTAAGATTCGCATAATATTCAGCAATATATTATCGAAAAAAGACGAAATACCAACCGCTTGCTGAAGATACAAACGTGGCTTCACACACGTGGTGGATAAAATAGTAGTCCTTCGCCTCATTATCTTACAGGAACAAAAAACACTGCAGCTTAACGATAATTTTGCTAAGCTAGCTCTACCAATGTCTGTTAGTTAATATTCAGAAGGCTGTTATTCTAGACAAATGCCATTGTGAAAGCTTACTCACAAAGATTTGACAAATATATTTATCTTACTCCATATGCTCTAAGAGCTTTAAACCCTTGAGGAGCAGTTAAAACCTTAATATATACCATTAATAATCTTGGTTTCGGGTAATGAAATAACTTTAATTAACTGTAAATATTAAACGTGGTAGAATCATGCTGCAGCTATATTAATTGTATAGTTGTAGCACGATTGGCTCGGCTCGACCAGGGAAGGACCACGCTCTCACAGAATACCAGCGTAAAATACCAGCTTAATGTTGGTGTGTTTCTTATGGTGAGTGTAGAGAACCGGAGACCCCTGGAAAAGAGTCATTCCATTTTAGTCCTTATAGCTAACAACGAGGATGAATTTTGATTTGCAAACGAGGATAGATGTAAATGTCTATGGGCCACAGCAACCACTTACCATCAGGTGGACTGTCTGCTCACTTGTCACCCTTATCCTATAAAAAAACAAAACAATAATATTTATTGCGTTATATAAATACCTATTATATTTATTTGTAATGGCGTAATTAAACACATCACTGTTAACTCCATGTACGTATTTGCAGCGTTTGAATTATTATAGCGTCCACTCTTATGATCTACAATCGAGAGATATCATTGCGATAGTAAACCGATAGTCGTAATTGCTTTACAGATTATCTGTTTCTAATTGGATAGTCTTGTAAATTAATCACAGTATAGGAAGTCGCCTGTTTTCTCATATTTAGCAATATTAAATGGCCTTTCATTTATACGGTAAATCGAGTATTTTTTTTAAATTAATAAGTGTGCAAAATGTGCACACAGCCTATCGTCGTCTAAATGAATATTGTGATCTGAGGACATCTCCATATAACATCTATAGTCAGATAGTAGATAGACAGTATCTATAATGTCCCTGGGAACTAAAATAAATTTCCATGTTATCTTGAAGAAACCTTTGCAGTATTGTCATGAAGATACTGACGCCTCTGCATTGGGCGGCGAATAAGAGTATTGTCAAGGATCCCGCTTTAACGATGCTGTCAGTAAGGTGAAAATACCACATACAATTTAAATAATTTTTTAATGGTCGAGTTTTCTGAAGTAAAGTTATTTATATGAGCATTTTTTTAGAACAACAACCGAGCACACACTCCACCTGGTGGTAAGTGATTGCTGTGGCTCATAGACGTCTAAATCTATCCTCGTTTGCGATTGAAAATTCAGATGCGTTGTTAGCCATGAGGATTAAGATGGAATGCCTCTTTTCCAGTAAAAAGGGTCTCCGGTTCTCTATACTCACCATACGAAACACAGTAGCATCAAGCTGCTATTTTACGCTGGTATTCTGTGAGAGCGTGGTCCTACCCCGGTCGCGCTGACCTATTCGTGCTACAACTATACAATTAATATAGCTGCAGCATGGTTCTTTTACGTATAAAAGCTTGAATATTACTACACAGCGTTTTTGTTACAATTTAAAAAACGAATTTAAAAAATTCTATATTATATTAAAATAATACTTTGTAGCTCCAAAATCAAAAACCTAGCATACCTCGATAAAATCCGTTATGTGTCTTTTATTCAATACAAATGAATTTTTAAAAACAAATTCTATTTTTTTTTATAGTAAGACTAATAATTATTTTTTCCTCGTGTGGTCTGATCGTGCATTGAGCATTAACTTAATTAAGCTAATGAATTAGATTAAGGGCGGTCGATGCCGACGCTGTGTGATTTGTGACCGTCGCCGGCGTTGCGCCAACGGATTAATTATCGGACGATTCCTATCAATATCCGTCAGCGTGAGGAGATCGTTATTTGTCTGAGCCGATCATCGGTTCCGTTTTGATAGATTTCACGAGCGAACGCCGCGTAGACAGATAAAACAATATATTTGAATGGAATTTAGCTGCTTGGTTGGCTGGTTAGCCCATTTTCTATTTTATCACGTTTTTATTAACTCACTTTCGTGTATGTCTGTTTCGGTTTAATTTAGTGATTGATTTAAATAAACTCCTCGATGAGCTAAACTTGAAATTTCGAACATAGTTTAGAATCGGATGACAATGTTAAAATATGAAGCAAAAAAACGTAATATTAATCAAATATAATAATTTTTTTTATTTTACTTTTTATTACTTTATAATTAACTGTAGCATTTGATGCTTATACACTACTTGATCAAGATGTATTTTCTCACATTTTTCTGGGCGCCGTCTGGTGCGGCTTGACAGAATCTATCATCTATTGTTCCTGAGTGTTTCATAGAAGGCAATTTTAGGGAAGATCAATAGGAAATTTCGGCATTTTATTTGTTTACCTATTTAAATGGAATAAACTCTATTTTTCTATTTCTATTTTTTAAATTACCCCACACTTGGATTTTTTCCTGTGTCGTGGAGGCAGTTTACAAACATAAATTGCACAAGGACAAACAACCAGACCCGGAACAATTATTTGTAGGCCATACAAATACTTGTTCCGTGCGGGATTCGAACCCGCAGCCCCCAGCGCAACAACTGATTGATAAGCCACTGCGCCACGGAGCCGTCTCTAAATGCTACTCCAAGCTTATTTAATATACTCGTATCTCTGATAACTATATTATAACCAAAAAGTTTTAGTCGTGAAGATTACTGTGCACAAACGCACAAACAAACAGACAAAAAACTGTTAGGTACTTTTTATGTACCGACTTCAAATAGGAGATGGTACTCATAGCTTTTTTCTAGGTGAACCGATTTCGATGATTCTTTTTTATTTGAAAGCTGGTGCTCCTTATGTGGTCCCATATAAATTTCATCAAGGTTTGACTAATATTTTTTGAGTAATTCTTAATAATTTATTTTGAAGTCGGTTGTACAAATTTTTTTTTTAAATACGAGGTCAGCCTGTAACAGCGCACTCATCGACATGGACCTCTGTCGTAGTGAGGATTTGTCCTAAATGCCACGCTTGGCTGGCAGATTGGTGATGTCAGTTCCAGAAGATACACACCCTGCTCTACGTAGCCAATGTAGATATTTTACGTCTGACGTAAATATACCATGGCTATGCCGCTATCTATTAAAGCCATGAGATCTATCTGCCATATACCATTGTAGCCGATTACGGCACCTACCAGACAGACGCAATAGCGTGGTGGATTCTTACTCTGCCACAACAAGGTAACAGTTTAATTTGTATATACTAGGTGGCGAATAGGTTATCACATTAAATAACACAGCGGTAAATAGAAGTTCATGTATGTCTGGTAAGATAATAAAATAAATAATTTTACCAAAATTGGAAAAAAAAAATGTATCTTTAAAACAAAATAAATAGCGTAAAAATTGACACGAAATAAATCTCCTTGATAATATTAGTTTACTGACTTGAAGTAACATGTAAAAGCGGCAACGGTGTGGTAGGTGTGCAGTGCTCACGCGGCATCGACATAGGTAATTATTTACCTACACTTTCCCATTCATAGGTAATTAGGCAAAAAACGAAAAAAAAAAGGCTACCGCTACTATAATGTTTATTGTTATATATTTTTAGTTGTGTATGTTCAAAGAACGTTATGTAGGATAAGTCTTTTCACTTAATGTGGTAATTTTATCGCCACCCCGTATATTCTCGTAGGGTAGATGATTTTTAATAGATGTGTAGATGATTTTTTATGGAATAAGGGTGATAAACGAGCACACAGTCCACTTGATGGTAAGTGGACACTTGGCGCATAGACATCAACATCAATTCTTGATTAAAAATCAAAATGCCATGCATCTGGTCACTCTTGAGGACCTATAGGGAATGCCTGGTTTCCAGTAAAAAAGGCAAATCGCGAGTACAGATAGTAATAAATATATTCAGATGTTACTTTACAGAAATTGATTAAAATAAAATTCGTGCAAAAATAAAATAGTTTTAGTAACTCCAATAATGGAATCAGTATTGCTTACTTTAACTTTTATTTATAAACATTATTAATATTGATTGTACATCATTTTTCCTCAGAATAAAGCTTAATGCATGAAAATAGCGTATGAAAGTCGAAACTATGAATCAGCGAAACGGTAAGTCGGTGAAATGAAGGTGGAACATGCCACGGCATGCGCTTAGCGATCCTAAGCCGTAAAGTAATACGGAACTATTAATGGCGAACTCGTGCGTGTAATCACTTCAGTGATATCCCACGAGATCTCGCCGAGCGTGATGCATTGTACAGTAAAGATTGTTCCAGAATTGCTATTCTGCATCGGTGGATAGGATAGTATTTCATATTACGCAGGATTAATTTGGTGTTTGATTTTATTTTAAATTTCGAATGAAATTAGTGGATTAGCAAATTTCATATTACGCAGGATTAATTTGGTGTTTGATTTTATTTTAAATTTCGAATGCAATTAGTGAATTAGCAAATTGCCTCAAAGAACTTTTAACTGACGCCATATGGGAAAAATATAAGATCAAAAATTCCTCGAAAAATAATATATAAGTCAAAAATTTTAATTTAAATTTTAATAAAAATTTGTTCTTTACTAAATTTACGAATCTCAATCACTTTTCTAAATGAGTTTATGGGAAAATTGTCCCTGCTGATCTGACAAACAGAATGAAACCGAGGTAATTCGTAGTGTTCCGCTTTTTTTTCGTGGAATACGTATTTTTTTTTTTTATAAAAATATTATTGCTATAAAAGTTGAAGTTAATAGGTTTAAAATAAGGATAGACATGGCCTTATCATAATTTTAATGTCTATTTTATTTTGTTTATCATCGAAGATGCCTTGGTTACTAATGGCGCTATTGTTTTATTTTTCATTTTTATACCATGATTTCGTAGTGTTGCCAATAAAAAATATAAAAAAGAGGATATCTGCGGAGTTTCTCTGGTTAGAGAAACCTCCTTTAAAAACAGTTTGAGTTTACGATTGAAACTTTAATTTAAAATTTTGGAAAATAATATAATTTAATTTTTGAGAATATTAAATAATGTAACTTATTATAACTAATACAGTTAATTCATGAGGCATCGTTCAGACGGCAGCACGTTGCGAGCACAAATCAACGTTCAAACAGCGACTTCCTTCAAACAGATGAAACTGACGCAGAAGGAAGCGTGCCGGACTACCTGCCGACTTCGCTTCACTCCACGTCAGCTCCTGTCGTGAGACAACTTGACTTTACAGTGAAAAGTGACTTCGGAGTGTTTTATTCGTGCTGTTTCGACGGTTGATTTTATTGTGTTAAGTTGGAGTCTTAACTGTTATTTTAGTTTGCAAATAAATGGCGATATAAACAACTCTTTATGGGATTTCTGGTACCCCAATTCGACTGACAAGCGTGACGGTTAAGTTAAATCCTTCTTATACTATATAATCCTACTTATATTATATAAATTATTATATAATAAGAATATGATAAGTTATTTATTTCGGACAATTAGTATACTTAGTGTTTAGTCACGACATTATGACAGAAGTGGGATGGTCCACTTCTGTCATAATGTCGTAATAATAATGGATATGGATCCAACAGGGATATTTACAGGGTAATGGTGACGATAATAAAAATGTTCACTGCCCCTATCGTCCCGAATGTATTTTAAGAGGCGACAGAGGGAAATAAAAAGGGAGATGGGCAGCAACATCTTTCTCCTGTAGGAGAGGCCTTCGTTCAGCAGTGAACTTTTAATAGGCTGTTATGATATGGGGATGATGACGACAAAGAAAAACCGCAGTTGAAAATTTTTGTCAAATTTTGGTTTATCTAATAGCTAACGGTACTATTTCTAAGTGGTATAAACTTTCGCTGCAATTGTCTCCATATGTTATACATAAAAGTTTGTTCTTGTCATTAAAAAGGTTTTCCCGTTCTCGATGAAATCAAGCGATGAATGAATTTGAATTTATATCAGATGGCGCATCCTCACAAATCAGTGTGCCGTTAGCCAAGCAGTCCATTACTTACTTGCTGGTCTGGGCGCTGACATTTCCTCGTCGGGGGCGATTTAAATCACTGTATCGGGACCCACGCCTGTTTTTATATGGGATCGTGCCTATGCAGAGATACATGCATTAGTTGATCTGGCTAGAAACTCGAGATACGGGCGAGCGAACTCATTTACCTACGTGAGTCGAGTGAAAAATGTTGTATAGAATGGGTAGGCAAAATTGATTTCATTTGTTTTAATAGAATAAGGGTGCCAAATGAGCACACAGTCAACCTGATGGTAAATGGATGCTGTGGCCCATAGACATCTACATCTATCTTAGATTAATAATCAAAATGCAGATACTGTGTCACGCTTGAGAACTGAAGTGGAATGCCCCGTTTCCAGTAAAAAAGTTCTCCAGTTCTCCACACTTACCATTCGAAACATCAGTGTTTTACGCAACATTAGCTATAATTTTGTGAGGGCGTGTTTCTTCCACGGTCGAGTCGACCAATTCTTGCTACAACCATAATATAGCTGTAGTATGACGAACTACCTCTATCAAGTAAATAAAATTAAGGTTTTCTTATAAAAAAAAAAATCCGAAGCTCCTTGACGTTTGAGCCGTGGTAGTACAGAGGATAAGGCTGCTGTAAAGTTTACATTACGCATCCCGGATTTTTGATTGTTGTTAAGAAATAAATGTATTATCATATGTATAACTAGCGACCTCACCCAGCTTCGTCTGGATTGGATCTATTAATGTAATATTATTGAAGTTTGAGATATCCTCAAAGAGCATTTATTATTTAGCCTAGATTAATACTGGCTATGCTTTCTATCAGTTCTTGAAGTTTATCATAATCAGGTAAGACATTTTGAAGATTAGCCCGGAGAGACAGACAGACAAAACATTTATAAATAGTTATTCATGTCTTAACTGCCTGAAAATAACCCCACGAGCACAATAAAAGGTAGTCATTTTGATATTACAGACATACACTTTATAATAGATTATGTAACGCACTGTTCCAGTCAGAAACCCTCCCAGAAATTTTACTGTACTCACTTTAATTTAAAGCACTTTATGGTAGCCTTATTTCCTGATACCATGCCCTTACGTCACTGCACCTAGATGCAGCAGCACTGTCTGCGATAGCTCCCGATGCACTCGATTTATAGATGCTGTGAATACGTGGTTTTAATTACCGGAGATCGTAACGCTCCGTATCGTCGCCAGGTTCGTGATCGCTATCATTTAAATGGGCAATATATTCAACGGTTATTGATTCTGGCAACATTTAAACAATAGAGTCGAAAATTGAAACGAACGTTGCTAGTTAGAAAATATATATTACCAATACATGCTTTCAAAAGTCCACGCCGTTAGTTGTTCTTATTCAGCTGTTGTCAGAAAGATGCTGCTGCCAAACTCCAGGATCAGTTTCCCTCTGTCACCTCTCACGAAACCTACATGGTGATCATAGTGGATATTCTTACACGGCCACTACATATTGAAGAGATATATTAGTTATGCCGATTTTTTATGACAGTATGAAAATAGTTACGAGTTGAATGAAACTAATTTTTTTATATAAGCCATATTTTTGTACTTTAAAAATTTGATAAAATTTATTTGGCGGCGTCGGAGAGTTAACTCCCCCCATTTCATCCGTGGGTGTAGTACGAGGCAATACAGGAAAACTGAAACGGGCATGGGTAACATCATCTAACTGATAAAAAAAAACCGACCAAGTGCGAGTAGGACTCGCGCACCGAGGGTTTCGAACAAATCCGTAGGTATATAAGTTTAAAATTATTAAAAACATTTTTATTATATGATGTAATTAAAAATTTATGCTTTTCGCAATTTTTCCTTTATCTGTGCTATAATAAGTTGCTTCGCAACAAAATTTAAGATTCTGAGTTCACGGGAAGTACCCTTTAGGTTTTGATTCCCTTGCGAATGTCGAAAATTTGCGGCATAAACGGCTGTATCTTTTGATTGTACTACTTTCCGGAATGTATCCTTGGAGTACACTGACCGTCTTCAGTTGTTAGGGGTTGAATTCTCTCCGAACCTCAACTATGGGCTGTTCATTGAGTCCAGAGCCAAAGGAAAAGGAAGCTTGGTGTCCTTGCAAGGGTGCGGCGATGCTTCACGCCGGGGCAGCTTCTTACCTTATGTAAAGCGCAAGTCCGGTCGTGCATGAATTACTGCTGTCACATATGGACTGGTTCTGCCAAATGCCACCTGGCAGCGTTGGACTCAGTGGAGAGACGTGCTAAGAGGCTCATTGGTGACCTTGATTTGGATGAAACCAATCTAGTCAGCCTCGAACATAGGCGCAGAGTAGCCAGTCACTCGGTATTATACAGGATGCATATCGGTGAGTGTGCGCAGGAATTACAGCTTTTATTCCTCCCTCTCCTTTCAACCATCGAACGATCAGGCGGTCGGCGGCTCTTCACCCCTTTGTTGTCGATATTCCATGCATTAGAACCAAACGGTTTGCTTCGTCTTTTGTAATGTGTACAGCAAAGGAGTGGAATAATTTGCTGGCGTCTATCTTTCCGTCCGAATACAATCTGGGCGTCTTCAAGACAAGAGTGAATAGGCTTTTGATACGCTAAGACAGTGCGTTTTACCATCTAGGGCTGCATCTCTGCATCACCACTTATCACCAGGTAGAATTGTGGTCAAGCACAGGCTTAATAAGTAAAAGAAAAAATTCTGTGAACTAGTTGACCTATTCGTACCATGATATATATGCATCGTGGTTCTGTCCCGTAAAAATCTTGTTTATTTCTAGCATTAGGACAAAAAAAAAAAGAGTGCATCCGCAAGTTACGCAAAAACCAAGCCAAAACTAAGCTCAACATACCGTGAGAACACGCATTCTCTTACACATATGCATCTAAAACATTTGTCATCAACAACATGGTTTTCGGTGCACATGTGTGTGCCCAACAGTGAACTTTTACGGAACGTCAGAAATGGAGGACGAAAGATGTGTGCGTGAGCGCGGAAGTGAGTATGGTTTTCTGTAACTTCAAACGTATGCACGCACATAGAGATATTTACCAAACGTTAACTATGGTTTTTAAAGCTACTGGCAGTTAAAAAATCGTTCATCACCTTC
This sequence comes from Parnassius mnemosyne, assembly GCA_963668995.1. Taxonomy (NCBI): domain Eukaryota; kingdom Metazoa; phylum Arthropoda; class Insecta; order Lepidoptera; family Papilionidae; genus Parnassius; species Parnassius mnemosyne. Next base: position 42,595,851 of record CAVLGL010000057.1, on the reverse strand, counting down.
ATTAACATTAAAAACGTTGTCAACACGTAATTCGTATTATGCCGCCACAAGCCTTTCTAGGGTGAACACACGTATCGCGTGTCTTGCTTAAAATGTTATGTAAATCGTTATTGATGGGCGCGAGGAGCCGGTGGCTGTGATCGCTTAATCGGTTCACACTTACGCTTTATAGGCGTGCGAGATTTATTCGATATGGAATGCTTGTTATAGCTATCTTAATATTTGTAAAGTAGCTGTTGCATAGTGTAAACCAGCGTTTTTGCTGGAAAAAAATATCATTCAGTATTCAGTAGTAAGTTAGTTTAGAATCAGTTCGCACTCGGTAGCCTAAGGACCGTCTTAGAACTTGTTCCACGTATTAGAAGCAAACGGTTTGCTTGGTCTTTTGTAATGTGTACAGCAAAGAAGTGGAATAATCTGGCGGCGTTTATCTTTCCGTCCGAATACAAGCTGGGTGTCTTAGTAATCTTCCATTATAGTCCTCACCCGTGAGGACTAAGATGGAATGCCTCATTTCCAGTAAAAAGTGTCTCCGGTTCTCTACACTCACCATACGAAACACAGCAGTATTAAACTGCTGTTTTAGGCTAGTATTCTGTGAGAGCGTGGTAAGGACCACGCTCTCACAGAATACCAGCGTAAAATAGGTCGAGCCGACCCATTCGTGCTACAAGTATACTATTAATATAGCTGCAGCGTGGTTTTACCACGTGAAACAGTATCTGTATCAGTAGGTGGTAAGGCTTAATCTCTTTCTGAAGTTAGTCTGATTAAGTAACACGCTGTAACCTATTTTCTGTGCCAAACAACTATTGAGTTCTAGTTTGAAGTGTGTGATAATCTGGTATAAGTATAGGCTGGGAAACAACTATTCAGTCCTCAGAGATGACAACGCACTTGAAGCCTTCTTCGCTTGAAGCTGGTTGCAGATGTTTTTTTTTTTAATTTTTATTAGAATAAGGGTGATAAAAGAGCACACAGTTCACCTGATGGTAAGTAGATGCTGATGTTCATAGACATCTACATCTATCTCCCATTAAGAATCGTAGATGCATTTGCAGCTAAAGATGTAATGCCTAGTTTAAAGTAAAAATGATCTCCGGTTCTTTACGCTTACTATAATATGAAATACACCAGCATTATCTGCTATTTTACGCTGGTATTCTGTGAAAGCTTGGTTCTTTCTCAGTCGAACCGGCTCATTCGTGCTACAACCATAATATAGTAGAAGGGTGATTCTATCACGTTATAAAAGATGAAAAGATAAAGATGAGTAAGATATAGATGAATATCAGTAGATACTTAACATCATGTGAATTTTATAAAATTGTCTTGCCTGTGGATTACTCTGTGTACCGAATACCTTTTCGTAATTTTACGTGGTAGAGCTATGCTGCAGCTATATTAGTAGTATAGTTGTAGAAACGAATGGGTCGGCTCGACCGGGGAAGGACCACGCTCTCACAGAAAACCAGCGTAAAATAGCAGCTTAACGCTGCTGTGTTTCGTATGGTACTCACCATAGAGAACCGGAGACCCTTTTTACTTGCAAAGAGGCATTCCATCATAGTCCTCACGGGTGACAACGCATCTACATCTTGAGTCTTTATTGCGGATAGATGTAGATGTCTATGGGTCACAGTAACCACTTACCATCAGGTGGACTGTGTGCTCGTTTGTCACCCTATCCTATAAAAAAAAATTGCCGCATATGTCGAATATTAAGTTACCGATATTTGATGTTATTTACACCTTTGTTTAAAGATGTGTGAGCTTTGCTTATTAATGCTATAAAATACACAATTGTCGCGTGTCACAATAACTACAGAGATACGTGTAATATTGTTGTTGTGTTATGCTACGAGTAAGTACGATTCACACCTGACGTTCTATATAATTTTATGTATTTTCAATTTGTGTATGTAATAATAGAGTTACTAAAAATTAATAAGAAAGAAAGAAAGGTCCTAATATAGTGTCCTAATGTATTGATTTATATTTAAATATGTTAAAATTGTCCACCTAACCAACTATAATGATATCCTCCAGTTGTACAACAGGAAAAGCTACACTTTAGTTTTAGTTTTTACTTTCGGGTATAGGCTTCGTTTCCCATAATAACGTCCTCCAGAAATGTGTTAATGGAGACTAGCCATTTGTGAAGAAAATCGGCTTTATGTGTTTTCAGAGCATAGTAGTAAAATATCGCTAACAACTGAATTCCCGTCCTGCGTAATTGAGAATTAATTAACAGAATTGATTTTAGTCTGACCCGAAATTCAAATCTGGGGCCACACACATACACACGAACGCACATCGCGCCAAATTTCACTAACGCACATCGCGGCAGAACTCCCGATACCATCCACACCATCTGGATGATTGGCGGTCCACCACTGTGCGATTTAGAAGATGTTTTCTTCCTCGCACAACTTCCTTGTGGAATAGTTTACCACCAGCGATTTTTCCGGACCGATACGACTTAGGGACCTTCAAGAAAAGAGCCTACTCCTTTTTAAAAGGCCAGCAACGCATCTGCAATTCCCCTGGTGTTGCGGTTGTTCATGGGCGGCGGTAGTCACTTACCATCAGGTGAGCCGCATGCTCGTTTGCCCCCTCTCCTATAAAAAAAAAAACACACAATTTGGGATCACTAAACCTCACATCCTACCCTCGTTATATACATACAATAGTCAGTCATTAAGTTCATCTGTTAAATGAAACTAATTTTTACGGATTTTATCGCGTTTAATTTAACTTTTTATCTAATGTAATGGCATTGAAGCACCGACGTTCCGGGAAGTCTGCAGTGTGTGAACATGTTCTAGATCGTCCCCGCCATTACATTAGATTTGATAGACCACAAATCATTGCAAAAGAACACTGATACTTACGAAGAACACTGATTCGCGAGGCTATTGAAATTAAAAAAACATCCTAATTTCAATAGAGAAGATGGACGGGTGCTGCCATCTGCTTGGGATTCTATAATTCATAAAATTAAATCCAAAACCAAGCATACCACTGCAAAACTTCAAGATACTGTAAGCTCATTCTGCGTAGATCGGACCAAAATTTAATATTCAAAAACTGAAGGTAGTCGGGCTAACTATGACATCGGGACGTCAAACACCTCAGTCCTCCCGTGACCATAGTTGCTGTAAAGCACCCAAAACGTCGTAAATAAAAAAATTAAATCAAACGCAAGAAAATCCGTAAAAATCAATTTCATTTAACATGTAGTACTCGCGTAAATATAAGAAATCATTAAGTTCACCTGTGTTTGCGCGTTCTCCTTTAACACTACAGAATATACGATAATTGTTAAAAATTCTCGCCAAAGTTGAAACCGGACGGAACAGTGGCATAGTGCCGTATACTCGTTTGCCCCCTCTCCTATATATAAAAAAAAAATTGTATTACCGTAAAGATGGAGACATTAAATTTAAATCTCTCATTTCACCAACATAACTTTTGTATATTGGCGATGTGTGGACATTCAGTTTATGAGTAGCGAAATAACATACATCCAAATCTAGGCTAGAACTTAGATACAGAACTTTGACTCAAAATATTGTTACTATAATTAAAAATTAAAAGTTTTGTATAATCGACTTCAATATAAACTATTAAGAACTCAAAAAGTATTGGTCAGACCTTGATCAGATTTATAAGGGACCACATGAAGAGCACCAGATTTCAAATAAAAAAAGAATCATCGAAATCGGTTCACCCAGAAAAAGTTATGAGGTAACACATATAAAAAAGAAAAAAAAAATACAGTCGAATTGAGTATCGTCTCCTTTTTGAAGAAACTGCATAACGACGTGACAATTGTGCGGCTTAGTGTTCATGTTGGGGGTTCGATTCTTGGGGATAACAAACTTTTTTGCATAAACATAGTTCGGCGGTTTGTATTTGTTGTATCTTTTATTTTAAATTAAAACTACGTACACTGTCGTTAATGTTTATAATGACTAACCGGATAACTAACAATGCCGTCGGTCATGTTACGTATGAAATAGTTCGTACAAAGTGACTTACACGACAGCTAATGGAATTAAATATCTATAAAAATATTGAGATAAACTTCTTGATATCATAATAATACGTACATATCACATTGTATCTGAGACTGGTTTATTAACTGGTAAAAAAAGTGTAATTAAAAATTAAACTGCTTTATATTAAATTTAGCAACCCAAAAGTGAACATATTTTACGGTAACGTAAGTGCGAAAAGCTAAAATCGTAACCGTATGATGTGAATCGTACATTATCGTATCTATACAGATGCGTGCGTGATGCAATTAATACTCTATCAGGCTGCAACTCGATCTCAAGCTTCTTTTAATCAGCATTTACATTTTTGAGATTTTACCGTTTTATTGTCGATGTTTTATTGTCATACTTACTTACCTGTCAGGGCCGAACTAAGCGCAATTATATAGATTTATTGTAGGGGTCTTTTGTTTTTTATAAAACTTTAAAATATTTCAAAGAACCCGATTGCAGCATTCTTATCAATACATCATCAATATTTTTTATAGGATAGGGTGACAAACGAGCACACAGTCCACCTGATGGTAAGTGGTTACTGTGACCCATAGACATCTACATCTATCCTCGTTTTCGAATCAAAATGCAGATGCGTTGTCACCCGTGAGGACTAAGATGGAATGCCTCTTTGCCAGTAAAAAGGGTCTCCGGTTCTCTACACTCACCATACGAAACACAGCAGCGTTAAGCTGCTTTTTTATGCTGGTTTTCTGTGAGAGCGTGGTCCTTCGTGCTACAACTATACTACTAATATAGCTGCAGCATGGCTCTACCACGTTAAAAACACGTTATATAAATAAAATTGGTGTGTCTGTTTGGAATATTGAAATGACTGCTTTTCAATGAGTTCAGAGAGTTATTTGCGTGTTATTAAGACATAAATAACCATTATTAAATTTTTGCCTGTCTATCTGTATGTCTTATCTTCTATCTCTTAAAATTTTGATGCGAAGTCGATTTTTGTCTTTTTTTTTTTACATCAACGCCATTTTACCACTAAACTGTAAGTGTTAATGGATAAGGATATAAAACCTCTTTTAGTGAAATAAAGAAATCTTCAATTTCTATTTTACTATTTTCCTATATCACACATTGTTTATGAGATAATAGCAAAAAACTGAGCTTAAAATGGTTTTTCGTCCGACGAGCAACATTATTACCATACTCTTTGGTCATAGATCCTGTCAATCGTTCGATCGGTAACGTTCAAAATGTAATAACAACTACCCAAGTCACATGAACGAATCGTTCACGATTGACATATGTCTATTGTGGACTAAGATCATCGCGTTAAAAAACCGACACCATATGGAACGGCCCGCTCCATGTTTTAGCGTTCCAAAGAACAATTTAGCGCGCGTTCCAAGGCGGTACCATCAACTGTGGCAACATAACCATAATTTTTGACTTTTATGAAATCTTCTCCAATATGGAGCCAGTTGTTCAAGTTTTTATTGATTCATTTTGTAAAAAAGATGTATCACTTTTAGTCGAACCATCGACCCGACTAATCGTTCGTAATAGTTTCTTAAACAAGATTTCATTTTCAAAGCCTAACAAAGTATAGGTAAACGTTATTTCTAAAACCGTGACTCCAATCATTAAGATACAGTTAGAATACGAGTAGTGCTGTCTAGAGGCGTCGTAACACTGTAACGGTCAACTTTATGGACTTTTTGATAAATGGACTTCAATATAATATTTTGTAATATCATTATTTATTACAATCGATGGACACGGACGCAGTTGAATTAATCAACCAGCATTGTAATGGCTGGAACGACGGACTATTGAGTAGGCAAATATTTTTATTATTCGAAGTAGACACTCGAAAATTTGGAACTGACGTTTCAATTCTGTTGACGATGTTTTATAAGTACTTGAAAATATTTTCTTAATAGCATAAGTGTTATTGTAGTTCTGAGATTTTTTTTATTTTATTAATGTAAAACTTCTTTAGACGCGTCTTGAGCGTAACTCAGACGATTTTTCGGTGGAAAGTTACTTTAATTTTAGTAAAATGTATAGTAGCTTGTTTCCACAGTTCCACAGACTGACTATAGAATTATGTGATATACATAGGCATATACAATTTTCAGACATTTTAATTTTTATATTTATATACTTCAATACCAAAACTAAAGAATATAATTTTTTATACATATTTATCAAAAATTATATTAATAAGTGTATTGTTTACATTATATTAATATTTATATTATTAACAATAATTAAAAATTATTAATAAAGAAATCAATCATCATCACAGTGTACAAATACCCATAGCTCTAACCACACTACCAAAGATTAACTGGCAGAGATAATTGTTTTGAGTACAATATCATTTTCTATCTATCTGTCTCATCATTATCATTACAGCCCTTCACAAGTCCACTGCTGAACATAGGCCTCCCCCTAAGAATGCCACAAAGCACGGTCCTGAGCCACCTGCATCCATCGACTTACTGCATATCTACTTTTTGTTGTCACTCCATCTAGTGGGGGGACGCCCTACACTTCGCCTGCCGGTACGAGGCTACCACTCGAGAACCTTTCTTCCCCATCGGTTGTCGGTTCTTCGAGCTATATGGCCGGCCCATTGCCACTTCAGCTTACTAATCCGTTGGGCTATGTCGGTCACTCTGGTTCTACTGCGGATATCCTCATTTCTGAGTTTATCACGCAGAGAAACTCCGAGCATAGCTCTCTCCATAGCTCGCTGAGCGACCTTGAGCTTCCTCATCCGGCCAGCAGTGAAGGACCACGTCTCAGTTCCGTATGTCATCACTGGCAACACGCACTGGGTGTACAGTCTCGTTTTCAAGTTTTGAGGTATACCTGACGAGAAGATGTGTCGTAATTTCCCGAACGCTGCCCAACCGAGTTGAATCCGTCGATTGACCTCTCGGTCGAAGTTGGACTTACCTAGTCGGACTATTTGTCCCAGGTAAACATACTCGTCAACAACTTCGAGCTTAGTGCTCCCAACAACTACCGGCATAGGTGTGACATGGACATTAAACATGATCTTTGTTTTGTCCATGTTCATCTTAAGACCTATCCGTTGGGAAACACTATTGAGGTCATTGAGCATAGTGCTTAGGTCCTCTAGCGATTCTGCCATAAGGACTATATCGTCGGCAAATCGAAGGTGAGTGATGTACTCGCCATTGATGTTGATACCGTATCCTTTCCAGTCCAGAAGCTTGAAAACATCTTCCAATGCAGCGGTAAAGAGTTTCGGGGATATGACGTCACCCTGTCTTACACCTCTCTGCAATTGGATAGGTTTCGTACTCTGGTTCTGTACTCGGATAGCCATCGTAGCCCTACTGTACAAGCACTTCAACACTTCGATATACCGACAGTCAACTTGGCATCGCTGAAGGGACTGCAGCACCGCCCAAATTTCGACGGAATTAAAGGCTTTCTCATAGTCCACATACGCCAGACATAGTGGCAAATTGTACTCCTCGGACTTCTGTAAAATTTGTCGAAGGGTAAGTATGTGGTCTATGGTGCTAAAGCCTTTTCGGAAACCGGCTTGTTCGGGAGGCTGGAAGTCGTCAAGTCTGCGCGCGAGACGATTCGTAATGACTCTCGAAAACAGCACGTAGACGCGGCTCAGAAGGGAAATCGGTCTGTAGTTCTTCAAGAGAGAGCTGTCGCCTTTCTTGAAGAACAAGACCACCGCACTTCTGCTCCACGCCTCCGGTGTAATGCCACCATGGAGGACGGAATTAAAGAGCTTCTGAAGGACTTCAAGTACCGGTTTTCCACCCGCTTTCAGAAGCTCCGCTGTAATTCCATCCTCGCCTGGGGCCTTGCCGTTTTTAAGGTGCTGGAGAGCCATTTTAATCTCGCTCAGACTGACGTCCGGGATATCATCGGAATAATGTTGGATAAGACTCGCTCTTGGATCGTTACTCACACTTGCGTGCGGCTCCAACGATGACGTGTACAGCTGCCCATAGAACCTCTCAATCTCACTCAAAATCTCAGGTGCCCCGGAAACGATGCTGCCACATTCGGCCTTCAGCCTTGACAGTTGGCTCTTTCTGGCAGACAGATCTCTGGCAAAGACTTTGGAGCCTTGGTTCCGCTCGATCGCTTCTTCAATACGAGCTGTATTGAAGTTGCGTAAGTCCCGCCGCATGCACTTGGAGATTTGTCTGTTCAGTTGCCTGTATGCTGTCAAATCTGTTGAAGAATGTAGCTTCATCTCCCGTCTAACAGCCATGAGATTAAGAGTGTGATCGGAGAGTTTTTGTGTTCTTCTGCGGCGGGTCTTGCAGAACTTAGCTCCGACCGCATGGACAGTTTCCACGAGCTTGTCATTCAAATCGTCCACTTCATTGCAGTCTTCTATCTGTCTCTATCTGTCTACAACTGTATGATAAAAGAGTATTCATACATACTAATAAAAATCATTCTTTCGCCCTCACGGTCAGACTTTGAAACGACATCCCTCTTGATATTGAAAAAGCTCCCAACAAATTTGTTTTTTAAATCTAGTCCGCTAGCATATGAAAATTGGTTCGAAGTTTGAACTAACACAGCTCTTATTTTCAAATATATTTCATATTTGTTCTGACGAAGGTAATATATAAGTTGTATATATTTATAAATTGTATATTATATATATATATATATATATATATATATATATATATATATATATATATATATATATATTTGATTATTGCTGCGCCGCCTCTTATATGTCTATCTCTGTTGAGGGCAATGGTTGACTAGTAGAGAATGCCCTATGGCCTTAAGTCCGCCATATGTACTAATTTGTAGTAAACAAAAAACAGTAGTACAAAATACTTTAAATAAATGAATAAAACACCAAGCTATTTTAATAGGATGTAATGGTATAACTTGGCTAATAATCACATACATTACAACCCTTCACAAGCCCGCGACTGAACACAGGTCTCCCTCAATGCCACAAAACATGAACCTAAGCCAATTGATTCTAGCGAGTTCCTGCGTGTCTTACAAAGATGACGAAAAATTACACCATTGTTAGAATCAGACGGTGGCGTAAGCCAGGTAAGTGATTTTAACACATCACCTGAGAATGCTTCGTTTAGCGGCAAAACACGTGTCTTACTATCGACGGTGGTGTGTCTTTCCTTATGTATTGGTGTTGGGAGTAGTGGTGCTGCGATAGTGGTGACGGGGATAGTGAACGCAATTGAGGGAGGGTGGGAGGTGCTCCTCATACTAAATAAGATACATCATTTTATCTTATTACGCGGATCTTATCTAATAAGTTTTAACATCTTTAAGAAAATGACATCATTTTCTCACCTTTTGAAGCATGCGTAGTAGTGTGAAATAAAAGTGACTAATACTTCTGCGAACTTTAACAAAAACTGTGTCTTAACATCTATAGTGTGTTTATTCTGAATCATTCACAAAGAGTTCGTATTAATTAGAATGAATGCCCCGTCAGTTAGTAATGTGGACTGGAATAATTCGCGTCGTGAGAACATTCCAAATGGTGTTGCCAATTACGAAAACCGAGACTCCCAAATATTATGTATAAAAATGTTTAGGATTAATATTTTATAAATATAAAAAGTAACAAATGAACATGCACTCCGCCTGATGAACACCTATCCTCGATTAAGAATCAAAATGCAGAATGCGTAGTCATTCCTGAGGACTAAGAAGGAATACCTCGTTTCCAGCTAAATGGTTTTCCAGTTCTGTAAACACAACACACGAAACATATAATTAAGCTGTCATTTCACGCTGGTATTCTATGAGACTTTCTTCCTTTTGCTATAATCTTAATATAGTTGCATGTCATAGCTAATCAACTCTCACACCGCTGAACATAGGCCTCCTCTATAGACTGCCTCATTTTGACATAGTTACCACGCTTAAACGGTGGGTTAGGAACCGCATTCTTTTTATTTTTAGTTGTTATAAGGCAGAAGCTGCTGCTTGTCTCTTGGTTTGCTTCCTTCTGTCGCCTCTTACGACACCCACGGGGCTTACTTAATCAGGAATTTAAAGTACTGTGGTGTCAAGATCACGACGCTTAAACTTATTATTTTATATTTAAGTAATAGAACGCAGAAAGTTACTATAAATGGTAAAAGTTCTTTTTCACCTGTACTAATGGGTGTCTAGTCTCGGCACCTTCCTATTTCTAGTGTATATTAATGACTTAACTTCTCTTGTAGGGGATAATCATGATATAATATTATTTGCTGATGATACTTCCTTGATTTTTAAACTTAAACATCAATAATTTAAATGTGACGAAGTGAATAGTGTTGTATTAAAATTGGTGCATTGGTTTAACGTTAATAATCTACATTTAAATGGTAATAAAACTAAATGTATTAAATTTACTACACCAAATGTTACAAATTTGAATTATGTGTTTTAAATGGGGAAGAACTAAGGTAGTCGCTTCCAAGCTGTTTCTAAAATAAATTTTGTAAATAGTTTGTACAACTTCTCATGTAAAATTTATTTAGAAGCTTCGCTGGGTTTCTTGCTGGTTTTTCCCAGAACAGAGATTTTTTTCGAACGTGAAATTGACTTTCAATAAGAATTACATACATGTGATCTATATTGAATAAACAATTATTCTATTCTATTCTACCATATGTAGTAGATATTGTTACATCGCCACTGCACGGTCAGATGAGATTTATATTTCCCGAAATTGGGAATTACTCCTAACAATGACAACCCTGTTCCCCGAGCCGAGCAAGAGATATTTGTGAATCAGAATGGTATTTTTTTATTGAAATCGCGCATACTATCTATGTTTTGAAATGTTTTAATACTAGTTTTTGACAAAATTGGGCCCAATTAGTGAATTTTTTACGAGTTTTAGTGATATTTGGTTACTTAATGGTAGAGACAAGAATTTGGCAGTAATTTATTTGGCAGTATTTTCAAAAGAAAGTACATATGATTGTAAGTGGCTACAGCAGTCTATGGACACTTGTAGTAAAATGTTCGCACTGCTATTTGACGGCAGAGATATGAAGACGGAGGTCCCTACCCAGACAGATTCCAAAACAGAAAAGTAGTTCTACCACCTATAAAATACTTAAGAGTGAGAATGTATCAGTGGAAATCGTTCAGCGGAGTATGTAGCGTGGTGGCGGTTTGCCATGTATATCGAGCGCTTCTCAGGCACTAATACAGTTGAAGGCAAATACAAGTTATTTATGTATTTCGGAGAGTGTGCAAGAATTGCATGGCGTAATTCCTCCCTCTCCCTTCTACCACCGAACAACCAGTCACTAGGCCAGTCCCATATACCCTTTTCTTGTGCATCGAAACAAACGGTTTGTTCTTTCTTCATGCGTACAGCAAAGTAGTGGAATAAGTTGCCAGCATCTGTCACCCTGCACCGAAAAATCCGCGTCTAAAACAAAATTTGTATTACCTAGATTGATGAATATACAAAGCATTCTTCTTCATTGTTTTCTTCTAAAAATTATTCCAGATCATATAAGCCGGAAGAAAATACCGATGATGTTTATCCCTCTTTTTCGTTCTGACTAACATAATGGTCTAACCTATTTGGTAATGCTTGGTGTGTCAACAAAATTCATCATCATCATTATAACAGCCCATCACAATTCCACTGATGAATATAGGCCATCCGAGGAATGCCACAAAGCAAAATTCTGAACCTTTTTTTTATAGGATAAGGGTGACAAACGAGCACACAGTTCACCTGATGGTAAATGGTTGCTGCGGGTCATAGACATCTACATCTATCCTCTATTATTAATCAAAATGCAGATGCGTTGGACCCGTGAGGACTAAGATGGAATGCCTCATTTCCAGTAAAAAGGGTCTCCGGTTCTCTACACTCACCATACGAAACACAGCAGCATTCAGCTGCTATTTTGCGCTAGTATTCTGTGAGAGCGTGGTCCTTCCCCGGTCGAGCCGACCCATTCGTGCTACAACTATACTACTAATATAGCTGCAGCATGGCTCTACCACGTATAAAATCCTCATGCATCAATTGACTTTCGCTTATTAGGTCGTCATTCCATCTAGTGTGGGCCACACTACACTTCGTTTACCTGTACGTAGCGGCCACTTGAGAATGTTTCTTCCAAAAAAAAGGGATATAAATTATGTTTAATATTAAAATTATTTTTATAGGGATCAAATGTTAATAGCATGAATCTGTAGGGCACACAGCGTCGTAGTGTTGTCATTGTGTCACACCTACGCAATGTCTAAACATCTTAAAATTATGCAAAAGACAAATCTGTACACGGCTGTCGTACGGATCGTTACGTGGGCGGTATATATTTATGGAGCGGTGGCGGAACTATTATCATTGGGTTCTTTTAAATTGTTTACATTCGTCCATTCATCCACAGCTGAAGACAAGGCATCATGGGGAATTTCTCCATAGTTGCCACGTTTAGCAGGCGCGTCAGTAACTGCAGGTTTTATTATTATTTTGAGATGTTATCAGTAAAATGCTGTTGCTAATCTCTTTCCTCATCTCTTAAGACACCCACAGGAATAATGGTCCAGGTTTTGAATCTCGGGTCGGCCCAAAAATAATTTATTAAGTTTTTCTATCTTGAAATTCTTAGTGGCAGCCCGGATTCATGAAGTTAGCGGTGTTTCACCCCCGTGCTTTGGAAAGGACGTAAAGAGTTTGGTACTAAACCTGATCTCTCTCCGGCCGTGTAGGATTGTCGTTTCATCGGTCTATGACAGTGCAGGAACATAATAATGTATACGCAGGACACTGCGCAGATGGCTAGTCTCCATTGATATTGGCTGCCGAGACCGAAATTCGTTCTGTAAACATCGTGGGGTAGTGGATTCTCTTACGCCGCTATAAATAAATCATTTGTTAAGTTTTGTTAGTACTCATTTTACATACATCTAAGCCTGTCAACTAAAGGGATAGGCAGAGACTACGGAATTTCATTTATGACAATGCTGACACATCTTTTTCGCTTCTTTCACATCTATATATATACAACAGGATATTATTAGTTATTATTTTTAACAGTATTCGAAATCTATCCTTAATTTTACTAACCAATATAATGAAATATATATAGGTACAATAACCAATTTTTCATTAAATCGTCCATCTTCTCTCGTTATCAATTTTTAAGGTCACGCCACTGCTTATCTTTTTTATTGTTTTTTAGTTTCTCTACCAACCAGTCTAGCTATTTTCTTATTAATGACATAACACATTCATCTTTTTTTAGGTCGTCATCACTCTTGTATTCACAAATGACATATCTCTCTTATCTTACGTCTAAGTCACGCCACCTGTGACTTCGCGATTTATACATCACTGGTACGACTTTTTACTACTTCTATATTATACTAAATATAAAATATATAATCACATTTTATTATTAATAGTCAGGTGTTACTTTGCGGAAATCCATTATGTTAAATTTGGTAAAAAATACCTCGCGTGTATCCGCTAGATGAAATAAAATGATGTGTCTTACCTAGTTTGAAGAGCACCTCCCGCCCTCGCGCACTATCCCCGTCACCACTAATCCCAGCACCACTACACTAGGAAAGACACACCACTGACGACAATACGACACGTGTTTCGCTTCTACGCGTGGCATCTTCAGGCGATTTAGACTCTGCAGTGGCTGACTGCTGAGTCTACTGATGTAGAGTGCTCTTCAAACTAGGTAAGACACATCATTTTATTTTATCGAGCACACATGAGTAATTTTCACAAATTTTTAAAATGTGTCAAGCGTGTTTTATATGATATCGTAGTAAATTACTGTAAAACTATGTTGAACATCGACCACCTCATAACATCCCGTGGGCATCGTAAGATGAGACAGAGGGAAACAAACTAGGAGATGGGTAGCAGCGTCTTACTAATAATATGTTAAAAAAAAACTGCGGTACCAATATTCCTCCCTCTTAAGCAATCTACGAGTATGTTCAGACTGTACTTTATTTAGATAAACTGTAGCGGTTTCTTCTTCTTTCTTCTTCTTTAGTTCTTTCTTCTTCTCTTTGCCTGCTTATTATGATCATAACATTAATGACATGAAATTTGCACAGATAATAGAAACATAGATTAAGTCTGCGCAAATTTATAATGTCAGTGATAGTATATTTTCTACAAAGACCACAAGAAATCGGTTATTGGAAAAGTCGTAAATAATAACATATTAGTTATTATTTACGACTTTTCCATTACGAAACTCATAAAGAAACTTAGCATGAACAATATATTATTTGAAAAAATCTTTATTCAATTTGAATCGTAAACAGTGTTTCGTGCTTCTGGGATTAATCGAGCGTCATGGGAATAAAAGATTCAATAGAGCAATAAAACGGACAACACACCATTACGAATTTTATGTAAAAGCAATAGAGATGAATATTGTTTAAATTGGCTGACGAAAAAAAAAAACAAGGATTAGATCCTGCATTAAGTGTCCGCTCACAATCTGTCAATTGCATTACGGATTAAAAGTTTTTGACCGCGACATTTTTTATGTACAACGTTTCGTTAAACTGAGTCTAATTCAATAAAGAGATTATGTTCTTGGAAATTCGTGATACGACGTATTGGTATCTTTTAGATTCTATATTTAAAGTGTATAATTTATCCAATGCTGTGTACGTGAACTGGGCTCAATCGCCAAAATATTTGTCTCATCGATTCTGACTAGGATTCCTTTCCGGGTTGAGCCAAATATTGGAATACATAATTTATCATTTATCGGGTCTGGATGCATTGCGATTCTTTATACATTTTAGTTTTTGCCAGTTGTTTTAAAGTAATAATAATAATATGAATTTCGATCACGGCGGCCAGTCTTAACGAAAACTATCTAAGATAATAATAACTTAATTATCATATAATACTCCCCGTGGTATCGTGGCAAGAACGCTGGTTGCGTTTCCTCGCTGAATGGTCATACTTAGCCTTTGAGCGGAAATTAACCGGCCCTCTTTTCACCAAGCGACAAAACTATAGTGCCCGAGTCTCATCATCATCATCATCATCAGCCTGTGGTAATCCACTGTTGGACAAAGGCCTCTCCCAAGGCGCGCCACTTATATACGTGGTAGAGCCATGCTGCAGTTATATTAGTAGCATAGTTGTAGCACGAATGGGTTAGCTCGACCAGGGTAGGACCACTCTCTCACAGAATACTAGCGTAAAATAGTCTGCTGTGTTTCGTATGGTGAGTGTAGAGAACCGGAGACACTTTTTACTGGAAAAGTGGGATTCCACCTTAGTCCTCATGGGTGACAACGCATCTTCATTTTGATTCGCACACAGTTGCTGTGGCACACAGATGTCTATGGGCCACAGCAACCACTTACCATCAGGTGGAGTGTGTGCTGTGCTCGTTTTTCACCCTATCCTATAAAAAAAACGTAGCCCGACCTTCGGCTTCACGCATCCAGTTGCTGCCAGGCGCCTTGCGCATATTGTCACTCCAGCCAAGGGGCGTGCCACACTACGTTTACCTAAACGCGGTCTCCGCTCTATGATACGCCTACTCAAACTACTTAACCTCTAATTAAATTTAAGATATCGTTAGGTCTCATGGTATCACAGTCACGTTGACTCAAAGTGATGGAGACAGCACAAGACGTAACAGCCTCATAAAATTGAGTATTGTTTGAGCATTTGAGTCTCTCTCTCTCTCTCTCTCTCTCTCTCTCTCTGTCTTAGTTCTTATATTATCGGTTATCTGACACCACTGGAGATAGACCAGGCGCAAGACCAACGGCTTTATGTGCTTTTCGAAGCACGTGGATGAAACATCGCCAACTTCCCAGCTCTCCGGACTGCTACTACTAATGTCTTGACAGAAAAATATAACAACTGTTTTTGGACCGGCTCTGGATATGAACCCCGGACTTTTTGATCAGCAATCGCATATATGCTCTAGCCTAATTTGTTTCTATCACACAATGAAGTGTTGGGAACAAAAGACGAATTTAGGTAAATTATTTTTACGTGGTAGAGCCATGCTGCAGTTATATTAATAGTATAGTTGTAGCACGAATGGGTCGGCTCGACCGGGGAAGGACCACGCTCTCACAGAATACCAGCTTAAAATGGCAACTTGACACTGCTGTGTTTCGTAGTGTAGAGACCCGGAGACCCATTTTATTGGAAAAGAGGCATTCTATCTTAGTCCTCACGGCTGACAACGCATCTGCATTTTAATTCGCAAACGAAGATAGATGTAGATGTCTATGGGCCACAGTAACCATTTATCATAAGGTGGACTGTGTGCTCGTTTGTCACCCTTATCCTATATAAAAATACCACAATAAAGAGTTAATATATATGGTAAACGTTGTTTTTGTATGGCAACTAAAATATTTAACACGCTGCCAGAGAATATAAAACTATTGAATATTAAAAAATTCAAAAGAACTAACTCAGTGGCTCCTTCACAGATATTTTTATTCCGTAAATCGCATTTTGACATTAAATACAACAGCTTGGACTCAAGCTACTTTACCAATAAAATTTGGTGGTATTGGTATGAGAAATCTTTCTAGCGTCGCATTGCCTGTTTTTCTTACTTCCGTGCATAGTGTCAGTGACTTATCTAACATAATTTTAAATAATAAAGTAGACCTGTACTTTGTTACAGAGGCAGGGCAGACATGGCGAACGCTCTGTCCCGGCTGGAATGTTCCATTGGAAGTTAACCAACACAAACAGTGGGAAATTCCGTTGGTACACAGTGTGCAGAAACATTTGTTGTATAATTTCTATAGTGACCAAGATTAGGCACGCCTTCTAGCTGTTTCGACTAATGAATATAGTCACTGGTTACACGCTTTACCATCAAGTAATCTCGACACGTTATTTGATGGGGAAGGCTTGCGCATCGCCGTAGGAATCCCACTAGGAGCGTCGATTTGTCGACCCCATCAGTGTCCCTGTGGTAGCAGCGCCGACAAGTTTGGGCTCCACGGATTTTGTCCATGTAAGATAAGTGCTGGTAGGTTTTCACGACACGGTTTTTTGAAAGATGTCATCCGAAGGGTCTCTATAAATTTTCCCTCGATTTTAGAGCCTTCTGGAAAATTTAGAGACGTTGGCAGCAGACCCGATGGGACGACATTGGTCCCTTGGGAGAGAGGTAAGGGTATAGTATGGGATGCTACTTGCGTAGACACTTTGGCGGCTTCTCATCTCAGGGGTAACTCGTTTAAAGCTGAACTGAGTAAGTGGCGCAAATATGAGTCTCTGAGAGATGCTACATATTTGTGTCATTTGCTGTAGAGACTACCGATTCATGGAGTCCTCGTGCATTGAAGTTCCTAAAGGAATTCTATCCGCGACTGGTCATTGCTGCTGGTGAAAAGAGGGCTATGTCAGATGTATATTAACCCGATACATTTACACAAAGTATTAAAATCAAAGGTTAAACGGCCTAACGATGCCAACCACGATTTCCACCAGAGTTAACCAATTTGAGAGCCAGTTATCCTGTGGCTGTACAAAACTGTAACGGCCCATGATCACATACGGCGGTCTGGTATGGTGTACCAAAACAAATGAAGCCACCGCTATATAAAGAAGCTTCAGCGTTACCAGAGACTGGTATGTGTGGCTGCCACAGGCTGCATAAAGACTACACCAACAGCAGCCTTAGAGGCGATGCTGGAGCTAACCCCGCTTCATCTAGCTCGCTGGTTCATTTCTCGCCCAAAGGCTAAGTATGAAGTATGGCCATTCAGCGAGGAAACGCAGCCAGTGTTCTTAGCACGATACTAAGGGGAGTAAGACTGTATGATAATCAAGTTATTAGTTTTAGTTTTTTAATTATATATTTTTTATTTTTTAATATTGTATATAATAAAATATTGTATAACATATATAATAGATTGGGTATGTACGAAAAGTGATATTATTTATGTACATTGATCCAACTATCGTTTTTTTTCAAATCTAAATCCTTAACTTCTTATCGATATTATTTTTGTTCATAATTAATATTACACCGTTCTTGCACAATAAAGTGCAACGGTAGCTAAAAAATGTTATAAGTAGATTTTACTTATAAAATCCACTGCTGAACGGTGTGTCAATGTTCCAAATGGCACTAATGTCTTCCAAGTAACCAATCTATTTCGCCTTTTAATGTACAACTAGCGCCATCTATTTGTTACAATAATAACCAATGATATTTCAAGATAAGCATTTTCAGTAACGTAATACGGTGCGTAGTCTTGATTTTTTTTTGTTGAAAACTTTTGTTATTTCTTTTTATTTCTCGATTTGTTAATTCTATAAATAATTTACTATTATTTTAATTACATTCAAAATAATTTAAAAACAAACTAAGAAATATAATTTGATATTCCTACGTTAGCTAATAAGACTATAAGACATGTTTAATGACATTAAGACCATAAGTGTGTTATAATGCAACAACTAACAGTACCATGTCTCAGAAATAAATTAAAATGTAACCTTGGGTGAGACTAGGCCACTAAATCTGCTATTTTCATGACATCGATGTCACATTTCATTTGAGAGTACCTATTGTTTTATTAAATTTTGAGGATAAGGAAAATGCAATAGAAAATTACTATCAAAAGTTCACTGCTGGAAATAGCCTCCTCTAGAGATTGACTTATAGGGCTCTCCCAATAAATGCCATAGTTGCCCCGTTTAGTCTCCTTCTTATTGTTTTGAGTTGACAGGCACATGTTGTTGCCCAAGTGTTTCTTTTTCTTTTGAAGTCCCTTCCGATACCCACGGGATGATAAGAAGTGGTGGATTATGTTAAGCCACTACTGTGCCATGGCACAATAAAAATAATAATTTATAATCAATAAAAGTATATTTTCCAATCACCCACCGTATTGTGGCAACTCTAAAAGCAATGGACTGGTAATCGATTGTAACGAATAAATGAAAAAAAAAAGCCACGCTGCAGCTATATTATGGTTGTGGCACGAATTGATCAGCTCGACCGGGGAAGGACCACGCTCTCACAGAATACCAGCATAAAATAGCAGCTTAATGCTGATGTATTTTGTATGATGAATGAAGAGAATTGGATACCTATTTAGTGGAAACGAGGCATTACATCTTACTCCTCAGGGGTGACAACTCATCTGCATTTTGATTCTTAGTCGAGAATAAATGTAGATGTCTATGGGTCTCGGTATCAACTTACTATCAGGTGGACTATATTTGTTTGTTACCCTTATTCTATAAAAAAAGACTAAACTTATTTAAAGTAAAAAGGAATGCAAATAGAAATGTCAGTTTTATAGTCCAATTCTAACTGTGAGCTTACAGTTTAATATTGTTGCGTTACAAGCACTGCGAAACAGAAAGCACAATTTCCATAACATGACCAATCTTGTCACTACATGTCTCTCAGCCGGTATTTTGAATAAGATATTCCATTAAATTTATTTGCATAATTGACAGTTGATCTTATATCGAGTGCTCATTTATTGATGCTTGATATATTTGTACGTGCAGACTAATGTCGCGTTACCACTTGTCGGATGTCGGATCTGATTAAAAACAAAAATTAGTAGAGATCTGTTCACAATTATTTTACTCCTATTTTTATCGGATGGATTGCCAGGGCCAAACACCCGACAAAATCCGACAAAAACCTCGCACATTTATAAGCGTTTGTGGCACTGATCACATTTTTCAGTCAGGGAACTTGAACTGATCAGTCCTTTAATAAATGTTAGTGTTAAAAGTTAGTCGGCATTGCGTAAGGGACCCAACGTCTAATTGAGAATAACAAGTAAATGTTCGCGACAAATTGCAACTCGTTGAAGTCTTTTCTTTACTTCTACGATGTACGTGGTAGAGTCATATTACATCGTATTAAGCTGAACGAATAGGTTGACAGAACCGACGACGAACCTCCTTTGCGCATAATTCCAGCGTAAAATAGCAACAGCTGATCTGTTCACTCATCAGATTCATCTATGCACTAGGGCATAATATATGTAGGTAACATAAAGTTCTAAATAGGTGAAGTAGTTAAATATAGTGTTGTTTAAGTTTTTTTTAATTATAATTATGTACGTTAAAAGTCTTACGATTAAGTTATTAACGTGGTAAAATTGCACAAACATAAACATAAACTTTTTTTATTCAATATACATTATAAATATTACTTATTGAAAGTCACTCTTTTGTTAAATTACCACTGGTTCGAAAAAAAACCTCTGTCCTGGGAAGAACCATCAAAAAAAACCCAGCGGGACTTTTTTTTAAATAACAGCTTCATCATCATCATAATCATCATTACAGCCCTTCACAAGTCCACTGCTGAACATAGGCCTCCCCCAAAGAATGCCACAAAGTACGGTCCTGAGCCACCTGCATCCATCGACTTCCTGCATATCTTACCAGGTCGTCACTCCATCTAGTGGGGAGACGCCCTACACTTCGCCTGCCGGTACGAGGCTGCCACTCGAGAACCTTTCTTCCCCATCGGTTGTCGGTTTTTCAAGCTATATGGCCGGCCCATTGCCACTTCAGCTTACTAATAACAGCTTACAATCATGTAATCACAATTAACCACACAAAACAAATTAGAAATAGCTTGGTAGCGATCACTTCATTCCCAGGGGTTATTATTATCCACTAAAACTGTGCTAGCTATACAAAGCTGCAGCATAAACGAGTCGGTTTGCCCAGGATAGGACCACGCTCTCACAGAATACAATCGTGAAACAGCAGAACAATTTTGCTATGTATCGCAGGGTAAGTTAAGAGAATATGAGCTTTTTTATTGATAAAGAGGCGTTCCATCTTAGTCCTTAGTCATCAACATTTTGATTTTTAATCGAAGATAGATGTAGATGCCTATAAGTCATAGCATCTGCTTACCATCAGGTGAACTGTGTGCATGATTGTCAGTCTTATTGTATGAAAAAGAAAAAAGGGCATAACTCATAAAATTGTAAAAATAATCACATATGTGTTGATTACGTGCCACAGTTCCGAAGTTTATATTGCTTTTGGAATTCGTAACGCTACAAAATTTTCGGAACGAATTCTTCATTATTACTGATTTTCAACACTTTACCTTTGTTATTCACGCTGTGGATTTTTATTATCTGTGCTTCGTGTAATGGTCGGTAGCCAATCCCACCTAGAACAATCATTAGCCACACCAATAAAATGAGATAAAGTTGAAAATTTCCATGGTCTTGGTTCAGTATTTTCTGGAGCATAACGTTTAATTACCAAAAATAATTTCAAGATTGCTGCCTTACGGCGGCGTACCTTTTTAATTACTATTCGCTTGAGTGTCATAGAATCAACTAAAAGATATGACAGAAGGCTTAGTGACGTCCGAAAAATGTCGCCAAGCAAAGTTGCTGTGTTCCGGTTAGGTAATTAATCTGCATGTCCGCCAGATTGAATTTCTCTCTCTCAGGACAGGATTACGTATGCATAAGCATGTACAAGCATAGTCTCACTCACTCAACTTTTTAACTTCGGGCTCCTACTGCGAATTTCTGAACAGAAAAACCTAATAACTGATTTTGGCCCAATCCGGGATTCGAAACCGGGACCCCTAACCCAACGAGGCAATAGGAAAGTAAGAGTGTTATTTCAGTATATATCATTATAGTCTGTGAAGGATTCCTTACCCTCATGCGTGTGACTTTGAAGTTGATTGCAGGTGTTCATTTTTATCTTTATTGGCCACTTATCGTAATGTGTGAGCGAGATTATTTTTTATTGCATAATTTTTTTATATGATAGGGTGACAAACAAGCACACAGTCTACCTAATGGTAAATGGTTCCTGTGGGCCATAGACATCTACATCTATCCTCGTTTACGAATCAAAATGTAGATACGTTGTCACCCGTGATGATTAAGATGGAATGCCTCTTTTCCAGTAAAAAGGGTCTCCAGTTCTCTACACTCACCATACCAAAACACAGCAGTGTTAAGCTGCTATTTTACGCTGGTATTCTGTGAGAGCGTGGTCCTTCCCCGGTTGAGCCGACCCATTCGTGCTACAACTATACCAGTAATATAGCTGCAGCATGGCTCTACCACGTATAAAAGTTAATAATTTAATATATTGTTTATTACTTTGATTGAATATTTTTTTTATATTATAAGCCAGTGTTTTACTACAACTTGATCAGATAGAAAGTGATGTAGCCAAAAACGGTATAGCGGACTGACTCAATATTCATGTAATAACGTCGGGGGAAAAGTTTCTTCGTATTATATAAAATTCGAGTCATTCTTTTTTCTAAATTAAATGCCTTTAATTATAATATATATGTGCCATTTTGTTCAATAACTTGTTGCCATCTTATTAGTAGTGACATAATCCCGTTGCTGTAGAAATCTGGAATTTTTTCAAAAAATTTTGACACGTAGTTTTGACAGCGTTCTCTTGATATTAATCTAACACTGGCCAAAGAATTCTGAAGAGACCAAAACAGGTGAAAATCTAAAGGTGCAAGCTCAAGACTATATAGTGAACGTATTAACAATTCCCAACCAAGCTCTCTCAATTTTTGCTGAGCGGCCAAATATGTGTGTGGTCTGGCGTTTTCATGATGAAAGACCACTCCTTTTCTGTTGATCAATTCCGGCCGTTTTTTCTCAATTTCTTTCTTGAGTGTTATTAGTTGTTGGCAGTAGAGATCAGAATCGATAGTTTTACTGGGCGGTAAAAGCTCATAATAAGCGATGCCCTTCCAATCCCACCACAAACACAGCATCACCTTATTGCGTATTAATCTCGGTTTCGCTACAGTTTGTGGAGCTTGACTACCCTTTGACCATGATTTTTTTTGCACGTTCTTGTCGTAGGTCCTGTTAATGAAAAGGATCCACTTTTCATTAACAACCTTTTCAAAAATGGTTCGGTTTCATTACGTTTCAATAGAGAACCGCAAATGAGAACACGATTTATCAGGTTTCTATCAGTGTACTCGTATGGTACCCATATATCGAGCTTTTTTGTACAGGCAGACTTTTTTCAAATGGGGTCAAAAATATTTTGTGGTCAATCCTCATTTTCTCGACTTTTTCAAAAATGCCATCGACTTTATCCGTGTGAGGGTGTCCAGAGCGAGCTGCATTTTGACATCAAATTTCACTGAAAACGCTTGAACCAACTTTGTGCTACTCTTACTGACACTGCATTAGGTCCATAAACGTCACAAAGTTGTTTCGAAGCTTGAGTCACATTTTTCCCTTTTTTGTAATAAAACTTCAGAATGTATCGAATTCCTTAGTTAGATTCACTCATTTTGGTGGACATAAAAACAATTGAAAAATGGCGGGAAAGTGTTTTTTTACTTTTTATGTTTCTTTTTCTTAATGTCGTATATGTGGTGATACTAAAACCAGCTAGATACAAACAGTACAACTGAGGAGATTTTTCTTCAATTTTATATAAACAAAATATGAAGAAACTTTTTCATCGACCTATATCATATATGCTCACACCCATCACCCAGAGGGTAGGCAGAAACTACAGACTTCTATTTGGCATAAACTTGACACACCTCTCTCGTCTCTTTCACATCATCATCATATACTAACATAGACATGCTCGTCAGTCGAGGACACTCTTTATCTGGCCTTTCTTTAACATATCGCCAATTCGTTCGATAAAATTTCATCTAGGGTGTCCTTTGCGACTTGTCCGTTCACTGACCTTAACAACCAATTTTATTTGCAAATTCTTTTGGGAAAACCTTTGTTTATCTGTGAACTGTTCGTGGGTTAATGAAGATGAAGGTTGTTGATTCCTAGCAAATATACTCAGTATTCAAATCATAAGTGTCATTATGTCCATACAGAATGATTTATGATGAACGCGACAGATAACTTGTCTATTGACAGGTTATGAACCGAACGGCAATAAATTATTAACTTGATAACTTAACTAGGAATTTAAGGTGACGCCGTCTATTTAAATTCGCTTGATTATGATGCAAACTATGAAATATTCATTGGACAGACTAGTCGAGCGGTAGGTCTACTTTTCTGGGTATTTTATATATAAAGTAATTTACTTACCATCAAGTGGACTGTGAGACAGACAAGAACTCAATGGATGCAGGTGGCTCGGGACCATACTTTCTGTCATTCAGGTCATCCGCGGACTTTGGAAGGGCTGTAATGATGATGTTTATGAAGTGGGCTGTATGTTCGTTTGACACCTTTTTTTATATAAAAAGAAAACTTCGTGTTAGACGCCTTTTCTGCCTAGTAATCGGTCTAGGCCTAGTAAAATTATAATTTTTTTTAAGCAGCATTTCACAAATCTCTACTAATTTGAATGTTAAGAAAGCCAGTATAATTAGTAACTGTGAGGCATTCTATCTAAAACCACAGATATGACAATATATTTATGTCGGGTTGTAGGAATTATCAAGATGCAGTAGTCATTTAGAAAGCGAGAAAGTTTAGCTCGTTTGTCACATTATTGTGTAAAATATTTTAAAAAAAATTACGCCACCTCAACTCCAGTGAGTCAGATAAGGATACTTTTTTCGCGGAACACCTGAATGGTGCAGTTTCCAACCAAATCATTTCGCCTTAATTAGTCCCAGATTCTCACGGACCGTCTCCAAACTTCGAGCGCTATAATAAGGTCGCTCTTGGGATTCGATTAAAAGTATTTTAATGAGCTCGTCCACCGCCACTCGCAGCCCTACCATTTGCAATTTATACGGATGGATTAAGAGTTGACGTCTATAAAAAGATGCCGAACAAAAAGTAAGTCGGCAAAAGTATGTTAGTTTAGGCTATTTTTTATTTTAATTAAACTTATTAAGCTTTGATTAAGCTCTTTTCAATGAAATATGAACTTAACGTAGGTAACTTAATAATAGGTAAACACCCCATGCTTAGTTCTTATAGCGCTTCATAGAGAATTAAAACTTATGGCCGACACACACGGTCAGTTAAACTGATTAGTTTAAAGGTATTATTTACATTGCCCGGTGACCTTGAATATTTGGTCCCGCAACATATATTTGTTACTTCGGTACCACCTACCGACAGACGACCATATTACATAAAAAGTAACTGAAGATAATACACCTCGACACTCGGTCAGTTAAACTGATCAGTTGAACTGATCAGATAAAACGGATGTAAGCCAAAACGATTTCCCCACACACTGGCTTCAAACTGGCCTTCATTTCTTTTCTTTCTTTTTTTTTCTCCCCACTGTGGGGGAGGAGGGGACTTAAATTTTAATTTTTAGTAGAGAAGTGTCACAGATTAAATTGACTCTAAAGAAGTGACTCTTATATAATGTATATATTCATTAATTAGTTCTAAAACTTTTGGTGACTAGCTGACTTATAACAAAAAGGAACTTGTCAATCTTGTGACCGTGATGTGTAATGCGAATTTATTTAGGTAGGACATAATAATATTCATATTATACTAGCTGACCCGGCGAACTTCGTACCACCTAACAGTCGATTCTTTAATTTTTTTTTTTAATAATTATTCTGCTATTCAGGTCACCGGGTCAGCTAGTAATATAAAAAAAGAAAATTGATAAGTCAATAATTACACTATGTCAAAAAATAAAAATTATAAAACCCTTAAAATCCTTTAATAGTCACTAATAATCACAATGAAAATTACAATTTCTGATTTCTTATTATATTTCATTTTATTTTTACTTATTCTAAATTGAGTTTCGATACGATACGATACGATACGATATAATATTTATGCGATACTAACGTCACTCAATTGTTTTGCCTTGCCGGAACCCCTCCACTAACATTTAAACTTTATGGTATGATATTAAAGTTCAAATTGACTTTTAAGTGTTATTACGAATCTTTTGTATGGGAATATAGGAAAGTGTTGTTTTATTAGACTTTTCCAGGAAATTTTTTAAATTTTTCTTTCCGTAAGAACCATCTTCGTACTTCAAGGAATATTATAAAAAAAAAAGAATAAGCAAAATCGGTTCAGCTGCTCTCGAGATTTGCGCATAGCAACCCATTCAGCGATTCATTTTTATATTATAGATGTTACCATCATCTGAACTGTATGCATGCTTTCGATTGTCACCTATTACTGTGGAGGCCGATTTCATAACAAGTATGTGGCTTGTCACCCCTAACTATGTAAGAGGTGGACTTTAAAACAAAGTAAGCAAAGTCTACAAAATTATTTTACGAGCGTTGAAAAACCTATACGACATTTCACAACATGTATTGAACAGAAAATACATGTGAACGGGTCCGTCTAACGTACAAGTCTGTATCTTAATGACGTCATTTGACAGTTGAGGCCACAGTTTTATTCACACTAGATTAATTTATGTACGTCGGCTTATTTCGGAGGTGTCTTAGATATTTTTATGGCGCAAAAAGTTTAAGCTATAATGTCTAGACATTCTAATTAGCGATGACTTAGTAGCTCCGTGGCTAAACATGAGGTTGCCGTATTTAGGGTCTCGGATTATTTTACAAAACCATAGTATAGAAAGAATGAAAATAATAAAAGGCAAATATTCATCGGTAACTTAATGTTCCCTATAATGTGTTAAGATCATTAAAATTCAGAGCTTGTCAGTGGATGGCAAAGACGAGCACATTAGCTTCTAGCCTCTACAAGTAGCATCTGTTCTTAAGGGTGATGCATGGCACTGGCCAGCAACAACAAAAATACAAATTTTCTAATTTGTGTGAGCGTGATGCATACCTTCTCCAACTTGCATCATATTCATAAGATCTTCCTCACATTTCCATAGTTAACTTTAGGGCAAATAAATTACGTGCTGGAGTCTCTAACTTCCCTATCACATGTAAGATATTTCATCATCATCGTCATTGTCATTAAAGCCTTTTACAAGTTCTACAAGTGGAATAGGCACGCAAGAATTATTTTATTTTTATTTTTAAAAAAACCTTACCCCCACACTAGGATTTTCTCCTGTATCGTGGAGGCAGTTTACAAACATAGATTTCACGAGGACAAACATCCAGACCCGGAACAATTATTTGCAGGCCATACAAATACTTGCTCCGTGCGGGATTCGAACCCGCGGCCTCCAGCGCAACAACTCATTGTTAAGCCACTGTGCCACGGAACCGTCAATTTTTAGCAATTTTTTTTTAATTATATTGTGGTTGGAGCACAAATGGGTTGCCTTTATTGGTGAAAGGCCAAGCTATTACAGAATACCAGCGTAAAATAGGAGCTTAATGATGTTGTGTTCGGTGCGTGTGGAGAATTGGAGACCCTTTTACTGGAAACGAGACATTCCATCTAATTCTTATTGTGATTCCATGTTAAGGATAGGTGTAAGTTTCTATGGTCCACAATATCTTAACATCAGGTGGACTGTAAGCTCGTTTGTCACAATATTTTCTAAAAAAAAGTCCACTGCTATACTAGGTCTTCCTTATGGACTTTCACAAAATCCCTAGCTATTTACAGATACAAAATTATCTCATTATTACCAATCTTTGGTTTATACTGTAATCACACGCAATACAAACGTTAACACATATTAAAAGTAAGCCATATATAGACATCTTAATATTGTTGCATAATATTATATTCTTAATATTTAAAACCAGATCTTCACTTGAACGTCACCCTCAAGAATCATAAGGTAATATTACACTGATACACTGATACACAATACACTGATGCACAGGCGCCGCACCCGTGTCGAATACTTAGGGTTGTAGTCATATAATTTCGTCGATATAATAATCTTACCATTACGATCGACGTTATTATTTGTATTAGGGATAACCAACATCAAAGTCTATTATCACGATATGATAGTAGACTTTGATGTTAGTTGATTAGGAAGGTTGACAAATTTTTTTAATGAGTTCGTAGCTGCTGTATGTAACCTCCCTATTTAGAATGAATTGACTGCAGTCACGATGAATAGATCAATGATCATGTTGTCTCTGGATTGAGATTTTACGTGACGTAGAAGATATTAGATGGTTACACACAGTGTACCTGAAGGCATTACCTATTTACCTGCTTAATACCAAGACGAAATAAGGTGATAATTATTCTTACACCACTACCAAACGGCACTCTTAACATATTAAATAATAAAATTTTATTGTCTTCTACTAAAGGGACTTTTATTATTGTAACACTTATGTACTTATAACTTTGTATAATGAAACAAGAAGTAATAAATGTTAAAAATAGTACAAGTATTTCAGATGATCTTAGCATACTTGGAAGAGCTATGCTACTGCTATATCAGTAGTACAGTTGTAGCACCAATGGGTCACTTTCACAAAATACCAGGGTAAAATAGCAGCTTAATGCTGCTGTGTATCGTTTGGTTAGTGTACAGAGCCGGAGACCCTTTTAACTGGAAAAGAGGCATTCCATCTTAGTCCTCACGGCTGACGACGCATCTGCATTTCATTCGCAAACGTTGATAGATGTAGATGTCTATGGGTCACAGCAACCTCTTTCAATCAAGTAGACTGCGTGCTCGCTTGTCACCCTTATCCCATAAGAAATAGTATCGATAATTTTTATTATCGATACTACTGGCATCACTATAACTGGACGTTTAATTCAGCATCAGTGCGCTCGAGTGCGTCCTGGTCGCGTTTTTTATCACGCTCGCTCTGCGGGCAATTAACGCCGAGCTGCAAAGATTATCCGCCCGATTTGTTCCGTCGGTGTACGCTTTAATCTGTAAATTTGTTATCAATGTTGTAGCATACTTTAGTAGTTGTTTATAAACTACACGATATAAAATTATATGCATGAACAGGTTTTATCAGTTGTATAATATGTTATAAAGTGCATCATTTTGTCATGGAAAATAAACGTGTGACGTAACGGCGATAGAGAGAAATGAAACAGTAAAAAATCGTTATTGCTGATGATGAAATAAAATGATTCTTTCAAAGAAAGTATATAACATAATCCACCAGCCATAGCCAGTGATATGTCTAAATAGAATATTTACATGTTACAAATTTTAGTAACACAGGGTAAGTGAATATTGTTTAAACTAAACATCTAAAAACGCCTTTTAAATTAACTATACTACTAATATGTCTATAGCTGCAGCATGACTCTACCATGCTGCAGCTGTATTAGTAGTATAGTTGTAGCACGAATGGGTCGGCTCGACCAGGCAAGGACCACGCTCTCACAGAATACCAGCGTAAAATGCGGCAGCGCAGCTTGACACTGCTGGGTTTCGTATGGTGAGTGTAGAGAACCGGAGACCGATTTTACTGGAAAAGAGGCATTCCAACTTAGTCCTCACGGGTGGCGACGCATCTGCGTTTTTTTTATAGAATAAGGGTGATAAACGAGAACACAGTCCACCTGATGGTAAGTGGTTGCTGTGGCCCATAGACATCTACATCTACCTTCATTTGCGAATTAAAATTCAGATGCATAACAGCCGTGGGGACTGAGATAGAATGCCTCTTTTCCAGTAAAAGTTTTGATTCTTTATTGAGGATAAATGTAGATACTCGTATGTATGGGTCACAGTATCCATTTACAATTACATTTAAAAAATGCGAAAGCACAGGTGCACTCTCTATTCCCTTACTCTCATAGTCCGATGGGACGGTAAACCGACACCACCGGAGAGAGATCAGGCGCAAGACCAACGACTTTACGTGCCTTCCGAGGCACTGGGGTGAAGCACCGCCAACTTCCTTACTCCCAGCTGCTACTGAGAGTTTCTTGACAGAAAAATCCAAGACCTGTTTTTGGCCCGACCCGGGATTCGAACCCGGGACCTCATGATCAATGAGAGGTAATTCAATGATGTAGAAGTATAAAACTAAGTTAATATAAATTTTAAACTTGAGATCGTACCAGACCACCAAAATTGCGAACAAGTAATGGAACTAGACTCATAAAAATCCGTTTCCCGATCGTATATAAGCTATCCAATGTTAAGGCGTTTCCCTGACCAAATAGCCTTGAAGCATTCGTTCCCTCTTTAGACGTACGCCGCTTTATTATAGAATTCACACAATTTT
The DNA here is from genome assembly GCA_963668995.1 of Parnassius mnemosyne. Classification (NCBI taxonomy): domain Eukaryota; kingdom Metazoa; phylum Arthropoda; class Insecta; order Lepidoptera; family Papilionidae; genus Parnassius; species Parnassius mnemosyne. Next base: position 42,565,769 of record CAVLGL010000057.1, on the reverse strand, counting down.
TGGAATTATTTTAATTAAAAAAAAGCGAACTTTAAAAATTAAATAAAACGTTAATAATATAGATTTTTAAATTATCTATCCATTAGTGTAATCCTCAAATGATTAGATCGTTGCCTTTAGCAATAGATGCATGTAATCAATAAGTGTAGTCATTTTTTAAAAGTTGATTTAAAATGTATTTATAACACATAAAAACAAATTAGAACGTGGAATATGATGATAGGATATTAAAAATTAATAATGTTATATAATAGATGTAGTTTATTTCTCATAAATAATGAGATAATAGTCTCTGAATACCGAAGAAAAACGCACTGTCGCAAGTTTTTGGCCGGAGTATCGCCTTAAATGGATTTGCTTACTTACTGAACAGCCTGCAAATATAAACTGATAGAAATTTACAAGCATATATAAATAAATAACCTGACAACAATCTAAGACGTGGTAACTTTCGTTTCGGAAGTTTTTGCTGCGGCATTAATTACATAATTTTAAGCCATCAATACCGAAACTATGGTACGACTCATTTGCATTTTAATACGGAGCGTTTGAGATAAAACATTATCAGATTTAAATGTCACAGCCGCGTCCTGGACAGCTTCTAATGGACTCTATTGATCATGAGATAGGAATCGTTTGACGGGCTTGCTCCCGCCTTCGTAAGAAGTTCCTGGGTGAATACCGAACCAGTGTGGTCGGATCTGTTGGTCTCTTAATGTCAAATGTTTTTTTTACCAGTGATTTATGATATCATTCAATGTATGTGCTAACAGTTTTAAAGTGATCACAAATCTGCGGCAGTTCAAATTGTTCTTTATTTACATAACTATAATATGACAAGTAAGATCAAATATTTGGTGTTCACGTGGTGGTAACAAAAATTCCGCCCGACTTTTTATCTTCGGTAAAAATTGTGTAGTCTTTTGTTTTGTCCAATATCTAAAATATTTGATTTTATTTTGATTTTATTAAAGATTATTTTTAATTCAAATAAAAAAAAATATTTGAGAAAACTAATGTTTTAATTTAATTACTTCTGAATGATGTAATTGCAAAATATGTGACATCACAACAGAGGGGAGGAGGGAGATGGTAGTTTATGGATAGCCCTTATCAATAAACACTTTTTAGCTAGCAGCCACAGCTTTAGTAGTCACGGATTAGTTAAAAGCGTATGATTTGAATTTTGATAATTGAAACGCATTATTAATTCATTTTTGAAATTTAAACGTTTTTAAAATTTGAAAAATAACAAGGTTACAAGTTTCTGTCAATTCTGCAAACACACACTGCAGACAAAGCACTGCAATGATTTGGTTTAAAGCGTATGTAGAGAGCCGATATAATTACAGGATTATTAAAAAAAAGCTATATAAAAAGGGTTATTATAACAGATATAAATGAATACATAGTTGCTAATAACCCCTTGGAACGAGGTGATCGTTTGTTGATCGGTTTCTAAAATAAATTTTGTAAAAAGTTGGTACAATCTTTCATATTGTATAATTTACTTTAAAAAAAAAGTCCCGCTGGGTTTTTTGCTGGTTCTTCTCAGGTCAGAGATTTTTTTCCGAACCAGTGGAAAAAGTAAAAAAAATACTTTCAATAAGAATTAAATGTGATCTATGTTGCCTAAAAATTATTCTATTTTGTTCTATTCAGAATTACGTCTTAGTCCTCAGAGGCAACAAGGCATCTGTGGTCTTCTCTGTTTGAATTTGGTTGCATGTGTCAATGGGTTGCAATAACCACTTACTATCTGGAGGATTAAATAGTAAGTTCGTTTGTCACTTCGATTTAGAAAAAAAAAATAGTTTCGACTAAAATTCTCGGTGTTATTACAGCACTAGTAACGTCGAGATATTCATGGCTTTTACAGATCCTTGATTGTGCTGCAACTGTCAGTAGCGTCCAAAGCCGTAGTGGCGCATTGTGTGCCATAAGCGTTGGGGCTAAGTAAAACGGTTGGCCGCACGATTTGGAGCATAACTGCCTATAATTTACGCTATCGTAACTGTGTATTATACATCGTCAGCGTATCGTTCGTGCACTGCTCTGACAGGATTTAAAAAAAAAAGATAAATGTACTATACTCTGAAAAGTAATGAAAGTATAAAGTATTCAACAAGTTTCTTGGGTGAATGGACCTACGTTAGATGAGAATTTTAATTTAGTTTTCTTTTGTTTTAATTGGTTAAGAATGACAAACAAGCTCATAGTCCCCTTGATGGTAAGTAGATACGATAGTACGCCCGTAGATAATATCATTGATTGAGAATTAAAATGCAGGACTTAGAATTAGATGGAATGCCTCACTACCTTTAAAAAGAAATCCGGTTCTCCACACTTATCATACGAAAAAAAAACCAGTACTATTCTATTGTTTAATGCTGGTATACCAGGAGAGCGTGGTTCGTGCTGCAGCTAGATGTATAGCTAGCATAACTGTAGCGTGGCTTTACCACATAAAAATATTAAATTGCTAAACTTTCTAAATTTCGACAGACTACGAAAGCCAGAAAAATATTAAAGTATGTGAACTATGAGAAAACTGCGTAGAGTGGAGTAGAGTAATAGAGTGAAAACAGTAAGGCAACCTGGCCCAATCCGGGACAAACAACTAGATGAAGACGAAGAAATCCTGCAAGCTACGTCGATAAGGGAGAATTTTGCATAATCTGTGAGAATCAAAAAGAAAAAGAAAAATTGTCGCCCCGTAATGGTAGCATAGCCACGAATCGGTCCGATTGTATGTGGCTCACTACCGTGTTTTGTGGCATTCTTTGGGAGAGACCAGTGTGTTCAGCAGTGAACGCGTGAAAGATTGTAAAACTTCCATTTTTCGAAGTATTTTCAGTTAATACAATACTACTATTAGTGAGACCTTAATACCGCAAACATCCGCTTTGGCAACGTTTCACCAGGTAACGCATTCGTCACCGGCAGCGCTTCGTCGGTGGCCGTGACGTCACGTGTCCGTTCCAAACGACCGTCGATTGAAACGACGCGGTCTTGTTGCCACAGTCAAATTAAACCGATGCCACGGTCCGAGCGCATCCAATCAGTGCTGCGGAGTCGTGAAGCGTTCGGATTAGCTGTGAACAGCTTCCGAGCGAATCGTTTACGCTGTAATGAGATGAATCTAGCGAATGTGTAATTGTATTTAACATAACGGTTTCTTGTTTTGTAAGTTGATTAAAACTTTAATTGATATTATAAGCGTTGTTTTGGTGATGAGGGAAAACATGATGAGCATAGTCTAGTAAAATACTATCGATATATCGATATATACAGCGCCACCTACCGGGCCCAAATGTGAATCTAGCCTATCTAGGGTCTACTTCAAACACAAACAAAAATTTAAGCAATATCACTCGAGCCCTTTTTGAGTTTTAGAGAGACTAACGGACGGCGTTGCACGTGGTACGTTATTCCATTACGTGTTAGTGTACTTTAAATATATACTATCCGTTAAATCTCCATAATATAAAAATAAATTGCTTTTTTTTATAGGATGGGGTGACAAGCGAGCACACAGTCCACCTGATGGTAACTGGTTGCTGTGACCCATATACATCTTCATCTATCCTCAATAAAGGATCAAAATGCAGATACGTTGTCACCCGTGAGGACTAAGATAGAATGCCTCTTTTCCAGTAAAAAGGGTCTCCGGTTCTCTACACTCACCATACGAAACACAGCAGCATTTAGCTGCCATTTTACGCTGGTATTCTGTGAGGGCGTGGTCTTTCCTCGGTTCAGCCGACCCATTCGTGCTACAACTACAACTATACTACTAATATAGCTGCAGCATGGCTCTACCACGTAAGTAAATATAAGAAATCATTATTTTTTAAACCGACTTCAAACAGGAGGAGGCACTCAATTCGACGGTATGTTTTTTTATGTGTGGTACCTTATAACTTTTTTCTGAACCAATTTCGATGATTTTTATTTGTAATATAGTGCTTCTCATGTGGTCCCATATAAATTTGATCAAGGTTCGACCGGTAGTTTTTGAGTTATCATTAGTAAGTTATATTAAAGTTGGTTGTACAAAATGTTTATGTTTACAACATAAATAATAATAAATACTATATCTACTGAAATATATGTATGTTCATACTCATAGTCTAGAATATGTGAGGAGCTGGTGTCAGAGATAGCCAATAAAATGCATTAGAGAAACACCATGTCCCCACCCCACGGGATAAAAAAGAGCATCTATATATCTATACATGTATTAAACATGAAAAGAAACCCTTGTACCTATTTTTATGTAAATTGCGCGCACGGAGAAGTGTGAGATTTTATTTATTTTATTTTGCATAGTTAAAGTTTATGTGAAAAACTGTAGAACACTAAAATTTATATATAATATTTGTTACAAATACATGAAATAAAATAAAATAAAACATTAATTGTTTACGTTTATACTGCCAATCAAACATATTATAGTCTCTGATCAAACAGTTGCACAGAGTATTCAGAGATTGTCACCAAAGAATTTAAAATTTTTGCTAAGAATTAATTAGTTTTTATACGTGGTAGAGCCATGCTGCAGCTATATCAGTAGTATAGTTGTAGCATGAATGGGTCGGCTCGACCGCGGAAGGACCACGCTCTCACAGAATACCAGCGTAAACTAGCAGCTTAAAACTGCTGTGTTTCGTATGGTGAGTGTAGAGAACCGGAGACCCATTTTACTGGAAAAGAGGCATTCCAACTTAGTCCTCACGGGTGACAACGCATCTGCATTTTGATTCGCAAACGTGGATAAATGTAGATGTCTTTGGGTCTCAGCAACCACTTACGATCAGGTGGACTATGTGCTCGTTTGTCACCCTATTCCTATAAAAAATTACTACTTAATTTAATGTACTTTCATATGCTCTTTTTTCAATAATTTGTTTATGAGATATCTGTGTTTCATTGTGCAGTTCAAAGTAGAATACAGCTTGCTTAATACACACAAACTTAAAAAAAATATGTATTTGGTGGAATTTTGATCACAAGGCAACAACTAGCTATTAGTAATTGAGTGTAACTACTTATTAAATCATACCGAAGGTGTAAAATACCGGTAATAAAAGAAACACAAATCAGTTCTTTCCCATGACATAAAATAAGCGAAACAAGCAAACGAAAAATAAAAAACAGAAACAGCAATAAACGTTAACAACTTTAATATGATGCGTGTCGCTGCGGCAAAACCGGGCACCGCATTAAGGTGTGGTACGGTCAGGCGGTCCAGTCCGCCATTGTGTTATGTGAAAATTGTTGGTTCGTTCTCTTTTTTTAAGCGATTTAATTTCTTGATTTACTTATCTACCTCTCATGGCTTTTTCACAAAAGTAAGGGTCACAATCGAGCGCGCAATTCACCTGATGGTAAGTGGATGTGGTCCATTTTCATCGATTAAGAATCGTTATACAGATGTCTTCCTTAAAAAGTAGAGATTAAATGCCTCGTGTCCAGTAAAAAGTGTCCGTTTCTTGTCACATACTATACGAAACACAGCAGCATTTATTATATAATGATTTCTTATATTTACGCGAACACTACACATTTAAATAAAACTAGTTTTACGGATTTTATCGCGTAAATTAACTTATACTTTTATATTCCCGACGTTTCGAGTACTTTACAACACCCATGGTCACGGGGAGGACTGAGTCGTATGACGTCCCAATGTCATAATTAGCCACGACTACCTCCAGATTTAAAAAAATCGTTCCGATCTGTCGATATGTGATGATCGAAAGTTCATACTGCGTACATCGGAACAGAAACAGCAAATCCAGCAGTTGCTCGTATGAAGGATGTAACATTACTTTATTGCCATTATTTTAAACTGTTAATCCATCTATCAGCTTATAAATATCTATTACAAGTTTACTATGCCATTTTTCTTATCCTTCAGACAAAAATACAACAGTAGGGGTGTCCTTAATAACAACAAAAATATTACCGTATTGCCAACCCTGCCTGCTAAACCTGTGATAACTATCGCAAATATTCCCTCTATGAGACAATCTGTGGAGAGGCCTATGCTTAACAATTGGACTTATGATAAGCTGAAATGATAACAACAGTGTGATAATAATGTGTCTGTCTGCTTAGGCGCCTTGATATACCATCGCCAACTGTCAGCTGTCTGCTGGCTCAAATTGCCGTCAAAATCTTCCAAAGACTGCAGAATGTGACGCATCAACATATTGTGAAGCAGTGTACTATGAAGGATAATTATATATTGTAACGTTAGGCTAAGAAAGGCTAGAACCCAGAGCCGTAAAGCCAGTTATTAAAAAATGGGTAATGTGCCGCTCGTTAATTAAAATAATATCTTCCAGATCGAATTCTCTCTGTGTGTGTTGCATCTGTGCAGGACAGGATTATAGAGCACGAATGTGTGCGCGAATACACGTGCACTCTCTATTTCCTCATATTCATAGTCCGATGGGACGGTAATCCGACATGACCGGAGATACGAGTAGAACAGGCGTAGGACCATCGGCTTAACGCGCTTTCCGATGTACGGGGGTTAAACACCGGCCGTTGGCCGGAAGAAACAGACAGACAGACCGACAGACAAAAACTTTAAAAATTATATTTTTGTTATTAGTACCGTATATGATTTCATCTGCATTTAGTAAAAGCTGTAATTTTGACATTACAAACAGACACTTCAATTTTATTTATTCGTATAGATATATGCAAGTTAATGTATGTTTAACTGTGTAGTTGCGGTGTAAAAATAACCACTACCCAATATCATAAATCTATACACATAAATAAAATTGAACTGTCTATAATATCGAAATAACTGCCTTTAATCCAGCTCAGGGAATTACTTGCGCATGCTATTAAGATACGAGTATGAATAACCATTTGTAAAATGTTTGTCAAAAATGAAACTTTACGAACAGATAGAAAGCAAAGCCAAGAGTGATAATAACTCGACGGCTCTGTGGCGCAGTGGCTTAGCAATGAGTTGCTGCGCTGGGGGCCGTGAGTTCGAATCCCGCACGGAACAAGTATTTCTGTGGCCAACAAATAATTGTTCCGGGTCTGTATGTTTGTCCTTGTGCAATTTGTGTTTGTAAACTGCATCCATTATACAGGAGAAAATCCTAGTGTGGGAGTAACGTTTTCTTAAAAAAACAACTATATTTTATTCGGTATACTTGATGATTTATTTTTGTGAAATTGGTCATTGGTGATTACTTTAAAAATCTAAAAAACGTCATATTAATAGATACCAACCAAGTGAAACCGGGACGGGTTGCTAGTTTACAATAAACGTTTGCCAACCCACCCGCCAAGCGTGGCAACTATGGCAAAATATCCCTCTTATGAGACATTCTATCTGGCGGCCCATGTTCAGCAGTGGACTTTGATGGGTAATATTTGAATGAATGAATGAATGAAAACCTTTCCATGTGATAGCGGCATAAGAGAACTCATTACCCCATTTCATACCATAGGAGCCGTAAGAGGCAACTATAGGAAATACCAGAAAATGTTATGGCTTCCTATTGATGGTGGTATATCTCTTTTAAGCCAGAGGACAGTACTCACACCAGTAATGAACAGCAGGCTCAAAGGTAAGCCTGCTAAGTGTGACGATGAAGAAAAATCTTGCCCATAGGGTGATCTATGTCCTGAAGTAGACGGAATGAAGGAAACGTGCTAATGAGAGAGAGACGTGTGTCTGATATCAGAACTTTAATAAGACTACTCCTATTCTAAACCTAACTCTAACACACACACGTGTGTGTGTGTGTGTGTGTGTATGTGTGTGTGTGTGTGTTACAGTCAAAACTCATAACCGGCCAAAACCACTTTGGACTGCAAAAATTAGGCAAAAGTAGTTTTGACTAAACAGCTTTTAACTACAAAAACATTGGGTAATAACCAAATTATATCGTTCAAAAGTGATTATGACCAAGAATGTTAGTCAAATTACCTACTTGTTACTTATACTTTTTGAATTTTTTAAATCAAAAAGTTCAGTTCTTTCAATATAATATTTTATATACTATAATGTACGCGACTTAATCGTGCCCCCAGGCCTACCCCAGCCACATTTTAACTTACCGTCACTGATTTATCAAGTTTTGACCGATAGTCTGAACTTTAAATTAGAGAAAACCACTTTTAAATAAGAACGTAGATCAAAACCACTTGTGACTGCAAAAATCAGTCAAAACTGTTTGTGACGAACGGAATCGGACAAAAGAATTTTTGCCTAATTTTCGTTGTTAAAAGTGGTCATGACCGGTTATGAGTTTTGACTGTTACAATTTTATGTCGTGTCGGTTACAACACTATGTCACAACGTTCACGTTCTGATAGTAATTTTAATAGTGAGTTATTAAAACTGTATAAAATCCATTTATTACGGATTTTCAAAAGTCCACTGCTGAACATAGGCCTCTACCATAATCTACCCCATTGCCTTTCATATTATATATCCCACATATTCCCCATAGATGTCACGCCTTTCAGGCGAGTTCGCAACTGAAGTTACTTTATTATTTCGAACTATTATAATTGATAAGGTTATCTTTTTTATTTTTTTTATTTCCACGGTACTAAATATTATAAGGAAAATGCTGCTGCCCATACACTGTTTCAATTTCCCTTTGTCGTTACCCACAGGATGGTATGAGATAATGGATTATCCGCTACATCGCGTAATAATGCCGTGGTAGAGCCACGCGGCAGCTTTTGCTGTCGCACGGATAGGCCGGCTCGAACCGGGGTAGTACCACGACCTCATAGAAAACCAGCGTGAAGTAGAGGTTTACCTCTGCGTTTCGCTTGGTCAGTGCAGGTGGCTGGAGGCCCTTTTTACTGGAAATGAGGCATTCCATCTTAGTCGTCACGGGTGACAACGCATTCGCATTTTGATTCGCAAACAAGGATAGTTGTAGATGTCTATGGGCCGCAGCAACCACTTACCATCAGGTGGACTGTGTGCTCGTTTGTCACCCTTATCCTATTAAAAAAAAACAAAAGAAATAATTTTAGAATAAACACAACTTTTTGTTATATATGATGCGTCTTCTTATCTAAATAGAATACAGCAACATTTACAATAATACTTCAGGTGTATAATTAAATGACGTTGTAATATTAATAAAATCAAAAATGAATGAGGCGCGGCCGTAAAAAGTGATCGGCCGGTTAATAAATTCGATTATACGGCGTTGTCGATCTGGACTGCTTTCTTCAAGCACAATACAAGTAACAAATTAAATCGAAACCTGCTAAAGACGCCAAGTTTCGTGGCTACGTGTTGTACTGAGTCATGCTGGGCTATTTCAGCTCTAATTTATTGAATTGTAGTTTACAAAAAATCTTTTTAACTATTTCGAACCTATTGTGTCGCAAATTAAAATTCTTTAGTGGATTCACCTCACATGATTTTTTGATTTCGATAGGTAATATTTTGTTAATAGAAGATTTTTTCTATCTTTAGATAATAGTTTTCACAATTTGTTTTATTATTACAACTGTTATAAAAACAACAGTTGCATGAATAAACAGAATAGTTCAAATTTTATATTCAGTCAGATTATAATTAATTTGTTGAATAACTTTTATCTGACGGTTGAAACATCGGCCATTACACAAAAAATATCCTAAAAAGGTCGTATAGTGGCGGCGTGAGACATATTCATTTTTTACGAGGTAGAGCCATGGTGCAGCTATATTATGGTTGTAGCACGAATGGGTCGGCTCGGACCTGGAAAGGACCACGCTCTCACAGAATACCAGCGTAAAATAACAACTCAATGCTGCTATTTCGTATGGGGAGTGTGATAATATTTAAAAATATCAAACTTAGTCCTCAGGGGTGGCAACAGGGGGTGCATTTTGATTCTTAATCGAGGATAGATGTAGATGTTTATCGGCCATATCATCCATTTACCATTAGGGGGACTGTGTGCTCGTTTGTCACTCTTTTTCTATTAACAAATCCCATTTCATTATGGGATATTATGCCAAAAATATTTTTATGGTTTATAATAGATGGCGCTATAAACATTAATCCATTTAAACCAGGCGTATAATACGTCCGTCGACTGACAGTACCATCAAGTAAATTCACTCGTCAATTGCGAGGATTCAGTCAAGTCCTTCCTACAATAGATGAAGCTAAGCAGTGGACTTTTATCAGTTGATGAAGACAAATACCCACTTCCTAATATTAGATAGTAGGTATTAACTAACAGTATAAAGAATAATAGCAGACTTTCATACATAAAATTAGTTGAGAAGGAATGGTAGCGTCTATATATAAAATATATCTTAAAATGTTAAGCGCCAGTCCCTTAATAACTCTGTCAAAGAATTCCGTCCTGAGAAGGCGTCAAATAAAAGATATTTAGATTTGAACCTTTTAAGGTTATGTTTTATGTCACTTGGAAAACGTCATGCGTCCTGTGGTTAATACATTCTCAACATAATGTACCTACCTACATAATTGAGAGTTTTTAGATTATTGTAACTCTATTATATATTTGCATACTATAAATGTATATTTCTGGCATGACTCCAGGGCCTTTGTGTCATACAGTGACACTCTTAGAAGGGCTAGAACCCAGAGCTGTAAAGCCAGTAAAAAAAAAACGGTGACATTTTTAGTGCCACCAACTTATCTGTTCAGGTGGACAAAATTGGAACTAAGGCCGCCATTTTGTAAATGACATATCACTGTCAGCTATTTTTTATTCAGTGTTTTTAAAAAGTACATATAAAATGCCTAAAGGTCTTAAAAGTGATACGCGGCAGATTATCTTAAAAGTTTTACGTCCTATGAAAGAAGAAAAACATTTACAAGCTCCAATTATTCCATTTAAAAAGCTGTGTGAACGCGTTGCTACTGCGAAAGGTTAGTATTGCCAGATATGGAAAAGTAAAATCACCAAATAATGTACTCGTGATCATAAAATTATCTCAATTTACTATCAATATCAATATCGTTTGTAGTTTGTAGTCTAGGAAGTAGCTTTAGTGAGGGCATATTTACGGGCTTATATTAATTAATTATACCTATTTTTAAATAAAACTAATTTTACGGATTTTATCGCGTATATTAATCTATATTTTATATTCCCGACGTTTCGGGTGCTTTCCAGCACGCGTGCTTTTTTTAAGACCCTCTTTAATTATCCCACTATGAACATCGACTCCTAAAATGACATCTATTTTACCAGGAGATCTATGTTGTGGATCAGCTAGTGAACGATTATCAAGCTCAGGCCAATATAGATTTGCAGGTTTGCGCGAAGGCAGTAATGAAGTCAAACTTTTGAACACATAGGCGTCTCTAGCTGGAAATGAAAACTCAGGATTAAGCAAAGACTCAATATTAAAGGATACCATGCACCTGGTTCTTGTTTCACCTTCACCTACACCGGAAACTATACCATTAACAGGAGTTCGATCAAGACCTAATGACTAAACGGTTGCCTCAGTGATCAAAGACACTTCAGAACCCTGATTAATTAACGCTCGGGTGCTTTCCAGCACGCGTGCTGGAAAGCACCCGAAACGTCGGGAATATGAAAATAGATTAATATACGCGATAAAATCCGTAAAATTAGTTTTATTTAAAAATGTGTAGTGTTCGCGTAAATATAAGAAATCATAATTATACCTATATAATAATTATTTGTCGTTTTCTTACAGGTGTTTCTGAGCGATTTGTACACAAACTCGTCAATGAAGTAAAACACGCTGAAGAATCCAATTTTAAAACTTCTGCCCCTGGCAAAAAAGGCAAAGATAAACCGGGAAACAAGAAATTAATAATTTTGACATTGGACAAAAAGAAAAATTCACGAATTTTATTCAGTGTGAAACGAAATTCCTACCATACGGAAATAAATAAAAAATATGAAAAAATGTGAGTTAATAAAGAGAAATAAACCTGCTCCGGAATATGGAATTAATAGCCTGATGAAAGTCATGGCCATAATATTCTTAGATTGCCACCTGATCATTGCGACTTGAACGCAATTGAAATAATATGGAGCTCTATGAAAAGGAACGTAGCAGATAAAATTTTTGGAAAACCTAATGTTCAAATGCCCCAAATAATTGAAGATGCAGACCATAAAATTACTCTGGTGGAGTGGAAATATAGTGAAAAAAAAATGAAAATGAATACAGACAAAAAGACGCGTATTTAAATGAACCCTTTATTACAGAGTTACAGAGCGATAGTGAAAGTGATTCCAGTGACGCAGAAGATGAATTGTTGTCACCAGTAGCTAACGTGGGTACATCATTCAAAACAGGAATTCCTGGAGTTCTGCCGCTTGAACTCCAAGATCACAACCACAATTATTTTTATAAAATATAAGTAACTCACCTACTCGTCTGTCCAGTAAAACGTTCAATAATATAATCTGTAATTGTGTAAGTAAATAATCTTTATTGTATAAATTATCCTGTTCTAATCTTGGAATAACATTAATTTTACGGATTTTATCGCGTTTAATTTTTTCTTTAATTCCCGGCGTTTTGGCGGTTCCAGCGCCCATGGTCACGGGAGGGGGGAGGGGACTGAGGTGTGTAACGTCCCAATGTCATAGTTAACGTAGGTTACCTTCAAATCTAATTAATTCAGTTTTTATCTCAGGAAAATATTTTGCTTTAACATTGTGTTTGTTATAATATATTATATCACAAATTCATTACAGTCTTATTGTCAGATTCTTTATTGCAAATTAATTTAATCAACTATTTCACATCAAAATATACTTTAAAAGACAAAAATTTAAAAGGCTCTATGCTATACTGTGATGTATCGTCCCGTCGCGCGGGGCGGAGGCACCTGCAGCGAGGGCGTCGACCCTCCCTTCCCCCTTCCCCAAACCCCCCCGGGCTCAAGACACGCGATCGCCCCGGGTCTCAACAGGTGAAATGGTCAATATTAACAGTGGAACCGCAGTCGAGTATTCCTGAGAGAGCAATTTGGCGGCGTATTAATTATAAACCCTTGCGCTGTTTTTTCCTTACGATTCTTTTGTTAGTTGTGAATAAACAAATTGCGAACTATGTAATTTTTTAAACGACGTTGTCAATATATTATGGTTTTAATCGTTATAAATTGAATAAAGTCTCACTAAGCCGCTAGTAACTACAGACCTTAAATAACATATTTTCATTTAAAGGGCAATGGCAGAAAAATAGTTGACAAAAATTATTGCGTCTAGAAATAAGTTATATATAAAATGAGTTTTATTATTTTTTAATGATTTAACAAATAAAAATGTATTTTAATTAAAGCCACAGAAAAAAACAAACATTTATGGGACTATCAAATGACTTAAATCCTTTTTTTTTGGAGTTTATGGCCTGGTATCTAGACCTTTAGGCCAAGTCTTAAGTATTTTTATTCGGTTTATTGTAATTTCCTCACTCCTTCATAGTATACTGCTTCACAATATGTTGATGCGTCACATTGTGCAGTTCTTGGGAGATTTTGGCGGCAACTTGATCCAGCAGACAGCTGATAGTTGGCGATGGTATCTAAAGGTGCCTATGCAAACAAACAGCTTATCTTGAGAATCCATCACCATCAGAGCACTTGTTTCACTGTTTCCACTAATAGTTCACATGCGTAGACACTTAATACACAAAATCGCAACACTTTTACATATCAAAGTCCACTTCAAACCATTATTTAAACAATAATACAGGAGCAGCAAACCGCCGCCGGTCAATTTCCCGCCAAAACTCCCACTTAAATCCTTTTACTCTATTCAAGTGTTGCCATTTACTATATTCATACAATTTTCGTATACACTTTGTAAGACTACCAACACAACACACAAACACAAAATATTTTTATATTAAGTTATTATTAGTGAGAACTATACTATGTATCAGTAATAATAAAAATAAAAGTCATATAGTTGAAAATAAATCTCTTACAAAGAACTTCCTACAATAATATATTATCTCAAACATAATAATATGTAACAATTCCATGTTGTAATGTTATAGCAACACTAGCTACAGTGCCACCAACTTATCTGTTCAGTTGACAGAGTCGCTAGTGGAGTGCTTACTATTGCCATTTAAGAAATTTACCGAGGAAATAGGTGACTACATATTCATTGCAAATAATGTAAAATAAAACAAATTTCGTGTTAATATATTAAAATTAGTGTTATTATATTTATATATATATATATATATATATATATATATATATATATAGAAGAACTGCACAATGTGACGCATCAACATATTGTGAAGCAGTATACTATGAAGGAGTGAGGAAATTACAATAAACCGAATAAAAATACTTAAGACTTGGCCTAAAGGTCTAGATACCAGGCCATAAACTCCAAAAAAAAAGGATTTAAGTCATTTGATAGTCCCATAAATGTTTGTTTTTTTCTGTGGCTTTAATTAAAATACATTTTTATTTGTTAAATCATTAAAAAATAATAAAACTCATTTTATATATAACTTATTTCTAGACGCAATAATTTTTGTCAACTATTTTTCTGCCATTGCCCTTTAAATGAAAATATGTTATTTAAGGTCTGTAGTTACTAGCGGCTTAGTGAGACTTTATTCAATTTATAACGATTAAAACCATAATATATTGACAACGTCGTTTAAAAAATTACATAGTTCGCAATTTGTTTATTCACAACTAACAAAAGAATCGTAAGGAAAAAACAGCGCAAGGGTTTATAATTAATACGCCGCCAAATTGCTCTCTCAGGAATACTCGACTGCGGTTCCACTGTTAATATTGACCATTTCACCTGTTGAGACCCGGGGCGATCGCGTGTCTTGAGCCCGGGGGGGTTTGGGGAAGGGGGAAGGGAGGGTCGACGCCCTCGCTGCAGGTGCCTCCGCCCCGCGCGACGGGACGATACATCACAGTATAGCATAGAGCCTTTTAAATTTTTGTCTTTTAAAGTATATTTTGATGTGAAATAGTTGATTAAATTAATTTGCAATAAAGAATCTGACAATAAGACTGTAATGAATTTGTGATATAATATATTATAACAAACACAATGTTAAAGCAAAATATTTTCCTGAGATAAAAACTGAATTAATTAGATTTGAAGGTAACCTACGTTAACTATGACATTGGGACGTTACACACCTCAGTCCCCTCCCCCCTCCCGTGACCATGGGCGCTGGAACCGCCAAAACGCCGGGAATTAAAGAAAAAATTAAACGCGATAAAATCCGTAAAATTAATGTTATTCCAAGATTAGAACAGGATAATTTATACAATAAAGATTATTTACTTACACAATTACAGATTATATTATTGAACGTTTTACTGGACAGACGAGTAGGTGAGTGAGTAGGCATAACTTCCATTGTAACAAAATATTAATAACAATCATTGAAATCGTTTTACCCAGAAAAAAGTTATGAGGTAACACACATAGAAAAGAACATACAGTCGAATTGAGTACCTCCTGTTTTTTGAAGTCGGTATAAAATAAGAAAAAGGTTTCAAATAACAGCAATTTATAATTAAGTTTATAAAAATACCTAACTTGAAGTCTATTCAGTCAATTTTCACGTGCAAGGAGCTATGTCGTTTGAAGCCTCTGTATTCCCTACGCTGCGGCAAGCACCGCTGACATAACAGCGGACTGGTTCGAAGCGACTGACATAACTCGCTCCCGCTCCGCCGCATATCTCCGGCCGGAGCTTTTTGTCGTGCGATCGATTCACGAGCGGGGCTCCGGCTGGACGAATGATAGGGTTGCCACAAATTGCACAGTTTTATGTTGTCTGAAGAATATTCAAAAAAAGTATTAGCTTTTATCTGTATCATCCACTCATATATATGAGGTAGAGCCACGCCGGGGTAAAATCACGCTCTCAAAGAATACCAGCGTAAACTGGCAGCTTAATGCTGCTGTGTTTCGTATGGTGAGTGTTCATCTGAGGGAGGCTCTACCACTGTTAAATTTATTTATTAATAATTGATTGCCTCACAGAGGAGTAATTTGCTATGGTTGCCACGCTTGGAGAGTAGGTTGGAAATAGGGATGAGTAAAGGCAAAAAATCGAATCTATATTTATAAACAGTATCGATATATATCGCGTGATAAATATCGATATATCGATATATCGTCATCATTCGAATGATGTAAAGATAA
The DNA here is from genome assembly GCA_963668995.1 of Parnassius mnemosyne. Classification (NCBI taxonomy): domain Eukaryota; kingdom Metazoa; phylum Arthropoda; class Insecta; order Lepidoptera; family Papilionidae; genus Parnassius; species Parnassius mnemosyne. The sequence continues at coordinate 42,549,597 of CAVLGL010000057.1, read as the reverse complement.
GGTCCTAAATTTTAAAATATATCGAAATTGATACGAATTCGATACTCTAAAATAAATATCGATATGTCGATATATCGCGATTTAAAATATCGACGATTTTATTTTATTAAAAAATATCATATTTCGATATATCGATATTTTTTGCCCAAGCCTATTTGGAAACCGCTTTTTTAATATTATTGAGTTGTTATTAGGGAGACGCTGGTGTTTATCCCTTGTTTAAGTTAGCCCCGTCGCTTTTTACGATACCTACTTACAACCATATACGACAAGATCGAAGATAGGTCAGACAGAAGGCTCACAGCCCATCTCCTAGTTTGTTTCCCTCTGTCGCCTCTTACGACACCCACGGGACGATATGGGGTAGTGGATATTCTTAACCACCACACAATTACCATTGAAAAATTAACATTGAAAAATTACTCACAGAATACCAGCGTGAAGTAGAGGTTTTCCTCTGCGTTTCGCTTGGTGAGTGCAGGTGGCCGGAGGCCCTTTTTACTGGAAATGAGGCATTCCATCTTAGTCCTCACGGGTGACAACGCATCTGCATTTTGATTCGCAAACGAGGATAGATGTAGATGTCTATGGGCCGCAGCAACCACTTACCATCAGGTGGACTGTGTGCTCGTTTGTCACCGGAGACCCTTTCTATTGGGAAAGAAGCATTTCTTCCGCATTTTGATTCTTAATCAAAGACAGGTGTAGATGTCTATGGGCCACAGTATCTGCTTATCATCAGATGAACTGAGTGTTCTGTTTGTCACCCTTTTACTATTAAATAAAACAAAAATGAAATAACTATAGTGCCAGAGTGTATATACCTCATTCTCATAACCCGATGGTTTGGTAATCAGACGCGACCGGAGAGAGACCAGGCGTAATATAAACAGCTTTACGTGCCTTAGAATTTCTCTATATAAAACTCAATAAATGATTATTGTTGGCCGGAAAAGGAATCGAACAAGGGACCTTATGATCAGCAGTCACGTTTTTTCGACTACTAGACCAATGGAGCAGTAACGACACCTACGGGATTAAATAGGTCGATGGATTATTTTAGCGATAAGACTGCCTATCTGGTACGCAATTCATTTTGCTCTTATTTTGTTATTATTTATATTTTTGGCATACAATAAAGTGTTATTTAACTATCTATATATAAAATTCACGTTATCTTTAATCCATTCTTAAATTAATATTTCTAAAAATGCTGCAGAACAAACGTAACAAAATAAATATTAGCTTAAATTGTTTTTAAAATAATGTTTAATTATTAAACTCGAAAACCTTGCGAAAAATACGTTAGTAAAATTGTAGTGTCTGTCTGCATATCTCTAGTATTGAGCTTCCAAATTTTTATTCTATATTTATATATTTAAATTAAATTTTAATATGTATCTAAGGTTAAAAAATCTTTATACGTCTATACGAATTTTTTTTTCGAAAAATTACTCAGTCTCAATCTATTGATATTAAAACTAAAAAGGTTGAATATGGCAATCTCGGGACCAGTAAAATTTTTGTTTCAGTGTCATATCTAAATCTTTTCATAGATTATGAGTTTGATTCTTGCATTTGCGCGGGATACGTCGCGGGTACAGCTTAAACTTAAATTCATAGTTATTTCAATCTTATTATTTGCACAATGTGTTAAATAACAGTCTTTCTAATGTCATTAGATCTTAAGAATAGTGTACTCGTCCTCCAGCATACTTACAGGCTGTGAAATATTCTGTCTTAGTTCTCAGAGGAGTTAACGTATCTATAGCCTAGTTTGAAGTTGGCTGCAAGTGTCCATGGACTGCAGTAACCACTTACCATCAGATGGACTGTATGTTCATTTGTCGGTTCACGTATAAAAAATATATTTCTGAGTATTCTCAGTTATTAGTATTTTCAACATGGTAGAGCCATGCTGCAGTTGTATTACTGGTATAGTTGTAGCACGAATAGGTCGGCTCGACCGGGGAAAGACCACGCTCTCGCAGAATACCAGCGTAAAATAGCAACTTAACGCTGCTGTATTTCATATGGTGAGTGTAGAGAACCGGATACCCTTTTTACTGGAAACAAGGCATTCTATCTTAGTCCTCACGGGTGACGACGCATCTGCATTTTGATTCGTAATCGAGAATAGATGTAGATGTCTATGGGCTGCAGCAACCACTTACCATCAGGTGGCCTGTGTGCTCGTTTGTTACCCATATCTCATAAATAAAAGCTTAGAAGATTTGCCCATGTTTAACGCTCTTGTAGGCGGGTGTGTTTAGTATATAGCTGATAAACTCGCTCTTGTTTTTTTTAAATTGTTTTAATTTTCTTTTATACTGTTTAAAAATTAACTTTGCATATTAACAAATATCCAGACAATGTGCAATGTTTTTTTTTTATAGGATAAGGGTGACAAACGAGCACACAGTCCACCTGATGATAAGTGGTTGCTGCGGCCCATAGACATCTACATCTATCCTCGATTACGAATCAAAATGCAGATGCGTCGTCACCCGTGAGGACTAAGATGGAATGCCTTGTTTCCAGTAAAAAGGGTCTCCGGTTCTCTGCACTCACCATACGAAACACAGCAGCGTTAAGCTGCTATTTTACGCTGGTATTCTGCGACAGCGTGGTCTTTCCCCGGTCGAACCGACCCATTCGTACTACAACTATACCAGTAATACAACTGCAGCATGGCTCTACCACGTTGAAAATACTAATAACTAAAAATACTCAGAAATATAATGTTTTATACATGAACCGACAAATAAACATATAGTCCATCTGATGGTAAGTGGTTACTGCAGTCCATGGACACTTGCAGCCAACTTCAAACTAGGCTATAGATACGTTAACTCCTCTGAGAACTAAGATAGAATATTTCACAGCCTGTAATTATGCTGGAGGACGAGTACACTATTCTTAAGATCTAATGACATTAGAAAGACTGTTATTTAACACATTGTGCAAATAATAAGATTGAAATAACTATGAATTTAAATTTAAGCTGTACCCGCGACGTATCCCGCGCAAATGCAAGAATCAAACTCATAATCTTTGAAAAGATTGAGATATGACACTGAAACAAAAACAAAATATTAGTCTCGGGAGTGCCATATTTAACCTTTTTAGTTTTTATATCGATAGATTGAGACTGAGTAGTTTTTCGAAAAAAAAATTCGTATAGACTTATAAAGATTTTTTTAACCTTAGATACATATTAAAATTTAATTTAAATTTATAAATATAGAATAAAAATTCGGAAGCTCAATATTGGAGATATGCAGACAGATACTACAATTTTACCAACTTATTTTACGCAAGGTTTTCGCGTTTAATAATTAAACATTAATATAAAAACTTAAAAAAGATAATATTTATTTGGCTACGTTTAGTTTGCAGCATTTTTAGACATATTAATTTAAGAATGGATTAAAGATAACGTGAATTTTATATATAGATAGTTAAATAACACTTTATTGTACGCCAAAAAATATAGATAATAACAAAATAAGAGCAAAATTAATTGTGTTCCAGATAGGCAGTCTTATCGCTAAAATAATCCATCGACCTATTTAATCCCGTAGGTGTCGTTACAGCTCCATTGGTCTAGTAGTCGAAAAAACGTGACTGCTGATCATAAGGTCCCGTGTTCCATTCCTGTTCGGGCCAACAATAATTCGTTATTGAGTTTTCTATCAAGAAATTCTAAGACACGAAAAGCTGTTTGTATTACGCCTGGTGTCTCTCCCGTCGTGTCCGATTACCAAACCATGGGTCTATGAGAGTGAGGGAATACACTCTGGCACTATAATTCCATCCTGCACAGACGGCAAGTCTATTTCATTTTTGTTTTATTTAATAGTATAAGGGTGATAAACAGAACACTCAGTTCACCTGATGATAAGTAGATGCTGTAGCCCATAGACATCTACGCCTGTCTTTGATTAAGAATCAAAATGCGGAAGGAATGCTTCTTTTCCAGTAGAAAGGGTCTCCGGTTCTCAACACTCACCATACGAAACGCAGCAGTTATATGATGTTATTTTACGCTAGTACTCTGTGAGAGCGTGGTTCTTTCCCGATTGTGCCGACTCATTCGTGCTGCAATCGCAATACTCTTATGCGAGAAGTGAAATACCCAGATTGGCGACGGGCAAAAGCATCATAGGTGCGAGATATCTGGCATTGTGATTGTTGATTTGCTGGACAAGATATTAAAAGAAGATTAAAGGCTCTCTACACCGGGAGAAGTATATCGCTAGTCAAAAAAATATAGGATTTTCAACTTTTTCATTATTAGGGTCGTTACCATATCGCCTGCCTGTATCGCGTTTGATTATCTTAATTTTATATTTCTGAAGTTTAGAGTACTTTGCAGCTCAGGGGTGTCAGTGTGTGAAAATATTGAATAAGAGTGAACGAAAAATACATTAATTCTTATAGCCAAACGCATAATCAAAAATAGTTTGGAAAATCCAAAAGTGCACGCCTCATGCGCGTTTCATTTACACTTTTAATGAAAAAATAAATTGTATTATTGGCTTTTCAAATGTATTATTTACGTGCATTCAATTTAGCACTTTATTATTTTAATAGGTAGTGTTACCTACAAGGAAAAAAACAATTGTTTTTACCAAAATAAATTGATTACACTAGGTATAAAATCCATATAGGCTGTATGGTAAACATTTGTCCTTGGTCTATGAAATGTTAAAAAAATATATGACAACGCCTTTAAATTTTTCATAGCAATAAAATCATAAACTAAGAACCATAAACTAAGAAGACTTATTCTAAGTCTATGAATAAAACTTATAAAAGTTGTCTTAAATCTATTGGATATTGATATGAAATACTGGTTCCCCAGTTGATGTAATCCTGAGGCTAATAAAAAAAAAACCTGGACGATACGTCAATTTTTTCAAGAGTTATCTTGACCACATAGAAAATCAACATCCGGACGTCCACGTAAATTTTTTTTGAAACAGTTCTTTTTCAAAGCAGTAATATAAAGTTATTTTTTAGGAAATATAAGATAGATTAAGTAGTGTTTTGTTGATACACGGATACTCATATTATCGTATAAGTGCAATGTGTTTATGATAGAGGCATTTAAAGAACACAAAATTGCTTGACCTTGACGTGTCGAGAGTAGAACGCATCTATAACGCTTTGCGTTATGAGGCGTGCACTTTATTTCTCATATTTACTGCGTTTGAATTTCAGAATTGATGTAATTTTCGTTCACTCTTATTTAATTTTAGTGATGACCTTAAGGTTTAAAATATGTGACCAGAGTGCAGCCTCCGATGCTGATATCAATTAGTTAATTACAACTTTAAGAACTGTTTGAAACGTGTTTGAAGATAATAAGTGTAATTTCTCTGTAATAACAGGTAAACAAATACAAAATTGTTTCATCATTAATGTAGCATACCACAAGGCCACAGTTAATCGTAAAGTATACGTAAAAATGCTACAAATCACAATCTTGACTTACATACATCGGCTCCCTGCACACCTTATAAGGTTTGCACTACATCTAGTGTTACCGGTAGGCATCATCTGCCACTCGATTGTTACTTCATTCACATACACATTTTAATTGGATGCCGCTTTGGTCTAGTGGTCGGTAGTAAATGCGACTAATGATTTTGAGGTCCCGGGTTCAGTTATTAGGTTATTTTTGACAAGAAATTCTCAGTAGCAGCCCGAAGTCAGGAAGTTGCCGGTGTTTCACTGCCGTGCCTCGGAAAGTACGTAAAGCCCTGCGCCTGAGATCACTCTGGTCGTGTCGGTTCCATCAGAATATGAGAGTGAGGAAATAGAGTGCACCTGTGCTTGCTCAAACACTCGGGCACTAAAATCCTGTCATGCGCAGATGATTAGTCTACGTCGAGACTGGCCGTGACCAAAATTCAGTCTAGAAGATATTAACTGGCTGATAGCAATAATATTGTTTCTTTACTTCTACTATACTTCATTAAAATCAAGTTACATTAGAAATATATTTTTTATATGATAGGGTGACAAACGAGCACACAATCCACCTGATGGTAAGTGGCTGCTGTGGCCCATAGACATCTAAATCTATCCTCGTATGCGAATCAAAATGCGGATGCGTTGTCAGCCGTGAGGACTAAGATGGAATGCCTCTTTTCCAGTAAAAAGGGCCTCCGGTTCTCTACACTCACCATATGAAACACGTGTTAAGCTATTATTTTACGCTGGTATTCTGTGAGAGCGTGGTCCTTCCCCGGTCGAGCCAACCCTTTCGCACTACAACTATACTACTAATGTAGCTGCTGCATGGCTCTACCACGTAAAATATTAAAGACAATATTTCCATTTTATATAAGTAAGGATGTTTAACGAGGACACAGTTTAACCTTTGGTAAGTGAATGGTGTTGTCTACAAACATCTAGTTCTCAAGGACTAAGATAAAACGCCTCCTTATCAATAATATTTTTTTCTTTCACTTACTTCATTTACTTGGTAAATAATGTAAAGTATAAAAGGCAAATGTAAATGCCACCTATATATCACGTTTAAACAAAAGAATAAATAAATAATAATAGATAGTAATGTTGATTATCGATTATTTTCAACATCGATTATTACATTAAATATATATATTAAAATTTTATATTTATTTATATATTTTTACATATTTATTCCTACTCTATTCAAGGTTGGACAAAAACGCTGAAAATTGATTTACATAAAATATTTTGTTTTCAATTTAAAACCTTTTGGAGCAATTAGAATATAGGTTTCGAATTTGTTAGTTAAGTTATTAATAATCGATGCTTACTTTTGAAGGAGCACAGATTGATAATATAATACCCTGTAGTATAAGAAATCTACAGTCTTTCAATGCATTCAAAACTCAACTTAGTATATAACTGCGGATCGATCACTTCTGCATAAATGAAGGCATTGAATGGGTATATCTAAATTGTTTCCGATGAGGACGAACTTTGCGTAAGTTATGAATGTATTAATATTGTTATCAAGTGAGTAACATATGTTTTTATTGAGAATAAAGTTTCTTTAAGCCTAAGTATCGGATGTAAAAGCTTAAACTGAAACACTGGAAACACCGTTCTAAGAACCATCCTTTGTTATGATAACCGTCAACTTCGGCGACCAATTATGAGAGCAAGATGCCAAGAATATTTGTCAGTGCATCGGCCGCATAGCCCTTGCGTCATGTTTCCCGGTTAAACAACTCCTGCTCCCCCATTGCATGAAGTTCACGTGTTATTTTTTGTGTTTAATATTTGCAATAAGTTCTAATATTGCATGATGTTGTTTAAAATGCGTTCGTGTGGTGCATCTGTGATTTATACTGTTTTGTTCAATTTCTGATAGGGTTTGGGGTAAGAAAATGTTCGTCAAAGAAAATGCTTGTTTGTGGATTTCACATGTTTTTTACTTTCAAACATGCAGTTTCCTCATTTACCACTGAGTCCGTGGCAAATATGCATTTAAAATTGAAAGTAAACATTTCAGTGGTATCGAGGGGGTTAAACCGAGATTAGATCATAGATATTGCTATCAGAAAGTGCTTAGTCCCTGAGTTACCGCGGCTCTGAAATGAAAGTACGGCTGTAACTTTACCTTTCACTGTAATTTCTTCTCTGTTAAATTTTAATCTATTGCTTTTTGATAATGCATGCATAGGCACTGATATAAAATTTTATTACAACGGAAGTTCGTGTCCCTCGGCCCAATAGAACTGTTATTGGAACGAAGTTATACGTGGTAGAGCCATGCTGCAGCTATATTAGTAGTATAGTTGCAGCACGGATGGATAGGCTCGACCGGGGAACGACCACGCTCTCACAGAATACTAGCGTAAAATAGCAGTTTAACGCTACTGTGTTTCGTATGGTGAGTATAGAGAACCGGAGACCTGTTTTACTGGAAAAGAGGCATTCCATCTTAGTCCTCACGGGTGATAACGCATCTGCATTTTAATTCGCAAACGAGGATAGATGTAGATGTCTATGGGCCACAGCAACCACTTACCATCAGGTGGACTGTGTGCTCGTTTGTCACCCTATCCTATAAAAAAGTTCCTTATCGGACGGCACGGATTTGGCGGTTGGGAGCTAGGCGACAAAAAGTGTAAGATTTTTTCGTCACTACCTCTTATGTCATAGTGTAGACGGCTTTGGCGGCGAAATAAGGAATTGAGATGGAATAACATCCATCTCCCTCGCACTTTTTCTTATCTTGCCATGAAAGAAATATTATTTTATTTCAAATGACGCTTCATTTTAATAGAAGCTAGTAATTAATTTATTTGTATTTGTTAATCAATAATATAATACCTACGTTTATCAATTATAATATACTATGCAAGGAACTTCGTTCGTAATTTGCCAACATGCCACATGCCGACGTTGAAAAGAGAAATAGAAATAAAAACTATTCGACGTGATGTATAGGCAATACGTACTAAGGCAGCATTACCGACTCTTTTCCGCTCTAAAAACCTTTCAGAAATTAGCGTAGCGCTGTGCCAAGTAGTAGAATTGTATCTTAATTTATTTTCTTTCATTTATTACAAACCTATCAAAAGTCTATTACAAATAAATTTAATTGCCTCGAGCTGAGATTTGAATCCAGGTCCCACTTAGACGTTCAGGTCACACAATGACAAGGTACACCTTAACCTTAAATTGGCCTTAACTTAACCACTAAATAGGTCTGAAAATTTCAAACACATCCATATATATACAAATGTAAACCAACGTTATAAAGTAACCATTTTATCAGATCTTCTTACTCTAAATTAGCTTGTATAGTCTACGATTGTTCCGTTTGTTCATCACAAGACCATTTACGGATCATTTGTAGATCAAATCAAAAATATTAACCAATTCGAATGTTGCAGCAACAGAGCTTCACTGAGATGCTACGAGATAGCGCACCCATTTGTTACTCGCAGGAACGTTATCATTGTAACTTGTGTTGCACGATGTACGCACAATACGTACCGCACATATATTTTATATTGTCGGCCGTATCTCTACATCGCACTTACAGCAATTGTTATTTGTGTGCGACGCTCCAAATGAGCTTCATAAGGGCGCTTAAGATGGGACGGTTGCGCGTTTTGAACGCTCTGAAATATTTTTTTTTTATAGGGAAGGAGGCAAAGGAGCATGCGGCTCACCTGATGGTAAGTGACTACCGCCACCCATGAACAACTGCAACACCAGAAGAATTGCAGATGCGTTGCTGGCATTTTAAAAATAGTAGGCTCTTCTCTTCAAGGTCCCTAAGTCGTAACGTCCGGAACAATCCTTGTTAGTAATCGATTTCACAGGGAAGTTGTGCGAGGAAGAAAATATCTTATAAATCGCACAGTGGTGGACCGTCAATCATCCTGATAATATAGATGGTATCGCGAGATTGTCGCGATGTGGGATGGTGAAATTGAGCGGCTAGAATTAATCCGAACAATACCTCAGAGCACTCCCCGTGGTAGATGCGATAAAATACGCAAAGAGATGCAACATCTATTCGCAGCGCCAGTGAATCGAGCCAATCGGAAAGGGCTCGCTCGTTGACTAATCGAGCCGCCCTGCGCTGGATGCGGTCAAGTGGAAGGAGCTGGCACTGGGGAGCTCCAGCTCAGAGATGGGAACAGTATTTCATGTGAGGCCGAACCTGCCCCTTATAAAGTTGAAAGCTTTGTGCCAGCATGAAATAATGTTGTGTTACCGGTTTGCAACATATCATTAATATGCAGAAGAAACAGCGTTGGTGATAGCACGCAGCCTTGTGGAACACCAGCGTTAATAGGCTTGAAATCAGAGCATGCACTACGACTTTGATGCTCCGATCAGCCAAAAAACTTGTGATCGAATAGCACAATTTCTCAGAAAGCCCATAGGAAGGAAGCTTCGAAAGAAGCGCTTTGTGCCAGACCCGATCGAAGGCCTTCGCTACGTCCAAACTAACGGCCAATGCCCTTGGAAGAAATAAGAAGAAATAAGTCTAGTATATTTAATTTACTTTATCATTGTAACTCACTGTAACTGTAACTCCAGATGATGACAATAAAAGTTTAATGTAATATTTAATTGGGTTTATTTTTATTTTATTACTAGGTGGTAGGTCTTTTTCTGCCAAGGACTGTCTCTGGATAGGGAATACCCTCTTACCTATTTCTACCGCCTATTATCAGTGCTTGCACTGCTGTATTTGTAAAGGTATAAAGAGCCAATATAATTACTGTATATGCGGCATTCCATCTTTGTCCTCAGATATTAAATCGCATCCTTAGCCTTCTTTGCTTGAAATTGAATGCAGGTGACCATGGGCTTCAATCAGATGCATCGTAAGTTTGTTCCAGTTTTTATTATAAAATATTTTTGATATCCTGATATTTTATTAAACTTCTTTAGCAAATATTTTTCTGATCACAGTACCCACTAGCCCATTTCTGAAATTGAACATTGAATTTTTAAGGACTAAACATTATCGCTATACTTGATCTCTTAAGTCTCTGATTTGGATATTTTAGATTTTTCCACTCCATTTTTACGATTCTTACGAAATATTATGAGTGTGATAGACTTGCTATGTCATTAAAATCATTTGAGAAGTAATTAAAATAGTTGTCAAAATATTTTGATTGTTAAAACATATAACTTAAGGTTATTGTTACAGTCTTAATAAAACCTACTGCTGGTCACAGGCTCGCTCTGATTTCTGAGAAGGTTGTGGAGTAAATTATCCGCTGCGATGCTCCGCTGCATTTTGAAGGGTTTGTCTTCGAAATATTTTCATTTCTCAGACATGCAGGTTCCCTCATGATTTCTTTCACCTTCGCATTTCGGCTTTGCCCAGTGGTCACAGAGGTCTTAGGCGTTGTTTTAAGTTAGCCGCAGTTTTCCATGGGCTGTAGGTGCTTACTATTATGTGTCATGTTAGATCTTTTAGTACTCAGATATTAAAATAAAATATTTAAACGCTAGATGTACATGCGTCCTTATGTGAAAGATTTTAAAAACTTTGATAGCCTCATACGAGATGTTATCGTCAGCATTAGTGCATAATGCTGCTTTAGCCTACATAGCTCAATGAAAGTGAAGGTTTGCCTATAATGACAGCTGAATATACATTTAACATTGTAAGTGCTTGTGCTCGTATTAGGTATTAAGAGTAAGGTTTCTCCTGGACATGGGCCTCTCCAACTGTGGGCAGAATTTACTCGTACCATTCATCGAGCAGGATGTACCAGACGTTACGCACATTTAACGTTGCTCTCTGTCACTGCCCTGAGTATTTTAGACCTGGTAAGTGTTCGTTATAGGAAACCACCATTTATCGGAAAACTCTAGATCATTCTGGCTTTTCCAACCATTTTTTTTACAAAAGAGGTGATGGTTTCTCCTAGGCCAATACATGGTCAAAAACTATTGATAGCATATTTTCAATTTATATTCAACTAGCTGATACCCAGCGCGTTGTTGCCGCAGAAAAAATAATTGTGTAAATATAATTTTAAATTTGGAAGAGATGATAATATATAACTTTCAAATAAATTTGTCGGTACGATACGCGCGTCACCTAGTGTAAATTACTTGTATACTATAACTATGCATATAATATACTATGCCTATAATCTTCCCGCAAGTGCAAAGAATAAGTTCACAACATATTTATATTTTTCAATAACACTTTATCCTTACGAATAAACATAACTTAAATTTATCAAGTATTTGTGACTTATATAAGTGTATACTCTTTAGCAACATCTCTGACGCCCGGGATAACAAGGTTTTATTTCGCAAAAAGGCATCTTTATATTATCGCGAGCAGTACGTTCAACAAGCCTGTTAACTGCAGTCGACTCCGGGATACGGAACGCGGTTTTTGCGACGTAAAACATCGAATGTGCCAGCTCACAATATCCCATCATCGCTGAAGCTGTCGGCAAAAACACTCGACACATCAATAAAAATCTCACAACTATTGTACACTACAATGTGTTACATACGCAATTTTTTACTCCCGTAAACGTCACACATAATTCAAAAGCGTTAGTGCCTTTTTGTGTGTTTCAAAAACGATGTTAATTTTATTGCATCGGAGATTAAGATTAACAGTAAAAACCATTAGTAAGCTTGTAGGTATATTGTATAATGAGGTGTGGCGCTACTTGTAACGGATTCATACATATATTTAGTACAAAGACCTAATTTGGGATGCATAGACACTTTTTGGCAAGTATAGAGACGATGTAGCACCAGAGGCAGCTGAACCAAGTAAGTGGCGCACGCATGAGACTCTGAGAGATGACTACATAAGTATTTGTGTTAATTGCTGTAGATACTATCGGTCCGTGGGGTCCATGTGCGGTAAAACTTTTAAAGGAACTGTATCCGCGACTTGTTGTCACCATTGGTGATAAGAGAGCTAGTTTTTTTCGCACTCAAAAGCCATATATAATATACAGCGAAAAAACGCAGCCAGCGTTCTTCACATGATACTGCGGGGAATAGAAATTTGTGATAAGTCTTTTTACCTAACGACTTCAAAAAGGATTCAATTCGACTGTATGTTTTTTACGTGTGTTACCTCATAACTTTTTTCTGGGGGAACCGATTTCGATGATTATTTTTTTATTTAACAGCTGGTGCTTCTTTTATGGTCCTATATAATTTTTCAAGGTCAAAATCAATCAAGGTGTGACCAATAGTTTTTGAGTTATTCCTAATAATTTATCATAATTAATTTGAAATTAAATATTTACATATATATATACTAGCTGACCAGGCAGACCTTGTTCTGCCCTATCCAACGACCATCTGTCCTAAAAAAAATCATTAAATTCACAATAAAAAATTTGAGGGTCACTAATCGGGATAAAATCTATCCTATCTCTCAAGTTGGACCAAACTACACACAATGTGAAACATTTCATTGAAATCAGTTCAGTAGTTTAGGAGTTCTTTGTGGACAAAGCAATTTGTTAGATATTTATTCAGTGTTTGACCTATAATTTTGTACACGTACTGAGGTATAATTTCTCATAATTCATATAATAACTGGTGCACTGTTGTCGAGTTCAATAAATCACCCATGCGAAGCCGAGGCGCTAGTCGTTAATAAAATTCACATGGATTTCCGCTCACGGTCGGACCCCACACGAAAGGTAGTTGCGACATACCATTCAACACCAGTAATATGGCGTAACATATAGAACATTTATATCATTTTTATGCCACAAACTGCTTATCAGTCGAGCTAAATACTTTTGCCAAGGACTACCGGCCGAGTTAAAAGCCAAGAATATTTAGTTGTTATATTTTTATGTTGATATTTTATTTGCTTAATTATTTTTTTTATTTTTTTTTAAAGTATAAGGGTGACAAACGAGCACACAGTCCACCTGATGATAAGTGGTAGCTGTGGCTCAAAGACATCTACATCTATCCACGTTTGCGAATCAAAATGCAGATGCGTTGTCACCCGTGAGGACTAAAATGGAATGCCTCGTTTCCAGTAAAAAGGGTCGCCGGTTCTCTACACTCACCATACGAAACACAGCAGCTTTAAGTTGCTATTTTACGCTGGTATTCTGTGATAGCGTGGTCCTTCCCCGGTCGAGCCGACCCATTCGTGCTACAACTACACTATTAATATACCTGCAGCATGGCTTGTAGATTTGTGTGGGTTTGAACAACGAGGTGGGTGTGTTTAAGGATAGTAACGTGCGTGACCCTGATGGAAGACGTCCGATTCAATACTCACTCAAATTTCTTAAAGTGTGGACGATACAGATTACTGGCCTCACTTGAATTGGTCCAGGTTTTTTTTTTTTTATAGGAGAGGGGGCAAACGAGCATGCGGCTCACCTGATGGTAAGTGACTACCGCCGCCCATGAACAACCGCAACACCAGGGGAATTGCAGATGCGTTGCCGGCCTTTTAAAAAGGAGTAGGCTCTTTTCTTGAAGGTCCCTAAGTCGTATCGGTCCGGAAAAATCGCTGGTGGTAAACTATACCACAAGGAAGTTGTGCGAGGAAGAAAACAGGTCTTGACGGATATAGTATGCACTTGTATATACACTGTATCTTCATCTCTTAATCTCATGGTAAATACCGGTAGATCTTGAATAAAACACTAATCTCACATTTACTTTTCTCCCAGGAAAATGCGATTACTTCTACTTATTTCTTCATATTTCTCCGAACAGTTTCCTGATTGGTTCCCGAACTGTAGCTGAGATTCCGAACTAATTGCGTTACATCCTTGTCGTTTGCGTGTGTATCGTTGCACCACAGGTCTCGGGCCTCGGGGAATCCCCCGTTACTAGTAATCTCAACCCTCACGCCACCCATAGGGCAAAATGGTTTCTCTAACGCCATTAAAAGTTCCTGTTGGGCTGAGCAGCTGGTTTTTCCAAGATCGGAGGCTTATTGTACGATACAGTTTACTACTGTTAAAAATGTTTCAAATAAAACTTATTAACTACTAGCTGTTCCCCGCGAATTCGCCCGCGTTTAATTTAGGGTTTTAATTATGTTGCACGGAACCCTAATTATTTTACTAAAATATAAGTAGCCAATGTTACTCTTTATAACATCAGCTATCTGCCAGTGAAAATTCCATCGAAATCGGTCCAGCCGTTTCGGAGATTAGCCGGAACAAACAGACAGACAAAAATTCAAAATTGTGTTTTTGTTATAAGTACCGTATATACTTTCATATGCATTTAGTAAAAAGCTGTTATTTTGATATTACAAACAGACAATTCAATTTTATTTATTTGTATAGATGTACCTATACAGAAATATACAAAAATATTAAATTGAAATTAAAACCGGACTAGCGCCATTAAAATTCTATGTATGTAACTCCTATCTCAAACGAATCTCTAAAAACCCGAAATAATTAATACAGATTGATAATAAAATTATAAACAGCGCGTGGACTGTAACGGAAGTGACTATCAGACGGAAGTACTCGGCGCGTGCCGATATGCCGACTCTACTTCACAAATTTTTTTGAATACGGAAAATCATATCTATAACTATGTGGGATTATGGAGTTGCGTAATTAACGGACGGATTTACTCCTACAGTTGTAAAATCGCAGATACTTTTTTAATTATACCATTAGTACCGACATATTAAAACAATGTGCGTATCCACGACTTTTTCTGTCATCAAAGATTAAAAAATGACAGCTGCTAATATTAAGAAATAAAATACAGTAAAATGTAAATAAATATACTCAGTTAAAGGAGATTAGGCTAAAAAAGGTGGGAAATAACTACGTTCGCACAGGGTACCAGCTTAAATAATGCAGCTGTGTTTCGTATGGTGACTGAAGAGAACCGGAGACCACTGTTACTAGTAACGAGGCATTTTATTTTAGTTCTCATGGGTGACAAGGCATTTCCATTTTGTTCTTTAATCGAGGGTAGATGCAGGTCATGCTGTATCCACTTATCATAAGGTGGACTACGTGCTCGTTTATCACCCTCCTATTGACAAAAGCTCTAATAGAATACGATTTTACACTAAGTTCATCGCATTATCTTTTTTTAATAACTAGGTTTACGGCTCTGGGTTCTAGCCCTTCTGAGCCTGAAGTTACATTTACAATGTATAATTATCCTTCATAGTACACTGCTTCGCAATATGTTGATGCGTCACGTTATGCAGCCCTTGGCAGATTTTGACGGCAACTTGAGCCAGCAGACAGCTGACAGCTGGCGATGGTATCTCAAGGCGCCTAAGCAGACAGACACCTTATCTTGAGAATCACATCACCATGAGCGCACTTGTTTCACCGTTTCCAGTAATAGTTCACATGCGCAGATACAGTAATACACAAAACCGCACCACTTTTACATATCAAAATCCATTTCAAACCATTATTTAAACAATAATACAAGAGCAGGAATCCTCCACTGTTCAAGTTCCCGCCAATACTCCTCATTGCATTATCTTTACACTAAGTTCATAGAGTAACCTACAATCATAGATTATCTGGTTTTTGATTCAGAAGGCATATATGCAAGTAACTTACTAAATCAAGAAAATTAAAGAAGATCAGTGAATAAGAGTTACCCACATCATCCGTGAATAAATTAGTCGGTTTGATTCGCGTCGGCAACAATAATTTATTCTTGTAATTTCCTGTTGGCGAATCGTGCGCAATTCCACGAGTAACGGTCGGAGGAGCTGGCATTGAGGACCGCGCCGGGGTCGCGAACTAGTCTCGGAACTATGACTAAAGGTAGATTCATATTATTTTTCTTTTCTTTTATCACTTATAATATTTCCACCTAAATGGGGTGAAATGAGAAGTATCTCCAGTATTGTGAAGGCGTTTTATACACCGGAATGAACTTCACTCATTTACAACCCGAGATAATTATATAGGTTAGGGTTAGGCGTTAGGCAAATCATTTTTCCGTATGGGATTCGAACTAAGAGCCGGCAGTGCGAGAGGGCGGTAAATATGAAACTCTAAACCGAAAGGAAAATTGATTAATTTGACGGCTCCGTGGCGCAGTGACTTAGCAATGAGTGCGAATCCCGCACGGAACAAGTATTTGTATAGCCTACAAATAATTGTTCCGGGTCTGGATGTTTGTCCTTGTGCAATCTATGTTTGTAAACTGCCTCTACGATACAGGAGAAAATCCTAGTGTGGGGGTAACGAATTAAAAGATAGATATTATAGAATTTCGTATCGTATCTATAGAATTCACAATTCTATTATTGTCTAGTGGATTCTAACTTCGAATTTGCGGTGTAGAAGCGGGGTACTCTTGAAGAACGCAAACATCACTAAAACCATAAAATTTATATATACCTATTAAAACTTATTAAACAGACAATTAACAATTACTATTTCATTCTGGAGAACCTGTGACCACTCGTACACGCTGATAGTGACCACTCTGGGGCTTTAACCTGTAAGAGTTTGGCATAATTTTTATACATTTCGTCTTCGATGCAGCGCAATGTTCCTATGAGTATTTCCCCACGAAAACAAAGGAACCCTTTCTGTCTGGTTGCTTGCGGCTAAGCAGTCAATGCATTTGCTGTACTTGGAGAGTAAAAGAGTTAGTATAATTTCATCTTAGTCCTCAGGTATGACAACGAACTATTGCCATCTTTGTTTTAAGTTGATTCCAGGTATCCATGGGCTGTGTAAGAATATCCATTACTCCATATCATCCCGTGGATGTTGTAAGAGGTGACCGAGGGAAACTGGACTAAGAGGTGGGCAGCAGCACCTTTCTAATAACATCTGAATAAAAAACTATGAAAATATCGCCCCTATGAGGCAATCTATGAGTTAGGCCTAAGTTTAGTTGGACGTTCTAGGCTGTAATGGTATATTAATGGTTCATGGGCTACATTAGCCACGTACAATCAGGTTTGTCACTTTAATTAGAATGTTAATCTACATTATGTTGTGTTTGCATATGACTATTAATCGTTGTCATGCCTTTGACGATCCTCTCTAATCGTTCTACGGAGAAATAAAACAGCGTCACCTTCAAAGATAAAAATCTGTTTTAATACAAGTTAGCTCATAAACACAGTCATTATTAGTATTCCAGTTTTGAACATACGTAATTATGAGGTAAACGAACTGCGATTAGTAAAAAAAAAAACAACCGTCCGCGAGAGTCAACGACGTCGGATGACATCCAATGTTGATACTAAAGCTATTAAAAATTAAGGCTCGCCTAATGTTTGAGAACAGCGTGAGAATTGCTCTTTTGGGGGAAACAAACGCAGTGCACGGTAATAAATTAGATTTTTATTGAAATAAAATCTTACAACACGTCCGATTAAATTATTTAAAATGATTACTAACAAAATATAGTAAAACTTAAATATGCTGCAAACAATAGCAACATTTGTTGTGAAATGATTTTTGATCAATGATATTAAGATCCCACTGAAAGCATACGTTTGAAACGGTTCCAATTTATATTCAAGCAAATACCTTTGAAAGTTTTGTATTTTAATTTGTGTTTAATAAACATACATGACTTTTAACGATAGTCAATAATATTGTGGGTGCACACGATTGTGCGCCATCTTTGATCGGGTTAGCATGTGGTATGGACCTATTTTCTTATTTTTTTTATAGGATAGGGTGACAAACGAGCACACAGTCTACCTGATGTTAAGTGGTTGCTGTGACCCATAGACATCTACATTTATCCTCAATAAAGAAACAAAATGCAGATGCGTCGTCACTCGTGAGGACTAAGATGGAATGCCTCTTTTCCAGTAAAATGGGTCTCCGGTAGTTACGCTCACCATACGAAACACAGCAGTGTCAAGCTGCCATTTTACGCTGGTATTCTGTGATAGCGTGGTCTTTCCCCGGTCGAGCCGACCCATTCGTGCTACAAATATACTACTAATATAGCTGCAGCATGGCTCCACCACGTAAATTTTATTTCTTTATTAAAACCCATTAAAAATTAGAAGGTGGTATGAAGACATGTTCCCTTCACTTTTTACTTAATTTTTACTCGATTGCCGCGGACCACATAATAAGGGAAATTATTTCGGATGATTGAAATTGACGCCTGAAAAAAAACCTATCTGGCATGCTTGGCAACTATGGCACATAACGCGTAAGTAAGTAAAGCAGTCTACGAGAGAGGCCTATGTTAAGCAGTGATAGTACGTGATGATGGTCGCATCTATAGTACCTATTCGTGTGATTTTGACTAACAAGTATTCATTTTATTTGTCATTATTGCACGGGTAACACAGACTTTATGACGTCATCATTCATCATTACAGCCTTTCATAAGTCCACTGCTGAACATAGGCCTCCCCAAAGGAATGCCACAAAGCACGGTCCTGAGCCACCTGCATCCATCGACTTCCTGCATGTCTTACCAGGTCGTCACTCCATCTCGTGGGGGTCACCCTACACTTCGCCTACCAGTACGAGGCTACCACTCAAGAACCATTCTTCCCCATCGGTTGTCGGTTCTTCGAGCTATATGTCCGGCCCATTGCCACTTCAGCTTACTAATCCGTTGGGCTATGTCGGTTACTCTGGTTCTACTGCGGATAGACTCATTTCTAAGTTTATCACGCAGAGAAACCTCGAGCATAGCCCTCTCCATAGCTCGCTGAGCGACCTTGAGCTTTCTCATACGACCAGCAGTGAAGGACCACGTCTCAGATCTGTAAGTCATTATTGGCAACACGCACTGGTTGTACAATTTCGTTTTATGGTTTTGAGATATGTCTGACGAGAAGATGTGTCGTAGTTTCCCGAACGTTGCCCAGCCGAGTTGAATCCGTCGATTGACCTCTCGGTCGAAGTTGGACTTACCTAGTCGAACTATTTGTCCCAGGTAAACATACTCGTCGACAACTTCGAGCTTAGTGCTCCCAACAAATACCGGCATAGGTGTGACATGGACATTAAACATGATCTTTGTTTTGTCCATGTTCATCCTAAGACCTATTCGTTGGGAGACACTATTGAGGTCATTGAGCATGGTGCTTAGGTCCTCCAGCGATTCTGCCATAAGGACTATATCGTCGGCCAATCGAAGGTGAGTGATGTACTCGCCATTGATGTTAATACATCGTAGCCCTACTGTACAAGCACTTCAACACTTCGATATACCGACAGTCAACTTGGCATCGCTGAAGGGACTGCAGCACCGCCCAAATTTCGACGGAATCAAAGGCTTTATCATAGTCCACATACGCCAGGCATAGTGGCAAATTGTACTCCTCGGACTTCTGTACAATTTGCTAAAGGGTATGTATGTGGTCTATGGTGCTAAAGCCTTTTCGGAAACCGGCTTGTACGGGAGGCTGGAAGTCGTCAAGTCTGCGCGCGAGACGATTCGTAATGACTCTCGAAAACAGCACGTAGACGCGGTTCAGAAGGGAAATCGGTCTGTAGTTCTTCAAGAGAGCGTTGTCGCCTTTCTTGAAGAACAAGACCACCGCACTTCTTCTCCACGCTTCCGGTGTAATGCCACCATGGAGGACGGAATTAAAGAGCTTCAGAAGGACTTCAAGTACCGGTTTTCCACCCGCTTTCAGAAGCTCCGCTGTAATTCCATCCTCGCCTGGGGCCTTGCCGTTTTTAAGGTGCTGGAGAGCCATTCTAATCTCGCTCAGACTGATGTCCGGGATATCATCGGAATAATGTCGGATAAGACTCGCTCTTGGATCGTTACTCACACTTGCGTGCGGCTCCAACGATGACGTGTACAGCTGCCCATAGAACCTCTCAATCTCACTCAAAATCTCACGTGCCCCGGAAACGATGCTGCCACATTCGGTCTTCGGCTTTGACAGTTGGCTCTTTCTGGCAGACAGATCTCTGGCAAAGACTTTGGAGCCTTGGTTCCGCTCGATCGCTTCTTCAATACGAGCTGTATTGAAGATGCGTAAGTCCCGCCGCATGCATTTGGAGATCTGTCTGTTCAGTTGCCTGTATGCTGTCAAATCTGTTGAAGAATGTAGCTTCATCTCCCGTCTAACAGCCAAGAGATTAAGAGTGTGATCGGAGAGTTTTTGTGTTCTTCTGCGGCGGGTCTTGCAGAACTTAGCTCCGACCGCATGGACAGTTTCCAGGAGCGTGTCATTCATATCGTCCACTTCATTGCAGCCTTCTAGGCACTGAAACCGGTTTTGTAACTCGAGCTGAAAGGTTTCGGGAGTTTGGATTAGAGCACGAGGGGGACGGAGCGTTGACTTCATTAGACGAGACCTCTCCAACTTAACGTTTAGGTTCAGTGTGCCTCTAACCATTCGGTGATCGCTGCCGGTTTTCACCCTCGCGATCACTGAGACATCACTGAACAGTTGTCTGGTCGTCATAATGAAGTCAATCTCATTTTTTGTCGAACCGTCGGGGCTCGACCTGGTCCACTTCCTGTGGGGCCGCTTCTGGAAGAAAGAGTTCATCATAAAGAGTCCCTCTTTCTCCATGAAGTCGGCCAGCTGCTGGCCCCTTGGGTTCCGTTGCCCTATTCCAAATTTCCCTACTTTCAGCTCACCATTCTCTCTTGTGCCTAGTTTTGCATTGAAGTCTCCCATTAACACCGTATATTGGGTTTTGGAGGAATGCATGACTCTAGAGATATCCTGATACATTTTTGCCACCTCCTGATCGGATTGTAGGTAGTGACATAATAAAAATAAACGTTGCTGTAGAAATCTTGGGATTTTGATTAAAACAATGCGATAAGTCGTTTTATTAGATATATTCAATACCAGAGATATGAAGAAACATGGATTTAGTCATGCCATTTATGATGGAAAAAAATTATAAACTTAAATATTAAAACCTCCAGAAAACTTTCTTTTAAAGAACACTAGCAACAAAAGAAAATAATGACTAAAACTTTTAAACCAGTTTTAAGTACTCAAGCAAATACTGGATTTTTAGGAATGTTAGTGTGTATTGAAAGTCTCAAATAGATAATTAATCTTGTGATCTGGCGTTATCATGATAAAAGACCACTCCTTTTCTAATTATAAATGCCAGCCGTTTTTTTTTTCTATTTCTTGATTGTCTTATTATTTATTGGTAGTAGAGATCCGAATCGATGGTTTTATCCGGCGGTAAAAGCTTATGATAAACTTTCAATATCACCATAAACACAGCATCATTTTATTGCGTGTTAATCCAGGTTTCGCTTTAGTTTGTAAACAAAACACATATATCAATACAGAAAAAAATCAAGTTTCTTGTATGTTCTTCATACAAGAAACGTGACTTTTTGGGTCCTTTAATATCTTACTTATTTTCTTTTTATTGTATGTAGTTATAGCAGCAATATAAATACACATTCTGCGAAAATTCTACATATTACGGTTCATAAGATACAGCCTACTGACAGACAGATGGAACGATAGCGGAGACTTGGATCTCGTTGATACTCTTTGGGTACGGAACCCTAATAAATGGCAATTATTTCATTTTAACAATACTACAGAAATAAACATTAAATAATATAGAATTAGGTTATATTATAATAAGTTTAATATATTATATTATAAAATATAGTAACGATAAATTCACATATAAAAATCTCAGCCACGGGGAACTTTATTTTTGCATTCGCGGCAACACTGAATAGCGTCATTGATATTTTGTGACTTATTTATGGCTCGTGTTATTTTATGTTAAAATTTCGAAATTGTATGATATTTAATGATAGTATGTGATTCCAGTGTTTTTATTATTTCTTGTAGTATTATTTTTACACAGTTTCAATACGTAAACTGGTATTTTACTTCGGATTATGACCAAAATTTAATAAAACATTCGGTACGTTCACCTCACACGTTGTCTGCAACGCGACTGGCTCGGGTACGCCGATTTTGGCGTAGTATTTGTTGCGGCATTTTACATGAGCGCCGGCGGTATCTAGTCAGAGCGCGCGATGACTTATCATTAATCTATGGTGACCATATTACCCTCACGTACTTACTATAATATCAACTGTCAAAATGACGTCGATAAAACTGTGGCCTTTTGACCCTTTATTATTTGAATGACTGATGAAGAGCTATCGTATCATAAAGCCATCTATGCAAATTAGGCTGTAGTTTTTGAGTTATAAGAAAGTGACCATATTAACCGGATGACCATATTACCCTCACGTACTCTACCATACAATTGATGCTAGCGGGAATAGGGTTCTTCACGTACTATGACATTGAAGTTGAACACTCATTAGAAAAAAAAAACTTTACATGCAAGATAAGTATATAAAGCATATACACACAATACATACAGTGGTGGCCATAAACTTAAGAAAAGTTATTTAAAGTAAAATTTTTATAAGTTACTTTCTTTTTGAAATAAATTAATAGTAAAAAAACATTTTTAAAAACAAGTTTTTATTTAAATGCTCTAAAAAGAAGAAAATGAGCCTTAAATTAAACCAAATCCATCAATTTATTAAATTACATAATTTATATGACATAAAAGGTTGTCGCGAGATTTACCTATTTATAAAAAGCATAAATTTTTCTTAGAATTACTTTCTTATGTCAATATAAGTTACGTATTGTATTCTTGTTTATGCTGGCAACCTCAATTAATATCTTATAATGTTGAAGTTACGTTGATTTATTATAACATGTGTCCGACATCACAAAGATAACTTTGTGATAAAATCTACATGTCTAAGGAATAAAATATTTGGAAGACATGTGAAGTCCGCCAACACGAACTAGGATAGAGCGGAAAAATCCTATCCTACTAATATTATAAATCATGTGTCCGAGGTGCGCTACATAACCTAGTTCAAGCATTTTATAACGGCTAGGGTTTAAGCGACGTTCGCGCGCCCAGCCAAGTATCGAATTATTTTAATTTTATATTATCTCTTAAACTATGCGTCCAAATAACATGGTATAAGGAACAAAGTTTATCTTCATAAAATTGTCTTGATGATGAAGTAACTTTCGTTCGTAAGGATAAATAGGCCATGCCTAATAATAACGCTCATAAATCACTTTTAAAGTTTCAATATTTTTTTGTCACAAAATACCAAATTATGGCTTATGTATAAGAAATAGACATATGGTATCGCGGATTTTTTTTTAGACGGAGTAAAGGTCTATATTTTTCTAGAACATTGTATTTACGTATCCCTAACGATAACAGCAGCGTACGCGGATAAATCATTTCGGGAGTGCTTTTTCTTCTGACTTGCTTAACAAATATTCATATTTAAGGCTAGCTGAGTGATATAGCTTAATGTTGGGTAGCCTATACTATTCCACATGAATCTAGCTATAATATACAAAAATAATTTTTCAAATCGACTGCTAGTTCCAGAGATTAGCGTGTTTAAACAAACAAAACAACAAAAAAACTCTTCCGCTTTATTATATTATATATAAGTATAGATGTGAAAGTTTGTGAAGATGTATGGATGCTTGTTACTCTTTCACGCAAAAACTACTGAATAAATTGTAATGAAACTTTACAATAATATAGCTGATGTATCAGCATAAAACATAAGCTATAATTTATAAACATATTGTGTAAATGGGCCAAAATATAACGATAAATGTTAAGTAAGTCTGAAAAAAATCTGTCAACTGCGAGTTCTTTTGCTGTGCCTGAACACGCATCACGCATAAATCTGTGAACGGATTTGGTTGGGACTTTCACTGACATATAGCTGAGTTATAAAAAGTAACTTTTATTTTAGGGATCTGCGCGCATTTTTTTACGTGGTAGAGTCATGCTGCAGCTATATTAGTAGTATAGTTGTAGCACCAATGGGTTGACTTGATCGGTTAAGGACCACGCTCTCGCAGAATACCAGCGTAAAATAGCAGTTTAACACTGCTGTGTTTCGTGTGGTGAGTGTAGAGAACCGGAGGCCCTTTTTAGTCTTCACGAGTGACAACGGATCTGCATTGTGATTGTGACAGATGTAGATGTCTAACCACTTACCCTCAGGTGGACTGTGTGCTCGTTTGTCATCCTTATGCTATAAAAAAAGAACAGCTAGTTACTCCATAACACTATCACTAAACTCTACTTCTACGCCGATCAAACATGGCGGTTAAGGGTCGATCTCTTCGACTTTAATTTTATAAAACTGAAGTGAACTGCGAACATACAGTCCATCTAACGATAAGTGGCTACTGCGTATTTCATAGACACAGAAAGCTACAAATGCGTTGTCACTTTTGAGGACTAAGATGGAATGCATCACAGCCTGTTACTATACTGGCACTGTATACCGTACAGACTGGAATACAGCAGTGCGGTCCATGCTATTTGGTAGCAGAAATAGTTAAGAGGGAGGTTCACACCGTCCAGACGGACGGACAGACAGAGAAGAAGTCCCACCACCTAAAAACTTATGAGATAACTCAGTCTTACTAAATACTGTTTATATTTCTAACACAAAAATCGTAGTTCTATAATCTTTATTATAAATCTTTATTGTTTGTTTTTACAATTAATTTAAAGCTTGAACAGGATGCTAGCACTCCTGGTTATTTTTCTTTTAAACTTTATAATTCACGTAGCATCTCGTGCTGTTGGCTCGCGTGCATACAAGTCTTTATAGTGGGGCCAGCGCTGATGTAAATCCTATTAACCGAAGCAAACAACCGTCGCAGTAATTACGTCGCTCTCGGACTCTCGGCCAGCGATGTTCCAACTCCGCGACTGCCCAGCACGTTGCATGCAGATATATCTCGTGCCTTCTAGAATTAACTGTAAAAGGAAATCAAATGATACGCTCCAACTAATTATAGATATGTTGAATCGAGACAAGTGTTTATAAGCTGCATTTAAAAAGATTGAAGGGATTTGCTAAATAGGAAGTGGCAAAAAAATATACTAAATTACTACGTATTCAGATAGAAAGGAATAATTGTATCAAACTATTTTATTATAAACTAGATGTTACTCAGAAACTATTGCGGAAATATCGTTTTAAATTTGGAAGGGCTATGTTGTTTAATTAGGAATGATATAACTTTCAAATAAATTTATCGGTACGATACGCGCGTCACCTGTAAGTTAATCGTACGTCTATCGCCGTATCATTGTATATGCCTATTATTTTATATATTATATATTATTGTATATATTATATATATATATATTTTATATATTATTGTATAGTAGCGGTGTAAGAATATCCACTACCCCACATCATCCCGTGGGTGTCGTAAGAAGCGACAGAGAGAAACTGGACAAAAACTAAATAATAAAACTGCTGCGGTTGTCAACCTGCTTGTCAAGCGTAGCAACTGTGGTAAAATCCCTCCTATGAAGCAATCTATGGGAGAGACCTATGTTATGCAGTGGAATTTTATAGGAATTTTTAACAGAGCCACGCGGCAGCTTTTGCTGTCGCACGGATGGGCCGGCTCGAACCGGGGTGGTACCGCGACCTCACAGAATACCAGCGTGAAGTAGAGGTTTACTACCTCTGCGTTTCGTTTGGTGAGTGCAGGTTGCCGGAGGCCCTTTTTACTGGAAATGAGGCATTCCTAATGCAATTCCAAAATGCAGATGCGTTGTCACCCGTGAGGACTAAGATAGTCCTCACGGGTGACAACGCATCTGCATTTCGATTCGCAAACGAGGATAGATGTAGATGTCTATGGGCCGCAGCAGCCACTTACCATCAGGTGGACTGTGTGCTCGTTTGTCACCCTTATCCTATAAAAAAAAGGCTGTAATGGATGGATGGATTTTATTACACATATCTCATATCGACTAAAAATATAATTACTTAAATTAAATTTCGTTGTTTGAGTATAATTTCTGTAATAATAATACAAAAAGAAAACCCTAATCCTTATAAATACATCCATAAAAGATATTGTAGTCATCATTTGTATTAAATAGTAGTTGTAGTTTTCTGTCTAGGTCATCATTTATACTAAAACCAAAGTACCATTCTAGTTTTCTGCCTAGTCAACCTTCCTCTTACCAACTTCGTACGCAACGCAACAGTGCGTGCACTGTGGTATTTCAGTATTAAAGGTGTGGAGAGCCAGTACAATTGCGGGCTGTGAAGCATTCCATCTTAGTCCTCAGAGGCGATAACACATCTGTAACCTTCTTTGCTTAAAGCTTTTTTTTCGGCAGATGTTCATGGACTGTAGTAGCCATTTACCATCAAACCCCTTGCTTATACTGGAGGCCAATTATGCGTTTCAGATGTAAATGATGTTGCTATGCGGATGGCAGCACTGGTGATACTCTATACACCGGCCGTGCCAATATTTCTTGGGAAAACGTCGCCGAGTACCGGAACAAACTTGTGTCTGAAGTCGGGGTCTTTGCTGAAGAAAGTCTCGGATTGGGTGCGACTAAACCGAGTCCTTTCCGATCGGCGCAATTCACTCTCTGCGTATTTTATCGCATCTATCACGGGGAGTGCTCTGAGGAATTGTTCGGATTAATTCCAGCCGCTCAATTTCACCATCGCACATCGCAACAAAACTCGAGATACCATCCATACAATCTGGATGATTGACGGAACAGCACTGTGCGATTTAGAAGATGTTTTCTTCCTCGCACTACTTCCTTGTGAAATCGATTACCACCAGTGATTTTTCTGGACCGATACTACTTAGGGACTTTCTGGTGTTGCAGTTGTTCATCGGCGGCGGTAGTCACAATCAGGTGAGCCACACGCTCCTTTGCTCCCTCTCCTATATAAAAAAAGATAGAGAATAGAAGAGAGTAATTTGTGATAGTGCCGTGAAACAGACGCAAGCGGTAAGCCATGGTGAATACTGTAGTTTGTGGAGTAGCTAAGAAAGAGGAAGCGTTTTTTTAATGCTGCGTGAATCTTGCAAAGCTAGACTAGTTAACAAGCTAAATTAAAAGTTAGACTAGACAAGTTTGCTGGGGATGATGACTGCAGATGATATTTGTTCGGAAGCGAATAGAAGGGGTTCTCTCAAGTATATAAGCAAATAATGAAAAAACATACAAATGTTTCCCCTTCGTTCATTTAAACTGCTCATTGATAACTAGTTAGTGTATAAATGTGGGCTGTGTCACTGTGTAAAATTGGTCAATGGGCCTAACGATAAAGTTGAACGCGATGCTGGCATATCTGTGTCACCGGTTATGTCATGCGCTGATACAGTCATACTTTAGTTGGAATAAATTAAATTGAATTGTGCTCTTATTCCGTCCTGTTAGATGCTGATACTGTTGTTTCTATGTTATCTTTATATTCGTAAACCGAGAAATTTCAAATAAAAATAAACAATTTGAATTCAGTTTAATACTGGTGACAGAAATCAGTATCAAAGGCACCAAGCGAGACGACTAAGATAAATATCCTATCACAGAAGAGACCTTTCTTTCTTCTATAATTTTTCTGCCGACTTCCAAAAAGGAGACGGTACTCAATTCGACTGTGTTTTTTTTATGTGTGTTACCTCATAACTTTGTACTGGGTGAACCGATTTCGATGATTCTTTTTTTATATGAAAGTTGATAGTTCTCGTGTAGTCCCATATGAATTTGATCAAGGTCAGACCAATAGTTTTTAAGTTATTCTTAAATAACTTATATTGAAGTCGGCTGTACAAAATTTTTAATTTTAATAAATTATTATATATTTTATCACCTCCATCTTCAATTGCTCATACCATCTGTATGCCGATGACCTTAAGTTATACGTGCAAACTGAAATTGGGGATACCCATAATGGGATTAAAAAATTAAACGACAACTTATCAGCTATCAATAATTGGTCTACTCGTTATGGTGTTTTGGTCAATTCTTTGAAATGCTATTCTTGCGGGTAGCTCACGGATGCTAGTTAAGACTAATCTTGCAGACTTACCTCTTATTTATTACAATTGGGGATAGTGCTGCTCGCGTCCGTTAGAATTATTTGAATCCTGATTCCCTACACGTATCCCCTGGGTAGTGCTGAACGAGCAGCACTACATACTGGTGGTAGGTTGGTCTTCTACTAGTGAGGGGTCCGGCTGAGGGTTAGTTACCACCTACTTACCAAAGACATACCGCCAAATAATGCAAGTCGTGTTCCGGTCCTCCAGACGGATTTTCGGTCACGGCGGCCAGTCTCAACGGAGACTAGCCTTGGCGCAGAACAGGCTTATAGTGCCCAAGTGTATGCGCAAGTACAGCTGCACTCTCTATTCTCTCACTCTCATAATCCGATGGGACGGTAACCAACATGACCGGAGAAGGATCAGGCGCAGGACCAATGGCTTTACGTGCTTTCCGAGGCACGCGGGTGTGAGATACCGCCAACTTCCTGACTCCGGGCAGCTACTGAGAATTTTTTGATGAAAAAACTCAATAACTGATAAATCGTGATCGTGTTCCGGTGTGATTTTAGGTGAAACACATTTCTTAGAGAGATTGCTAGACCCAATTGGGTCGGCTCGACTGGGGAAGGACCACGCTCTCAGAGAATACCAGCATAAAATAGCAGCTTGACGCTGCTGTGTTTCGTATGGTGAGTGTAGAGAGCTAGAGGCCCTTTTTACTGGAAATGACGCATTCCATCTTAGTCCTCACGGGTAACAACGCATCTGCATTTTGATTTGTAATAGAGGATAGATGTAGATGTCTATGGGCCGCAGCAACCACTTACCATTAGGTGGACTGTGTGGTCGTTTGTCACCCTTATCCTATAAAAAATATCTTTCAAGTGGCAACGGGGCAACAGTGTAACTTTAGTTTTGCACGGAAATCGTTTACGCAAGTAGCCTATACAGGGTTATTTTGCAATAACCGGCCAAATTTGCAGAAAAAGTTCAGAATAAGTAGGGATTGCAATCCGGAAAAACGGATCCGTTACTCTGGCGGATCCGGCATCATTAAACGTTTATCGGTACCAATATACCGGATCCGGCAACCGGATCCGGTGCTAGTATTTTTTGGAAAAATAATAGAGCTGTTGCATGAGTAAGGTATATTAAAAGCGTGGTAAAAGAGATTCGACCCTGTTAATTGCAGAAACAATACTAAAATTTGTTTTAGAGAAGTTGCTCACTCATGACACGGTGTTAAGTACTGAATTATATGAATCACTACGTACAAGGATTAAAGAACGCCGTACTGTAGTAACAGGAATGTTAATATGCTTACAGAATCCAAAGAAATATCATGAAAATGTAAACCGATCTGATGATAGATTTACTATGCCAAAGAAAAAAGTCATACGATTAGAAATGAGAAAAATCTCAGAAAGAGTTATTTAAGATTATAACTTTAAATAAAATATGGAAGAAATAGTAGATAAGAACTTATACTACCTAAGAAAGATTTGACATTACAGGAAGAATTACAATTACAAATCCAGCAAGAAACCACGTGATAGCATACATACTAAAAAAGAGAAAGGTTTTGATGCAGTATTAAAAAAGGAAATGACTGTACTTGTAAGCGACAGAGTTCGAGGAGAATACTAGTCTGTTATTCATGATTATTTGCTGAAAATAATGCCGACAAATGTAGAAGCTGAAAGGGCCTTTTTTGCCGCAGGCAAAATTTGCAGCTCTATTAGAAGTCGACTAGCAGATGACACAATGAACATTATTTGTTTTCTACGATCCTTTTTTCAAAATCAAAATTGAATTTCTTATAATATATAATGAATACTACCATTATTATTATTAATTAAAGAAGATGTAGTGACAAAAATTGAGAAAGGTATGCTGAGATGGTTTTGCCACGTTGAGAGAATGAATGAAGAACGATTGACGAAAAAAGTGTATAAGGCGAGTGTGAATGAAAGTGTTGGAAGGGGTAGACCTAGGCGGACATTTCTAGACCAAATCAGGGACGTCTTGAAAAAAGGCCAGGTCAAGAGTACTCTAAACCGTAGAGCATGTATGAAGGGAATAATGAAAGTGGACGAAGCGAAACAAGTATGTAAGGATCGTAGCAAGTGGAAAGAAGTGGTCTCTGCCTACCCCTACGGGAAAGAGGCGTGATTATATGTATGTATGTATGTAAAATAATTATTTATCGTAAGTTGATTAAACTAAAAAGTTGTAATTATAATACAAACTCATTATTGTAATAATTGTGCCATTTACTAGATAGATTCATCACATCGTGATGGTGTCTGTCATAAATATAAGGCTTGTTTGTAAGCATTCTCAAATACTCTAAGAATTATTGTGATCTCATCTTAGTAAATTAAGTAAGGTTAATTTAGTAGATTTTATAAAGTTACTTAATAAAATAATTGATCTATCTGTGAAAGTGTAAATCTAAGAAGACTGAGCTACTCGTTATATCGTTAAAATTTTACTAGTTACGTACACTACTAGATTGTAATTGTTTGCTCGTTGTCTAATGTTAACATTGGATTGGAAATAAAGTTGATTTTATATACATGTTTTATTTTTTATAAACTATCTGTATTAAGTACAATAGCACCTGATTAAATTACTAACACTTCATTTTGAACTGAAAATCATCTTGATTTGATCAATCCGGCCGGGTTGGACCGGATCCGATGAGAATCCGGTCGGATCCGGCCGGACTGAAAATGACGCCGGATTGCAATCCCTAAGAATAAGTAATATAGGAAAATGGTGAAGAGAAATTAATTAAAAAAATCCCAATAATTCTGTCTTTTTTATCTTTTGTTTACATAATGAAAGCTTTGCGACGCTGTGCTACTAAAGAAACAATGAAAATGGTTTACAAAGCACTAACCCAATCCCTACTATACTACTGCACGCTGGCTTGGGGTGGAGCTATCCAAAAAACAAAAATGCTTGAAGTCGAGAGGGCCCAGCGAGCAGTACTAAAAGTAATGCTGTCTAAAAACTTTAGATTTCCAACTGACGAACTGTACAAGGAATGTAAGGTGCTACGTGTTCGCCAAATCTACATTTTAAAGGCAGTTATTCTAACCCACAGAAAAATAATAAATTCCCCGGATTATCTTAGCCTGTGCCAACGTCGGATCTTTCGAGTACCGATTCCCAATCCACACAGTAGCTTTATCAAACGCCACTCACCATTTCTTCTGCCTAGCATTTACAACAAATTCTGCTATCTCTTCCCAGATTTGAGATCTTTGTCCACAAGTAAAGTCAAACACAAAATAACAACCTGGTTGCTACATGCTTCTTATCAGGAAACGGAAAACTTACTTTCCTTTCATAGTTGACCCTATACATGCACACGCGTAGACTTACACTCACTCACACACACGCGCAAGCACGCACCCCCCCCCCCCTTCATACACACAAACACACAGACACACACACACACACACACATACACACACACACACGCACACGCACGCGCACACGTAAATTAGCTGTTTTTTTTTCTTTCTTTCATGCATTAATTTATACAAAAAAAATGTTTTCTTTTCTCTTTATTTTAATTAATTTAATCGGAGTTCTATGTATTCATCGGTGTAAACGGTGTCAGTCAAGGTTCTTGGTTCCTGCGATACAAGCCTAGAGCTTAGTGCAGAAACCAGTGTATTGCTTAATTATGTAATGTTTTTTGGTTAAATAAATACATTTTCTATTTCTATTTCTATAATTCAAAATGCGCACGCACACATCGGACTTCGCAAGGGTCGATCGGTCCTGCCGGGGCTGCGGGCTGTTCGAAAGAGATACCGCGGCTCCGGAACATAAGGGCACTGAAGGAACACGGATGGTTTTTAGTCAGTAAAAGTCTGACACTCCCTTCCGCTCCACCCAGAGCGAAAGGCGTCATTTGATGATTTTCCATCCGCAAAAAAAAAGGGTCGATCGGTAGGTAGGCAAAAACGTTGTTGCCCATAAATCACATTAATTTGGGATAATTTTAAATAAAAGTAGAAACCTTATTTACTCGTATTTTCAAAAACTGCCATATTTATTATGTTTAAAATTTGGCCACTTTTTGAAAAATAACCCTGTATATTGTGGAAAAATGCACGGTGCTTGTGGAATACATTTATTTATTTAATTTATTTAAGCTTTCATGCACAAAGTTGTACATATGGCGGACTTAATGCCATAGGGCATTCTCTCCCAGTCAACCATTAGGCTAAACAGAGATATACAAACAAGAGGCGATGCAGCAGTAATCAAAATAGAAAGCGCTAAAAGAAAAAAATTGTATATACATATATACATATAAATATACATATACACACATACATAGACATATATACTTAAATACACACAATATATACATATATAAATACATACATACACATATACACGCATACACTACATATATACACAATAATTATAAATATTATCTATGTCAGAACAAATATGAAATATACATATGTGTATGAAAATAAAAGCTATGTTAGTTCAAACTCGCAACAATTTTCACATGCTTACGGAAAAAAAATAAAAATTGTTGGAAGCTTTTTTAATGTCAAGGAATTAAAAAAGCTTCCAACAACAAGGGAAGGGGATGTCGTTCCAGAGTCTGATGGCCGTGAGGGCGAAAGATTGAGATAAATAACCAGTACTGTGTAAAGGAGTGAGCAACTTAAGATTAGCCGATGAACGGAGAGAGCGATTATGAGAATCTCCCAGGTGTTGAAATTTGGATTTCAGATACTCGGGAGCACATGGATCGTTCAGAAAAATGGTGCAGAGCATTCTGACATATCTGCGCTGACGGATAGGCAGACAATTTAGCTGAGCACGAAAAGAAGATACATGGTCGTATTTACGGAGACCATAAATGTATCTGATACAGTTGTTAAGTAGACGATCCAATGTATTAAGATGATGTTGAGACAGGTCTGAGCAACACACATCGACATAATCAATAATCGGTAAGATAAGTGACTGAACAAGTAAAATCTTAGTATTGGAGGGAAGAAAAATTTTTAATCGATATAGAAATCGCAAAGTTCTAGTAGTTTTGCGACTCACCTCCTGTATATGTTTGTTCCATGTTAAGCAACCGTCAACGTACAAACCAAGGTTCTTTACATGAGGAGAGAATGGTATGACATTATTTTTAAACATAATTGATGGTAGGGTGGGAATATCTAGTTTCGATAATAATCGTGGGCTATCTAAGATTATTGTTTGGCACTTAGATGGGTTCACGTTTATGCCATAGACAGTGGACCATTCGGAGATGTATTTCAAGTCATCATTCAATAATGAGATAGCATTAGAGATGTTTGAGGGCTCCACTTGCACATATAACTGCAGATCATCAGCATACAGATGGTAAGAGCACTTGAGATTTAATGTGATGAGATATATCGTACGTAATGCTGTAATTAACTATTTATGATGTCTTAGGATTTTAAATAACACATGGGCTGTGATTTTTACAAATGATGTCATTTTCCGAAATCCACGAGCGCGAAGCCAAACATGCAAAAGGTTGAGTGCAAAAGCTAGTAATAAAAAAATATTATCAATTATATTTTTTACCCGTGTTCCTAAAGTATCGATGACCACCATTGGCCATAAAATATCTGGTCTGTTCGCCAACAATCTCGTTTTCTCTCCCTATTCTCGATTTTAGTTTCCCAAATTCGCCTAATATGATAACAATTGGTCGAGGTTATGTGATGGATCTCTTAAATTGTCAACGTAGCTACCAAAACAAATGTAGCCAATAGTTTAGGTTTGGATTGTGAAACAAAAAGTCATAATTTCTCAAGGTTTATTCTGTTTCTATAGCCATCAATCAGTCGCAAGAACCTCGTTTGTTAATCAACACGGTGCACCGCGTGCAGATTAGTTAGGCATTTGGAGAAAAGGGCATATTCACCATACACTTCAAATATAATATAAGCAAAAGTAATTTCACATCCCGTTACCGACACAGAGTTTCAGCCGACCTGAGCTGGCTTAACCTCATAATATTAAAGCGTCAGAACTGACCGCAGTAACTTGCTATTTGTCAAAATAATCGTTCCGGTTCATTGGAATATTACTTTTAACAGTTTCAAACAAAAACGATCGTTATTCACATGATGTTAAAGTTTCTCATTGCTTGCAATCTTGTAACACTTATATCTTTTTGTGGTAATATAGTCAATTTTTTCGGCGGAAAGTTGCGAATGCCTGCTGTGAGACATATGGGAAGTGTTTGCATTGAAACGAAAATAAAATTCGATTGCCGTGCATAACACACTGAGTTATTGATGATAACATGGATATTTGATATCGCGCGGGAACCTTTTACTCTCTGTAAAGCCGTTTTTTAAAGTACAAAGTGAGGAAGACTAGAATTCCTATCAAATATTTTGATTTCATCTTTCATCAGATTTAAAATAAAAAGTATAAAGATACCACAGAATTCAAATGGTCCGTGTCAATGGAACAATTATGGCTAATTACCACTACAGCCTATTAAAATCTACTGCGGAACATAGGTCTCTACCATAGATTTCCTCATAGGGGAACCGCAGTTTTTTAATTTAAGTCGTTATAAGGAAGACACTGCAGTCCATCTCCTGATTTGTTTCCCTCTGTCGCCTCTTACGACACTCACTGGATGATATAGGGTAGTGGATTAACATATATTCGTCCAAACTGATAAATGATCAGTTGACTGATGGCTTATTGATGACTGTAAGAGAATACCTACTTATTTTTACCCGTCTGCGGCATTGCCCAAAAAAACTTACTGAATCTCTTACCAAGATGTCAATCCACCTAATGTGAGGCCGTCCTACACTTCGTTTACCAGTACGAGGCATCTACTGAAGAACCTTTCTTATGCATCAATTTTCGTGGTAGAGCCATGCTGCAGCTATATTAGTGGTATAGTTGTAGCACGAATGGGTCGAATCGACTGGGGAAGGACCACGCTCTCACAGAATACCAGCGTAAAATAGCAGCTGAACGCCGCTGTGTTTCGTATGGTGACATTTCTTACTAGAAACGAGGCATTCCATCTTAGTACTCATGGGTGACAACGCATCTGCATTTTGATTCGTAATCGAGAATAGATGTAGATGTCTATGGGCCACAGTAACCACTTACCATCAGGTGGACTGTGTGCTCGTTTGTCACCTTTATCCTATAAAAAAAAAGTTGCCGGTTCTTGCCGGTTTTCTTCGACCTATTTGACTTGCACATTGCCACTTCAACTTATTGATTTCTTATGTTAAGTCGATTACCCTGGTCATATACGTAGTTTATTACGCAAAGAATATCCGAGCATATTCTTTTCCATCGCATGCTGAGTGACTTTGAGCTTCCTCATACCTGAGGAATATCGGACACAAACATTGCTCGCACGCCGTTATCTTAGAACAGGTTATCTAGTAAAGTAAAAGTAAAGTTACGTCCTATATGCTAGTCCCACTGCTGAGCAAATGCCCACTCTCTTTTTTGGAAATTTTGACGGCTCCGTGGCGCATTGTCTTAGTAATTAGTTGCAGCGCTAAGGTACGAATCCCGCACGGAACAAGTATTTGTATGGCCTACAAATAATTGTTCAGGGTCTGGACGTTTGTCCTTGTAAAATTTATGTATGTAAATTTCCACTATGATACAGGAGAAAATCCTAGTGTGGAGATAATGTTTTTAAAACATTTAAAAGAAGGTTAACGGAGCAGTTAGTCCGCTGCGCGACTTAAGTCCTTGCTTGCATGCATGAGCAGACTTCACACGTCAATTATGCTCTTTATTTTTCCAGATATCCTTACGATGTTTTCTTTCAAAAATTCGTAGTCAACCGATTTTACTGTTACAGCCTATTAAAGTCTACTCCTGGATAAAGGGCTTCCCCATAGACTTCCTTATTAAATACTGCAGTTTTTTTTTTTAATTTTAGTCGTTATTAAGAAGACGCTGCTGCCCATTTCCTGACTTGTTTAACAATGTCGCGTCTTACGACACCCACGGGATGACTATGGCGTCTACCGAGTAGTGGCGGTATAAGAATATAAATTTTAATGATTCCTTTATTATTAAATAGATAATACTTTAGAGGTGGTCTTTATTCTAATTCGAAGAAATATTTTCAATCCTAAAGATTGAAAAATAGGGGTTGAAATTTTTAATGTAACTATGAAGACGACATTCTAGTTGTTAGTTTTGAAATTGTTTATTCCTCACTTCATTCAAAAGGTCACTTTTTTTTATTAAAGTTTAAAAATCTAATGAAGCCATTACTGACGTACTTAATATAACACCGGTTTCTTTACTATTATAAAGTATGCTATTGCAAGGTTATGAATATGCATGTGTGTGTAACCAAATACATAATCAAAAACAATGATATGCATGCACAAGCAGTCACAGTAAGATAACCCTTTTTTAAAAAGCATCGCCTAAATAAGGGAACGGCCAACAGACCCCTACGACAAAAACAACCACAGTCGACATCGTTCTATCTTCCGCCGAATTAACTGGAGATAATCCCCCGCCCTCTTCAGACCCAATCCCCTCCCGTTCTTAATTAAAACGTCTGACGTTGAGTTTTGTTGCATTTAGACTTTGGGTCAGGCGATAGGAAGAAATCCTATAACGCGTTCACTTTAATATGATCACTCTACTTCTTTTTGTAATACTAAATCCCGCTTTCCCTGTGGGATGTAATATAATATATATATATATATATATATATATATATATATATATATATATATATATATATATACATCTCAAGATATAAATTAATATCGCTCACCATATTTTTAAATGTTAAAAAGCCGTGGTAGCTCAGATGGTTAGCGCTCGCTGTAAGTTTCACAGTACGCGAGCAACCCGGGTTCGATCCCCGCCGGCACCAATGAAATTGTTAAATGCAATTTTAAATGCCGATTTACCACGTGCTCGGCAGTAAAGGAAAACATCGTGAGGAAATAAGAAAAAAAATATTTCGAAGACATGTGAAGTTGGGGCAGCTCGGCGAATATTTCCTTGCCCTAAAACCCTCTCAGAAATGAGAGGTGGCCTGTGCCCAGCAGTGGGACGTAAATAGGCTGCAATTTTACTTTACTTATAAATAGGACTGTTTACAATGAGCTATAATATATATTACATCTCAAACTATAAATATTTTTTCGATCGACCGAGCGATATTTTCATATTTTATTTCGCCTCCTGCACCCCGCACACCATTCCGCACCACCGCAGAACCCTGTAAGGGTTACTGGAGGTAATCCTATGACGAGCGCACACTGGTTAATAGATATTATCTCACAGTGTGAAAGCCAATCGCGGGATATAATTTATATTGAAAAGTAAAGAAGTAATAATTTTCATAGTGAAAAGCCAGCCTAACAAGGTAAATATACTTTCATTGCTACACCTGTTTTTCATTCTCCAAAATGTATGATAATTAAATATTCCTTCATTCATTCTTTCTTTATAGCCTTCCAAAAGCCTATGATGCACAAACGCCCCCAAATAATTCCTCACAGATATATTCGTCATAGTTGCAACGCTTGGTACGCGTATTGAAAACTGCAGTTTCTATGAGTTCATGTCAATAAGATGTAGTTTCCCATCACCACATAACAGTGGTAGAGCCAGACGGCAGCTTTTGCTGTCGCACGGATGGGCCGGCTCGAACCGGGGTGGTACCACGACCTCACAGAAAACCAGCGTGAAGTAGAGGTTTACCACTGCGTTTCGCTTGGTGAGTGCAGGTGGCCGGAGGCCCTTTTTACTGGAAATGAGGCATTCCATCTTAGTCCTCACGGGTGACAAAGCATCTACATTTTGATTTGTAATAGAGGATAGATGTAGATGTCTATGGGCCGCAGCAACCACTTACCATCAGGTGGACTGTATGCTCGTTTGTCACCCTTATCCTATAAAAAAAAAACCTTTCATTTCTCTTGTCACCTCTTACGACACCCACAAAGTGATATGGGGTACTTTATTCTCTTAAGCTGCGAACACGGCAAAGTTTCTTACTACTTTGGATTTATTTATATCGCAATATAAATTTGTATAGTACTTTATTTGTTCTTATACAATTCGAAACACTATCGTAATAATATTAGAATTAACTAGCTGTTCCCCGCGACTTCGCCCGCGTGGAATTAATTACAATTTGATTTTATGGGTTTTAATATTTTATTTGCGCTGAACTCAAAATTTATTCTAAAATATAAGTAGCCTAAGTGTCTCCTTATAATATCAGCTATCTGCCAGTGAAAGTCCTATCAAAATCCAGCTACTTCGGAGATTAGCCGGAATAAGCGGACAAACAGACAAAAATTTTTAAAATTGTTTTCTTTGTTATAAGTACCGTATATACTTTAAATGCATTTAGTGACAAGACAAAACTACAATTTTATTTATTTGTATAGATGATTAAAGACTAGTAAAAATAATTTGGTTTTAATCACTTACAGTGATGGTTTTGATGTAGCCGAATTACACATTCTACCTGTATTCAGTGTTGCGGTTTATTTTTGTTCCACACAAACTTTGTGATCACGATTACAATACATTCTTGGCTCATTACTCAAGAGCCTGTGTTGCGTTATTTATTAAACGTTTCTTATAAACGAACCCTCCGCGTCGCATAATTACAGATTATCCAGCATCATTGATATATTACATTAATGTAATTATTCTTTTTATTGTTTTATATTAGCTTGTAAACAGTTTGCTGTTGGTTATAGATATTTTCAAATTTGGAAGGATTTGCGTTGTTGTCAATGGTATTATGAACTATGTGATGTTAGGTATATAGGTATATCGTCTTTGTTAACGGTCTCAAAATCGCTTTTGAGTTCATTCCTCCAAACTTGCGCTCTTTTTATTAAATTCAGATTCGAATCGGTCTCCAGGACCTTTAGTTTCACTGTGCTTACTTTTTATTCAAAATCAATAAAAAAATTAGATTTTCACAATTAAAAATATAACTAAGCAAAGGACAAATATAAGTTAATTTTATAAAATTAAATGTATAATATATTAAATCATCTCATGTTGTCATTGCGAGTTTTATAGGTTCCATGTTTATGTTAGATTTATGATAAAAGAATGTGCTAACTGTGTTAATTACCTAGCTCGTCGTGGGACAGTAGCGAAACACTGGCATAAAACAATATAAAAAGACAGCTAATTGTATGTAGGGTTTGGAATTGAGTAGCTATTGGCTAGCCACTATCATTTCTTTCACAATTTTCCATTTAAAACCATATTTTTTCGCTTAACTTGATCCGAATATTTCGCCACTCGCTGTCCTCAGGAATCACAAGCGTGACGCTATGTCTATATTTTTGTTTGATTTGTATTGATTCCATAAAATAAGATGATAAAACTCACAAGAAAAATACCTTATAACTTTATTTATATTTATTACGACGTGGTAGAGCCACACTGCAGCTATATTATGATTGTATAGCAAGAATGGATCGGTGTATAACTACGCTCACATAGAATACCAGCGTAAAATAGCAGCTTAATGCTGCTGTGTTTCGTATGGTGAATGTAGAGAACCGGAGACCCTTTTTAGAGGAAACGAGGCATTTCATCTAGTCCTCAGGGGTGACAACGCATCTGCATCTCGATTCTTAATCGAGAATAAATGTAGATGTCTATGGGCCACATCATCCACTTACCATCAGGTGGACTGTGAGCTCGTTTGTCACCATTATTCTATTAAAAATACCTTTTAACTTTTTTAACAAAATAATTAAGAATCCTAAGTATTAATAAATGACAAAATCTAAATATTTCCAAATCCATAATACCCTTGGCACATAACTTTGGCAAATATCAAAATAAAAATATTTTAGGCATTTGACAATGTAATATACATTATTGCATTTCACCTACATTCTGGATTAACGCTGTAATAGTATTGTTTGGATGTCAACCTTTGACTTTGAATAATTTGAATTGTAAACACTCCTATCTACAATTCAAACGACTCAAAGTCGTTACACCGTGTTTACAGATTTAAAGTCATTAGTTTCTATAGATTTCCAAAAGACCTAGTTGTTCACTAAGTGGTAAACAAATCAAAATTCTTATATCGTCCTTATACGTGGTAGAGCTATCCTGCAGCTATATTAGTAGTATAGTTGTAGAAGGAATAGGTCGGCTCGACCGGGGAAGGACCACGCTCTCACAGAATACCAGCGTAAAATAGCAGCTTAAATCTGCTGTGTTTCGTATAGTGAGTGTAGAGAACCGGAGACCCTTTTTACCGGAAAAGAGGCATTCAATCTTAGTCCTCACAGGTGACAACGCATCTGCATTTTGATTCGCAAACGAGGATAGATGTAGATGTCTAGGGGCCACAGCAACAACTTACCATCACGTGGACTGTGTACTCGTTTATCACTCTATCTTATAAAAATATCTATAGTATTTATAGCTTTCAAGTTATTTATTTCTCCAGATTTTCTACAGGCCCAATTATTCAATACTTGATAAACGATTTAAAGTCCATCGACCTGTGTATTAAATACTGTTCTGCCAAGGAGTCTCTTTGGGTTGGCACCGCTCTCTTATCTATTTCTGCTGACAAATGTTCTAGTCTGAAGGCTGTGGAGAACCAGTGTAACTACAGGCTGTGAGGCATTAGGTCTTAGTCTATATAAGTGACAACGCTCCAGTAGCCTTTTTCTTTAAAGATAGTTGCAGTTTTCCGTGAACTGCAGAAGCCACTTACCATCAATCGGACTGTTAATTCGTTTGTCAATTTTTTTTAAATATATTTATAAAAAATACAGCGTGTCCCAAAAATCTAAAATAAACATTATGATAATATTATTAAAGATAAATACATGTTACAGTTTCGTTCACAAATCTTTTAGTGTACCGCTTACGTATTGAATGTGTAGACATTATGTGGCTGCAATAAAATTGATGAGTACGAGATAAGTGTTAAGGTAAATACACACGTGGGCGGTTTTGTGCCGCACGGCGAGCGCTTTCGTTAGCGCGCGTGACTATGCGCACCTGACGCGTATATTCTCACGGATGTAGTGTCACAGGTTGTAATAATCAGTGACACAAAAATATATGTAATATCATTGTCGTAGTGAACTCGCAACCGTTCTGAGGCTAGAAGTGAATGCTGTGAAGTCAATTACTACACAAGAGAACGAAGCAATATTTTATACTTTAATTGAATTATTTTCATTTTGGATGTTTGTATACCACTAAGAGTATAGCTATATGATAGCTGGAGTTTTATGCTTTTATTTTTATTTTTTATTATTATTATTGTCATATACATAATATTGGATCATTGATAAAATATAAACTTCAAATTTAATTATATATCATAGAAGATATTATGTAAGAAAACAGTCGAATCAAACCTTATTTTATAAAGCATTTAGTCATTTTAAAAGAAAAATACTTTAAATTTGATTGTGTATTGCATTCATGTTGTTAAGTGAATATCGTTTCTGATTACTAAGTTCTGCTGTATAAAGTACTGGGTTCAGTTTTAGGTGAAATCAATATTTGTGCAAAGCATTAGGCTGCGTTTTCACCAGAGATGTGCGAGGATGCGTAGCGAGGGATGTGTTTGTTAAAAACCAATAGAATCATACATTTACCTAGCCTCGCTCACCGCAGCTCTAGTGAAAACGGCTCAGAGGTTTTTGTATATACAAAACCAGTGAACGCTGTGTGCGAGGGATGTGTCCCAGGGATGTGTTGCGAGGGATGTGTGCTAGGGAATGACGCAAGAATCAGCGGGCAGTGGCGCCCGCGCTCCGCTCCCACCATACCCCACCTCGCTCGCATCTAAAACGAGATCGATACGCATCCTCGCACCACTCAGCGGCCTAGTACATCTCTGGTGGAAAATCTCACACAGTACCACAGCCTCGCTACACATCCTCGCACCGCCCAGCTACCTCGCATCTCTGGTGGAAATGCAGCCTTAGTGTCGATATTCCTATCCATTGTTGCATAATATTTACTTTAATTCCCGTTGGGTTTCTCTTAATTCTTCCATGACAGAGGACAGATTCGTCAGGACAGAGGTTTTAACCAAGTCAATGGTAAAAGTGAAAATGTATTTCAATAAGAATGTTTTATCTATACTGAATAAAAAAAAAGAAAAAAATATAATTACTCAATAAATATTCCCGACACGCTGTGGGCATCGCTACGATTCCCAACTACTTGCACTGCCTCGAGCAATGCTGTACATTAAGTAAAACGGGGGTAACGTCGCTTATGTTTAAATGAGCCATGTAACGTAACACACCACGCCACGCGCCGCGTCTGAACGAGCCTTATAGATTTCTGTGTCTAGATATTTAGTGATTGTTCCTGCTATCTCTTCAGTATTTCATACATTCGTACTTTCAACAAGGTAAAATGCGGGTAGGCGAAAATACTATATGTACTTACAATAATCTTGCAGATTTAGAAGTTAATTAGTAATCAACTTTGTTCTCTGGGGCGCGTGGAGAGATGGTTTTGGAAATATAGGTTACATATTTATAAAAAAACTTAAGTAATTTACGAAAGACGTTAGTAATTAAAGTTCTGACTTAAGGGTAACTAACTTTATCATAGATCTCCTGTGGGGCCATCTATGGGGGGGGGGGGGGGAAGACCTATATTCCGCAGTGAAATTTCGATACCTGTAACGGTAAAGTTATGGCAAGTTCATTAGTTGATGGTATCAAAAAGTATCTATGAAAAAAAAATAATGACAATGTTCTCTTGACCAATTGAGGACACACTAACTTTGGTCTGAAACACAGTAGCATCAAACTGGTAGCTTACGGTGATATTCTGTGAGAGCGTGATCCTTCGCCGGCTGACCCATACGTGCTGCAG
Source organism: Parnassius mnemosyne (assembly GCA_963668995.1). Taxonomy (NCBI): domain Eukaryota; kingdom Metazoa; phylum Arthropoda; class Insecta; order Lepidoptera; family Papilionidae; genus Parnassius; species Parnassius mnemosyne. Next base: position 42,506,354 of record CAVLGL010000057.1, on the reverse strand, counting down.
CTAATTATGCAATAGCGTGGCTCTTCCAAGTATAAATATTTTATAAAATTTGAAATAGTTTTGCTGCTTATATCTACACTGTAATCACTTACTAAGTTTCTATACGAAACGGCACTCGTAGACAGAGTCACAATTACGTGTTATTGCATTAATACACCAAACTTTATGTTGATGGTAATTTGCAGGTTGTGAAATGTTAGACTCTATTTTAACATAATGACATTTAACACCATTAGATAATTCATTATTGCTCAAATTAATGTAAAATATTTTGCAATTATGTGCAATAAAACGTTCTTACGTTTGAAAAACTTTGATGATAGTGAGAAGTTTTTTTTTTAGGTTAAGGGTGACAAACGAGCACACAGTCCACCTGATGGTAAGTGGTTGCTGTGGCCTATAAACATCTACATCTATCTTCGATTACGAATGAAAATGCAGATGCGCTGTCACCCGTGAGGACTAAGATGGAATGCCTCGTTTCCAGTAAAAAGGGTCTCCGGTTCTCTACACTCACCATACGAAAGACAGCAGCGTTAAGCTGTTATTTGACGCTGGTATTCTGTGAGAGCGTGGTCCTTCCCCGGTCGAGCCGACCCATTCGTGCTACAACCATAATATACTCGTAGCTGCAGCATGGCTCTATCACTTATAAAGTTTAATTAAAAAATAGAAAATGTGAAACATAGTTTGTTATACGTTCCACAGCTTAGCACAGGTCAGGTCTCCTCTAATTTTGGATAGCGTTTCGGATCAAAAATGAATCCACACCGTTTCCCTAATGCGCATTGGCAATTTCGCCAGAGAAATGTGTTATTTTTAAATAAGTTAGTTAAGTTCGGTAAGTTAAGTTATGAAAATGAATTGAGCGTAAGTCATCATCATCAGCCTGCGGCAGTCCACTACTGGACATAGAGCTCTCCCAAGGCGCGCCACTTAGCCCGATCTTCGGCTACACGCCTTGCGCAGATCGTCGCTCCATCTAGCCAGTGTAAGTACTTACACACAATTTAATTAAGGCTTCTTATGATTAGGTTACGGAGAAATTTTAGGGACGAAAATTAGTAATGCAACGAGCTGTAATAATTTTATATATTATGGAACATTTCCAATAAAGACCTGTTGCGACAAATACATGATAAAATTGGACGATAAATCCAAATATGGTAATGTGTTTGCAACCTTCGAAAAATAAAAGGGCGACGCAGCGGCGTGTATTTACTTGAACCATTTCGAGTTACACAACCTTTTATCTGCTAAGCCGATAATCCCAAATGTCATTAATACCGAATTGGCCCTCGCCTTTTTTCGCATAATTTATGTTTTTAATGGGACATAACATTTCAATAATATTTAAATTATAATCGTTTAAATGAAATGAATGAACTTAAAGGTGGTAGAGCCACGCTGCAACTATTTTATGCTTGTATGTCAGCTGTCAGGTCGGCAGCGTAAAATAGCAGCTTGTTGCTCTTATGTTTCGCATGGTGAGTGTAGAGAACCGGAGACGTTTTTTACTGGAAACGATGCATTCCATCTTAGTCCTCACGGGTGACAACATATCTGCATATTGATTCTTAATCGAGAATCAATAATGTAAATATCTATGGGTCACAGCATCTACTTATTATCAGGTGGACTGTAACCTCGTTTGTCGCCCTTACTTTATTAAAATACGAACCAATAAACACAACAAACTGGAATCTTTAAACTATTGTACTTTAAGACTCTACTTTAACAGATTTAATGACGTTCAGGAAAGGGCAGACTTCTGGAAATATTTAACGTTGACTGAGCCGGTGATATATTTGCATACTAGTGCAATTGATCTAAAGCCTATATTAAAGTAGCATTAAAAGCGGTTTCTATTCGTTCGGCATTAAGATATTTTTTGTATGTATTTTAAGTATCTTTATTTAGGAGTAAAATTTTAGAAATAATAAATTAAATCTTTTAACTGCATAATAATTACTTTTTTTTGCTATACCATATCATAATTTCTATATCATACCGTCGGTATCGAAAGAGATGATAGAGGGAAACTGAAAGAGGAAATTGGTAGTAGCATCTTGCTCATCATCATCATCATCATTAAAGGAGTGCCACCACAAAACACGGTCCTGAGCCACTTGCATGTATAGAATTCCTGCATGTCTTACCAGGTCGTCACTCCATCTAGTATGAGGATGCCCTACACTTCGGTACAAGACTGCCACTCGAGGACCTTTTTTTCCCATCGGATATCGGTTTTTCTAGCTATATGGCCGGCCCTTTACCACTTCAGTTTACTAATCCGTCGGGCTATGTCAGTCACTCTGGTTCTACTGCAGATATCCTCATTTCTAAGTTTATCATGCAGAGAAACCCCGAGCAAAGCCCTCTCCATAGCTCGCTGAGCGACCCTGAGCTTCCTCATACGGCCAACAGGAAAGGACCACGTCTCATTTCCATAGGTCTTCACTGGCAACACACACTTGGTGTACAGTCTCATTTCAAGTTTTGAGGTATACCTGACGAGAATATATGCCGTAATTTCACTCTGTCCAGCCGAGTTGAATCCGTCGATTGAGCTCTCGGTCAAAGTTGGACTTACCTAGTCAGACTATTTGTCCTAGTTAAACATACTCGTCAACAACTTCGAGCTTAGTGCTCCTAACAACTACCGGCATAGGTGTGACATGGACGTTATACATGATCTTTGTTTTGTCCATGTTCATCTTAAGACCTATCCATTGGGGGGCATTATTGAGGTCATTGAGCATAGTGCTTAAGTCCTCCAGCAATTCTGCCATAAGAACTATACCGTCGGCAAGTCGAAGGTGAGTGATGTACTCTGTTGTTGTTAATATCGTATTCTTTCCAGTAAAGTAGCTTGAAAACGTCTTCCAATGCAGCGGTGAAAGTTTCGGGGATATAACGTCACCCTTTCTTACACCACCCTTTTCTGTAGTTGGATAGGTTTCGTACACTGGTTCTGTACTCGGATAGCCATCGTAGCCCTACTGTACAAGCACTTCAACACTTGATATACTGACAGTCAATTTGGCACCGCTGCACCGCCCAAATTTCGCCGGAATCAAAGGATTTCTCATAACCCATATCCGACAGACATATTTTTTTTATAGAATTAGTTTGGCAAACAAGCACACAGTCCACCTGATGATAAGTGGTTCCTGTGGCCCATAGACATCTACATCTATCCTCTATTACAAATCAAAATGAAGATGCGTTGTCACCCTCCTCACGGGTGACAACGCATCTTCATTTTGATTGACTAAGATGGAATGCCTCATTTCCAGTAAAAAGGGCCTCCGGCCACCTGCACTCACCAAGCAAAACGCAGAGGTAAACCTCTACTTCACGCTGGTTTTCTGTGAGAAAGAAGAGACATAGTGGCAAATTCTACTCTTCGGATTTCTATACAACTTGCCGAAGGGTATATATGTGGTTTATGGTGTTAAAGCCTTTTCGGAAACCGGCTTGTTCAGGAGGCTGGAAGTCGTTGAGCCTGCATGCGAGACGATTCGTAATGACTCTCGAAAACAGCACGGAAACGCGGCTCAGAAGGGAAATCAGTCTGTAGTTATTCAAGAGAGCGTTATTGCCTTTCTTGAAGAACAAGATTACCGCACTTCTACTCCACGCTTCCGGTGAAGTGCCGCCATGGAGGACGGAATTAAAGAGCCACTGAAGGACTTCAAGTACCGGTTTTCCACCCGCTTTCAGAAACTCCGCTGTAATTCCATCTTCGCCTGGTGTCTTGCCGTTTTTAAGGTGCTGGAGAGTCATTGTAAATTCTAATCTCGCTCAGACTGACGTCCAGAATATCATCGGAATAGTGTCGGATAAGACTTGCTTTCGGATCGTTACTCACACTTGCGTGTGGCTCTAACGATGATGTGTACAGTTGCCCATAGGACTTCTCAATCTCACTCGAAATCTCAGGTGTCCCGGAAACGATGCCGCTACACTCCGTCTTCAGCTTCGACAGTTGGCTCTTTCTGACAGACAGATCTCTAGCAAAGACTTTAGAGCCCTGGTTCCACTCGATCTCTTCTTCAGTACGAGTTGTATTGAAGTTGTTTAAGTCCCGCCGTATGCATCTGTGTATTCAGTTGCCTGTCCGCTGTCAAATCTGCTGAAAACTGCTTCATTTCCCATCTAACAGCCATGGGATTAAGAGTATGATCGGAAAGTTTTTGTGTTCTTTTGCTGCGGGTCTTGCAGAACTTAGCTCCCACCACATGGACAGTTTCCATGAGCTTATCATTCATATTTTTCAAAGACTAGCCAAATTATAAACTTAAGTTCAAATATATAAATAATGATATACCGTTATTTTTGACAAGACGAGTAAATACTTCTACTTTTATTTGAAATTATCCCAAATTTAATGTGATTTATAGGCAACAACGTTTTTGCCTACTGATCGTCCCTTACGAATGTGTGCGTGCGTAGTAAAATAGTAGGCTTTAGATATTTATGAATGACAATCAGTTCATATTATGTATTTTGAATTTCAAAGATAAAAAGGACAGAATGTTTGCGATTTTTTTAAATTATTTTTTCTCCACCATTTGCCTATAATACTTATTCTGAACTGTCTCTGAAAATTTGGCTGGTTATTGCAAAATGACCCTGTATATTGTGAAATTATAAAATTCCTGCGCAAAAATTTCAGTTTTTAATGGCTGCGTTGCGATTCCGCTATCTCTCTTGCATATGTTCCTAGTCTTAGATGTGTCCGGTGACTGGTGAATGTAACAGCTAGACGTACAGTCTGTAGCCACTGATGTGTTCCTTGTCACTTTGAATCGCCAGTAAACAAAGTGGGTCCGGCTAACGAGTTCGGTCGCGCCTATGGCTAGATTAATATTGGTGCCACGTAAAACGTAAAATGAATATGAGATTAGAATATTCCACTCGTATTTACTCGTAGGTAATTACGTCTATGATTAAAAAAACAATGTGACACACAAACAAAGCGTAACGATGACCGGTTATGAAGCATCAAGTCATTTGGACCTCTGCTTCAGTACAAATTGTTATATAACATAATATATATAATAGGCTTTCGTTACACTAATACAATGCGATTTACCATCTTGTTCATTATCATAGCTTACCACTTGATGGGGTTAGGTTAGGTTAGGTTAGGCTCCCCCCCCCCCCGAACGGGTTCCCGCCTTGTGTAGGGCCGGCCCGAGGTGGCCACTCAGAGTGGGCTTCACGAGCCCACTTCGGATGTGTGTCAGTGGGCTGCGGTGAGAGGGGTGTCCGCTCCCTCTTCCGCTGCAGCCGAGGTGGAGTCGCGGAGGAAGAGGAGTGTTGGTATGGCGATGCGCCACTCGCCCTATCCTCCGCGACTCAAACGGGGCCGCACCGTTGATGCGGTGGAGGTGGGGCCGCGGGGGGAGAGGAGTGTTGGTATTGTGAGGCGCCGCTCACCCTACCCTCCGCGGCCGAAACTTGGTTGGCGGCGGAGCCAGAGACCAGATCCGCTGCTGGGGCCGGGAAAGCGGGCGTTACTAAGCGCTCGATTTTCCTGGCCCCATGGCCTCCGCGTATCGGACTGGGAGGGTCCGATAGGCATGTGGAGTTGGAGGCCATGGAGGGGGTAGTTGAACACCTCCCTATCCCGTGCAGGAGACGAGGCCCGGACAGACCGGGCCAGCACTAGTAGTGGGGCGGAAGAATTTGGATTCCCGCGGCCCTGCGCGCACGTGCGTGGAGACACCGGGGTGGTTTTAGCCGGTAAGAGTCCAACACGCCCCTCCGCCTTTCCCCAGGCGGAGGTAGTCCGTGAGGATTTCCCTCCGTCAAAAAAAGGTTAGGTTAGGTATAGTCAAATATTGTAAAATAAATATCATATATTAATAATATAATAAAATATTTTTATAATTTTTAACTATTTTTTTTGGATAGCTATTTGTATTAATAAGAAATTATGTATAAACTATATTTATATACTAATATTCATAATATATAATGTGTTTTAAATAATATGTGTAAATTGAGTATTTTTTGTTGCGGCTCTACCCATAGCTCATCACACCAAAGGTTAACTGGCAGAGAATGCCTTTTCGGCATTAATTTCGCCTTTGTACCAAATTGTTTTGAGTGCAATAAATAATTTTCTATCTATCTATCATAATTGGAAGATTTACAAACTTCCTCGAAATATTTTTAATTTCTTAAACATGTGGGCTTTGTCACGATATTCGCTTTTATTTATTTATTTATTTATCCTCTATTTTAAACCGCTTCAACTAAGGGGTTACGAAGAGCGGACTTAATGCTCTATTAGTCCGCCGAGCATGTGGTAAATCAGCACTTAGAATTGTGAATTATAATTTTTGTGGTAAATTTTCTCGTGTACATTTATAATCTCGGAGATACGACGGCTATCTCAAATACCTATGTATCAGAGTCGTTCACTCTGTATGTATAGTTATTCAACTGTCTATGTTTAATTTTACAACCAACTTCAAAAAAAAGGAGGAGGTACTCAATTCTAGTGTATTTTGTTTATTTGTGTTACCTCAGAACTTTCTTCGATTTTGACTATTATTTTTTTATTTGAAAACTGGTGCTAATCGTGTAGTTCTATTCCGTTCTCATTTTATTTATATTGAAATTGGTTGTAAACAAATTTTAACTTTACCAATTGTTTCTAATTTATTAAGTTGTTATGTTTATAATAAGTAGCTTGCACCAGGTTCAAGATTGGTATTTGGTGATAAATCACATATTTCTTCTTATATTTTCCAACTACAACATTTTTCAATAACTAGTAAATAACGATGACACAGCGGCCCACGTTTAAGCCGTGTGATCGATAGACGAGGAAAATCGCATAAACGTCTTCCCTCATCACAAGTAACGGTAATGCGCATGCGCGCTCATTGCCGTGGCATAGCACAAATTGGTTATATGCAGGAACGCTTTTGAAGTCAAATGTTTATGAGTTACACGACGATATTTTATGAAAACATCTCGATTTATTGAAGTGTAACATTAATGGAAAGTATACCAAATAGATACAGGCAATTATGACTATTTTAAAGCAAACAAAGACATCCTCTCATTTTTGGGTGGTTAATATAGCAGCAAATTTATGGATGCAGGTGGTTCAGGATCATGCTTTGTGGTATTCTTTGGGGAGGCCTATTTTCATCCATGAACTTGTGAAAGACTGTAATAATGATAATGATGATGGTGAAGATGATAATAAATATAGCAGAAAGTCTTTTAAACTTTGTTATTGTTTGAATTATTCGCATTTCTTCATTCATTTTTTATTGTTTAATAATTCTAAGTTATTATTTATTGCATTTTTTTACTGGATGGAGGAGCTTTTGCTCAATTAGTTTGATTTTTGTTTGTTTAGACTTTATATGTATCTTGTCTTTACATATCTTTACAGGTGTATAATTTATTATAAGAAAAAACTAATTTTTCTTATAATGATGTATACACCTGTAAACACAATCTTTACCTAAAAATTTTTGTATTTCGTTTGTAACAATGCATGTTGATATTTTTGATGGTGTATATATCTATCTATCTAAATAAATAAATAATATAACCATTTGATGTAGGTCTTATTTGCAATCAATACCAACTTAAAATAGCAGCATAATGTTGCTGCATTTTGTATGGTAAGTAACTAAACCTGGAGACTCTTATATTTGATTACGACCCATTACGTTTTTAGTCCTAAAGAGTATCTAGTATATAAAGGCATCAAAATTTTAATTCTTAATTGAAGGCAGATTTAATTGTATGTAGGCTACTACATTCGCTCGTCATTAAGTGGTGTGTGTGCAAGTTTGTGTGTTTCTTTGTCGCACTTAGTTGTTTAAAAAGTATTTATAAATAAATTATGAATTTCCTGACTTATTATGGTTCTAAAATCATTAAGTAAACATAAATTATCGCAAATAAAATGCAGATTAGATTAACACTTGCGTAAAAAACTGTATGGATCATAGTAACATAAACAGGCCACTGGAAATAAATTACACGCATTGTTACCATCTGGTAGCGATGTTTGCTAAGCACCACACAACTGTCATAAAGTTATAAAAGAGTTCAATGTGAGCCGTATATCTTTGTAACGAGTGGGGTATTGTTCGGCGCACCACCCCGATCCAAGCGCTTATTGTGATCCACGCCTCAACAATACGCGTCCGATACAACCGACGCCCACTTGTCGCCATCTGCAACTTGTTGTTTTATGTTTATTTTTATATTATTGCCAATTTTTCCTACTGTTACAATTGCGGAATCGATTTCTGGATTCGGTTAATCACTGGGCAAAAGTTTTCCTTAAACGACCTGATGACAAAATCAGAGACTGGTATTTTGATACGAGTGTAATCTTAATGTTTTTATCTTAGTAAGATTTAGTAGTATGATCATCATCAACCTTTTAATTCGTTCATGTATAATTCAGTTTTGCAGCCTATAAAAATTTACTGCTGAACATAGACTGTCACCGTAGATCGACTCATAGGGAGGATATCTGCTATATAATAGTAACCGCAGGTTTTTATCTAACGACTTCAAAATAAAGGAGGTACTTAATTCAACTGTGTGTGGTTTTTCTTTATAGATTTAGAGTGACAAACGAGCACACAGTCCACCTGATGGTAAGTGGTTACTGTGGCCCATAGACCTCTACATCTATCTTCGTTTGTGAATTAAAATGCAGATGCGTTGTCACCCGTGAGGACTAAGATAGAATGCATCTTTTCCAGTAAAACGGGTTTCCGGTTCTCTACGCTCACCATACGAAACACAGTAGCATTAAGCTACTATTTTACGCTGGTATTCTGTGAGAGCGTGGTCCTTCCCCGGTCGAGCCGACCCATTCGTGCTACATCTATACTATTAATATAGCTGCAGCATGGCTCTACCACGTAAAAAACTTATTTTTTTATGTGTGTTACCTCATAACTTTTTTCTAGGTGAACCGATTTCGATGATTCTTTTTTTGTTTGAAAGTTGGTCCTTCTCACGTGATCCCTTATAAATTTGATCAAGGTATGCCCAATAGTTTTTGAGTTAACCGTTTTTTTTATAGGATAGGGTGACAAACGAGCACACAGTCCACCTGATGGTAAGTGGTTACTGTGACCCATAGACATCTACATCTATCCTCAATAAAGACTCAAGATGGAGATGCGTTGTCACCCGTGAGAACTAAGATGGAATGCATCTTGGCCAAAAAAAGGGTCTTCGGTTCTCTACCCCCACCATACGAAACACAGCAGCGTTAAGCTGCTATTTTACGCTGGTTTTCTGTGAGAGCGTGGTCCTTCCCCGGTCGAGCCGACCCATTCGTGCTACAACTATACTACTAATATTATATCCTTATTAATTTATATTGAAGTGGGTTGTACCATATTTTTTAAATTTGCCGCTTGTTTTTATGTTGTTGTCAGAAAGATGTTGCTGTCCATCTCCTGTTTCTTGTCCCTCTTTCACTTCTTACGACACCCACGGAATGACATGGGGTAATGAATTCACTTACGCTATCACTACACGGCATCAACCCATAAAATCGCTTCCTTTATCAGAAGTGATGTTTAATTATTGGCATTAAAATTGCTATCGTCATTACTTCAAACTTAATTATTGTGACAACTCGCTACAACGGGATTTTCCCATTTTCAATAGTGAACTTTTGTGAACTTATGGTGATGATGAAAAGAAATATATTATAGTAATATTAGCTATGAAACGTTCAAGTAATTTCTTTTTAAATTCATTAAAGTAATAGTAATATAAAAATATAAATATTCGTAAAATATTAAAATTCAGTTAAGGCGTTGTAAAACAGCAAAAAATTATTTGCAACAGTTTCTTGAAATCATATAATCCGTCATATCTTATAGAATTGATACGTGGGCTCCAGTACTAACGGACGATGATATATTGGCTCACGTAACTGTCGATCGTCGGAGTACAAGTGGAGACACTGCGAACGGGACAGTGAATGGTAAATGGTAATATAGATGCGGACAAGCGCAATGGACGGTGTAACGGACGGTCGGGACGCGTTGAAATTCGCAGCACGTGGTCGTGGGATCCACGGTGAGATGAGTCATGTTAGGAACCATTATTGCTTTTATATTGCATTAGTTTCCTTCTAAATGCCTTAGAATTTCTTAAGCTTACGCGAATACTAACATCTATATGAAAAACGTTTTCACGGATTTTGTAGCGTATATTAACTTATTTTGTATTCCCTACATTTTGAATACTTTACAATAACCATGTGAACACGTACAGGATCGCCCCTGTCACTACGTCAAATTTGATAGACCGCAAATACTCGCTAAAGAACATCGATTACATCGAATGATTTTTCGCGAGGCTATTGAAATCAAAAGATATCTTAATTTCAATAGAGAAGATGGCTGGGTGCTTGGGATCTTATAATTAATAAAATTAAATTTAACCCAAGCATACAACTGCACGTCTTCAAGATATATAAGCTCATTCTGTGTAGATTGGACCATAAATTAATAATTTTAAACTGAAGGTAGCCGTTGTTAACTATGACATTGGGACATCGAACACCTCACCTTAGTTAATACCAGTTACTCGACTCCAAAGAGTCAGCGATTCCTTCATGAGGTAATGTATACGCTTTTACAACAAAGTCCCAAAAAATATGCAGACCTTTTCTATCAAAAGGTTTAAAATATTTATTACGCAAAAATTGTCTAGTAAGGGTTATTATACTACTAAAAAGTACATGAGCATGACTTACAATAACCCCTAAAAAAAGGTGATCGCTACCATGCTGTTTCTAAATATTTTCATAACGATTGTATAAAATATTATTTTGTAAATTGAGTTTTAAAAACAATCCCGCTGGGTTTGTTGCTGGTTCTTTCTAGGACAGAGGCTTTTTCCGAACCAGTGGTAAAAGTAAAAAATTACTTTCAATAAGTATTAATGTAGTCTATATTGAATAAAAATGATTCTATTCTATTTAATTCTATTCTCAGTCATTACGGTTGCTGTAAAGTACTCGAAACGTCGGGAATATAAAATAAGTTAATATACGCGATAAAGTCTGTAAAAACTAGTTTCATTTAAATGTGATGCATTATTAATAGTAATTTTATATTTAGCTAAAGGCTAAATATTTTGAATTTTATATCATCATCATCATCACCATCATCAAGGATTTTTCCTTGAGAGTCACGGTTGGCAAGGAGATTGACGATTACAGTACCAGACGTATCGCTGATGACACCTATGACGTTGCAGCCTATCGATCTGTATGAGTATGTTTTAACCCCGACACAAAAATAGGGGTATTATAAGTTTGACCGCTATGCATGTTGAACGTGGTAGAGCCATGCTACAGCTATATAAATTGTATAGTTGTAGCACGAATGGGTCGGCTCGAACGGGGAAGGACCACGCTCTCACAGAATACCAGCGTAAACTATCTGCTGTGTTTCGTATGGTGAGTGTAGAGAACCGAAGACTCTTTTTACTGGCAATGAGGCATTCCATCTTAGTTGTCACGAGTGGCAACGCATCTGCATTTTGATTCTTTTTTGAGGATAGATGTGGATGTGTATGGGCCACAGCAACCACTTACCATCAGGTGGACTGTGTGCTCGCTTGTCACCTATAAAAATGTCCTATAAAAATGTCTGTCCGTCCATTTGAGTGTCTATCTTTGTCAGCGTAGCTCTTAAACGGGTGAACCTATTTGGGTGCGATTTTTTTTTAAAGCAGGTTTTCTAGCAGAGGTTCCTAGACATGTTTTATCAAAATCAGTTCAGCCGTTTGAAGACCATCAGCTCTTTGTTTTTTCGGGGTTCTTTTTAATTTTCAAATTCAGTAATGATTTGTTATAATACTGCCATCTATTGGAAGACGCAAATCTTAATGGAATATCTCATAGTCACCTCTTACGATAGTCACGAGACGAAATGTGGTGATGGATTAATTCACGTTACTCACGTTGCCATCACCAGGCAATGTTATATTGCATAATGTTATTAGCATTATATTCCTAACTAGCCGTTCCCCGGACTTTGCCCGCGTTCAATTTAGGGTTTTAATTTTTTGCGCGGAACCCTATTTCTTTTTCTGAAAGAAAAGTAGCCTAAGTTACTCCTTATAACATCAGCTATCTGCCAGTGAAAGTCCCATTAAAATCGGTCCAGCCATTTCGGAGATTAGCCGGAACAAACAGATAACCAGACAGACAGACAGACAAAAGTTTTAAAAATTGTGTTATTGTTACTAAGCTGTTATTTCTATATTACAAACAGACACTTCAATTTTATTTATTTGTATAGATATCTTAGTAGTAAGACGCGGACTGCACTCAGAAAGTCGTAGATTAAAATCCGCCATGAGTCTCTATCGTGAACCACTTCTAACACAAACTTTTTTAATCTTATTTGGAATGGATAAATGGAATAATTATAGTAAAGTTATGTTACTTGTATATATATTTTTAAATGCGTCTAGATAATTAATTGCATTTTGTATCACTTTTGTTGCTGTTCAATAGAAAAAAAAAATACTCTGATCGGGATGAAAAAATTCGCAAATTGCATATCAGTCAGCTCAGCTTTCTAGATAGACATTTAAATGTACAGAGCGTCGTGTGAGATACGTGCTATCTCAAGCAACCAGACATCTGACGTTAGTAGGTTTACTGAATTTATGTGACGTTTTCCGCTAGTTTAGATTTTCATAAATTTTGTTATGTCTAATGAAGCTATTTCAGACTGATCGCATATCAACTGATTGGTATTTAGCATAGTTCTTCTGAGAATCAAGATCTACTACCTTTCATGAGTCCATCTCGGTGCTCTACACATTTATGGTAGCCTGGTAGTTGTAGTTATCAGGAAACGAATCGTAAAGTCATTTTATTTACGAAATAAATTATCGTCAATCTAATGTACCTACTTGATTTCATCATAACTTGAAACGGATAAATTTCAATAATTTAAAGAGGTTTTGCTAACGAGCAAATATAATACGAGCACGGTATCATAAAATTTAACATTAACTGTGGAATGTGTATAATAATTAAATTTTAAAACTCCACAGAGTAAGACTAACTTACTAGGAGGCAGAACAGTTTATGAGAACGTTTTTTACAGAAATATGGGTGACAATAAGGACACAATCCGTGTGAAAAAATGTGTCCTAGTTTGTGTCCTATTAATCCCATCCTATTAGTAATCGCAGAAATTTGGTTGGTGACAAAATAAAGTACATATATTTATTTCTTCTCTTTGTTTCTGTGATTCTTTATTTCCTTCTTTTATACATTTTTGTATCCCTTAGTTCTGAGGAACTAAGGCGGAGTCTCTAGTTTCTGCCATGTTAGTGCTGTTAGCCTACACGGCTCTTACAGCTTCATCGGTCTCAGGACTGTTAAGACTTTGGGAATGAGGCATTCCATCTTAGTCCTCACGGGTGACAACGCATCTGCATTTTGATTCGCAAACGAGGATAGACGTAGATGTCTATGGGCCGCAGCAACCACTTATCATCAGGTGGACTGTGTGCTCGTTTTTCACCCTTATCCTATAAAAAAAAAACCGCGAGCTGTAATGACCCGTTACCGGTAAAAAAGGTATTCAGGTCTCGTAACTCACTATACGAAACACAGCAGCATCTTTTTACTATTTGAAACAGTATTCTGCGAGAGAGTCAAAGCGTAACAGAGCGTTACTGCAACAAAGTGGCTATCAAAAAAAAAATTATAACATGACTATTGAAAATAATTAAGGTATTCTATCCTAATTTCACACTGAATGCATTTTGAGGTTAAATATTTAAATGTTATTATGTATTTTACCTCGTGGTGTCGACGTATAAAAATCAATAACTCTCATCGTCTCATATATTGAAGGCGAGTGATTCCTGGTTCGAAACCCAGGTCAGACAAAAATTAGTTGTTAGGTCAGTCGAAAAATTCTTAGTATCATCCAGGAGTCAGTTCCTGAAGTTGGCGGTGTTTCATTCCCGTGCCTTGATAAGCTTACGTACTTAGCCGTTGGTCCTGCACCTCATCTCTCTTCGGCAATAGAGAGTGCACCTGTGTTTTTGCACTCTCTGGGTGACAATATTAATATTGGCATCGACTAATGCTCTAGTTAGATTAGTAGTTATTTTTTGGACTATAGTAAGCGTCAATTTTTTTAGCCTCTGGTAGATGACAAAATAAGCAATTAAAATAGTCATACAAAATTAAAGAGTTTAAAATGCAATGAGTCTGATACTGTAATAGCCTGCGAATATGATTTAAAATAGGGAAAGGGTGAAGAAAAATTAATTAAAAAAATCTCAAAAATTCTGTCCTTTTTATCTTTTAAATTCAAAATGCGTGGTAATGCATTATTTTAACTGATTTTACTGCGCACGCACACATTCGTAAGGGTCGGTCAGTAGGCAAAAATATTGTTACCCATAAATCACATTCAATTTGGGATAAATTCAAATAAATGTAGAAGCCTTATTTCTCGTATTTTCAAAAACTGCAATAACGGTATATCATTATTTATATATGTAAACTTAAGTTTAAAATTTGTCTACTATTTGAAAAATAACCCTGTATAAATAAAATTTTTGTCTATAATGCTCTATCTTCTTACAATGCACAAAGTCACCATTGAGAACTAACATAAAATTCTTTATAGCCTGTAATTATACGAGCTTTATCGTTCAAAATGTAACAGTAGTGAGTGTTCAGTTGTTTGGCGGCAGAAGTAGGTGAGTGCGTTTTACTTAATCAGATAGGCAAGGTCTCGCAAAGGCAGAAATTCCTGCCACCTAGTAAAGAAGTCGGCAAGTGTGGTGGTAGCTTTACTTTGAGTCATATAGATATCGATCACTACAGCGTTAATTTTATATTTTTATTTAATATTTTAAAAAAAAAACTCATCGCAATTCTGACAACCCCGATGATTTTATCACCATCGGTGTATTATACTGAACAAATAACTACTCTTATATCAAAAAAAGTATTACATGAACACAGAAATATAAACTTTATTATTTACAATTAAGGGTTAAATTATTCTACAGCAGTTAATAAAGTGCTCATTAGAACAGTCTCGAGGGTGGACCACCGCTGCGCTGGGCGACGCTCGCACAACGCCGGCAAAAACTAACCCGCCGAGCGCTGATTGACTCCTGCCACAGTAAAGTCGATGCAGTAGGTTCATTTCAATATACTTTTGACGTATCTAAAACGCTTTAGAGTCGTAATAATAATGCTAACTTCGAAATTATTATTTGTACTTTCAAATGTTGTTGTGCTAAAATAACTTTTATAATATGAAGTTGCTTTGAAAGGTTTTTTTTATAGAATAAGGGTGACAAACGAGCACACAGTCCACCAAGTGGATGCTGTGTTCCAAAAACACCTACAGGCCCATTAACACCTACAACTATCCTGCATTGAGAATCACATTGTATATTTCACTCCTGAAGACTAAGATACACACACACACTACACTCACCGTATTAAACAGTAGCATTAAGCTGCTATTTCATGCTAGTGAGAGCGTGTTAATACCCCGTTCGAGCCGACCTATTAATGCTTCAATCATAATTCTACCACGCTGCACACTCTAGCACTTATTAAATTTGTTAACTTCCAAATAAAGAGTCATATTTTGCTAATTTACCCAACTGATAAACGTGAAAATTATTATTTAATTTTATATACTCATAATACTTCCAGTAAATAAGTTAAAAACAAAAATAAACAGGTACGGTTTTTTATACAATTCATTACGCACATTTTATCCTCAATATTTTTTTTTATCTTGGCTTATTTGAAACTAGATATTCTAAAAACATCTGGCTAAATAAGATGAGTCGAACAATTTCAGCCTGCTCTGTTATAGGAAGGGGTCAGAGATATTATTATGATAGCAGAAGTCTACAAACGAGTTAGTCCTTTCGCTTTGTGTGCATTTATTTTGAATTTTTGATTCTTAAATCAAAACTTTTCTTAACGTCTTTTCCCTGTATTTGAAATGGAGGTCCATGGAAACATTACACTGCGCCTCTACTGCAAACGTGTACAAGGACTACGTTGGGCGAGGCTCGAGTAAAAAAATGTACGCGTTAATAATATTTCAAACTGAAAGTAACTTACGATTCTTAAATTAGCTCCACGCCTACACTATTTCACATTTACTTCTCCATGTTTCATAATTGACAGTAATGAATTATTGAAGTCACACATAAGACTATCAGAAACGGTAATCAATTCGTTTAAAAACCCTCAAACGGAACTGAGCGAATAGAACTAATCAATAAGAACTATTGAACTATCTCGCATCGTTCATCGTACATAGAAAAGTTGAATGAGTTATTCCTATATATCATAACTGCCCTGGTACGGGAAGTTGCGTTGGTTATGTCTCCGCGTGCGTTGCAAAAACTGGTCCGGTGGTCGAGTTCTGACTGGCCGTCAAGTGCTCGATGGAAACGACGCAGAATTATTAAATAATAATCAGTATTATTACACCGACGGTGAACATATTTCGTAAAAGTAATGATGGAATATAAGTAATGATATATGTGAAGAGAATGTTCATGTGTTGTGTCGCCTGTGGCGCCACAAACGTAAAGCAACTGAAGCGTAAATCACGCTATCGAAGTTTCCGAACTACACTGTATAATAATAATAATGTCCTCCAGAGCGAATTTCGGCCACGGCAGCCGGCCTCAACGAAACCTAGCCATCGGTGCAGGACAGGATTGTAGTGCCCAAGTGTATGCGCAAGCACAGGTGCACTCTCTATTTCCTCACTCTCCTAATCAACAAAACCGGAGAGAGACCAGGCGCAGGACCAACGGCTTTACGTGCTTTCTGAGGCTCGAGGTTGAGACACCGCCAACTTCCTGACTCCAGGCAACTGCTGAGAATTTCTTGATGGAAAAACTCAATAACTGTTTTTTGGCCCGACCCGGGATTCGCACCCGGGCCCTCATGATCAGCAGTCGCAATACTACTACCACTAGACTAACGAGACAAGACACACACACACACACACACACACACACACACACACACACACACACACACACACACACACACACACACACACACACACAGTACACTGTATAATAATATTAAATAATATGCTCTGTACCATTATACAGCGCGCTCTCACTGGTTTTAGCAAATCGTTCGGCTGGAGATCTTCCCTTATTTATGGCTAAATGTGTATTCCATTAGCTATTTATATCATGGAATATCCACTTTATGGTTAGTTACTACCGTAGCCCATAGACTCCTGCAACCAACTTTAAACAAAGGAGGCCACAGAAGTGTTATCTACCCAGTTGTGGTATTTACCCAGACAGACTCCTAAGCAGAAAATAATTCTCTACCACATAAAAATTGATTGAAATTTGAAAATAAATCGCTTACTTGATTACCTATTATCACCTTCAGCAACAACCTGTAAACATTCGCTGTAATGATGCTGATGATGATATCAGTAAAAATTATACTTCTTAAACCTACTCATTACGAATTCTACACATGGAATAAAACTAATTTTACGGTATTATCGCGTTTAATTTTAACTTTTCTAATTCCCGACATTTCGGGACCTGTACGACAACATGGCCACTGATCATTAAAATTAAATGCACTTTATCTTTTGAAAGACAACAAACAATAACAATAAGCCATAAAATAAACGAAAAGTGGGCTCACCTCGAGTGCTTTATGAAATGTAATGTAAACAAACTACTGCCATATTTGGCACTCGAGTTGTATCCGCTGACAGTGCTCGTTGACGTGACCTGCTCACTGTCATTGTGCGTCACTGAACATAATGCCGGCTTTACACGAATCGTTCAACCCTCCAACGATCTTTTGAACACAATGTATATAATAGGGTTTTTCACGCGGGTTGGTTGGTTCGATTAAGTTCAACATCCACACCACATAAATAATGGGA
This sequence comes from Parnassius mnemosyne, assembly GCA_963668995.1. NCBI lineage: Eukaryota > Metazoa > Arthropoda > Insecta > Lepidoptera > Papilionidae > Parnassius > Parnassius mnemosyne. Next base: position 42,488,361 of record CAVLGL010000057.1, on the reverse strand, counting down.
TAATGTTATCATATTCTCAGACTTGCACGAACCGGATCTCCACACATAAGACTATTTGATTGTATAATTTTAGTTTATTATTTAAAAGAGTTCACTTCGGGGCAAACATTCGGAGTCGGGCGGTCCGACAATAGTATGGAACCAGCATAAGTAAAACGTGAACGAAAACATAGCCACTTCAGAGTGATAAAAAGAATACGAGACATGTTGTAGCTTGTCGAGTGTTTTGTTTTCTTTGAACGAAAATAATAATAAAAAGCTTTAACTAATTGAAGATAAGGGAACTTAAGTATCGATTCATATCAAATAATCCCGAACTATTATTACATATTTTTTGGTTTAAATAATAGCATTGACCACATGTATGTTTTTATATCGCAGGGAAATCCGTAATGATACCATCAGCTTGCTGTCATCGAAGAAATTGTACCGAAATCCCACTGTCTAAATCAAATACAGCGCCGTTTGCAAGGCCTTAAATGCCATAATAAGTGCGTCCTTGGTGTTGCAATAAGTAATCTCAACCCTTTCAAGAATTATTATGATTCGGGACCACCTGCACCATGCCGTCTTCCACGATATCATATTAATGGAGGATTGGAGTCCCTAATTCTCTTCTTCCAGAGACCCGTTTCTAGTAATATCATCATCGAAATCATCCGATTATTTATATCGTGTAAATATTGCATCGGTCTCACTTCGGAACCGTTGCGTTGTGTACCTTAGGCTGTTACGTGATAAGTGCATATTAATGAACTACAAATATCCTCAAAATATTTTGTTCTCTGGGCATGTAGATTTCCTCACGATGTTTTCTATCATCGCCGAGCACGTGGAAAATCAGCACATAAAATTGTAATGAACTATTTTATTTGTACCGCCGGGATTCTAACCCTGGTAGCTTGCGTATTGTGAAATATACGACTACGCTTTGCACCTAACACGACTCTACTCACAGCAGTTTCAGAAACATGGAGGCAAACATTAGAGTTCGAAACTAGAACCCGTGATGAAGTTGAAAGAAACTGAACAGGGACTCACGTGGTTGTCGACACAAAAAATACTATAATATAATATGTACGTAGTACGTAAGTTGCCAAAGTTTCTTTTGTCTTATCTACATCATCCTCTTCATCTTTATCGTAACCATTGCGTAGGATTTAAGGTCTTTTACCTCCCACAAATAAAAATCTCTGAAGACGAATCGTTCGGTCATTTCCGTTTAAGGCAAAATTAAGCTACGTATTAACTGACCGGTGATCGTCCGGCACGCGGCGTCTCAATGAGAAAGGAAATCGGTTTTTGCCGTAGGCCGAGCTACCGCCATGCGAATGTTTGCGGGCTGCCGCTGTTTTTATCACCGATTGATCTCCGTGTTACAGCAATTACATTAAATGTATGAGTATGTGAACGACATCGCGATGTCGAACCTTGCGCGATAGTCTAACTCAGACGTGTACAAACTTAAATAAACTTTTTGCGAAAGGAAGTTACAAAGGAAATATATTTATTGAAAGCAATACCGTACCGCTACCGTACCGGTACCGTACTGTTACAGCCTATTAAAGTTAACTGCTGAATATCGGGCTTCCCCATTGATTTGTTTCCCTCTGTCGTCTCTTATGACACCCACTGGATGAAATGGATTAGTGGATATTCTTACCACCACTACACGGAATAAAGTGAAGCTTAAATATATATAGCAGATATAATATTAATATACCATTGCATCTTAGTATTATCTACTTCTTGATTATCCGACCATAGATGTAAATTGGTATACATATTCTTTTCCTGTTTTTTTTTATAGAAGTGACAAAAGGGCACACAGTCCACCTGATGTTAAGTGGTTGCTGTGGCCCATAGACATCTGCATCTATCTTCGTTTGCGAATTAAAATGCAGATGCGTTGTCAGCCGTGAGGACTAAGATGGAATGCCTCTTTTTCAGTAAAAAGGGTCTCCGCTTCTCTACACTCACCGTACGAAACACAGCAGTGTTAAACTGCTATTTTACGCTGGTATTCTGTGAAAGCGTTGTCCTTCCCGGTCGAGCTGACCCATTCGTACTACAACTATACTATTAATATAGCTGCAGCATAGCTCTACCACGTACAAAATCCTGTTGTAAAGAGGATTTGTTCCGAACGTAAAAGTAAATTGCTGAACATGTTCCTTTCCTGTTGCAGCGAAGATTTGTCTTAGGCAATTGTCACGATTGACGATCGCAGTATCCGACGTCTAGCAACTTTCACATTGCTACCCGTCGCCAGTGTGATTATTTTATGTCTGGCATAAACGAGATTGTATACCGTCATTTACTGGAAGCCATAAGATCTCTAGGATTTTCCATAGTGTTTTTTTTTTATATAGAATAAGGGTGACAAACGAGCACACAGTCCACCTGATGGTAAGTGGTTGCTGTGGCCCATAGACATCTGCATCTATCTTCGTTTGCGAATTAAAATGCAGATGCATTGTCAGCCGTGAGGACTAAGATAGAATGCCTATTTTCCAGTAAAAAGGGTCTCCGGTTCTCTACACTCACCATACGAAACACAGCAGCTATTTTACGCTGGTATTCTGTGAGAGCGTGGTCCTTCCCCGGTCGAGCCGACCCATTCGTGCTACAACTATACTATTAATATAGCTGCAGCATGGCTCTACCACGTAATAAATGCCGTAATAGTTGCCTCTGATAAGGTGTGTTAACTAACTTACGATCGGATAAAATGTGTGATGTTATTTCAAATTTTATTTCGTTGGAGTAAAAACCAAGGGTATATTGTGCGATATCCTGGCCTGTCTTTGAATACCACTCGAAGCCAATATTTGTTTATATTGTGAATTCCGCGTGCAGTTTAGTTTTAAAGAATGTATATCTCATAAGAAACAGAGTTTCACTTACAATGAGATACACAGTAAATGACATATAAAATAATTAACTTTTATCGCCTTTGGTGCTTAGTTAATATATATGACTAAATAGTAGAAGTGAGTTACGAACATAGGTACATATTTTTTGTAGCTTAATTGTCACATACTTTAATGTAATTTGAAAGTTATTGTATAGCTGCACTCTTTCGTTTAAAATTGTGTAACATCCAAAATTACTTTGTTTATTAGCGAGTTATTTGAAGCGAATCAATAAACATATTGTTAAAACATATAAGCATATAAGACGTATTTGACCGCGATCCAGATTTGCCAGTAACACATTTCAACTTGTTAGCTATTTCTTCCACTAAATAGCAATACATTGTACCTACTGTGTTCTATTTTAACAACAAAAGAAGTGTATGATTATTCGCTTGAGAAACTCATTCTTTGTCCTCAGGTAACGAGGCATGAGATGGACAAAATGGTATCTGAATACTTTACACCGTCACCGCACTGCAATAATGGATATTGCCTCGTGTGTGTTGGGATAAATAAAGCCCACATATTATATGATTTAACCGTAACCGCATTCAATTTAAAAACACTATTAAAAAAATATAGAATTCATACACTTGTAAAGCGCTGAGTGCAACAGTGAATCGGTCTGTTTTTTTTTTAGATAGAGGAGGCCATCTAGCATGCGGCTTACCGGTAAGTGTCGACCGCCACCCATCTACAAGTGCGTAGTTTTAAACGTGGTAGAGCCATGCTGCACCTAGATTAATAGTATAGTTGTAGTACGAATGGGTCAGCTCGACCGGGGAAGGACCACGCTCTCACAGAATACCAGCGTAAAATAGCAGCTTAACACTGCTGTGTTTCGTATGGTGAGTGTAGAGAACCGGAGACCCTTTTTACTACAAAAAAGGCATTCCATCTTAGTCCTTACGGCTGACAACGCATCTGCATTTTGATTCGCAAATGAAGATAGATGAAGATGTCTATGAGCCACAGCAACCACTTACCATCAGGTAGACTGTGTGGTCGCTTGTCACCCTTATCCTATAAAAAAGTGCATATCAGGGTAATTGCAGGTGCATTGCCTTTTAGAAAGGAGTAAGCTCGTTTCTTGAAGGTTCCTTATACGTATAGGTCCAAAAAATCACGAACTTAAACGTAAACGATTTGCGATTGTAAAACAATTAGAGAGATATTTATCTCTAATGTTTGTAGGTTTGTTTATGGAACGAACACCATGTAAAAAATTCATTTTAGAAAATTAAAAATTACCCTTGCTGAAAACCTGCATATTTAATTAATACAGACTTGGCGAAGCGCTTCAAAATAGTTTGTCATTTTTCATATCATAAAAAATAAATAAATTCGTATTTTAAAATTATTGCTTATTAAATTAAATAAGGCATTGTGAATAATAGATTCAATATAAATATCATACGAAAGTTCAGGGTTCGACTCCCCGGTCGAGAGTTAAGTCCACAAAAGTTTGTTTATAGATTAATTTAGAGTCATGTGTTACATAGTCATCGGTTATGCAATGCGATAAAAGTCTTGTATTAAATTAGATACTTATTTTAGATAAAAACGTACTTTATTCTTATGATAAGAGATAAGATATATAATGGCTAGATAAGAATAGCATATGTAAACAAATAATGTTTCATAATGAACAGAGTTAGTTGTAATTTAGACAAAGAAAGCACTAGCCTCCTACTTAGATGATAAGGGTCATGTACGCATTGGTTGTTCATGTACTTTTAATAGGGCAGCAGACGTCCTTGTGTGGCACTCGTTCTCAGGGGTCATGCCCATCTCGTTTTTACCGAACCGAACATGGTGTGATATCAATTTCTTGGGGTAAATGTCACTGATCGATTAAACCCTGTCTGTTGGACCCTTTCAGAGGTAAATAACATTACGTGTTACTATGCTATAATATGCATTTAGGTCGAATGTTTTTAAGCACCCTAATATTATAATACAAAATATGTAAAACTCAAGCCCCGCTATATAGGTAACAATTTGCATAAATATTTTACAAATAAATTTCGATTAGCCATAATAACATTTTGAATACAACAGTTTGAATACTCATTTTTTGAAACTTCAAACAATCAAAAGAGCACTTTCGTAGTTAGTTCTCACGATTCTCTCGTCTTTTTAACTACAAGGGTCTCAAAAAAAAAAACCATAGAAAGCTGGTGCAAGCGCGGTGTCGATTTCGTCAACACGAGGGACACGCGTAAATGGCATATCATCATCCAATAATATTTGGTGGCCGGCGGACAAACAATGAACGTCGATCAGAAGCGGGCTAGTGTTGTAAGACTTCATTTTCAAACTACAGATAGTATTATTATTCATCAATATTCCCTAGGTTGCTATTTTATCACAAAATATGACATTGTGAAAAATTGTGCTTTTTTTTCTAAGACCGGGTCTGTTTTCGTCCAACAACGCTGCCGATAGTTCGTTATCTGTGACCTTAGGGTAGAATACGATGGTAATCACAGAGTTTACAATATAATAATATGTTGATTATAAATTATTTTAAAATAGATAGAATAGAGCGTGTATGCGTATGTATATGGATGTAGAAGAAGCGAGAGAAGTGTGTCAGGATCGTGTCAAATGGAAGTCCATAATCTCTGCCTACCCCTCTGGGTGACAGGCGTGAGTGTTTATGTTTATATGTTTAAAATAGATCGGAATACTCATTTAAATTCACGTATTAGTTACGGAATGAAAAGTGTGTGAAACGTTTTTGTTAGAAATTAATTTTAACAATAATATAGCTATATTAATTTTAGTTTTATGATCCAGTATATTTACTGACAACGCGTCTGTAGCCGTCTTTGTTTGAAGTTGCTTGCTGATGTCTATGGACGGCATTGCAGTAGCCACTTACCATTAAATGGACAATTTAATTAAAAAAAATTATAAATAAATACGATATACTAAATCAATATTAATTAACAAAGTGTAGCAACCCTCATACCTTCATCATTCATTATGGTGTGGTGCGGGGAGGTGAGGAAGCTACACTAGCCGAGTGCTCGGCAAACTCCGTATCTGTTTGCACAGCGCACACCTGGCCCACTCTTGTTTTTCTAACTGCGACCAGTTTTTTCTAACAACAAACTTTGGGATACGTTAATTTGACCCTCGTTTCTCTAATACGGTTTGTATAAACATTCGAGAGTCCATCGGACCCTGTTCGAATGTACTCTCACACTGAATAGACGACGCGTTTACAAATTGTACTAATTAGGCACGGCTTTTTATTCATATGTTATTTACAATATACAAAATAGTTAAAGAAAACAACATAAAAATATTTTTTAATATATTATTTTAGTGGACAATGATATCGTTTGTATAGAATAAGGACAGACGAGCACACAGTTACCTGATGGTAAATAGATGCCTTGGCACATAGACATCTACATCTATCCTCGATTTAAAACCAAAATGCAGATGCATTGCCACAAATTCAAAAAGTTTTTCCGGTTCTCTACTCTCACCATACGAAACACAGCAGCATTAAGTTGCTATTTTTCGCTGATATTCTAGGAGAGCGTGGTTCTTCCCCGTTCTAGGCAACCCACTCGTGAAACAACTATAATATAAATGCATGGATCTACCACGTATAACAAGCATCCAACAGGAGGCTTTAGATACATTGTCACCTCTGAAGGCCACAAGCGATAGTATAGCTTATGCTATTCAAAAACTTCTTTAATAAAGCTTATTATGAATAATAAATTGGAATTTTAAATCGATAGCAAAGCTAATACTTCCTTATGTTTATGCGAACATTACACATTTAAATAAAACTAGTTTTTACGAACACAAAAAAGCAAAGCATTTTACTTTCAAAAATTGCTTTGTAGAAACCAATTTCGAAAAAAAAATATTTTGACATTGACTGACAAAATTTTAATCATTTATAAAAAGGATGTGATGTGAAACAACATGAAGGTGATTTCATAAGTGTTCCGTTGTGATAAATTTGCGTGAAACACTAAAAAACTGAGAAAATCATACCTTACGGCACGAATGAAGCGCTTTTAAAAATGACATTTAATTTATTTAAATATCAACAGTGCCACGGTCAGTCGATGACACTAATCGAATGGTGAATTAATATACAATTAAATTGGTCACGATCGAATAAATCAAAATATGTCACTTTGTTGTATATATCAAAATATTTTGATTAAAATATGACAGTTTTATTTTTGTGGTACCATAAGAGAAACTATAACTCCAAATCTATATATCTAATCTAAATATATTGTGGTAGAGCCATGCTGCAGTTGTATTAGTAGTATGGTAGCACGAATGGGTCGGCTCGACTGGGGAAGGACCACGTTCTCACAGAATACCAGCGTAAAATAGTAGCTTAATGCTGCTGTGTTTCGTATGGTGAGTGTATAGAACCGGAGCCCTTTTTACTGGAAAAGAGACATTTCATTTTAGTCCTCACGGGTGACAACACATCTGCATTTTGATTCGAAATCGAGGATAGATGTGGATGTCTATAGGCTACAGCAACCACAAGTGGACTGTATGCTCGTTTGTCGTACTATCCTATAAAAAAATCGTTGAATAGCATTTTGTGGCCTCCAATAGCTAGTGGCTAATCGAACAGTGGTGGTGTAAGATTCTCTACTACCTCATATCGCCCCTTGGATATAGTAGCAAGGAAAAAGAGAATTTCGAAACAGAAGATGAGCAACAACTCAAAACTATACGAGTACACTGCGGTTGCCAATTCGGTTGCCAAACGTGGCGGCTATGGGAAAATTTCCCTATGGGGAAGTCTATAGGGAAGGGCTATGTTCTGCACTGGACTTTTAGTAGACTATGATGAACACATATCGTATATGAGATGGTTATAAATATACCGTCTTCTGTTTCATGGTTACAAGGTTCTTCCATTCACATTTTACATCTCCCACAGGATACAAGAACGATGTATTCCTTTAGGCCACGATCAACATAAAACATACATATCTATATCTATACAAATAAATAAAATTGCAGTGTCTGTTTGTAATGTCAAAATAACAGCTTTTAACTAAATGCATATGAAAGTATATACAGTACCTACTTATAAAACATTTTTTGAAATTTTTGTCTTTCTGTCTGTCTGATTTTCTGTCTGTCTGTCTGTGTGTTCCGGATAATCTCCAAATTGGCATGACCGATTTTGACGGGATTTTTACTGACAGATAGCTGATGTAAAAAGGAGTAACTTAGGATACTTTTATTTTAGAAAAAGTATTAGGGTTCCACCAAATTAAAACCCGTGAAATCATGAAAATCATGAAATAAATTCACGCGGACAAAGTCGCGGGGAACAGCTAGTTTATTATAAAACCGTGTGTCTGGTCTTACAATTTGTATGCATCTATATTATTTTAATTACGTTTTAATATTCATACGATGTAACCGTATCAAGGGATTTAAATATATTATCATCTAATAATGTTGAATGTTTTCAAGCAGTAGTCGACACCATTAAAATTAATCCAGACACATTATCGTGCTTTGAATGAATTAACACGAGAATAGATTATAGGAAATAAGGAGCTCGTTTAATATTATTATAGAGTTGAATTATATTTTGAAACTCTTTTACTTTTCTTTTTGTCATTTAATAAGTGATCCATCCATCCATTATTATATTGCATTTGAAAATCATCAGCGTGAAGAAATAGGAGAGGATAGAACCAACACGAAACATAAAAAAATTCTAACGTGACCAGTTAACGTGATCGTTACATCCCATCTAAGTCCACAGCTGTATATAGGCCTCCCCCATAGATTGCCTCATAGGAGGGGATTTTGCCATAGTTGCCACGCTCTCCAAGCGTATGCAATATGAATATAGCAATATGATTGTATTATATATATAAACTTTTCTCTTGAATCATTCTGTCTGCTGATGAAAACCGCATTAAAATCCGTTACGTAATTTAAAAGATCTAAGCGTACAGACGGCGGGAAGCGACTTTGTTATACATATATATATCTATTCTATAAAAATAAATAAATTGAAGTGTGTGTTTGTAACAATCAAAATAACAGCTTTTTACTAAATGCATATGAAAGTATATACGGAACTTATAACAAAAACACAATTTTAAAGTTTTCGTCTGTCTGTCTGTTTGTTCCGACTAATCTCCGAAATGGCTAGACCGATATTGTCGGGACTTTCACTGGCAGATAGCTGATGTTATAAGGAGTAACTTAAGCTACTTTTGTTCTAGAAAAATAATTATTACTTACACGCGGGAGAAGTCGCGGGAAACAGCTAGTATATATATATATATATATATATATATATATATATATATATATATATATATATATATATATATATATATATATATATTCTTTTCTATAGTGCTTTTCACCTTTTCTAATCTTCTCTAGTTCCATCACCAAAGTTATAGTAACATAACGCAAAACCACAAGTCAGAGTGTAACGCTCTTTTAATCCACAACTTGACTCCAATTAAGGACGGGCCACAACTGTGGCTGCGCGATCACTATCCGCTAATTAAGATTAATCGCACGTCCGTCTGTCTGTTTTAAGTCCGTAATGATTATTATGTAATTAAAATTACGGTTTTTATCTTAACGTTTTGAATGGTTACTTTTGTCTGGCGTTCCTTTATATCTTAAGACCAGTGAAGTATGTGTGGGTATTCAGTTTGAATTATTTATATAATGAAGAGTACTAGCTATAACACTACTTAAACTCTTGTTAACCGTTCCAAATAAGATTTAAATGATAATTGTAAATGAATGACAAGTTTGAAGTTCAAACTTGTCATTTTTTTGAACTTTTTTTTTTTTTTTTTTTGATTTGAACCGCAAACTCATAATTTCGTAGGTTCAAACTTTGAACCTACGAAATTATGAGTTTGCGGTTCGTATGCTTATGCATTAGGCTCTTGTCGCTAAAGTTAGTGGTATATGATGACTGTTTCGTATTTAAAAAATAAACTATCGACGCTTTATAACGCTTAAGAAATTATTTTAAGAGTGCAGTTTTAGTAATTTGACTAATTCAAATTGCGATGAGTATGCAGTTGAGAAAAGTTGAAAAGAGGAGGTAGAAAGTTATGACTAGTTATGACTTAATCAATGAACGCATTATCAAAAATATAGTCTATGCTATATTTTTGATAATGCGTTCATGATATTTTTTTATTGTTAAAAATATTTATTACTATAAAACATAATTGAAGGCCTCCACTAAAATCATGTAACTGTGTAGGGGTGGTGCAAGAATCAAGAAAAAAGAAAGTCCATAACCCCAGTAGTCCAGTAGAGGTAGTTGTACGAATAAGAGACGACAGAAGGGAAGTATCCCAGGAGACGGCCAGCAGCGTTTACCTAATAATACCTAGAAAATAAAAAAAACGGTGTTAGTAAACTCTGCCTGTCAAGCGTGGTAGCTATGTCAAATATCCTCCTTATGAGGCATTGTATGGGGAGACCTACGTTCATCAGTAGACTTGGATGGGATGTAACGAATAATGACAAAATGAACTAAATTGATTCTAAAAAAAACAACTGGTCACGTTAGAAATTTCTTTTACGTTTGGTGTTGGTTCTATCCACTCCTATTTCTTAACGCTGATGATTTTCAAATGCAATATGTTTTACTAAATTTTATAATTTTACGTTTGTTTATCAATTTTATAATTTATTACTTAAAATTAACTTATAGAATCAAATTTCAGTAGCGTATACTTCACGTTCTATCCACTTCTATTTCTCAACGCTGATGAGTTTCAAATGCAATATGTTTTACTAAATTTTATAATTTTACGTTTGTTTATCAATTTTATAATTTATTACTTGAAATTAACTTATAGAATCAAATTTCAGTAGCGTATACTTCACGTTCTATCCACTTCTATTTCACAACGCTTATGAGTTTCAAATGCAATATGTTTTACTAAATTTTATAAGTTTACGTTTGTTTATCAATTTTATAATTTATTACTTGAAATTAACTTATAGAATCAAATTTCAGTAGCGTATACTTCACGTTCTATCCACTTCTATTTCTCAACGCTGATGAGTTTCAAATGCAATATGTTTTACTAAATTTTATAATTTTACGTTTATTTATCAATTTTATAATTTATTACTTGAAATTAACTTATAGAATCAAATTTCAGTAGCGTATACTTCACGTTCTATCCACTTCTATTTCTCAACGCTGATGAGTTTCAAACGCAATATGTTTTACTAAATTTTATAATTTTACGTTTGTTTATCAATTTTATAATTTATTACTTGAAATTAACTTATAGAATCAAATTTCAGTAGCGTATACTTCACGTTCTATCCACTTCTATTTCTCAACGCTGATGATTTTCAAATGCAATATGTTTTACTAAATTTTATAATTTTCCGTTTATTTACTTATCAATTATAAAATTTAATACTTGAAATTAACTTATACAATCAAATTTCAGTTGCTTATACTTCACGTTCTATCCACTCCTATTTTTAAACGTTGATGATTTTCAAATACAATATATATTGTAAAATTTTATAATTTTACGTTTGTTTATCAATTTTATAGTTTATTACTTGAAATTAAGTTTTAAAATCAAATTTCAGCTGCGTATACTTCATACGTCATCTTCATGTTCACGAAACTGAATGGATTTTTTAAAGAAGTGAGAGTGAAAACGGATTTATAAGCTGAAATGGAAATGTGCTAGTCATAATGCTCGAAGGACCATCAACCGATGGGGAAGACAGGTTCTAGAGTGGCAGACTCATACTTATAAGAGATGGGTAGGGCGACCCCCCACTAGCGGACTATGCACTTGTAAGAGACGATGGATTTGGCTCAGATATTGTTTTATTCCGTTACTTCAATTTTATGAAAAATTATTACTACAATTGTGTTTATAACGATAATGGCTTACCTCATCAAAAATCTTTCTATCAAAAGGTTTAAATTATGTATTAAACGAAAATTTTCTAGTAAGGGTATTATACTACTAAAGAGTACATGACTGTTAACCCCTGGGAATGAAGTGATCACTATTATGCTGTTTCTTAATGTTTTCATAATAATTGTATAAAGTATTATATTGTAAATTGTGTTTCTTCCTGGTTCTTCCCAGGGCAGAGGTTTTTTTTGCGAAACACTGGGAAAAGTAAAAAATGACTTTCAATAAGTATTATGTAGTATGATCTATATTGAATAAAAATGATTATATTCTATTCTCAAACTTTTACAACAGTTTCCATTTTGCTTCGATATACGAAAGAACAAGGGCAGAAAAATAGTTGACAAAAATTATTGCGTCTAGAAATAACTTATATATAAAATGAGTTTTATTATTTTTCTATTATTTTACAAATAAAAATGTATTTTAATTAAAGCCTCAGAAAAAAGCATACATTTTTGGGAATATCAAATGACTTAAATGATTTTACTCTATGCAAGTGTTGCCATTTACTTTATATTCATACTATTTTGCTATACACTTTGTAAGACTACCAACACAACACACAAACACAAAATATTTTTATATTAAGTTATTATTCGTAATAACTATACTATCACTAATAATAAAAATAAAAGTGATATGGTTGAAAATAAGTATCCTAGAAAGAACTTCCTACAATAATACATTATCTCAATCATAGTACTATGTAACAATTCCATTTAATGTTATGGCAACACTAGCTAAAACAAAATGTCACTGTTTTTTTTTACTGGCTTTACGGCTCTGGGTTCTAGCCCTTCTGAGAATGTCACTACATAACACAAAGGCCCTGGAGCCATGCCAGAAATATACATTTATAGTATGCTAATATATAATAGAGATACAATAATCTAAAAACTCTGAATTATGTTGGTCTCTCAATTACGTATACATTATGTTCAGAATGTATTAAGCTAACATCAAACAACCACAAGACGCATGACTTTTTCCAAGTGACATAAGACATAACCTAAAAAGGTTCAAATCTAAATTTTTTTTTTGACGCCTTCTCAGGACAAAATTCTTTGACAAAGTTATTCAGGGACCGACGCTTAGCATTTTAATATATTTTTGATATATAGACGCTATCATTCCTTCTCAACTTATTTTATGTATGAAAGTCTGCCATTGTTCTTTGAATGAAGTTAAGAATGAAATATTTTTTTACAGGCCAGATTTATTTTTGTAATTCTATTGCTTAAAACATCATTATTATTCACCGTTTATAATCCTGAATATTTAAATGAGTACCTTAAAATGTGGTCGGTACGGCATGCTTAATGCACATAATTGATTTTAAGATGATATTGAAATTGGATTAGACAGAACGCACTGACAGCTGTCAAACTGTAATAGACCGCCGCTAATGTTTCCTGCTGCACTCCAGATAATGTCATTCGGCATCAGACAGGATTTTAGAATTATTTTTACGAATCCTTTCACAGTAATTAAGCATTAGATAAAGTCGATCATGCATTAATGCGATTATGGTAATCCTCGACTGAATTACATTTGTGGGCACTGACCCGTGTTAGTGATGAGCTTGATAGAGAATAGTTGTAAGCGAATTAATTCTTAAAAAATATGTTTAAAATTATTTCGATTCGCGTAATAAAATAAAATGATGTGTCTTACCTAATTTGAAGAGCACATAGCGTCCTCCCCAAATTTTGTTTACTATCCTCATCACCCCTAAAGCGATATGGGGTACTTATATATGTATGTCTATTTGTAACCGCAATGGACAATTTATGAAAGATTGTAAAAATTTTTAATAAATAAATAAATAATAGAGACTAGAAGACTAAAATGAAGTGGACGATATGAATGACAAGCTCGTGGAAACTGTCCATGCGGTCAGAGCTTAGTTCTGCAAGACCCGCCGCAGAAGAACACAAAAACTCTCCGATCACACTCTCAATCTCATGGCTGTTAGACGGGAGATGAAACTACATTCTTCAACAGATTTGACAGCATACAGGCAACTGAACAGACAGATCTCCAAATGCATGCGGCGGGACTTACGCAACTTCAATACAGCTTGTAGAAGCGATCAAGCGGAACCCAGGCTCCAAAGTCTTTGCCAGAGATCTGTCTGACAGAAAGAGCCAACTGTCAAAGCTGAAGAGTGAAGAGTGTGGCAGCATCGTTTCCGAGACACCTGAGATTTTGAGTGAGATTGAGAGGTTCTATGGGCAGATATACGACATCGTTGGAGCCACACGAAAGTGTGAGTAACGATCCAAGAGCGAGTCGAATCCGACACTATTCCGAAGATATCCGGACGTCAGTCTGAGCGAGATTAGCTTTAGCTTTATTAGGCTCTCCAGCACCTTAAAAACGGCAAGTCCCCGGGCGAGGATGGAATTACAGCGGAGCTTCTGAAAGCGGGTGGAAAACCGGTACTTAAAGTTCTTCAGAAGCTCTTTAATTCCGTCCTCCATGGTGGCACTACACCGGAGGCGTGGAGCGGAAGTGCGGTGGTCTTATTCTTCAAGAAAGGCTGTTGTTCTGTTTTGATGTCCCCTCCAGAAGTCACATTACTCCTTTCTTGAACACTGCTTCCATGCTCAACATGGATTCACGTAGAGAGCTACATTTAGGAGGGCTTGTTTTTAATGTCATTAAGTTTAAAAAACCAGAGTACCTGCATGTAAAGTTAAAATTTGCTAAGCAAAATTCCGGAAAACGATTGAGGTCCATAAGATCAGCACTCCTGTATCACAGCCAAGCGGCATTTACTGGTAGTTTTCGATATATGGCAACGAAGTGTTGGAATAACATCCCACCACCTATAAGAAATCTTAACACGAATTACAATTTCAAAAATAAATTCAAAACATATCTTCTAGATAAACAAAAACAAGGTATTCCCAAACACTTTGTTTGCTAGCTATAAACCATGTGTATTTTTTGTTCCTCCTAACTCATCATGGCTGTCTAAGCCTTTTAGGTACTACCTTTAATTTGTACGCAAACTTACACACTTACACGCCCCTTCAGTAATTTTACAAAATTAGTCTTAGGGCTGAAAGGACACATCATTCAAATATACATATTTACACTGATTAACTATTGTGCTCATTTTCTTCTCGTCATCTCGAGGGTAATAGCTGAAAATCAGTGTTTGCTCTCTGAGCAATATAAATCGCTGAGCTAGGACCCATTTTTCAAACTGCAACACACATGTACATTTAGATTTTAAGGTTTTGTAAATTATTTTTTTCGTAATATGTTACTTTGTACTTAGTTTAGTTACTGAATTTACGTGTGTGATTGGAGAAATAAATAAATGCTTTATCTATCTATCTATCTATCTAAGAACTACAGACCGATTGTCCCTCTGAGCCGCGTCTACATGCTGTTTTCGAGAGTCATTACGAATCGTCTCGCACGCAGACTTGACGACTTCCAGCCTCCCGAACAAGCCGGTTTCCGGTAAAGGCTTTAGTACCATGGACCACATACATACCCTGCGGCAGATTGTACAGAAGACAGAGGAGTATATCTGCCACTTTTCCTTGCGTATGTGGACTATGAGAAAGCCTTTGATTCCGTCGAAATTTTGGCGGTGCTGCAGTCCCTTCAGCGGTGCCAAGTTGACTGTCGGTATATCGAAGTGCTGAAGTTTTTGTACAGTAGAGCTACGATGGCCATCCAAGTACAGAATCAGAGTACGAAACCTATCCAATTGCAGAGAGGTGTAAGACAGGGTGACGTTATATCCCCGAAACTCTACACCGCTGCATTGAAAGACGTTTTCAAGCTACTGGACTGGAAAGGATGCGGTATTAATATCAATGGCGAGTACATCACTCACCTTCGATTTGCCGACGATATAGTCCTTATGGCAGAATCGCTGGAGGACCTAAGCACTATGCTCAATGACCTCAATAGTGTCTCCCAACGGATAGGGCTTAAGATGAACATGGACAAAACAAAAATCATGTTTAACGTCCATGTCACACCTATGCCGGTAGTTGTTGGGAGCACTAAGCTCAAAAATGTTGACCAGTATGTTTACCTTGGACAAATAGTCCGAATAGGTAAGTCCAACTACGACCGAGAGGTTAATCGACGGATTCAGCTCGGCTGGGCAGCGTTCGGGAAACCACGACACATCTTCTCGTTAGACATACCTCAAAACCTGAAAACGAAATTGTACAACCGTGCGAATTGCCAGTGATGACTTACGGATCTGAGACGTGGTCCTTCACTGCTGGCCGTATGAGGAAGCTCAAGGTCGCTCAGCTAGCTATAGAGAGGGCTATACTCGGGGTTTACTGCGGGATAAACTTAGAAATGAGAATATCCGCAGTAGAACAGTAAACCTTAGCGTTCGCAGGTACAAACAATTTAAAATAAAAAATTTTGTACAGCCGACTTCAATATAAGTTATTAAGAAAAACTCAAAAACTCTTGGTCCGACCTTCATCAAATTCATATGGGACCACACGAAAAGTACCAGCTTTCAAATAAAAAAAGAATCATCGAAATCGGTTCACCCAGTAAAAAATTATGAGGTAACACACATTAAAAAAACATACAGTCGAATTGAGTACCGTCTCCTTTTTGGAAGTCGGCAGAAAAAATATTAAATTATAGTTTGAACGAAAAATTAAAAAGAGGTAAAAAAAAGTAAAAAAAAATATATCTAAATTATTTCAAAACAGTTGAAGTTGTTTCCAGTTGTTTCCAAATACTCAAGAAGAAATAAAAGTAAGGTAGCGATTGATGCGTTTTTAACAAATAAATCGCAAGTTTGAGGAATGTGTTGATTTAATATCAGAATACATTTACAGGTGAAACAGCAAAAAAAAATACTTATTGATTATTTAAAGTTCTTAGTTTGGTCCGTCATTTTTTTATAGAAAAGGGATGACAAACGAGCACAATGTCCACCTGATGACCCATAGACATTTATCCTCAATTAAGAATCAAAATGCTGATATGTTTGTCATTCCTGAAAACTAAGATGGAATAACTGGTTTCCAGTAAAAGGGGCCTCTGGCTCTCTACACTCACCATATGAAACACAGCAGCATGAAGCTGCTATTTTACGCTGGTATTCTGTGAAATCGTGGACCCATTCGTAACTCAACCATAATTTAGCTGGCTCTACCACGTATAAAAAACAAATCAAGAGGAAACGGTCCTACATATATTGCACTCAAGTCTTCCAAATTACACATAAGCACGTTTGGCATGCGAATTGATTGATTAATTACAATTTATGCCACGTTTAAGTCACACTATTTTCAATCTCGTACTCACAGCTACCTGCTTTTAGCATTTGTAGAACTCGATCAGAATTGTTATTCCTACAATAAAGCAAAATGTTTTGTTGAAGCACTCGCTAACTCGTTCACTATTCTCTCGTGATGAAATCCACGAGCGACTATTGAATACAATAACGCTTGTCGGATCGAAGATCGAATTAGTGGCAGACTACCACCAGTGAGATAAACTTTACGCGCCATACATGGCTGGCCGATATGTACGGTTGGAATTAATAGTCGGTGTACACGCATCGATAAGCATGTAAGTTGGCGATTGAATCGCACCGTGGGCTAAGTAACGAAATGTCGTCAACCGTTTACAGTCGCATCACGTGTCAGTATAGCCGTGAGAGAACGCGGCGTTCATCTTACGGCCACTGTCGGAATAGATACACAGAGCGAAGATGTTTTCAAAAGATTTGATGTCGCTTAGGCTGTTATCCACTTGATAAAAACAATTTACGGACAAATAAGACACTAAATTCATCCCAAATGATCGCTGGCTAAAATTTAATAATATATTTTAAGCTAAGCTTATTTCAAAATTTGACTACTTCGTTAGTCTGTTGATCGAAAGCAACTGCTTATCTTGTGGTCCGAGCTTCGAATCCCAGGTCGGTACAATCACTAGGTTAGTTTGTCAAGAAATTTTCCGTAGCAGTCCGGTGTTTCAGCCCGGTGTATATAAGCATTTTATGCTCTTGTCCGATTGAATTCAGTTAAAAATAAATTTTTGGCCCCTTTAGAAAATGATTCCACTACTACCGTACGCTTCTGTAGCTGAGTGATGGTACAACGAGTGAGGCGTCAGGCGAGAAGATTAGCAGAGGACTTTTACAAGCTGATGAAGAATGAAGAAGTATCTCAACACGAGAAGATAAAATAATGTTAAGACTTTCAAGTACTGCACCCACCACCACAAATCTTTAAATTCTCATATTTTTGGATTTTTAAATTTAGTTTTATTGTAGGACATGCTTTTTTCAATTTTAATAATGAATATTATATTATTGTTTTTTTTTAAATGCCAAAAAAGGTTACAAGTGGAGTTTTATTCGTCGTTTCTTCTCCGGACATAGGAAACCTCGTTTTGAAAGCGTAGTAGACTAAAAACACGTTGACATCTGACAAACCAAATTTTAAAAATAATGAGTTTTCATTTTATTTTATACCTATTTCATTTTATTTTATATATATTATACGTGGTGAAGCTATGCTGCAGCTATATTAGTAGTAAAGCTGTAGTACGAATGGGTCGGCTCGGCCGGAGAAGGACCACGCTCTCACAGAATATCAGCGTAAAATAGCAACTTAACACTGATGAGCTTCGTATGATAAGTGTAGGGAACCGGAGACCTTTTTTACTGGAAAAGAGGCATTCCATCTTAATCTTCACGGCTGACAACGCATCTGCATTTTAATTCTTTATTGAGGATAGATGTAGATGTCTATGGGTCACAGCAACCACTTACCATTAGGTGGAGTGTGTGCTCGTTTGTCACCCTATCTTATAAAAAAATCATTTCATGCCTCACTGCCTCTTTTTATACTGCCTCTATATACCCTTCAAACTGGAACAGAGCAGTGCAATATTTGCTGTTTGGCGGTAGAAATATTTAGTAGGGTGTACCTCCCCATGGTAGAAAAGGAGTTTGACCACCTAGTAAAATCGCTGCCATATCTTAAAAGCATAGAGGATAGTTTAATTACTTACACTACTGCGTGTGCTAATCAGGCCCACAAACTTCCTGGCAGTTTTGGACCACCAGGTTGCGACGCAACTAGATATCTCTGTGTGACAGTCGCGCGTCGTGTCCTCCACGTGTTCTCCAGTCGGATAGATCTATTCTTGCTGTAGCCTATTAAACTGGACTATGGCTCTACCACGTATAATATACGTACTATTACAGTCCAACATTTACTACTTTATAGTAAATGTTGGACTGTTTATATTTGCCGTAGTTGCGTGTTGGCCAAGCGGGTTGTCAAATGTCAACCGCAGTTTGTTTGTTTATTCAGCTCTTATCAAATGCTGTTGTCCTTTTGCTGGTTCAGCTTTCCTCTGTCGCATCATACGACACCGATGGAATGTAATAGGGTAGTGGATATTCATACACTGCCACTGCACGTTTGCTAACTAATTATGCGTATTTAAATAATTTTATATTATTTATTTGATTGAAGATTTACCATGACGCATCCGTCTAGTAATTTAGATAATCATCAAGTAATAGTGAGTGTTGCAATTACCCATACAGGCAGAAATGAAGCAGATTTGTACTAACCAGTCGGCTAAAAATAAACAGGGTAGCGTGTGTGCCCGCCGAGATTGCTCCCAGGGCCGGCGGGGATGTAATGTACGGCGGGGGAGGGTGGGGAGACGTTAAACCGGTCCGAACTCTGGGCCTCCTTGCCACTATGCTGTAGCCGATTGACTCTTTAATTCTTATAATTTGGAAGCCATAAATAAGCGCTTATGTTAACTGTACACGAACTGTTTCGTTCCCATCAAAACACGGCGATTATGTGAACGTTAGAATAAGGGTGATTGTACAGTAACTTGAATATTGCGGCGGGCCGACGCTCTGTGAAATATTTGATGGGGTGTTATAAAGATAGCTGTGGCAGAACTGGGAGCAAGGCCGTGATTTCACCATGATTAAATTGAGTTCGATTACTATTGACATCCGTGCTATTATTGATTGGCAAGCAACCTCAGAAAGCTAAACGACAGATAAATTTTGAATATTTCAGATAACCGACGCCAACTTAAGGAATGAGAGACTTTTATCTATTGTTTTCAACATGCCTTTATTAGCTTCGCGTGTATCTGTCTATGTAACGGAATCTTTTAATGTATTATCCACCAACTTGTAGACGGCCGATTGACTTGAAAATCTGCACTCGTATCAAGGACCGACGACAATACAATAATTTAATAACTTTAATCTTGTATCCTGTTCAGGATCACCAGGATGAAAATAATTTTATCTTTAGCGTGTTTTTTAGTTTTCTTAAACTATAATTTAATTATTTATTTATTTTAATTGTTATTAGCCATAATATAAACGAAAAATACATGATTAAGTAAACTGATGGTTTATAGAAATCATTACAAAACGATCAGTTCTTTCAGAAGCGTGAACTATAGGTTCCGTTCGACTGGACAATCGTTACAGGTACCTTGTTTCCGTGTGTGCGGGGTGCTACAGAGTTTTATGCGTGTGTGCGTGTGCACTTGTCTCGACCGGTTCCGCCGACCTGCGACCACCGACACACTCATTCAATTTGTCTAGCCTACCATACAATGCAATGTTTATCATCCATCAGGACATGTCAACGGCTGCGGGACACATACTAGAATCTATGTGGAATATCGCCTTACGATTTTGTTCCCATAGTCTTTGTAATGTTGTGTTTTTGCGCTGCCCTGATCAGTTGTATGTTGAGTTTTCTTATATAGATTGAATAAAAAATAATAATAATAAATTAAAATTATCTTTCATAAAATTAAAAGTGTAAAACACAAACTACAATGAAAATGCAAAATTACTAATATAAGGTAAAGGAAAATTTAAATGTCATTGATAGCAATGTCATTCATCTGTATTTTAAGTTTTTTTTTTTTAATTTTAACTCATTATCGCCAACTTAAGGTAATCATTATCATTGATTTGCTTTCTACGCATAGTTATTATATGAAATTCTTCGAAATCGGGAGAGAGTACCTAAATGTAGCTTATGAGAACATAATGAGAATGGTATCGCAAATATTATTTTAATTAAAACACATTTAATTAAAAAATATTTAGGGATACGATTTGAGTACCAACGTATAATAGCAGCTCAATGTTGTTCTGTTTCGTATGGTGAGTGTAGATAACCAGAGATCATGTTTACTGGATAGGAGGCATTCCTTCTTAGCCCTCGGGGGCGACAGCGCATCTGTATTTTAATACTTATATGATGATAGATGTAATATCTATTGGCCACAGAATCCACTTACCATCAGGTGCACTGTGTGCTCGATATTTACGCTTATTTAATAAAATAAAAATAAAAAGTTAAGAACTTGATGATGTTCCAGGTAAACCCTGGTCGAACCACGGTGACGATTTCCAAATGATCAAAAGCTATCAGAGATACACCTGTCTTTACCTACGAGTACAAGTTTAGTCTACTTCCATACTTATACCATAAGTATGGAAGTAGATTAGTGTCAGAAACATGGGGACAATCACGTAAATCTAACCGACACGAAAACTTATGATTTGGTAAACTGCTAATAAGAAACTAATATTCGAACCAGAATCTGCGTAGTACCCTGGTAATTAAAACGTCCAGGTCACGCAGTCAAATTAGAATATGTAAATAAGTATTTACGTTAGCAAATTAACACGAGAAATTACTCGAAATTGTATGTACAATGTTATTGCTGGATGCGACTACGTAACGGGCGCGTTGGTTCACGCGTAGCCTGAGGCTGTGGGTCGGTGGCTCGTCGTGCTCATAAACTTGAGAGTCTTGACGACCTACCCTCTAGGGATTATTCAAGGACGATACCATGATTGATTGTGATATTTACAAACTAAGTGAAACTATAAATTTAAAAATATGCCCATTGATCTTCCGACTGCAATAATTGGATATTACGTAAATAAAGACTAAATAATATTATGTAAAAAAAAATAAAGCAGTAGCCACGCTGTGAGAGTTAAATACCATGAAAGGTTTTAAAAAGTTAGAAATTAACTCACTTCAGATGTTTCGAAATTTTTTTTTGTTTACAGCCGAGTGCCTCAAATCAGCATTTAAAATTTCGATTTATAAACCTAGCCTATGAAAATTTTGATAAAATTTGCAATTCCTTTATAGCGATAATTTCTTTGTTAGTTTGTCTAACCAGTTGGGCACATGGTAGGTATCTATACGTGGTAGAGCCATGCTGCAGTTATATTATGGTTGTAGCACGAATGACCACACTTCGTTTGGTGAGTGTAGAGAACTGGAGTCCCTTAGCTTTACTGGTAACGAGTAATTAAGTAACGGGTAAAAATCTTAATCCTCAGGAGTAACAACGCATCTGCGTTTCGATTCTTAAGCTAGGATAAATGTAGATGTCTATGGGCCACGGCATCCACTTACCAATAGGTGGGTTTTTGCCTTATTCTATAAAACGTTGTATGAAATACATAGTTATTATTTATTTCTTTCAGCCGAAAAGGAAAAGTTTACTACTGAAAGTTGCCGAACCTTCTGCCTAATAGGATAGTTTGTATGTATGTTTGTCTGTTCCCTTGTAAATTCCCCTTTTCTACCGACTTCAAAAAGGAGACGGTACTCAATTCGACTGTATGTTTTTTTTTGTGTTACCTCATAACTTTTTACTGGGTGAACTGATTTCTATGATTAATTTTTTATTTGAAAGTTGGTGCTTCTCATGTGGTACCATAATTTGAAAAAGGTCTGACGAATAGTTTTTGAGTTATCCTTAATATTTTATATTGAATTCGGTTGTACAAAATTTTTAATTTTTAATTATTTTCATCAACAGAGTGTCATGTTCTTTATTTTATGTTCATAATATCAAAAAAGTATTGCAAAAGTTACAAATAATAGATCACACGCAGTTTGGTTTTTGTTTATTCAATTTAGTGAAGAGAAATGAACCTTTGATTATTAAACTTAGATGACTTAAACAATAACTATACTGTTTAGTATCAAAATTAAAATGAATAAAACTGTTGTTATAAAAAACACCAAATTATTGAATATCTGATTCTTAGTAAAAACTTCTTTTTCTATTTAGTCACTGAATCAAATCTATAGCTTTCATATTGCAAATAAATTTGAATTTTTTTTAAGTTACAGCGAAAAGTATGAAATGAGATAGAAAAGTTATGCGATACGAGAATTATAATTCCTTCATGAATTGTGTAATATGTAAGGAGTCATGCTCTGTCGATATGATTTGTTTAATGTTTGAGACAACTTTGAGACAACGGAAGAAATGAAAACAATTTTTTAAATGGTGATATTAGGCCATGATTAACATATTCCATTGCAATAATATTGTCACTATCTAAAACACGCTTCTCTTGTTTTTACACTGTGATACTCTATAATAGGTATACCGTTTATGTAACAGTACATACTCTTAATACTAGCGGCATAAAATTAATTCACCTAATTACACAAGGGGAAATTCGGTGAACGCGCTTTTCTAAACAATTAATGAACACAAGTTAATTAATCAATTATCCAATTAATTTGGTCCCCATTCATGATATCCACATGTCGGTGCACATTACTTTCATAAGACGTCAAACGACATCACGACGTGTTGACGTGTTCCAATACTACGAGACCGAGTGACGTCACGTCACGCTGCGTCGGTCATCTAATTTAATTAAAATCGAGCAGGTCGAAGAAAGCCTTCCCTTCGCAGCCCGCGGCGCAGGTATTTTAATTAGACCCGCTCCCGCCATCGCTCCTGTGCCCGCGACCTCGCCTCGAAGTACACCTACCATGCGTTCTTTCGTATACGGATCGTTTGGTCCTTTGTGGCTGTGGTGAAAAAGGTATAAATCCGAATACATTTTAAACTCTTTTTTAAATTTCTTGTGTTTGTTATTTTTATTTTTGACTTCTGTTTAAAAAACTGGTTGTTCAGAATAATTAATACCTATTATTATAAATTAGAATATTTTCAAATTTTGTAATAGAAAAGTAAAACAGTTTTAATTATTAAGTAAATGGTAGAAATACAGGTAGGGTAAGAATTTACAATATAAACCACGTGTAAATCGTTTGACAAAAAACATTTTTAATTTCTGGATTCCATCAACAAAGTTCGCTTTCTTAATGGAAAAAAAACTTAACCGAACTGTAATGTACCTATGTAAAAAATTGAAGATGTATATTGTATACCAATTGTTGATGAAGTTGGTCCAGAACGAAAAAAATAGACAGGCTGTGCTGAATTCACGCAAATGTTTGGGATGTCGATGTAGTGCAAAGATTTTTATCAAACGCTAAATCAAGGATGTCAAGAGATTTGTCCCGGTTTGCTGATAAGACGGAATAATTATCTTCACATCTTCAATATAAGTTAAAGACTATTTTTTTCATAGTAATTTAGTTGGTACTTATAATTATTTTTTCATATCTTGTCCTATAGTATTAACAATAACTCGTAGGTATGATGAGAAATGCCACGCTGTTTCGATAAATATCTCCAAAAAAAAAAAACATTTTTAATGCTCTTTCAAGGTCCGAGTTTAAGTGTTAAAACCTATGGTGGGCCTATACATAACATTATGTGCTCCATACAAGTTCGCCAGCCGCTCAGGCCGTTCCCACTGGATTGGTTCCAATTGTTTTCAAATTTTAAACTTGATACGTTACTTCTCATTGGCTCTACACTTTTTACCCTTTCGCAAGGGCATTAAATAATTCCGTTTTTCCACAGCCTGATGCGTGCGACCGAAATGTGTTAAGAACACAATACCCAACGTAATGCTGATATTAATTTCGATTTTGTTTTGGTTAAAATGGCTTTTGAAAGTATGATTGCGGGTATTTTATATATTATGAAATATACATATAATATGTCATCGGGGATTGATTTTTTGGATTAAAGGCGGTAGTTTCTTCATTACAATCGATATTCAGCGTATAATAAAATATATAAAATTACAGTGTAAATATAAACAATATCCTTCTAACAGTTCATAACTGATCACGTGGTATGTCGACACGTAAAAATGTGCAAATTTACCACGTGATATTATTTTTTTAAATAAATGAGACCCAGAGCCTGGGCTTTTGACTTAAATTTTATAAACCCGAGTATGATATTCTATTGGAACGAAGTTCCTTATCGGACGGTACGGATTTGGCGGATGGGAGCTAGGTGACAAAAAGTGTAAGATTTTTTCGTCACTAACCCTTGTGTCATAGTGCATTTTATTTTAAATGACGCTTCATTTCAATAGACGCTAATAAATAATTTATTTACATTTGTTAGTCAATAATATAATACGTTTATCAATAACATTTTTTTTTATTGAATTAGGGTGACAAACGATCACATAGTCCACCTGATGGTAAGTGGTTGCTGTGGCCCATAGACATCTACATTTTTTCCTCGATCACGTATCAAAATGTAGATGGGTTGTCACCCCTGAGGACTAAGACGGAATGCCTCGTTTCCAGTAAAAAGGGTCTCCGGTTCTCTACACTCACCATACGAAACACAGCAGCGTTAAGCTGCTACTTTACGCTGGTATTCTGTGAGAGTGTGGTCCTTTCCTGGTCGAGCCAACCCATTCGTGCTACAACTACATCATTAATATAGCTACAGCATGGCTCTACCACGTATAAAAAATATAATATAATATAATATAATATGATATGAAAGGAACTTCAATTCCAAATGAGTGTTCCAAGAGACACACTCATGTTTTTTATATTATACCAAATGATGGTACTCCTTTTCTGATAGTCTGTTTGGGTAGGTATCACACTCTTATCTTTTTATTATAGGATAGGGTGACAAACGAGCACACAGTCCACCTGATGGTAAGTGGTTACTGTGACCCATAGACATCTACATCTATCCTCAATAAAGACTCAAGATGCAGATGCGTTGTCACCTGTGAGGACTAACATGGAATGCCTCTTTGCCAGTAAAAAGGGTCTCCGGTTCTCTACACTCACCATACGAAACACAGCAGCGTTAAGCTGCAGCATGGCTCTACCACGTAAAAAAAATGTTATCTATTTCAGCCAACAAATAGCTGCAGTGGTTGCACTGTTGTGTTCCAATCTGAAGGGCATAAGATCCAGTATAAATACAAGCTGCGAGGCATTCTATCGTAGTGTTATCATCATTATCATTACAACCCTTCACAAGTCCACTGCTGAACATAGGCCTCTCACAAGGAATACCAAGCACAGTCTTGAGTCACCTGCATCCATCGACTTCCTGCATGTCTTACCAGGTCGCCACTCCATCTAGTGGAGGGTCGCTCTACATTTCGCCTACCAGTATGAGGCTGCCACTTGAGAACCTTTTTTCCCCATCGGTTGTCGGTTCTTCGAGCAATATGGCCGGCCGTAGTCTATAGAGGTTACAAAATATTAGTTTGAAGTTTCGTGCCGGTGTCCATTGCCTGTAATAGCCACTTACCACCAGGTGAACTGAAACTTTGTTTGTGTTTGGGCCTATTAAAAATAAAATTTAGTAATACAATAATGTCTGTGGAATAACTTTGTAAACGTGTGGCAATGGATACATTCGCTTTCCGGGTTGACTTATGACTCGGTCTGTGAACGCGCCCCGCAGTAAAATTAGATAAATATCTATGAACAACTATGAAGACGCCGTGATGTGTGGTTGTTTGTTCCCGTCGCACCGCATATATTAATTTTATGTTCGATTGATTAAGGAATTTTGAAGCTGCCTTAATGGAGTGCCTCAAATATTCGCGAAGCCGAGGAATTCGGAGATTTGGTAAGTATTTTGCTTTTTTTGTTATCACTTTCAAGAGGTATTTTCCACAGGTATTCCGCATTTGTATATCAAGTTTATATTATAATCACCGCATTTATCAAATAAACTGGGCACTCGAGAACCTTTCTTCCACATCGGTTGTCGGTTCTTCGAGCTATATGGCTGGCCCATTGCCACTTCAGCTTTGGGCTATATCGGTTACTCTGTTTCTACTAAGTTTATCACGTAGAGAAACCCCGAGCATAGCGCTCTCCATAGCTCAGCTATGCTATGCTATAGCTGAGTGACCTTGAGCTTCCACATACGGCCAGCAGTGAAGAACCATGTCTCAGATCCATAGGTCATCACTGGCAACACGCACTGGTTGTACAATCTAGTTTAGAGGTTTTGAGATATGCCTATTTATACAAGTCTTCTAAAATTTGTTACTAGTTCTATTTGATAATATAACGAAATCTTTTCAGTATTTGTAAGCTATAAATTCGGTTTTCGCGAAATAACCATTTTATACCAATATATACAAAATTATTTTATATGTATCCATCCATCCATTACAGCCTATATAAATCAAACGCCGAACAGATGCGTCTTTATACGTGGTAGAGCCATGCTGCAGCTATATTAGTAGTATAGTTGTAGCACGTATGGGTCGGCTCGACCGGGGAAGGACCACGCTCTCACAGAATACCAGCGTCAAATAGCGGCTTAACGCTGCTTTGTTTCGTATGGTGAGTGTAGAGAACCGAAGACCCTTTTTACTGGAAAAGAGGCATTCCATCTTAGTCCTCACGGGTGACAACGCATCTGCATTTTGATTCGCAAACGAAGATAAATGTAGATGTCTATGGGCGACAGCAACCACTTACCATCAGGTGGACTGTGTGCTCGTTTGTCACCCTATCCTATAAAAAAAAGAGGCTACTCCCAAATATTTCCACTTAGAAGAAATTATGGCATAATTGCCACGCTCGGCAGGTTTGGCAACCGTAGTTTTTTTTTTATTTCGAGTTGTCATCAGGAAGATGCTGTCGTTTACCTCTCGTTTCAGTTTCCCTCCGTCATCTCTTGCGATACCAACCGGACGATATAGGATAGTGGATATTTGAACACCGCCATTACGCAGGTCACTCTATGTTATAAAGATATAAGATAATAGTATATTTGGTATAGTATAGCTGACTTTTCTAGTTATAATCAAATCATTGAAGATTATTAGTATGGTATTAATGTTTATCTACCTATAAACACTCGGTCTTTATGACGCATAAACCGGGTACGGCTGGGAGTAGCCTTAAGGTCAGGTAGAAGTACGACTGACTATTCACTAAAGCATGCAGCTTTCATTTACAAGGGATATATGACCGCCATATATCAGAGATACTAGATGGTGTTTATCGTTATAACAGATCTTGTGTCTGCTTTTAAGTGATTTTCATTCTAAATTAAAGAAATGCACCTAAGTACAAAGATAACGTTAATAAAACTTAGTCCTATAAGCCAGATATACTTTTAAAAAAGTTTACTTAGTTATCATTAAAGAGTAATGAACAGATTTCATATTTTTAATTTCACCAATGTAAACACTAATATTAGTCAATCACTTTAAAAAGAAAAACATGTTCGATTTATGAATTTAATTTTGCTCTAATTTTCGTACCCGGCCACCCATGATATGTTATTAAATTTTAAATTAAGATAAACAAAAAATTACCTACTCTACATGTTTTATGTTATCGTACTGGCTGCACGCTTGTTAAATCGAGAATGAAAATAATAATCTGACAATGGTCCCAGAGGAACAGGTTTGCTGGAGCGAGTGAGTCCGTGCTTCGAAACACTTGTAACTTATGCAAATAAACAATGTGTAATCGCTATAAATTTTACGCTGATAATAATTATTAGGCCTTTTAAGTTTTATTGATAATTTCATTATAATTATAAAAATAAATAAAATAACATTTTACTGACTTTAAAAACAATTCTTGGTGTAATCATACTTATAATTTTTCCTCGCTGATGAAGCGCGAGTTATTTTTCATTTATTTATTTAACACAGTCTATCAAAAGTACACTCATAATGCACCGGTCTGCCTCTAAACTTGACTCATCTTGCTATGATGAGTCAAGTTTGGCAGGTGCAGATTTTTTTATTTGTTATTGGGGAGGTTCATCTCCTACTGACCTGATTTTAACCCGAACCGGGATTCGTGTCCGCGACCACTTAATCAGTAGTTACGCTTATAGCCACTAGACCAAACAGACAGTAAACTACTGTACTATACTAAGATGTCGAATCGACTGGGCTTATTTAAAAAAAATCAATAGATTTGAGTATGAATAAAATTATAAGTACACTTTCACAGAAACACAATACACTGTATTCTTGTGTATAGTAAGACAAGCGTCTTTTACCTATTTCTGTCGTAATGTGGTTATCCACTGTTGGGTTTTTGTTGCAAGAATATTTAGGTATAGCCAGTATATTAATATTATTATTATTATTAATAATATTTACTTTATTAGCTCACACAAGTTTACATTGCCTTGTAATGATATTGGAGGTATAACCGTTTTAATTTGTGAGAGCCTGGTGTTAGTACTAGGAAAGACCTGTATGACTAATCACCAGACTCTCATCCCTTAAATTAGTCCCATAGTATTAATATACAAGCAATGGGGCATTCTACTTTTACCTCAAATGTCTCACCTGTGCCTTCTATGTTCAAAGTGGCTTGCAGGTATCCAAATGTTAAAATTTACTAGGTGGTGGAACACTTGTTCTAGCTATGAGACTGTCTGGGTTGATACCATCCTCTCTGATATTTCTACCGCTAATCAGCAGTGCGTGCTCTGCTGATGCTCTGTGTTCGGGCGTGTGAGGCATTTCATCTTAAGCGTGAAACGAAGCGAAGCTTCAATGGGGCCCTCATATATTTAAACTATCTAGCAAACTTAATTTTGCAGCATAAACTGTAAAAAAGATGAGAAGCCTAGATGTTATTATAGTTATTGCCATACAATGTCATATGGAATCTTGCTGTGGCGTAAGCGACTGACATTGCAACTATCTTTGTTTTGTACAAGAGAGCCATAAGAGCAATTTACAACTTAGGTCCTAAGGAACACGTCTAACTCAGAGGTTAAGTGCTTAATGTAAATTGCATAGAACACGAGCAACCCGGGTTCGATCCCCGCCAGTACATTAAATTACAAGTGTCATCTTATGACAAGATCGTGAAAGAATCGTGAGGAAACCTGATAGAAAAATAAAATATTTCAATGACAATGTGTGGAATCCGCCAACACCCACTTCCAGTGTGACAGAGATATTTTTTACGAGATACAGCTATATTAGTAGTAAAGTTGCCGCACGAATGGTTCGGCTCGAAGCGTAAAGTGGCAGCTTGATACTGCTGTGTTTCGTATGGTGAGTGTAGAGAACCAAAGAACCATTTTACTGGAAAATAGGTATTCCATCATAGTCCTCACGGGTGACGAGTGACGACGCATCTGCATTTTGATTCTTTATTGAAGATAATGTCTATGGGTCACAGCAACCACTTACTGTGTGCTCGTTTGTCACCCTATCATATAAAAAAAAGATATAAATCCGTTAATCTTTTAGAAATAACTGGAGGCCTATGCCCAGTAGGGAGACGCATATGAGCACCTTGTGCAACAAATGCATTTGCATTGTCGTGGCAGTCGGAAGAAGCAACTGAGTATTGTAATCTCATATTTTAGAACAATAAAAAACTTCGTTAACCAACCCGCCTGGCAAGCTTTACAACTATAGCAAATATTTTCCTTAAGAGGCAATCTGTGAGGGTTATAATAATAATTAAGATAAACAAATGTATATATTAAGGCTTAATAATTGATAAAATTATTGTATTAGGCTTAAAGAGAACAAACCTTTTTATTCTTATCTAATATGTACATATAAAATAGAATTTATTGTTGTAGTAACATTGAATTACAATTATTTATTCTCCATTAATTCATATAAATATGGTAATCATTATTAGTGGCGTAGGCGTGGGATCAAATAACCCAAGTCCGTCTTTGAATGTAAGTTATCGTCCCGCCTTTATAGTGTTAATAGATTTTAGGATTACTTTTTGAAATACTACGTTTCTTTTATTTGTTTTAAGGATCGCTCATTGGCCTTATTATGATAGTAGTTGTCCTGACGTTATTCTAGCATTTGTGACATTCCATACTATTTACAATGTAAATATAAAATTTATTATACCTCAATTACAGCACAACCTATCAAATCCAGATTTTGTGATAAACTTTTGTAGCATTAACCAACTTAATTGCATATGTGAGTCATTTATAACAGTATATCATTATTTATATCTCTTTGAAAAAACCCCGTATAATAATAATGTCCATTGCAAAAAAATATTGTGTGAATATGACTTCAATCGGTCAATTCATTCAGAAGTTACACGACCACTAATGGACGCTATGTAAAGCAAGTCTTAAAAAATACATACAGACTGCACTCTAGTTACAGACAATCACAACATGTGCCGTACCATAAGTTATTTATCTCTATAAATAGAAATTAATTTCTGTTTTTTTTTTTTATAGAAGAGAAGGTAACCGGCATGCTGCTCAACTGATAGTAAGTGTCAACCGCTGCTCATGAAAAACTGCAACACACGGAGATTTGTAGGTGCGTTGTCGGCCTTTTAGAAACGAGTAAGCTCTTTTCTTGAAGGTCTTGAAGGTTGTTGTCGGTTAGTCTCGAAAAAACTCGAAAATGACTCGATCGATTTTGATGAATTCTTTCGTGTGTATTTGAGTGGGTTCCTGAATGATTTAATAACTCAATTATACCCGGTAGGTGGCGCTGTTGTCGAGATTCAGAAACCACCCGTGCAAAGCCGAGGTGAATCTCTAGTATAATATAAAATACCAAAAAAAAACCTAGTTAAATTTTAGAACAGTGGCCTTGACAATCGCCGTATTAAAAAAAATAAGTTCGTTAGAAACCTGCGATATTAAGTGCTGATTTAATTCGTGCTCGGCAGAGAAGAGTAACATTTTGAAGTAACCTGTATGTCTGATATACAGGGTTATTTTTCAAAGAGTAGCCAAATTTTAAACTTAAGTTCAAATATATAAATAATGATAAACTGATAATGCAGTTATTGAAACTACGAGTAAATAAGGTTTCTACTTTTATTTGAAATTTTTCCATTTTGAACGTGATTTATGGGCAACAACATTTTGCCTACCGATCGACCCTTACGAATGTGAAATTAAATTGATTCATTGTTTTCGCGTTTCTTAAGAGCAAAATTTGATACTACTTAACATTATAAAAACAACTAAAAATGAACCACTCTATGAGATTTATAATATTTTATAACATATGCTACAGAACTAAATCTGCTAGATTAGATAATTTATGGAGAGTCCGTGTTGAATCTGATAAACTCTTGCTCATTTAAAAGCACATTGGTATTCCAGTGGATTTTACGAGTACGTGGTAGAGACATGCTGCAGATATATTATGGTTGTAGCACGAATGGGTCCGCTTGACCGGGACGGATCACGCTCTCACAGAATACTAGCTTAATGCTGATGTGTTTCGTATGGTGAGTGTAGAGAACCGGAGACTTTTTTCATTGGAAAGCAGTCATTCCATCTAAGTTATCAGGGGTGACTACGCATCTGCGTTTCGATTCTTAATTGAGGATACATGTAGATGTTTATAAGCCACAGCATCCACTTACCATCAGGTGGACTGTGTGCTCGCTTGTCACCCTAATTCAATAAAATAAATGTGTTTAACATTTGGTGATCTAAATTTTTGACATAAGCGAAATGTTCGTGCTAATTGTTATCACTTATATGCTCCGGTCACGTGGTCTATTCGCACTCATAGCTAGCAATCTAACTGATCAGCACTGACCCGGCCGACCTCATTTGCGTGAGAACTCGCGAGGAAGTGACGAACCAGAAGGGACTGCTACTCACTATTGTATGATTCACTTCACTAATGTAGATTCTACCAGTAAACCGATGTCTTGTTTCTCTACCATGAAGTTCAGACTGATCGTTAAAAGTTTAATCGCACGAAAACAGATATAAATAATATAAATGTTTGATATAGAATTTAAATTAAAGAACTATCACATCGTACTTTTTATGCAGTTCTTTTACTGTAGGACTGTGATAACAGTGATTTTAAAAAGTAAAATTTAAGCCGTCGGATCATACTGTATCATCTTCATTTTAATTCAATATGGAAATAGACATACATACAATATAAAAAAAAACTATAATAAAAAAAGTAAAACTAATAACTTAAATTACCATACCGTCCTGCTCTCCGTGGTATCGTGCCAAGAAAGCTGGCTGTTCGCTGAATGGCTATACTTAGCCTTTGAACGAGAAAATACCAGCCCTCTTTTCACCAGCAGCAATGAACAGTTGCGGATAGAGTTCCTTTAGAAATTTTATTGAATGTTTAAATTTTTGTGTTTTTATTAATTGTAATTTTTGTTTGTTTTAACTAACTTTAGTAAGTAGTTAAGCAACTAAAGAAATTGACTTAAGTAGTAACTTTAGTTACTTTATATGAACCGAAAAAAATCTTTTGTATTTTAAATCAGTCTCAAATTTCTAAAAAATCTGATGTTAATGTATTGTAGAACTATTTATATAAAATCCAACCCCAGATTTAATTGTATAAGCACTGTCTAAGAAAATATTTTACTTATTGTAAATATAAGGAGCTATAATGTTGGGCACTCGTTGCAACAAGATTTATAAAGAACATAACGGAAGGAAAGACAAAGAGAAGAAAATGTAGACCAAACTTGAGATATACAGATTAGTTAAAAGAGAAATATGGTGTTTAACAGCGAATTAAAGAGTTTGGCAGAAAGGCAAGATGACTGGCTATCACTCCTCCAACAAGAACGAAGCTCTTAAATTAAAAAAAACAACACTGTCCGCGTAATTTGTTACCATTGTTAGCTCGGCTAGAATTTGTGTCTGTGGCTAGAGGCTTAGTAGGTATTCTACCACTTAGTCAAGTTTATCAATCTGTTACACATTCCATCGAATCAGCTACTTCTGTTATAGCATCATACTGTGAATGATATCAACTATTCAACACAATACCAGCACGCTCGCAATCTCACGTACGTATTTACATTTCCCATTCGAGTTCGCACCATCTTCCGATCTGCTGGCTACGACGCGTGAGAAACTCTTGCCGTAAATGGAGCACCGATAATGTCGCTGAGTAATCGACGTGCAGTGACTCCCGGGTCATTAACATTTGCCCGTATAAATGCCGAGTTAATCGAATTACAACGCACTACTCACGTTACAAGGATTGGGTCCTCGTTGTAAGATTAGTAACGTAAAAGTTAGTAAAGTTACGTCAATTTTTATACGTGGTAGAGCCACACTACAGCTATATTAGTAGTATATATGTAGCACGACTGGGTCGGCTCGACCGGGGAAGAACCACGCTCTCACAGAATACCAGCGTAAGATAGCAGCTTAACACTGCTGTGTTTCGTATGGTGAGTGTAGAGAACCGGAGACCCTTTCTACTAGAAAAGAGGCATTCCATCTTAGTCCTCACGGGTGACAACGCATCTGCATTTTGATTCGCAGACGAGGATAAATGTAAATGTCTATGGGCCACAGAAACCACTTACCTTCAGGTGGACTGTGTGCTCTTTTGTCACCCTATCCTATAAAAAAATACGGGACACAAGCCTCTTATTATCACCCTCATAGAGTTATGGGTCATTTAGACCACAGCGATGATTCAGTGTGTTGGCTTCACATGCCATTTTTATAGAACAGGGGGCAAACAAGCATGCGGCTCACCTCTTGGTCAATTCTTTTATAATAAAATATAATATTATCAATGCTAATATTCCCTGTAACCACTCCTCGCAAGCTTAAAATGCTTGTATTAGGAGTGGTTCACGATAGTAGTTGAATGGCGGATTCGAACCCAGAACTTTACGAGTTCATGTTCCGCACCCAGCCTGCCTGCCTGTCGCTTCGTCGTTTGTCAATGACTAATGACTGTCTTCGATAAATTTTTCCCTTTAGGAAACAATATTAAAAATTACAATTTTAATTCAATAATTCATATTAATTCTTAAGAACCAGAAAGAATTACTAAAAAAAATTCGTAGTTAATAAATACTAAAATATTTTCAGTACTATACGTTTCACATAATATTAACAAACACGAACTAATACACACCTAACCTACAATATATAAATATATACTGTATGCATTTTATTTATTTTTACAGTGGTATTTGACAGTGGTAGAGCCAAGCGGTAGCTTTTGCTGTCGCACGGATGGGCCAGCTCGAACCGGGGTGGTACCACGACCTCACAGAATACCAGCGTGAAGTAGAGGTTTACCTCTGCGTTGCGTTTGGTGAGTGCAGGTGGCCGGAGGCCCAATTCCCCCCCCCCCCCCATCAACATGGTAGTGGAATTAAATACAAGACTACCCCAGGAGGGTACCAGCAACCCTGGAGAATCCCTCGCTGAGCATCCACGAACAAACTACTTCACTCCTGAGCGTGGGTGCTCAGGCTGCCCCGCGTATTCTGGGGGGGGCAAAATTCCGCTCGTGACTAATGCTGCTCGGGGCAAGCGGAGCAATACAACCAAGGCGACCCCTGTCACGCTATCCGTGAATTTTTGCAACATCAGGGGACTTCATTCCAACCTTAACGCTGTCCATTACCATCTAGAGACGGCGAAGCCGGCCTTGCTCTTTTTAACCGAGACTCAGGTGTCCTCTCCGGCTGATACTTCATATCTCTCCTACCCGGGGTACAAATTGGAACACTCCTTTGTGCCCCGGGCTGGAGTTTGTGTATACGTCAGAGAGGACATCTGTTTTCGACGCCTCGGCAGCCTTGAAGGTACGGACCTGTCCATCCTATGGCTGCGCGTAGACAGCGACGACCATCCCCGCGTCTACGGGTGCCTCTATAGGTCCCATAGCGGTAATGCCGACACAGACCGACTCATCGACCACGTCCAAATGGCTGCAGACTCCGTGCTACAACAGGTCCTATCCGCAGAGATCGTGATACTCGGTGATTTCAACGCCCACCACGCTGAATGGCTTGGTTCTCGTTCAACCGATCATGCGGGTAGATCTGTCTAC
This sequence comes from Parnassius mnemosyne, assembly GCA_963668995.1. Classification (NCBI taxonomy): domain Eukaryota; kingdom Metazoa; phylum Arthropoda; class Insecta; order Lepidoptera; family Papilionidae; genus Parnassius; species Parnassius mnemosyne. Next base: position 42,452,443 of record CAVLGL010000057.1, on the reverse strand, counting down.
GACTTTGCTTTGGCATATGGTCTAACACAACTGGTTACTTCGCCTACGCGGATCCCAGATGTGGAAGACCATGTACCTTCCCTGTTGTACCTTCTGCTGACCTCTCATCCGGACGGATATCAGGTCTCCGTCGATGCCCCTCTGGGCTCTTCGGACCATTGTCTGATCCGGAGCACAGTGCCACTCACGCTCCAATCGCAGTTGCGATCTACAGCTTGCCGCCGTGTTTGGCACTATAGGTCAGCTGATTGGGACGGGATGCGGTCTTTTTTTGCATCCTACCCTTGGGGGCGGGTTTGCTTCTCGCCGGAAGATCCCAGCGTTGTTGCCGATTCTGTTGCTGATGTGGTACTTCAGGGTATGGAACTTTTTATTCCATCCTCTGTGGTGCCCATCGGAGGCAGATCCCAGCCATGGTTTGGTCGCTCCTGTAAAATAGCATCACGCTATAAGCAGGAGTGCTACCGGGCCTGGGCTGACGCATCAACGTCTCGGGATTTAAACACCAGCGCACTTAAAAAGAAGTATAATTCCGCCTCCAGGTCCTTCAAAAGCGTCATTGCTAAGGCAAGGTCTGAGCACATCGGCAGAATTGGCGAGAAGCTAGTTCGCCTTCCTTCGGGAACCCGTGCATTCTGGTCTCTCGCCAAGGCTGTCCAAGGGAACTTCTGTCAGCCATCCCTCCCATCTCTGCACAGAGAGGACGACTCACTGGCCCATGCCGCAAAAGAGAAAGCCGATCTGTTGTGCTCTCTTTTTGCGTCCAACTCGACTCTAGATGACGGGGGGAACACACCGCCGACCATCCCGCGATGTGAGTGCTCCATGCCGGATGTGCGATTTACACAGCGCTCGGTTCGCAAAGCACTTTTCTCCCTGGACGTCAGCAAGTCGAGTGGGCCCGATGGAGTCCCTCCCATTGTGCTGAAGACGTGTGCTCCGGAGTTGGCACCGGTTTTAACGCGTCTTTTCCGGTACTCCTACTCCCAAGGCGTAGTCCCGAATTCATGGAAGACAGCTTTGGTCCACCCGATCCCTAAAAAAGGCGACCGCTCAGACCCGTCCAACTACAGGCCTATCGCCATCACCTCCTTGTTCTCCAAAATAATGGAATCCATTATAAACTGCCAGCTCATGAGGTACCTTGAGGATCACCAGCTGATCAGTGACCGTCAGTACGGTTTTCGTCGGGGTCGATCAGCAGGTGATCTTTTAGTTTACTTAACTCATAGATGGGCGGAGGCAGTAGAGTCCAAGGGGGAGGCATTGGCCGTTAGTTTGGACATAGCGAAGGCCTTCGATCGGGTCTGGCACAAGGCGCTTCTTTCGAAGCTTCCTTCCTATGGGCTTCCTGAGAAATTGTGCAAATGGATCACCAGTTTCCTTGCTGATCGGAGCATCAAGGTCGTAGTAGACGGTGCATGCTCTGATTACAAGCCTATCAACGCTGGTGTTCCACAAGGCTGCGTGCTATCACCAACGCTGTTTCTCCTGCATATCAATGATATGTTGCTAACTGGTAGCATTCATTGCTATGCAGACGACAGCACTGGGGATGCCTTATATACCGGCCGTGCCAATATTTCTCGGGAAAACGTCGCCGAGTACCGGGACAAACTTGTGTCTGAAGTCGAGTCTTTGCTTAACAAAGTCTCGGATTGGGGCCGACTAAATCTAGTCCAGTTCAATCCCCAGAAGACACAAGTTTGCGCGTTTACCGCTAAAAAGAACCCCTTTGTCGTATCTCCTCAGTTTCAAGGCACTCCCCTTGCTGCCTCAGCCAGTATCGGAATCCTTGGCGTCGACATATCGAATAGCGTGCAGTTTCGTGGTCACTTGGAAGGGAAGGCCAAATTGGCCTCTAAAAAGCTTGGCGTGCTCAGCAGAGCGAGACAGTATTTCATGCCGGCACATCGCTTGCAACTTTACAAAGCGCAAGTTCGGCCTCACATGGAATACTGTTCTCATCTCTGGGCCGGGGCACCCCAGTGCCAGCTCCTTCCACTTGACCGCATCCAGCGCAGAGCGATTCGAATCGTCGACGACCGAGTTCTTTCCGATCGGCTCGATACACTGGCACTGCGTAGAGATGTTGCATCTCTTTGCGTATTTTATCGCATCTATCACGGGGAGTGCTCTGAGGAATTGTTCGGACTAATTCCAGCCGCTCAATTTCACCATCGCACGTCGCGACAAAACTCGCGTTACCATCCATACCATCTGGATGATTGGCGGTCCACCACTGTGCGATTTAGAAGAAGTTTTCTCCCTCGCACAACTTCTTTGTGGAATCAATTACCACCAGCGAATTTTCCGAACCGATACGACTTAGGAACCTTCAAGAAAAGAGCTTACACCTTTCTAAAAGGCCGGCAACGCATCTGCAATTCCCCTGGTGTTGCGGTTGTTCATGGGCGGCGGTAGTCACTTAACATCAGGTGAGCCGCATGCTCGTTTGCCCCCTATTCTATAAAAAAAAAAAAAAAAAAAAAATATATGGACATAATTCATATATAATATAATGCATACATTAGATATTTTCATAATACGTATGAAATGTTGTTTTGTTTCATATTTATTTACTATAATTTACATTTCTTTTATCAATTTATAAACTTACTTCATTTCATCCCTGTATCACCCGAAGATTGACTCCTAGAGAAAGTCACGGGCGTTAAATCAACATACATCATAAAATACATATATATACACCATAAATATATAAAGGTAAAAAAATAACTTAAAAAAAGTCTACCTGAAGGGGGTTTTTAGACCGATGAAAGTGATGGAGTATGAGTGAAGTAATATATACATGATTAATTTTTCTTCATCATCATCACTGTCATTACAGCCCTTCACAAGTCCACTGCTGAACATAGGCCTCCCCCAAGGAATGCCACAAAACACGGTCCTAAGCCACCTCCGTCCATCGACTTCCTGCATGTCTTACCAGGTCGTCACTCCATCTAATGGTACGGCGCTGCCACTCGAGAACCTTTTTTCCACATCGGTTGTTTGTTCTACGTGCTATATGGCCGGCCCATTGCCACTTCAGCATAATAATCCGTTGGGCTATGTCGGTCACTCTGGTTCTACTGCGGATATCCTCATTTCTAAGTTTATCACGCAGAGAAACTCCGAGCATAGCCCTCCCCATAGCTCGCTGAGCGACCTTGACCTTCCTCATCCGGCCAGCAGTGAATGACCACGTCTCAGTTCCACGTTTCACTGGCAACACGCACTGGTTGTACAGTCTCGTTTTCTAGTTTTGAGGTATACCTGACGATAATTTTGCTTATGAAGCATTAATTGCTACATAAGTTAAAAACAAATATAGTAAGAAAATTAATTAATTATCCAATATCAAATTACAAACCACTCAAGTTTATTTGAAACGGAAACCCCAAACTAATCACGCTGGAATGTTATTAACTTATTTTGTAATTGCTCATTTTTGGTTGATTTGAAATTACACAGTGTAATGTCATAAAGAAACTGAAAAATTAAATGTCAAGTACAAGTTATAGCAATTTTAATTGCTGATAAAAAATATAGCATAGTTATTTAATAAAATAATCAAGCCAGCTTAATCACAACTAAGCAAATATCCGTTATTATCCTATTAGTATAAAATACAGTATAGCTCGACGAACCGACAACCGATGGAGAAGAAAGTTTCTATAGCGGAGGCCTCGTATCGGTGAGCAATGTATAGGAAGAGCCCTACTAGATGAAGTGGCGACCTGGTAAGACAGTAAGATGACGATTGTAGATGGTTCAAAACCGTTATTTCTGGAATTACTTGAGCGAGACCTATGTATGTTTAGCAGTGAACTTGTGAATGATGATGGCGATGATAAAAAAGCGGCAAAATAAAAGGATAGTAAATAATCAAGTTCATCACTTGTGATGAAAGTAGATTCTGTATGATAATTAGAAAAAATTGTTGCAATGGTTAATGCAGTCAAATGTTGTCCAAAGCCCAAGTTGAGTCGGAAAAAACTGCTTGTAAATGTATAGTTGACCAAGGCCGGCATTATTCGTTTGATTACTTTAGTGTTACACTGTCAAGATTTGCAAACGCTTATAGACAGGCTTCCTATCGAACAACCGAGACTTGTGATTTGGACTTATCCAATACTTCCGTACGGCAATACTCATTCATACATTTGCGCAACAGACAGACTCAAAATTTAAGGAGCGACTTCAAACTCTATCAACTGCCGTACCAAAGACTTTGTTGCTACTGATTTTTTTTTTAATTTGGACAATATTTCAAAGGAATTTTCAAAGGAAAACAAAAAAAATTAATTTGAACTTTGATAAGGCAGCGAATCTTTAAAGAATTCGTCGATTCCTTGGCCCTAGAAATTTTATAATCAGTTATAGAAAAATTCTATGATGTATATATGAACTGTGATTCAATTTTTATGTAAAAGTGCATTAAAAATAGTAACTGATACTTATTAGATATCATATTATACAATGTTCGTTATACATTATTCGGTATAGTTATATTGTGTGCTACTGAACTAAAATACTGAATTTTTCTATGTAGACGGCAAGTTCAAAGGATCTAATGTCAGAGAGATCTGAGCATAACACTTTTCGTAGCTTACTAACAAAATTTTATATTATAATAAAACCTACCGTTTAGTGGCCTTGTAAGTATATCGACTATGCCATATCATCCCGTGGGTGTAGTTAGACGCGACAGAGGAAAACAAATCAGGAAATGGGCATCAGCGTTTTCCTAATAACGAATAAAAAAAAACTGCAGTAATAATGACTATGAGGGAGCCTACGTTCAATTATGGACTTTAATAGCCTGTAACGGGAATCGAATCAAACTTTATAATACTTGCGGAAGAAACCCCAGTTTATAATGTTGATAAGTTCTTACTAGTCTTATAATAAAATGGTATAAGTGTGTGCAGTTTTACAAGCCAATAAAGTGTATCTATTGAATTGACAGCTCTGTTATTGATACTCTATGAAATAAGCATCGCTCGGTGGCCGCGGCCGTCGATGCGATATCTGTAGCCGACGGATGTGTCTCGGGATAGCATCTCATTGCTTCCGCCCATTTATCTGCCAGTCTCGGTATCCCCGTCCCTCTCTACTGGATCCCTTTTGGTTACCGATAGCAACATGCAAACATTTCGCTAGAAATTGACAAGTGTAACTCTGTCATCTCAATGTGTGTAACAGTGCTGTAGCGTAAGGTGGTGTTTTTGTCTCTGTCAAAGAGTTAAGATGGAGATATAATATTATTGCTTGTAATATTAATAAAAAGACAATCTGACAATTTCAAGTCAAAATGCACCTTATTATTTTTTTTTTGGAGTTTATGGCCTGGTATCTAGACCTTTAGGCCAAGTCTTAAGTATTTTTATTCGGTTTATTGTAATTTCCTCACTCCTTCATAGTATACTGCTTCACAATATGTTGATGCGTCACATTGTGCAGTTCTTGGGAGATTTTGGCGGCAACTTGATCCAGCAGACAGCTGATAGTTGGCGATGGTATCTAAAGGTGCCTATGCAAACAAACAGCTTATCTTGAGAATCCATTACCATCAGAGCACTTGTTTCACTGTTTCCACTAATAGTTCACATGCGTAGACACTTAATACACAAAATCGCAACACTTTTACATATCAAAGTCCACTTCAAACCATTATTTAAACCAGCAGCAAACCGCCGCCGGTCAATTTCCCGCCAAAACCTCCTGCACCTTATTATTTACACGACTTTACCAGATTATCTATAATACGTATGTGCTCCTTTTTCTGACATAGTTTGTAGGGAGTTAGAAAAAAATATAATTTCTGAATTCAAATTCAAATTCAAGTTATTTATTTCAGATAACATAAGATCCATATCATTGAAAAACATTGATTAATTGATAATAAAAATAATAATATGTCATTAAAATACATTAAAATACAATTAAAATACATTGAAATACAAACAAAATACATTAGAATCAGAATACAATAAATACAAATTACACATAATTATTAATAATACCCTCTCACTCCCACAATTACAGGGAATTAAGGAACTCTATCTATTTGTCAGAAATTAAGAATAATACTGCGAATAGGAAAGGTGTGTTCAATCAATCAATCAATTAATATATTATTTATTGTACACCAATACACATTAAAACAAGACAAAATAAAATATATATTTCATTTACGTGGTAAAGCCATGTTGCAGCTATATTGGTAGTATAGTTGTAGCACGAATGGTTCGGCTCGACCGGGGAAGGACCACGCTCTCACAGAATACCAGCGTAAAATAGCAGCTTAACGCTACTGTGTTTCGTATGGTGAGTGTAGAGAACCGGATACCCTTTTTACTGAAAACGAGGCATTCCATCTCAGTCCTCACATTTGGATTCGTAATCCAGGATAGATGTAGATATTTATGGTTCTATGGACCACAGCAACCACTTACCACCAGGTGGACTGTGTGCTCGTTTGTCACCCTATCCTATAAATATAGAGATACAGAAAGCACAACAGGCGGTCTTATCGTTCTGGAAGCGAATTCTTCCAGACAACCCTTTTCTGCAAAGAACTAATGTTTACAGTGAATTGCGAATAGGGATGTTGTACATAAGTTTGACAATTAAGTAAAAAAAAAATACAAGACGATCACAGTCGAGGATTTGATTATGTTTGTGTCTGCATAATAAAAAGATTAATAGCGGCATTATCTATAGGGGCAATGTAAGAAACTGTATTAACATTTTGTTCTGTGGGTGTCGTAAGGCGCAACTGTGAAAAAGCTAGAAATACCTAGGGTTGAGCCACGCGGCAGCCTTTGCTGTCGCACAGATGGGCCGGCTCGAACCGGGGTGGTACCACGACCTCACAGAATACCAGCGTGAAGTAAAGGTTTACCACTGCGTTTCGCTTGGTGAGTGCAGGTGGCCGGAAGCCCTTTTTACTAAAAATGAGGCATTCCATGTTAGTCCTCACGGGTGACAACGCATCTGCATTTTGATTTGTAATAGAGGATATATATATATATATATATATATATATATATATATAATATGGGCCGCAGCAACAAATTACCATCAGGTAGACTGTATGCTCGTTTGTCACTCTTATCCTATAAAAAAAAGACCCCCGGGGCCTCCGAAATGGCAGTTTATCATCTTATATATTTTGAATATACGAGTACTTAAGGTGGTGAAGAAGAGCAGCATCAAAGGTGCGTTGCGCCAGCTACTGCCATCGCCACAGCGTGACGATTATGGTGAATTTCTAACTTCATTAAACGGTAAAGGCTTATGCCTCGTGAACTTTTATGATCTAAATGGTGAAGTTGAATATATTCACAGACATACACCCATTTTAAGCTATATGATTTTTTTTAAGTAAAACTCCTGTGTGATATCGAAAGAGAGATTGCAGCAATATCATGGAAAAAGTCATATTACATTTAAACAGGAATATCTATTTACATGATTCCGAATAGACGTTTGTATTAAATTCACAAAGAACTATAAGGGTGTTACTACACCAATCGATCGACGTAAATAGATGCCGTCGATCGACGTCGATCGATTGGTGGGGTGGCACCCTAATATTGGGATTAATCAATCAGAAGATGTAGTTAAACAAGCTTTTAAACTACTACCCGGTTCTACGTGAAATTAATAAAGAAAATCGTAAGACCTTAGTTCTCGGTCAAGGTCTTGCGCTTGAAGTCTTAACAAAGCGAGATTTCGGTGACGGCCAATGATTGGCTTCACAATAGACTTCATTACTGCTACATCATACGCTCAATCGCTACAGTATTATGAACCTTATGGTACTAAATTTACAAATATGTAACGTATAAAAAAAACTAATCCTTATTTTTGATGTCTATAATACATTTACCCTTCATACAGCCAGTGATATGTTGAATAGGTTCTTTTAAATACTCGTATAATATGATTATTTATTTATTTTGTTTAATTTTATTAGGTTCGTCGATTTTATCTTGTTTATCATACTTAATTTTAGCCAATTAAATAATATTATTTTTGTAATTTGAATTGACACATACATACACTTGTTTTACTAATATTTTAAAAATGTATGAGATAAGTAACATTTTCCTACGTTTTCCGTCGCTGTAATTTCAAAAGTAAATTACGCATATGTTATGTCATAAATTTGGAACTTAAATATAACCCAGCCATTGCTTGCATCACATTGATTATGTTTAATGTGGACACTATACAATGTCTGCTAATTGCAACGCCGACCGAACGATTAAAACGAGGGATGTGAATGGTCCGTTATTAATTTCAGTATATTTTATTTTGAACACGTGTTTATGTTAATATTGTCTTGGTAATGTGTCGCTGTGTAATGCCGACGTAAAATAATCTACTATTCCTTAAGATCCCTTGGGTGTCGTAAGAAACTACAAAGATTAACTAAAACAGGATCTGCCTGATAACTACTATTTTATTAAAAACAGCGGTATAGGAAAAGCCTATGTTCAGAAGTGCAAAACATTTTACGTTTACGTAGCAGTTTTCTATACGTGGTAGAGCTATACTGCAGCTATATTAGTAGTATAGTTGTAGCACGAATGGGTCGGCTCGACCGGGGAAGGACCACGCTCTCACAGAATACAATCAATTAACAGCTAAACGCTGCTGCGTTTCGTATGGTGAGTGTAGAGAACCGGAGACCCTTTTTACTGGAAAGGAGGCATTCGCATTTGCATTTGATTCATAATCGAGGATATATGCAGATGTCTATGGGCCACAGCAACCACTTACCATCAGGTGGACTGTGTTTTTCACCCTATCCTATAAAAAAAACTTATAAATTTTTATGTAAATAAAAGAGTATGAGCTTTGCCAATCAACTATGTGTGGTGATTACGGAACATCCTTTCTATAATATGAGCTGGATTTTAAGCGAAAGTCTGTAGCACTTCCGGGTATATGGGGATGAGAAATATATAAATTTTCATTCCCAGACAGGATTATAGTGCCCGAGTGTATACGCAAGCACAGGTGCATTCTCAAAATCCCGAAGGGACGGCAAACTGACACGATCAAGATTGTGGAAAAAGCCCCATTTTCCTGATTCAGATCGGCTACTAAAAATTTATTGACAGAAAAATTAAATAACTGATTTTTTAAAGTTAACGTCTTAGTGGATCAACGCGGCAGGAGTTAGAATTACTTAAATAAAAAAGGAAAATTGTTTAAAATGTAAACATTATTCTTTATTTAACAAGTGGTATCAGAAATACAACAAAAATTTGATCAAATCGAAGGACGCTCACATTGTGCACAGGTAACGTGAACGGTTGTCAATGTTGGGTCGTACATGAGAATCGTGATGCAGTAAACATTTAAGGACTTTGACTTTGACACGACCAAACAATTTTTGGATACCGTATTGAACGGTAATTTACGTTTCAATTTTTTTTATAGGATCAGGGTGATAAACGGTCACATACTGCACCTGATCGTAAGTGGATGCTGTGGGCCATAGACGCCTACATCTATTCTCGAATAGAATCAAAATTCAGATGCTTTTTAGTCCTAAGTTAGAATGCCTCGTTTCCAGTAAAAGGATCTTCGGTTCTCTAAACTCACTATACGGAATACAGCAGCGTTAGGCTGCCAGGTTATTTTAGTTTTTTATGCACACACAACAAGACACAGACACAATTGTGCTAAGTTTATACAAAGGTTATTTTATAATATTTTCTTCATAATATACTGAAAATATATATACGATACATGTATTTTAATAAATAATATATATATATATATATATATACATATATATATATATATATATATATATATATATATATATATATATATATATATACCTTATTTAATATAACAATAATTTCTTATATAACGTATTTAAAACAATACTAATTTAATAAATTAATGCATATTATTATTCAATTATCAAGATACATAGCAGTTATCTCTTACTCGTTACTTAAATACGAGTACTAGTAAAGTTTCGGAATCCCTAATGTTAGACGTTAGGGAGCTCCACAAACTAACCTCATGGACATAAAAGGAATAGGAGTAATAAAACCGGTACTAGGGACAGGATAGTTTTATGAAATTAGGGATAGCATTTTAAAGCATGCACTTGGATAATGCTGCTGTCTTTCGTATAGCAAGTGATAACCGAAAACACTTTTCCTTGGTTCTCAGAGGAGAAAACGCATCTACAGTTATTTTTTTAAATCGAGAATAGAAATAAGTCTTTACGGCACAAATTTGACTTTCCATCAAGTAGACTGTGTGCTCGTTGTCATCCTGACTTATTTAAAAATAATTGGCGTGGACGATACGCAGTCAAATTCGTAAATAAGCGGCGTGAGTGTACAGCGCGACAGTTTACAGCGCGACACCTTGACTTCACCGCAATACTGCCTCGAGGCCACCTCGACTCGAGTCGTTTAACACAATTGTATTAGATCCGTAGGTAAACAATGAGGAGGTAAGTCTCTTTTGGTTAATGCCCGAACAGTCATATTTAGTTTGTAATTACCATCTTCATTCATCTTCACCATTAGAACCCTACGAAAATCCACTGCCTCTTCTAAGGAATGCGACAAATCACAGTCCTTAGTCACCTTCATCCATTGACTTCTTTTTTTTCTTCCGTGTCTTACCACGTTGTTGCTCTATCTAGTGGAAGGCCGCGCAACACTGCGCTTACTAGTACGAGGCTGCCAGTCGAAACCCTTTCCCATCGGTTGTCGGTTTATCGATCTATACTCGTATGGCTGGCCCATTGCCACTATAGCTTTTTGATCCGTAGGGCTATCGCAGTAACTCTGATTCTACTGCGGTTACTTCATTTCGTATTCTGGAGAACCTCCGAGCATAGCCTACTCCATGGCTGTACGACCGTCAGTTTCCTCATACGGTCAGCAGTAAGGGGCCCCGTCTCAAATCAAAAAGTCATCACTGGCAACACGCACTGGTACCGTACGTAACCTTGTTTTCAAGTTAAAAAGTATACGTGACTCTTCTCCCGAACGGTACTCAGCCAATTTGGTTATGTCGATTGACCTCTCGGTTGAAGTTGGTCTTACCTAGTCAGAGAATTTGTCCTACCTATATCTATCAACAACTTTTTTGTTTCGTGGTCACTTGGAAGGGAAGGCCAAATTGGCCTCTAAAAAACTTGGCGTGCTCAGCAGAGCGAGACGGTATTTCATGCCGGCACATCGCTTGCAACTTTACAAAGCGCAAATTCGGCCTCACGTGGTATACTGTTCTCATCTCTGGGCCGGGGCATCCCAGTGCCAGCTACTTCCATTTATTTGACCGCATCCAGCACAGAGTGGTTCGAATCGTCGACGACCGAGTTCTTTCTGATCGGCTCGATTCACTGGCGCTGCGTAGGGATGTTAAATCCATTTGGATTTTCTATCGAATCTACCACAGAGAGTGCTCTGCTCAGCCGCGAAATTTCTCGAACGCACATCGCGTCAAAATTCACGATACCATCCTCATTATCTGGATACTTGGCGGTCCACCACTGTGCGTTTTACTAGGAGTTTTCTTACTCGTACAATTTCTCTGTGGAATTATTTACCACCGGAGATTTTTCCGGACAGATACGACTTAAGAAAAGCGCTTTCTTGAAGAAAAGAGCTTACTCCTTTCTAAAAGGCCGGCAATGCACCTGCAATTCCCCTGGTGTTGCGGTTGTTCATGGGCGGCGGTAGTCACTTACCATCAGGTAAGCCGCATACTCGTTTGCCTCCTCTTCTATAAAAAAAAAACTTCGAGCGTTTAGCTCCCAATAGTTATAGGCATGGTGTGACATGGATATTACACATGACTTTTGTCTTGTACATGTTCCTCTTAAGACCTAGAGTTGAGAGGCTCTATTAACGTCATTGAGTATTGAGTATCTATCTAATTTTTATTGAGAAACGTTAATGTGTAGATTATTGTAAGAAAATGAAACGTCCTATTCCAGCGCACAAAGGCTAAGTATTTAGCGAGGAAACGCAGCCACTTTACCTCGGTGAGTAGAACTCTATGATAATTTGAGTTTTTAGTTTTAGTTTTTTTTTAATATGATAATAATATTTTGATGTTAAAAAAGTTTCACAATCAAATACACATGACATGAGTTGTGCCATGGACAGTGTGTCTTAACATATCAACTGATCGATTGCTGATAATCTCCATAGCCATTCTGCGTCCACTTAATTACGTGGTGCGTCGAACACGTAATGTATGTTGTATTATTTTTAAAACCGGACAGGCAATAGACGTTTATGGACAGATGAATTGTGCGATGAAATACAAAGTTTGCTTTCAAATCAATACACAATATAGTTCAGTGCCTACGCATTACGAGGCTGCATGCAAATAATTTGTGTAAGCTTTTAGAATTCTTTTTTCTTATGGTATATAAAAAATGCCAGGTATAATTTCTTGTTAATTTCGTCACGTGTTAACACCTGGTCGTCATGAGTAAAGCCGTTTTCCGATCTTAAGTGTACAGAAAAGTGGTTTAATTACAGACTGTGATGTATTCTGATTTAGACTTTAAAGACAACAACGTATCTATAACATTCTTTGTAAGAAATTGGTTCCAGGTGTCCTGCAAAGTGGGTGAACTGTAAGTTTATTTGTTAGTTATTTCTATTTAATAAAAAAAACTAATTTTAATATATAATAGCTGGTTGCTACTCAATATGTTGATTTTTTTGCCTAAGAGCCCGTGCTAAATAGTAACCTCTTGCCTGTTGCATTTTAGTATGAAGTTTAAATAAATATTTACGTATATCATGGGATTTCAGTACAAACTGAGCACGTCGTTTGCTCCGCCAAAACTAGCATCAACGGCAGTCACCGGACTCTGCTCGAGAATGCGCGCGGCGCCGAGCGTCGAAGAATGCACGGCGTAGCGTGGGAACTTTGACGTATCCGCCGCACTCTCTAACTCATAGCGCTTGCACTGTACTCGAAGGTGACATGCATTTTTACGGTTTGATATGTCCATGTGTGTTAATTCATATAGATTGAAGTACATTGAAATTGAAAGGACTTATCTGTAACAAAATAAAAGGCAATGTTTTTCATATTTTTGATTTTGTGTAATGAAGGATGTAATAAACAAGGTATAGGTATTTATATTAAAATATATAAAATACTAGCTGGCCAGGCAGACGTTCTGCCATCTCCGACGACCTTGTGTTCTATAAAAAAATTCTTAAATTCCTAATAAAAAATATTGAGAGTCACTTATAGGGATCATATAAACAATCATTAAATTCGTAATAAAAAAAATATTGAGTGTCACTTATCCGGATAAAAACTATCCTATCTCTCAAGTTGGACCAAACTGCACAGAGTGTGCAAAATTTCATTGAAATCAGTTCAGTAGTTTAGGAGTACATCGCGGACAAACAACGTGACACGTAATTTTTATATATAAAGATTATACTTATTTGACAGCTTCGTGGCGCAATGTATTTACAAATAATTGTTCCGGCTCTGGATGTTTGTTCTTGTGAAATATATGTATGTAAACTAACCTATCTCCTACAGGAGACAGCCCTAGTGTAAAGTTTTTTTTACAAAGTAACATAAAAGACTTAGAGAAACTAAAAACATTTTTCAGCTTTAAAGTCACATCGGTATTCCTTTACATCTTTTTGCAGTTGGTTGATGGTCAATCCCGAGTCCGGCAACTAATCATCAACAAGCCGTGCATACGGAACAGAAGAGTTTTGAGTTTAAATATAGTATGTGAGGGTAATATGGTCATTCAGTTAATATGGTCATTCGGTTAATATGGCCACATATAAATTTGATCAAGGTCAGACCAATAGTTTTTGAGTTATTCTTAATAACTTATATTGAAGACGGCTGTACAAAATTTTTAATTTTAAATTATGGTTTTATAGGGCAACGAAGCTTAAGGTGACGATATTAGCCTCACGTACCTTAGTTATTTATTGTTGTGTATATGCGGCGTAAAAATATCCACTACCCAACATCATCCAGTGCATGTCGTAAGAGGCGACAGGGGAAAATAAGACTACAGATGCGTTGGTAGACGCTAAAGACGCGTTATCACCACTAACAACTAAGATGGGATGCCTCACAAGCAGATTATAATGGCTTTTCATACCCTTCAGACCAAGACGCGGCATTGTAAGCATTGCTACTCGGCGGCAGAAATAGGTAAGAAAGAGTATGGCACCTATTCATATAGACTCCTAAACCAAAACGGAGATCTACCACTTAGTGAAGAATTTTTTTATAGAGTGACAAACGAGCACACAGTCCACCTGATGGTAAATGTTTGCTGTGGCCCATAGAATAGAATAGAATAGAATAATTTTTTATTCAGTATAGATCACATGTGTAATGCTTATTGAAAGTCATTTTTTTACTTTATCACTGGTTCGAAAAAAACCTCTGTACTGGGAAGAACCAGCAAGAAACCCAGCGGGACTTTTTTTTTAAAGCAAATTTTACAATAATGGTTGTACAAACTATATAAGTACAAAAGTTATTTTAGAAACAGCTTGGAAGCGATCACCTCATTCCCAGGGGTTATTATCAACCATGTATTCATTTATACTATAATAACCCTTTTTATACAGTTTCAACTTAACAAAACATTTAAACTTGCTAACAGTCACATAGACATCTAGATCTTTCTTCGTTTGCGAATTAAAATGCAGATGCGTTGTCAGCCGTGAGGACTAAGATAGAACGCCTCTTTTACAGTAAAAAGAGTCTCCGGTTCTCTACACTCACCATACGAAACACAGCAGCGTTAAGCTGCTATTTTACGCTGGTATTCTGTGAGAGCGTGGTCCTTCCCCGGTCTAACTGGAACTACCGTCACAGTTCATACTTTTAAAGACTTAGCAATCTCCAACAGTAGGAGTACAACACAAGACAATTTAAGCAGCTCGAAGGAAACACTGAAATAACCCAAATCATGATACCAATGTAAATGTGGATAGTTAAATGGGTATATCGTGTACGATACCTATCGCGGGCGTCACATTGGACCGTGCGTTTGCGCATACCCAACGCGCATACTGATGACACGGGCGGACGTTACTCCGGTGCTACGTCACGGGTCGGTGTCTACTATTGCGTCTCTGTTGTGAGTACTGTCTTGGTGAGAAAAGTATGTCAGCAATCATATCCTGTCTTTGTTTTAACTTTGCAAAGAAATTCCATTGTGTACCACATCTTGTACTCGTGCAATGTTCAAAGTCATTAATAAAATTGAAAACGTTCTTTTGAGAAACATATTTGTTGAATGAATTTTTCAAGTTTCAGAAACGATGCCTTCAACAACAAAATTCATGTTATAATAATATTATGTGATAAACATCATCCTTCTTAGCAAGAATAAGCTACCGGTGAATGCGTGAGTGTTTAGGTTTGGTAAATTAATTAGTACCTACTTATTATAGAGTCGACTAACTATTGAAAGTGTATTCGTATGTTAACTGTTATAGTGTTACTGTGTAGTATCGTCGTGTACTTAATAGTTAGCTGATTATACAGAAATTGTAGGGAGAGCTGTAACATAACTGTGCTAACGTCCTGACTTCCTAACACAACTCTATTTCACCTTATCACCCTAACAGCCATAGCCATAATTTTACTTAAAATACTATCATAATAACAACAGCATCAGTTTTATTGTCTTAGTATGACGATATGTAAGTTATGTATACGTTAATTAAAAAGGATTTTACAGGAAGCAATTAGGAAATCAACTAAGTATTTTATTACATTCTCAAACTCAATACAACATAGATAATTGCACTGATAAATAATTTATAATTCTTCTATTTTAATACCAGACAGTGTTTCCTTGAACGCAACTCAATGGAGATGCAATACTACGTTATAAAGCTACGTAAATATGTGTGCGAAAAGCTAACACTTAATAGTTGCAAATACTTCGTTACTAATGACTTACCAGCTATGGAGCGTTAACAAATTTCTTCGTCCCCTCGTTTATTCAGCAACGAACTCTTAGACCCGCAAAGTTGCGCGAGAGCACACCGGGCCCGATAGAACTAAATCAGCGGCCCGCGGGATTAAAAGCTCGGAGGGCGGGGCGGCGCGGCGTCCGCGGCAGTCCAAACTTGAGCCCCGCGGCGAGCGCACGTGTGCGCTTACAAAGTGCGGTGTTGAGTGTGCAGTGCGTACAGTGCAGGCAGTGTGGTGGTGGTCGGCGGCATGCGCGAGGCGCGCGCTTTGCGGCGCCCCGCGCCTCGTTGACCCAATGCACCGAGCGCTCTACTCGCGGCCCGCGCCGCTGCTGCTCGCCCTCGCCCTCGCCTGCATGCTGCGCGTACGTCCACCTCATTTTACTTACCCCGGGATCCAAAGTCAATCCATGTTTATATACGACTTATAACAAAAATAATGTTCCAGTGTTACTCGCTTAGCATGTCTTAAAAGACGACTGATGGGATATTGAGCTTGTGATAGACGATAGGGTCGCCACCTGTAACCTTCGCGCCTCATTGACTCGTTGCACCGAGTGTTCTTCTCGCGGGCCGCACCGTTGCTGCCCGCCCTTACCACCGTAGGTCCACCTTTTCCTTATCCCGGAATCCAAAGTTGTCCCATACTGATCAGGGACCAAGTCCCTTGTTGATATGGAATTTGTAGCAAAAAAGAAAAACCCAGTGCTACTTGCTTAGCAGGTTGTAAAAGAGGACTAATGGAATATTGGGCTTGTGGTTGCGTTGGTGCAACTTTCTATCTAAACGTATATCTTTTTGGATAAACGTGGTCCAAGTAGCTTGCTGCCCTTCGGACTTTGCCTACCGCCTGAGGATTTTCAGGCGCAACAATATGTATATTTAAGGTTGTGAAATCCTAATTAAAAAATAAATTGTATTTATGACTGTGAAACTTATGACTGTGGAACTCATGACTGTGGAACGTATGACTGTGGCATCCAAAGTAAAAAAAAAAATTGGTATGTGAAAATCTTTGTGTAAATTATTTTTTTGGTTTACCTGGTTATTCATTTGGTGTATGTGAGTTGAACATATTAGGAAAAAAATATTCGGAACAAACCAACATAGACGGTATTCTTTAGCAATTTGTTACTTTTTTGAATTGATTAAAATTCTAAGGTCCAACTTTAGTATTATGAATTAGTAATGCATGCTAATAGATTGATTGTTAAAAGGTACGGGTTTCAGACAAACAATTATTAAAGAAAAAAAATTAATATCACTTTTATATTATGTGCATTTTTAGATTCATTTTGAATGACAACTCTTGGCAAAAGAAAAAAAAATATAGTTGATTGTAGTCAGACACTGGCTTATGATAATAAAAAAAATGTTTTTATTTGTGTTTGATTACCCATCGCTGCTGTATCTATCATTTGTGTCATGTAATCATTTTTATCATCGTCATTTTATAAACTGGATTTATCATTAGTAGAATCGAGAACTGTTTTATGTTTACCTGGTTATTCATGTTAAGTTTCCTGATATTCTATAATGTAAATGGCATTTTTATTTAAGGAAAGTTTTTCTTCATTGTAACTTTCTAAGAATTCAGTTTAATTTTGTTGAAAATATGAGAACTATCCATTAAAACCTTTATTATTTCCCAATAGTTTTATTTATTAATAACTTCTAGCTGAATATTAACTATCTTATAAGCTTGGTCAAAGATTGAAAAGCATTAATCAATATTAATTTTAACTAGACAGTTAATTTAGATGACATTCATAGCTTTGGCAGCGTTTACGAAGAAATGGTATTAAATAAATTTAGATACGCCCAATAACAAACGAAGTACTTTTCCATAATAGATTAAACTCACAATGCTATTGGATGTTTTAAAAGAATAAATAAAACAAATGTTTATTTTTACGTTGTAAAATCGTGTTGCACCTTTATTATAATTGTAGCATGGTCGATTCGACCGGGGAAGGGCCAAGCACTCACAGAAAACCAGCGTCAAATAGCAGCTTCGTATGGTGTGTGTAGAGAACCGGAGACTCTTTTTACTGTAAACGAGGCATTCCATCTTAGTCCTCGGGGATAACAACGCATTTTTGATTCTTATTTGAGGATAGATGTAGATGTCTATGGGTTACAGTATCCACTTACCATCAGGTGAACTTGTGCTCGTTTGTAACCCTTATTCTATATAAAAAAAAAACTTCAGGATTGTAACATATAATAAAGTTTAAGCAATTTTATCCAAGTTCCTCTATCATTTCAAGTACATTTTATTAAATTTTAAATAAACGGATTAAGACTATTACATTTTAGTTTCTGTTTAAATAACTTGTTTATTTTTCCGTCGGACATTAACAAAGGCTTTGCTGCTAACGATGCTATTAATATTTCAAGTTTCCGGTTCATTGCCTTATGATAGTATTACTTCATCATCCAAACGCTCCATTTATGCTTTTTCATCATAAACTACTTCCGTGCAATCCAGTTTCGTTAATTTTGGTATTAATATATTCAAAATGAATTACCTAAATCGCTTCTTTAAAATATCTAATGCAGGATTTTTCAAATTTTTAATTGTTCAACAATTTTTTTTAAATAATTTGTTATATTTTTACAAATACTACACATGGAATTAAACTAATTTTACAGACTTTATTAAAATTTGTATTTTTTTAAATCTTTTCTTACTATTGGAAATACAATAATTAGCTTCTTTGTAAATTTTAATAAAATTTAAAAGGACGTTTGTAAAAGCAATGTAAGCGTAAATTTCAATGTACATTTAACAGATCTTTATAAAATAGAATACAATATATTAATCACTGTAAATATTTTAAGTGTTTTCAATAGATTCAGTGAATTTTTATGGCTTCTGTGGCTAAAAAATTTTTCTCAAATAATCAAATACATGTTCATTTAATCAATCATCAAATTTACAGAACTAAAGCTAATGTAATATAACAGTTATTTTAGTTCTTATACAACCAATGCTAAAACAATTCCTATGGAAAGTCATCCGTATTTGATCGTCAAAGCGACTAATTCGATACATAATATATGAACATTTAAATTTAAAAGCTTGTCGCCGTAATTGAACTTATTCCAATGGCATGGAAACGTACGTTATGTAAATTTCGCCTTATTGTTAGTCGAATGTAGATAGCATCACGTGTTGGTCGCGGCCGCGCCACTTGTCTCCTCGCATCCACGAAACAAACCTCACATAGGTGTTCAAGTCATTCATTGACCGTTTACATCATTTATCTAACACCTAGTGCAAACAATTGCTTTACAGAGACTTTAGAAACATTATCATAAGCCGCTATTAAATACTATTAATTAAGGAATAATGAATCATCTTACGTAATTACCGAATATAGACTTATAAATAAGAATTTGGGAAGGCATTGTTTTATTATTGAACTAGCTGTTCCCCGCGACTTCGTTCGCGTGTTAGGGTTTTTATGTTTCTGCGCGGAACCCTGATACTTTTTCTAAAATAAAAGTAGCCTATGTTACTCCTTATGAAATCAGCTATCTGCCAGTGAAAGTCCCGTCAAAATCGGTCCAGCCGTTTCGGAGATTACCCGGAACAAACAGACAGACAGACAGACAGACAAAAATTTTAAAAATTGTATTTTAGTTATAGGTATCGTATTTACTTTCATATGCATTTAGTAAAAAACTGTAATTTTGACATTACAAACAGACACTTCAATTTTATTTATTTGTATAGATAGGGGTCCACCTGATGGTAAGTGGATGGCCCATAGACATCTACATTTATTCTCAATTAAGAATCAAAATGCAGATGCGTTGTCACACCTGAGGACTGAGATGAAATGTCTCGTTTCCATTAAAAAGGGTCTCTGGTTCTCTACACTCACCATACAAAACACAGCAGCATTAAGCTGCTATTTTACGCTGGTATTCTGTGAGAGCGTGGTCCTACCCCGATCGAGCCGACCCATTCGTGTTGCAACCACAATACATCTGAAGCATCGCTGTGCCACGTAAAAACGTAGCTCAGGAGACAGAACTCTTTCGTATTTAGCCATATTTGGTTGCTATATATATTTGGTTGTTATATATCATTGACAAATTATCAACACTACTAAATAAGTTTATCGCATGCCCATTTCATTAAGAAAGGAAAAGTTACCTAATGAGTAATGTAAAACTCAGTAAAGAGTTCAAAGGTTTTGATATATTTTAATGTAAAATGAACAATATTCTTCTTCTGCCCATGACAATATAAATGAAAAACTAAACGAAAACGAGAGAAACAAGCCTATGCTGAGCAATGAAATTTTCTAGGCTTTATTGTTATGATAATAATTAATAACTCCTTTCGTTAATATTTCTATGTTCTCACGAACGAGAAAATTTTTAAAAGATAAAATTTCATGAAAATTTGGTAGCGGAATTAGTATCAATTCTGTACAATATATGCAAAGTTCTCGAATGACTGAAAAGCAAGTGTTGGCATATTAAAGGATATAACCTTCTTTTCATAATAGTAGTTACTATCAACAAATTCTAAAAAACCTCAAATGATTAAAAAATCTTATATCAATAAAAATATATGTTTGTATATAAATAATGCATTCAATTAAATGCAAGAAATATTAATGCAATAAAATTTTACATCACATGATTTACGACGGCTTATTGATAGATATCTCTGTTGGTTGCTAAACTCACAGGACACACAAAGCAGTGAAATTTTATCGCTCAGTTACGAGTACGTATAAAATTTTTACTCCTCATCAAAATTTAATATGACAGCGGAACAAATTTCATATAAGAATAGAATAATTATCATAGATTTCATTTTGAATGGCATTCATGAATTATTTATACCATGAACATAAGCGATGGTGTCCGTCAAGGTTCTGCACTATCTCCCGTGTTATTCCTTTTAAATATTCAATGAACGAATGTTGTTTTAATTGATAATTCTTGGTGATAAAATACAATTTATTCAATTCTATTGTAGTAAACTTTACACGAATCAACTCTGTAGAAATATGATTATGAACAAATTATAAAAAAATATTGTTTGTAATTCCAAATTTTTAATCTGGCCTAAATACCGAAATAACTTCGGGATTTGAAACGTGTTTTTTATAGGATAGGATGCATCTATCGTCAATAAAGAATCAAAACGCAGACGCGTTGTCAGCCTCTTTTCTAGTAAAAGGGTCTAAGGTTCTTTACACTCACCATACGAAACACAGCAGTGTTAGGCTGCTATTTTACGCTGGTATTCTGTGAGAGTATGTCTGAGTGAGTTTGTGGGAGTATTAGAGTGTGATCTATGTTTTATTCCAGAAATTGCAAGTGATAAAACAGAAACGTAAAAAGATTACTTTACTTCACCTGGAACGAGTTCTAGAACATAAATACATTTCAATCGTTCTTTAGCTCGAAATAGAGATGTATATATGAAATACTCACGGCGACAATAATGACTAATGATGTTCTGACATACAATCCCTGTTACTTTACGTTTTGTTTTAATAACACTCAAAGCACCGAATCTGAGGCTCCTTAAAATACTGCTATAGAAATAGAGAAAAGTTAGAAGATTTTAAGAACCCAAGAGACCAGAAATATTTTATTTTAGGTACAGACAACTCTTTTAGAACCTAACTTAGAATCCTTACATCGAATACGAATTTATGAGATCTATGTTCGCCGAGGTTGCCGATCGTGGATCGGCTCGTAGACCGTCTGGCGTGCCTTGCTGGAAATTTTATCAATGTCAGTAGTTACGGCTAAGCATTAAAACCTTTGTTCATATTAAATAGTTTAAATGGAACATTTATAATTATGTATGTGTAATTTTTATATATTTTGTTTGTGTTTGTTTCATAACATGTATACCGTAAAATAAACACCATTGTTGTGAAATCATTGTTGTGAAATTACACGTATATCTTCTCCTAGTGATCATTATAGTATATATTTTTTAAACATTAATTCAGTGACGTGTGTCTGTAAGTATTGTGATTTGGTAAGTACCTATATATCGTCTATATCTTTTGTTAAGTGTGTACAAAAAACGTAATGTCCAAAAGCACTTTGTTGAATTTGAATATTTTGCTATAACATTATTAAGTTCTATTTCTATTTATTACTTCTAACGATCTTTTAGTGAAAAATTGACGCTATATTTGATTTTATTGACAGCAGATTGGTTAGCGAAATTAATGATCCAATTCCTAGCTCGATACCTTGGGATTAAAATAAATATATTTATGTTATTTCTATGTTAATAAGTCACTGACTCATTTTTGTTGAAGTATTTTACAAATTATAATAAAAAAGCTTTCAATTTTTGATTAAATTCAAGTCAATGGACCATCCATGAATTATTTCAATCTGATAAAGTATTATTTGCGTTACATGTCCAATAAAAGTCTATAGACACAAACAATGCGCCTGCGATTATAATGGTTATTTAAAGCTTGTTTTTGCTATGGGTTCTAAACAGAGTTCACAATTTATACAATGCTCACGTTATATCATATCTTATGATTTATTTTAGAAATCTTCATGCTTTGAAAATTTTTTCGCTAAAATTTGATAATTTTCGATAAAGTTCACAATAATATTCCAATTCAAACCTTACCGTTACCATTACAGCTTAGTAAAAGGCTGTTGAATCTAGGCCTCTTAGAATGATGGTCGCATAGAGTATTATATGCCATTAGTTGCCACATATAGCACGTACGTTGTTGTTAGCAATTGTTTTATATTTAAGTTGTTATTAGAAACACGCTACTGTCCACCTTAAGTATTGTTTCCCTCTGACGTCTCTTACTACTCCGCGGGACAATTTGGTGGGATACACCGCCTCTACACGGTCGACGCTAAATCCTTACCTTCTTAAATCTTATCTAATATCAATGATAATTTCTTAATAGTGTTGTTCTGAAGAAATAATAAAAAAATTCTGTTTTACATTACTGAATACAACAAATTACTGTATTTTATATTACACCACATTTTAGTTAAAAGGCTCAAAGAGTCAAGAATTATGGCTTTGTTATTGTACTTACGGCATCTTTATTTCGCTTGAAATGGCTTACGATACACATTTTTCATGGTTATTAACAGTTTTATACCGTTGTCATAATCTCTATTCATACTATTCACATCTGCCCCTTCTTTAAAGGTGGTACGCGATACAATACGAAGGGCAGTCGCAAATGTATAGGTCACTAGGTGACAGCTGACTTCGGATATAAAAGACAGATAAAATTAAATGCAAACCCAATGTCACTGGAAAATATGGTCTGATTGTTTTGATTTACGGTTCAATACGCTTTGCGGTAAACTATTGCCGATTAAATTGTCTTTACATTTCGTCATTACGTCGCTATTACTGAGGAATAAATATTTTACCACCGGTTTCGTGGGAATATCGACATAGCCTAATCGAGAAAACGGGTTTCGCGCGTTCGAAAAATATTCGATTAAAATTCACACCGAAAACCGTATCAAGGCGTCTGCGACGGATGATGACACGTGAGCATTAGACTTACATGAATGTTTATTATCGAAATTTGCATCAAATTTTAAGCTACATTGGTTTATAAATATACTTTGTTTTTTTTTTCTCTTTACTTTTTTAAGCGATTAAGCTAGCCAGTTGATTTGTTTATTTACATTTTTCATTCATTAATTACAATCTGTCAAAGTCCACAGCTTAACAAATAATGCCTCCTTATTAGGAGAATATTCGCCATAGACGTCCACGCTTGGCAGTAGAGTTGAAAACCGCATTTTTAAAATTTCTAGTTGTTATTGTATATTATGCTGCTCATCTCCAGGTTTGTTTCCCACTTACGATATCCAAGGGACGAAATGGAGATAGTGGATATTCTTACACCACCAAAAAACGGTTAATCTAATTTATAATTTTTAAATTACACTTTAAATTAAGTGTGCAAATTTAAATTAATTTATTCTTTATTGACCATAATATGACAGGAGTAATGGGTGGATTTAATACTTTAAGCATACGATACCACATTCTATATTCACCTTCCGGTTTCGCAGAAGCCTTTAAAGTGATACAGTAATGACACGAGTCACAAAAGGTATGGATTTATTAAGTAATTAGCTTGGCTGATCGTCTTTTTTTCATATACAATAGCTTTGCTCCTCACTATATAACTCTAAACTTAGCCATCAACAACGACGTTCTTCAATCATATTACTAGCTTTTATTGTATTTTTGGATTAGGGTAGATGATGCAGTAGATGGGAATATCTTGCTAATTATGCTTTTAAATTCCAAACTCACGCGAAAATTAAAAAAGAACAAGATATAATAACCAGACAAGTGCGAGTCGGACTCGCGTTTGGCCCTTTTTAATTTTTAATTTATTATAATTCTTTGTTGTTATAGCGGCAACAGAAATACACATTCTGTGAAAATATCAACTGTCTACCTATTACGGATCATCAGATACAGCCCGCTGACAGACCGACGGACATCGGAGCCTTAGTAATATATAGAGTTCCGTTGGTTACCCTTTGGGTACGGAACGCTAAAACGGATCATAAATTCCATCCATGCATTACAGCCTAAAAAGTCCACTGCTGGAGATAAGCTAAAATAGATTGCCTCATAAAAGTCATAAATTCAAAATAAAAAAATATTATTTAAAATAAATAATATTTTTTTATTTTGAATATTAATTAAAAACTATAGTCATGATTTACTCATGTTACTTTAAGAGTTAGTTGGATGTTATAAAGCCTGTCCCATAGTAACCCCTTATCTACGGGGCAGAAATTAATAGATTCTCTTGCGCTGTCATCACATGACGCAAAGAAAAAAGGCAGTTGCCTGGTCACATTCAAGGATCAAGTCAATGACCTTTCCAATTGGAAAATAACAGCAAATTCAATGTTGCTACCTTACATTAAATATTTTTCAAAAATCCCCACACTAGGATTTTTACCTGTATCGTGGGGCCAGTTTACATAAATAAATTGCATAAGAGCAAACATCCAGACCCGGAACAATTATTTGTAGACCAAACAAATACATTTTCCATGCGGTATTCGAACCCGCGGCACCCTTCATACCGCAACTGAATGCACAACCACTGCGTCACAGGCAGAGCCGTAAATAAGCAATTTAAATGAAGTAAACTAAAATATAACAAAGTATAATCGTCCAATTTACGAGTAAAGGCCTCTTATAGTTCTTGAAAGGGCAACTCCGCTAATCCAATTCAAGTAGCCAATAACCATTTCAGTTGTAACAACACAGAAAATAATATATTGCGATAATCAAGTATTACGCATTGTATGAAGGACAAACGCGCTGTTCATTTTTGTTTGAGTTGCATTGCAAGAAACTACATTTTTCAGTATACAGTATAATATATAAATAAATAGACAAATAAAAGAAAATTTCATTGCTGCGAATTTTCGCTGCTCTAATTAAACATCGTGATATATAGTTTTCAAACGTGGTAGAGCCATGCTGCAGCTATATTAATAGTATAGTTGTAGCACGATTGGGTCGGCTCGACAGGGGAAGGACCACGCTCTCACAGAATACCTGCATAAAATAGCAACTTGTTGCTGCTGTGTTTCGCATGGTGAGTGTAGAGAACCGGAGACCCATTTACTGGAAAAGAGGCATTCTATCTTAGTCCTCACGGTTGACAACGCATCTGTATTTTAATTCGCAAACGAAGATAGATGTAGATGTCTATGGGTCACAGCAATCACTTACCATCAGGTGGACTGTGTGCTCGTTTGTCAACCTTATCTATAAAAAAAAATGTAGTTTGAATGATGCGCGTCTTTGTTCACAATACTTTACCTTATTTTTATATTTGGTTCATTTGTATTTTCAGCTAAATTGGATAGTTAGTTAAGGTTTCTAAAACTAGGAACTTATGACTATATTAGGCTGAATTAAAATATTAAAACTAATCATTTACAAATTCATATAAACATGATAATAATTTTTTTAGCTTCGATGCTATGTACTAATGTTCTTTCGCATTATCTACTACGGGTGTCTCCCCTAAAATGATAGTTTGTCGTAATCTCCACACTTAGCTAAGCATCACCTCACGTCTCGCACCTTTGACACTGCCCTCGTCGCCGTTTAACATATTTCACACCATAAAATATCGCCATTTATCGAAAACTTAAGATGTTCCCGGCTGTTCGTACAGTCGACTTTTACTTACGGTACTTACTTGATAAGTGTTGTTGGAGTCACATACCATGCCACAGTACATATTAAAGTTAACTCTCATGGCTGTCATCGATAGGGCAGATAGAGACTGCAGACTCACGCATGTCACCCAAACTGGTGAAGGGAGATTGCGGACTTTTACTTGGCACGATCCTGACACCCCTTTCTCGCTTCTTTCAGACTATATTCTGGTACTCTGAATTTGGCTCATATTAAACGTAGCCAATTTGGTCGATAAACTACCGTCTTAGACGTATCTTGCTTACTCTGCCTCTCACGCTTGAAGCATAAAATTGCTTTGTCATTCTATCTCTATTCATTCATTCTATGTGTCCAAACTACCGAAGCATTCCCTTCTCAATCCTGTCTCACAAACCACACCTTTATCACACAATTTCTCACCCTATAATATACACAATAATAAATAATCATACAATAACTTACAAAACATTCCACAAGAAGATTTCCAAAATATTAAGGGCGTGTTTTCAAGCTTCTGTATGAGAACCATTACCCAATTTATATGGAATAAAACAAAAGAGCACTTTATAATAAAACGAACCGTGTAAACTTCCACATAAGCTACGTGAAAGGCACTGAAACAGGTGGGCGTTGTGTTTACAAAGGTCTATAGGCGTGCCGACTTGCGGGGCGGTGCTTAAATGCCTACGTACAGCCACTCTCCTTGTAGTACGTTCACCGTTATCCGCGTCGGCTCGAGCTCAAGCAGAGTTAGTGTTAGAGCTGTAGAGGATTTGTTCTTATTAGACTAAATACAAAGTACAAACCGGTTAGAAGTGTTTACAAGCTACAAAGTATCTGTTAAATAAGAAAGGCAATTATGGGGTATTTTCACCGTAGTTTTTTATGTAACACAAATTAAAAAATAAAGTTACAACCCAAGCGCGTCCTCACAGATGGGCACAGGCCTCTTCTCATTTACGCATATATAACACAAGTACCTATAAAAGCTTTTCAATATTAATTCAAATTTCGCAATATTACACCACGACGACACGACTAAAAGACCTTTACGAAAAGAGAATACTCTTTTTTAAAGCCCGATAATGCACCTGCGATTCCTCTTCCATGTACCTGCGTTCATCACTTACCATTAGATAAGCCTCATTTTCGTTTGCCCCCTCTAATAATAAAAAAAACACCACACCACAGAATTAGTTTTTGTTGGGACCGTGATAGGTCAGTGGCTAAGCGTACGTCGCGAATTTCACAGTACGCGAGAAACTCGGGTTCAAACCCAACCGTTACAAATGAAATTGCTTGCTATTTTGACTGCCAATTTAACACTATGAGGAATTAAAATATTTAGAAGACATGTGAAGTTCGCTCTGAAGTAGTGCGATGGACAAATTTCTTCATAACTCTCCCACAAATGAGTGGAAGGAGGAGCCCAACAGTAGGACATATAAGACCTGTATCTTTAATTTGTTTTTGTGCTGTTAGTCAGACTTTTTCAGCTTCATCGAAAATAATTTAATTCTGCGGACATAATGTTCGTTTTTTTAGATATGGACTCATGCGATAACTTTTTTTGCCAGTGTCAAGTAATTGGAATTTATCTTTTTAATAATTGTTGTGTAAGACGGGGTATGAGCCACCATCCAATTTTGTCCTGTGGGTATCGTTAGAGGCGACTAAAGAAATGCTAGAAATATCTTATGGCTGTATAACCACCTCACCTTCGCCAGGTAAATGCCTAAATTGACGACAGAGAACAACGTTGAAGGTGCGAGAACAGGTTGAGACCGGATTGATTAGATCACAGTATCTGCCTGCGCTGGCTGCCTGGCAGGCGTGATGATTAAGGCATGTTCTACATACAACGGGACTAGTCCATGCCCAGCAGTGGACTTAAAGCGCTGATAAGGAAGATGAAGAAGAAACATTTATTGGTAAAATTCTTCAATATGTTGAATCGTCACGTAGCGAGGTTTTTGAGAAGATTTTGACGAAAGCTCTCCAGAGTTCCAGCATCTCCACGCGACAAAGCGGACCCAAAAGCTAAAGTTTATGTCACCATCGGATTCTATTGATAATTCACATGCGCAAACATTTAATATACAAAATTGAAACATCTGAACGTATCAAAGTTCTCAGAAAATCCGATAATTATTAAGTTTCCACCAAAACTACGTCTTGGCACCGACTTAGAATGTGAACATTTTTTTTGTTCTTTTTAGTCTTTTGAAGTCGGTTTAATTTTTATTAAAAGTTAATTTATTGTATTTTTTATATTTTATAACATATGTGATAAAACACCTACTGCGAATACATTTGGTGAACCAGCCTCTTATCTTTTATGTCGTATAAAAAATCTTACGTGGTAGAACCATGCTGCAGCTATATTGTGGTTGCAGCACGAATGGGTCGTCTCGTCCGGAGTGAGGACCACGCTCTCACAGAATACCAGTGTAAAATAGTTGCTAATGCTGCCGTGTTTCGTATGGTGAGTGTAGAGAACTGGAGTCCCTTTTTACTGGATCGAGGAATTCCATCTCAGTCCTCAGGGGTGACAACGCATCTGCTTTTTGATTCTTAATTGATGATAAATGCAGATGTCTGGACAACAGCATCCACTTACCATGAGGTGGACTGTGTGCTCGTTTGTCACCCTTATTCTATATAAAAAAATATCTTGTTTGCAAGTTTTCATGAGTAACGATGAAAGATCATTACATGGCCTTTTCTTTTAATGTTATGATGGGCTAACAGTTGAACATCCACTGCAAAATATCAGGATGTTGGTAGAGCCATCTAGTTAGCAAGTATTACCGTTTAAAATATAGATAAATTGGACAAAACTCAAAAAGCAAATAAAATAGTCCAATATTTTAAAATGAACATGCGCAGCTGATACCGTACGGTGAGGGGTCATGGACAACTAACTACATACTAAAGATAGCTAAAATTCATTCGAGGTCATTTTCATTGCCTTGAGGATCCAAGGATAAGAATATAGTCAACTGAATTATTACGTAGTCAGTCAGATAACCAAGCAAGCAAAAGTTGTTACTCGATTAAATGAAAAACGAAACTATACAAAAAACTACGCCAACAAGTGCAGGCGATTCTGTCTTGACTCGGAGTGGCTGGGGCTCTTAATTCTGTTATTGGAAGTTAAAATGTCTTACAAAAGCACGTATGGCAAATAAAAATGCTGTTTAGTCCCTAACTTAATGTATGGTAGTGTAAGTTGGGTGTGGTAGAAGAAGCATGAGAGTAAAATTAATGCTGTAGAAATGCGGTCATTAAAAATGTTAGGGGTTACTTTGAATGATATAGTGCCAAATTGTGTTATATAAGAAAAATGTGGTTTGCAAGATATTGTGACCAGGATTAAGAAGAGAATATTTTCGATGGTTTGATCATGTAGAAAGAATGGGTGGAGAAATGGTGACAAAGCAAGTACATGCTGAAGAATTGAGTAGCAGAGTTGGCAAGGGTCACTTTAAGCAAAAATTATCAACCGAATAGGTATATTGAAGATAAGCCAAATGAAGAACAGCTTTAACCGATGAGCATGTATGCGTAGATAATTGGATGTGAAAGAAGAGAGTTGTATCACGATCGCACCAAACGATAGTCCTTAATCTCTTCACATTTCTCTTGAAAATGGCGTAAGAGTCTTTCGGTTTTATTAAGGCTTACGCACCAACCAATTCAAATCGAGAAACAAGGTCAAGTTACGATCAAACGTTACCAGCGCTGTTAGGAACATTTGGATATATTTTATCCTATTATAATATTATCTTAATAAATTAAACATTCATTTCTTTATTTTTTCTCGCACGAATCGAAACATCTTATTAAGAAATAGCATTTTCGATGGGACCACAAGCGCCATCTAGCGGCAAATAGCTAAAGACTTTCCTACTGAGAATTACAATTTGAAACACCATTCGATTGTGCGCTAGCTTCCATTTTGGGAATACGAATTACCTTGCGATCGAGTAAAATTCGCTTGGTTGATTCTGTCGGGAGTAGGCCTGCTGAATTTACATTATCTAATATATTAAAGTATGTGACAGCTTATTAGTAAGACATGTAGCTTATTTTACGTATCGTTAACAAGTAACAAGCGACTAATATACTTAACTGAGGCATTTTAGATAATATGTGAAACGATTTTAAGTGTTTCATACCAAACCAAGGAAACACCTTTGTGTCTGTCAGTCTACTCTCAAAAGCTATTTAAGAGGAATCAATAGAAAATTCGAGGGGTTAATTTTCTTTTTTCCTTTTGAAAAAATCATAAGATATTTTAGCCATCTTTAAACCAAGAGGAGTTTATCATCAATTTGACTATGTTGATTTTCTATGTATGTTACGTAATATTTTCGTCAATCGTAGAATTATTTTTATTTAAATTGCCTGCAACTCAAATGTGTTCTTTTTTAATGTAGCAGCTTAGACGATATTCTAGTTGATATCCAGAAAATTAAAAATAATAAAATCATTTCCATACAATTTAGCTTCTACAGTCGGAGGTAAGACTACTATGTATTTATCTATGTGAAAATTATTTTGAGATATTATATATTAAGGTTAATTAAATTTCAATATAAATAATAATAAAATAAAATTTTGTGTTCAGTTTTCTTTCCAATAATAACTTTCAAAGTCACTCATACCTACAGTATCCTTAAAAGTATATCTATATGGAAAAAATACTAATATTGATAAAATATGGAATTCTAATTGAAAATCACGTTTGAATATTTTACAAATTTTATTGAATTTATCCCTATTGTTACCGCTTACGACTGAAAATTCATTTTAGAAGTTTAGTAGTGTAAACATGCTGGCCGATAAAAAATATATCACCATCCCATCGAGTTGGGCGTTTTATTGAAGTTCTTACATCATCCACACTGGACAGACGATAGTCGATAGAGACATTAGAAATAACTTTGGCATTTCTAATGTCCCAAAGTTTCGGTGCGCGTTCATTTAAAATTGTCATTTGATTGTTGTTATTTTAGTGGTAATTATTAAACATAAGTATACTGGCAACACTCTTAACACTATTAATACTGCTTCAACTACTTCAACTAAACTTAAAATGCTTGAATTAAGAGTGGTCTATGACAGTAGTCGAATCGTGGATTCGAATGCAAGATTTTTGAGATTCGCGGTCTACGCTTAACCAATACTGGTAGGGTAGGTAGGGTACTGTCGATTTTAAAGTGTAATGTAATTTATTGTAATTTTAATTAACGGTAAAAGCCGACTTGAGAAAAACTTTTAAAAAAATATTTAAAATTAAAATCCCGCCTTCTAAATGTTTTGATTTGTTAATTATTTTATTTCTTTAGTTTTTTTTTCATTGTTCTTAGTGTTTTTTTTAAATTAATTTGTGACCCTTTAAAGTGTACTAAGGAATATCACAATCTTATGGCATTAACTATGATGTCGTCTAAATAGTTATATAAAAAACTTCACCTCTATTTTTGCACCCACCAAGAATATTTATATGTGGGCCATAAAAATACGGCGTTCTAACCGGCGATCCTGTAGCACTGCAACTATTTGCACGTGCAACTTTTGTACGTGGCAGAGGCATGCCGCAGCTATATTGGTAATATAGTTGTAGCACGGCACGACCGGGGAAGGACCACGCTCTCACAGAATAGCAGCATAAAATAGCAGCTTAATGCTGCTGTGTTTCGTATGGTGAGTGTAGAGAACCGGAGACCCTTTTTACTGGAAAAGAGGCATTCCATCTTAGTACTCACGGCTGACAACGCATCTGCATTTTAATTCGCAAACAAAAATAAATGTAGATGACTATGGGCTATAGCAACCACTTACCATCATGTGGACTGTGTGCTCGTTTGTCACCCTTATTCTATAAAAAAAAACATTTATTTCCCAAAAGAGTATACACTCACTTACTGAGAAAAGTAAAAGAAAAAAAGGAACTTATCCTTTGAGTAATAGTATTTTTCGAATTTAATCCTGGGTAGTGGAAGCCGATGACTTTGTTTGAACTGCGGAGAAAACAGGGGTTTTTGAAATGCAATGTTAAGGGCGATCAACACACGCTAATGATTGCATCAGCTAAGAGTATGTAGAGGTGTTGCCCATAACAAATATTGAAGGTATTCTGTGGACTATATTTATATATTTATTTATTTTAATGTGTCTGGCAACAATTGCTTACATTAAAAATATACCAATTGTCTTTTCTTAAAATAAATCTAGCTGAAGGTAACAACTACTTAAATGTAAATACCGCTTGAAACAAATAAGAGAAAAAAAAATGCTTATCAAGATATGACTGATATTAGTGATCAATTGGGACCATTTAGATGCATCTAAATTGATTTTCCGTATGCATTTAAGGAGACAATAAAGTGTAAATTAATCATAGAATTGACGCAATTTATTAATTTACTCATCCTCGATACAGGAGAGCTTATGCCCCATACAGTTTTTCTATGCGGGGTACACAACGGGTTGATTGAATTAATCTTTGCTAATCGTAGACAATCAGAATTATTTTTCGTAATTAAATTATTAAATCACAAAACAACTGCCCTCAATGAATTTAATGCCCTCAATTGTTAAATAAGATAAAACTTCGCGTATTTCATAGGTACTCGCGTAGTATAATAACTCCTCTTAGACCACCTCTTCGTAGAACGGTGTTTGGCACAAATTACACGATTTCAAGGTTGATTAAATTGGTCAATGAACTTTCCTATACATTTGATATTAATTCCGATACACCTAACAAGGTGAGAAAAGAACTACACAATCATAATACAAATTTAATAGATTAAGTTTTTAGATACTTTTTGGAACGTTCTAGTTTACTGTAAGTTTTTATTATTTTTGATGTTTATTCCAGCGCATGTTGTAATCACCTATAGTATAGCATTTAAATAATACTCTATATATAATGTATCTAAATTATGATTTTAACATGTATACAAACGTGATTCTATAACAAAAAAAAATCAAATAAAGTACTTAAATTATTTTTGATAAATATAATACGACTGCCGTATTATCTTTACATATTCTATTTGATTCCATTCTATTCTATTCTGTTCTGTTTTGTAGAGGATACTGAAGCCAAATGATTGATTTCAATATTGATAAAATTCTAGCAGTCCATAGATTAAAGATTTTAATCTTATTCCCTTTATGCACTTCTTACGACACACAGAATGAAATGGAGTGATTGTTCGATTCTTAAACATGTTAACGATAAAATCGTTGAAACGTTAGTGAAAATCACTCCGATAATCTATGTTTAATGCTTTTGTTTTTTGCATCACCTTTCGATTAGTTAACTCCATAGTCTGTTAATGTTTCATCTTTATTATAAGGGTGTAATGTTGTGTGGCTAGGTGTTACGAAACCAATAAAACGAAACACGGCTTCACTTCTTATGCGACGAAGTATAAAACAACTTACTCTTCTATTGCAGGTGGGATGTTGTTTTCAGTCGATTTAAAAAGTGGGAGTTTTTATTGAATTATCTATTCAATGTTCTTTTTTAATTTTATCTGACACAATTTAGCTAGAGTATACTTTCATTTTGAGGTAGTTTTATATTTTTTTTTATTATTATATTATCTACACAGTGCGCGGCGGGGGCGGGCGTGTTCGAGCTGCAGATCCTCGAGTTCTCCAACTACCGGCTGCAACTGGCGTCAGGTGCGTGCTGCGGGGGCGGGGCACCAGGCGCCTCAGGCTGCGCCCGTGCTTGTCGCACGCGCTTCGCCCTTTGCCTGAAGGAGTACCAGTCGGCAGCCGCCCCCGGTGCTTGCTCCTTCGGTCGCGCCGCTTCGCCTGTCCTCGGAACCGATTCCTTCACCCTCGCTGACCCGCTTTACACTCTGGCGCTGCCTTTTTCTTTTAGATGGACGGTAAATAAACTTTGTTTAACAGTAAATAAGATTTTTTTAAATATTCATCATTATTACACCCACGTGTACAGCTATACTGCCTGGCCTCCGTGGCGCAGTGGCTTAGCAATGAGTTGTTGCGCTGGGGGGCACGGGTTCGAATCCCGCACGTAACAAGTATTTCTATGACTTGCAAATAATTGTTCCGGGTCTGGATGTTTGTCCTTGTGCAATTTATCTTTGTAAAGTGCCTCCACGATACAGGAAAAAATCCTAGTGTAGGGGGTTACGTGTATTTAATAAAAAAGAACTTAGCCTTTCCTTTTCTATATACTGTGGTAAACTATGCCTCATCAGTTTGTCAGATCAGTTGGTAGAAAGTTACAAATATAAGTCATATAAGTCCCATATAAGTCTATAAAAGTCCACTGCTGAATATAGGCCTCCACCAAATATAACCTCATAGTGGAGTCTTTGCTATAGTTGCAACGCTTGGTATTACAGTTGGCAAATACAGTTTCGCAGTTTTGAGAGGTTATCAGAAAGATGCTGCTACCCATATCCTATTCCAGTTTCCCTCTGTCACCTCTTACGATACCAACGAGACTTTATAGGGTAGTGGATATTCTTACACCACCACTACACGGTAACCTTTGGACAGTTTAATGGCTGACTCATTACTTTAGCGTTTGTTATGTTGTCAAAGACATTATACTGTGTGTAAATGTAATATTGTGAAGTAATTCATGATAATACATTTACCTTATCTAATAATAAAAAAAGGTATAATCTACATTTGCCAGCAGCCGTGGTAGCTCAGATGGTTAGCGCTCGCTGTAAGTTTCACAGTACGCGAGAAACCCGGGGTCGATAACCGTCGGCACCAATGAAATTGTTAATTGTAATTTTAAGTGCTGATTTACCATATGCTCGGCGGTGAAGGAAAACATCGTGAGAAAACCTGCATGTCTGACAAATAAAAAAAAAATATTTTGAAGACATGTGAAGTTCGCCAACACGCATTGGGGCAGCGCCGCGGACCTTTCCTTGCCCTAAAATACTCTCAGAAATAAGAGAAGGCCTGTGCCCAGCAGTGGGACGTATATAGGCTGTAACTTTACTTTTATACCTTTGCCATACCTAAAGTAAGATATCGAATTCGAATCGAGGTACAATGTCGAGTTAATTTAGCTAATTCTTAAATATTATAATTATATAAATAAGAAAAAATTATGAAGTAAATGTATTTTCGTCATTTGCGACTACTAACACCATCTAGCGGCGGATAGCTATAAACTTCCAATCTCAATTCAGATTAGAACCACCATCCGACTGTGCGCTAGCTTCGCGTTCGGGGGATACGTATTATCTTGAGTTTGAATGAAATTAGATTGACTCAGAACTCGATTATATCGGGTGTAAGCCTGCAGATTCGCTCTCATTACTGAAATTCAAAAGAAGTGAGAACTGCCGATCATACTACTTTGTGGACTGGCAGGCTCCATGTCACAA
This sequence comes from Parnassius mnemosyne, assembly GCA_963668995.1. NCBI lineage: Eukaryota > Metazoa > Arthropoda > Insecta > Lepidoptera > Papilionidae > Parnassius > Parnassius mnemosyne. The sequence goes on along the minus strand of CAVLGL010000057.1, from coordinate 42,416,798 downwards.
TTATTTCATACTGACGATATTATCCGGAATCGTCGAGTATTCTTTCATTCATTAGATCAAATTCATGTAGAACGAATATCGGAAACTGTAGACTATTTCACCCCTGGCTTCTGCCGCCTTTGATACTGCGTATATATACATTACTGCAGTGTGATAAAAATGGGTTTTGTTCACAGCGATCCTTCACGCTGATTTTACAAGCGTACGACGACTACAACTACACGGATCCAGGTGAGTTATTAATCTCCAATTATTTCAACTACTTGTAACATATCTTATACTAATGGAACTTTGCTTCTAGACAGGCTACTGCTGAATAGAAACTTCGTACATAATAGATATTAGAAAGGATTTAAGATTAGCAACTGCAGTTTTTCAGGCCTTACAAATTTGATGACCAGTGGCGTCTCGAAACGACTGGATCGATTCTCTCTCGATAATATCTTACATTATTTATTACTTATTTCTTAATCTTTAGCAGACCATCAGATTTTTCGGTCTTTTTGTATATTTCTTATTGCTAAACCCACCGTGCATTTAAAAATGTTGCGTGATAAATTTAATTTAAGCTCCATTGATATACGACTCTCTCGCCAAAGAACATCCACCTCGTTGGACATCTGCTCTATCCCTAGATCCTAGGAAGAGAGTAGATATCCAAAATGCAGATGTAATCTCCTAGGGCCTAGGAGGATTATAGGCATGGTGTTATGTATGCATCTATGCTTTCCATCTTGTCCTTAGAGATGACCACGCATCTTTAACTTCTTTGAAGTTGATCTCTGTTGTTTATGGACTGCAGTAACCACTTACCTTTAGGTGTACTGTATATTTGTTTGTCAACTCAAAGGTATAAAAGATACCTAGGACTTGGTATTTAGAACGACTCATTCTTCATATATTGGTGTGACCAGGTCCCACACTTAAATACATCAAACGGTAATTTTATATAGGTATATATACCACGGATAATTTAAAAATAAAAATTATTATGCCAAAAGACGTTAAAATATCAATTATTTCTTTATCATTTAGAAGAAACAGGACTCATCGAAGAAGCATGGTGGTCTGGCATAGTGGAGCCAGGTGAAGAGTGGCATGCTTTGCGTCACGCCGGTGCCGCAGCAGCCGTCGCCTATCGCGTTCGAGTCACTTGTCAGCCCAATTACTACAACACTACGTGCACGACCTTCTGCCGACCCCGCGACGACAAGTTCGGACATTATTCCTGCTCTGCGGAGGGCGACAAGAAATGCTTGCCTGGTTGGCAAGGCGACAACTGCGAGAAACGTATGTTCTCTTTCTATTATAAGAAGATGGATTAAAATGAAAGAGTCAGATTACTAATATTTCTTTTTTTTCAGCTGTCTGCAAAGAGGGATGTCACCCAACGCATGGTCGCTGCGATCGACCCGGTGATTGCGAGTGAGTTGTTTTAGTGGACATGTTTTTTTTTCTATGACAGCTATAAATAATCTGAGGGTTACATTATTATTTCTTATATTTACACGAATAACATACATTAAAGGAAATTATTTTTATGGATTTTATCGCTTTTAATTTAAATTTTTTATTTCCCGACACATCGGTTGCTTTTCAGCACCTATAGTCACAGGGGTATTGAGGTGTTTCATGTCCCGAATTCATAGTTAGTCCGGTTACCTTCAGTTTTTGAATATTAATTTTTGGTGTAATCTACGCAACCCAAGGGGCCAGCAGCTGGCCGACTTCATGGAGAAAGAGGGACTCTTTATGATGAACTCTTTCTTCCAGAAGCGGCTTCACAGGAAGTGGACCTGGTCGAGCCCCGACGGTTCCACAAAAAATGAGATTGACTTCATTATGACGACCAGACGACAACTGTTCAGTGATGTCTCCGTGATCGCGAGGGTGAAAACTGGTAGCGATCACCGAATGGTTAGAGGCACACTGAACCTAAACGTTAAGTTGGAGAGGTCTCGTCTAATGAAGTCAACGCTCCGTCCCCCTCGTGCTCTGTTCCAAAGTCCCGAAACCTTTCAGCTCGAGTTACAAAACCGTTTTCAGTGCCTGGAAGACTGCAATGAAGTGGACGATATGAATGACAAGCTCGTGGAAACTGTCCATGCGGTCGGAGCTAAGTTCTGCAAGACCCGCCGCAGAAGAACACAAAAACTCTCCGATCACACTCTTAATCTCATGGCTGTTAGACGGGAGATGAAGCTACATTCTTCAACAGACTTGACAGCATACAGGCATCTGAACAGACAGATCTCTAAATGCATGCGGCGGGACTTACGCAACTTCAATACAGCTCGTATTGAAGAAGCGATCGAGCGAAACCAAGGCTCCAAAGTCTTTGCCAGAGATCTGTCTGCCAGAAAGAGCCAACTGTCAAAGCTGAAGACAGAATGTGGCAGCATCGTTTCCGGGACACCTGAGATTTTGAGTGAGATTGAGAGGTTCTATGGGCAGCTGTACACATCATCGTTGGAGCCACACGCAAGTGTGAGTAACGATCCAAGAGCGAGTCTCATCCGACACTATTCCGAAGATATCCCGGATGTCAGTCTGAGCGAGATTAGGATAGCTCTCCAGCACCTTAAAAACGGTAAGGCCCCAGGCGAGGATGGAATTACAGCGGAGCTTCTGAAAGCGGGTGGAAGACCGGTACTTGAAGTCCTTCAGAAGCTCTTTAATTCCGTCCTCCATGGTGGCATTACACCGGAGGCGTGGAGCAGAAGTGCGGTGGTCTTGTTCTTCAAGAAAGGTGACAACGCTCTCTTGAAGAACTACAGACCGATTTCCCTTCTGAGCCGCGTCTACGTGCTGTTTTCGAGAGTCATTACGAATCGTCTCGCGCGCAGACTTGACGACTTCCAGCCTTCCGAACAAGCCGGTTTCCGAAAGGGCTTTAGCACCATAGATCACATACATACCCTTCGGCAAGTTGTACAGAAGTCCGAAGAGTACAATTTGCCACTATGTCTGGCGTATGTGGACTATGAGAAAGCCTTTGATTCCGTCGAAATTTGGGCGGTGCTGCAGTCCCTTCAGCGGTGCCAAGTTGACTGTCGGTATATCGAAGTGTTGAAGTGCTTGTACAGTAGGGCTACGATGGCTATCCGAGTACAGAACCAGAATACGAAACCTATCCAATTGCAGAGAGGTGTAAGACAGGGTGACGTCATATCCCCGAAACTCTTCACCGCTGCATTGGAAGACGTTTTCAAGCTTCTGGACTGGAAAGGATACGGTATCAACATCAATGGCGAGTACATCACTCACCTTCGATTTGCCGACGATATAGTCCTTATGGCAGAATCGCTGGAGGACCTAAGCACTATGCTCAATGACCTCAATAGTGTTTCCCAACGGATAGGTCTTAAGATGAACATGGACAAAACAAAGATCATGTTTAATGTCCATGTCACACCTATGCCGGTAGTTGTTGGGAGCACTAAGCTCGAAGTTGTTGACGAGTATGTTTACCTGGGACAAATAGTCCGACTAGGTAAGTCCAACTTCGACCGAGAGGTCAATCGACGGATTCAACTCGGCTGGGCAGCGTTCGGGAAGCTACGACACATCTTCTCGTCAGACATACCTCAAAACCTTAAAGCGAAATTGTACAACCAGTGCGTGTTGCCAGTGATGACTTACGGAACTGAGACGTGGTCCTTCACTGCTGGCCGTATGAGGAAGCTCAAGGTCGCTCAGCGAGCTATGGAGAGGGCTATGCTCGGAGTTTCTCTGCGTGATAAACTTAGGAATGAGGATATCCGCAGTAGAACCAGAGTGACCGACATAGCCCAACGGATTAGTAAGCTGAAGTGGCAGTGGGCCGGCCATATAGCTCGAAGAACCGACAACCGATGGGGAAGAAAGGTTCTCGAGTGGCAGCCTCGTACCGGTAGGCGAAGTGTAGGGCGTCCCCCCACGAGATGGAGTGACGACCTGGTAAGACATGCAGGAAGTCGATGGATGCAGGTGGCTCAGGACCGTGCTTTGTGGCATTCTTTGGGGGAGGCCTATGTTCAGCAGTGGACTTGTGAAGGGCTGTAATGATGATGATGACTACGCAGAATGCGCTTACAGTATCTTGTAATCTTGCAGTGGTATGCTTGCGTTTGTTCGATGCGTACGTGAAGCACGGACGCTCTGGCAATATTGCAGTCTGTGAACATGTTCAAGATCATCTGCGCCATTACACAAATCCTCGCAAAAGAACATCCATTCCTACCAAGGAAGGACGAGGCTATTGAAATCAAAAAATATCCTAACACGACTACCTCCTCTAGATGGATGCTACCTAATATAATCTGCATGAGATCCTATATTTAATAAGATTTAATCTCAAGCATACTTCATGATACTGTAAGTTCATTTTGCGTAGATCGGATCAAAAATTAATATTCAAAAGCTAAAGGTAGCCAGGCTAAACAAGGATTTTAGGACGTCAAACACCAAAGTGGCCTTGGGTTGGGAAATAAAAAGTTAAAAATAAACGCGATCAAATCCGAAAAACTAGTTTTATTTAATGAGGGTTACATTATTTTTATTGAAAAACACAAGACAGTCAATGATACATATTTATTTTCTATCCACTACCAGTTGTCGACCTGGATGGCGCGGAGAACTGTGTTCTCAATGTCAACCGTACCCAGGTTGTAAGCATGGCTACTGCAACGGATCGTCATGGGATTGTACCTGTGATACCAACTGGGGAGGAATTCTTTGTGATCAAGGTTCTTTTTATTTTTTTATTTTCACCCGTTTAACTTAAACTAAAATCTATTAATCGTTTGAAAGTTTGGTGGTTTGTTTCTACAATTATCTGTTTCCTTTTAAAGTTGTGAATAACCATTGTGTCTGAGTTATGTATAATTATAATGTATCTACAGATCTCAACTACTGTGGAACACATGAACCATGTCAACATGGCGGCACTTGTGAGAATACGGCACCAGATCAATACCTTTGCACCTGTGCCGAAGGTTTCTCCGGTGTGGACTGCGAACGTGTAGACAATCCTTGTGCACCCCAACCGTGTGCCCATGGTTCCTGTACGTTATCATCAACTCCACCTGGATTTGTTTGTTCGTGTGAACCCGGTTGGACCGGGCCTCTATGTGATGCTGACGTCGACGACTGTGCCAGCTCGCCTTGCAGAAACGGCGGTCTTTGCCGTGACAGACTTAATGCATTTTCTTGTGAATGTACAACAGGGTGGACAGGACCAACTTGCACTGACGGTAAGTATTTTATTGTGTGTTATATATACTGGCATCTTTTTGAGTTTTTATTTTGTTTGAATTAATATGACATATTCTAATTACTTCTAATTTGCACGTTATTAAAAATAGTGTTATATTTTGATTTTTGATTCGTGGATTTCTTGTCTGGTGGTGTTGTATGTTTAAAAATTGTGGTTTTACATCCCTGACATTATATTCAGATGTCAACGAATGTGCTGAATCCGGAGAGAACAACACATCTGAAGGTAACCTTGGACCCTGCGTGAATGCAGCAGCTTGTAACAACACAGCAGGCGGCTACGCGTGCACATGCCTCGCTGGATGGACTGGACGAGATTGTGAAATTAACGTGGACGACTGTACGGGCCAATGTCTCAATGGCGCTACTTGCATCGATCTCGTGGATGACTTCCACTGTGCTTGTGCTGCTGGATACGCTGGCCGTACTTGCGCACGAGACATAGACGACTGCGCGTCACGCCCTTGCCGAAACGGGGGCGAATGCGTTGATCTACTGGACGCTTATCGTTGCATTTGTCCGGTCGGATTTTCAGGGACAGATTGCGAGGTCAGATACGTTACTATTAGTTGCTTTATATGCTCTTCGTACTATCTCTAATTAACCCATTCATTGGCATATCACATTAGCTTAAGTTCTTTTTATTACTAAATCGAATGTAATAACAATTCATGATCATTTATTCTATGCTTCTTTAGCAATATATAAAAATAGCAATAAAATGCTAAATTATCACACATTTACATATGCTGTTCTAAATTTATTTAATTTTAGCATTTTATTTTTACTTCTGTTACTAATGTTAACATTATTTCATACTAATTTTCAATCATCTGCATTAACCCACTAACGAAAATTTTGCTTTTAGCTATCTTCCTGTCTTGGACGCTACTGCCCGGTGAGTTTTAAATGTAAGCGTTTATTTGTGATTTTGAAGATATCATTTCTATAATCTAAACTATACATAATTATGTTTATAACGGAGGGACTAAGCCATTAGAAGTTTCGTATAATACTGATGCAGTATATGATCGTCTAACTGTCCAACTTCCATTTGCCTATACCTTAACGAACTTGTTCGATCAATTTACCAAACCTTTGTATAAACGACGGAAAATAAGAACGTCTTGTTGTTAATAATGAATAGAAATAATATAATAGAATAGAAAAAAAATAGTTAGTTGAAAAATCGCACATCGAAATAATTTGGTTCGATGTACAGAAAAAAGAGGATTTGGAAGTAAGTTTTTACGTGGTACCAAGCTGCAGCTACACTTATAGTATAGCTGTAGCACGAATGAGTAGACTCGACCGGTGAAAGACCACGCTCTCACAGAATACCAGCGTAAAATAGCAGCTTAATACTGCTGTGTTTCGTATGGTGAGTGTAGAGAACCGGAGACCCTTTTTACTGGAAAAGAGGCAGTCCATCTTTGTTCTCAAGGTTGATAACACATCTGCATTTTAATTCGCATACGAGGATAGATGTAGATGTCAATGGGCCACCTACTTACCTTCAAGTGGACTGTATGCTCGTTTGTCACCCTATTTCTATAAAAAAGTGATTTCGGTCTTGACTCGGTCGTACCATCGAACACGTGGCCTCTAACATCAAGTTTTGGAAGATTCCAACAAATCTTTGAAAGTATTGGACGATCTGTGCAGTCTGCATAAAATTTTTAACCAAATTATAAATCATTTTGGCGATAAGTAAGAACAAATATGCTATATTAAAATATGATATATCTTTAAAGATGTCGACTCAATTAATGCTCATTCAAGCAAGCAACGTCTCTTGTGAATACTGTTAAAAAAGCTTTTTTTTTTAATATGTAATATTCCTTTTCAATAATGGTCATAAGAGAGAAAAAAAAAACAAAGAGATTTCTAAAAACAACAAATTTTATTCTTCTGCAGGATGACCGAGACCATTGTGCAGGATCACCGTGTGCAAACGGAGCGCCTTGCTATACAGCTCAAAGTGACTATTATTGTCACTGCGCTCCGGGATGGACTGGCAAGAATTGCACACAGCGAGCTGCCAGAGACCGTAAGTAATATTTAATTAATTATTGATTAAAGTAAATCTTAACTAAAAATTCAAAAAAAAAAAGAACCTATAAGCGTTTGATAAAAATAATATTAGAACGAAATAAACGACAGAACACCCCACAGAGTCCAAGGCATGAGATTTTGCGAAATCATATAACATTTACATTATATTACATATTCATATCGTTAGACGAATGTCAGAAATTTTATAGTTGGTAGAAGTAACCAACGAAATTTATGTGAATCGGTACTTAATACCTCATATCTATTGATTCATAAAAGCTTTCGAGAATATATCATCAAGCCGATAACGCTACGGAGACATAAACTGTACGATTTCACCAAAACTTATGCTCCATTAAAATGTTCTGTGGTATACTGTCACCACTAATAAACGTCTTGCTGCCAGATTCTTATTAACCTCACTCTGTTTATTTATTATTCTGATTCTGATTTTTTACTCTGTTAATGTTCGTTGAGACCGTTTTTTTATTCAAAAAGGCCAAAGCCAACGTTTGTATGCCATTCAGTATCTGGTTGCATAAAATATAAGCATTAATAATGTCACTATACAAACGATTTACCATAAGTATATTAAGAATTAAAATTGGCTTCACGTTCGAATTTTTTTATAGGATCGAGTGACAAACGAGCACACAGTCCACCTGATGGTAAGTGGTTGCTGTGGCCCATAGACATCTACATTTATCTTCGTTTGCGAATCAAAACGTAGATGCGTTGTCACTCATGAGGACTAAGATGGAATGCCTCTTTTCCAGTAAAAAGGGTCTCCGGTTCTATACACTTACCATACGAAACACAGCAGTGTTAAACTGCTTTTTAACTGGTATTCTGTGAGAGCGTGGTCCTGCCCCGGTCGAGCCGACCCATTCGTGCTACAACTATACTACTAATATAGCTGCAGCATGGCTCTACCACGTACAGAATTTATTATTTGTTATAATTTTTGTAAAGATCTTTCATTTTTAATTAATGAATTCATTTTGATTTCAATAGCAGATCCGCATACGTTTTCAGAGCTAGACGAGTGCACGGCAAATCTCTGTCGAAATAACGCCACGTGTATTCCGAAACCCAACGGTTTCGCCTGTGTTTGCCGTGAGGGTTGGACAGGTAAATATTTTATTTAACTTATTGTCACTATTATTTAATTACAAAACATATTGAGATACATTGATAGTCTCGGGCTTAAGCGATGGTTTAAGAATTTTTTTAACTAAAGAAGTCCCGTCTTCAGCGCCACAGTCTTCACGAAGTCAAATTCCATACTTAAAGTTCACATATGTCCTTAGAGTACATATACATATGCTGGTAAATACTGACTCTGACCATATTTCACTTACATAATATTACTTCTTTCGTGAAACAATTTTTTTATAGGGTAAGAGTGACAAATGAGCACACAGTCCACCTAATGGTAAATGGTTGCTGTGGCCCATAAACATCTACACCTATCCTCGATTACAAATCAAAATGCGGATGCATTGTCACCCATGAGGACTAAGATGAAATGCCTCATTTCCATTAAAAAGAGTCTCCGGTTCTCTACACTCACCATACGAAACGCAGCAGCGTTAAGCTGCAATTTTACGCTGGTATTCTGTTAGAGCATGTTCCTTCCTCGGTCTAGTCAACCTATTCGTTCTACAACTATACTACTAATTTAGCTGCAGCATGGCTCTACCACGTACTGAAACATACACGCTTTAAAATGAGGCGGTATGTTTTTAGATTTGGCGGTGTAAAAGAGTCCATCACCTCATTTTGTCTCATAGGTGACGTAAGAGGCGAGTATGAGAAATACCAAAATAACTATTGGCTTCCGATAGATGGCGGTATAACCATTATGCATACGGCACTCGTAAAATACCTAGACTGGCAACGAGCGGCAGCGACAAAGTCGCGAGACGTCCGGTACTACTATAGTCCAAGCCTGCCAAGCTTGATAAATCCTACCTACATATAGAGAGGCGCATGTCGAGCGGTGGACTTCAAATAACCAGTGAACTAGTCGTCATCATCATCATCATTATTATTACAGCCCTTCACAAGTCCACTGCTGAACATATGTCTCCCCAAAGGAATGCCACAAAGTACGGTCCTGAGCCACCTGCATCCATCGACTTTCTGCATGTCTTACCAGATCGTCACTCCATCTAGTGGGGGGATGCCCTACACTTCGTCTGCCGTTACGAGGCTGCCACTCGAGAAACTTTCTTCCCCATCGGTTGTCGGTTCTGTGAGCTATATGGCCGGCCCATTACCACTTCACCATACTAATTCTTTGGGCTATGTCGGTTACTCTGGTTCAACTGCGGATATCCTCGTTTTTAAGTCTATCGTGCAGAGAAACGCCGAGCATAGCCCTTTCCATAGCTCGCTGAGCTCCTCATACTATATAAGGAAGCTCAATAAACTAGTAGAGGTAGAATTTTTTTAAATATATTAACTTCTAATGAAATATCCATCTACGCTGTATGGTGGCAACCTAATAGTGTATTGCGTCTCTTGTGAGTCGTAAGAAAGAGTCGTGGGAGGAAATCCGGAAAAACCTCATGATCTTTTTAGCTTATTGAAGTTGATTTTAATTTATTTTATGTTTAATTGTTCACAAAGAGATCATCATCATCATTACAGCCATTCACAAGTCCACTGCTGAACATAGGCCTCCCCCAAAGAATGCCACAATGCACGGTCCTGAGCCACCTGCATCCATCGACTTCCTGCATGTCATGTCATGCTTACCAGGTCGTGACTCCATCTAGCGGGGGACGCCCTACACTTCGCCCGCCGGTAGGAGGCCGTTACTCAAGAACATTTTCCCCATTGTCGGTACTTGTGATGATGAGATGAATGATGAAAAGAATGCTCAAAGAGATCATTCACAGATAATCTCAATCGGTCACAAGAGTATTGTAGTAGGTAGAATACCCATTAATAGCCATTACGTTTCACAGGCGATACGTGTTCATTACGCTTGGAAGATCCTGGTCGTTGCGCCGAGGGTCTCTGTGGGAACGGCGGCACATGCATTCGAGAAATTGGCATATGGCGTTGCGTCTGCCCCGCTGGCTGGGCTGGCCCTTCCTGTGAAACATCCTTAGCCCCACTAGCACCGCCCACCGTTGCGTCCCCACTCGTACCACTAGCACCACCACCAACAACAAGTTGTGCTTGTGCTCATGGTGGAACCTGTATCCAAGCTGTTGTTTCACCTGGATGGGCGTGCGTCTGTCGTGAAGGTTGGACGGGAGCACGATGCGAACGGGCTGCTGACGGTTGCGCTTCAAATCCTTGTCGCAATGGAGGACGATGTGTCGGTGGCGCTGGATGGTGGACTTGCGAGTGCCCAGCGGGATGGACTGGTACTGAATGTTCTGAGGCTGCGTGTGAACCTGCTTGTCCGTCGCCTGCTACATGTGCGTCTGATGCGGAGCGGGGTGCAAGATGTGTTTGCCCTCCACCACCTGCAAGGCTAGCACGTCACTGTCTTGAATGTAAGTACATTGTTTATGAATCAATTGCTTAAAATTATTTTTAAACTACACATTTAATGAAACCAATTTTACAGATGCTGTCCCGTTTAATTTGATTCATTTTATCTTATTTTTAATTCCTGGCGTTTTGCGTGATTTGCAGCATCCACGATAACGGGTAGGACTAAGGTGTTTGAAATCCTGATCTTAAGTTTTTAATTTTTGTTCCAATCTACACAGAATGAGTTTACAGCGTCTTGAAGTTTTACAGTGATGTGCTTTAACTTTTCTAAGTAGATAGTAGTAGCACCCATCCATCTTCTCTATTGAAATAAGGGTGTTTATTACTTTTAACAGACTCTCGAATCATTATCATGAGATACTCTGGTAGGAATCGGTATTCACTTGCGAGGATTGATGCTTTATCATACCTGATTTGTGGTGAGGACGATTCTGAATATGTTCTTAGATTGCAGACTTCCCGGAGCACTGGTGTTTTACATCAGTTATATTTTCTATCGTTTTATTAATAAAAACGAGCGTAAAATTAAGCGCGATAAGTCAGTTTACACTACTTTTTAATAATTTCATATACTAACTTATACAGACAGGTTTGTTGACCGTTTTCTCAAAAATATACTAACGATCAATAAAAACCCGCGTGAAATAAACGTGATAAAATAAATTTATATAAATTTTTACTAATTTCATACACTAATTTATACAGGCAGGTTTGTTGATTGTTTTTTCAAAAAGATACTAAACGATCAATAAACACCCGCGTGAAATAAAGGTGATAAAATCAATTTATACTATTTTCTACTAATTTCATACACTAATTTATACAGGCAGGTTTGTTGATCGTTTTGTCAAAAAGATTCTAAACAATCAATAAAAACCCGCTTGATATAAACGTGATAAACTCAATTTATACTATTGTTTACTTATTCTTATAAACACTTGCAAAGCGGTCAATAAAAATCCCCCTAAAATTAAACGTGATAAGATCCGTAAAATTAATTTTATTGAATATTCAATATTTTTTTCAGAATTAATAATCGGATAAAGTATCTAGTAGACCATCTCATGGTAAATAGCTACGGCAGCCCTTGGAAATGTTCAATAATAATCTTCTAAGAAATAAAACCAAAGACTAAAATGAATTGCCTAAAAACTGCCTCTCTTGCTCACACAGAAACAGAAACACAGCTGGTGCACAGTGCACTACTGATTAAGAGCTTGGTAGCGTAGTAACGCAGTGGTTAAGCGTTTGGTTATGGTGCCGTCCCGTACGGTGTATATAATGTGCCTTCACTATACACGAGATACTAAATAGATCCAAATACAAATACTAATATACTGATATATTGAAATACAAATAATAATTTACTGTGGAACATAGGTTCCAAACGATCTATTATTACATATTGGTATGACTATATCCTGTAAATAAATAAAAACAATATCAGAAAACATAGACAAGAAGGTGCCAGTTGTGTCTATATTTTTCGATATGAGCAAGGCTTTTGATCTTGTAGATCATGAGATACTCTTGATTAAATGTGAGAGATGCGGTATAAGAGCGAATGCTCTGAACTGGATTAACAGTAATAGTCTGCAATGCGTAGAAATCAGTAATATAAATAATTTTTGCATGCCAATTATGGCAAAACTTGTCAGTTCCACATCATTGATCATCTTATGTACCATGTTTTAAGCAAATACATTTTATATCTATCTATCTATCTGTCCGTGCTGCTAGTTACAGGGTCAGGTTACATGGTAGAGCCATGATGCAGCTATATTAGTACCTAGTATAGTTGTAGCACGAATGGGTCAGCTCGACCGGGGCAAGACCACGCTCTCACAGAATACCAGCGATAAATAGCAGCACAACGCTACTGTGTTTCATCTGGCGAAGTAGAGAACCGGAGACCTTTTTTATTGGAAACGGGGCATTCCATTTTAGTCCTCACGGCTGTTAACGCATCTAACGTAACGGTTAACTTTATTTCAGTAATTGCGGGACTAGGTGTTGAAGGTGCTGACGTAGAGGCGGCACCGGCAGCGTGCGGTGCAGACAATGGCACGTGGTGGTGGGGCTGCAACGCCTGTCGTTGCGTCGCAGGAGCGCCCGCATGCACGCGCCTGTGGTGCGGCTTACCTGACTGTTTGGCTCCAGGAGCACAACCCTGCAGAACCGACGAGGTATGGTGTCGTTGTCTTCTATGTGTATTTATTTATTAAATTTAAAGTGAAGAACGAGCTCGCAATCCATCTGATGGTAAGTGAATATCTACAACGATACATTTAACATCAGACTATTTACACGACAGATGTAATGACGATAAGAACTCCTCTACACACATTCTTGACGAAGAATTAAAATGCAGATCGTCACCGCTGCGCCGATGACTAAGGAAGATTACCTTATCCCAGTAACAAGTTATTTAAAAACATAACTTATAATGTCGAGCGGGCGCGCAGACCATCTAGCGTTTAGTGGATGCTGTGGCCGATAGACAATCATAAATGGAAACAAGGTGACATTCCACCCTCGATTGATTAAGAACCAAAACGCAGATTGTTGTCACCTCTTTGGACTAAGATGGAATTCCTCGTTACCCGTAAAAAAGACTAGTTTACCAGTAGAAAAGACTCCGGTTCTCGTCGTACACTGTACGAATCACAGCATTATACTGCTGTTTTCCGCCTGTATCTAGAAGCCTGTTTCAATTGGTACCACCTCTTTTCGAGTTCTGCCGCCAAACAGCAGTACGTACACTGTGAAGTACTCTGGTCTGGTGAGTATAGTGAGCCATTATAATTACAGACTCTGAATCATTCCAATTTAGCCCTCAGAGGTGACAAAGCATCTGTAACCTTTTGTCAGTCACTTACCATCAGAACCATTGGATTCAGGACAGGGAAGCTCGTATGTTACTTGAATTTTATAGAAAACGTGGTCCTTCTTCGAATTTTCTTTAGTCGAGTCGACCTCAGCAGCCATGAAGCTCTACCAAGAATTTTCTTTTCTTAAATATAGGTTTGCGTACCGGCGGCCCCATCGCTCTGTCTGCGTTCACCTTGCGCACCGCTAGGCGAGTGCAGGCGTGTGTCTGGGCGTCGTGTGGAGCCACCAGCACTACCAGCACCGTCCACTTGCTGGCCCGGAGCACGTGGCCCGCCCCCAGCTGGTTGCGCTCGTGCGGAGCTCCGGTTGGCTCGCGAGCGGTTTGCCCGCGGCGCACACGTTGAACGCGCTTGTGCATCGCTGAGACGGGCTCTCGCAGCCGCACTGGCGTCTCGCTCGCCGCCCGCGCCACCCCTCGCGCTTCTTTGTGATCTCGCGCCTGATGACGACGATGCTCTCGATCTTGCCTTGGTAAGCAATTAGAATGTTGCTTTGCTTTTAGAATTGTTATAATCTTTAATAATATACAATTGTTTGCAAGTAGACTGCGCCTTTGGGCATCTACAGTCAAGTCTAAGATAAGAAAGTTAGAGGTGTGTAGAATATTTAACTTAAATTAAAATTAAATTTAATTCAAATCGAAATGTAACAGTTGGTGCACCGCAAAACAAGAGTAGTTCTACCTAGACAGACTCCTAAGTATAAGTCTTTTTTCTAGTTATATAGTCCTTATATATTTCCATTATACAGGATGTCCCGGTAATGGTGGATAATCTGGTACGTACGTGTTCGGGCGGGAGGGAGGTGGCCTGGGTTCCCTAAAAAAAATTCTATCCCGAACGGAACACACATTTGTGGTCATCACGTCCGCAGTTTAATCCCTATATCAGATTTTTTTCTTTTAATGTTTTCCCTTATAATGATGTTTCTAAATTACCCTTAAAAGTTTTCAACTACTATGGGTAGTATTTTACAAGACAGCACTAAACATAAGTTTAAATTTTTTACTTTATTTAACTGCTAAGTTTGAGCACCTGTGGTGAAAAAAAAACGTATAGGATCTATGTGGCAACCATTTAAAAAGTTTGCCTATATCATAAGGATTCTAAAACATCAGCATACCATGTACTTAATGTTATTACTTTCTGAGCTATAGCCGTTAATGTGTAAAAGTAGGCACTTCATTACAAAATTATTGGCAGATAGTTTTTTAAACATTGCACGTCTTTATTAGGTAAGTACATTTGTCATCCCTGAAAATGTTACTTTACTACCTGCTCGCCTTGTTTGGACGAATTCTAAGCTGTGTGAGCGAGACAAACGGTGCTTAGGATTAATGTGAGTAAAAAGGATCGACAGATTCTCCATTGTATGAATTCGTGTTTGGAATTCGTGTTTTTTTATTGTTAAATATGGTTAGTGCGTATCTCGACCTTCTCGACATCGCATGTGCAGTCGAATTGAGTACCGTCTCCTTTTTGGAAATCGGCAGAAAAGATTCGTCTATTTCGGTGCGAGATATTGAACAACGCACTGGAGTATCGCTCTCTACAGCACATCGGATTGTCAAAAAATGGAGACTTCACCCTTATCATGTTACACGTGTGCAAACTCTTCAACAACGTGACTACCGAGCACGAGTTACTTTTTGCAGAGAAATGCTGAGGCGAATTGATGAAGATCCCGGGTTTTTCAGAAAATATTTGTGGAGCGACGAATACCTTAACTTGCATTATCTCCACAGTTGGCAGCGAACAAACCGGTTAAACTAAATGGAGCCAATTATTTAGAATTTCTGCAAAATGTGCTGCCCCATTTATTAGAAGATGAGCTACTAGCCATCCGGCGAAGAATGTGGCTCCAAAATTATGGTTGTCCGGCACATTACGCCATCCAAGTAAGGAGTTACCTAAACGAAGCCAACCGTGACCGGTGGATCAGCCGAATGGGACCGATATTGTGGCCACATGCAAGAGCACCTGATATTAACCCATTAGATTTTTTGTTGTCTCGCTCACACAGCTTAGAATTCGTCCAAACAAGGCGAGCAGGTAGTAAAGTAAAATTTTCAAGGGCGACAAATGTACTTACCTAATAAAGACATGCAATGTTTAAAAAAAACTATCTGCCAATAATTTTGTAATGAAGTGCCTACTTTTACACATTAACGGCTATAGCTCAGTAAGTAATAACATTAAGTACATGGTATGCTAATGTTTTAAAATCCTTATGATATAGGCAAACTTTTTAAATGGTTGGCCACATAGATCCTATAGGATTTTTTTTTCACCACAGGTGCTCAAACTTAGCAGTTAAATAAAGTAAAAAATTTAAACTTATGTTTAGTGCCGTCTTGTAAAATACTACCCATAGTAGTTGAAAACTTTTAAGGGAAATTTAGAAACATCATTATTAGGGAACACATTAAAAGAAAAAAAATCCGATATAGGCATTAAACTGCGGACGTGATGACCACAAATGTGAGTAGAAGTACGAATTTTCGGAATTTTATAAAACAGCGTAGACCGCGAACCGTTCGGGATAGAATTTTTTTTTAGGAAACCCAGGCCACCTCTCTCCCGCCCGAACACCTACATACCAGATTATCCACCATTACTGGGACACCTGTATATATCCATTACATCTCATTAAAGTCCATTGATGAACATGGCTCTCCCTCATAGATTTCCTCATATTGGGAATTTTGCTATAGTTGCCACGCTTGGCAGGCTTGTTGGCAACGGTTATTTTTGATTTTTGGGTTGTTATCAGGAAGATGCTGCTGCCCATCTCCTGTTTTAGTTTCCCTCTGTCGCCTCTTACGACATCCACGGAATGATATGAGGTTCAGGATATTCTTAAACCACCACTGAACGGTATAGTAACAAGCTTAGTTTCATGCTTTATGGATATTTGTTAATATATGCGACTGCAATAATTTCTAGAAGCTTGATTTCGTGTTTTATTTAATTTCAATTTGTTCTCTAACAGTGGGTCGGTGAAGAAGAAGGAACTGAAGGTGACATTGGCACTGGAGATACTGACGCTGGAGCGCTAGCCGCCGCTGTGCGAGCTTTAAGTGAACTCGTATCTAGAAGACGTTTAGCACAGCACGCGTTATTAGGAGCCGCGTTAAGACTGCGCGTAGTCCACGCTTCACCACCGCCACCAGTAGCTGAGGCAAGTTCATCGCCCTCTGCAGCATTGATCGCGCTCGCGGCTATAGTTTCGTTACTACTGGTTGGCGCTGGAGCAGCAGTGGCGTTGTTTGTTTGCCGACGTCGCGCAGCCGCTGTAGCCGCTGCGGAGGAGCGCTTGCGACGTCGCGATGAAGAGAAATCGAATAACCTACAGAATGAGGAGAATCTACGGCGTTACGCGAATCCATTGCGCGAGGAGCGGCCGTCGGATGAGTTGCCGCGTGCGCATTCGTTATACAAAGCGCAGAATGCCGATGCGAGGAACAACACTCCGCCCCGCGATAAGGAGTTGACGAAACGCGCGTTGCCGCCGCCCGAGCCGCCGCCCGCCCGACACCCGCCACCCGAGCGTCTCACCGTGCTAGTGTGAGCCCGCGTGTGATACTAGTGTAGTCCGGCTTAATGTGGTAACGTAATGACCGTGGAATTTTATGAATAACTTTGCTTTTGAATTAAATTAAAAAAAATTAAAAAGAAATCTATAATTGTAGACGTTGCGCATTCTAAAATATACAGTTAACATATTTCTTACAATTAAATGAATATTTTTTACTATATATCTATTCTACTGCGATGTTTATTTTACTGCGATAATACTAGTTCATGTTAAAAGTAATCTATACCTGCTGTCACTTTGTTGCCACACGTAGCCCGCCGTAGCTTAGATTATAGTATGTATGGAACTTAAAGAGAGACGAGTGACAAGTCACGTCCCTATTTAATTTATTGTGTTAGTGATGCCGTGCTGTAAATATGTATTTTTGTAAATAATGTTAAAGAGTGTAATAATTTTTTGAATGTTTTATTGAGAGATTATCCGATGAGAATGTATTACTGTAAAGGTTGTAAAGTTGATATGGAAAATGATCGTTGTAATTAAATTCTAATAAAATTATTTCTAAAGTTTTTTTTTTACATTTGTACACAGAGCAGAATAACTCCCAATAGTTCCATCTGTGCCCTTAAAACAAGTTTTTGACATTAATGTACATGAAACTACGAGTATGTTTGGTCAAACACAGTAATTCAATGGCGATACGAATTCGACAAGGGTTCGATACAAATTCGATTCAATATGGGTGCTGTTCACAAGTATGATGTTATTTACTAATCGACTCGCCTATACATCCTATAAATCTAAAAAAATCTTTGATATTATATCGATCCCTATTCTTGTTAAAAAATTAGAACGGATTGGTTGTCATAGGCATACTTGTACAAATGTAAATTATGGAGTGCTACAGGGAGGCGTCTTGGGCCCTACGCTATTTGAAGTATATATTAATAATTTGTGTATTAGTGTGAACAGGGGGAGAGTCTTCTCATACGCAGATGAGACTGCGGTATTGTTTTAGGGAAACACTTGGGAAGAAGTGCTATTAATAACGGAAAAACAATGAGCTAAGGTTACTCGTTACAGCTAGTACGATAACTTACTTTGAATGTTAGTAAAACTCCATTCATACGTTTCTCTATGACTAAACGATCACAGCAAAAAAATGATGATATAAGGATTGAAGAAAACATAAATGTTACAATCCCTCCAGCTTTAACTGTGCGTGTACATCTGTTGAAAAAGTTAAAAAGTATCTAGGCGTTATAGTGGATCAACGAATTTCCTGGTACAAGCATGTTGAATTAGTGTCTAGTAGAATTCGAAAGCTAACTTGGATATTTAAATCTTTAAGACATGTTGCCTGTTTAGATCTTTTAAAGTAAGTAAATATGTAGCGCTTGCTCAATCCATTATAACATATAGATTACAAGAGATTACAGAAGCTGATAGAGCTTAGGGATGTTTCCTGAGGGTATGTAATTTAAACCGTACAGGTACTCCTCTAGCTTGTTCTTTTCTTTTTATGGGCTGATTTCGGTGAGGCAGTTGTACATATTACATACTTTATTGAAAAAACATAAGTCTTTGTTTTTTAATCCTACTTACAGTAGGAGAAGAAGAAATTTTAACCTAGCTCCTATTTGGAGAACGAAAATCATCTTTGCGAAATGAAAAACAATTTAAACACTTATACAGTCAGATTAATAAAATATTGCAAATATATCTATTAAAGACATGCAACTATAAGAAAAAATTATGCAATGGCTGAAGACACTTAATTACAATCAAACTGAAGCATACACATACACACACGCGTACACTCACACACACACACACACACACACACACACACACACACACACACACACACACACACACACGCACACACATATATATATATATATATACCTAGTCAGGTCATAAGTATTGTCACGCAGTAAAAACTTTTCTTTCAGAATGCTGGCTACAAAAAGTTTATTGAATTCGAATTTTGAATTGTTCATGAAAATAAAACTGTATACTTTTTAGAATTTTACTCATTTTTAAATATGGAGTGGACGCTTAAAGAAGACCGTGTTGCAGTTATTGCGTTGCATCGTTGCGGTTACGCAATTCAAATTTTTGACATACTGAAAAATTTGAATATAACCAAAAGATTCGTTTATCGTACCATCAAACGATACAATGTAGACTCTAGTGTAGATGACAGGTCGAGAAGTGGTCGCCCACGGTCTGCTAGGACTCCAGCAGTGATAAAAGCTGTGAAGGCGCGAAATCAAAGAAATCCCAATTGTAAGCAGAAACTGTTGGCCCTTCAGATGGGGTTAAGCAGAACCACGGTGAAAAGGGTGTTAAATGAAGACTTAGGGCTTCGGGCATATCGAAGGAAAATAGGACATCGTTTGAATGCTCGTCTAATGGACCTGAGACTGAAGAGATGCCGCGCTTTGTTGAAGCGGTACGCGGGAAAAAATATCGGGAAATTCTTTATTCGGATGAAAAATTTTTTACCGTAGAAGAGAGCTACAACAAACAAAATGATAAGGTGTACGTACACAGTATTGAAGAAGCGAGCAACCGTATTCCGCGTGTCCAACGAGGTTATTTTCCATCCTCGCTCATGGTATGGTTGGGAGTTTCTTATTGGGGCTTAACAGAGGTACATTTTTGTGAGAAAGGTGTAAAAACGAATGCAGTTGTGTATCAAAATACAGTCCTGACGAATCTTGTGGAACCTGTTTCTCATACCATATTCAATAACAGGCACTGGGTATTCCAACAAGATTCGGCGCCAGTTCATAGAGCGAAGAGCACACAAGACTGGCTGGCGGCGCGTGAAATCGACTTCATCCGGCACGAAGACTGGCCCTCCTCCAGTCCAGATTTGAATCCGTTAGATTACAAGATATGACAACACTTGGAGGAAAAGGCGAGCTCATAACTTTAGTGTCATAAGAATCTATGTTTTGTTAAGTTCATTTTGGTTTATAAATGGTTACATAATGAATAAATTTGTTTCAATTATTTTATATTAAACATGTGACAGAATTTATGACCTGACTAGGTATATATACACACGCTCTGTTTCCCTTTTGTTGAATGTACTTAGCTCAATGAGGGTGAGGACCTTATACCATAAGTATCTTTAGAATTAAAAGAAGTCCTCAACCTTGTACTAATTTAAGAATATGTTGGAAACAATAAACATTCATTACATTCATTTCATTCACACAACGTGATGAAAAAAACGGCAACAACTGGAATTAGAATATAACCTATTTATTATTAGTACCTAATAAACAGCTAACCTAATGACTTCGGACTGCTTTTAGAATTTAACAAAACATTCTAATCACTGATTTTTTTTATTGACTCGGTAATCAAACCCGGGACCATATGATCAGTAGTCGCACTTAGTTGCACAACAGCACTAGACCAACGATGTCAAATTAGAACTCAATTAGACTACATTGTAGTTATTACTACAACAAAGTCTCTGGAATCTCGGGCTTCCTAGTGGGTGATGGTATAACCATATAACTAGGTACGTCAGGCGTATAATATCACACAGGCTCCTTCCACTTGGTCACATCCAGCGCAGAGCGGCTTGAATCATCGACGACCGAGTTCTTTCGTGTCATCATCATCATCATCATTACAGCCCTTCACAAGTCCACTGCTGAACATAGGCCTCCCCCAAAGAATGCCACAAAGCACGGTCCTGAGCCACCTGCATCCATCGACTTCCTGCATGTCTTACCAGGTCGTCACTCCATCTCGTGGGGGGACGCCCTACACTTCGCCTACCGGTACGAGGCTGCCACTCGAGAACCTTTCTTCCCCATCGGTTGTCGGTTCTTCGAGCTATATGGCCGGCCCACTGCCACTTCAGCTTACTAATCCGTTGGGCTATGTCGGTTACTCTGGTTCTACTGCGGATATCCTCATTCCTAAGTTTATCACGCAGAGAAACTCCGAGCATAGCCCTCTCCATAGCTCGCTGAGCGACCTTGAGCTTCCTCATACGGCCAGCAGTGAAGGACCACGTCTCAGTTCCGTAAGTCATCACTGGCAACACGCACTGGTTGTACAATTTCGTTTTAAGGTTTTGAGGTATGTCTGACGAGAAGATGTGTCGTAGCTTCCCGAACGCTGCCCAGCCGAGTTGAATCCGTCGATTGACCTCTCGGTCGAAGTTGGACTTACCTAGTCGGACTATTTGTCCCAGGTAAACATACTCGTCAACAACTTCGAGCTTAGTGCTCCCAACAACTACCGGCATAGGTGTAACATGGACATTAAACATGATCTTTGTTTTGTCCACGTTCATCTTAAGACCTATCCGTTGGGAAACACTATTGAGGTCATTGAGCATAGTGCTTAGGTCCTCCAGCGATTCTGCCATAAGGACTATATATTCTTTCGTGTGCCTAGTGCGAAATGTTGTTTTTACGCACTCGAATCGATACTGTGAAAGTTAACTACAATTTGTATGGAATAAAATCAGCGCCAACTAGTGGCAATAATTGGAATCACCATCGAGCATTGACTCTCATTCACGTGATTGGTTGGAGCGGTTTTCGATCATTCGAGATGTAAAACTTTACGCGGTCGATATCGAAAAAGTATTCACCTAAATTTTTAGTGAGTAGAGTGAGAATAATTGTTGAAGAGTTATGGTCTCCACACACGGTCAGTTAAACTGACATCAGTTCAACTGATCATTTCAAAGGAATTTAATCCAAAACAATTTCGAAACACACGACAGTTCAACTGATCCTTCCAACTGATCAGTTCAAACTAGGACTGTTGATATTTTTAAAATATTGGATTATCAATATATCGATAATTATAAATATATCAATATCGGAGTTTTATATATCGAAAACATAAGCGATATATCGATGCTTATTGCTTAAAAATAATTTACACAGTTTATAATTTAGTATATTTATCAAACAAATTAAATTATAAATGAATGAAAATGTTAGGTTATAATTCTTAGTAATTATTAATGAGCCGTGGTAGCTCAGATGGGTATCGCTCGCTGTAAATTTTACAGTACCCGAGCAACCCGGGTTCGATCCCCGCCGGCACCAATGAAATTGTTAATTGCAATTTTAAGTGCTGATTTACCACGTGCTCGACGTTGAAGGAAAACATCGTGAGGAAACCTGCATGTTTTAAAAATAAAATAAAAATTTCAAAAAACGTGAAGTTCGCCAACACGCATTGGGCAGCGCGGCGGACGTTGCCCTAAAACCCTCTCAGAAATTAGGAGAGGCCTGCCCAGCTGAGGAGTGCCCAGCATTGGGACTTATAAGGCTGTAACTTTAACTTTAATTATTGTTTAATTTAAATAAGACAATTATGTTTACCAATATTTTTTAGTAAGAGTTTACAAAAATACTCGTTGTTTTATATGTTCAGCTGTTTCAATACTCCGATTATTGGACACTAAAATATTGATTGTAGAAGTAATTCGTTCAGATGCTACGGATGCAGCTGAAGAAATCAAATATTTAACAGCTATTTCTGATAGCACGGAAGTAAATCATAAGACGCCTAAGCGATTAAAATAACTTGAGGCTTATATCTAACAACATCGAAGCACTTATTTCACCGTTTTCTCTAATAGTTCACATGCGCAGACACTTAATACACATAATCGCATCACTTTGACAAAAATCCACTTCAAACGATTATTTAAACGATAAAACAGGATCAACCATCCGTTGATGGTCAAGCTCCTGCAAAACTCACAGTAAGTAAAGTAGTACTAAGTTTAATAGATTATAGTGATTTTAATATCACAGAGATATACTATACAAGATTACATTTCTTTTTAAGATAATAAGCAAATAAATAAACTGGGGAAAAATGAAAAATATAATATAGTGTAAATAAAGTATAGTAGATTGGGTCCATCAAGGATTAGGATTTAAGTTTACGATGGTGTTGTAGATTAAATGATTTACGTGAAAAAATAAAATAGGTATTAAATTATTTAAAAAAATATATCGACTGTCGTATATGTATATTTCAATATCAAACTTCTATTTCAATATATGTCGTCCAAAAATATTAGAGATAAATATCGATATTTATAAATAATAAAATAGATTTTTCGATATAGCGATATTCTATCGACAGTCCTAGTTCAAACGTGGGGCGTGGCCGTGGGCGTTTGGTTTGCGTGACTCCTATAAAATATCATATATATAGATAAATTAAATGATGTTTATTAATATCTAAATCTTAATGATTTCTTATATTTACGCGAACACTACACATTGAATAAAACTATTTTTACGGATTTTATCGTGTTTAATTAACTTATTTTATATTCCCGACGTTTCGGTTGCTTTCCAGCAACCGTGGTCACGGGGGACTGAGGTGATTGACGTCCCGATGTCAAAGTTAATATTCCTCTACAATATGCAGGAGTATACAAGCTTGATTGTGAGTGTGGTCTCTCATATATAGGGCAAACAAAACGATCAATAAAAACCCGCGTAAAAGAACACATAGCTGACGTGAAGCACCAACGTTCCGGGAAGTCTGCAGTTTGTGATCATATCCTAGACGGCCCCCGTCATTACATTAGATTTGATAAACCACAAGTCCTCGCGAAAGAACATCGATTCCTGCCAAGGATGATACGTGAGGCTATTGAAATTAAAAAACATCCTAATTTCAATAGAGAGGGAGGCTGGGTACTACCACCTGCTTGGGATCCTGTAATTCATAAAATTAAAACTAAACCCAAGCATACCACTGTAAGACTTCAAGACACAGTTAGTTCATTCTGCGTAGATCGGACCAAAATTAATAATTAAAAAGCTGAAGGTACTCCGGGTTAACTTTGACATCGGGACGTCAATCACCTCAGTCCCCCGTGACCACGGTTGCTGGAAAGCAACCGAAACGTCGGGAATATAAAATAAGTTAATTAAACGCGATAAAATCCGTAAAAATAGTTTTATTCAATCTAAATCTTATTTAATACCATTTCCTGTCTATTAATATATATCTAATTTTGACGGCTCCGTGGCGCAGTGGCTTAGCAATCAGTTGTTGCGCTCGGGGCCGCGGGTTCGAATCCGGCACGGAACAAGTATTTGTACGGCCTACAAATAATTATTCCGGGTCTGGATGTTTGTCCTTGTGCAATTTATGTTTGTAAACTGCCTCCACGACACAGGAGAAAATCCTAACGTTAAAAAAAAAAACAATCTATACAAATAAATAAAATTGAAGTGTCTGTTTGTAATGTCAAAATAACAGTTTTTTACTAAATACATATGAAAGTACATACGGTACTTATAACAAAAACTTAATTTTTAAAATTTTTGTCTGTCTTTCTGTCTGTCTGTCTGTTTGTTCCGGCTAATCTCCGAATCGGCTGAACCAATTTTGACGAGACTTACAGTGGCAGATAGCTGATATTATAAGGAGGAACTTAGGCTACTTTTAATTTAGAAAAAGAATTAGGGTTCACATTAAAACATTAAAACCCATGAAATCCAATCGTAATAAATTACACGCGGGCGAAGTTGCGGGGAACAGCTAGTTAATATATAGGAAATGATATTTTTAATTTATAGGAGTCACGCCAACTAAACGCGCACGGCAGCGGCCCCGTCGATCGAGAAATGAAATCCGTTCCGTATATATATTAAAACTTCAAAAGATATTTTTATTCGTGATAAGCTCAGTATTAAGACACTTTTAAGAAATGGGTCAGATATTATGATAATTTTATTCATTATGTTGAATTTTATTTATTTAATAAATGTATTATTTATTTTTTTCTTTTACCCCACCTTCTTAGTTGGTCATCATGAAGGTATTATAATCACATTGAACTAGGTCTTTATAAACCCTTTCAAATGAGTTTAAACACGATAATTCTACTTAGTGCCGTCCACCTTCGGATTGCACCATCAGAAAGGTGAGGTCATTACAGTCACTTAGGTCTTTATGAGCCCTTTCAAATGAGTTCAAACACGATCGTTCTATCTAGTGCCGCCACTGAGATCCTATACCCACCTTCAGATTGCACCATCAGAAAGGCGAGATCATAACAGTCACCTAAGCCTTTATGAGCCCTTTCACATGAGTTCAAACACGACAGTTCTATCTAGTACCGCCACTGAGATCCTATACCCACCTTCGGATTGCACCATCAGAAAGGTGAGGTCATAACAGTCACCTAGGTCTTTATGACCCCTTTCAAATGAGTTCAAACACGATCCTTCTATCTAGTGTCATCACTGAGATCCTATACTCACCTTCGGATTGCACCAACATAAAGGTGATATCATAACAGTCATCTAGGTCTCCATTTACCTGTTTGAAAATGAGTTCAAAACGACGGTACGTACGATGGTAGGCTACGTAGTAGCATCACTGAGACCCTTTACCCACCTTCTGAGTCCACCATAAGGAAGGTGACATCATTACAAACACCTTGGTCTCCATCCTCTGTCAAATCAACTTCTCTAAATATATAAAATAATATAAAATCTAAACAGCATACAAATAATGTTATAAAAAAATATAAAATATAAATAAAAGCTACTAAGAAAGTATGTACTTACCAATAATGGAAACGAACTGAAGCCAGCGATAGAAAAATACGTGGATGGAAAGACGATAGAAAAAAAAGGGGGTTGCCGTCAGTTAAAAATTTTAAATTAAGATTTCACAATCACGATCAGTTTTTGGATGTACGTCAGTTCAACTGAGCGGTTTAACTGACAGCACGCACGAAAAAATCCGTGTGTTGTCTTCAGTTAAAAATTTCAACTTAAGATTTCACATTCACGGTCAGTTTTTGGATGTACGTCAGTTAAAATGTTCAGTTTAACTGACCGTGAGTAGCCACCATAACTGACCGTGAGTGGCCACCATAACTAACCGTGAGTGGCCACCATTAATTTTATTTTGTTTTGTGAGAACGATATATAATTTAGGCAGGACGTTTTTATTTTCGTTAGGAGGATGTTTGCAGCCACAAAGGCATTAATAACTAATAATAATAGATATTAATGCCTTTGTGGCTGCAAACATCTAATAATAATAGATGACTGCTATTATAAAACCAGTGTTGAAGCAAGAGCTTGTGCATATTTTAGTCCATTGTTACCATTGAGTTATACAAGACATGTTACACACATGTCTTGTATAACTCAATATATACTCAACATATAAATCAATGGTTGTTACACCTTAATGACAGGTAATATAATCTATCCTTAAAGGATAGATATCGCCTTTTCCAAGAACGTGTTCAAGTTTTTGTGTAAATAGCGTTTGATAAATCCAAGTTCCTACCATCACTACGAGGGTGGATTGAAAAGTACTCGGCCTAACCAAGAAAATAAACAAATACTAAATCAGTTATATTTTTATTTTTCTACATAATCACCATCAAGTTCAATACACTTTTGCCACCTCCCCTTCCAAGCATTTAGACCGTTGAAAAAAAATGATTCTTCTTTAGAGTCAAAATATGCGTCTACAGCTGCTTTGACCTCGTCTTTTGTCGAAAATCTTTGACCTCCCAAGTGCTTTTTTAGGTTAGGGAACAGAAAGAAGTATGATGGTGCCAGATCAGGTGAATACGGCGGATGCGGTAACAGTTCAAAGCCACAGTTGTGAATTTCAGCCATTGACTGTACTGACGTGTGAACACGGGCGTTATCTTGATGAAACAGGACTTTTCTTCTGAGCATTCCTCGACGTTTTTCTTTTATTTCCTCTCGTAAGCGACGTAGTAAGGTGCAGTAGTAATCAGAGTTTATATTCTGACCCCTTTCAAGATATCAATCATAATCACACCTTTCGAGTCCCAGAATACTGAAGCCATCACCTTATTTGCCGACAAAATCGACTTAGCCTTTTTAGGGGGTGGTGAACCAGGTCTTCTCCACTGTTTTGATTGTTGTTTTGTTTCCGGTGTACAGTAATGAACCCATGTTTCGTCCATAGTAACAAAACGATTCAAAAAATCATCTGCATCGGCTTCAAATAACTCCAAACAGTCGCGTGAAATAGTCAATCGCGTCCTTTTTTGTTCAACTGAAAGCAGTCGCGGAACCCACCTCGCAGACACCTTGTGGAAACCCAACTCGTTGACACTGATGTTTTGAGTTCGTTCATAAGAGATGCCTATAATCTCGGCTATCTCTCTAATTTTTAATCTGCGGTGTCCCATTATTAAATCAAGTACTTTTTTAATATTTACGTCAGTAGTTGACGTCGAAGGCCTTCCAGAGCGGGGTTCATCTTTCACACTCTCTCTACCACGCTTAAATTCTGCTATCCATTTTTTGACGGATGAATATGACAGAGCACAATCGCCTAATGTACTGACCATGTCATCATGGATGGTTTTTGATGATAGCTCCTTCTTATGGAGGTACTTAATGACGGCACGCTGCTCGATTTGCTCCATTCGCGGAAATTATGTCCGATTACTTTGTTAATAAATTTATAAAATCACAACTAATTATCGCACACGTTTCGAACTTCACACAATGAACTAGTCTGAACTGTACTAAATAATGTGGGTAGATTTGATTTTTAAAATTGAATGGATCTGTGTTAGGCCGAGTACTTTTCAATCCACCCTCGTATTTAATAATTAAGTCAGTAGTAAGTAAGTATCATAAGTTCACTTAACACTAAGTAACTAAATTCCATTTACTGCTCCATAAATGTCACCATAAAATCATATTAGAATGAAAACATCTTCATGTTTTTTGGTTTCAATTTAATAAGGTGCTTTGAGGTAAATACGACATATTTTCTGATTAGTTGATACGATGCATATTTAATAATTATTTAAAAAAAATCTACCTCAGTTTACAACCAACTCATGTCACTTTTATTTATTGAAATACATATCCTAATTATTTTGTTATCCATCTTAATAAAATGTCTTTGCGTTGCGTAAATACAATCATTTAAAATTTGACATATTTTTCTTCTGGATAAGGTGTAATTCCGATATAACGCGGGGTAAAACCGAAAATTTGGTAAAGTGTTCCTTTTTGACTTTCGACAGAAGGTTTAGATTTACTTTTCGTTCGTCTATACCCCTCTACAAAAAGCATTGATACATACTTTATGTTTCTAATTTAATTCTATATTTTGCTCACTTGAATTTTCGGAATTACCCCACTTAAAATCCAGTGGTTCTAAACATTTAAGGCACCACCACGGCAGCACACCTTGCGTTCCTATAGTTGGACATTTATTAGGCTAGTTAAAGAGGTTTCTTCAAACTTTTATAACAGGTAAGCGAGAATAAAAAAATATTTTTTTATACATGTCTTTATGTATTTTTAATGAGTCAAACTATACGAAATCGGGATTTTTCACACCTTTAAAAACTCATATCTGCGAAAATATTACCTTTATCGTAAAACGTCATAGGACCTTTTATATTTATAATTTGCCAAGAAGTATAAACAAATATTGTTCATACTTTATTCTTTTTCTTTATGCATTTCTAATGGGGCAAAAGTATCCGAAATTGGGATTTTTCAAGCCCTTAACAATTCATAGAAGATATTAACTTTATCGTAAAAAGTCACGGGACTTTTTTATTCGTATTTTATCAAAGAATATTAAAAAAAATAGTCCCGTTTGAAAATAACAATACAAGTTTAAACAATACCTACGGCACCGAGTTGCCTCATGGCAACATGCATTTATATCATCAGTACGACAATTTGAAGAGAATAGCATAAAAAAATTGATGTGGAATAGTTTTCGGTACTCATGCACCTATTCCTTCTGGACAATATCTAAATATTGGCATTGCGGTAGATACGCCTTGCCCACTGCCGTTGGTTAAATTCGCGAACGTGTTAAACTTATCCAAAATAACAATTTATGCTGACGAAGGATTGACAGCCACTGGAAATTACAATGGAAAAGTAGTTCGATAGTCCATTAATCCGTAATTAACCCTGTGGGGCATATCCGAAAAAAACACAAAAAAAAATAGCTGGCTAATCCTAACCTATAAAATAAAGCTTTAAAAACGATTACCTATCATAGAATCAAACAATCATTAAGATTACTTAGCAAATTCCGAAGATAATGATCGCGGGGTAATTCCGAAAAACCGAAAAGAGTTGAAAAAAGCTGTTTCCACCGAAAAGTTAACTTTGCACGCGCACTATTAAGACTAGCTACTTGAAACCTCGCTTCAGAGGGAGATAAATAAAATGTCGTCTAGAATAAAGTGACCAGAGCAAAAAATATTGCCTAGTTAAGCCGTAATTTGTAAATATCGGAATTACCCCATTTTCGTAATAATCCCAAAGCACCTTACTTTTAATTACCAACATTAAAATAAAATGGCTAATTCTCAATCTCATAATACGAACACAAACTGTCGAAACCTTGATCAAATTACGAAACATAAACAAATAGCTAATAATGAATTGTGATTCCGATTATTGCCACCAGTTGGCGCTGATTTTATTCTATACAAATCGTAGTTAACTTACTCGATATCGAATGCGTAAAAACAAAATCTCGCACTAGGCACACTGATCGGCTCGTTTCACTCTCGCTGCGAATGGATGTTGCATCCCTTTGCATTTTCTATCGCAACTGCCACGGGGAGTGCTCTGAGGAATTGTTCGTATTAATTCCAGCCGCAAAATTTCACGAACGCACATCGCGTTAAAACTCACGATACCATCCACAACATCTGGATGCTCGCGGTCCACCACTGTTACTTTTTAATAGGAGTTTTCTTCCTCGTACAACCTCTCTGTAGAATTGTTTACCAACGAAGATTTTCCCCGGACAACGACATAGGGTACCTTCAAAAAAAGCCTTAGACCTTAATACTTTCTAAAAGGCCGGCAACGCACCTGCAATTCCCCTGGTGTTTTTCATGGATGGCGGTAGTCGCTTACCATCAGGTGAGCCGCATCCTCGTTTGCCCCCTCTTCTATAAAAAGGCAACGAAGAGCAGCGTCAAGGTGCAAGATGTCTGATACTTCAATTCGTCTGCCACGCGTGCCGATTAAGGCAAATTTTCTCTAAGTTATGAGAGTCCTACGTCCAACTGACTTTTACGCTTTTACGCTTATGAGGAAGAAGAAGTAAATCCTACTAATATTATAAACGTGTCAGTTTGTGAGGATGTAGGGATGTATGGATTTTTGTTACTCTTCTACACAAAAACTTTTTTTTATATTATAAGGGTGACAAACATAGTCCACCTAATGGTAAGTGGTTGCTGTGGCCCATAGACATCTACATCTATCCTCGTTTGCGAATCAAAATGCAGATGCGTTGTCAGCCGTGAGGACTAAGATAGAATGCCTCTTTTCCAGTAATAAGGATCTCCGGTTCTCTACACTCACCAAACGAAACAGCAGCGTTAAGCTGCTATTTTACGTTGGTATTCAAAGGTAAATAAACTATTGAATGTGTTTCAATTAAATTTTACAATAATATAGCTCATACACCAGAACAACACATAGGCAATAATTAATAAAGATACTGTGTAAATTAGTCAAAATATAACGAGAGGTGTTTAGTAAGTCGGAATGATCTGTCATCTGCGTGTTATTTTGGCATGCGGTGCAAACATTGTAAAGTATAATTGATTTAATGTATAATATCTACGCGGACGAAGTCGCGGGCAAAAGCTATTCTCGAACAATTTTTAAATTATTTCCTATGATAACACGACGCGTGGTCACTTAAGTAATTATAAAATTACCAAAAAAAAAATTAAGTAATTACTTGGTTGAAATTAGGATTTATTGAGAGCATAAAGCTGGTATTGTATTATTTTTAACTTTTTTTTTAAAAGGTGTTGTATTGGATTCTATTTTTTTTACGATATTTCAAAGTAAAACCTTGAAATATCGTTAAAAGTCAGAAAAGTAGCTGATTATTAAGGATAACTCAAAAACTACTGACCAGATCTTGATCAAATTTATATGGGACCATATGAGAAGCACCAGCCTTCAAGTAAAAAGGATAATCAAAATCACTTCACCTGAAGCGATTTTCATTATGCTTTTTTTCTAGGTAGAAAAAAGTTCTGAGGTAACACACATTAAAAACATACAGTCGAATTGAAAACCTCCTTCTTTATTTTTGAAAAAAAAAATAATAAAATTGTTTTATTTTAGACTTTTGTCCATAATATTGTTAGTGGCATAAAAAAAGAGATCTTAAAACTAGGTAGGTAGGTTTGAAGTCGGTTGAAAATAAAAATCGATGCCAAAACCAAGCCTCAATTTGAGACACTATTAAATTAGGTGGGTATGGTCTAATTCTTTCTATTTTCTTGAAGTCGGTTTTAATTTTGCTTATTTTTTTTCTAACGACTGAAGGTTTAACGGTTGAAAGGTTTTGGATAATGTGGCAGATTTAAAAAAATCTACTGTGGGTGGAAATTGATACAGGTCGAGGGTTTCAGTAGTTACATACCAAGATCATCTTTATCATAATCATCAGCCTTTAAAATACTACATCTAAGTATCTCTACCAAGGAATGCCACATAACCCGGTCGTAAGTCGCCTGCATCCATTTAATTCCTGACTGTCTTCGTCGTTCTTCTAGGGCTGCTCTTCATTCCACTTACCGGTACAAGATTTCCCTTCAAGAAAGTTTCCTTACTGTCGATTGTCTATTATTTAAGCTCTTACCATTAGAGACGAGCCTCTTAAACTCCACTGCTGAATATAGGCCTCCCCCATACTTTGCCTCATAGGGGGGATATTTGCCATAGTTGCCGCGCTTGACAAGCGGTTGGCAACCGTAGTTTTTTAATTTTAGTCGTTATTAGGAAGACGCTGCTGCCCATCTCTTGATTTGTTTGTCTCTGTCGCCTCTTACGACACCAACGTGATGGTATGAGGTAGTGGATATTCTTACACCGCCACTACACGGACAATACGGCTTTACCTTAGAGAAATACAATCTTCTCCATAGCTATCTAAAGCGACTTTATGTTAAGCATCTCCATAGGGCCAGCAGTGAAACACCACATCTCACTTGCAACGTGCGCTGTTTATACACTTTTGTTTTAAGGTTTTGAGGATCATTTGACGTTTACTTCCCGAACGCTGCTCAACAGAGTTGAATCCGTCAGCTGATCGCCTGTTTATAATGTGGTTACAATAGATTAATTACTATGAACTATGAACTGACTGAGCGCGCGAAGACCTATCATTAATCTAAGGATATCAGCATAGATTAATGATAGGTCATCGTCTGAGCGCGCGAAGACCTATCATTAATCTAAGGATATCAGTATAAATATAAACAAAAAACTGGGCAACTGGGACTCCGTGAGTCCGTGACAGAACGCTCCAAGCTCAAATGCGGAAGGCGGTGCTACCCGCCGGTTTCTTGTCCTTTCCCCCTACACTCGGCCATTTGGTCGTATTATTAATTTACGTATGGTTTATGTATTTATTTTGCGATATTAATATAAGTATGTATATTTATCATTTCCTTTTATATATTTATGCTCAACCAGAGGAGAAAACTATTTAAATGCACCCATAATAATACTTATAATAAATAAAGAATAACAATTCTATACTTTGCGTTTTGATATATTATTATATCAAAATCAATTGATTTCAATGACATCTATCGCATACAATGAGAACTATGAAACGAACAAACTGCCACGTTGAGAAAATAATTTGTAATGTTATTTCGTTCTTCACCAAGCTTTGTAGAGGTGACACGTTAACTTTATAGATGGCGCTTAATATAAAATGTTATATACTTAAATAAGGTTTACGTTTTACCGTGCAAAAAATTTCAACCATAAATTTATCTAGTTACAA
Source organism: Parnassius mnemosyne (assembly GCA_963668995.1). NCBI lineage: Eukaryota > Metazoa > Arthropoda > Insecta > Lepidoptera > Papilionidae > Parnassius > Parnassius mnemosyne. The sequence goes on along the minus strand of CAVLGL010000057.1, from coordinate 42,383,687 downwards.
ATATATTTTTAAAAAATATTGTAAATTCTGTAGAATTATTTATTTTGTTGTAACGGGGAACAATACTGAAGATAAAAAAAAACAAATAATCCGTAACAATTTTATTTAAATTCTATTTATTTTATGTAGGTGCTTTTTAATTCAATTTGAGCAAGCGAAACAAACATTTGGAAAATCTATTTTCTCTGTTAGTTTTAAAAGAATGGGTTCGATCACCTCGTGGCACCATGATGTAATACTATCCCAGTTGCTGAATGGTGTATACTGAAAATATAATTAAAAAACATTTCATATAACGTCCTCTAACTTATTCTTTTAGGTAATCATATTACAATTAAGTATTGTTGCTTTGAGAATGTGATAGAGAATGTTTCAACAAAATGAGTTTCATATTTTTTATACAAGTGTGTGACTCACTCCCCAGAATAATATCACACAGTCCAGCTAGTAAGTGACCGATATGGTAGCTGGTGAGGATGAACTGGTAAGTGACCAAAATTCACAATATATACTAGACTAGTGCCAAAAAGAAAATCATAAAATCTGGACCCTATAAGTGACGCTGTGGCCAAGTTTTTAACCGACTTCAAAAAGGAGGAGGTTCTCAACTCGTGTCAAACGTTTCTTTTCGTGTGTATGTTACGCGATACTTCGCAGATTGTGAACCAATTTTGATGATTCTTTTTTTATTAAATAGGTTATACTTCAAGGGTGTTTATTTCCTATTTTAGCAATTTGAAGTCGGTTTCTACTTTTTGTTAAAAGTTATAAACATTAATAAGCTTTATATTTACACTGTAAAAAGTCTGGAGATAATTCAGAGTGAAACCCATTGCGCCAACTTTCGGGAATGTCAGAGTAACGTCTGAGTATTACTGTTAATTATTAACGCCAATGTAAGGCTATACTTTATTATATAGAATACAGGTAACAAACGAGTGCAAAGTCCACCTAATGGTAAGTGGATGCTACAGCATCCACTTACCATTAGGTGGACTTTAGACTTTTTACTTTAGCCCATAGACATCTACATCTATCTTCGTTTGCAAATTTAAATGCAGATGCGTTGTCAGCCGTGAGGACTAAGATATAATTCCTCATTTCCAGTAAAAAGGGTCTCCGGTTCTCTACACTCACCATACGAAACAGCAGCATTAAGCTGCTATTTTATGCTGGTATTCTGTGAGAGCGTGGTCCTTCCCCGGTCGAACCGACTTGGCTCTACCACGTTTGATCTATCCTCGATGAACAATCAAATTGCAGACGCGTTGTCACGCATATACTAGGGTTCCCAGTGAAAAGGGTTCTCAGTTCCCTACACTCACCATACGAAACATCTATTTTACGCTGGTGTTCTGTAATTTTTAAAAATAAGGAAATATTAAGAAGAATAATTGTTATAAAATTATCCATTGTTCTATTACAAGAAATAATCGACATCTGTGTTTCACTTCCTATGCAAAATTTTATTAGTGTCTATCCAATGCTGCGATTATTATTTTATAACATTAAAATAAAGTCAGGTACCTTGAGGATCACCAGCTGATTAGTGACCGCCAATACGGTTTTCGTCGGTGTCGATCAGCTGGTGATCTTCTGGTCTACCTGACCCATAGATGGGCGAAGGCAGTAGAGTCCAAGGGGGAGGCGTTGGCCGTTAGTCTGGACATTGCGAAGGCCTTTGATCGGGTTTGGCACAAAGCGCTTCTTTCGAAGCTGCCTTCCTATGGGCTTCCCGAGAAATTGTGCAATTGGATCACCAGCTTTCTTGCAGATCGGAGCATCAAGGTCGTTGTAGACGGAGCATGTTCTGACTACAAGCCTATTAACGCTGGTGTTCCACAAGGCTGTGTGCTATCACCAACGCTGTTTCTTCTGCATATCAATGATATGTTGCTAACTGGTAACATTCATTGCTATGCGGATGACAGCACTGGTGATGCTCTATACACCGGCCGGGCCAATATTTCTCGGGAAAACGTCGCCGAGTACCGGAACAAACTTGTGTCTGAAGTCGAGTCTTTGCTGGACAAAGTCTCGGATTGGGGGCGACTAAATCTAGTCCAGTTTAATCCTCAGAAGACACAAGTTTGCGCGTTTACCGCTAAAAAGAACCCCTTTGTCGTATCTCCTCAGTTTCAAGGCACTCCCCTTCTTGCCTCAGCCAGTATCGGTATCCTCGGAGTCGACATATCGAGTGACGTGCAGTTTCGTGGTCACTTGGAAGAGAAGGCTAAATTGGCCTCTAAAAAGCTTGGCGTGCTCAGCAGAGCGGGACAGTATTTCATGCCGGCACACCGCCTGCAACTTTACAAGGCGCAGGTTCGGCCTCACATGGAATACTGTTCCCATCTCTGGGCAGGGGCTCCCCAGTGCCAGCTCCTTCCACTTGACCGCATCCAGCGCAGAGCGGCTCGAATCGTCGACGACCGAGCCCTTTCCGATCGGCTCGATTCATTGGCACTGCGAAGAGATGTTGCATCTCTTTGCATTTTCTTTCGCATCTACCATGGGGAGTGCTCTGAGGAATTGTTCGGATTAATCCCAGCCGCCAAATTTCACGAACGCACATCGCGGCAGAACTCCCGATACCATCCACACCATCTGGATGATTGGCGGTCCACCACTGTGCGATTTAGAAGATGTTTTCTTCCTCGCACAACTTCCTTGTGGAATAGTTTACCACCAGGGATTTTTCCGGACCGATACGACTTAGGGACCTTCAAGAAAAGAGCCTACTCCTTTTTAAAAGGCCGGCAACGCATCTGCAATTCCCCTGGTGTTGCGGTTGTTCATGGGCGGCGGTAGTCACTTACCATCAGGTGAGCCGCATGCTCGTTTGCCCCCTCTCCTATAAAAAAAAAAAAAAAAAAAAAAAAGGTACGTTAACGTTACCGTTACAGCCTATTAAGTCCAATGCTGAGCATAGGCCTCCCCTATAGATTGCCTCATTTGCCTTGGCAAGCGGTTTGGCAACTGCAGTTTCTACGCCCACGGGATGATATGGGGTAGTGGATACACTTACACCGTGATTACACGGTAATAATAATTATTTTAATTAAAATATACTCACTAGTCTTGCAAGCACTTGAGTGACGTGGTTCGCAGGCATGTATATCATTCTGACTCCGTTGCCTACGTTCAAATTAGATATTTCAGCATTCACATTGTACTGGTTTAGATTAATATTTTTTATAATCTGAAAAAAGAAACTTAACCACTATATTTTTTGCATATAAAATTCAAATTTCTTTTTTGAATTTAGAACGGAAAATATTTTCCGTTTTAAACGCAATAAAAACAATACCTACCGTACACGTGATCCTAATTTGGGAGTGCGTGTAAATACCAGTGTAATGCTGCACAGGTTCACCATCCAAATTGACTATGACGTCGAAACCGACCTTCACGTTTCTAAGAATAATATTGCCACTCACTGAACCAGTCCACTCTGTGGTATTGCTTACAGTCCTTACTGCCTTCTTGATATCCGACAGCTCTATCTTCTCAATGGACACGACGAATCCGTTTGTGTACTTTACTGTACCGGCTACATGCCAGTTATACATGTGCTCGCTGCGAAGCATTAAATACATAATATGCAATATGATTTATTACTAACTTGACCATTGCGCCACCTGTTGGGCCCAGATTTCTTACGAAACGTCCATTAATTACATGAGGTGAGGAGGTGACGATTTTTCTACCCTCCCCCACCCCCCGGTGAGATGTCGTGAAATATGGCTCGACTTCCTCCCTTCGCAAATCTCATATGAGATTTTTAAAATGCGTATTTTTAGTGTAAATACTTTTTATTCTGTGCTTGGTTGAGTTGAGTTTGTTTTAAAAAACATAATTTGCTTAATTATTTTTAATATAATTTCTGGAGTCGAATTTAAATACTATTGTGTAATTACCATATTTAACTTGATTATACCAAATCATTTTATTATCAATATTTTTTATCAGGAAGATATTGCTGTTCATTTTCTGTTTCTGTTTAACTTCCTCGCCACTAATACCCACGGGTCGACTTGTGATAGTGGATTCTTTTAAATCGCAACTACACAGCACAGGAATCACAAAAAGTTAACAATAATGTCTTCTATGATCTTGTTGTTAGCTTTTGACAATACTCGGTAATTTTCATCGTAATTAAAATCGTTTGGGAGATTATCCCTTTTGTCATTATTATCACCACAATATTATTCTGGCAGCATAATATCGTTTTAAAATGCAGATATCTATTTAAAAAATTTAAATTCAAAACACACAGGGTTGATTGAGATGAAGAGAAAGGTCAATATTTGATAATTTTTTAATCTATTTAAAAAAAAAACTTTTCCGTTATCTTAGTCTATGTTCGGAGTATCTCTACGTAATAAACTTCGTAATAAGGATGTCCACAGTAGTAACCATAGTAACTGACATAACCTGACGAATCAGTAAGCTGAAATGGCAATAGTCTGGCCATATAGCTAGAATAATTAACAACGATGGGGAAAAAAGGTACTTGAGTTGTAGCCTCGTAACAGGAAGCGAAGGGTGGCCCCACATTTGATAAAGTGACGACCTAGTAAGACACGCAGGAAGTCGCCATACACTCACCATTCAAAATACAGCAGCATTAAGCTGCTATTTTACGCTGGTATACTATGAGAGCATGGTCATTCCCCGGTCGAGCCGACCCATTCGTGCTACAACCATAATATTTTTTTTATAGGATAAGGTGACCACCAAAGTGGTTTGGGCACGTTGAGCGAATGAGTGAAGACCGAATGGTGAAGAAAATATATAGCGCGAAAGTTAATATTAAAAGGTGTCGAGGTAGACCGAGACTAACTTTCGAAGACCATGTGAGCAAATTGCTCGAAGAGGGTAGGGTCAAGAGTACTCGGATACCTAGACGTGCATGTATGAAGAAGGTAATGAATCTGAAAGAAGCGAAAGAGGTATGTAAGGATCGTGACACTTGGCGATCTGTTCTCTCTGGCTACCCCGTCAGGGATTGTGCGTGAAGATAAGTAAGTATAAGTAAGATAAGGTGACAAACCACACAGTCCACCTGATGGTAAGTGGTTGCTGTGCTCCATAGACATCTACATTTATCCTCAATAAAGAATCAAAATGCAGATGCGTCATCACCCGTGAGGACTAAAATGGAATGTCTCTTTTCCAGTAAAATTGGTCTCCGGTTCTCTACACTCACCATACGAAACAGAGCAGTGTCAAGCTGCCATTTTACGCTAGTATTCTGTGAGAGCGTGGTCCTTCTCCGGTCAAGCCAACCCATTCGTGCTACAACTATACTACTAATATAGCTGCAGCATGGTTCTTCCACGTGGTAATATAGCAAAAGTTGCCAATCCGCTTACTAAACATGGCAACTATAACAAGACCCCTTTATGAGGCAATCTTTGAGGAAGTTGAGATGTTGCTGATGATGAGACTTACTCAAGCGTCTGACTAACGTCTAGTAACTTCAAATTCCACCATCCATGCTTTTCTTCTAACTCTGTAACCATTGCGTTCATAATTTTTACAAAATAATCCTCTGCATTCACCAGACTTGCGTTACTGGCTGTAACAAATAAATGTAATTTTAGCCGACTAAAAGAAACAGGAGGTTCTCAAACGATTCTTTAACATTAAGTAGAATATATCCCAAGCCTACCCCTAATGGGACTACTTTTTTATAGGATAGGGTGATAAACGAGCACACAGTCTACCTGATGGTAAGTGGTTGCTGTGGCCCATAGACATCTACATCTATCCTCGATTACGAATCAAAATGCAGATGCGTCGTCCCGTGAGGACTAACATAGATACAGATAAAACAGTGTGCTGAAACACAGCAATGTCAAGCTGACATATTACGCTAGTATTCTGTGAGAGCGTGATTTTTCCCCGGTCGATCCGATCCATTCGTGCTACAACTATACTATGAATGTAGCTGCAGCATGGCTCTACCGCGTATAAACTTATTACTTATTAAGAATAAAAAAAATATTTTTATTTCAGTATGAAGTTTGATGAGATGCAATATTAAATGTAGATTTTTAGACGACATTCTCGTTGCTGCCATGAGCTTAGTCTACTCAAAAGGTTCTAATAATTTAAGTGAAACTCGTCTCAAAATAAAATTAAAAAGGAATAAAATAATTTTCAGATAATTTTATAGCTTCTGAAGTTGGCCTTAAGAAGGTATGTATGTACATTGTAGGTATGTATGTACTCGTTGGTCTAGTGCTGTGTAATAGTGTGCCTGCTGATCGTGAGGTTCCGTACTTTTTTTATAGGATATGGTGACAAACGAGCACACAGTCCACCTTGTGGTAAGTGGTTGTTGTGGCCCATAGACAAATACATTTATCCTCGATTGCAAATCAAAATGCAGACGCGTTGTCAACAGTGAGGACTAAGATAGAATGCTTCTTTTACAGTAAAAAGGGTCTCCTGTTCTCTACACTCACCATATGAAACACAGCAGTGTTAAGCTGCTATTTTATGCTGGTATTCTGTGAGAGCGTGGTCCTTCCCCGATCGAGCCGACCCGTTCGTGCTACAACTATACTACTAATATAGCTGCAGCATGGCTCTACAACGTACAAAACGTTTTCTTTTCCGTCAAGAAATTTTCTGTAGTTCGGAATAGGTTCGGAAGTTTCCGGTGTGTAACCCCCGTGTTTCGGAAAGCACGTAAAGCCGTTGGTACTGCGCCTGATCTCTCTCCGCTTTTGTTGGCTTACCGTCCCATCGGATTATGAGAGTGAGGGAATAGAAAGTGAACCTGTGCTTGCGCATACTCTTGGACACTATAATCCTGTCCAGCGCCGTTGGTTAGTCTCCGTTGAGGCTGGTCGCCGTGACCAAAACTCGGTCTGGAAGACATTAACTAATATATGCGCGAAATTTTCGTCAATTATTGTGAGCCGTGCTAGAAGACATAGTGAATCGAAGAACGAAAGCTGACATTACATATTTTTTAATATTTTTGACTCTTTATAGGTTTAATATTTTAAGTTGTATAGGCAAGTATTTTGTGAATGACACATATGGAGTGGAACTAGAGTTATTGATATTTTTTATAGGATAACGATCATTCCACCTGATGGTAAATGGTTGCTGTGGCCCATAGACTTCTACATCTATCCTCGATTACGAATAAAAATGCAGATGCGTCGCCCCGTGAGGACTAAGATAGATACAGATAAAACAACCAACATAAAAATCACTGCTAGACTCTCTTATTTCTGGTAAGGTTTTAAAATAAAGAATGCCTTGATGCGTATCTTCATACATTTTTATCGAAATATAAAATTGAAAACATACAAGCTAGTGACAGCTTGTTGGACTTAAAGTGTCCATTGTAATCAAGTGAACTCAGCATAGTTATAATATAGTGAAAGCACAAGGTTTAATATAAATTTGTGAAAACAAGTAAATTCATACAATTATTATAAGCCCCCCTTATTTGATATCCGCTCAGATTTCAGAGGAGGTTGTGCCTACGTGTGGGACAAATATACATATAGATATATACTCGTACATATAGACTGAACTTTATAAACTTCAAACTATTTTAATGACATATGAAGGATTAACCTGGACAGAGCCAAAGGCCCGCTAATTAAAATAAATGGTGAATGGTATATTGTATAATAACAAAATTTTGAACACTCGAAAATTGTTTCCCAGTTTAGCGCGACAATATGGTCGACTAAACTTTCCTAGACTTAGACTTTTTTTTATTGAAACAAAATCAATTATGTATAATGTAATCATGTTTCCAATATATTACAATAAATATAAGCCTTCACAAATTAAAAAAAAAATTCTGCAATAAATTTTAAGTAAGTTTTTTAACCTTTAGCAATGTTAAAACTTTTCCAATGTAATATACATTTAACTGCATTGATAGGGTGTGTACTGTAAATTACATTTTGTGAGATGAAAATGAAAGCAAGTGCCTGTGTGTATGTGTGTCTGTCGCACACATATTATTCATACACACCTTTTATCAGAAACGTGCAATATAGATTTTACACAATAAAAATTAAAAGAGAAACACTATACCTACATATCTTTAAAATTCGAAACTTACCTGCCTGTTGACCGGAGACACATATTATAACAGAAAAACTTGCTAAAATCCACAACGTCTTAAACATTTTGAAATTGAAATTTATTTTAGTGCATAAACTAAAATCGACCTAACATACACAAATGTTAGAAGCGGATACTGAATTATGAAATTATTTAATATGATAATGAAAGTATTAAGAAAATTAAGCTGATAAGATTCACTGTTACATCGTTATAATCAGTGCTATGACGTTTTATAGACCGGCCGTGTGGCTTATTTGTTTGTTTCTTTTATTGAATTTTGTAGAAAATATTTTTTTAAAAAAACCCTCACTTAATGCTGTTTTGAGTGGCTTTATTTTAGGTTGTCGTTAGTTACAGAATAAATATTTTATTACGAAAACTTTTTTTAGATATCTCAATATGCCGATCTTGTGAAAAATGCATACAGCAACAGTCAGTGGCCCATGTCGCTTTATGGAGAAATGTCCTAAAAATAATATTTTTTTTAATTGAAGTGACGAAACGAATTTACAGTCCAGCTGATAGTTTTTTTATATGACAGGGTGACAAACGAGCACACAGTCCACCTGATGGTAAGTGGTTGCTGTGACCCATAGACATCTACATATATCATCAATAAGGAATCAAAATGCTGATGCGTTGTCACCCATGAGGACCAAGATGGAATGCCTCTTTTCCAGTAAAAAGGGTCTCCAGTTCTCTAAACTCACCATACGAAACACAGCAGTGTTAAGCTGATATTTTACGCTGGTATTCTGTGAGAGCGTGGTCCTTCACCGACCAAGTCGAGCCGACCCATTCGTGCTACAACATTGAATTATTATGTACTACGTACTAGAGGCGACACTGCATTATGTTATGCTGTTCCATTCAACTGCGGTGATATTGCCGCACTTTACTCAGTAGCTCACTAGGCGCTAGTGAGTTGACACATGCTGTACCTGTATTGAATTATATATAAAATTCTTGATAAAATACGCTATGGTGTGTTTTAGAAATTGCACAAATAATTCAAGAAATGTTAGCAAATACCAAGGAATAACTTTTCATCGGTGAGTAAAATACTTAATAAAAAAGTATTATAGATTAATAATTAATCAAACAAATTATTCAAAAGACGCCATCTGGGGTCATGAAATATAGATTATGAAATTAATTTGTTCAAATGCGACGTTTCTGTAGGTACTTAAGTCTGAGAATAATTATGCATAATATAATATGTTGTTTTTTTTTTGTAGAAACAAATGGAAGTATTTATATTTAGGCTAAATTTCTGATATTTAAATTTGCTGATTATTTTTTTATTTTATTTTTACCTGTTTCCACGTCCAAGCCATGAAAACAGGGAAAAATTGACTAAATTCATCAATTTTTTAACACTCGCGTGCCCAGCATTTATGAACGACTCTTATTCTAATCTAAATAAATATATTTGTAAATTATATGTTATATCAATAAGTTTTGTTACAATATTATTAAGTATGTTTTTTTATATTTTACATAGTTACCTTTTAAAATATTCAAATAAAAATTCAGAAATCAGCAGTACCATGCGATAACGTAATTATATTATTATATAACATTGCTGGGATTTTAGTTTTATTTTCTGATTAGACGACGAACGAATTTTTTGTAATATTCGGTATATTTACGGGACTTAAGAGAGGTGGAACCCTCGGCGCGCGAGTCACACTAGTATATGGTGGTTTTTTTAATACTGTAACGCTAGAAGTTTTACAGGCTTCCCAAATAATTAGTATCTTTTTTTTTCAGCCAGCAAAATGTGGTGAATAGGAAGTATCAGAACCGTTGTCTGAATCAATAAGCAGTTCAAATTCATTTTTTGATAGTCCGAGCAAAATTGTACTTACAAATAAAATACGCAAGTGATGTCTCCTAAGCCTATTTTGAGTGATGTATACGAAGCCTAAGTTTTTAAATATAGTTCTACGTTAGTAACGGAATCAATAATTCTAGGTCATTATAGAAATAATAAATTATGAGCACGTTGTAAGATTGTGTTTGTATTTAATAGCAAGGAATCTACAGCTAGAAAGAAATTTACTGCGAAATTTAAGAAAATACAAAGCCTAAATATTTATTTAAAGAAAAAATGCGCTTCTTACAAATCAATTGGATAAAATTTTAAACATAAATTCAGTCTCAAACTAAATGCTGAGATTGATTTAATGGCTAAAGCAGAAGTTGTGGAGTTACATGAATCTTTAATGAAAAAGAATAAACAGAGCACACATTATTTATTAATGCACTGCATGCACCTTAACGTAAATTCGCATTGATTTTACACTATTATTCACCAGCTGCGTATAAATATGTTAGAGAATTCTAGAAAAGTAATAATATATTCATATTTGTATATTTTTCATATTAACTTTTTAATGTATTAAATGAAATATCATTCAAATGTAATTCTGTCATAATATTATGTTATATTATAGTAAATTAACACATAAATGCAAAATAAATAACAAAAAATTGTACTCGATATAATTTACAACACAGTCTAAATTAACAATTACTTATTACGTGATGATCATTCTACCTACGTATAATCTATGATGACAAAAACCGCGCATGCGCGACTCTACTATCTCCCGCGCATGCGCGAAGACAGAGTAGCGCACATTTTTTGTTTGGGATAGCTTCTCTAGTACGTAGCATATATAGCTCAATGGCTGTAGCATGGCTCTACCACGTATTAAAAATAGTAAATGGCCTCTGCAAGCAACTTCAAACGAAGAAGGCTACAGTTGCGATTTCACCTCTGAGGACTAAAATAGTATGCCTCGTTTCCAGTATAAAGGCTATCCAGTTCTACTTACTATACAAAATACAGCCGCATTAAGTCGATGTTTAGAGTCCAAAGGAGTGTCCTTAAATTTATGTATGTAAATCACTTCAAAATACATGAGAGGCAACGTCTGATTAAACTTTTTGGTGTCCTAGGTTTTTATAGCAAATTGTGTCCTAGTTTTTCATTGTATATATCTCATTAATAAATTAATCGATGAATTTTCAAAAAATAAAAAATATATTAAATTTTTATTTTGAATTAGGTATGTTTCACAATAAATTAAATCTAAGTGCATTTAGTGTATTTGCATAAGCGAGATATTTATTTCTATTTTGATAGACTAGCATTTTTTTCCATAATAAAAAATATAATTATTTTATCAGAAGTTTAATGACGTAGCCTAGACCTTATTATAAATCCATCACTGAAGAGAAATAGGGTAACTTTTTAAAAATAATAAAACAAATAAGTACTTAAATATTCTCTCTTGGAATACGTATTACTTTCACCCGATTATCTCCAATTCTATTCCTGGAAATGACGGCAGCAAATTAAAAGAAAGAAGTAGAAATTTTTGTGGTGAATTCTTTAAAGTGACTGGGGGAGCAGCTGCGACTTTCTGATATTGCTCGTATTGGTAATCGTCAGCTGATAACAAGAGGAACCAATTGCACAGAAGCAAACTGCTGCAGTATAATAATGACGAAGATAAGCAGGTTGTAATCCAGAAAATGTCATTACATCTGGTGAAGTCCCTTAAAACGAACTACGAATTTAACTTTGCTTTCATTACGCATAATATATTTTTTAGATATTTTGTAAAATTTGGGGTTAAAGTAGAAGTAACTTCACATTAAATTAATAACCATATTTATTTTTATACGCGTTACAAATATTTACAGAGGACAATCGTAGCAAATTGTGGGATATGCCAGAACGTTTTCGACCAGATCCATGGCAAATGGCTGCAAAAACTCCGAAGTCCACAGGTCTACACCAGGAGTCACGAAATCTAGATCAAACTGAAAAAAAAAGAATTTGAATCAGATTTGTACTATTAATATCACTATCAATGTCACAAACAGATTTGAGTCAAGTACCAATGTCTAGAAATAGGTTTTTTCACTTTTTCATAGAAATAAGGGTGACAAAGAAGCAAAAAGTCCACCTAATGGACGGAGGAACCTCATTTTGAAACGGCAGAAGAATATTATATATTATACTATACAGAAGTTTTTTTTTTTATAGAATAAGGATAACAAACGAACACACAGTTCACCTTATGGTAAGTGCTTGCTGTGGCCCATAGACATCTACATCTATCTTCGTTTGCAAATTAAAATGCAGATGCGTTGATGTTAGACAAACGAAGGTTTAATTTCTTACGTCGAAAATAAAGTTTTCATTCCATCATATTTCATTCCAATGGTTAGTGGATACTGTAGTCACACTCAAATAAGCATCAAAGAAAACATTTTAATAATTGGTCAGCCATCGCAGAAATATTACACCTGAGGATGCATCACGTGTCGTATTATCAACCGTAGAGTGTCCTTCCTAGTGTAGTAATGCTGGAAGTACTGGTACTAGGATAAGTAGTGATGGAGATAGTGTACGCAACTGAGAAAGGGCGGGAGGTGCTCAATCAAACTAGGTAAACCACATAATTTTATTTTATGACGTGAATCTTAGCTACTTAATTTTTAACATCTTTAATATATTGGATTTCCGCAAAGTAACGTAGCCGCCTGATTCTATTAATTAAGAATCAAACTGCAATGGCAACATTTACAAAGCTCACAACGTATACTGAATTTTGATTCTTAAATCGAGGATAGAAGTGAACCTTCCACCCTCTTACCATCACATCATCCACTTTCCATCAGCTGGCTAGTTTCCTTTTATATCTTTATTATACAAAGGCATATTAAAATTTAATACATAAAGGACAATGGCGAAAAAAAATTTGATAGAATTGATAAGCGTCTACTTGTCGCCGTTACAAATATCAATAAAATAATTAACTATTTTTTATCTTAACAAGTTTGTAGCCTATCGAAGTCTGGAAAAAAAAGAAACTAAATTGCATAGATTACTGTATATATACCTTGTTGACTTGACTAGTTGTTGTAGTTGCTATGATTCGCCAGTTAAGACAGGCAAAGTACTTACACCATACAGCCTAGTTTGATGTGTAATTAAAACTCTTCTCAATATACTAATACATTATTTCAGCATTCCTTCTGCGTCACATTTAAATTTATCCTCGATTAAGAATCAAAATTAAGATGCGTTGTAACCACTGAGGACTGACAACATGAACAATGGACACTGGACAAAATGAAATTTCTCGTTTCCAGTAAATATGATCTCTGGTTTTCTACACTAACAAAATGAAATACAGTAACATTTACGAGTAGCTGCTATTTTACGCTGGTATTTTGTGTGAGTGTGGTCTTTCCCCGGTCGAGCCAACTCATTCGTGCTACAACTATAACATAGATGCAGCATGGCTCTGCCACGTTTATGACTTTTTACTTACTTTGCTTGAACTCTAATTAATTAGCAAGAATGACCAAAAAGATGGGGTAGACTAAAACCTCTGTTTAAGCCAATAAAACCACATTAACTACTGACCATCACAGGTGACACTGACAGTCATCTTTCTTGTATAAAAAACACATTTTATTGGTGATCACATTACTGTTTTACTATTACCTGAACGTAGCCCTCCTCCCCCCATAGATTGTCTCATAGGGAGGATATTTGCCATAGTTGCCACGCTTGTTAAGCGGGTTGGCAACCGCAGTTTTTTATGTTATTTGTTATAAGGATGACGATTACTGCTTTAACTTACCAAATTCCCAAAAATATCCGTGATATTATTAGCGGGCAGGAACTTCATTTTGTTTATTATAGTTCTTGAAACAGATGGAGAAATTTTTACATCAATGCAGTCAGTGTACACATCTCTAATAACCTAAAATAAACATTTATTTATGTTAAGGCATTTTTTCCATCAGTAGAGGATTTAAGTGGCGAGCTAGGGCAAAATGTTCCTTCTTACTATCTTGTAAAAGTAGAGGTATGAGATTACATTTTATGGTTGTGGACTGTGGACTGTATAAGAAATAAGAAACTAAATCTCCAAAATATACAGTTGCCGTTGTTGTAATTGCAAATTTATACCAAAGCAACAATAAACCGACTCACGTTCTACTAGACACGACTAGCCAATCTGTATTTCAGTAATTTTATCTACACGGTTGAAGATACATAACAATTTGACCGTTTATTAGCGGTTCATTATCATCATCATCATTCCCTTCAGAAGTCCACTGCTAAACATAGGCCTCAGCCAAGGAATGTCACAAAACACGGTCCTGGGCCACCTGCACCCATCGACTTCTTGCATGTCTTACCAGGTGGCACTCCATCTAGTGGGGAGTCGCCCTACACTCCACCTGCCGGTACTAAATTGTGTTTGGTTCTATGCGGATATCCTCATTTCTAAGTTTATCACGCAGAGAAAACCCTAGCATAGCCCTCTCACGGCCAGCAGTGAAGGACTACGTCTCAGATCCATAAGTCATCACTGGAAACGCGCACTGGTTGTATATAATTTAATTTTTGAAGTATACGGGACGAGAAGATGTGTCGTAATTTCCCAAACGCTGCCCAGCCGAGTTTAATCCATCGACTGATATCTCGGTCGAAGTTGGACTTAACTAGTCGGACTATTTGTCCCAGGTAAACATAATCGTCAACAATTTCGAGCTTAGTCCTCCCAATAACTACCGGCATAGGTGTGACATGGACGTTATATATGATCTTTGTTTTGTCCATGTTCATCCTAAGACCAGCCGACCATCACAAGTCCACTGCTGGAGAGAGGCTTTCCCAAGGGACGCTAAAAAAACCGCACCCAGGATCACCTGCATCCATCGACTTCCTGCATATTTTACCAGGTTGTCTTTACATCCAGTGGGAGCCGCCCTACAGTTCGCTTAACGGTACGAGGTTGCCACTCGAGAACCTTTCTTCCCTAGTTATATTGCTAGCCCATTAGGCCTCTTCAGCTTACTAATCTATTGGGATATGTCGGTTACTCTAGTTCTACTGCGGATATTGTCATTTCTAAGTATATAATGCAGGAAAACCTCGAGCATAATCCAGTCCAGAGTGCTAAAACGTTAAAGTGCTCCAAAACTAAAGTTCATCTGCTGAACAGAACATGTAGCGATTCTGCCACCCGAGAAACCTTTGTCGCCAATATAAAATTTGTATTACAGATATACTGAACCATACTCTCATATCGAAGGCAACCTCCGGCAGAATGAGTTCAGAAGTGAAGTGCTGGACCCCATTCCTCAGTTTTGCTTCCACATCAAAACCAAGAGTCACGTCGGTCATCCTCATCGTACCAGTGATTTCTACGGTCGTCGTATTTTCATCTCTATGAAATTGCCAATTTTGTCCTAAAGTGCGCTGCAATATATCCAACTGTCCTATAGATACAACAAAGCCGTTCTTGAACGAGACCGTACCTTTGATGAGCTCTCCTAATACATCTTCACTGTAAACAACAACTACCTTTAATCATCATCGTTATCATCATTATCACTACAGCCCATTACAAGTCCACTTCTAAACATAGTCCTCCCCCGTTAACTCCAAAAAGGCACGGTCCTGCGTTACCTACATTCTTTGACACCCTGCACATTTTACCAGGTCTGTTAATACCCACTCTTTCCGATGAACAGCGTTAAGAGATTAGCGTTTTAACGTTCAAACTTTCTCCATTTAATCACACATCTATGTAGGTATACATATAAATATAAGTCTGTAATTAACGAGGGGCTGTAATGCGAGTCCAAAGAACAGTGCGCCAGTAGCCAATAATATGGGTATAGATAGATAATTATGTAAGAAGTGATACGAGTAGGTCAGCCTATCACCAAAAAATCACAAATTATATCCCATTATTATTTTTTATATCTAATATCCCATTTTTTTATTGTATAAGGGTGATAAACGAGCACATAGTCCACCTGATGGCAAGTGGTTGCTGTGGTCCATACATCAAAATGCAGATGCATTGTCACCCGTGAGGACTAAGATGGAATGCCTCCTTTCCAGTAAAAATGGTCTCCAGTTTTCTTACTCACCATACGAAACACAGCGGCGTTCAGCTGCTATTTTACTTGAGAGACTATTCTACTTTTATTTGAGAGCGTGGTCCTTCCCCGGTCGAGCCGATCCATTCGTGCTACATCTATACCACTAATGGTGGCCACTCACGGTCAGTTAAACTGATCAGTTGAGGTGACGTACATCCAAAAACTGATCGTGAATGTGAAATCTTAAGTTAAAATTTTTAACTGACGGCAACCCACGTATTTTTCCGGGCGCACCGTAATCCGCTGGCTTCAGTTCGTTTCCATTATTGGTAAGTACATATTTTCTTAGTAGCTTTTATTTATATATTTTTTTTATAACATTATTTGTATGCTGTTTAGATTTTGTATTGTTTTATATATTTAGAAAAGTTGGTTTGACAGAGGATGGAGACCAAGGTGATTGTAATGATGTCACCTTTCTTATGGTGAACTCAGAAGGTGGGTAAAGGGTCTCAGTGATGCTACTACGTAGAACCATCGTGTTTGAACTCATTTTCAAATAGTTAAATGGAGACCTAGATGACTGTTATGATATCACCTTTATGTTGGTGCAATCCAAAGGTGAGTATAAGATCTCAGTGATGACACTAGATAGAAGGTACTACTACAGATAGGTAATTTAATAAACAGATAAAAATAAATAATACATTTATTAAATAAATAAAATTTACCATAATGAATAAAATTATCATTATATCTGACCCATTTCTTAAAAGTATCTTAATACTGATCATCATGAATAAAAATATATCATGAATAAAAATATCTTTTAAAGTGAAGAAACGATATTTACTCGTATATATATATATACAGACCGGATTTCACTTCTAGATTGACGGAGCCACTGCCGTGCGCGTTTAGTTGGCGTGACTCCTATAAATTAAAAATATCATTTCCTATCTATTAACTAGCTGTTCCCCGCAACTCCGCTCGCTTGTAATTTATTACGATTGGGTTTCATGGGTTTTAATATTTTTGCGCGGAACCCTAATTCTTTTTCTTAATTAAAAGTAGCCTAAGTTCTTCCGTATAAAATCAGCTATCTGCCACTGAAAGTCTCGTCAAAATTGGTTCAGCCGATTCGGAGATTTGCCGCAACAAACAGACAGACAGACAGAAAGACAGACAAACATTGTAAAAATTGAGTTTTTGTTATAAGTACCGTATGTACTTTCATATGTATTTAGTAAAAAACTGTTATTTTGACATTACAAACAGACACTTCAATTTTTTTAATTTGTATAAATATATATTAATAGACAGGAAATGATATTAAATAAGATTTAGATATTATTAAATATCATTTAATTTATCTTTATATATGATATTTTATAGGAGTGACGCAAACCAAACGCCCACGGCCACGCATCACGTTTGAACTAGGACTGTTGATAAAATATCGATATATCCAAAAATCTATTTTATTATTTAGAAATATCGATATTTATTTCTAATATTTTTGGACGACATATATTGAAATATAAGTTTGATATTGAAATATAGATATACGACAGTCGATATATTTTTTTAAATAATTTAATGTTTTATTTTTTCACGTAAATCATTTAAACTACAACACCATCGTAAACTTAAATCCTAATCCTTGCTGGACCCCATCTACTATACTTTATTTACACTATATTATGTTTTTAATTTTTGCGCAGTTTATTTATTTGCTTATTATCTTAAAAATAAATGTAATTTTGTAAAGTATATCTCTGTGATATTAAAATCACTATAATCTATGAAACTTAGTACTATTTTACTTACTGTGAGTTTTGGCAGGAACTTGACCATCAACGGATGATTGTTCCTGTTTTTTTGTTTAAATAATCGTTTGAAGTGGATTTTTATCAAAGTGATGGGA
Source organism: Parnassius mnemosyne (assembly GCA_963668995.1). Taxonomy (NCBI): domain Eukaryota; kingdom Metazoa; phylum Arthropoda; class Insecta; order Lepidoptera; family Papilionidae; genus Parnassius; species Parnassius mnemosyne. Next base: position 42,365,716 of record CAVLGL010000057.1, on the reverse strand, counting down.
TTATGAGTATTAAGTGTCTGCGCATGTGAACTATTAGAGAAAACGACGAAATAAGTGCTTCGATGTTGGTATAGCCTCAAGTTATTTTGATTGCTTAGGCGTCTTATGATTTACTTAAGTGCTATCAGAAATAGCTGTTAAATATTTGATTTCTTCAGCTGCATACGTAGCATCTGAACGAATTACTTCTACAATAAATCTTTTAGTGCCCAATAATCGCAGTATTGAAACAGCTGAACATATAAAACAACGAGTATTTTTGTAAACTCTTACTGAAAAATATTGGTAAACATAATTGTCTTATTTAAATTAAACAATAATTAAAGTTAAAGTTACAGCTTATATACGTCCCAATGCTGGGCACAGGCCTCTCCTTATTTTTGAGAGGGTTTTAGGGCAAAGAAACGTCCGCCGCGCTGCCCCAATACGTGTTGGCGAACTTCACGTTTTCGAAATTTTTATTTTATTTCTGAGAAATGCAGGTTTCCTCACGATGTTTTCCTTCATCGCCGAGCACGTGGTAAATCAGCACTTAAAATTGCAATTAACAATTTCATTGGTGCCGGCGGGGATCGAACCCGGGTTGATCGCGTACTGTGAAATTTACAGCGAGTGCTAACCATCTGAGCTACCATGGGTTATTAATAATTACTAAGAACTAACTTAACCTAACATTTTCATACATTTATAATTTAATTTGTTTAATATACTAAATTATAATGCTGTGTAAATCATCATCATCATCATTCATCATTACAGCCCTTCACAAGTCCACTGCTGAACATAGGCCTCCCCCAAAGAATGCCACAAAACACGGTCCTGAGCCACCTGCATCCATCGACTTCCTGCATGTCTTACCAGGTCGTCACTCCATCTCGTGGGGGGACGCCCTACACTTCGCCTACCGGTACGAGGCTGCCACTCGAGAACCTTTCTTCCCCATCGGTTGTCGGTTCTTCGAGCTATATGGCCGGCCCACTGCCACTTCAGCTTACTAATCCGTTGGGCTATGTCGGTCACTCTGGTTCTACTGCGGATATCCTCATTCCTAAGTTTATCACGCAGAGAAACTCCGAGCATAGCCCTCTCCATAGCTCGCTGAGCGACCTTGAGCTTCCTCATACGGCCAGCAGTGAAGGACCACGTCTCAGTTCCGTAAGTCATCACTGGCAACACGCACTGGTTGTACAATTTCGTTTTAAGGTTTTGAGGTATGTCTGACGAGAAGATGTGTCGTAGCTTCCCGAACGCTGCCCAGCCGAGTTGAATCCGTCGATTGACCTCTCGGTCGAAGTTGGACTTACCCAGTCGGACTATTTGTCCCAGGTAAACATACTCGTCAACAACTTCGAGCTTAATGTTCCCAACAACTACCGGCATAGGTGTGACATGGACATTAAACATGATCTTAGTTTTGTCCATGTTCATCTTAAGACCTATCCGTTGGGAAACACTATTGAGGTCATTGAGCATAGTGCTTAGGTCCTCCAGCGATTCTGCCATAAGGACTATATCGTCGGCAAATCGAAGGTGAGTGATGTACTCGCCATTGATGTTGATACCGTATCCTTTCCAGTCCAGAAGCTTGAAAACGTCTTCCAATGCAGCGGTGAAGAGTTTCGGGGATATTACGTCACCCTGTCTTACACCTCTCTGCAATTGGATAGGTTTCGTACTCTGGTTCTGTACTCGGATATCCTCATTCCTAAGTTTATCACGCAGAGAAACTCCGAGCATAGCCCTCTCCATAGCTCGCTGAGCGACCTTGAGCTTCCTCATACGGCCAGCAGTGAAGGACCACGTCTCAGTTCCGTAAGTCATCACTGGCAACACGCACTGGTTGTACAATTTCGTTTTAAGGTTTTGAGGTATGTCTGACGAGAAGATGTGTCGTAGCTTCCCGAACGCTGCCCAGCCGAGTTGAATCCGTCGATTGACCTCTCGGTCGAAGTTGGACTTACCCAGTCGGACTATTTGTCCCAGGTAAACATACTCGTCAACAACTTCGAGCTTAATGTTCCCAACAACTACCGGCATAGGTGTGACATGGACATTAAACATGATCTTAGTTTTGTCCATGTTCATCTTAAGACCTATCCGTTGGGAAACACTATTGAGGTCATTGAGCATAGTGCTTAGGTCCTCCAGCGATTCTGCCATAAGGACTATATCGTCGGCAAATCGAAGGTGAGTGATGTACTCGCCATTGATGTTGATACCGTATCCTTTCCAGTCCAGAAGCTTGAAAACGTCTTCCAATGCAGCGGTGAAGAGTTTCGGGGATATGACGTCACCCTGTCTTACACCTCTCTGCAATTGGATAGGTTTCGTACTCTGGTTCTGTACTCGGATAGCCATCGTAGCCCTACTGTACAAGCACTTCAACACTTCGATATACCGACAGTCAATTTCAATATTTTAATCATTTTTAATAAAATAAAAGATATATCGCTTATGTTTTCGACATATAAAACTCCTATATTGATATATTTATAATTATCGATATATTGAAAATCCGATATTTTAAAAATATCAACAGTCCTAGTTTGAACTGATCAGTTGGAATGATCAGTTGAGCTGATCGTGTGTTTCTAAACTGTTTTGCATTAAATCCGTTTGAAATGATCAGTTGAACTGATGTCAGTTTAACTGACCGTGTGTGGGGACCATAATATTGCTGCAACATGGCTCTACCACGTTCAAAATTAATTAAATTGAATAAATTAATCGCTTTTTATGACATGCTAGGAAAGTAACACAGTTGGCACACTCTTTTTAACCGACTTCAAAAAAGTAGGTGGTACTCAATTCGACTGTATTTTTTATGTGTAGGGGAACCGATTTTGATGTCTCTTTTTTATTTGAAAGCTGGTGCTTCTCGTGTGGTCCCATACAAATTTGATCAAGATCTAACCAATAGTTTTGCGTTATCCTTAATAATGCATATTTAATTGACTTCGACTACATTGATGATGTTTTCATTTTATCTACCGACTTAAAAAAAGGGGACGGTACTCAATTCGACTGTATGTTCTTTTTCTTTTTGTTTTTTTCATGTGTTTTATCTCATAACTTTATCTGGGTGAACTGATTTCTATGATTCTTTTTTTTATTTGAATGTTGGTGCTCCTCATGTGGTCCCAAATAAATTTGATGAAGGTCTGGCCGATAGATTATGAGTTATTCTTAATAATTTATATTGAAGTCGGTTGTACAAAACTTAAAATTTAAGCACTTGATAATATAACCACATAAACGTGTGACCTATAAGGCACCGACTTATATGGGACAATTAGTAATTAGTATTTCTGAAGTGTATTTTTAAGCGAAAAACTGGTACGATTTTCTACAGACTTCAAAAATGAGTAGGTAGTTAATACGACTGTATGTGTTTTTTATGAGTATAAAAAAATACCCCACCTCTCCTCGTAACTTTTTTCTGGGTGAACCGAATTCGATGATTCTTTTTTTATTTGAAAGCTGGTTCTTCTCTTGTGGTTCCATATACATTTGATCAAGATCTGATCAATAGTTTTTGTGTTATTTTTAATAATTTATATTAAAGGTGGTTGTACTTAATTTTAAACTATGTGTATTAAGTATCTGCGCAAATCGTGGTGATGGTGATAAAAAATCAAAATGTTGTGTGCGTTTAGCCTTGAGATACCAGAGTCATCCACTGTCTGCTGTTTCAAGGTGCCGTCAAATTAATGTGCCTTTGCAATGTAACGCATCAAATTATTGCGAAGAAATTTGATAACATTTTTAAATGGTTTATAATATTATGTCAGCGTTATGTATTCTTTTTAGCTGAAGGCCTTGTAACCAATATATAAATAATATATAAAACAATAAATAAAAAATATATAATATATCATATATTTACCTCTTCATCATACGCCATAAAACAAAATAATATTATACACGTTGAATAATAATTTTTACGGATTTAAAATTAGAATTTAAATAACGATTGTATAAGTAAACTAAACGCGATAAATTCCGTATAATTTATCAGCATGTTTTTTTTAAAGTCCACCAGATTGCGGTGGACTTTAAAAAAAAAAGGCTATTGCAGTCTATAGACAACAAAGAAGTTGCGTTGTCACACATGAGGGCTAAGGTATAATGCCTAACAGTATGTAATTACACTGGTTCTATTTACCCTAGCAGAAATGGTGTCCTACCGTCTAATAAACTGCATATATCATTAGCCCGTAAAAGTCTACTCTTTCGCATATAGGCCTTCCCCGAAACGATTACCTCATAGCGGGGGTGTGGGAGGGATTTTTCCATAGGAGGCACGCATGGCAGACGTGTTGGTAACCGCAGTTTTTATCGTTTTGATTTGTTAATTGTTATTAGGAAGATGCTGCTGCCCAGTTCCTTCTTCAGTTTCTCTCTATCGCTTTTACGACACCCAAGAGACAATATGAACCACTGATATGGGGTGGGCTTATTTTACGTCTCTCGTAAACAAGATGGTTATAATGCTATTTGCTGGAAGCCATTAGACCTTTCTAGGTCACCTTTTACCATACCCATGAGGCGAAATCAAATGATGTATTCTCTAACTCTACTTCTTATGTTATAGACTTACTTGACGTCCACTGAAACATCAGGAATTTTTAAATTCCACCATCCTTTATCTTCCATCCGGTTCATTGTTTCAGTTATTACTTTGATCATATAAGGTATGGGGTCAATAAGACGAACACGGCTTACTGAAAAAGAAGAAAAAAATTTCTCACATTAAAATTTTCTTTACAACATAATTATATAAAACATATTCGTAAATGAAATGAAATTGTTTTTCGTATATAATTTTTTAACATTTATTTTATTATTTTTAGACATTTTTATGTTATAATAAAAAAACTAACATCTCTACATAGTAAAAAACAAATCGCATCCCGTGGTCTGTGCGCTTAGATCTTTTATATGTAAAACTAGCTGTTCCCCGCGACTTCGTTCGCGTTTTAGGGTTTTTATGTTTCTGCGCGGAACCCTGATTCTTTTTCTATAATAAAAGTAGCCTATGTTACTCCTTATGAAATCAGCTATCTGCCAGTGAAAGTCCCGTCAAAATCGGTCCAGCCGTTTCGGAGATTACCCGGAACAAACAGACAGACAGACAGACAGACAAAAGTTTTAAAAATTGTATTTTAGTTATGGGTATCGTATTTACTTTCATATACATTTAGTAAAAAACAGTAATTTTGACATTACAAACAGACACTTCAATTTTATTTATTTGTATAGATACGCAGATTTTGATGCAATTTCCATCAATAGACAGAATGATTTAAGAGGGAAGTTTTTGTATATACAAAAAATACATTTTGTATATTAATGTAATTCTTCTGTCCGTGTGTATTTGACTGAACTCCTAAACGGCTGGACCGATTTCGATGAAATTTTGATTAAGTGATTATGTTTCATCTGTAATAATGTGTTATCAATATTTATTAAAAATTTGCACACCTGGATTATGCAGAATGTAATGGAACTTATATATTCTAATAATAATTTTACATTCCTATACCAACTTTCTATGTAAATAAATAATTATGAATTATGAATTCAATTATCAAAAGTCACTGCTAAACATATGCCAGATGGGGGAATAGTTACCGTAGTTGTCGTCTGGTTTTCCAATGGTAAAAGTTATCATCGGGTGTTCTGTTTTTTTTTTCAGCCTTTAAGTTTTAACCTTTAACACTAGCACAGTAGTCCTGCATTCTTTTTATAAGTAATTATGAGTTACATACATACCGACATTGCAAGAAATCAATGGTAAGCCTAACACAAATATATAAAGCATAAACTTCATTTTCACTCATGCATTTGAACATCAAATAAATTGATTTTAAATTCACAATTCCAGTTGATAATAGAAACTATAAGAGTGTAGTCACCTATACGTAATAATGATTAATTATTGATGAAGATAAGGCTAAGCCAGAGATAGTGTAACGTTGATTAAATTTATAAGATTATTAAATATTAGCTGTTACTTCGTCTACGTGGAATTTATTGTGATTGGATTTCATGAGTTTAATTTTTTTTTGCGCAGTACCTTAATTCTTTTTCTAAAAAAATTAGTCTAAGCTATTTCTCATAACATCAACTATCTGCCAGTCCCGTCAAAATCGGTCCATCCAAAGACGGAACAGAGACAGAGAGATAGACAGAAAGACAAAAAGATAGACAAAACATTTAGTTTATAGAAATACAAAAATAGAAATAGAAAATGTATTTATTTAACCAAAAAACATTACATAATTAAGCAATACACTGGTTTCTGCACAATAAAAATAGTTTTTTAGTTATAAGTACCGTATATATTTTCATATTATGTATTAAGTAAAAAGCTGTTATTTTTCCGTAAGCCCGTGTAATGGCGGGTAAGAATACCCACTACCCCATATCTTCCCGTGTGTGTCGTAAGAGGCGACAGAGGTAAATTGAGACAGAAGATGGGCAGCATTATCTTTCTGATAACAGCAAATTACAATAAAAAAAACTGCGGTTGTCAACCTGCTCACCAAGCGTGTAATCTGTGTATACGTGGTAGAGACATGCTGCAGCTATATTACTGGTATAGTTGTATCACTAATGGGTCGGCTCGACCGGGGAAGGACCACGCTCTCACAGAATACCAACGTAAAATAGCAGCTTAACGCTGCTGTGTTTCGTATGGTGAGTGTAGAGAACCGGAGACCCCTTTTTACTGGAAACGAGGCATTCCATCTTAGTCCTCACGGATGACAACGCATCTGCATTTTGATTCGTAATCGAAGATAGATGTACATGTCTATGGGTCACAGCAACCACTTACCATCAGGTGGACTGTGTGCTCGTTTGTCACTCTTATCCTATAAAAAAAAACATCTATGGCAATATACCCCCCATGACAAAAGTTACAAAAAGACGGCTCCCAGTCCCCGGCGGCCCGCTATACCTGGCTACGGTGGCGACCATGGTAACGGCGGGGCAGGGGGTGCTAATAATCTCCGGTGGAGGTTTGGTTGCCACCTAAGACCACTCGTCAAAAGTCCGCGTATAATAATATATAACAGTTTTTATGTAGTGGCTTCAAATTCATTCCTACTTTTTTATTTACTTAAGTAGTTAAATAGAAAGAAATGTCGGAAAATATAATAAATTAAAAAAAAATATTTATCAAATAAACGGTAGTTGTCGTGGCATTTATTTTCTTTCATGGTGACCAGGTTAGAGACACCGCTTCATTCGCTGCTGTGACTGGTTTCCGATTTCAAAGGTAAGAAAGTAATGGGCGTTTCCATAGCTTTATTACCTTAAATAGAAATAGAAAAGAATAAATTTAAATTGACAAGAATAGAGTAGAACAGAATAGGATAGAATGGAATAGAATGGAATGGAATAGAATGAAATAGAATGGAATGGAATAGAATAAAACAGAATAGAATAGAACGGGATGACGTGGAAAGTAATGGAATGGAAAAGTGTTAAATAAAACAGAATAGAATACAACAGATTAAAACAGGACACAGTAGAACAGAACAGATTATTACTGAATAAAATAGATTGTCTGTAAAGAAATTATAAATATTTAAAACTTTTTTTTTACTTTTAGTGCTATGCTGGTTGTAAGGCTAGTTAAAATATCCAGGTATATGTGGATTATAGTAAAAGCTTTGTTTTCGTTTCAACACACATGTATTTTGGTCTCTTGCCATCTTGTCCATCCAAATGTTATCTTAAATAAATTGCTTTAATCGATGAGACCGCTCATTGTACACATTTCTTTTTGTTCCTTTCTTATGTGCATATTTATATTATTGGCAGTCTAAAAGAATTCCTTTTTTGCATGAACATTGTTTATTAATCAAATTATACGTAAGAATTCGTCGCTAACGCCACAAAGGGGTGAACCTCAATTTTTATAAAATTACAGGAAAGCAAGAAAACATTAATGTATTATTCCCTGATTACTAGCTTTCTTCGATCAGAAAATCAAATATATTAGACTTAATAGAAAACTACAAATAAGATAATTTTTTTGATGAAAAAAGCTGGTAATCGCGGAATAATAAATGTTTTCTTGCTCTCCTGTAATTTAAAAAAAATTGAGGTTCAACCCTTTGCGACGTCAACGACGAATTATTCCATATTATACCTCGTATAATTTACACCCCAGTCCATAGCTGTCAAGCTCCTCATGACAATTATACCAACAGACAGAGGTTCCTGTGAATTGACAAAATTTGACAGGTGCCCTTTTTACCCGCTACAATCCAATAAGTCCGGTTGACAAGTAACATGAACGACAAGCTAATCCAATTGGATGTAAAAGGGGTTGAAAACAATGTTAATAATCGCTAAGGTGAATAGAAAGAGAATTACCTAAAGTAAAATCCTTTAAAGATTATTTACGTTCTTTTTAAATTATCATTTTTTTATAGGATAAGGGTGACAAACGAGCACACAGTCCACCTGATGGTAAGTGGTTGCTGCGGCCCATAGACATCTACATCTATCCTCTATTACAAATCAAAACGTAGATGCGTTGTCACCCGTGAGGACTAAGATGGAATGCCTCATTTCCAGTAAAAAGGGCCTCCGGCCACCTGCACTCACCAAGCGAAACGCAGAGGTAAACCTCTATTTGACACTGGTTTTCTGTGAGGTCGTGGTACCACCCCGGTTCGAGCCGGCCCATCCGTGCGACAGCAAAAGCTGCCGTGTAGCTCTACCACTGTTAGAATTTTTAATTACTTTCTTGACCTCGTTTAGAATTTCGAGTTAACCAACATATTATTTATAAAAGAATTACAATTTTTGATTTCTAGATGTTTGGAGTTTTTGACCGTATAGTGGAGGTGTAAGAATATGCATTTAACCAATGTCCGTGTAGTGTGATAGAAATGAGATAAAGTCCTTGTAAGAAATAGCAGTTTATTATGTACACACGTGTTACATCAGTGCCGGCAATATTGCTACTGTCTCACACAATTAATTTACATAGGTACTATAGGTATATATGCTACGTGCACTACCAAATCTCGTCTCGTAGGTATCGTAAGGGGTGACAGAAAGAAACAAACAACCCAGGAGATGGCGTCTTGCTAACAACAACTAGAAATAAAAAAATAAAAACTGCGGTTGCCAACCAGCCTACCAAGCATGGTAACTATGGAAAATGCTCCCCCTATGAGACAATCTATAGCCTGTTATTATATTATAACCTTTATTTAGCAGTGGACATTTGATAGGCTGCAACGGTAGTCCTAATGGGTTGTTTTGTTTAGGAGTCCATCTGAGTTCTTACCACCTTCATATCTATTTATTTGTTTAAAAACCATAAATAGATATTGTAATAGTTATATTATACTAATCAGGAATTTTCCCACTTCATCCCGTGGGTGTCGTAAGAGGCGACTATTGGAAATCTTAAAAGATATCATGGCTTCCAATATTCAGACCGAAAATGGGGAGCAGCGTCAAAGATTTTGGTTTTCCGAGTGTCCATTTTCCTCCCAAGCGTGTAGGCAAATTCTATACACATCGTAAGATGGCTATGTCACGTCATTACCATGAATTTAAAAAAAGTAAAAATGGTATTAATAGCGATACACAACAGTTCAAATTATTTTTGCCACTAATCGTTAATGCACCCACGGTTGCATTTCGTTTCGAAGGATATAGTATAACCAGCACAACTACAGGCTACGAGGTTACAAATCAACCGTGGTTTTATTTCTTTAAAGTGGGTTGCATGTGTCCACAGGATGCAGTATTTACTTACTGTTAAAGGAACTGTGAGCTCATTTATCATTCTTATAGTGAACACAAGTAAAAAAAAATATTTAAAAAAAATGAATACAGCATCTCAAAAGACCTCTGCTGAACATATAACAACTAATATTTGCCATTGTTACTATGCCAAACAGGAGGGTAGGCAAACGCAATTTTTACTATTTTATATTGTTTTTGGGAAGAAACCGCCACGGTGTGAGAATATCCTATACACCATATCATTCCGGTGGGTGTTGTTAAAGACAGGGAAACAAATCAGGAGATGGGCAGCAGCGTCTTCCTAATAAGGACTAAAAATGAAAACTGCAGTTGGCAACTATGTATATTTGCAATGTTGCCAATTACCATTCATGTAGTACCATATATAATACATCTGGTCGTTACAACTTTCATATTGCAACTTTTAGATAATTCATGTCCGCCATGTTATTTTATATGGTAGCTTCATATAGTCTGCGATATCTGCGCAACTGAAACAAATCGATCGAGATATAACTATTATCAAAATACGATAATTAACTAGTTTGGCAATACGGGCGGACAAAGAACTGGACGTACATATCACCCAAAATATAATCACCCTCCTTATAGGCTCCACCGTTGTCCAGCAAAATCCGTCCAGCAGAATCACAGCACTATTTTAACCGAAAACAAACCATTTTGATGGTCATACAAAACCTGCCACGATACATAGTAAAATTATTCGTTCATTAGCTAATAAATCTTCCTTTTCTTCTTTCTTTAGTTACTAACCCGTAATAATCCACAGCTGGACATGAGCTTCCTCCATTCCGAGAAGGATTTGCCATAAGCACTACGTTTGGATACGGATTGCATACGGTGCGATCACAAACAGATATCTCGCACCTTTGTCTCTGATCCTCGTAACCAGTCGGAGTACATTTCTTACAGTCGGAAAACACAAATACCTACATTTATATTAGAGGTGTTTCTGACCTTCCCTATTATTATATATATTCAACGGTGCGAAATGTGGTAATGAATACTGATCTGAAATCGCTACCACAAGATTAATACATAATAACAACGACATACTCGTATACATTTCTTCGTCGCCCCACAATAGTCCACAATGGGACATAGGACTCGCCCATGGTCGAGAGAGGTCTTAATCGTCATTTTCCGCTGCTTTCCTTTGCCAGATTTGGGTATTTAACGCCTGGTTACTTACCCTAACATGACACTGCAAATCTTATTTGCTCGTGTACAAAATGTTAACTGTCTTTTATGTCTTGCCACACTAATTGTTGGTTTTCTAATCGTCAGTTAAAAGTTATCCATCAAATAAATAATTACCTGACTGAAAATAAAAATCAAATAATTAAACTATTCAATTAACAACACTGTCATTTTTAATTTGTTTAAATTGTATTTTATTTTATAAATAACTTTTATCTGACTATTGAAAAATCGGCCCTAACTATTATAGAACGCATGAAGTTTATCCATATCGCCCAACAAAGTAAACGTATTATAGAAACTCTGTTCTTATTATTTCCAACCCGGATTAATTTACCTCTGATCTGTCGCAGCGCAAACTTTGGCAAAGCTGTAGACAATTTATGCAAGACTGTCTGCAGACATTCGATTAGAAGAAGCAATAAACTGACGGCAAGCGGAATATTCATGTAAATTTTCAGCATAAACAAATGAACATAATGAATACAAATAAAATGAGAACATCATCAATGTAGTCGAAGTCAATTAATTAAATGCGCATTATTAAGGATAACTCAAAAACTACTGGTCAGATCTTGATCAAATTTATATGGAACCACATGAGAAGCATCAGCTTTCGAAAAGATTCATCAAAATCAAATCGGTTCACTTAGAAAAAAGTTCTGAGGTAACACATACAAAATAAATACATTGGAATTGAGGACCTCCTCCTTTTTTGAAGTGGTATAAAGGTTGACAGTCACTCAGTGTTAGTCATCCTGATAGCAAACGTAAAACGTATAAGAACATAAAATGAGTAAACGTAAATTATACATCGTAATTAACTTTAGACTAAAGAAACCAAAAGCGACTTCAAAAATTATAATAATAAATTATAATTTTTACTTTGCTTGCGAGGACGTAGCCTTAATTTTTGATAAGAAAACAAAAACAGTAATAAAACCAATTTCTTAAAGTATCATTTAATGCATAAATAGACAAAAACTATTATTACCTACTGATGTTATTATTTGACATTACTAATCTTTATCATTAATATAATTTGATTTTTTTTGTTTATTTTTAATTATAGTTGGGATTACTTGCATGTAATAAGCACTGTATTTAATAATTGTAAAATTAAGGTGCCGAACAAATTGTTATCTTAAGGCTTTAACTAGCCTGAATGACCTTGAAGAAACGGCGATCGCAGAGATTTTAGCCGATGTCAACACCGTCTAGCAACTACGTTCTGTATTACTTATAAAAGTGCAAAGATTAATAGACTGCAGAGATGACAATTATATAAGTGACATACTGCCTGTTATGCTTGCGAATCACTGAGAATTATGTCGCGGTTACGGATCTTCTATTACATTGTGCTGTAGCTTTGTCCGGTAGGCGTCACGAGCTATCAAGTGTTCAAGTTTCAAGTACGTAAGAGTTTTTTATTATATATGTTAAATCGTATTTATTTGTATCGTATTAATAGATCTGGGTCAAAGCGTTCGCTGTAAATTTTCCCGGGTTTGATCCCCGACAGCACGAATGAAATTTGTAATTGCAATTTTCGTCAATACGCATTGGGGAAGCACGGCGGGAATTTCCTTGCCCTAAAACCCTCTCAGAAATAAAAAAGTGTCCTGTGCCCAGTAGAGGGACTTGTATAGCCTATTACTTTACTTTGTAGCAATATTCATATTTGTTTCAGATATAGAAGGGTATGCTGACAAAAATATCATGTGGAGGCGACGAAAACGTAAAACATCTTTGTACCTAGATAAAACGTTCGAAAGATTGTCAGTCATGTCATACGCCACATTTTCTATAGAGCGTAGAACATTGCAGATAGGGCAAAATAAAAAATAATCCAAAATATTATGGGAACTATTTATTAATAATATATACATTTATAGGTATTTATAATAAACATAATGAACAAGCTGCAAGGTTCAACTAATAATGTTTTTTGTAAACACAATCGTAAAATTCCTGTTTTAATTTTTACCAATGGTTAATTGATGAAACGTAGTCAAGATCACTTCATATAAAATATATTTAATTAAAATTGACACGTGACATATTTGGCCTTCTACATACAACTCGGCGGAAATTTGAAAAGAAGTTTTTGTCTTTTCACACAAGTATTGTTTACAACTGGCGTGGTTTCGAAAAGCGTGATTAAGTGTCAGCGGTATATAATCAATTAAATACTGAACTTTTTTGAAATTTATTTTTTTGTTTATTTTTGTTATGTCTTCTTAAAAACTGACGCCATCTCACTATTTTATTATTTGTTTTTTTTGTAACGCATAAGGATAAGTTAGATTAAGTTAGATTAACTTAGATAAGTTTATAATTTTTTTAATTTTATCACAAAATTTCCGCAATAAATTATTACCTTTTCTACAGTGATACTCTCCTCTTAGTTTCGGCGTGACTGTAAGATGTTATACTGAGTCACCGTCAGTTACTAAGCGGCCATAAATCATTATATGTATGTATAGACATACATATATACATTTTTTGATTTTAATATTTATGTTTTTTTGAATTTTGATTAGATTTTTGAAACCTGGTAAAATGATTTTTTTCCATGCCAATTGATGGGCCTGAGTATAATGCCAGTTATGCTCTTTGGCTGAAGTTATTTTTTATTTTATGCTCAATTGCAGACAAAACAATATTGACTGCGCATTTCTAAAACAAAATTTTACCTCTTCTCCTTCTAATAATAGCTCCTACACCTAACACGGCGAAATAGATATTATTATCTATAAAACTATTTGCGGAAACAGTTTTTGTTAACAGTTATGAGTGTAACATTTTATCAGCTGCTTTGTTTATAGTGCCTTGAGCAACACTTTGCCGGTTTCTGTACAGAAAATGATGCTGGCTTTACAAATATGGATGGCCGCTACCATTGAATATAATACCCGCTATGTTACACTTATTTACATAGAAACTTTAATTATCATTTGCATTAAATTCTAAATAGCACTTTTTACACAAGAAAGTAAACTTTTAGATCAGTCCATCTTGTTTTTCTCTAATTAAGTGAAAAGTAAAACAAACCAATAGGTCCGTGATTTAAAATTTATTGCAACTTTTTATAGAAAAGCATGAACTTAACATAATATAGTCAATCATTTAGTCAATTATTTAGCCATGGGATAAAACTTTTAAGTGTGCCAGTCAAACATTAATGATGATATTCGGGTCATTATACTGGAAATAGTCTTTTAAATAATTTTTAGTACAATTGATAATCTTCAGTATGATTGACCGTGTATATGACTTTTATAAGTCTATGTTATTTTTGATGAAAATTATTATTGCAGATAAAAGTCCTTTCACATTTATTTTAGTCTCGAATTAAATTAATCCAAATGAAAATAAGAACTTTGGCTCTTTATAACTGATCTTTAAATGTAAAACACTGACTTGAAATTATATAATTATTAGCAGTTTTTAATTCATTGAACTTTTTTAAGATTGTATTGGATCTCTACTGGTAAAAATATATATATATATATATATATATATATATATATATATATATATATTATAGTTCTTGATGAAAATAAAGTATGCGCGTTACATCGTATCCCATCAAGAATTTCTAATGTAATTCTTGGTGTAAAGCTAAGATGTGATAATAACTGTAAACAATAGAATAACAAAATAATGTAAACATTTGTAAATACTTGCTCTATAACCTTATAAACATTATTTGACCGTAATAAAATAAAACAAGGTAGTCTTCGGCATGAAAGTAAAAATAAATATTTTCGTTTATTTTTGCAATATCTAACAGCCGGATCAGCGCGCGATTCTGATCCATCTAAAGATGCTAAATTTCAGCAAACACTGTCAAATTTAATAGGAGTGACAGAAAAAAACGGTTCTTGATATAAAAGGGTAACTAATTATTTAACCTATAAAATAAATTCACTTTATTAAAAATCAAAATAGCCCAATAGCTTTATTAACATGAGGCACATAATTGTACTAGTGCTTACAATACTTAACATTATTTTACTGAAATCTCAGAAAGTTTTTTTTTAATAGAATAAGGGTGACAAACGACCACACAGTCCACCTGATGGTAAGTGGTTGCTACGGCCCATAGACATCTACATTTATTCTCGATTACGTATCAAAATGTAGATGCGTTTTCACCCGTGAGGACTAAGATGTAATGCCTCGTTTCCAGTAAAAAGGTTCTCCAGTTCTCTACACTCACCATACGAAACACAGCAGGCTTAAACTGCTATTTTACATGGTATTCTGTGAGAGCGTGGCCCTTCCCTGGTCGAGCTGACCCATTCGTGCTACAACTATACCAACTACTAATATAACTGCAGCATGGCTCTACCACGTAAGAAAAAATTGACGTTGAAAATTTAAGTATTTTCAGAAGCAACTTTGCAATTATTTTCTATTGAGTGAACTTTTGTGGAATCGTGTTTTACTAACCGCCACCTGAAATACGTACAATTTTTTTCGATAACGACGTGAAATTACAAAACGATCCCTACG
Organism: Parnassius mnemosyne; assembly: GCA_963668995.1. Classification (NCBI taxonomy): domain Eukaryota; kingdom Metazoa; phylum Arthropoda; class Insecta; order Lepidoptera; family Papilionidae; genus Parnassius; species Parnassius mnemosyne. The sequence goes on along the minus strand of CAVLGL010000057.1, from coordinate 42,350,191 downwards.
CATATCAATGTGGCTCCATTCAGCCTCTTAAAATGCACATACCTCGAGATTGAGAGATTTTAAAAGTTTTCATGCGTAGATAATGGAAGAAATAATATTATATTATTACTGTCCCGTGTGAGGCAACCTTTATACTTATATACATATTCTTATCATATTTTTATGGTTGGTTAGAAAAGTTATATCTAAATGCAAACTTTCACAGGGTAATTTTTTTTACTATTTTTACCCAGCAAGTAGAAAAGCAACTACAATCCCATCGCTGTTTATGTAGCCTAAGATGGTGAATTGCACTGACTTAACAAAAACCTATTCACTCTTGCCTAATACTCGTAGTACTAGGTAAGTATTATTTGCGTCCTATTTGCGACCTATTTGTGTGTCTGTGTGTGTGTTTTGTGTGTTAAGAATGTGTTAAGAAAAGCGTATAAGAATACGTGAAGAGGAATAAAGGTTGAGCACTACTTCGCTTACCTATACGAGGTTGCCACTCGAGAACCTTTCTTCCAATTTTTTATCGGTTTTCCAAGTTATATAGCTAGCCCATTGCCATTTCACTTTAATATTCCGTTTAATGTCAGTTACTCTGGTTCAACGGCGAATATCTTCATTTCTAACTTTATCACGAAGAGAAACCCCTCTCCAATTTAAAATTTTTACATTCTTAGATGATAGTTTGCGTAACATAAAAAAAAACCATGAACCCAAGAATGTCTTTATATAGTTATTTATACTTAGGGAAGCACCATTCTTTTATTTATTTAAATTGTTTGATTTAATTTGATAACAGTGTACCTAAATGTAAGTATCTGTATCTTTATTTCCCTCCCCAACAATATGTTATAAAGTCATACTCATAAAAACAGCGTTTTATTGTAATACATAATTATAAAATTCAGTATCAACTAATTAATAAAAATATGCAACAATAAAATTACATAGGTATTAAAAACTATCGAAATCTAAGTAACGAGAGCATGTTCGTCGTTCCACATCTAAATTATATAAATTTGCATTTTTCTATTTCACTAACAAACGTCGCCGCAAAAATTTCTTCTTCTTTGGGCACTTTAAAAATTCATTTATTTAGAAAATAATATTTACAGTTACCAGTGTACAGATATTAACTAAATTAAGTATTTCTAGGCATAAAAATATTTATAATTGAGTATAAACTTATAAAAAACTAATATATATTTGAACGAAGTCGCTCCAACACCGACGTGCGGTCCACCCTCGACGATGTCCGAAAACGGACTGTGACAGAGCTTACATGGCGACGGAGCATGCGCGCTCGCGTAAATTTATTCAATTTCAGGGAAAAATTATATATTCTCTTATAAAACGGGTAATAAAAATAAAACTCTCAATTAAAAATATTAATATTTTTAAGACCTTTTTTTTAGTGTAAGAACTATTTAAAAAGCTTGTGCCGTTTTGGAGAAATTTTGCAAAATATGACAAAGATAGGTACTCTTTGGGGATTTTTTTTCTCATAAGGGGTTGATAAAAATACAATTTTGTTAAATTAAAAACATTTACCAAATCTTCTTCTGTTACCCTGTACTTTTTTCTTTGTGGATTAAATGAACAATTATTGAGATTTTTTTACTTAAATATCCTAGATTTAGGCATTTCAACCACTGTGTTCAAGGTGTTCAAGTGTGCACAAGGCCTTAAGTGGATTCATTTCAAAGAAAAATCTTTTATTCCTACATTGCATCTAAACTCTCGAGATAACGCGATGGAGGCGTTCCCTCCTAAGCTATTACGGCACTTTGGAATAAGTGTGCATCTAATTTAAAGTCCCCCTGAGCGTCGACCCCACACAAGAGCAACCATTAAACAGCTAATTAGCTCTTTATGTTCCCTTTGGTTTTTTTTTAGATTTTGAATTTTGATTTACACTTTCATATGCTTAATTGTGTTTTCTAAAAAATTGAAGTGTTATGTGAACTAACAGTCCAGCTACTGTGACAATAAATGTAAGGCGGGCTCATGCATATCTAACCAAAGCTAATTGCGGAGAATCAGAGCCATATTTAAAATAGAACAAAATTTATTTTTTATTAATTTATAACACGGCTTGACGACTCCATGGCGTAGTGGTTTAGCATTGAGTTGCAGCGCTGAGGGGCGCGGGTTCGAATCCCACGTGGAGCGATATTTGTAGGACCTACAAACAATTGTGCCATGTCTGTATGTTTGTCCTTGTATATTTATGTATGTAATACAATTTCCACGACGCAGAAGAAAACCTAGTGTAGAGTTTCCTTTTCTTTTAATAGATAATCATACAGCGTTTTTATCGTTTTTACAATACATAACATACGAGTAATACAGTTAGGCATTGGCCTAAGAGATTACACTATTTTTTATCAACTAATCATTAAGCGTGCGTGTGTGCTTGAGTAAGTGTGCGTGCGTACGTGCGTGTGTGATTACGACCTATTTTCGTTTACAACATCGCGTTTGATGCGGCTCTTGGATAGGTTGTTTTCTTTTAAATAAGAAAAAAAATTACTTTTATAACAAAAAGGAAGTGGTAAAATAAATAATACTGATAAAGGCCATGTAAGGGTCTGAGGAAGAAAATGAAGAAGTGGCAAATGAATCAAAGGCTGTAAGCCTTTTTTAAAATACTTAAATATAGGTATGCTGATCAATCTAAAAGTAGAAGCATGGTTTTTTACTGCTGGTTGTAGGACGCGACTCGAATTTTCTTTTTTACTTCTGGTGCTTGATTATTTTTCTACCTGATACTAAGTGTTGTTGCAGTCGTCAATGTCACAATTTCTACGGAATTTCTAATAAAGATAAAAGCTTATTTTAGCAATAACACTGACAATAATAAAATTGAGGATGAAGAGGCAATAATCCGGCTCCTTAAAGTTTGCAGAACTGAATCACATTGGAGAAAGTTGCTCTGACGCTACTTGCTAGCCAGTACACGACTGACTGCTAGCTGGCATGTAGTAATAAATCGGATAGATTTTTTGGCAGAAATCTATGTTACGATTACGTATTCTTTATATTTTTTATATAATAAGACTTGCATATTTTATACAATAAACAAGCGAGCACACAGTCCATCTAATGGTAAGTGGTTGCTGTGGACCACATACATCTACTTTTATCCTCGATTAACAATTAAAATTCAGATGCGTTTTCAACCCTAAGGACCAAGTTTGAATGCTTCGTTTCAAGTTAAAATGGTCCCCAGTTCACTATAGTATACACAGCAGCATTACGCTGTTAAATTCAAGTTAAAGTTTATTGTACATGTACAATGATTTACTTTAAAGAAACCTTGGCTCTATGTATGACAACACGATAATTGGATGCTTTGATGAAAATGTAACAAACGATCTTATTGGATTTAATAGAAAATAAAAATTAATTATATTCAGTTTGCTTTCGCTAATTCAATATTATTTGTATTGACTAAAATATTTTAATAATTCATCGCTTGATTGTTTTAATTGTGTTTTATAATCAGCATATTTAAAGTTTATAAATATAAAACAAGAGAAAAACTAAACCAAGTTAAATTTTTTGAGATATTTATGAAAAGACCACAATATATACTATAATACAACTACTACAACATAAATATACCTAATTATTAATAAACATACAATAATTGCATGACCAGGAACCTGTTTAAACTAGTGTAAATAATATTAAAATATATACCTTATCGCTTGACATTAAAAACATATATCTAGTTAGTCCAACACTATCGTATCGTAGAGTTATTACGTTTTTATTGATAAGAGGGATACGTTTTAAAATTAAGTAGTAGAGAGTGAGGACTAAATACTTTATTGTTTGCATAAAAATTGCAGTAAGCTAAGCTTTATTAGACTAAAGTTTGCTTTTGTGGCGGGGAAGTCTAAATCGGGCTATCAAAGTTCCAAAGTTAAGTCTCTACTTTACGGCACTCTCGCAGGTTACTTGCCTTCTTCTCTACTCACCACAGACTACAGAGCAATCCATGGCACTTTCACATTTTGTGGACAGTTAGATTGAATCATCGACTTCCAGTCTGAGCCGAACGCAGAGCGAAACGCACCGAAGCCTAAATCTTGCTATCAACTTCCAAAGTAAACGCGCTATATATAGAACAGCTTCTAAATAACACATGGAGCGTTGGCCAATCCTCTGGCTGATCACGTTGCCCGGCTATCCCCTTTTCCTTTCACGGCCAAACTTTTTACAGCAAGCGACATCCACAGTGATCAGAGTGTAATAGAAGAGTCAAGTCAAGTTAATTGATAAGTCAAGTTATCAATAGGATAAGGTGAAATTGTATCATAAAATCGGGAAGAAAAGCCGGTACAAATTTATCTACAGATGAAATAGAGACATGTGTGATTAAAGAATAAAAATATGGATGTATTTGTGGGAGAGAAATATCTTTAGAAATGAAAATCATAGTAACTGTAGAATTGAATACAATAAAATGTTGAAACGATACTTATAATCATACAAAACGTTGCTTGTATATCGTAAGGTATATAAGCAACGTAAAGCAAGTAAGAGTATGGAAAATATCAGATATATCTTTTGGCTTACGACAGAAGGTAGTATGAACATTACATTTAACCCTTTATTTGGCAGAACATTTTTTTCATTTTATTACAGTTTTTTTTTTACATAATTTTACTATACTGCGTGTAAGTAAAAGGGGAATTTTTTTATAGGATAAGGGTGACAAACGAGCACACAGTCCACCTGTTGGTAAGTGGTTGCTGTGGCCCATAGACATCTACATTTATCCTCTATTACGAATCAAAATGCAGATGCGCTGTCACCCGTGAGGACTAAGATGGAATGCCTCATTACCAGTAAAAAGGGTCTCAGGTTCTCTACACTCACCATACGAAACACAGCAGTGATAAGCTGCTATTTTACGCTGATATTCTGTGAGAGCGTGGTCCTTCCCCGGTCGAGTCGACCCATTCGTGTTACAACTATACCAGAAATATAGCTGCAGCATGGCTCTACCACGTACAGTACCACGTAAAATAACATAACCAGGCGTGCATTTTTTAGAAATGTTTAGTATAATAGAGTATACATATCTCGATGTTCAAAAAAGATGCGCTTTAAACATTAGTATAATGCACTATACATATAACTCACAGTTCGTTTTGAGTGAAACATACAACAAACAATAGGAATGAAAAAAAATATATCAAAAGTTAATCATTATGGAAATTATAAAAGCAGTTTCGATTATTTGAGGTAAAACTGTAGTGTACTCGAACTGGGAGAGAGTAAAAAATAAGACAGCCGTTTCTCTATACGTCGTTTATTGCAATGGACGAACTCGGATGCGCGTCAGACCGCGCATCGATAAATTATATACCCTCTTATATACTACATTCTCTAAGTTGATATTTGATACAAAAAAAAACCATTGGTTTGCCATTTTTTACAATACCGACAACGCCAATAAGTGGTACCAGCTTGCGCATGGTTAACTTTATCACGACGGATATCATTGCAGGGCTGGCTTCTTTTCGGTGCAGCAATATTTTTGGACGAAGATATGCACGGTACTAACTGGTAAAGAGGGTCTTCCAAATTTTATAAGTTTTTCATTTTCATTTAGTCTGAATTTTTTTTTAGCATCATTGGTTTTTCTTCAAGCATTTTCATATTTCTTTTATACATAAGCCACGCATTGTTGATGTAAATATCAATCACTTGGGAAAAAACTCAACCTTATTATATCTATTTGTGGTTGTTGTATTCTCTTTTGGGTAGGAGAAGATGTATGAACTAACTAATGTGACTAATGTGTCATACCACTTTACGATAGAAATTTGATTTTTCATCATCATTATCATTACAGCCCTTCACAAGTCCACTGCTGAACATAGGATTCCCCCAAGGAATACCACAAAGCACGATCCTGAGCCACCTGCACCCATCGAATTCCTGCATGTCTTACCAGCTCGTCACTCCATCTAGTGGGGGGTCACCCTACACTTTGCTTACGGGTACGACGCTGCCAATCGAGAACCTTTTTTCCCCATGGGTTGTCGGTTTGATTTTTGTTTCATACCAATTGAACAATCGCACCTCTTCCTCATTTTTTTAAGTTTTGTCATCCACTAGTAGTTTCTCACAGCATCTAAGTCGATTAGATATAACAGATTCAGAACTGAAAATTCCATATTTCTGGCACAGCCTTTGTACTAGAGCAAAGGAACTAAAAAGTTATCCAAATATACTACGCAAGCCTTGCGTTTAACAGTTTTGCATAACGCGATTACAGCTTTAGTCCCCCAACCAACTAACATTTCATCATTGTCAGAGTGAATATCTAAGCAATGAAAACTATTTTCGCCGCAATATAAAAGGAAATATGATTCATTTACGACATGTGTACGGTATTGTACATTTATTTCATCAATGCTGAATCTGCTTTCTTCATCTACTTTTAAGCAATTCTGTAAAATTTTTTCAATAAACGGTCGTATTTTAAAGTATGGGTCTGTATCTGGAACTGTATTATCCAAAAAGTGCAAGTATCTGCGTATTTGATGGTACCTTTAAAGAAAGATTAAATGTGCGATAAATCCACTTTTGGTTTTTGACGTCCAATAATCTAGATAAGATGGAGCAGAAATAGTCCACATTATGAGTTTTTTTGATTAGAAATCTGTTGTATCATCCTTCGTCACTATAATAGAAGGAACGGTTTATTGCACAGAATATAAATTTTTATTTTGTACTTTTTCATCGAGTATGTCCTCGGAAAAGAAATCATAAAAGAATTGAAGTGGAGATTTGTTCACAAGAATGTCAGCATTAAAAGTGTCTTGTGAAATTTCAGCTAGATGTACGAGTAGATGGACGAGTATTTTTCCACTCATAATTAGGTTGTACAATGTTAAGCTTATGTGTTATTTTCTTTTTGGAGGAGCAGGCTTTTGTTGTTTTGTAATCTTTCATTTTGAGGATCTTTTTGTGGGAGGGGATTTTTTGTGTCACAGCTGATGTTGATGGCGTAGAAAATGTTTCAGAGGGAAGAGATGAAATATTAGACGGAATCGATTGTGTAGGTGACGACACTTCTGGTAATATCACTTGGATTTTATCCCCAGAATACCATAGTTGGTATTCGTTTTTGGCGAAGTAGTGTTTTGTAGAATGTGTGGTGACGAAGGCTTTCATACAGTTTCAGATTCGGGTATAAAACATGGACGACGAATATGGGACGGTGCAGGTTCATCTTCTGAATTTGATTCTTGGGCAAAGAAGTTTTGATCGGGGTCAAGAGAGGGTCTGAAATTGTCTTCATATAAAAAGTCCAGTCGCTCTAGAGACAAGTCAATTGAAAGATTTTCAGAAGATGTGTCTGAAAATACGCAATTTCGAAAAAGATGAGATTCTTCACTCTCTTCCCGATTCACCACTGGCATTAGATCTTCCATGTTCAGGTCAAAGAAAACAAACCCTATAATCCGCAATCCAAGCAAGAAACAAAGGCAAAACATAACACCTAGAATTATACAAGCGGAATTGTATATACTTTAACACGTTACCAAGTACGAGTAATGAGACACAATTGATTTATAATTGTTATTGGATCTCGAGAGTTCTTTTATTCGTTAACAACAGTAAAAAATATTTTTATCATTATTCGAAAAGGGATTTTCATCTATTAAGTAATGTCATCTCCATGGGTACTTAACTGTATACTAACAACTTAACATTACTAAGTTAAAATGTCTTAGTAAATTAATAAGAAAAGTTTAGAACAATGTAACCACATTAATTAGTTTTACTTTCTAGCTATAATGAAATGTAAAGCCCTCAATATCTATACAAACAATAAATTCCTTACTTTGTTAAATATAGAAAAATAGTATAGCCCGTTAAACCAATGTTTACAACTCAACTTCGTTGTGCATAGCGATTTGTATAGCCCGTTATACTAAGGACTTTGATGTTGTCTAACACTTACGTCAGTTTATAAAACTGCATTTTTTATTATTATATTTGATTATTTTTCAATAAAATTTCATGCGAAATTAATAAAATTTCCAAATAAAAAGAATAAAAAACATAAATTACCATAAGCGCCCGTTGACGATTCATTTTCAAAAACGTTTATGTGAAATATTATGTCACATTGAATCCACAGTAACATGCTTTTATTCAACAGCTAAAATATTGCCCTAAAGTATGCTCAAAATGAAATTTAGTAGTTTTTAAATGCAAAAGCAGTAGCTTTTTTTTCAGCTAATGTATTACATTAGACATTGTCAAATTAAGGGGGCCAGAAATCAAATGTTCAGACCACTGACGCGAAGCAGGATTAAAGCTGAGTAACGGTAGCGTCTAGTAGAATTAAAAAGGTTCTTGAAGAAGAAGAAGAGGATGAGCCTATTAATATATAAAACAGATGAATGGTTTTTTTTAATTGAATCAGAGGGACAAACGAGGACAGAGTCCACCTGATGGTAAGTGGACACTGTGGCCCACAGACATCTTCTTCTATCCTCTACTAAGAACCAACATACAGATGCGTTTTCACTCTTGAGGACTAAGATGGAATGGCTCGTTTCCAGTAAAAAGAGGTTTGGTTCTCTACACTAACCGTACGAATGAGCAACCTTAAGCTGGTATTCTGTGACAGCGTGGTCCTACCCCGGTGGAGCCCACCCGTTTGTGCTACAACCATAATATAGCTGCAGCATGACTCTACCACATATAAGATTTATATTTATTTTCTAATTTCGTCACATAAAATTAAGTATGTAGTCTAAGTTACTATACGTGTTTTTATAGCAAGAAATCTTCAACAACTTTCTAAGGAAGTAAATACGAGCTTACATTACGTCTGCTTTCACATTCATAACGTCATAAATATATTACAGTTCTTTTATTTAGAAATGAATTTTGCAAATACTTTAAGTATTTTTGATTACTTTTTAAACAAATATTTATATATATCATAACTTATTAATGTTATCTCATTTCTAGAGTCTGATCGCCGTGACAGTAAAAAATTGTCAAAGCTCCTATATATACATAATATATGCCTATATTATTTTAAAGGTTTGTTTATAACACACACGTTTTATCCTCATCATCTGAATTATCCAGGACGGTTCCCAGCTACTTTAGTATACTAGGTTTAAAGTAAGTGTGCATTTAATTTCAGAAGTCGTTACGAGTCGACTCTACGTTTACGACCAACGTTTAAGGACCTAACTATAAACAACATAACATATTTACCTCATAAAGTTGACGACCGGCGTACTTAATACTTGTCTCGCACGTTTGATGCAGTTACCCGTGGCCGATTTTGATAATTAACTTCTGCCGTAAACGAGATCGTAGACCATCAAAGCTATGAAATATTTACGGTAATTTCCCTAGCTACCTCTTACTACATCGGCGGTGTGAAATAGACGCGACTTAGCTATCTATTGTTACATGTTTATTATAGATAGTATAAGGACTTTCGATTTAAAAAATAATATGCTATATATTCTATTGTAGTACGTTCAGCAGTAAGCTGTTAAAAGATTATTTCACAATATAAATTTAAGTATGTTGAAAATTTCAAGCATTTTAAACTTAGTCGATGTTAATACTCCTGTGTCAGAAGTGTTAATACCATCACTTATATTCTTTTTATAAAATAAAAATAAAAATAATCATTAGTTGTTAAGAAAACGAAAATGGTAAATATGTATATGACGGCACGTGCACCATTGCACGTGTGACGGCGTTGGTGTAGCTAGACAAAATTCTTGTAAATAACACGTGCTCCGCACACCTGCACCATTGCACCTGCGGTGGCGCCCGTTAAGCTTGTATAAAACGGACGGAGCTGCCGCTGTTAGGACAGTCTTGGCTCTGACGTGGAACGGTGCGCTTGTCGTATTCCGTTACTAGTTTATCCTCGACTCGTTGGACAATTAATTCGTGTAAACGAATTTATTATTATTTTAACTACAAAATCAGTCTTTGTACTATACCCACTATACTTCCTACATCAGAAGTTGGATAAAGTCCCCATTATTGCCCACATATAATCTTCGAATAGTATGAGGATTATTAAATTTGTGAAAGACTATAATGCATTCTGCATTGATGATTCTGTTTTTATGTTCAAATACCGTAATGAAATTTGCTGTCCTACTTACGATATTGTCGTATCATTAAAGTGTAGAGAAAAGATAAAGTGAAATTATTTAAGCAAAAGTTTTTTAATTTGTTCGATTTGTATTAAAAGTACCCGCAAGTATTTTCATTATTTCATGACGTACCTAAATATGTTAACAAATGTCAAAAGAAGTGTTGGCTTTCTAATTAACTTGTTCAAGTTTTGTTGTAATTTGATAGTTCACGTGAAACATGATTATCATTTGGTATATTTTGAAGTTCAAAAAGTTCAAGGGTTGCACTACAATAAAGGATTAACTTTAACACGCTATGGATTGAAAATAATAAGTGACATTTTTGTGTTCTAATGTGTTGATCAGTGTTGCAGTTTGCTCCGAATATTGTGTCGTTGACAAGATTGGGGTTTGATGCCGAGGGATTCGTAGACGTCTCTATAACAATGATCAATGAGGTAGACCTTCTGATGGCTAATCGAGCATGGTCAGGTACGGCCGAGCGCTGGTTAGATTGAGCCTACACCGCTACAGTCGGTTACTTATCGGCTGATCTTACGGCAGGGTAATTCAAGCGGCCGCCGAACAAATGGTGCTTTGGCGCTGTAAATGAATGGCTTTCGTAGATTTTGCGCAGTTGCCTCCTTCGCTTCGAAATATATTGTGGTATCTGTCTCTACACATAGTTTCTATTTTTTTTTTGCAATGTTTTCAAATATCATACAGTTGCCGTTTCTTAAGAGAATATGTGATGAATTTTGGAAGCTCGGAATTCCATGGTTCGCAATACATTTATCTCTGTTTCTTTTAATTTTGCAAAGCAGTGCGACGATTCGCTGGCGATAGTACGGCGCGACGGCTTGCTGGCGCGAATGTGGCACGAACGCAGCAGAACTTAATGCTGTAGTGCGTTTGCCTGGAGGTAGCCATATCGGCGCGTTCCAGACTTAAATGAAGTCTGGGATGGTCGACCGTTGTAATATTTAACAAGAGTTAATATCTGTTAGCAGGTGGTGATAACTGATAGACCGTATGCTGTTCACTGTCAACCGCACGAGGACGTGCGACAGTCAGAGGTAGCCGTATCTATGCACCTAGAAAATACTAGAGACGTTGCAACACTCTAGCGAAGTAATTATTCTAGTGCAGGAAAGGAACATGAAGTTGCAGGGAGGCTGGTCTATGCTGCACTAGGATATGTGTAGAGTTGCTGTTGGTTTACATACTTAGGTGTTATCGTGTCACTACGTCCGTCACGATACACTTTTGTGTGATTGTGACGGGGACATGTTTGCGGTATGGTTAGTCTGTAACTGTTCTCTACTGAATTGAAAAAAAAGAGAGTAAGAAAAAAAATGTGGTTCTTAGTATCATTGCAGGGCGTTTGCCGGTCCAATGATATAGCTACAGGGAATAGTGATACCGGACTAGCATAAATAGTACTGAAAAAAAAGAGATTAAGAAAAAAGAATAGTTCTTACAATCATTGCAGGGTTTTGTGCTGGTTCAGTGATATAGCTATAGGGAATAGTGATTCCGGACTAGCGAAAACAGTACTTGATAAAAAAAAAAACAGAAAATAGAAAAAGCTACAGACTAATCATTCCGATCTAACATAAAGATGATTAAAGTTTTGTAGGGCTCACTGCCGGAACAAAACTGACTGTCACCCGAGTCTGAAGGGTCAATATAGACTGGACCAGACGCTGTTTTGTCAGGAGAATCGAACGATGTTTTTCTGTTTACAGATAACTAAGATTGTGATGGAGCGCGTGCGAGGACGCACGCATGTCAGTATGGCCGTGACGGCACGTGCACCATTGCACGTGCGACGGCGTTGGTATAGCTAGACAGAATTCTTGTAAATAACACGTGCTCCGCACACCTGCACCATTGCACCTGCGGTGGCGCCCGTTTAGCTTGTATAAAACGGACGGAGCTGCCGCTGTTAGGACAGTCTTGGCTCTGACGTGGAACGGTGCGCTTGTCGTATTCCGTTACTAGTTTATCCTCGACTCGTTGGACAATTAATTCGTGTAAACGAATATTATTATTATTCTAACTACAAAATCAGTCTTTGTACTATACCCACTATACTTCCTACATATATTTTTTTTATAACAGTGTCATAAAAAAATTCTATATATTTTTTAGAACGCTACAACCCAATACAAACTTATAAAATAAATAAATGTAAATAATATATATTTGATTCGTTTGCATCAGATGAAAGTCAATTTTACTGCAGTGTTGTTATACTGTCGGCTTCACTGACACTACTCCAAGTAGTCCAAGTAATTGTCTTGTTACAGACAGTTAAATGAAGTGTTGATTACAGTATTTCATTCGAAGTCTTCTACTCTATTGCTTGTGCTAGGAGTCAATATCAACATGTCTATGTTAATCGACACCAATATGAGACAAATTGCTTGCTCTAATTAAAACAGACCTCTGTTCGATTCTCAAATCATTGCCCTTGTTATCATTAAGCAAAGATTCTACTGGTAGTCAAGAACCTCTTCCATTATAGGAAGAAGTCGATACCCACACACTGTTATTGCCCAGGGCACATGTGCCAAGAATTACATGTCAACTGGCGCATGATAAAGTCTTATGTTCATTATTTGAAAATTTTAAAATGTGAGAAATTCTATTAATCTATAAAAATAAATAAAATTGAAGTGTCTGTTTGTAATGTCAAAAGAACAGCTTTTAACTAAATGTATTTGAAAGTATATATACTGTACTATAACAAAAAAATTCTGTCTGTCTGTCTGTTTGTTTCGGCTAATCTCTCCGAAACGGCTGGACCTATTTTGACGGGACTTTCACTGGCCGATAGCTGATGTTATAAGAAATAACGTAAGCTACTTTTATTTTTAGAAAAACATTTTTTTGAAAATAGAATCATTTCAAATTTTATTCCAAGAATTATTACATTGCAAAAAGATTTTAATTAATTTTAATGGCGGTTAAATAATATGTTTTTTGTCGAATATGGGTGATAAACGAGCACATTTTTTATACGTGGTAGAGTCATGCTGCAGCTATATTACCAGCGTAAAATAGTAGCTTAATGCTGCTGTGTTTCGTATGGTGAGTCTAGAGAACCGGAGACCCTTTTTACTGGAAACGAGGCATTCCACCTTAGTCCTCACGGGTGACAACGCATCTGCATTTTGATTCGTAATCGAGGATAGATGTGGATATCTTTGGGCCACAGCAACCACTTACCATCAGGTGGACTGTGTGCTCGTGTGTCACCCTATTCTATAAAAAAAAATCTTCTCCTACCTAAAGAATGAATGAAATCTTATAGTACTATGATGCCAAAGCCACGACATGAATATGAAAGCATGTAATTGAAATCAAAATTACTTTCGCACTTTTGAAACCTAACGAAGCGCCAACGTAGTAGAAAAAGTGAGCAGTAGGTTTTTTTTTTAAATTTAAACCAACTTTCTGAGTATTTGCATTTAATACCTAGTTTATTATTAACGCCGTTATAACTCTGTTAATTTTATGCATGTGTATTAAAAATGAGATTATAAAAATTCTAAGACAAAAATTTGACATGACAACAAAGGAATGAAGTATAGCAAAATGCATCAAATTAAGTTTAATAATTAAAATATGAGATTTATATACAAGACAAAGGGTTCTTTATAGGTGTAAATAAAAATGACGATGAGAATACATTTGCAGATATATTCTAATCGTTATTTTTATTATATATATATATATATATATATATATATATATATATATATATATATAAATGCATGTCATAAATAATAGACAAGTTATTATATCCATCAGACTAGGACCACGGCAGTAATTTGCGAATACCGACGGCGATATTCGAACGGCGTTAAGATAATATTATAGTTCAACAGGAATTTATTTAATGTTATTTAGCTAAAGTGACAAACAAAATTACACTTACTACTTGATGATAAGTACTTGCAGCCAATTTTAAAGAAATAATGTTACAGATGTGTTTTCACCGAGAACTATAAGATGGGTCATTAGTGTTCAGATCTATCAAAAAATTACAATATAGAGTTTAGTCCCGCCATATTTTGTGAAGCTTAACAAGGGACTAATTCTATATTAGACAAATTCACACAGGGGCAATATTCATTAAACTAAATCTATCAGTTAAAATCTTAATTTAAAATTTATAGTTTTACTGTCTGTTGCACCCAAGAAATTAAAAAAGTAATAATCTACATATTTCTCGCTTCTGAGTAAAGGATCTCATTTCTAATAAGATATTGAGCCATGGGAGCTGTTTTAAATTTCTTATAAAGTAAGTTTTTCTAAAATCGATTAACATCTAAAGTCGAATCATTGTTGAAGGTAAATATTGTGAGGAAACATGCTTATCTGAGAAATTGAAAAATATTTCGGGGGTTACCACCTTTATAATACTGGTCGGTTATGGACCAATAAGTTTGCCACGCTGCTCCTGTGCGTGTCAGGTGGATTTCACTACATAGATACACATTTCCACGCGATATTTTCCCTCACTACAGAGCACATGGTAAATCAGTACTTAAAATTGCAATTAACAATTTCAATAGTGCTGGCGGGGAACGAACACGGATTGTTAGTGTCCTGTGAATTTTATATTAAGTCCTTAGTCTCTGAGTTACCACGGATCACCACGTACCTATATAATATGAAATATTTTACAGGGACCAAGTGCACAAAAAAAAAGCAAAAAATAATTCACATGCTTGCAAACACAACTTAAAACGTTAAAACAATACAAGACGCAAAAATTTAAATTATAGTAGAAATAACATAAGTTTGAAATAGTCACTCTTGTGGATAGACGATTATAGAGTTGCATAACGCCATGCTATGATTGGTATGGAGTAGTAAACATTTACTTTTAAATGGTATTTTTTAATTTTTAAACGTATTGGCATTTTAGATTATAGATAAAACTTAAGATAAAATAGGTAATCGTAAGAATATAAAGAATTTAGAGAGATATACGGATGAAATAATGAAAATATAATATATCAGTAGAAATTTTGAGGGCTGAAGAGGAAATGGTGGCAAGCCTACCGTATAGTTTTTTTAATTTATGATGGGAACTTAAGCATGTACCCATGTTAATGCAAAGCTGTTGTATCCTCACTGTAGAAGGAAACAGAGTCACAGCAAACTGTTAAACTACCGTGAAATCAGAAACAGTGGAATGTCAGAAAACTGTAAACTAAGGTATCGATTTAAATTGAAATTAGATGTATTATGGTGACGAAATAAAATTAATACCGCACATAATCCAATAAAACATTATCATTTTATATTAGATATTTGGTCAGATACTTCTGTATGGGTTCGAGAGTACACTGTGATGGTAAAATGGCACAAGGATTTTGGTACATTCAAGATAAACAAAACCATATAAATTATTTATAAACCTTAGAAGCATATTTCAGTTTAAAATGTTTGCAGAAAATTTAATAATTGTGAATTATTATTGAGAATTGATAATACAATTGCAATTTCATATATTAATCGCATGGGAGGTGTTCAAGAACCTAAGCTTAACGATTTATCTTGATCTATGTGGCAATTTTGTGAATAGAGAATAACATTTTTTTTTGACAGACAACAAAGGCCCGTAAAACATAACAATACAAACATAACAAAACATAATTACTTATAATCAAAAAACATAAAAAAAAATTATTTACAATATTAAAAACTATGATAATAAAAAAAAAACTAAAACTAGAAACTTAATTATCATATAGTCCTACTCCCCGCGGTATCGTGCCAAGAACGCTGGCTGCGTTTCCTCGCTGAATGGCTATACTTAGTCTTTGAGCGAGGAAAGAATCAGCCCTCTTATCACCAGCAGCAACGACCAGCCGCGGATGGAGTTCCTTTAAGAACTTCACCGCACGTGGACCCCACGGACCGATAGTCTCTACAGCAAATGGCACAAATATGTAGTCATCTCTCAGAGACTCATATTTGCGCCACTTACTCAGTTCAGCTGCCTCTGATGCCGCCCCGGCTTTAAACGAGGTACTCCTGAGATGAGAGGCCGCCAGAGTGTCTACGCAAGTAGCATCCCACACTAGGGCTTTACCTCTCTCCCAAGGGACCAATGTCATACCGTCGGGTCTCTTGCCATTGTCTCTAAATATTCCACAAGGCTCTAAAACCGAGGGAACATTTATAGAGGCAAGAGCCCTTCGGATGACATCGTTCAAAGAACTGTGTCGTGAAAACCTACCAGCGCTTTTCTTACATGAAAGTCCGTGGAGCCCAAACTTGTCGAAGCTGCTACCACAGGGGCACTGATGGGGTTGACAAATCGCCGCTCCTAGTCGGATTCCTACGGCAATGCGCAAGCTTTCCCTATCAAGTAATGTGCCGAGATTACTTGAT
This sequence comes from Parnassius mnemosyne, assembly GCA_963668995.1. Lineage (NCBI taxonomy): Eukaryota > Metazoa > Arthropoda > Insecta > Lepidoptera > Papilionidae > Parnassius > Parnassius mnemosyne. The sequence continues at coordinate 42,333,623 of CAVLGL010000057.1, read as the reverse complement.
GGTAAAGCGTGTAACCAGTGACTAGATTCCTTAGTCGAAACAGCTAGAAGGCGTGCCTTATCTTGGTCACTATGGAAGTTATGAAACAAATCCTTCTGCATGCCCTGTACCAACGGAATATCCCACTGTTTTTGTTGGTTAACTTCCAGTGGAATATTTTCACCAGGACAGAGCGTTTGCCATGCCTGCCCTGCCTCCGTAGCAAAGCATAGGTCTACTTTATTATTTAAAATTATGTTACATAAGTCACTGACACTATGCACGGAAGCAAGGAAAGCAGGCAATGCAACGCTAGAAAGATTTCTCACACCAATGCCACCAAATTTTATAGGTAAAGTAGCTTGAGTCCAGGCTGTTGTATTTAAAGTTAAATTTAGAATTTTTTCTACAGCTATTTTAAGATTATTATCAATATGCCAACATTATATCATTAAGCCAAGTTTCGGTTAAACATATCGCATCGTAATTGTTGCACAATATTGCATTAAGAAAGTTATGTGATTTAGTGCGTAAACCCCTCACATTTTGATAATAAATGACAAAGTTTGTATTATCGTATTTTAAAAATTAAAGTTAACATCGTTCCACCAACATGTAAGAATATAAATATGTAATATAAACTTCGTATCTTAAAATTCTTAAATTAAAAAAGACCTTATTCTAATGAGATTAAAAGTAAAACTTGATATATAGAAATAGTTACATGAAATATTTGAATGGTTTACAAGAAATATACAAAATAAAAATAGTCACTTAATTCTAGTAAGGTCAACTTCACTAGTTACCAGTAATGCTTTGGACTCGTCATTTTTACGTACAAATATCTTGCAATCAGACAACTAAACATATTTATAACTTTTTTCTTTAGCTATTAGACGCACTTGCTTATATAATAATTTATTATGTGACTATAAATGATCACTAATAAAAATAGGCTTAGACGGGCCGTCCACACCAGCGTCCACTGTTGTCAACCCACGTCGGGCACGCACAGCTGCAAGCATATCTGATTTCCGCTTTCTTTGTGTAAACCTAACGATTATATTAGGAATCTGGGATAGGTTATGAGATCTGCTATCAGCAATATTTGTATTATCGCTACTTTTTGTGTTAAAACGTCGAACACGGTGGATGTAATCAATATCCGATGACGCCAATGGGAAACCAATCTTCGTTGCAATGTTTTGAACAATAGTTAGTAAATTTTCACCCTTAGTAAAAGGTAATCCTGATATTTCTATATTATTGACCCTTCCTTGTTGTTCCCTCGCTTGTTGCTGTTCTGATAGGTTATTGACGGTGGATTGTAAGGCACGCATATCCTTTGAGATTGATTCAAACTTAAGGTTATTTTGCTCCATAGAAGATTTCAATAAGCAAATATCATTTTTTAGGGTAGTTTGTTCATCTGATAATTTCTCGGTGGTGAGCTTCATATCATGCAATTGCAGTTTAAACTCACTTAAATCGTCACGAAGAGCATCCAAAGAAGACTTTATGTTGTTATTATGCCTCTCAAGCACATTATTTATAGAAGTAGTAATTTTATTTTGAAAATCAATCATCATCCCTTGAAAATCACATTGGCAATCCGGTAATTTTCTCTTCTTTTGTATGAAATGAACATCTTCGCTGAGCTTTGATACATCAGGGTATGATCCCGATCCTTTTGGCGGGCTTCTACGAACACTCATTTTTAGTTAAAATTATTTCGTAAACAGATGTATTCGAAGGTAGCTGTGTTATCGCGAATGGAAGATATAATATTATATTATTACTATCTCGTGTGAGGCAACCTTTATACTTATATACATATTCTCATCATACGTAATACATTTTTATGGTTGGTTAGAAAAATTATATCTACATGCAAACTTTCACAGGGTAAATTTCTTTTTTTTTATCATTCTTACTCAGCAAGTAGTAAGGCAACTACAGTCCCACCGGTAAGTGGTTATGCTTATGTAGCCTAAGATGGTGAAGTGCAGTGACTAACCAAACCTGTGTGTGTGTGTGTGTGCGTGCGTGAGTGCGTGCGTGCGTGCGTGCGTGCGTGCTTGCGTGTGTGTGAGAATACGTGAAGAGAGTATAATATAGCCAGCCCATTGACATTTCACTTTAATATTCCGTTGTGCTATGTCAGTTACTCTGGGTCTACTGCGAATATCTTCATTTCTAACTTTATCACGTAGAGAAACCCCTCTCGAATTTAAAATTTTTACATTTTTTAGATGATAGTTTGTCTAACATTAAAAAAAATCCATAAACCCAAGAATGTCTTTATATAGCACATAGGGAAGCACCATTTTTTTATTTATTTAAACTGTTTGATTTAATTTGATAACAGTGTACCTAAATTTAAGTATCTGTATCTATGTATATTTCCCTACCCAATAATATTTTATTATAGAGTCTCATAAAAATAGCGTTTTACTCTAATACATAATTATAACATTCAGTATCAACTAATTAATAAAAATATGCAAAATAAAATTACATAGGTATTAAAAACTATCAAAATCTAAGTAACGAGAGCATGTTGGTCGTTCCACATTTAAATTATATAAAAATGCATTTTTCAATTTCACTAATCAACGTCGTCGCGAAAATTTCTTCTTCTTTGGGCACTTTAAAAATTAATTTATTTAGAAAACAATATTTAGAGTTACCAGTGTACAGATATTAACTAAATTAAGTATTTCTAGTCATAAAAATATTTATAATTGAGTATAAACTTTTAAAAAACTAAAATATATTTGAATGAATTCGCTCCAACACCGACGCGCAGTCCACCCTCGACGATGTTCGAAAACGGACTGCCACTGAGCTCGCGGGTGAATACAGGGCGGCGGAGCATGCGCGCTCGCGCGAATATATTCAATTTCGGGGAAAAATTATATTTTCTCTTATAAAACGAGGAATTAAAATAAAACTCTCAAATAAAAATATTAATACTTTTAAGACCTTTTCTTTTAGTGTAAGAACCGATGTCCGAAAACGGACTACCACAGAGCTCGCGGGTGATTACAGGTTGGCGGAGCATGCACGCTCGCGCGAATATATTCAATTTCGGGGAAAAATTATATTTTCTCTGATAAAACGAGGAATAAAAATAAAACTCAATTAAAAATATTAATATTTTTATGACCTTTTTTTAGTGTAAGAACTATTTAGTTTTTGAGAAATTTTACAAAGATACTTAGTAAGAAAGACTCTTTGTGGAATTTTTTCCTAATAAGTGGTAGGCAAAAATACAATTTTGTTCAAATTAAAACATTTACTAAATCTTCTTCTGTTACCCTGTATTTTTTCCTTTGTGGATTAAATGAAAAGTTAATGTGATTTTTTTACTTAAATATCCAAGAATTTAGGCATTTCAACTGCAGTTAAGGCCTCGTGTATGTGTCATGGCAAAGAGATGAAAAAGCGTGGAATATAGATGCATTTACATAAGATAGACAGCATAATTTATTCTTTTATGTACTCGTATTCACACCATTTTCAGTTCTTTTGAAAACTATTAAAAAAAATTATAATGAAAAGGCAAGGGACATCATTATTTTTTCCCATATTTTAAAGAAAAGCCTGCCCAGCAAATCTTTATTATTTTACATTGACACCACTGAGAAATTGCGAGATCAGGATGGATGTACACAAAATATTTTCTGTGTATATTATCAATATGTATATTATGAAAGTGATATTGATACAAGCACATTTACTCCACATTCAACTAGCATGCCTCAACGTCTAGTGCTTTAAGACAAGGACAATGGATAACACATTAAAGATGGTCAGTAAACTCTCAAACATTTGCAAGCCATTATAATCGACCTCTGTTAAATGATAACCACCTGTTTTCAAAATCAGTATGTAAGGCAAACTCTACTTGATTAAAATTTAGTTTAAAATATTTATAATGTACATTTTATTACTACTTAGTTGTATTAACACCTATTTTTAGTTTTTGTTCAGTTAAGTAACATTTAAATAAAAGTAGATTTTCAATTTTAATATACTTTGAATCTTTCTCTCTTATAATTTTAAGTTCCAATTTAATGTGTAGTAAATAGTAGATTCTAGTATTTACTCTAAAAAGAAAGACATTTGAGATGTGTTAGGAGGTACATTATTTAAAATTACTTGATTAATGTTATTTGGTTTATATAATATTATAATTTCCTATACTAGATTGTATGTATTTCATTGGTATAGTATGTATATGAAGTGTGAATATGTATAAAGTAACATATTTATATTATATAATATTATATTATTAAATAATACGTGAAAATAAGTTAGTTTTCCCCCCTCTGTTGTGGCTCTACCCATAGCTCTCACCACACTACCAAAGGTTAGCTAGCATATCTATCTATCTTTAAAAATTGACAAAATAATTCATACATTTAATATATCCAACGATCTTTAAGCAAATGTGATTATATATCTTTTGGGTGATAATAGCAGTAACGGGCGATAACGTATCATAAATCAGGAATATCTTTTGTTAAGTGAATCCAAGATCACAGATACACGAAACTTAATGGGTGCTAAATCTGTAAAATATGGCCCTCTTTTTTTGTAACTTTAGTTCTTTATTTCTATGTAAATTATGTAAAATATATTATATATATATATATATATATATATAACTTTTTTCTAATCTAAAAAATAGTTTTTATTCCTAATGTCTGCAATATTTCGTTTATTTTTGTTTAAGAAGAAAAGTAACACGTTCTAAGCTCTAAGCTCCATCTCTGAGAGGGTTTTAGTGTAAGGAAGAGTCATGCATGTTGCCCCAGTATTATGTCAGCTATCTTCCCGTGTCTCCGAAATATTCCTGAGACATACAGATTTCCTCGATTTGCTTCAGTCACTTCTGAGCGGGTGGTTAATCAACAATCAAAATTACAATAAAGAAATTGATTGTTGTCGGCAAGGATCGAACTCACTTTGCTCGAATATTATGAATTTTTAATGTGAACTTAAGCACGGATCGAATTTATTAGAACATGCAATATTTAACAAAACTTTTTGTGTAGAAGTTTCTTAGTGAATAAAAGATATCAATATTGTAATAATCATACTCGTATAGTCTTGGGCTTCAATAACCGTAAAGAAGACTACCTCTTTGTTATATGTTCTCATAATTCATTATATGTGAAAGTCTAGCCACACTGTGTTATTAGTAGTGCCAAGAATAATTGGTCGTCTTGACTAGGGAAGAACTATAAACTCACGTAATACTTGCGTGAAATAGCAGAATAATACTCTACTTTGCTTTGAATGATCAGTATAGCATCTACGACCAAACTACTCTACTCCTGAGCGGGGGTGCTCAAGATGCCCCGCGTATTCTGGGGGGGGGGGGGGGGGGGGCAAAATTACGCTCGTGACTAAAACTGCTCGGGGCAAGCGGAGCAATAAGACCAAGGTGACCCCTGTCACGCTATCCGTGAATTTTTGCAACATCAGGGGACTTCATTCCAACCTTAACGCTGTCCATTACCATCTAGAGACGGCGAAGCCGGCTTTGCTTTTTTCAACCCAGACTCAGATGTAGGGGAGACCGGGGATAGTTGTCTATAGGGGCAGGTTGACTTGCTGTCAAAAACTTGACCTACTCAAAAGTGTTGCCTCATCCAACTAGGCGTGAAAAACCGTTTTCTACCCCCGCTCAGGTACCGAAAGAACGGTATCGTCTACGCACATTGAAAGAAGAAGCTGTTTACCTCCTAATATATTTTGTAATGTGTTCGTTGTTATTTACTTTCAAGGAATTTAAAGTAAAAGTTTGATTGTTAATCTTTTTATTACGTATCATTAAGTTTTATTTCACACAGTTTTGAGATGTGGTTAAAAATTAAAAAGCGATCCGGGGCTGGTAGACTAATTTATTTTGGGGCTGGTTGACCACCTAGTAAATTTATGCCATAGTAGTCTGGGTATACTTTTCATGGAACAAAGTCAGTTTTCTTTTTAATTTATCAAATGCTTGTTGCAGAATCACGCGAACGTACAAAAAATACTGATCGAGGAAGTACACCTAAAGATATCTTCGATAGAGCATGTCAACAAGTTATTTTTGATAAAAATAAGTTTTAATTCTACAGCAAAAGAATTTACTATACTGTTTATAAAACACCCAATTTCACGTCGTAAAAATGTAGAAAATGTTAAAATGTAAACCGGCATTGACGAGATGTAAATTGACTTTGGACAGCGCTGGGTACATTAAAAATAAACAAATATTTAGTGATGAGGAAGAACTCGCATTAGAAAATTATCTCAAGAGGACTACTGATATTTATTACGAATTTACTCCTTATGAAACTCGAATGTTTGTACTATTTATACAGGCAGACTAACAAGGGTAAGAGAAAAGGAAGAGGAAAAAAGATTTTCATGGGACAAATAAGAGGAATGGTGACGAAGAAGACAAAAGTGATGAGGATGACACATTTTGTTTAGGGTGCACTGACTCTTACGTTTTGAGGCTGGATTTAGTGCTTAACTGACGGTAAGATTTGTTAGATGTGTACAATTACGAAGAAAAATGAATCCATTTGTTAACTCTACAATATGTGCGTACTATTTACGCAAACGATTACGGCATAAAAGACGGAGAAGATATCATGTGCACCCAATAATTGAAGACCATTTAATTGAAGAATTTTGTTCATTGTATTCGAAATTGCGAGCACAATGTTCATGTATCAATGTTCATTTTTGTTCGCGATAATGCGTACGCGCGTACAGTCGGTCGCTCTGTCAGCGTCGCACTGAACGCACGCATGTACCGCCATAGCGCGTCAGTCTACCGACGTACGTCGAACCGACGAGCTCGACCGACGGTCCTCGTACGCGCGACGTAGCCGTACGCGCGTAGTACTTCATCAGTGCTGCACTGTAGCCGTTAATAGGTTTTCTTTGATATAGCTACGCTCAACCGATGTCAGCGCACACCGTCGGTCGAGCACTAAATCCAGCCTAAATATTCCTGGAGACATGGATTCAGTGCACTATCTGCAAGTTATGGGCCCATGCACAACACTGTGCAAATGGTAATATTTTGTTCCATTAATGCAAACATTGCACCTATGGTTTATAAAACTGATTAGATAATTCCAAAAATGTGATCTATTTCGTTAAAATATATAATTATATTAGTTGAATTATTCAAGACTGTTTTTTACTTTTGTATATTATTAAGTTAATAAAAGTTTTCTAGTTTCACATACTAAAAGTACGTTTTCAATATTTAGTTGACAAATATTTAAATTTATGTATGTTTATTCTAATTTATAATAATTTATGGTGTATATTTAAATAGTGAGGATTAAAAATTTAATTGTAGTAAAATTACAAATACTTCTTATATTTTTTTATTGTATTTATTCCTATAATGTGTGGTAAGTATTTCATAGGTCAACTTACCCCTGGTGGCAAGTCAACCAACCGGGCATGGGGTAGGTTGACTCATATTTCGTGTTATACAAAATTAAGCTTGTGCACTCTATCATAATTGATTGCGAGCTCTTTGTTATTTTTTTCAGAAGCTTAATAGTTTACCTATCAGATGTATTGATTTTTACAATAATGTACATCAAAATAATGAAAATACAAGCGTCTTCACTGAAATTTGGTCAACCATCCCCGGTCTCCCCTACTCTCCGGCTGATACTTCATATCTCTGCTACCCGGGGTACAAATTAGAACACTCTTTTGTGCCTCGGGTTGGGGTTCGCGTATACGTCAGAGAGGACATCTGTTTTCGACGCCTCAGCAGTCTTGAAGGTACGGACCTGCCCATCCTATGGTTGCGCGGAGACAACAAAGACCATGCACGCGTCTAGGGGTGCCTCTATAGGTCCCATAGCGGTAATGCCGACACAATCCGACTCATCGACCACTTCCAAATGGCTGCAGACTCCGTGCTACAACAGGTCCCATCCACAGAGATCGTGATATTCGGTAATTTTAACGCCCACCAAGCTGAATGGCTTGATTCCCGTTTAACCGATCATGCGGGTAGATCTGTCTATGACTTTGCCTTGACATATGGTCTAAAACAACTGGTTACTTCGCCTACGCGGATCCCAGATGTACCTTCCTTGTTTAACCTTCTGCTGACCTCTCATCCGGACGGATATCAGGTCTCCGTCGATGTCCCTCTGGGCTCTTCGGACCATTGTCTGATCCGGAATGCGATGCCACTCACGCTCCCATCACAGTTGCGATCTGTAGCTTGCCGCCGTGTTTGGCACTATAGGTCGGCCGATTGGTCCGGGATGCGGTCTTTTTTTGCATCCTACCCTTGGGCGCGGGTTTGCTTCTCGCCGCAAGATCCCAGCGTTGTTGCTGATTCTGTTGCTGATGTGGTATTTCAGGGTATGGAACTTTTTATTACATCTTCTGGGGTGCCTATCGGAGGCAGATCCCAGCCATGGTTTGATCGCTCCTGTAAAATAGCATCACGCTATAAGCAGGAGTGCTACCGGGCCTGGGCTGACGCATCAACGTCTCGGGATATAAACACCAGCGCACTTAAAAAGAAAGTATAATTCCGCCTCGAGGTCTTTCAAAAGCGTCATTGCGAAGGCAAGGTCTGAGCACATCGGCAGAATTGGCGAGGAGCTAGTTCGCCTTCCTTTAGGAACCCGTGCATTCTGGTCTCTTATCAAGGCTGTCCAAGGGAACTTCTGTCAGCCATCCCTTCCATCTCTGCGCAGAAAGGACGACTCACTGGCCCATGCCGCAAAGGAAAAAGCCGATCTGTTGAGCTCTCTCTTTGCAGCCAACTCGACTCCTAGATGACGGGGGAATACACCGCCGACCATACCGCGGTGTGAGTGCTCCATGCCGGATGTGCGATTTACACAGCGCTCAGTTCAAAAAGCACTCTTCTCCCTGGACGTCAGCAAGTCGAGTGGGTCTGATGGCGTCCTTCCCATTGTGCTGAAGACGTCTGCTCCGGAGTTGGCACCGGTTTTAATGCGTCTTTTCCGGTACTCGTGCTCCCAAGGCGTAGTCCCGAACTCATGGAAGACAGCTTTGATCCACCCGATCCCCAAATTAGGCGATCGCTCAGACCCGTCCAACTACAGGCCTATCGCCATTACCTTCTTGTTCTCCAAAATAATAGAATCCATTATAAACTGCCAGCTCATGAGGTGTCTTGAGGATCACCAGCTGACTAGTGATCGCCAGTACGGTTTTCGTCGGGGTCGATCAGCTGGTAATCTTCTGGTCTATCTGACTCATAGATGGCGGTAGAGTCCAAGGGGGAGGCATTGGCCGTTAGTTTGGAAATAGCGAAGGCCTACGATCGGGTCTGGTACAAAGCGCTTCTTTCGAAGCTTCTTTCCTATGGGCTTCCCGAGAAATTGTGCAAATGGATTACCAGTTTCCTTGCTGATCGGAGCATCAAGGTCGTAGTAGACGTTGCATGCTCTGGTTTCAAGCCTATCAACGCTGGTGTTCCACAAGGCTGCGTGCTATCACCAACGCTGTTTCTCCTGCATATCAATGATATGTTGCAAACTAGAAACATTCATTGCTATGCAGACGACAGCACTGGTGATGCCTTATATACCGGCCATGCCAATATTTCTCGGGGAAACGTCGCCGAGTACCGGGACAAAGTTGTGTCTGAAGTCGAGTCTTTGCTGAACAAAGTCTCGGATTGGGGGCGACTATATCTAGTCCAGTTCAATCCCCAGAAGACACAAGTTTGGGTGTTTTCCACTAAAAAAAAACCCCTTTGTTGTATCTCCTCAGTTTCAAAGCACTCCCCTTGCTGCCTCAGCTAGCATCGGAATCCTCGGCGTCGACATATCGAATAGTGTGCAGTTTCGTGGTCACTTGGAAGGGAAGGCCAAACTGGCATCTAAAAAGCTTGGTGTGCTCAGCAGAGCGGGACAGTATTTCATGTCGGCACATCGCTTGCAACTTTACAAAGCGCAAATCCAGCCTCATATGGAACACTGTTCTCATCTCCTTCCACTTGACCGCATCCAGCACAGAGCGGTTCGAATCGTCGACGACCGAGTTCTTTCTGATCGGCTTGATACACTGGCACTGCGTAGAGATGTTGCATCTCTTTGCGTATTTTATCGCATTTACCACGGGGAGTGCTCTGAGGAATTGTTCGGACTAATTCTAACCGCTCAATTTCACCATCGCACATCGGGACAAAACTTGCGATACCATCCATACCACCTGAATGATTAGCGGTCCACCACTGTGCGATTTAGAAGATGTTTTCTTCCTAGCGCAACTTCCTTGTGGTATTGATTACTACCAGTGATTTTTCCGGACCGATACGACTTAGGGACCTACAAGAAAAGAGCCTACTCCTTTTTAAAAGGCCGACAACGCATTTACAATGCCCCTGGTGTTGCGGTTGTTCATGGCGGCGGTAGTCACTTACCATCAGGTGAGCCGCATGCTCGTTTGCCCCCTCTGCTATAAAAAAAGCTCGCAAATTACCTCCTTCTAGAGTAAAAATATCAAAATAAAAGATAACAATATTGTAAGCAAAGTCTAACAAAAATGTCCTCATTTTTACTGCAATTCATAAGCATTACAAGGAAAATTTGAAAGATAAAATAGGTACCTACAAAACCTGAAGAGAATAACAAGCCGAAAATTTAAGATAACTTTATTTTTATTTGTGTCTCTTTAATTTAGTTATTTTCTTTATTTTATCTTTTTGTTGTACGATAAATTGTCACCATTGTTACTTGGAATGCCGAAGAATATGACATAATTTACCAATATTACGCAAATTTCATCTGGGCAGCGTTTAGGAGATTACGACACATTTTCTCATCACGTATTCCTCAAAACCTGAACATAAGAGTACACAAACAGTGCGTGTAGCCAGTGATGACATATGAGTTTCTCTATATGATAAACTTTGTAAGAACCAGCGTAACCAACATGGTCCTTCGGAGTGGAATTGTTACGGGCTGTAATTATGATGTTTATTTAAACTTAAATATTGTGACTTGTGACTCGAAAGGAACTGAAGAAGAGTTTACTGATTTAACAAATATAAAATTTAACAAATAACAAATAATATATTATTCAGAGTACTGTATTATGATGAAAACAACCGTCTTAAGATGTCAAATACACGCGCAAGTTTGACAAGTGATGTCTTTTAAATTAACGCGAGAGTTCTCCCCCTATCTAACAACAAGGTGCAAAGCTGCTCTCACAGCTAAAGTCCATTGTTCGCTTCTACATACATATATATATATATATATATATATATATATATATATATATATATAGTATAGTACATATATATATATAGTGTAGTGGCGGTCAAGAATATCCACTACCCCATATCCTCCCGTGGGTGTCGTAAAAGGCGACAAAGGGAAACAGGCAGGAGATGGGCAGCAGCATCTTCCTGATAATAGCCAAATAAAAATAAAAAAACTGCGGTTGCCAACCCGCTCGCCAAGCGTGGCAACTATGGCAAATACCCCCTATGAATGACAGTAACAAAGAAACGGCCCCCAGTCCCCGGCGGCCCCGCTATTCCTGGCTACGGTGGCGACCATGGTAACGGCGGGGCAGGGGGTGCTAAGAATCTCCGGTGGAGGTTCGGTTGCCACCTTAGACGACTCGACCTGGCAACGTACAACGCACGCACCCTGAGGACTGACGAGAAGATCGTGGAGCTGGAAGAAGAGATAGACAAGTTGCGCTGGCATATTATAGGATTATCCGAAGTCCGAAGAGAGGGGGAGGACACGGTAATCCTCGAATCCGGCAACTTGCTCTATCACCGGGAGGGCGACCATCTGTCCCAAGGAGGTGTCGGATTTATCGTCCACAAGTCTCTCGTTAACAACGTTGTAAAGATCGGGAGTGTGTCGACGAGGGTTGCGTACCTTATACTCAGAATCACCAAACGGTATTCGCTGAAGGTCATACAGGTTTACGCACCAACCTCGGCACACCCCGATGAGGAGGTGGAGGAAATGTATGAGGATATCTCTAGAGCCATGCATTCCTCCAAAACCCAATATACGGTGTTAATGGGAGACTTCAATGCAAAACTAGGCACAAGAGAGAACGGTGAGCTGAAAGTAGGGAAATTTGGAATAGGGCAACGGAACCCAAGGGGCCAGCAGCTGGCCGACTTCATGGAGAAAGAGGGACTCTTTATGATGAACTCTTTCTTCCAGAAGCGGCCCCACAGGAAGTGGACCTGGTCGAGCCCCGACGGTTCCACAAAAAATGAGATTGACTTCATTATGACGACCAGACGACAACTGTTCAGTGATGTCTCCGTGATCGCGAGGGTGAAAACTGGTAGCGATCACCGAATGGTTAGAGGCACACTGAACCTAAACGTTAAGTTGGAGAGGTCTCGTCTAATGAAGTCAACGCTCCGTCCCCCTCGTGCTCTGTTCCAGAGTCCCGAAACCTTTCAGCTCGAGTTACAAAACCGTTTTCAGTGCCTGGAAGACTGCAATGAAGTGGACGATATGAATGACAAGCTCGTGGAAACTGTCCATGCGGTCGGAGCTAAGTTCTGCAAGACCCGCCGCAGAAGAACACAAAAACTCTCCGATCACACTCTTAATCTCATGGCTGTTAGACGGGAGATGAAGCTACATTCTTCAACAGACTTGACAGCATACAGGCATCTGAACAGACAGATCTCCAAATGCATGCGGCGGGACTTACGCAACTTCAATACAGCTCGTATTGAAGAAGCGATCGAGCGGAACCAAGGCTCCAAAGTCTTTGCCAGAGATCTGTCTGCCAGAAAGAGCCAACAACTTGACTTGACGACTTTCAGCCTCCCGAACAAGCCGGTTTCCGAAAGGGCTTTAGCACCATAGACCACATACATACCCTTCGGCAAGTTGTACAGAAGTCCGAAGAGTACAATTTGCCACTATGTCTGGCGTATGTGGACTATGAGAAAGCCTTTGATTCCGTCGAAATTTGGGCGGTGCTGCAGTCCCTTCAGCGGTGCCAAGTTGACTGTCGGTATATCGAAGTGTTGAAGTGCTTGTACAGTAGGGCTACGATGGCTATCCGAGTACAGAACCAGAATACGAAACCTATCCAATTGCAGAGAGGTGTAAGACAGGGTGACGTCATATCCCCGAAACTCTTCACCGCTGCATTGGAAGACGTTTTCAAGCTTCTGGACTGGAAAGGATACGGTATCAACATCAATGGCGAGTACATCACTTACCTTCGATTTGCCGACGATATAGTCCTTATGGCAGAATCGCTGGAGGACCTAAGCACTATGCTCAATGACCTCAATAGTGTTTCCCAACGGATAGGTCTTAACATGAACATGGACAAAACAAAGATCATGTTTAATGTCCATGTCACACCTATGCCGGTAGTTGTTGGGAGCACTAAGCTCGAAGTTGTTGACGAGTATGTTTACCTGGGACAAATAGTCCGACTAGGTAAGTCCAACTTCGACCGAGAGGTCAATCGACGGATTCAACTCGGCTGGGCAGCGTTCGGGAAGCTACGACACATCTTCTCGTCAGACATACCTCAAAACCTTAAAACGAAATTGTACAACCAGTGCGTGTTGCCAGTGATGACTTACGGAACTGAGACCTGGTCCTTCACTGCTGGCCGTATGAGGAAGCTCAAGGTCGCTCAGCGAGCTATGGAGAGGGCTATGCTCGGAGTTTCTCTGCGTGATAAACTTAGGAATGAGGATATCCGCAGTAGAACCAGAGTGACCGACATAGCCCAACGGATTAGTAAGCTGAAGTGGCAGTGGGCCGGCCATATAGCTCGAAGAACCGACAACCGATGGGGAAGAAAGGTTCTCGAGTGGCAGCCTCGTACCGGTAGGCGAAGTGTAGGGCGTCCCCCCACGAGATGGAGTGACGACCTGGTAAGACATGCAGGAAGTCGATGGATGCAGGTGGCTCAGGACCGTGCTTTGTGGCATTCTTTGGGGGAGGCCTATGTTCAGCAGTGGACTTGTGAAGGGCTGTAATGATGATGATGATGATAGTATAGTACATATATATAGTACATATATGTATATATATAGATACTATACTATAAATATTATATAATATATCGACATTCCCGAGCAAAAAGTCGGTAATCGTACAGGAAATACAGGAAAGTGATTTAATGTTTTTGTGGTAAACCTCAGCAACGTGTTAGTATATTAAGTTATTTTTTTTTTCAATAATTTTAAATGCATGCAATATGAGAAAATAAAAATTACTGAAAATGCGTTAATAATGTGTTTCAGTATTATTACGGGATATATATATATATATATATATATATATATATATATATATATATATAATATTTATAGTATAGTATCTATATATATATATATATATATATAGATACTATACTATAAATATTATATAATATATCGATACTCCCGAGCACAAAGTCGGTAATCGTACAGGAAAATGATTTAATGTTTTTGTGGTATACCTCAGCAACGTGTTAGTATATTAAGTTATTTTTTTTTTCAATAATTTTAAATGCATGCCATATAGAAAAATAAAAATTACTGAAAATGCGTTAACAGTGTGTTTCAGTATTATTACGGGATTATTGAGGTTTTCACAAAAGTGATGTTACAATAAATTTTTAATAGTTTTAATAGTACTTCAAAATAGATAAGCCAAAAGACAAGGACATAAAGCTCTGTTTTTTGCAATAATAATCTATATTCGCAAAATAAACATCTAACACCAGCAAAATTTTGGAGAGATTTTCGTGTAATGTCAGGTTTTATGAAAATAATATTATGAATACAATCATATAATAATTTACTTTATACATATTATCAAAATCACACAAAGTTCCACACCATTGTAGGAGTAAAAATATTTTAATTTTAATAAATATAACAAATTGTTATGAGATTACAAAGGGGGTATTAGACGTAGTTTAGAAGTTAATAATAATTTAGTTTTGATATCTATTTGAGTCATCATTAAAAAATAAATTAGTGTAATAATATAAAAATCTCTGTAACCGCATTATTGTTAGTTTTTCTAAACCTTTTCACTATCGCAAAAACAGGGATTTAAAGGGATGTTTAAAGCGTGGGCTCGCTCCAAACTTACAAAACCTCGCAAGATCTGTACGCAAAGGTTCTCTTATTCGAATGGGCTGTTAGTAAGCTTGTGGCAATTCAATGTTCTCCAAATGTATGGGTACGCTTCTTTGGTCTTCTTCGTCTTGTATTCATCGACAGTTATTTAATTTTGATCTTGAATCTTCGAAATTATACCTGAAAATAATGTATTTTCTTGTTAACGTGCAACACTGACGTCCAAAAGATTAGCCCATCGAATTATCCTACTAACTTTATCGTGTTGTCAATTATCAAGATGTTTTTTCATTCATCACAGCCTATCAAAAGTATTTTGTTGTTATGAGAAAATGCCGCTGCCCCTGTCTTGTTTCATTTATTTCTATGGCCTCTTGCGGCATCTACGAGATAATATTAACATCAGATTGCTATAATTTATTGATATTTTTCATCGGTGTAAAACGTCGTCCGCCCCCGTCCCGGTAGCCCCTGCCGCCACCACCCTGACCCTGCAGCCCCCGCCGCTGCCTCGGTCCTCCTAATGTCGTTAGACATCCCCCGTTGTCCAAGGCAGCATCTCGCTGCACCCCCACCCTCGCCAAAAAACAGGTCCCACCCCCTGTCTTTCTCATAGACATGGCTCAATTCACCCGCCTTTCCAAAACCTGCTACGACGCAGGTATAAAGTACGATCAGGCCACCAACCTCGGTGAAACCATTAAAATTATCCCCCAAACCATCGACAACTTTTGTCGCCTCAGCAGGCTCTTCACAGTCGAACACACACATACGCTCTTCCGATAGAGCGTAAGTTTATAGCCCTTATCCGCAGATTTCCTTTCGAACTCTCGAATGACGACATCCTTGAGGACCTTTAGTCCTAGGGATTCCCAGACGAGTCAGTGCACAAGATGAACTGCAAAAAGGCCAGAGGTTCGATGAAAAAACTTTTTGAGTTTCAGTTCTAAGTATGGGGAACTCGCAAAATTTGTTTTTTTTTTCTATTTTTGTGTGAAAATCTTAATGCGATTCACAGAATACATCAACATACCAAGTTTCAACAGCATAGTTTTTATAGTTTCGGAAAAAAGTGGCTGTGACATGCTGACGGACATACGGACAGACATACTTGACGAAAACGATGTTCGAGGGGTGAAAAGACAGTAGGTATAATGACAGGAAATGGGGCTTTGAATCTAGGACTATAAGTGATTACTGATACTAATCTAAGTAAGTGCAATTTACCATCTAGGGCTTCATTGCCAATTACCACCAGGTAGGATTGAAGTCAAGCACTGGCTAACAATAGGTAAAAAATATATTTTTACGTTGTTCTGTTTCAATTGTTAAGAAAATTTCTATTTGCTAAAGTTTTTACATTTTTCGTTAATAAGGACTTCTTCTTTTCGCTGTCCTCGTTGTTGTTTGTTATTGTTCCGTTTAATTTTTTTTCACGTTTTCAAGGGTAAAGCTCAGTAATAATAGGTCAGCAACCTCAGTTCATGTTCTCCAATACTCTCGACACGCACCAATAATAATAATAGACACCAATATTTGTTTCATGGATTTAAAATTGTTGTGAGCTCCATTTATTTTCTAAATATTTATAGTTTTTATGAAGTTTAAAGTTTGATATTCACTGTTTACGTAGAATGACTCTGAATATATTCCAATAGTTCCGAAAAACACAGGAAGAAAACTTTAGCAAGCGCTTTGGAAAGATATGACTTGTGAATGGAAGCCGCTAGGGAAATAAAACTGCGACGCGTTTTTGTTTGTCTACAACGCGCGACGCGACCTTTCATCTAAGGAAATGTAAAATATGGTAACTGTTAGTAGAAAAACTGTTAGAAATAGGCTGAAAGAATTGTCTACGGAAACCGGTATTTTGTTACATGGTAAAGTCACTCTGCAGCTACTAGCAGATAAAATGCTACAGCAGAAGTGAATCGTCTGAGCAACGAAGGACCTTTCACTTATCGGACATAAGCACAATGAACAATATATTACAGTGTAGTGAAAGACAAGGTGTAAGTTGATTAATGGTTTTGATGATTCACCGGACATCTCAAAACACTTAGGTACAAATTGCAGTTATATTCAGTAGTGTACTGTATCATGTATGATATGTTTTACAGTAACAGTACTAGTAACAGTATGCTGGGAGTTTGTCTGCATGATAGAATTCGTAATAAGGAGAACGCGCGGTAGCACCAGAGTATTCATTTAGCCCAGTGGATCAGTAAGCTGTATCCGACAACTGAAAGGGTAGAAAGGTTTTCGAGTAAGCCCCTTACTGGATGATCTGACGACCTGATAAGACATACAGGAAATCGATGGATACTGGTGGCTCAGGAACGTGTCGTGTGGTTTTTCGTATTTTGTGAGTCATTCCTAGGAGCATAAGTCTCCCTAATTGGGTGCATAAGCTTCCCTAATGAATAACTCACAAGTCAACACGACACAAGTTAGGCAACATACTTTAACAAGTCAATCACATAGTTTCATCAGTTGACTTGTGGAAGGCTGTTAGGATGATGATAGAAGTACGTTAATATAATATTCTTTCCTTACATCCGTAAAGTAAAATAAAAATAATAATTAAATTCTATTTCCATGCGAAACTGCAAATTTTTCTTATTCATAAATCCATTGAGGCCAGTAGCTCGGTAATAATGAACTAGCGTGCTTGTTGTTAAAACTTTTGCCTCCGGTTTTAGGGAAATATATAGAAAACCAATTTCCAAGTAAAATGGAATAAATTCATGGTGAATACAGACGACCTTTTTACTGAAATGATATTGAAGAGGGAGGCGCAGAAGCTAACGTTATACTAGGTAAGGGCTGTGGCATTACACTCGTTAACAGCTGTTTCTTCTGGTGTGGTCTGTTCGGGTTCGTGTAATTATATTACCTAAAATGAGGTTTTCTTCTTTAATATTTTATTTTTATATTCATTGAAAAGTCCCAGCATAAAAACGTTTAATTGCTGAACACCGGAAAGTACTACCTAATGCAATTATTAATAATTATCTTATAAAAATTTACTCGGGTTCTATCCCCGCCGACATTGATGATACCTAATACATAATACCACGCGCTCAGCTGTGTAGGAAAACGTCGTAAGGAAACCTGTATATCTAAAGAATTAAATATTTCGAGAGCATGTTAAATCTGCAAACACGCACTTATTCGCAAACGAGCAGCGTTGGGAATATACAAAGCGGTAAGTTTATTTTACTGTATATTATGGTGTAGTATTTTCTACCGACTTCAAACAGGAGGAGATACTCAATTCGACTGTATGTTTTTTTTAATGTGTGTTACCCCATAACTTTTTTCTGGCTGAACCACTATGCGATGATTCTTATTTTTATTAAAAAGCTGGTGCTTCATATGTGGTGCCATATACAGGCTGTCCCAGTAATGGTGGATAATCTAGTACGTACGTGTTTGGGCGGGGGGGAGGTGGCCTCGGTTCCCTAAAAAAAAATTCTATCCCGAACGGTTCGCGGTCTACGCCATGTTTTATAAAATTCCGAAAATTCGTACTTCTGCTCACATTTGTGGTCATCACGTCCGCAGTTTAATGCCTAGATCGGATTTTTTTCTTTTAGTGTGTTCCCTAATAATGATGTTTCTAAATTACCTTTAAAAGTTTTCAACTACTATGGGTAGTATTTTACAAGACGGCACTAAACATAAGTTTAAATTTTTTACTTTATTTAACTGCTAAGTTTGAGCACCTGTGGTGAAAAAAAAAAACGTATAGGATCTGTGTGGCCAACAATTTAAAAAGTTTGCCTATATCATAAGGATTCTTAAACATTAGCATACCATGTACTTAATGTCATTACTTACTGAGCTGTAGCCGTTAAGTGAACTGAGAACACGTACGTACCAGATTATCCACCATTACTGGGACAACCTTTATATAGTTGACTACTTTAAAATTTTATATATAATATAAATTTTATAAAATTTTATAATAAAATTGTTTAAGAATAACTCAAAAACTAAAATAAAAAATAGTCAAACATTGATTAAATTTACACCGGCTTTCAAACAAAAAAAGAATTATCGAAATCGGTTCACCTAGAAAAAAGTTGTGAAGTAGCACACATAAAAAACATACAGTCAAATTGAGTACCTCCTCCTGTTTGTTTGTCAGTAGAAAAGGATAGCACACAATCCGTTTGATTGTAAGTGAATACTCATTAATGAGAACTGTGGCTGTGAGTGTGTGAATAAGAATCAAATGCAGACGTTGTCACCCCTGAGGATCTAGATGGAATGCCTTCTTACCAGTAAGAATGGTTTTTAGTTCTCGTTAGTGAAAATACTAAGCACAGCAGGTTATGCTGCTATTTTATGTAAAAATTATGTGCCAAGGCTTTCTGTGCCGAGCCTAGGCTTCCTTGGTCAAGCTGAACAATTCGTCCTGTGTCATTAACACGTTGCAGCGGGGCTTTACCTTAATAGACTAAGAGCCCGTGAATGCCAGACCTTCTTTATTTTATAAAAGTTGAAAGTTGCTCAGCGCATGCTACCAACATTGGTAGGAACGATGGGCTACTATGAAGTTTGGATCATCGTGGCTTTGGCAGGTAACAGGTAAGAAAGGTGTATAAAATAGCAACTTATCTAGC
The DNA here is from genome assembly GCA_963668995.1 of Parnassius mnemosyne. Taxonomy (NCBI): domain Eukaryota; kingdom Metazoa; phylum Arthropoda; class Insecta; order Lepidoptera; family Papilionidae; genus Parnassius; species Parnassius mnemosyne. Next base: position 42,313,892 of record CAVLGL010000057.1, on the reverse strand, counting down.
AGTAGATAATGTATCCAAACTGTGGCTATGTTTTACCTGCAAATACACAGCTACGTTTTTTTATATATTAAGAGCAATAAGCACATATCATATTGCACCTAATGGTAAGTTAATGCTATGGCCCATAGACATCTACATCTTTTATCGATTAAGAATCAAAATACAGATGGGTTGCCACCTCTGACAGATAAGGAAATACTTTGTTACCAGTAAAAATGTTCTCCGGTTCACTTGTTTCGTATACTCACTCACCATACGAAACATTGCGGTTTTATTCTATTGTTTTACAAAGATATTCTGTAAAAGCGTAGTTCTAACCCGGTCGAGCTACGGGCGCGGGTTAATATAGCTCCATGAGTTCTTAGCCTAAGCCTTACCGTTAAAACCGGAAAATAGCATTGATCCACTGCTGCTTGGTGGTAGAAATAGTTAAAAGAGTGGTACAAATTTGTTTATGCCCAAATTTGGTTATGTACAAATCTTAACTTTATACGTGGTAGAGCCATGCTGCATCTATATTATGGTTGTAGCACGAATGGGTCGGCTCTACCGGGGAAGGACCACGCTCTCACAGAATACCAGCGTGAAATAGCAGCTTAACGCTGCTGTGTTTCGTATGGTGAGTGTAGAGAACCGGAGACCCTTTTTACTGGAAACGAGGCATTCCATCTTAGTCCTCACGGGTGACAACGCATCTGCATTTAGACTCTTAATCGAAGATAGATGTAGATGTCTATGGGCCACAGCGACCACTTACCATTAGGTGGACTGTGTGCTCGTTTGTCACCCTTATCCTATAAAAAAAAACAAATCTAGACAGACGACTGGCGCTACCATGGGACCCTATCTTGTAACTACGCGACGTAAGAGAAACCTTTGTCACTTTAAAGTATTTTTCTTTTAATTTCAACAAACTTGTCTACCGAGCATACCCCATTGTTACTTTAAAAATAAAAATAAAACGTCGAAGTTTTCACGAAAGGAACAACGATCTTATCTTTTCATTGCCATTACGAGATGTTATTAGAAAGCGTCATTGTTCCGTCCCAGTGCGCTTTGTTTACGAAAATAGGACGACAAAAAATTAAAAGTAACAAAAAATAAATAAAAATAATCTGCATTGTTCTCAAACTTACATTTTTAAGTACGTTTTAGGTATAATAATACCCGCATAAAATAGCGGATTAATACAGCTGTGTTTCGTATGGTGAATGTAGAGAATGGGAGATGGGTGTAATGGACCTCTTTTACTCGAAACGAGACGTTGCATTTCAGTCAACGCATCTGCATTTTGATTCTTTGTCAAGTATAGATGTATATATCTATAAGCCGTAGCGTGCACTTACCATTATGTGGACTATGTGCTCGTTTATAACCCTTATTCTATAAAAAAATTATTCATTATCCATTCATTAAGGTCCACTACTGAACAACCCCCTCCTTAAAGATTGCATCATGCGGGTATATTTGCCATAATTCCCAGGCTTTGCGGATTGAGAAGGAAGACGCTGATACCCATCTCCTGGTTTGTTTCCCTCTGTTGTCTCATATGATATGCGGTAGTGGAAATACCTTCACCAAAACTATACGGTCTTGTATAATATAATTATATTAAGAAATAAGACACATAAATAACTTAAAAAATAATGTGATTCGTTGTGTAGTGGCGTAAATGAATCCCACGCCTAATCTCGTTCCGTAGATTTTGTATGTCGACAATGGGAAGTGGCAAGAAGATGACAAAACCTACAATAATATAAATATAATATAACATAAATATAAAAAAAAAAAAAACATTATAAGGAAACCAGCGTTATTAAGAAGGTTCACAAAATTTCTTGCAAAATACTAGTGCCACATGAGTAACCGTACCGTACTAGTGCTGCCTCTTGCGTCAGAAATATGTATTAAAGTAATGCCATAGTAATAATGAAATTAAACCAAGAGATCCTGTACGACAAAGAAGGTGTGGATACCGTAAAATGTACAAGAAGAGAACAAACAGATGTGTTGTTTTTGATGCACGGTGATCCAGCAGAATAATACACACAATTAATATGATTTTCCGTTTATTTCAATTTTACTGTCATAAAATATCCATCCGTAATCTTTATATGAAAACAAATTGCTGTCCGTTAGTCGCGCTAAAACTCAAAAAAGGCTCGACCGATTTTAATGAAATTTATTGTGTGCGTTTGAATGGATCCCTAGATGGTTTTGATTTACATTTAGACCCAGTAGGTGATCCAGATATAAACCGTGCGAAGCCGATGCGGAACGCTAGTGTATTATAAATAATAAATAGCTAAATATTTTTTTTATTTTTATGCCGCTACTTCACGATGCTATTTTATGTAAGCGTGGTCCATAATGTTTCCTTACAAAACTGTTATACTTCTTAAAGTTTTATTTTTATAGTGTCAATGAAGTACAAAATATTTTATTGTGTATTCTTGATGCCGCTCTTTGATTAGCGCGACGAGAATCCATCAACCTATTTCTTTCTATGGGTGTCCAATGAAACGACTATAGGATACAAAAATATCTTAAGGCTTCCGCAAGGTATGACCACCACGCTACTGCCGGACATAAACAACCAAAGCGGCGACGAAAATTAGCGTCAATGATGCGAAACGTGCTACATTGCGGGAGGCCTATATCCAGCAGTTATCTTCTAAACTTCTGATTTGTTCAAGCTTATAAAGAAAGAAGAATGTTAAAAAACGACTCGACAACCCCAGTAGAAGGGTATTGATTTTCTAGAGTATGTGTGTGTGTCTATTTCTTTGGCATGCTCTGTAGCATAAACGGCTTGATAAAGTTTAAGAATGAGGTTTCGTTAGAATTACCTTAATCGTAGAAGTAACATAGAGTATAAAAATGTTCTCCTTTAACGTTAACTTTTTTACGCAACTGGATATTTTGATTACTGTTTTAACCTTTAAACTTATATTGATTGAAAAAGTAATTTTGAAATCATTTAAGAAACCTCAAAACTCATTCTTATTTTTTCATTTAAGCTCCTACAGGTTACTAAAAGCGAAGTTAGTATATAGGCTTTCATATTAATGTTTAAGTTAAAAAGAACCTCACATAGCGTTAATGAAAAGAGGGTTAAAGGGCATTTTTTCACTTTGATGCACTCTACGCTTTTCCGGTAACACTGCTTGAAGTTAATACAGCACTCAACTCCGTAAGAAGTAATTTATTTATATTTTGGTCCCGCAGAAAAGTTGATGGCAGTATATTTAATGAAAGTGTAATATTCTTTTTAAGATCCTCTTTTTCATTACACTCACCTTCCACGTTCTATCGCATTAAAATTAAGTTACAATTTTTATATTGTCGACCTTATTTTTTTGTTCAAGCTTTCTTTTTATATACGAGTAAACGTAAATAATACAATTTCATTGTACTCCTAATACAATAAGATCGGAGATATTATTGACAGTAGTGTCATTATACAAGAACAACCATGACCTTATCAGACTCATGTGAAGAACCATTCCGACTCAAGACACTATATACTCGTACATTCGATATGTTTCCACAAATATTCACTTTAAAATATATTTGACTTAACTTGATTAAAAAAGTCACACTATATTCCCGTAAATAGTTTATAATAATAATGAATTTAAAATACAATCTTAAAACATAGTATCCAAAAGAATTAATAGGGATGTTTGAGTTCAAAACGATTTAAAGAAGTGTAAACTCCGTTTAACCAATTACACATATATTCATATTGTGTTTTAAAATATTTCTTAAAGTGTCTTTGGTCTGGGACTTATAAGTTTCATGTTTAGTGAGAATTACAACAAATAATAATGTGACAGCTGCATTAATTGCCTAGCATGTCGGAGAAACTGATAAATGTGATATAGGGTTTTGTCATTGTGTATGTGATAGATTAAGTACCTGTCATATCTATCATCTTAACCAATACTTTTTGACTTATATACTTATTATTGTAATAAATATATGCTTTTAATGGTGCCACCCTCTTAACTATTTCTTGCGCCAAGTAGTCTGTTCACACTGCTGTGTTCTGATCTAAAAATATATGGTCAAATACTCAATCGCTACTAAATTTTAAGATGTTGTTAAGTCCCGTACTGTTACATTCACTTTCTATGAAAGTGAAAGAGACAGCACGAGACTTAAGTCTTTTAAAATTGGGTAGTATTTTGGCAATAGAGAGCCAAGGCCAAGCCAAGCCAAGCCAAGCCAATTTTTAGGCCATACAAACACTTGTTCCGTGTGGGATTCGAACCCACAGACCCCAACGCAAGCAGTGACTCAGGAATGAGTTCATTGCCGAGTCACTGCGGCACGGTGCCATCAAGGTGTCGGTACAAATTACTTACTGTGAGGCATCCGTGGCCTCCTTTGTTTAAAGTTCACTGCAGGTGTCCTCGGGCTCCAGTAGCCACTTACTATTAAGTGACTGTAAGTTCGTTTTGTCACTTCAGTTTAAAAACAAAACATAGTGGAGTTACTTTTACGCATTCTCTTTTATGTGAAAAGCGCAGGAATCGTATCCTTACCCCATGCTTGCGTTAGACGTTTACAAATTGACAGCGCTTATCGTTGTGTCACCTGTATGGAAAATATACAGTAAGTAAAACAGTTACATACTTCTTTGCAAAATGCTTACAAATTTCCACCGTAATCCTATGTATTAACGTTGAGAATTCCATTAAAAGTCGACTATTATGGATCTCATTTTATAGTGTACACAAAAATAATATTTCTTTTTTCAAACTTTGCAATTCAAAGGACACTTAAAAACCAGTATTAGTGGGACTTGACAGGAAACCCTACTCAGAAGAATTTCGAGCATTTACACGGCTCTCGGTTTAGTATTCGTACACCCCATTGAAGTAAGGACAATCTATTCCAATTTGATTTCCTGTCAGGCGCCCCTTTTTCAGCATCACTATTATTTATTGTGTCAAATTGAACGCCTTTCGTGGTCTTTGGATTATGTAGATAAGAAGATATTTTTACTACAATGCTCACAGCAGTGAAAATAATTAATTATAAAATGCAGATTTTGCTTTTGCTGCCACCCATAGAAAAGTGATCAAATTGTAGCATACCTGATGGTACAATTCGATTTGGAAAAATATTTATAACCTAAAAGTGATTCAGTGCGTAATATTGCCGTCATACTTCATACAAATAAATTAAACCAATAAATTAAGTAAAAGTGTACGATATTTTTGCTTCGAAGTGACTATGGGACATTCTAGAAGGATCTTATGGATTCCGAAATATGGCAGCTTAACTAATCCGTTACGCTAAACGATATTACACGGTAGAGCACCAATGGGTCGGCTTCACTGAGGAAGGACCACATTCAGAGAATAACAACGTAAAAAAGCAGCTTAATGCTATTGTGTGTCATCACGAGTATAGAGAAACGTAGATCCTTTTAACTGGTAACAAGGTATTCCATCTAATCTGCATTTTGATACTTAATCGAGAGTAGATGCAGATGTCTATGGGCTACAGCATCCATTTACTATCAGACAAGCGACTGGCAGCAGTGTGCAAGGTGTGAAACGTCTGTTATGGGCTTTTATAAGAAAGATGGAAGAAAGTTATAGTCTATCATTAGAGGCTCGGTAGTGCAGTAGCAAAAATTACTGTTCCGACGTTACCTCCAAGATAAGAGATAAAAAAAATTTGTGTGAAGATAACGTATTTTACAGTAGTTGATAAAAATGTACTGGCTCTTTACATCACGTCATTATAGAAAAAAACGCAACGTCATTTTTTGATCAGCAAAACTTTTACTTAATAACCTTCCAAACTGACTAGCATCTCTTTCGTATTCGCGGTAAATGATAACCATTAACTGCTTTCGTGCGTGCAATGTAAAAAAATGTAATCAAAAAAAATAATCTCTCATTTTCTGTCTTTTATCTGATAACAGTTTACTTTTGGAGATGGCCCCATTTTTCTATATAAGAAAGACATTTTATGTGTTATAATGATAATAAAGTCACTCAGGTATGTCCTCTCCGGTTGTTTGACGCGACGTCTGAGTACTTGCACAGGCACAATCTAGTATCCAGAATCCTACACCAGAAGCTCGCTCTGAAATACGGTCTTGTGGACCGGAAATTGCCGTATTACAAGTACTTGCCGGAAGAAGTGCTCGAAAATGATCGCGCCAGGTTCTACCGGGACCGCGAATAATCCTGATATTGTGCTGAAGGATCGAGCACAGTCAATGATATTTTTGGTCGTCATTACCATTCCTCATACATATAATAATAGAAGGAGATATGTCCGGTAGTTGAAAATGTATCGGAGCCCGGTGTCTCCAGTTGGCCCCTACCACCCGCCTGCTACTACATTTGCAGATCAGTAAAAGCAATATATAAGCAGTCGCGCACGCACTCGCATTTTATAAATCGGAACGTACTACACAATCAATTATAAACCGTATCCCTACAAACACAGCGTACATTTACTATGCACCGTACTACTTACTCACACAAAAATATCGGGCGCTATCGTTGTGCTGTTCAAAAGCCATTTTTTACATATACATTAGTGATTGACTAAATTGGAAAGTTATCGATTCTCTACCATTTATACTAAAATTGCACTAAAATTGAAAATAAAATAAATAAAAAACGATATGCACAGGAAATTATATAATAAAAATAAACAATATGTAGCTAAACATAAATCATTAAGTACCTAACCTACCTAACAAATACAATAAAAAAATCCGGTTATGTTGGTTTAGATTGTCATAGCGTATTGAAAAAGTAGGTATTTTGGCATATGGTACTAGTTTTTGTAGGGAACCAGTTTGGTGGCCATCCTGTGGAATCAATTCATTTCTTTTTTAAATTAGCATCTTTTAAAAATGTACCATAATAATTTATTTATCAATTACATGTACCTGGCAAGCTTTTGTTAAAAAAACCCCTACTTGGTCAAGATATTGTTAAATATATGAAAACAAACACACACTCATGCATAACAAATAAATAGCCAGGAGAATTATGTTGACTTATTTTTAGCAAAAGTCACTATTATAATATTATCTGAATTCTGAACCACGCCAATTAGTTATAATAACGCATTCGAAGCTTTTGAAAACATAAAAGTATGGAATTAGCACGAAGGCATAATATACTATAATTCAACCCGACACTTCACCGATGATTAACCTAATTATTTAAGCAACTTACTTTATGATCGCTAGTTACGAATTCAGTGTAGTAAACGGTGAAAATAATCAAAATAATTAAATACCATTATGTCACATCAGTCTTCCCACCGCGCTGAAAAGGTTGACAAATTGAAAGAATAAACTATAATAGCAATTCGCCAATCGACATTGTTGTCGATAGCATACGTTAGTGGATCTGCACAAGCACAACACTAACTCATCGCAAGATACAGTGGCCGTACTACACGATGCATCCCCATAAATAAAGTATCGCTTTGTTATATTTACATTGCTTGTTCAGTCGCTTAGCGACATACATAAGTAGAGGTTCAGGAGCAATGTATTTACTACAAAATAGTACCGTCGCAGTGATATTTGAAAACAAAAATAACGCATTAAGAGCAAAAAATATTTTACGATTTGTTGTTTTTCGTGATTTTAAAGATAAAGATAGTAAAATACTTGTTCTTACATATGGTAAGTGATTCTATGATCTACAAAGATTTTGTTTTGGCTTCGGTTTTTACAAGAAACCACTCAATAACACGGCATTCTTATATTGTTTCACGATAACGGTTGAAAGTATACTAATACGCAGAGACGTAGACGTGGGCGTTATTTCACGTCACTAGTTACAATAACTGGCTACGCGGCATGTAATCGAATCACTAGTTTCAAGTCATATTACAAGTAGTGATTTTTGTAAATGCGTTATTACTGTTGTTGCGAACTGTGATTGTTGCGAGAGTCGACTGTCGGTCGGTCAAGCACAAAGCGCACATGTGGCATACAACAATAAACAAAACGGCGTATGTAACAGTATTATTGTACGTTTAATTTTCATACGTAAGACTATAGATATAGACAATATAAATAGAGTGATCTTTGTTTGTAAATAATTTCAACGGTTTGCAATTTCGGGAAGCGAAGTATTAAGTACAATAATTTAGTTTGTTTTAATTCATCGTTGTACTTGTTTATAATTTTGAATACTATCTTGTAAAAATTTACATTTATATGTTATTTTGGTGTTTTATGTACATTTAATGTAACGTTTCTTTGTTATTATATTATATAAATATAATTAGTGTGGATTGTACAAGTTTAAATAAACTGTGAATATCAATAATCATTGTACATACAATCAAATTAACTTGTAAATATCTATGCATTAATAATTTTATGAAAATCTTAGTTTCATAGTAAATACAAAACAATCATAAATACATTTAATGCAGTCAGTTCTAAGCCTGAATAAAGTATGAAGGGAAGTTAATTTATTGATTTAACTGTATAGCTAGAAACACTTAGATAGTGATTAAATTTATTTACGTTTCGTGTGTAACTGTATAGTTCTTGGTGGTATTTATGCAAACAATCACAGTAGCCAAATAAAAATAGCCAGTTACAAAAATCACTAGTTTTGAAACAGGTGACGCCACCCAAGTCACTGGTTTCGTTACGTTTCTTGAAAATGACGTAACGACCCACGTCTACAGAGACGGCCGTTTGAATAGAACCTGAGCATTTTGATCATAGGACACAGACACGCCCCCTTGCCACCTCTCCTCCATTTAATATTTCTATGTCATTCCTTATGACGAGAACCTCGTGAAGGCCGAGACAGATAAGCTCACAAAATATTTGGACCTGGCTCACGAGGTGACCGACATGTGTGGTGGTCTGTCGACCGAAATTATTCCTGTGGTCGTTTCAGCGAACGGGCTAATCCCGGTCAGCCTCTTAGGTCATCTGAGGCGACTGGGACTTCGTTACGGATCGTTCCGTGCTCAAATACGAAAGTCGGTGCTCTTCGATACCACCTGCACCGTCCGCTTGTTTCTTTTCCTTTCCCCCTAATCCTCGGCCGTTTGGTCTCCCCTGCTAACATTTGGTTCAACAACCATTGGGTGACTTTTAATTTGCAAGTACTTCTATTGTGTGGATTCATACCAATTCCAGCGTTTGTTTTATTACAAAGATAATTACTAAGAAAGCTATAAAATTAAAGTAAAATTTTTTGGCAATGCTTGTTTTAGAAACAGACAAGATCATTTCTGCGCTTATCATTTAGCAATTGCGAATTATACTGCAGGAGAGAGTGTTTTTAATGATACATTGTAGAATAAGCTGCCTGACGGATAGGACTTTCCAACGTTTGTATAAGTCTACAGTAGGGTAAAGAAAGGGAAGTGAGGCGGATATTTTTCTCTCTATGCTCGTTCCAATTTCATTATTTTTATTTTTTCAGTACCGCCCCAGGATGTTATGCAGTATGTGATAATCGATTGACATAAGGCAAAGTAAACTATTTTGATGATTTGTTTATAATAATTTATTTATAATTAATACCATTAGCAATTAATGGCAATCATTACATCACATTTAAAGTCCACTGGCTTCCATATATTGTCTTACAGGGGGGGATTTACCACAGTTACCACGCTTTACAAACGGGTTGGCAACCGCAGTTTTTATTTTTTATACAGTTACTATTAGCTGCATTCTTTGTCGCCTCTTACGACACCCACTGGATTTATGGGGCAGTAGATAGTCTTACACCGCCATTACACGTTAGTGGTCGTGTATTTATACAATATGTTTGTTTTGTCTAGACGATGTTTCATAGGTATGATAGGATCCGAAGGTTGACGATTTAATCAAGTTTTAATAAATACTATATGTTTGGACCAAAATTGCTTATAATATTATTCTCAATATATGTTCGTAAAGTGCAAATCACAGTATCAGGACAGTTAGTAAATAATATTTTTTTTAGATAACACCGACATTATCCGTAAGGTACCGTTTTAAAATTGTGATCTACCCCGTGTTCGACGGTGAAGAAAACATCGTAGGGAAACCTGCGAGCTAACACGCAAAGGAACTTAGAGGTGAAGATGTATATAATGTGCTTTGTTTGAAGTTGTTTTCAAGTAGATTGCAGGTATCCATGTAGCATTAGGTGGAACGTAAGTTAAGTTTATATAATTATTTATTTCGTGTCACTTCTATTAAAATATATTATCTTGCAAATGTAATTACCCCATAATCTCCTTTAAGATTTAATTTAATTGCTTCCCAAAGTTAAGAGTAGTTTACATAAAAATATAAAACATAAACTGTGTGGCGTCTCCGACAGTTTATCAGTTAGCCAGCTAGGACAAGCTCATTTATAAAGTAAGATAAGATCTGAGCACAAAACATATTATGTTTAAAACTGTAAAATTAATAGATAATACATTTTCAACATAATACGAATATTTCCTTATTTCAAAATTTCAATGTAATAGCTTAAATATTACGTTTGTATGAATATTAAGTATTGATTTTATATTCCCCCATGACACTGTGTGAAGAATTTCCCTACCCTTTCTTTAGTATGTTACGAGTACACATGAGGTCGTGTTTTTGAATTTTTAAACGTAATGCCATTGTAAATCAAAGTCGTAAACGAGAATAAAAGAATATTATTTTTTACTTTGGAAAACAAATAAATAATAAAATATATATAATAACTAGCTGACCAGGCAGACGTTTTTCTGCCCATTCCAACGCCCATGTGTCCTAAAAAAATCATTAAATTCGCAATAAAAAAAATTGAGGGCCACTTATCAGGACAAAAACTATCCTATCTCTCAAGTTGGACCAAACTCCACACAGTGTGCAAAATTTCATTGAAATCGGTTCAGTGGTTTAAGAGTCCATCGCGGACAAACAACATGACACGTAATTTTTATATATAAATATAAGTCTAAATTATTATTTTTAAAAAATGCTTTAAATTATCATTTGGATTTCACTTTACTTTCATTGTTTTAACGTTTGTTATTTGTCTCATTTCTTCGGTGGCGTTGGATTCCAGTAATACATCTCGTATACTTTATTCCAAAAGTTATATCCATCTGCGAATAAACCTTTCCTTAATGTTGGCTTCTTGTCTATTTGTAAATAAATTTGTTTGTCATTTGTATAAGGATGCCATTTGAAATTAATAAGCGCGCTCTCGTAGGCTGTCGGGTCTCTGTAAAATAATTAAATAAATGAGAAATATGTGCAAAAACAAGTGTCATAAAATGAATACTGAGCTTAGGTAAACGCAGTGTGGGACACCCCCTGTCTAAAGTATGTACAGCAATAGTTTTTTTTTTATAGGATATGGGTGACAAACGAGCACACAGTCCGCCTCATGGTAAGTGGTTGCTGTGGGCCATAGACATATACATTTTTTCACAATTACAAATCAAAATGTATATGCGTTGTCACCCGTGAGGACTAAGGTGGAATACCTCGTTTCCAGTAAAAAGGTTCTCCGATACTATGCACTCACTATACAAAACACAGAAACGCGAAGCCGCCATTTTACGCCGATATTCTGTGAGAGCGTGGTCGTACCCTGGTCGAGCCGACCCATACGTGCTACAATTACATTACTAATATAGCTGCAGCATGGCTACCACGTCAGTTGATGATATAAATTATAAGTCTCGCAGAAGCGACCTCTCGCTTAAATATTGCAATCTGTATGATGCGTGTCACAGATCGCCACAAGCAGCAGTTTTTTGGTACGAGGCTTGCAGTAGTTGTCAATCCCGAAGAAAGCCAAGAGCTGATGCAGCGGCCATGTCTAAAATAATCAGTGGGCCGCAATTTAAAACAAAAAAAAAACTAATTTAGGCGCTCTCGCCAAACAGGCCATATATTCGTATGAAGCGACTATCTACGCAAGGTGGCTGACAGGAACTGGATGCGTAAAGCCATAGATAACGCTTTTAGATTTAGAGAAACCAGTATATCCAGCAGTAGACTGCTATAGGTTGAAAATGAGGTGCAAAAAATAATCTTGTTCATCAGGGGCTCACACCAAAATGCATCAAGCTATATTGCCATACAATATCGGCGTAAGAGAAGCTTAACTAAAGAAACTAAGCTGTACTATACGTCACACATATTGGACGCTGCACAGTTTACTACCAGGTGATCATATTAAGAAGAAATCTACGAGATTTTTCTGGCAATATTACCCATAATAAATGGGTGACAGATTTTCTTACGTCGTTTTATACGGCAGGACACCACAGCCATCCATACAGCAAAAATATTTTTAGTTGATTTTTATAGGAATTTAGAGCGAAAATTTCGCCGAATTGCCGTAACAAAAATGGTGAAGTTTGCAAATTCTCGAAATATGCTTAATTTCGCTACCAAAATGCCAGCTACAACAAAATTTCTTTCGGCTTCCACGAGAGTTGAAAATTAATAGGGCATGCTAATGCTAATTTATGTCTTAATTTTTTTAAATATTTAATATCATCTATACATCTAAATATATAAATAAAATTAAAGGATATGTCTGTAATCGTCATCGAAATCGAAATAATGGCCTTATATAATACTACTTACTGCATATTAATAAGACATGCATATCGATTTTTTAAATTTATTCTATACGTCCTTCTGTCGGTCTAGCCTAATTTTTGAAATGGCTGTACTGATAGTAATGAAACCTTACGAATAGAGAGTAATTACCGAAGTAAGCTGGGTTCTGTTTTCAGTCTTGGAGATTTTTTATGAAAAAAGAAACAAGAAATTGATAAAATAAATGGTCTTTGACTATCTTAAATATAAATAAGGCCATATTTATAGATCCTAGCCAGGTGAAGCCAGTTCAGGTCGCTGTATGCAATAAAAATTATTTCGACATTCTTTGAAAATTAAAAATATTTAGGTTCGAGAAAACATTACACGTAATTTTAGTATAATATGTGTAAAAAAGTTGTTGGTAGAGAAGTAATTTTAGAGAATGAAGCTAAAAAACAATTATTGGTAGAAAATAGTAAAGAAAAATGATAAGGTAGCCTACTGTAAGAAACATCTGAAATTCGTTGTAAAGCTAAATATGTTGCTAATCATTTACTTTGTGTAAAGCAATCGTCACTCCGGCAAGCATGGCATTTATGGCAAATCTCTGTCAAAGCGAGGGAGACTCATATAAAGCAGTAAACTTTTACGAGATGATAAAAAAGAAGATACACATCTATACATGGAATAAAATTGCAAATTACGGGTGTTCGTACATTTTATAATTTTGTATCAAAAATGATTGAGAGAAACTAAAAATAAGTAACTAAATACATTTCTATCTTTTTAGAATTGTCTTTCTGTTTGTTTGCGAACTTATCGCGTCTAAAGTATTAATTCAAAGGCCGGCAACGCATCTGCAATTCCCTCCCTGGTGTTGCAGTTGTTCATGTGTGGCGGTAGTCACTTACCATCAGGTGAGCCGCATGCTCGTTTGCCCCCTCTCCTATAAAAAAAAATATGTTTCAAAAGAATAGTTAATAAAATTTACATTTACATTAAACATATCTAGTCTAATACGGCGTGTAAGCAACCACAAACAGTAATATTACTCACTCGTATTTTACAAAATCAGTCCACATCATCGTCATTCTATCTCTGGTATCCAAGTCTCCATATCTGTTTGTCCATCCAAAAAAATCTAAAATGTAAGCTGTTTGGTCTCTATGGCTGGCACCTTTAATGCGGTCCATGTAGTGATATTTCATATTTAAATTACCAATATAAGAGAACTCATACAGAAATACGGGCCTGTTAGATGTTGCAGCATGCAATTTAGCTGACTTCAAAATTGAATATTTAAACATTGAATCAGAAAAATAATCGACATAGCTTTGAATATTGTCATGGGTTACATCTTCATTGTTGAAGTAGTGGTGTTTTATTTCTTTTGAAACGGAATTTTTCAATTTTTTATCTGCAAATATTAAATCAGCTGGCAAGAAATCAGAGAATTTTTCATTCATACTTTCACTCCATTTATCAAATTGTATTAATCTGCTTATTCCTTCCATATTAGCGAAACCAGTAAGAACTGATACTTTGTGATTAGAGCCTTTGTTTATGATATCTGTTGGTGACTCTGTTAAGAAAGGTTCAATCCCTTTATAAACGTTTTCAATGCAGGGCGCAAATCCAAAAGTGCTATTAGGTAAAAAGAAGTTTAAACTTTTAGTTGACAAAGCTTCCGCACTTGCATTCAAATAAAATTCAGTTAAGTCCTCCAGTTTTCCTGTGTTATTATATCCAAGTGATATTGCGATGTTTAATGCGGTACTTAGAGGATCTCTATTAATTGCAAATGGGGAAAGAGCTGATCCACTCTCTAAAATTAATTTGTCTATTAGTCCTTCAGTTAGTTTAGATAGCGTAAGTAATTCAGCCATAGCTGCACCTACACTGAATCCTGCTAATGTTACTTTTTTAGGGTCACCACCAAACTTTTTTATATTTTTGTTAATCCACTTTAAGGCGGCCACTTGATCTTTCATTGCAGCATTACCAGGAATTTCTTTATTTCCGAGACATGCAAATCCTAATGCCCCTAATCTATAATTGAAGCTGACGGCAATGACGTCATGTCTTGCTAAATAATGAAATTTAGCCATATTTCCATTACCACCAGCAAAGGCTCCACTGTGTATATACACTACAACGGGTACTAAATTAGTTTCTGTAGCTATTTTAGGAACCAATAGATTTATCGTAAGGCATTCCTCTTCTCCAGATAAAATAAATTCATCATTTTCGTCTTCAGTATAATATGTTTGATAACATACTATATTATTTTTCTTAGCGTCTATTATTCCATTCCATGGTATAACCGGTAAAGGACCCTGAAAAGTTCAAAACAGCAATTTATTTATTAACAGGAATTATATGCCAATCATTTATTTATTTATTTTATTTTATTTATAAATGGATGAATAAAATAAATAAATGAAAAAATGATATTAATCTGTGTTTTGCTTTTATAATGTTCTACCTTTTTAATTAATTATATATGTAAACCTTTTATATATTTTTTCTTTATACATAAAATTATTTTATACACCAACGTTATTTTACTTGTTTTAAGTTAAAGCTTATTTAGCTTTTAATTTTCGAAGATGTAGAGAGGACTAAAATAATCGCTACCTACTCAAGTTTAATAATAAACTGACACATACAGTATAGTAGCGCTGTAAGAATATCCACTACCCCAGATGATAATCATTACGTGGGTGTCGTAAGAGGCGACGAGAATAAAATCAGTAGATGGGCAGCAGCGTCTTCTTAATGATGTTGCAGCATGCAATTTAGCTGACTTCAAAATTGAATATTTAGACATTGAATCAGAAGAAGATATTTTCTACGTGGTAGAGCCATGCTGCAGCTATATTATGGTTGTAGCACGAATGGGTCGGCTCGACCGGGGAAGGGCCATGCTCTCACAGAAAACCAGCGTAAAATAGCAGCTTAACGCTGCTGTGTTTCGTATGGTAAGTGTAGAGAACCGGAGATCCTTTTTACTGGCAACGAGACATTCCATCTTAGTCCTCACGGGTGACAACGCATCTCCATCTTGAGTCTTTATTGAAGATAGATGTAGATCTCTATGGGTCACAGTAACCACTTACCATCAGGTGGACTGTGTGCTCGTTTGTCACCCAATCCTATAAAAAAAATGACAAAAAAAATTGCGGTTGCCAACCCACTTTTTTATAGGAGAGGGGGCAAACGAGCATGCGGCTCACCTTACCGCCGCCCATGACGAGCTGCAACACAAGAGAGGGAATCGCAGATGAGTTGCGGGCCTTTTAAAAAGGAGTACGCTCTTTTCTTAAAGGTCCCTAAGTCGTATCAGTCCGGAAAAATCGCTGATGGTAATCGACTCTACAAGGAAGTCGTGCGGGGAAGAAAACATCTTTTAAATCGCACAGTGGTGGACCGCCAATCATCCAGATGGTCTGGATGGTATCGGGAGTTCTGCCGCGATGTGCGGTCGTGAAATTTGGCGGCTGGGATTAATCCGAACTATTCCTCAGAGCACTCCCCGTGGTAGATGCGAAAGAAAATGCAAAGGGATGCAACATCTCTTCCCAGTGCCAATGAACCGAGCTGATCGGAAAGGACTCGGTCGTCGACGATTCGAGCCGCTCTACGCTGGATGCGGTCAAGTAGTAGGAGTGGGCACTGGGGAGCCCCTGCCCAGAGATGGGAACAGTATTCCATGTGAGGCCGGACATTGTAAAGTTGCAGGCGGTGTGCCGGCATGAAATACTGTCCCGCTCTGCAGAGCACGCCAAGCTTTTTAGAGGCCAATTTGGCCTTCTCTTCCAAGTGACCACTAAACTGCACGTCACTCGATATGTCGACTCCGAGGGTTCCTATACTGGCTGAGGCAAGAAGGGGAGTGCCTTGAGACTGAGGAGATACGACAAAGGGGTAATTTTTAGCGGTAAACGCGTAAGTGGAGGAGATACGACAAAGGGGTACTTTTTAGCGGTAAACGCGTGCCAAGCGTAACAACTATGGAAAATATCCCCCCAATAAGGCAATCTATGGTGGAGACCTATGTTCGTTAGTCGACTTGTGAAGGGCTGTAATGATGATGATGATGATGAATAATCAGTTTTTCTGTGTTTCTAAATTAGTTTTATTATTGTGATTCCTAAAGTTAGCTTTTAATTGTCAGTAAAAATTATTTTGTAACATTTCACTTCGCTTTTTAAGTATTTCTTTCATCTCTCTGACCTCGTAATTTCATCCTTCAAAATTCGTTTTTTTTATAGGATAGGGTGAGAAACGAGCACACAGTCCACCTGATGGTAAGAGGTTGCTGTGGCCCATAGACACACCTATCCTCGTTTGCGAATCAAAATGCAGATGCGTTGTCACCCGTGAGAACTAAGATGGAAAGCACCTTAACCAGTAAAAAGGGTCTCCGGTTCTCTACACTCACCATACGAAACACACCAGTATTAAACTGCTATTTTACGCTGATATTCTGTGAAAGGGTGGTCCTTACCCAGTCGAGCCGACCCATTCGTGCTTCAACTATACTACTAACATACCTGCAGCATGGCTCTACCACGTATAATATACTCTAGTCTCACAAAGCATTCATTCGAGACTATTCTGACTTTTCTTTGACCTAGTCGTACTCTTCGCCTGTAAACGTCCAACATTCAAATAATGGGCACATGTCTTCCATATCTTATGTGAAGTTCTCTATTGATTCGCATCTAAATAATTAAGAAATTGCTATTCTCCAACATAAGACGACGTACATTAATTTATAATGTGTGTAATTATTTATAATAGTTTATAATATAGTAATAGACGTCTCCGTGGCGTATTGGCTTAGTAATGATTTGCAGCGCTGAGAGCCGTGGGTTCGCTTCCAGCACGGAACAAGTATTTTTGTATGGCCTACAAATAATTGTTACGGGTCTGGATGTTTGTTCTTGTGCAATTCATGTATGTAAACTGCCTCCACGAGACAGGAGAAAATCCTATTGGGGGGTAATGTTTCTTTTTAAATAGAAAAAAATAGTTATAATAGTTCTTGTAACATTAAAGACCTTAAACGAGAAGGTACAGAAGCGAGAATTGTCGTTCGAAAATCTTTGAAACATTTAATTTCTGAGATTTCATTCTACATTCTTTTTTCGTTAGCTAAGAGATAAATTGGCACTAAGAATTTCTAAGAATAAACGATTTTATTGACACCAAAATATCGATCCTTACATTTAAGGACTCACCTGAAATCTATCTCGTCCCTTTGGAACACTGGCGTATGGTACACCATAAAACTCGTAGAAATCGCCATTCCAGTATTTTTCACCCCTAACACCTCCCTGCTCTAATATAACCGTTCTAGAATCTTCCTCAGCTGAAGCAAAACTAAAAAATAATAAAAGCAATCTCACACGCCACATGTTCACACACGGTAATAAAAAATCAAAATCTCATAGGGCTATCGTCAACAAAACACATAATTATAAAGATAAAAAATGATAACTCTATGCTTTCAACGTACATCTTATCAGTTACGATTATTTAGTTATACAAGCGCTAATTTACTAATCTTTTAATTATTTGATACAAACTGGGTCAAATGTTGTTGTGTAACACAGAAAGAATCAAAAATTTGTGTTCTGCCTATTATCAATATTAATATCATCATCATTACATACCTTACAAGTCCACTGCTGAACAAATGCCCCAAACAAAGAATGACACTCAGGGACCTCAGCCACTTCAGAATCAATTGATTTTCTGTTTAAATTTGGTAAAAATTACATTGCTTAAGACACCACCGTCAATAATATGTATCCTTGTTTTGTCTTCCTGATGTAGTGGTGTTGGGAGTAGTGGTGCTGGTATTAGTGGTGACAGGGGATAGTGCGCGCATTTATAGATTTTCTGTTTGTCTTAACAGGTTTTCACGCCATTTTAGAGTGCCGCTTTACACTTCATTAATAGCACCAGGCTGTCTCGAGTAGTAGCCTCTTGCTGTCGTAACATTTGTTGAAAATGTTCCCCATCGGTTATGGTTCGTCAAAACACTGTTATGGTTTTATTGCAGACATCTCCATTACAAATCCTATCAAGCAGAGCATACTTCGAGCATAGATTTCTCTATATATAAGTCAGCTTTGCATATAACATGAAGAAATAATAATTGATAATTAATAGAATCAGGCGTTACTTTGCGGAAGTCCATTATATTAAAGTTGACAATCATAGAATTATTACGCATAGAAGCGCAGTCTAGTACAAAACACGAGCGTTAAAATGATGCAAGATCATTATGTTAGTGGGCGCGATTCGAATGTGCCTACGCTCATCACACGCACACATACACGCCATTCTGTGATATCAGTTTCTGGCGTTTGCAATCAAATTGTGCAAATCACTATTTTTTGATTAATTTAAAAAAATCGATATAATAAGTATTTTATGAGAATATAAAATGGAATAAAATAAACAAGATAATGATGGTACTAATATAACTTTATTATACATATAGTAATGGTACAAAAATACAGACGTAATTAAATTTAAGTATATTATTAAACACAATTAAGTTGCTCGAACACAGAAAGCACGTTGTGTAATATTTAATTTTAACAGACTTCAAAAAGGGAGGAGGTTATCAATTAGGTGTATTTTTTAATGTTTTTTACCCCAGAATTCTACAATTTCTAAACTGATTTAGATTTTTTTATTTGAAAGGATATACACGCAAATTTATCCAATATACACGCTGAAATTTTAATGGTTGTTTTCCAGAAGTAAAATGATTTTGCATTAGTAGTACAATAGATTTATTAAAATATAAATAAATAGGATGTAAAAATGGCAGATTTACAATCAAGGAAAACAAAACTCGAATGCGATTTCAAACCAATAGCAATATCTCCCAAGTAGGTCGGGCGGGCAGGCTAGCTTATACCGAATTACTATAATAAAGTCTGAAAAAAAAAATTCGCTGGATGTAATGTGTTTTCGTGTGTTATGTCTAACGCATGCGCTACCGCGCGCTTCCTACACAGTGAAGGGCCACTAATAAATGTTCATAACATGAACTCTCAAGCGTAGTGATACGCCATAAATTATATACGAATTGATCATGCTTAGAAATCAGTGTACATACATATTGATAACCTTTCTTTTTGGGAGTCGGTTAAAATAGGCTATATTTGGGTCTAACGTAACATCTGGTTCATGTTTGGGCGTAAAGTGACATCTGGCTAGTAAAGGCGTTCTTATTAATAATCTCTTGATGTTGTAAATAAAAAAGTTTTTATTCTGTACTCTAAAACGTAGCCTTAGTCAATAAACAAAGCAATTAAAATAAAATAGTTGCTTTAAAATGGCGTCGACGAATCGCGATTAGCTTATCACTCCGTATTAGTTTTAAATAAGCACCCATTGTTAATATAATGTTAACACTTAAAGAAGTAGATATATATTTGCGTATATATATTTGCGTTGCGATTAAACATTTTAAACACAAATAGAAAATAAATATTTTTAAAAGAAAATTGTGATTTTTTCCCCACAACTGGCAACATTTGTATTATGAGAGCTTAGGTTAGTATTTTTGTAGTTTTACGTACTTATAATGAATTAAATGTATAAACTTATATGTGAAATGTAATACCATCACTTCTTTTATGTTTATCATCACCGTCGTGACAATATTTTACAACACAAACGGTAATTTTTACAATTTTTCGCGAGCTCTTCTCCGTAAGACGTGACGTTGCGCACTGACGCGTCTATAGATAATACACTATAATATATGGACGCGTCGCTGAGTCAACTTACGCGGTTTCGCGTTAGTTTTACTTGCTTCACTTTCGGTGCCATTACTAGTATTCTCTGCGTAATAATTCTTTGTTGACAATAAATTACTTTGCATACATCCGCTCGATAAAATAAAATGATGTGTCTAACCTAGTTTCAAGAGCACCTCCCGCCCTCCCTCAATTGCGTGCACTATCCCCGTCACCACTAATTCCAGCACCACTACTAGTGGTAGTGGTGCAGTAATAATTGACTTCAGTAGATTCTCAGAGAGCTTAGGTAGCTTGCAAGCGAACTTGAGTTCGATTCCAGTTAATACACATAAAATGTTAATTGTCTATTAAAATCTAAAGTACGTGCTTAACAGTGAAAGAGAATATTGAGAGTAAACCTACACGCCTACAAAATCGAAAATTATAATAAATCCGGAAATAAGCATTTACCGAAACAAGAAAAACACCAAAATTAGCACACAGTCCACCGGATAGTTGATAGTTGTTAAGGCACATAAGCGCATTATTCTCAATCAAGATATTTTTTTACGTGGTAGAGCCATACTGCAGCTATATTAATAGTATAGTTGTAGCACAAATGGGTCGGCTCGACCGGGGAAGGACCCCGATCTCACAGAATACCAGCGTAAAATAGCAGCTTAATACTGCTGTGTTTCGTATAGTGAGTGTAGAGAACCGGAGACCCTTTTTACTGAAAAGAGGCATTCCATCTCAGTCCTCACGGGTGACAACGCAACTGCATCTTGATCCTTTATTGAGAATAGATGTGAATGTATATGGGTCAAAGCAACCATTTACCATCAGGTGGACTGTGTGCTCGTTTGTCACCCTATCCTACAAAAGAAAAACATAGAAGGCTACAATGCCAGTAAAAAACTGGCCAAGTGCGTCTAGGGCTACGCACAAGGAAGGGTTCCGTAGTTGCCCGTCACAATACGTGGGCTTCCTTGATAATGAGCATAAGAAGGGAGTTCGCGCTTTGACCGTTATAACAACTAAAAATGTGCCCAAATAGGAAGATGACTGTGATGGACAGTTATCTTCCTATTTGGGCCCATTTGAAGGATGAGTGAAGAACTTATTTTCAAATCAGCCTTATAGGAAGTGATATTCAAAAAATATTAAAAAAAACTTTTGATTTTGATAATAACACCCTATCTATTCCGCAAATGAAAAAGTAAAGCAAATGGTACTAATGCATATAAGTAGTTTTCTTTATAAAATGCTTATTTTTAACAGTTTACAATAACATTACAAAGTCATTAATGCAGCTAGTTTTAGGTCATTTTCTATGGAGTTGTAATGAATTTTATAAGTTGGTCGACTATTACTCGTTAACTTCTTAATTCTTCTTAGCTGTGTTAGTTTTCCTTTTAACTTCATTATATATAGGTACTGCTATTGTGTATACTTTTCAAATTTCCAAATACAGCGGTTTATGGTATATATGGTTGAGGGGGGGGGGGGGGGACACATGTCTACTGAAAAATACTATTTTAAGGCTTTAACTATCCTGAATGACCTTGACGAAACGGCGAACGCAGAGATTTTAGCCGATGTCAACACCGACTAGCAACTACGTTCTGTATTACTTATAAAAGTGCAAAGATTAATAGACTGCAGAGATTACAATTATATAAGTGACATACTGCCTGTTATGCTTGCGCATCACTGAGAATTATGTCGCGGTTACGGATCTTCAATTACATTGTACTGTAGATTTGTCCGGTAGGCGTCACGAACTATCAAGTGTTCAAGTTTCAAGTATGTAACAGTTTTTTATTATATATGTTAAATCGTATTTATTTGTATCGTATTAATAGATCTGGATCAAAGCGTTCGCTGTAAATTTTCCCGGGTTTGATCCCCGACAGCACGAATGAAATTTGTAATTGCAATTTTCGTCAACACGCATTGGGGAAGCACGGCGGGAATTTCCTTGCCCTAGAACCCTCTCAGAAATAAAAAAAGAGTCCTGTGCCCAATAGAGGGAATTGTATAGCCTATAACTTTACTTTGTAGCAATATTTATATTCGTTTCAGATATAGAAGGGTACCTTATGCTGACAAAAATATCATGTGGAGGCGACGAAAACGTAAAACATCTTTGTACCTAGATAAAACGTTCGAAAGATTGTCAGTCATGTCATACGCCACATTTTCTATAGAGCGTAGAACATTGCAGATAGGGCAAAATAAAAAATAATCCAAAATATTATGGGAACTATTTATTAATAATATATACATTTATAGGTATTTATAATAAACATAATGAACAAGCTGCAAGGTTCAACTAATAATGTTTTTTGTAAACATAAATACATAAACACTCACGCCTGTCACCCAGAGGGGTAGGCAGAGACTACGGACTTCCATTTGGCGCGATCCTGACACACCTCTCTTGCCTCTTTTACATCCATATATCTACGCATACACGCTCGTCGGTTAAGGGTACTCCTAATCTGGGGTATGAAAGTGAACGCAAGTAAGACGAAAGTGATGGTTTTTGAAAGAGAAGAGAGTAAAACTTTATGTGAAATAAGAATAGAAGGGGAGTTGATTGAGCAAGTGGATGAGTTTGTATATTTGGGATGTTTATTTAGCAGGGATGGTAGATATGATAAGGATATAGAACGACGAGTGAACGCAGGAAATAGAGTGAATGGGGCTCTACACGCTATTATGAGGAGTCAGAATGTGTCAACTAAGGCACGTATGGCAATTCATAATGCTGTGTTAGTCCCTACTTTAATGTATGGTAGTGAAAGTTGGGTCTGGCAGAAGAAGCATGAGAGTAGAATAAATGCTGTAGAAATGCGTTCCTTAAGGAGTATGCTAGGGCTAAATAAAAGTGAGAAATAGTGTGATAAGAGAAAAGTGTGGTTTGCAAGATGACGTTGTGACAAGGATTAAGAAAGGAATGCTTCGGTGGTTTGGTCATGTAGAAAGAATGAACGAGGAAAGAGTGACAAAGCAAATTTATGTTGCGGAAGTGAACGGCAGGGTCGGGAAGGGACGCCCTAGACGAAGGTTTATCGACCAAATCGGCGATACATTAAAAATGGGCCAGATTTTTTGTAAACACAATCGTAAAATTCCTGTTTTAATTTTTACCAATGGTTAATTGATGAAACGTAGTCAAGATCACTTCATATAAAATATATTTAATTAAAATTGACACGTGACCTATTTGGTCTTCTACTTACAACTCGGCGGAAATTTGAAAAGAAGATTTTGTCTTTTCACACAAGTATTGTTTACAACTGGCGTGGTTTCGAAAAGCGTGATTAAGTGTCAGCGGTATATTATAATTAATTAAATACTTAACTTTTATGAAATTTATTTTTTTGTTTCTTTTTGTTATATCTTCTTAAAAACTGACGCCATCTCACTATTTTATTATTTGTTTTTTTTTGTAACGCATAAGGATAAGTTAGACTAAGTTAGATTAACTTGGATAAGTTTATAATTTTTTAATTTTATCACAAAATTTCCGCAATAAATTATTACCATTTCTACAGTGATTCTCTCCTCTTAGTTTCGGCGTGACTGTAGGATGTTATACTGAGTCACCGTCAGTTACTAAGCGGCCATAAATCATTATATGTATGTATAGACATACATATATACATTTTTTGGTTTTAATATTTATGTTTTTTTGAATTTTGATTGGATTTTTGAAACCTGGTAAATTTATTTTTTTCCATGCCAATTGATGGGCCTGAGTATAATGCCAGTTATGCTCTTTGGCTGAAGTTATTTTTTATTTTATGCTCAATTGCAGACAAAACAATATTGATTGCGCATTTATAAAACAAAATTTTACCTCTTCTCCTTGTAATAATAGCTCCTGCACCTAACACGGCGAAATAGATATTATTATCTATAAGACCATTTGCGGAAACAGTTTTTGTTAACAGTTATGAGTGTAACATTTTATCAGCTGCTTTGTTTATAGTGCCTTGAGCAACACTTTGCCGGTTTCTGTACAGAAAATGATGCTGGCTTTGCAAATATGGATGGCCGCTACCATTGAATATAATACCCGCTATGTTACACTTATTTACATAGAAACTTTAATTATCATTTGCATTAAATTCTAAATAGCACTTTTTACACAAGAAAGTAAACTTTTAGATCAGTTTATCTTGTTTTTCTCTAATTAAGTGAAAAGTAAAACAAACCAATATGTCCGTGATTTAAAATTTATTGCAACTTTTTATAGAAAAGCATGACCTTAACATAATATAGTCAATCATTTAGTCAATTACTTAGCCATGGGATAAAACTTTTAAGTGTGCCAGTCAAACATTAATGATGATATTCGGGTCATTATACTGGAAATAGTCTTTTAAATATTTTTTAGTACAATTGACAATCTTCAGTATGATTGACCGTGTATATGACTTTTATAAGTCTATGTTATTTTTGATGAAAATTATTATTGCAGATAAAAGCCCTTTCACATTTATTTTAGTCTCGAATTAAATTAATCCAAATGAAAATAAGAACTTTGGCACTTTATAACTGATCTTTAAATGTAAAACACTGACTTGAAATTATATAATTATTAGCAGTTTTTAATTCATTGAACTTTTTTAAGATTGTATTGGATCTCTACTGGTAAAAAAAAACAAATATATATATTATAGTTCTTGATGAAAATAAAGTATGCGCGTTACATCGTATCCCATCAAGAATTTCTAATGTAATTCTTGGTGTAAAGCTAAGATGTGATAATAACTGTAAACAATAGAATAACAAAATAATGTAAACATTTGTAAATACTTGCTTTATAACCTAATAAATATTATTTGACCGTAATAAAATAAAACAAGGTAGTCTTCGGCATGAAAGTAAAAATAAATATTTTCGATTATTTTTGCAATATCTAACAGCCTGATCAGCGCGCGGTTCTGATCCATCTAAAGATGCTAAATTTCAGCAAACACTGTCAAATGCAATAGGAGTGACAGAAAAAAACGGTTCTTGATATAAAAGGGTAAATAAATTATTTAATCTATAAAGTAAAATCACTTTATTAAAAATCAAAATAGCCCAATTGCTTTATTAATATGAGACACATAATTGTACGAGTGCTAACAATACTTAACATTATTTTACTGAAATCTCAGAAAGTTTTTTTTAATAGAATAAGGGTGACAAACGAGCACACAGTCCACCTGATGGTAAGTGGTTGCTACGGCCCATAGACATCTACATCTATTTTCGATTACGTATCAAAATGTAGATGCGTTGTCACCCGTGTGGACTAAGATGTAATGCCTCGTTTCCAGTAAAAAGGTTCTCCGGTTCTCTACACTCACCATACGAAACACAGCAGGCTTAAACTGCTATTTTACATGGTATTCTGTGAGAGCGTGGCCCTTCCCCGGTCGAGCCGACCCATTCGTGCTACAACTATACCTACTACTAATATAGCTGCAGCATGGCTCTACCACGTAAGAAAAAATTGACGTTGAAAATTTAAGTATTTTCAGAAGCAACTTTGCAACTATTTTATATTGAGTGAACTTTTGTGGAATCGTGTTTTACAAACCGCCACCTGAAATACGTACAATTTTTTTCGATAACGACGTGAAATTACAAAACGATCCCCATGCATATCAATGTGGCTCCATTCAGCCTCTTAAAATGCACATACCTCGCGATTGAGAGATTTTAAAAGCTTTCATGCGTAGATAATGGAAGAAATAATATTATATTATTACTGTCCCGTGTGAGGCAACCTTTATACTTATATACATATTCTTATCATATTTTTATGGTTGGTTAGAAAAGTTATATCTAAATGCAAACTTTCACAGGGTAATATTTTTTTACTATTTTTACCCAGCAAGTAGTAAAGCAACTACAATCCCATCGCTGGTTATGTAGCCTAAGATGGTGAATTGCACTGACTTAACAAAAACCTATTCACTCTTGCCTAATACTCGTAGTACTAGGTAAGTATTATTTGTGACCTATTTGTGTGTGTGTGTGTGTGTGTGTGTGTGTGTGTGTGTGTGTGTGTGTGTGTGTGTGTGTGTGTGTGTGTGTGTGTGTGTGTGTGGGTGTGTGTATGTGTGTGTGTGTATGTGTGAAGAAAAGCGTATAAGAATACGTGAAGAGAAATAAAGGTTGAGTACTACTTCGCTTACCTATACGAGGTTGCCACTCGAGAACCTTTCTTCCTATTTTTTATCGGTTTTCCAAGTTATATAACTAGCCCATTGCCATTTACTTTAATATTCCGTTTAATGTCAATTACTCTGGTTCAACTGCGAATATCTTCATTTCTAACTTTATCACGTAGAGAAACCCCTCTCCAATTTAAAATTTTTACATTTTTAGATGATAGTTTGTGTAACATAAAAAAAAAACCATAAAACCAAGAATGTCTTTATATAGTTATTTATACTTAGGGAAGCACCATTTTTATTATTTATTTAAATTGTTTGATTTAATTTGATAACAGTGTACCTAAATGTAAGTATCTGTATCTTTATTTCCCTCCCCAACAATATTTTATAAAGTCATATTCATAAAAACAGCGTTTTATTGTAATACATAATTCTAAAATTCAGTATCAACTAATTAATAAAAATATGCAACAATAAAATTACATAGGTATTAAAAACTATCGAAATCTAAGTAACGAGAGCATGTTCGTCGTTCCACATCTAAATTATATAAATTTGCATTTTTCAATTTCACTAACAAACGTCGCCGCGAAAATTTCTTCTTCTTTGGGCACTTTAAAAATTCATTTATTTAGAAAATAATATTTACAGTTACCAGTGTACAGATATTAACTAAATTAAGTATTTCTAGGCATAAAAATATTTATAATTGAGTATAAACTTATAAAAAACTAATATATATTTGAACGAAGTCGCTCCACCGACGTGCGGTCCACTCTCGACGATGTCCGAAAACGGACTGTGACAGAGCTTACATGGCGACGGAGCATGCGCGCTCGCGTAAATGTATTCAATTTCAGGGAAAAATGATATATTCTCTTATAAAACGGGTAATAAAAATAAAACTTTCAATTAAAAATATTAATATTTTTAAGACCTTTTTTTTAGTGTAAGAACTATTTAAAAAGCTTGTGCCGTTTTGGAGAAATTTTGCAAAATATGACAAAGATAGGTACTCTTTGGGGATTTTTTTTCTAATAAGGGGTTGACAAAAATATAATTTTGTTAAATTAAAAACATTTACCAAATCCTCTTCTGTTACCCTGTATTTTTTCTTTGTGGATTAAATAAGCAGTTATTGAGATTTTTTTACTTAAATATCCTAGATTTAGGCATTTCAACCACTGTTAAGGCCTTAAAGCTAAATATTTCACAAACGGACCCCTGAATTAAAAAGATAATGTTAAACACGCCCAATGTTTTTGAAAGACCTATCCAAAGATACCCCACATGATAGAATAGACGGGTAAAAAATAATTATCATCCATTTACTTGTATGGGAAATACCCAAAATAAAAATGTTTTTGAGATTTTATCTCACAGTTTTCTAGGCGTAATTAATATCTATCTATAACTATGGAAAATTTCAGATTTGTAGCACCTAGGGTCTCTAAGTAAAACCGCGGACGGAAGGACGGACGGTTGGATGAACATGGCGTAACTATAAGGGTTCCTTGTTGTGTAACTACGGAATCCTAAAAATGGTGTCCGGTTATGATTACTAACTATATTATGAAACAGATGTTTAACGTTGGTATACTGTAATAGGCAGTATACCGGTAAAATATGTAAAAAAAATATGTAAATAATGCAAACAACATACATATATATACAGACTGAAACTTCATCTATATAAAATTATATCATCGCATATTAGTGAATACAGCGCCGAGTTACTTCTGAGATATAGTGTTATAGAATAAAAGTGCATTTGTCTGTTCGCCTTTTCTTATTATGATGATGAGTATATAAGTAACTATAGGCAAGCATCTAAAATAATCGTTGTATTTTCCATTCCATCTTTGACATATTAAAAAACGATACTTCAAGAATTTACTTGAAATAAATCTTCGTCAATACGTCCAGTAACTCCCTCGTTAAATTCTTCCGTATGCATCCTGTTTATTTTGACATTAATATTAGAGTTAATGAGGTTGTTATAAACTAATTTGCTTAATTCCGCGTAAAGAAAGAAAATGATGTGTCCTGCCCAGTTTTAAGGGGACCTCCCACCCTCCCTCAATCGCGCGCACTATACCCGTCTCCGTTAATCCCAGCACTACCACCCCCAGCAACAGCACACTAGGCACGACACACCACTCTCGAAAATACGACACGTGTTTCGCCTCTACACGAGGCATCCTCAGGTGAAGTAGACTCTGCGGAGGCTGGCCGCTAAGTGGCTAAGCTTAGCTTTTTCTTTACTCGGAATTAAGCAAATTAGTTTATAACAATCCCATTATAATGGATTTCCGCAAAGTAACGCCTGACTCTATCAATTATAATATTAGAGTTGTTTCTTTCTTACATTCTTCATGACATGGAGTCATTTATTTACTTGCCTGTTATATGTCTGAGGATTCCCATGTGCTGACAGCAGCATCGTATAAATATCTAGAAGTGCATAAACTGAAAAATATGCGGAGTGGAAATCCCGAAGCCGCGACGCGTGAAATATATTATCATAAAATATCCTACACGTTCTGGTGTCCGGCGGCCAAGTGTTGTTTATGATTTTTTTTACTCTATCCGACTTTTTGAATTTTATAACGATTTAAATCGTGAACATAATTTCATGTTATGTGACGTCAGTGAATGAAAGTGACATACACACCCATGAGTCGTACCGTACGAGCCGACCTTGGCAAATACCAGAAATGTCGTATGGGTACTCATAAATGGCGGTGTAACTATCCCGTTTATTTTGGATGTAAAATATCAGGTTGTTGACAGAAATCAATGTCAAAGTTACAAGACCTCTTGTACGTTGTTCGATAATTTACGTGCTGGTAACAATAATTATGATTAATTCTCACCACTCCATGGGTTTACTTGTAGAGAATACGTTTAAACATTAAGTTCGCCGTTTGTGTCCTTTTTTTCTAAGGGAATTCAAAAAGATTTTTTATTTATAAATAAATAGCAAATCCACTCAACATGGACCCATGCCCTGCAGTGGATTTAACGGACTGTTGAAGAACATGCTTTAACAAATAATCTGACCATTGAGGTATTTAATTTCTTTTCTACGCAAAAGAGAGCCGTTCGGGCGAGGATGTAAAGAACTGACTAATCTTCTTCGGCGGCTTGAAGAATGTTTCCGAATTGTTTAAAAATAAGTACAATTAAACGCGATAAAATTCTTAAAAGTAAGAAATGATTATGTACTTTATCGTTGATTCTAAAAAGGACTTCGCGCCCCTTTATGCAGAATATATTTGGTTTAGTAAATGTTCATGTGGACCTGTGCATAAATTACGTTATTTTCCCGCATATTTCACAGAATTTTCTGTGAACTTAGACATTATTCGTGTTCCGGTGGCTAACACCATCCTCCATCGTAGTTATGGTGTCGACAATTTCTATTAAAAGATAGTTCGGGGAAGTAAATAGTTTCCGCGAATTACTGGAACAGTTTTCCGAGTTGGTAATTCTAAAAAACTTTTCTGTGTATGTTTGGAATCTAAAGCAGTATATATTACATACACACATTTTTATTATATATAATAGTTATTTATCTGTGTAATAGCGTTGTAAGAATATTAACATATCCCATATGTTCCCGTGGGTGTCGTAAGAGGTGACAGAGGACAACAAATCAGGAGATGGACAGCAGCGTCTTCCTAATAACGACTAAAACTAAAAAACTGTGGTTACCAACTCGCTTGCCAAGCGTAAGAACTATGGCAAATATCCAACCAATCAGGCAATATATGGTGAAGGCCTATGTTTCAGTAGTGGACTTTAATGGGCTGTAACGGTAAACTCATACAACAATATACAGCGGTTGCCTCATAGCCTGCCAATGTAGCAACTATGGCAAATATCTCGCCAATAAGTCAACTTATGGAGGAGGCTATGTTTAGCAATGGTTTTTTGATAGACGATAATGACGATAAGGAATGATGAGAAGAACATATTTCTAATTTGTTTTGTGTTCTCAATTGTGTAACATACATGATTGTAAGCTGTTATTTAAAAAAAAGTCCCGCTGGGTTCCTGGCTGGTTCTTTCCAGGACAGATGTTTTTTTTTTACGAACCAGTGGTAATTTAGCAAGAGTGACATTCAATAAGTATTATTTATAATCTATATTGACTAAAAAAGTTTCTGTTTGTATTACTGATGATGTTATTAACGATTTTAAAAGTCTCATAGCTGGGCACACGCTTCCGGTTATTTCTGCGAAGGTAATGGAGAAATTTACTACTAGACTGGTCCAATGCGTGATGGCAAACTTCACATTTCCTTAAATTATTTTATTTCTTAGCCATGCAAGTTTCCTAACGATGGTTTCCTTTACCGCCGAGCACGTGGTAAATCAGCACCTAAGCTTGCTAGTAACGGTTGCATTAGTACTGGTGGAGATCGAACACTCGTTGCTTGTGTACTGTGAAATTTATTTACAGCAAGCGTTTAACTTAAGAGCTACCTCAGCGTTACCAGGACTAATAGTGTTCTTTGCACCTCGGCTCAACAGTTAAATAAATGTTGGCTAGCGGTACGACAATAAAAACGGAATGGAAATTTTCTGGTAATTTTTAATCTACAAATACGATTCTAAACTAAAACGATATTTTTGTCAAACCTTTTATTTATAATAGTTCTAAAATTGTAAGTGTTTTCTTAGAATTTTTTAGTATTTTCCTTTTTCTAACTACATTATTTGGCTTCATATTAATATCTTACTTAAAAAGTGCTTAATTTTTTTTTGTAAATTAATAAACTATAACTGATAGGCATGTAATAAAACCATCACATATTTTAATAATAGAATAGATAATAACTTATATTTATAATACTATAAGTAACGTAGTGTATGATCCACTACCACTAGCTCCACGACCTACCACGTTAGCCTAGTGATTATAATCGCAGTTGCTGATCAAGTGGTTCCGGCTTCGGAACCCAAGTGAGGCCAAAAATCAGTTAGTGGATTTTTCTGTCAAAAGTCCTCAGAGTAGTCCGGAGTCAAGAAGTTAGTGGTGTTTTATCACCTTGCTTTGGAAAGCGCGTAAATTCGTTGGTCCTCTTTATTTCTCTTCGGTATTTTCGCATAAAATGCAGTGATTATGTACTCTTTCGTATCAGATTGCCTTTACATCTAATTATGAGAGTAAAGAAATAGAGAGTGCACATATGCTTACACACATACTCGTGCTATAACCCCAACCTATGTAGATGGCTAGCCTACTCGAACGTTGAGTCTGGCTGCTATGACTGACATTTAGTGTGGTAGATATTAATATAATTAAGGTACAATGTTTATTATAATATTTTTAGTGATAGGTTGTATCTTATTTAGCTTTAACGTATTTTATCGATATATTCTTATGTTCAATCAGACGGGACTACTACACAACCTCAACATAATACAGAAACAAAGCTATTTTGTGAAATGCACTGAAATATATTTCTGTATTTACAGGAGTTTATGAATGATACGTTCAAGTGAGATTGGTTTATCTGCAACACGAAACAAGCTTTGTTAGCCGGAGTTCAAGTTGACATTCACTTTGACTTGACAAAGCCAACCGCGGTTAAGTTTTACGTAGCGAACATGCACTTTGTAGATTAAATTTTGCGAGACTGTGTTTGTTCATATTCACGCAATTTTTTTTTATATTTCGTAGCCACTATTTATCTAGTACATGTGTACAATTTGTGGTCTTTATTGTTATAAGGAAGACTCTGCTCCCCGTCTCCTAGTTTTTTTTTCTTTATTGCCTCTTACAACACCCACGGGACAAATTTAGGTGCTGGTAAAGAATAAATAATAGACATACTCTGCCACCATATGGTGGCAGAGTATGTCTTTTATTACTATTCATATTATTACAATCAGTTAACTTATAAAATTTTATTTTCGTTCTAGAATTTCAAATTAGACTTAATCAAATTTTCCTGTAGAATGATTTACAACACATTATAAAAACATTGAAAACAAAACGTGTAGATCTCCAATGAATTGCAGGCATATATTTCAAATTCATACGGATTACCGAACATAATTAAAAAATATATCCTACTGTTTGATCGAAATTTATTCGAGACGCTTCTAATTCGCTGAAACTGTAATTTCCCGAAGGATATCTCGGAATACGTGAAGACTGATAAGCGATTTTTAAATTCTCCCTTTTCGTTACGTTATTTTGTTTTTTTAACATTGTTTGTTAGTTATGGTACTTAAATAAAAAAGTAACGAAAAGTTACAGCCTATATACTTCCCACGGCGACTGACAGGGTTTTAGGTCAAGGAAGTATCCGACGCGTTGCCCCAATGCGTGTTGGCGAACTCCATATGTCTTAGAAATAAATTAATAGATAGATAGCTCTTTATTGCATTTAAACAATGTGGTGGTAACAATAACGGAAAATTTATGAACTACAAACGGTAATCATATCGCTTTAAGCATGTTCTACCCGACAAACTGAACGTAAAAGGACATAGTAATTTTATATTTTGACGCATAGAAGCAACGTGTAATATAAAATAAACTTATTATTAAATAACATTTTACATTATTAAATAACATGTTACATACACATAACTATTATTAAATAACACATTACACGTTGTAGAGCCTTGCTGCAGCTATATTAATAATATAGTTGTAGTACGAATGGGTCGGCTCGACCGGGGAAGGACCACGCTCTCACAGAATACCAGCGTCAAATAGCAGCTTAATGCTGCTGTGTTCGTATGGTGAGGGGCATTTTATCTTAGTCCTCACGGCTGACAACGCATCTGCATTTTAATTCGCAAACGAGGATAGATGTAGATGTCTATGGGCCACAGCAACCACTTACCATCAGGTGGACTGTGAGCTCGTTTATCACCCTATCCTATAAAAATATGTATATAAATATATG
Source organism: Parnassius mnemosyne (assembly GCA_963668995.1). Classification (NCBI taxonomy): domain Eukaryota; kingdom Metazoa; phylum Arthropoda; class Insecta; order Lepidoptera; family Papilionidae; genus Parnassius; species Parnassius mnemosyne. Next base: position 42,280,441 of record CAVLGL010000057.1, on the reverse strand, counting down.
AATAGTATATATATCAATATAAAATTTAATGAACATATACGTATATTGTTATATTATCTATATGCTGCGTTAGCTGAATTAGATTGGTCCGAGTTAATGACTTTTACAGACGTAAATTCGGCCGTAATTTTTTTTTTACAATAAATTGAAAGAAATTATTAATTTATATGTACCAAATAAAAACCTTTTTTCAAATCATCGCCAGTAAATCTATCCCAAGTGGTTCACGCATGAAATCATACAATATCTTTAAAAAAATATTTTCATCTTAAGAGATTTAATCAAGAAGGGAAATTATTCAACAAAGATCTGTTTAGCATTTATCGATAGAGGGTTGAAACCTTAATTGACAACGCATATGAGCAGCACCTTAAGTTGATAAAGAAAGACATAATTGACGATCCGGTATTTTTTTGAAATATGTTAGTGATAAAAAGAAAGAAAGGCAACATACTGAAACGTATAATTATAAAGGTGTAAGAAGTAACAGGTTAAGATGCGGTTAATGCCTTTTCTGTATATTTTTGCTCAATATTCCATAATGAAAAGATGCTATTAAATTATGTAGATCCTTAAAATGTCTATAATTCACAAGTTAACGTGATACCCATCTCAGTCAGGCAAGTAGACGAAAGTGATTTTAGATTGGCAGTAAGACGCCTAAAGTCACGATTCGCTGGTAGCCCTGACCGCATTCCCTCTTTTCTGTTCAAGGATTGTGCACCAACTCTTTGTTCGCTGCTCTTGTTTATTTTTAACCTATCCCTTAGATAGGCTAAATGTATAGAATAATGGAAACTATCTAGGGCGACACCTATTTCAAAGGGAGAACCTGGATAAGATGTTTCTGCTTTTAGACCTATTGCGGTGCTTTCGGTTCTGGCGAAGATATTTGAAACCATATTGGATTTTCGCATTAGCAAACAGTTTGATAACGTTTTGCACGACAGTCAACATGGGTTTCGAAAGAATCATTCAACGAATACTAACTTGATAGCGCACGTGGGCTATGTCTATGCAGAGATGGATTCTAGGGGACAGGTAGACGCCACCTATTTCGATTTTAGGAAGGCTTTTGACCTGGTGAGTAATGGCATACTGTTACAGAAGCTAGCGAAGTTAGGTTTTACTCCGAAACTTCTTCAACTCTTTGCTAGCTATTTAAATAATCGTCGTCAATTCGTTAGAGTAAGTGGTTTCCAAACTGCTGATTATTTCACTAGATGTGGTGTAAGTCAGGGTAGTACTCTTGGCCCTACGCTGTTTTAAATTTTTATAAATGACTTGCCTTCCAAAGTAAATCTGCGAAGTGTCTGTTACGCTGATGCACAGGCCCTTCAACAGGACATAGATGCGGTATTGGAATGGAGTGAAGTGAACTATCTTCCTCTTAATGAGACTAAATGCAAGGTTATCACTTTTGCATTAGAACAGAATCCCTTCACTATTAATTCACTATTAATTATAACTTTTATGACGCGCTTTTGGTAAGAGTAAATACGTGAATTAGGTTTAATATTAGATACTAAATTAAATTTTCACAATCATATGACATCCAGTTGCAAGTTAGCTAGTAAGACTTTCGGTTTTGTGATAAGGACTGCTGCTAACTCTCATGATATAAGGGTGGCTAAAACTTTGTATAGTGCGTATGTTCGAAGTAAACTAGAATATGCATCTGTGGTCTGGAATCCTTGCGAGTAAAAGTATACTCTCTTGTTAGAGAGGATACAACGTAAATTTGCTCGTTGGCTTTATAAGAAGAATCATGGGTACTACCCTTATTTGTATCCTTCTTTATCGTCTTGGGTATGGTTGATTTAGAAACCCCAATGACGGTGACAATGTAACTATATCTAATAGGTACCCAATACCGTCCGTATTGGGTACCTATTAGATATTGTTACATTGTCACTTACAACATACGGTTACAGTTAGCAACAAATATTTATAATTAAAATAATTATTTAGAACAGAAAAGTGCTTGCCATTATTTTGTCCAACTGATTGTAAGTTAATTAAAGTTTGCAATTATTGCATAAATAATAAAAGTAACAAAATAGTAACATAAACAGATTTTATTCAGTACACTGTATACTGAAAATATTTGGACTTAAAGGGACAGGTAGCTTAGGGATCCAGTGCATGCATTAATTGTCTTGAGTAACCGGAGAACGAACCACGATACAAGCACTGCTAAAATGCGTTATGTTAAACAATGTCAATTTACTATAGCTGCAGCACGAATGGGTCAGCTCAATCTGGGTGGGACTACATTTCAGAGAATACCAGCGTGAAACAGCAGAACAATGCTGCAGTGCTTCGTATGGTGATCGTTAAGAACTGAAGATCGTTTTTAATGGTAACGAGGCATTCCATCTCAGTCGTCCGGGGTGACAATGCATCTGCATTTTGATTTTTAATGGGGGTTATATTATGTAAATGTCTAATGGGCCATAGCATCCATTTACCGTAATGTGGACTATATGCTTGTTTGTTTCCTCATTCTATTAAACAAAACACATTATCCACTTTCGTGACAAAAATAGAGAAGTTATCAAGACGTTCTCTACCATCGTGAAACACTCTCAGATGTTAGAGATGGTGGCCTGTGCCCAGCTGTGGGACGTATATGCAGTTATTTAACTTTAATACCTTGTAAACAAAGCAAATTTTAACGCATTTATTTAATTAAACCAATGCACTGTAAAGCAATCTTTATAGAATTGCAGAAAAATTGATCACGACGTTGAAAATTTAAATCTTTTTCCAGCGCAGTTGGTACTGTCAAAAACAATTTACTCTTTCATAGGTTTTACGTAACGTTCGATTTTTCTTACTTGTCTTTGGATTTATCTTGATAAAAAGAATCTGCGGTTACAAAAGAGTGAGCTGATTTCCTTCAGAATATACAAATTTATGGTGCTACTGTTATAAAAATATTTTTAAAAGGATTTTTATAAGTACATATTTGTTATTTCTATTACATTAGCCGGTTGTAATATTAATGTCCCTCAGATCGAATTACAGTTACAAAGACTAGCCGTCTGAGTAGAAACTGATTTTAGTGTACGAGTGTGTGTGCAAGGAGAGGTGTACGGTAATCCGACACGGCCAGAGAGAGATTAAGCGTAGGACCAACGGCTTTTCATGATTTCCGAGGCACGAGAAAAACCGCCAACTTCCTGACTCCAGGCTAAGAGAATTTGTTAACAAAAAAAAATCGAATAACTTCTTTGGTCATATTTCGAACCTGAGAACACTTGATTAGTAGTCGCGCTTACGACCAACTGGACTAATGAGGCAGTCAACCTATATGTTTGATAATTAAAGTAATCCTTCCTTGACCATCCTGTCTTAGCATAGCAATGATCAATGCAAGGGTAATTTTGAATCAATCAAATTAAATATCAAGCAAAGTAGGAAATAAAAAAAATATATTTCTTACTTTGCTTGATGACGACTATGTGACGTTGACTTTTGATAACTTAAAAAATAAGCATAATATGGCTTTTAAATCACTAAATATTGGTTTCACTTCGTTTAGACGACTTTAGAGCGTTATTTGAAGGTGAAATAAAGATCAATGAGTATTATGCATTTGTTCGCGACGGTCAAATACCGTTTAAGAAACAAAGTGATGAAAGAATATTGTTTTTATATTAAAAGTGAAATTGAGTGTATAGTTTTTTTACACCATATTTATAACCCTTATATATTTGTATAGGATGTCGTTTCGATAATAGTTAAGATAAAAAAAAAATTATTCTACATACAGAATCATTTATTGCATATATGTGGATTCCTTACTGTATAAAGAAATATCGACCAATCAGAGTGCGTCGTATCGTAGAACTTTCTAGAAGTTTTTATTTAAATGCGTAATAGTTGATCCCGAAAATAATGGGTACAATTTTATGTTCTAAAAGAGTTATAAATATGACATTAAATTAGCATAAGGTTTATATATTAAGGAAGTGAAGGAATATTTTGTATAATTAAACGCATTTCCTATTTATATAAAAATTAAAGAATTAATGTACCCAAATATTATGAAAATTTGGGACATTTCGTTTAATACATTTTTAAAATGTTAATGTATTGAGTAACCTTTATGATATACTAATAAAGGACTAAAATGTCGAATTGATGATGTAGGTATAGCTTATTAGGGTAGGATTTAAACTTGTATAGAAAATATTGTAATTTATGCAATTTGTATAGTGAAAATGTTATGCAATAAAGAGGTAAAACGGACAATGGAAAGCGGCTCACTATAAAGTATAGCTAAAGTCTACCTCAGGGGCTCGGGACCCAGTTACGTTGTAGTATGAAGAACTACCAGTAAGAAGCGGTAGTAAGCAGTAGTAGCTGAAGTGACTAGTAGCAGTATATAGTGAATAGTGAGTGTTGGCTAGCCGAAAAAAGTGGTACCTGATATTCGCAGTTACATATAGTGAATGTTAGCTAGCTGAAAAAAGTGGTAACTGATATTCGCAGTTACATATAGTGAAAGTGTTAGCTAGCCGAAAAAAGTTGTAACTGACTTTCGCAATTACATATTATAGTGAAAGTGATAGTTAATCGCAGAAAGTGGTAACTGATATCCGCAGTTACACAAGTGTTACGTGCTCGGCGGTGAAGGAAAACATCGTGAGGAAACCTGCATATCTGAGAAATAAGAAAAAAAAATATTTCGAAGACATGTGAAGTTCGCCAACACGCATTGGGGCAGCGCGGCGGACATTTCCTTGCTCTAAAACCCTCACAGGAATGAGAGGACGCCTGTGCCCAGCAGTGGGACGTAAATAGGCTGCAACTTTTAATGGTCCTTGAAACCCTTTGTTAGGTTTTACTTCCTTATGTATAATACTATAAGTAACGTAGAATATGATCCACTACCACTAGCTCTAAGATCTACCATGTTAGTCTTTTTAAAAAAAAAAAACGTTACCGTGGGGGTAATTGGGGGAAAATGGGATTTTCTCCTGTGTCGTGGAGGCAGTTTACAAACATAAATTATAATCGCAGTTGCTGATCATGTCGTTCTAGCTTAGAAAACTAAGTGAGGCCAAAAATCAGTGAGTGGATTTTTCTGTCAGAAATTCTCCGAGCAATCCGGAGTCAGGAATGTAGCGGTGTTTTCACCTTGCCTTGGAAAGTGCGTAAAGTCGTTGGTCCTCTTTACTTCTCTTCGGTATTTTCGGATAAAACGCAGTGATTATGTACTCTTTCGTATCAGATTGCCTTTACATCTAATTATGAGAGTGAAGAAATGGAGAAAGCACATGTGCTTACACATATACTCGTGCTATAACCCCAGCCTGTGTAGATGGCTAGCCTAATCGTACGTTGAGTCTTGCTGCTATGACTGACATTTAGTGTGGTAGATATTAAAATAATTAAGGTACAATGTTTATTATAATATTTTTAATGATAAGTTGTATCTTATTTAGCTTTAACGTATTTCATCGATATATTCTTATGTTCAATCAGACGAGACTACTATAAAACGTCAACATAATACTAAAACAAAGCTATTTTGTGAAAAGCCCTGAAATATATTTCTGTATTTTACAGGAGTTTATGGATGGTACGTTCAAGTAAAATTGGTTTATCTGCGACACGAAACAAGCTTTGTTAGCCGGAGTTCAGGTTCACATTCACTTTGACTTAACAAAGCCAACCGCGCTTAAGTTTTATGTAGCGAACATGCACTTTGTAGATTAAATTTTGCGAGATTGTGTTTGTTCATATTCGCGCTATTTTTTAAAAATTCCGTAGCCACTATGAATCTAGTACATGTGTACAATTTGTGGTTTTTATTGTTATAAGGTAGACTCTGCTCCCCGTCTCCTGGTTTTTTTTTCCTTTATTGCCTCTTACAACACCCACGGGACAAATCTAGGTGCTGGTACAGAATAAATAATAGACATACTCCGCCACCATACGGTAGAAATTCACTGTTCGCAATCAGTTAACTTATAAAATTTTATTTTCGTTCTACAATTTCAAATTAGACTTAATCAAATTTTCCTGTAGAATGATTTACAACACATTATAAAAACATTGAAAACAAAATGTGTAGATCTCCAATGAATTGCAGGCATATATTTCAAATTTATACGGATTACCGAACATAATTAAAAATATCTCCTACTGTTTGGTTGAAATTTATTCGAGACGCTTCTAATTCGCTGAAACTGTAATTTCCCGAAGGATATCTCGGAATACGTGAAGACTGATAAGCGATTTTTAAATTCTCCCTTTTCGTTACGTTATTTTGTTTTTTTAACAATGTTTGTTAGTTATGGTACTTAAATAAAAAAGTACGTAACGTTACAGCCTATATACTTTCCACGGCGACTGACAGGGTTTTAGGACAAGGAAGTATCCGACGCGTTGCCCCAATGCGTGTTGGCGAACTCCACATGTCTTAGAAATAAATAAATAGATAGATAGCCCTTTATTGCATTTAAACAAAGTGGTAACAATAACGGAAAACTTATGAACTACAAACGGTAGTCATATCGCTTTAAGCATGTTCTACCTGACAAACCGAACGTAAAAGGACATGGTAATTTTATATTTTGACGCATAGGAGCAACGTGTAATATAAAATAAACTGTGGGAAAAAAACGTATTATTCAACAATATTTTACATTATTTAATATCATGTTACATACACATACTTATTATTAAATAACATATTACACGTGGTAGAGCCTTGCTGCAGCTATATTAATAGAATAGTTGTAGCACGAATGGGTCGGCTCGACATGGGAAGGATCACACTCTCACAGAATACCAGCGTAAAACACCAGCTTAATGCTGCTGTGTTCGTATGGTGAGTGTAGAGAACCGGAGACCCTTTTTTCTGGAAAAGAGGCATTCTATCTTAGTCCTCACGGCTGACAACGTATCTGCATTTTAATTAGCAAACGATGATAGATGTAGAAGCCTTTGGGCCACAGCAACCACTTACTATCAGGTGGACTGTTAGCTCGTTTGTCACCCTATCCTATAAGAAAACATGCATATAAATATATAAATAATATATATAACAACATAAAATTTAATGAACATATGCTGGCTGTGTGTGCTGGAACAGTTAGAGATACTAAAATGTAATAATAATACCGTTGCATTGCTGAATGAACAAACAAATGTTACTAACTCACCTCTCTTAAATATCTTCAAGCCTGCTCTCTAATAATATAGAGAGCCTCGCAATATGATCGTTTGTCACCCTCACGGTGATCGGCGATTGGTTGCGTGGTTGGAGGGTGGGCGTTGCGCGGCGGTTTCTTTTTAATTTTACAAACGGCTGCGTAAGTCCAGCGGTGATTGGTCGCATGTTTTATCGCATGACGCAGTCGCTCGCTCCTTAGGTAGAGAGCGGTTGCATCATCGGTCTGTATAAAAGGCACTTGTTTTGGCTCGCCGCTCACTTAGCGGTTAGCCACCGTAGAGTCTATATCACCTGAGGATGCCTCGTGTAGAAGGCGAAACACGTGTCGTATTATCGTCAGTGGTGTGTCTTGCCTAGTGTAGTGGTGTTGGGAGTAGCGGTGCTGGGATTAGTGGTGACGAGGATAGTGCACGCAATTGAGGGAGGGCGGGAGGTGCTCTTCGTACTAGGTAAGACACATCATTTTATTTTATAACGCGGATATTTGCGAAGTAAATTTTTGTAAAAGCTTTTATATAATGGATTTCCGCAAAGTAACGCCTGATTCTATTAATTATAATCATATGACATCCAGTTGCAAGTTAGTTTGGGTTTTGTGATAAGGACTGCTGCTGACTTTGAAGATATAAGGGTGGCTAAAACTTAGTATAGTGCGTATGTTCGAAGTAAACTAGAGTATGCATCTGCAGTCTGGAATCCTTGCGAGTAAAAGTATACTCTCTTGTTAGAGAGGATACAACGTAAATTTGCTCGTTGGCTTTATAAGAAGAATTATGGATACTACCCTTATTTGTATCCTTCTTTATCGTCTTGGGTATGGTGGATTTTGAAACCCTAATGTTTAGGAGGGTGATGTTAACTATTAAGCACTATCTTTCTATAATTAACCACAAGTTGGATTGCCAGTCGGTTATGGACAGAATCGGTTTGTTAGTGTCCAGGTACCTGCATTTGCATACCTATTTACTTGCCTGTAACATGTCTGAAGATTCCCATGTGCTGACAGCAGCATCGTATAAATATCTAGAAGTGCATAAACTGAAAAATATGCGGAGTGGAAATCCCGAAGCCGCGACGCGTGAAATATATTATCATAAAATATCCTACACGTTCTGGTGTCCGGCGGCCAAGTGTTGTTTATGATTTTTTTTACTCTATCCGACTTTTTGAATTTTATAACGATTTAAATCGTGAATATAATTTCATGTTATGTGACGTCGGTGAATGAAAGTGACATACATACCCATGAGTGGTGGCGTACGAGCCGACCTTGGCAAATACCAGAAATGTCGTATGAGTTCTGATAAATGGCGGTGTAACTATCCCGTATACTTTGGATGTAAAATATCAGGTTTTTGACAGAAAGCAATGTCAAATTTACAAGACCTCTTGTACGTTGTTCGATAATTTACCTGCTAGTAACAATAACGTGTAGTGGCGGTCAAGAATACCACTACCCCATATCCTCCCGTGGGTGTCGTAAAAGGCGACAAAGGGAAACAGGCAGGAGATGGGCAGCAGCATCTTCCTGATAATAGCCAAAATTACAATAAAAAACTGCGGTTGCCAACCCGCTCGCCAAGCGTGGCAACTATGGCAAATACCCCCCTATGAATGTAACAAAGAGACGGCCCCCAGTCCCCGGCGGCCCCGCTATTCCTGGCTACGGTGGCGACCATGGTAACGGCGGGGCAGGGGGTGCTAAGAATCTCCGGTGGAGGTTCGGTTGCCACCTTAGACGACTCGACCTGGCAACGTACAACGCACGCACCCTGAGGACTGACGAGAAGATCGTGGAGCTGGAAGAAGAGATAGACAAGTTGCGCTGGCATATTATAGGATTATCCGAAGTCCGAAGAGAGGGGAAAGACACGGTAATCCTCGAATCCGGCAACTTGCTCTATCACCGGGAGGGCGACCATCTGTCCCAAGGAGGTGTCGGATTTATCGTCCACAAGTCTCTCGTTAACAACGTTGTAAAGATCGGGAGTGTGTCGACGAGGGTTGCGTACCTTATACTCAGAATCACCAAACGGTATTCGCTGAAGGTCATACAGGTTTACGCACCAACCTCGGCACACACCGATGGGGACGTGGAGGAAATGTATAGGAATATCTCTAGAGCCATGCATTCCTCCAAAACCCAATATACGGTGTTAATCGGAGACTTCAATGCAAAACTAGGCACAAGAGAGAACGGTGAGCTGAAAGTAGGGAAATTTGGAATAGGGCAACGGAACCCAAGGGGCCAGCAGCTGGCCGACTTCATGGAGAAAGAGGGACTCTTTATGATGAACTCTTTCTTCGTGATCGCGAGGGTGAAAACTGGTAGCGATCACCTAATGGTTAGAGGCACACTGAACCTAAACGTTAAGTTGGAGAGGTCTCGTCTAATGAAGTCAACGCTTCGTCCCCCTCGTGCTCTGTTCCAAAGTCCCGAAACCTTTCAGATCGAGTTACAAAACCGTTTTCAGTGCCTAGAAGACTGCAATGAAGTGGACAATATGAATGACAAGCTCGTGGAAACTGTCCATGCGGTCGGAGCTAAGTTCTGCAAGACCCGCCGCAGAAGAACACAAAAACTCTCCGATCACACTCTTAATCTCATGGCTGTTAGACGGGAGATGAAGCTACATTCTTCAACAGACTTGACAGCATACAAGCATCTGAACAGACAGATCTCCAAATGCATGCGGCGGGACTTACGCAACTTCAATACAGCTCGTATTGAAGAAGCGATCTAGCGGAACCAAGGCTCCAAAGTCTTTGCCAGAGATATGTCTGCCAGAAAGAGCCACCTGTCAAAGCTGAAGACAGAATGTGGCAGCATCGTTTCCGGGACACCTGAGATTTTGAGTGAGATTGAGAGGTTCTATGGGCAGCTGTACACGTCATCGTTGGAGCCACACGCAAGTGTGAGTAACGATCCAAGAGCGAGTCTCATCCGACACTATTCCGAAGATATCCCGGACGTCAGTCTGAGCGAGATTAGAATGGCTCTCCAGCACCTTAAAAACGGTAAGGCCCCAGGCGAGGATGGAATTACAGCGGAGCTTCTGAAAGCGGGTGGAAGACCGGTACTTGAAGTCCTTCAGAAGCTCTTTAATTCCGTCCTCCATGGTGGCATTACACCGGAGGCGTGGAGCAGAAGTGCGGTGGTCTTGTTCTTCAAGAAAGGTGACAACGCTCTCTTGAAGAACTACAGACCGATTTCCCTTCTGAGCCGCGTCTACGTGCTGTTTTCGAGAGTCATTACGAATCGTCTCGCGCGCAGACTTGACGACTTCCAGCCTCCCGAACAAGCCGGTTTTCGAAAGGGCTTTAGCACCATAGACCACATACATACCCTTCGGCAAATTGTACAGAAGTCCGAAGAGTACAATTTGCCACTATGTCTGGCGTATGTGGACTATGAGAAAGCCTTTGATTCCGTCGAAATTTGGGCGGTGCTGCAGTCCCTTCAGCGGTGCCAAGTTGACTGTCGGTATATCGAAGTGTTGAAGTGCTTGTACAGTAGGGCTACGATGGCTATCCGAGTACAGAACCAGAGTACGAAACCTATCCAATTGCAGAGAGGTGTAAGACAGGGTGACGTCATATCCCCGAAACTCTTCACCGCTGCATTGGAAGACGTTTTCAAGCTTCTGGACTGGAAAGGATACGGTATCAACATCAATGGCGAGTACATCACTCACCTTCGATTTGCCGACGATATAGTCCTTATGGCAGAATCGCTGGAGGACCTAAGCACTATGCTCAATGACCTCGATAGTATTTCCCAACGGATAGGTCTTAAGATGAACATGTACAAAACAAAGATCATGTTCAATGTCCATGTCACACCTATGCCGGTAGTTGTTGGGAGCACTAAGCTCGAAGTTGTTGACGAGTATGTTTACCTGGGACAAATATTCCGACTAGGTAAGTCCAACTTCGACCGAGTGGTCAATCGACGGATTCAACTCGGCTGGGCAGCGTTCGGGAAGCTACGACACATCTTCTCGTCAGACATACCTCAAAACCTGAAAACGAAATTGTACAACCAGTGCGTGTTGCCAGTGATGACTTATGGAACTGAGACGTGGTCCTTCACTGCTGGCCGTATGAGGAAGCTCAAGGTCGCTCGGCGAGCTATGGAGAGGGCTATGCGCGGAGTTTCTCTGCGTGATAAACTTAGGAATGAGGATATCCGCAGTAGAACCAGAGTAACCGACATAGCCCAACGGATTAGTAAGCTGAAGTGGCAGTAGGCCGGCCATATAGCTCGAAGAACCGACAACCGATGGGGAAGAAAGGTTCTCGAGTGGCAGCCTCGTACCGGTAGGCGAAGTGTAGGTCGTCCCCCCACGAGATGGAGTGACGACCTGGTAAGACATGCAGGAAGTCGATGGATGCAGGTGGCTTAGGACCGTGCTTTGTGGCATTCTTTGGGGGAGGCCTATGTTCAGCAGTGGACTTGTGAAGGGCTGTAATGATGATGATGATGAACAATAATTATGACTTATTCTCACCACTTCATGTGTTTACTTGTAGAGAATACGTTTAAACATTAAGTTCGCCTTTTGTGTCCTTTTTTTCTAAGGGAATTAAAAAAGATTTTTTATTTATAAATAAATAGCAAATCCACTCAACGTGGACCCATGCCCTGCAGTGGATTTAACGGACTGTTGAAGAACATGCTTTAACAAATAATCTGACCATTGAGGTATTTAATTTCTTTTCTACGCAAAAGAGAGCCGTTCGGGCGAGGATGTAAAGAACTGACTAATCTTCTTTGGCGGTTTGAAGAATGTTTACGAATTGTTGAAAAATAAGTAAAATTAAACGCGATAAAATTCCTAAAAGTAAGAAATGATTATGTACTTTATCGTTGAGTCTAAAAAGGACTTCGCACCCCTTTATGCAGAATATATTTGGTTTAGTAAATGTTCATGTAGACCTGTGCATAAATTACGTTATTTTCCCGCATATTTCACAGAATTTTCTGTGAACTTAGACATTATTCGTGTTTCGGTGGCTAACACCATTCTCCAGCGTAGTTATGGTGTCGACGATTTCTATTAAAAGATAGTTCGGGGAAGTAAATAGTTTCCGCGAATTACTGGAACAGTTTTCCGAGTTGGTAATTTTAAAAAACTTTTCTGTGTATGTTTGGAATCTAATGCAGTATACTTATATTACATACACACATTTTTATTATATATAATAGTTATTTATCTGTGTAGTAGCGTTGTAAGAATATTAATATATCCCATATGTTCCCGTGTGTGTCGTAAGAGGTGACAGAGGACAACAAATCAGGAGATGGCCAGCAGCGTCTTCCTAATAACGACTAAAACTAAAAAACTGTGGTTACCAACTCGCTTGCCAATCGCAAGAACTATGGCAAATATCCAACCAATCAGTCAATATATGGTGAAGGCCTATGTTTAACTAGTGGACTTTAATGTGCTGTAACGGTAAACTCATACAATAATATACAGCGGTTGCCTCATAGTCTGCCAACGTAGCAACTATGGCAAATATCTCCCCCATAATTCAATCTATGGAGGAGGCCATGTTCAGCAATGGTCTTTTGATAAACGATAATGATGATAAGGAATGATGAGAAGAACATATTTCTAATTTGTTTTGTGTTGTCAATTGTGTAACATACATGATTGTAAGCTGTTATTTAAAAAAAAAGTCCCGCTGGATTCCTGGCTGGTTCTTTCCAGGACAGATTTTTTTTTTACGAACTAGTGGTAATTTAGCAAGAGTGACATTCAATAAGTATTATTTATAATCTACTATACTGGTCCTATGCGTGTTGGCGAACTTCAGATTTCCTTAAAATATTTTATTTCTTAGCCATGCAAGTTTCCTAACGATGTTTTCCTTCACCGCCGAGCACGTGGTAAATCAGCACCTAAGCTTGCTAGTAACGATTGCATTAGCACTGGTGGAGATAGAACACTCGTTGCTTGTGTACTGTGAAATTTATTTACAGCAAGCGCTTAACTTAAGAGCTACCTTAGCTTTACCAGGACTAATAGTGTTCTTTGCACTTCGGCTCAACAGTTAAATAAATGTTGGCTAGCGGTGCGACAATAAAAACGGATTGGAAATTTTCTGGTAATTTTTAATCTACAAATACGATTCTAAACTAAAACGACATTTTTGTGAAACCTTTTATAAAAGTCCTAAAATTGTAAGTGTTTTCTTAGAATTTTTTAGTATTTTCCTTTTTCTGACTACATTATTACATATTACATATTTGGCTTCATATTAATATCTTACTTAAAAAGTGTTTTTAAAAAGTGTGTTCTTAAAAAGTGTGAATTTTTTTTTGTAAATTAATAAACTATAACTGAAAGGCATGTAATAAAACCATCACATATTTTGATAATAACTTATATTTATAATACTATAAGTAACGTAGTGTATGATCAATCAGACGAGACTACTATAAAACGTCAACATAATACTAAAACAAAACTATTTTGTGAAAAGCCCTGAAATATATTTCTGTATTTTACAGGAGTATATGGATGGTACGTTCAAGTAAAATTGGTTTATCTGCGACACGAAACAAGCTTTGTTAGCCGGAGTTCAGGTTGACATTCACTTTGACTTTACAAAGCCAACCGCGCTTAAGTTTTATGTAGCGAACATGCACTTTGTAGATTAAATTTTGCGAGATTGTGTTTGTTCATATTCGCGCTATTTTTTTAAAATTGCGTAGCCACTATGAATCTAGTACATGTGTACGATTTGTGGTTTTTATTGTTATAAGGTAGACTCTGCTCCCCGTCTCCTGGTTTTTTTTCCTTTATTGCATCTCACAACACCCACGGGACCAATTTAGGTGCTGGTACAGAATAAATAATAGACATACTCTGCCTCCATACGGTAGAAATTCACTGTTCGCAATCAGTTAACTTATAAAATTTTATTTTCGTTCTACAATTTCAAATTAGACTTAATCAAGTTTTCCTGTAGAATGATTTACAAAACATTATAAAAACATTGAAAACAAAACGTGTAGATCTCCAATGAATTGCAGGCATATATTTTTATACGGATTACTGAACATAATTAAAAAATATCTCCTACTGTTTGGTTGAAATTTATTCAAGACGCTTCTAATTCGCTGAAACTGTAATTTCCCGAAGGATATCTCGGAATACGTGAAGACTGATAAGCGATTTTTAAATTCTCCCTTTTCGTTACGTTATTTTGTTTTCTTAACATTGTTTGTTAGTTATGGTACTTAAATAAAAAATTACGTAAAGTTACAGCCTATATACTTCCCACGGCGACTGACAGGGTTTTAGGACAAGGAAGTATACGACGCGTTGCCCCAATGCGTGTTGGCGAACTCCACATGTCTTAGAAATAAATAAATAGATAGATAGCTCTTTATTGCATTTAAACAAAGTGGTGGTAACAATAACGCAAAACTTATGAACTACAAACGGTAGTCATATCGCTTCAAGCATGTTCTACCTGACAAACTGAACGTAAAAGGAGCAACGTGTAATATAAAATAAACTGTGGGAAAAAACTTATTATTAAATAACATTTTACATTATTAAATAACATGTTACATACATATACCTATTATTAAATTACACATTACACGTTGTAGAGCCTTGCTGCAGCTATATTAATAGTATAGTTGTAGTACGAATGGGTCGGCTCGACCGGGAAAGGACCACGCTCTCACAGAATACCAGCGTCAAATAGCAGCTTAATGCTGCTGTGTTCGTATGGTGAGGGGCATTTTATCTTAGTCCTCACGGCTGACAACGCATCTGCATTTTAATTCGCAAACGAGGATAGATGTAGATGTCTATGGGCCACAGCAACCACTTGGTGGACTGTGAGCTCGTTTGTCACCCTATCCTATAAAAATATGTATATATATATATATATATATATATATATATGACTAGTTTATATACCAATATAAAATTTAATGAACATATATGTATATTGTTATATTATCTATATGCTGCGTTAGCTGAATTAGATTGGTCCGAGTTAATGACTTTAACAGACGTAAATTCGGCCGTAATATTTTTTTACAATAAATTGAAAGAAATTATTAATTTATATGCACCAAATAAAAACCTTTTTTCAAATCATCGCCAGTAAAGCTATCCTAAGTGGTTCACGCCTGAGATCATACAATATCTTTAAAAAAATATTTTCATCTTAAGAGATTTAATCAAAAAGGGAAATTATTCAACAAAGATCTGTTTAGCATTTATCGATGGAGGGTTAAAACCTTAATTGACAACGCATATGAGCAGCACCTTAAGTTGATAAAGAAAGACATAATTGACGAACCGGTATTTTTTTTGAAATATGTTTGTGATAAAAAAAAAGAAAGACAACATACTGAAACGTATAATTATAAAGGTGCAGAAGTAACAGGTTAAGATGCGGCTAATGCCTTTTCTGTATATTTTTACTCAGTATTTCATAATTATACGCTTCTATTAAATTATGTAGATGCTTAAAATGCGGCTAATTCACAAGTTAACGTGATACGCATCTCAGTCAGGCAAGTAGACGAAAGTGATTTTAGATAAGCCTAAAACCAAGATTTGCTGGTGGCTCTGACCGAATTCCCGCTTTTCTGGTCAAGGATTGTGCACCAACTCTTTGTTCACCGCTCTTGTTTATTTTTTAGCTGTCCCTTAGACAGGCTAAATGTATAGAATAATGGAAACTATCTGGGGTGTCACCTGTTTCAAAAGGAGAACCTGGATAAGATGTTTCTGCTTTTAGACCTATTGCGGTGCTTTCGGTTCTGGCGAAGATATTTGAAACCATATTGGATTTTCGCATTAGCAAACAGTTAGATAACGTTTTGCACGACAGTCAGCATGGGTTTCAAAAGAATCGTTCAACGAATACTAAATTAATAGCGCACGTGGACTATATCAATCCAGAGATGGATTCTAGGGGACAGGTAGGCGCCTCCTATTTCGATTTTAGGAAGGCTTTTGACCTAGTGAGTAATGGCATACTGTTACAGAAGCTAGCGAAGTTAGGTTTTACTCCAAAACTTCTTCAACTCTTTGGTAGCTATTTAAATAATCGTCGTCAATTCGTTAGAGTAAGTGGTTTCCAAACTGCTGATTATTTCACTAGATGTGGTGTAAGTCAGGGTAGTACTCTTGGCCCTACGCTGTTTTAAATGTTTATAAATGACTTGCCTTCTAAAATAAATCTGCGAAGTGTCTGTTACGCTGATGCACAGGCCCTTCAACAGGACATAGATGCGGTATTGGAATGGAGTGAAGTGAACCATCTTCCTCTTAATGAGACTAAATGCAAGGTTATCACTTTTGCATTAGAACAGAATCCCTTCACTATTAATTATAACTTTTATGACGCGCTTTTGTTAAGAGTAAATACGTGCATTAGGTTTAATATTAGATACTAAATTAAATTTTCACAATCATATGACATCTAGTTGCAAGTTAGCTAGTAAGACTTTGGGTTTTGTGATAAGGATTGCTGCTAACTTTCATGATATAAGGGTGGCTAAAACTTTGTATAGTGCGTATGTTCGAAGTAAACTAGAATATGCATCTGTGGTCTGGAATCCTTGCGAGTAAAAGTATAATCTCTTGTTAGAGAGGATACAACGTAAATTTGCTCGTTGGCTTTATAAGAAGAATCATGGGTACTACCCTTATTTGTATCCTTCTTTATCGTCTTGGGTATGGTTGATTTAGAAACCCCAATGAGGGTGACAATGTAACAATATCTAATAGGTACCCAATACCGTCCGTATCGGGTACCTATTAGATATTGTTACATTGTCACTTACAACATACGGTTACAGTTAGCAACAAATATTTATAATTAAAATATTTATTTAGAGAAGAAAAGTGCTCGCCATTATTTTATCCAACTGATTGTAAGTTAATTAAAGTTTGCAATTATTGCATAAACAATAAAAGTAACAAAATAATAACATAAACAGATTTTATTCAGTACACGGTATACTGAAAATATTTGGACCAAAAGGGACAGGTAGCTTAGGGATCCAGTGCATGTATTAATTGTCTTGAGTAACCGGAGAACGAACCACGATACAAGCACTGCCAAAATGCGTTAAGTTAAACACTGTCAATTTACTATAGCTGCAGCACGAATGGGTCAGCTCAATCTGGGTCCCTTTTTACTGGAAAAAAGGCATTCCATCTTAGTCCTCACGGGTGACAACGCACCTGCATTTTGATTCTTTATTGAGGATAAATGTAGATATCTATGGGTCACAGCAACCACCCACCATCAGGTGGACTGTGTACTCGTTTGTCACCCTATCCTATAAAAAAAAATCTAGGTGGGACCACATTTCAGAGAATACCAGCGTGAAACAGCAGAACAATGCTGCAGTTCTTGGTATGGTGATCGTTAAGAACTGAAGATCGTTTTTAATGGTAACGAGGGATTCCATCTCATTCGTCAGGGGTGACAATGCATCTGCATTTTGATTCTTAATGGGGTTATATTATGTAAATGTCTATGGGCCATAGCATCCATTTACCGTAAGGTAGACTATGTGCTTGTTTGTTTCCTCATTCTATTAAACAAAACACATTATCCACTTTCGTGACAAAAATAGAGAAGTTATCAAGACGTTCTCTACCATCTTGAAACACTCTCAGATGTTAGAGATGGTGGCCTGTGCCCAGTTGTGGGACGTATATGCAGTAATTTAACTTTAATACCTTGTAAACAAAGCTAATTATAACGCATTTATTTAATTAAACCAATGCACTGTAAAGCATTCACAATAGAATTGCAGAAAAATTGATCACGACGTTGAAAATTTAAATCTTTTTCCGACGCAGTTGGTGCTGTCAAAAACAATTTACTCTTTCATAGATTTTACGTAACGTTCGATTTTTCTTACTTGTCTTTGGATTTATCTTGACAAAAAGAATCTGTGGTTATAAAAGAGTGAGCTCACTTCCTTCAGAATATTGAAATTTATGGTGCTACTGTTATAAAAACATTTTTAAAAGATTTTTATATGTACATATTTGTTATTTCTATTACATCAGCCCGTTGTAATATCAATGTCATTCAGAACGAATTACGGTTACAAAGACTAGCCGTCTGAGTAGAAACTGATTGTAGTGCACGAGTGTGTGTACAAGGACAGGTGTACTATCGATACCCTCACAGTGATAGTCCGATGGGACGGTAATCCGACACGGCCAGAGAGATCAAGCGTAAGACCAACGACTTTACATGATTTCCGAGGCACGAGAAAAATCGCCAACTTCCTGACTCCAGGCTAAGAGAATTTGTTAACAAAAGAAATCAAATAACTGCTTTGGCCATACCAGATTTTCGAACCTGAGAACACTTGATTAGTAGTCGCGCTAACGACCAACTGAATTAATGAGGCAGTCAACCTGTTAACAAGAATAATATTTAAACATCATTTTCTGATAATGGACAGAGGAAGCTCGCACAATATGTCTGATAAATAAAATAATCCTTCCTTGACCATCCTATCTTAGCTTAGCTTAGGTAAGTCTGAATCAATCTAATTAAAAATCAAGCAAAGTAGACATTAAAAAAATATATTTCTTACTTTGCTTGATGGCCACTATGAGACGATGACTTTTGATAACTTAAAAAATGAGCATATGGCTTTTAAATCACTAAATATTGGTTTCACTTCGCTAAGACGACTTCAGGGCGTTATTTGAAGGTGAAATAAAGACCAATAAGTATAAAGCCCCGTCTCCACCAAAGTTTTGTTGCCAACACAACAGTTGCCAACAAAACTTGTTTCCATTTTCGGCGGCTACATAAAAGGAATACGCTTGTTGCCAACATTTGTTCCCTCGGTGGAGACGCTTGTTGGAAACAGTTGGAAACATAACTGTTGCCAATATTTTTAGTGGATACGCGGCTTTATGCATTATTGCGTGGGGACGATGGCAAGTACCCTACTATGGAAAAATCGATACTGGAGGCCTATGTTTAGCAGTGGACTTTTAACAGGTTGTAATGAATGATGAATGAATAATAAATGAATCGATCTGGGTCTAGATGTTAGCCCTTATGTGTAATTGATGTACAACGCCATTAAAATAGTTTAATTTAATGTTTAGTATAGCTTTCTACATATTATGTGAATTTATTTTTCGTTACTATATAAAACACACTTTCAATGTGTTTTTTATGAATGACAACCAAACTTAAAAGAAGCATTGCTTTAAAGGTTTATTCAAAATCTTCGTCGCGGCGTAAGACGACTTCTTTTATTTCCCCGAAGGCCTGCACTTACAAGTCTCGGATCTGCCGCCGGCTTGTTCGAGCTTTCTTTACGTGTTAATAAGACGGGTCGACGTGTCAAGGGACACGTGTTTACCTCAACGACGCTATTTTAAGATCTAGAAAAGCCACACGAACATTCTTACAAAATAACAAACATGGCTGTGAGGAAATATAAGATTTAATTTCACATTAAATTACAAATTCTTACATGGACATGTATTTTAACGAACTTGTGGTAAATGCAACCTGGCTTTATTATTATAATAGCTTATACCTTATTCCCGTGTAGTGGCGGTTAAGAATATCCACTACCCCATCTTCACGTGGGTGTCGTAAAAGGCGATAAAGAGAAACAGGCAGGAGATGGGGAGCAGCATCTTCCTGATAACAGCAAAATTACAATAAAAAAACTGTGGTTGCCAATCCACTCTCCAAGCGTGGCAACTATGGCAAATACTCCCCAAAAATGAGAGCAACAAAGAGACGGCCGCCAGTCCCCGGCGGCCCCGCTATTCTTGGCTACGGTGGCGACCATGGTAACGGCGGGGCAGGGGGTGCTAAGAATCTCCGGTGGAGGTACGGTTGCCACCTAAGACGACTCGACCTGGCAACATACAACGCACGCACCCTGAGGACTGACGAGAAGATCGTGGAGCTGGAAGAAGAGATAGACAAGTTGCGCTGGCATATTATAGGATTATCCGAAGTCCGAAGAGAGGGGGAGGACACGGTAATCCTAGAATCCGGCAACTTGCTCTATCACCGGAAGGGCGACCATCTGTCCTAAGGAGGTGTCGCATTTATCGTCCACAAGTCTCTTGTTAACAACGTTGTAAAGATTGAGAGCGTGTTGACGAGGGTTGCGTACCATATACTCAGAATCACCAAACAGTATTCGCTGAAGGTCATACAGGTTCACGCACAAACCTCGGCACATCCCGATGAGGAGGTGGAGGAAATATATGAGGATATCTCTAGGGCCATGCATTCCTCCAAAACCCACTATACGGTGGTAATGAGAGACTTCAACGTAAAACTAGGCACGAGAGAACCCTGAGCTGTAAGTAGGGAAATTAGGAATAGGGCAACGGAACCCAAGGGGCCAGCAGCTGCCCGACTTCATGGAGAAAGAGGGACTCTTTATGATGAACTCTTTCTTCCAGAAGCGGTCCCACAGGAAGTGGACCTGGTCGAGCCCCGACGGTTCGACAAAAAATGAGATTGACTTCATTATGACGACCAGACGACAACTGTTCAGTGATGTCCCAGTGATCGCGAGGGTGAAAACTGGTTGCGATCACCGAATTATTAGAGCACACCGAACCTAAACGTTAAGTTGGTGAGGTCTCGTCTCATTAGACAATGCTCTGTCCCCCTCGTGCTCTATTCCAAAGTCCCGAAACTTTTCAGCTCGAGTTACAAAACCGTTTTCAGTGCCTAGAAGACTGCAATGAAGTGGACGATATGAATGACAAGCTCGTGGATACTGTCCATACGATCGGAGCTAAGTTCTGCAAGACCCGCAGCAGAAGAACACAAAAACTTTCATTCCGATCACACTCTTAATCTCATGGCTGTTAGACGGGAGATGAAGCTACATTCTTCAACAGATTTGACAGCATACAGGCAACTGAACAGACAGATCTCCAAATGCATGCGGCGGGACTTACGCAAATTCAATACAGCTTGTATTGAAGAAGCGATCGAGCGGAACCAAGACTCCAAAGTCTTTCAGAGTCAGACTCAAAATCACAGGTGTCCCGGAAACGATGCTGCCAGACAGATCTCTGGCAGCATCGTTTCCCGGACACGAGAGGTTCTATGGGCAGTTGTACACGTCATCGTTGGAGCCACACGCAAGTGTGAGTAACGATCCAAGAGCGAGTCTCACCGACACTATTCCGAAGATATCCCGGACGTCAGACTGAGCGAGACCTTAAAAACGGTAAGGCCCCAGGCGAGGATGGAATTACAGCGGAGCTTCTGAAAGCGGGTGGAAAACCGGTACTTGAAGTCCTTCAGAAGCTCTTTAATTCCGTCCTCCATGGTGGCATTACACCGGAGGCGTGGAGCAGAAGTGCGGTGGTCTTGTTCTTCAAGAAAGGTGACAACGCTCTCTTGAAGAACTACAGACCGATTTCCCTTCTGAGCTGCGTCTACGTGCTGTTTTCGAGAGTCATTACGAATCGTCTCGCGCGCAGACTTGACGACTTCCAGCCTCCCGAACAAGCCGGTTTCCGAAAGGGCTTTAGCACCATAGACCACATACATACCCTTCGGAAAATTGTACAGAAGTCCAAAGAGTACAATTTGCCACTATGTCTGGCGTATGTGGACTATGAGAAAGCCTTTGATTCCGTCGAAATTTGGGCGGTGCTGCAGTCCCTTCAGCGGTGCCAAGTTGACTGTCGGTATATCGAAGTGTTGAAGTGCTTGTACAGTAGGGCTACGATGGCTATCCGAGTACAGAACCAGAGTACGAAACCTATCCAATTGCAGAGAGGTGTAAGACAGGGTGACGTCATATCCCCGAAACTCTTCACCGCTGCATTGGAAGACGTTTTCAAGCTTCTGGACTGGAAAGGATACGGTATCAACATCAATGGCGAGTACATCACTCACCTTCGATTTGCCGACGATATAGTCCTTATGGCAGAATCGCTGGAGGACCTAAGCACTATGCTCAATGACCTCAATAGTGTTTCCCGACGGATAGGTCTTAAGATGAACATGGACAAAACAAAGATCATGTTTAATGTCCATGTCACACCTATGCCGGTAGTTGTTGGGAACACTAAGCTCGAAGTTGTTGACGAGTATGTTTACCTGGGACAAATAGTCCGACTAGGTAAGTCCAACTTCGACCGAGAGGTCAGTCGACGGATTCAACTCGGTTGGGCAGCGTTCGGGAAATTACGGCACATCTTCTCGTTAGGTATACTTCAAACCTTGAAAACGAGACTGTACACCCAGTGCGTGTTGCCAGTGATGACATACGGAACTGAGACGTGGTCCTTCACCGCTGGCCGGATGAGGAAGCTCAAGGTCGCTGAGCGAGCTATGGAGAGGGCTATGCTCGGAGTTTATCTGCGTGATAAACTTAGGAATTAGGATATCCGCAGTAGAACCAGAATAACCGACATAGCCCAACGGATTAGTAAGCTGAAGTGGCAATGGATCGGCCATATAGCTCGAAGAACCGACAACCGATGGGGAAGAAAGGTTCTCGAGTGGCAGCCTCGTACCGGTAGGCGAAGTGAAGGGCGTCCCCCCTAGAGATGGAGTGACGACCTGGTAAGACATGCAGGAAGTCGATGGATGCAGGTGGCTCAGGACCGTGCTTTGTGGCATTCTTTGGGGGAGGCCTATGTTCAGCAGTGGACTTGTGAAGGGCTGTAATGATGATGATGATGATTCTAGGTATTGAGCTTGTGGGTTATAAGCGAGATAATTTTACCGCCATCCATAGGACACCACAAGATTTTGCAGGCCTCCTCCCTATCCTTAGTCGTCTAAGTTAGTTTACTGCGTCACCACTGCATGGCATATTTATTCTATTTATACCAGGTGGTATGACTCCTGTTCCGTCTAGGAGTACATCTGGGCAGTTACCACCCTCTTACCTATTTGCCGCCAAAGAGCTGTGCTTGCACTCCTATGTTCTGTATATATTATATATAATACATATAGTAAATATAATACAGTACAAGCTGCGAGACATTCCACCTTAGTCCTCTGAGGTAACAAAGTTTCTCTTTTTGAAGTAGGCTGCAGGTGTCCATCCACTGCAGTTGTCACTTACTGTCAGTTAGACTGTATGTTCGGTTGTCCATAACCTTACAATATCTTATAATGACCTTATCAATATTAAAAATCTTTTGTTTTAAATACATAGATTGACTTGGCAATTGCACTAAACAATCTAATTAAATATAATATGTATTACTTGTAAGATACATTGCGTTTACATGCAATGGCCAAGTCAATGTATTTAATGCATAAAAGATTTTTAATATTGATATGGTCACTATAAGATGTTGTTAGGTTAGCTAATTACGTAATAACTTGAGACAGAAGAACCCTTAAGTAGGGACCAACTTTTTACGGTAGAAGAACTGAGTTGCGAGACTTGGTTTTTTTACAAGTGTTGTTTTTGATGGCATTATTTTATACTTAGAGATGTCACTCGAGAACAACAAAGTAAATTACGAATTTTAATTTAATGTCTCACCAGTTGGTATTCCTTGTCCATACACACAAAGAGTATTAACGAAGTTTAACAAAGGTACAAATATATATTTCATTTTAGTTTTATTTTTCATTTTAGGTTGCCAATCTACCCGACTAGAACGGCAACTGTGACAATTACATCTTTATCACCATATCAGATAATCTGCGGGGAAAGGTCTATGTTCAAAAGTGAACTTTTAATGGGCTGTAATGATGGAATGATTTTTCTATGAACAAATATATTCGCAGATCGCTTTGTGAAATTCAAGATTAATATCACACGTTTATTCCAAGAACAACTATAAAAAAAATTACAAAGCTATTGACGATTTCTTATCTTCTCTACATAGTATAAAACAAAGTCGCTTTCCACCGTCTGTACGTTTGGGTCTTTTAAATTACGTAACAGATTTTGATGGGGTGTTTATAAGTAGACAGGATAATTTAAGAGAAAAGTTTATCTTTTTAATATATGTATATTTTATATTATATAATTCTTCTGTCCGTGTGTATGTGACTGAAGGGCTCATAAGCGGCTGCACCGATTTAGATGAAATTTTGTGTGTGTGTGTGTGTGATAAAGTTGATTAGGGTATAGTTCAGATTCACAATTGAACCCAGTAGGTGACGTTGTTACTGAGATCACAAAAGCGTAAAGCCCTGGTGAACGCTAGTAACAAATAACACAATTTAAAGGATCCCAACTAATGTCACAGTTGGAAGAAATTTATACCTTATAGTCTACAGCTACAAGTATTCATATGATAAAAATAAATAATGTACAATAATTTGAGATAAAGACAACCCGATATATTCTATAGTGTGGTATTTTGGCTATATTTTTATTATTTATTTTTATATTTGGTACCTTCAGACCAACAAAGAAAGTAAGAGAGACGGAGCGCTGCGAACATTTCAAGTGACGCCGAAACTAAGCCAAAATAATGTTCAAATAATTGTAAAAACACGCTCTCTCGAACACATATGCACCTAAAATCATTTACAAAAAACAACATGGTTTTAGGTGTGTGCGTTCGGGAGTGGGCTTTTACAGGCTATAGGAAAGAAATGTGTACGTGACTGCCTTATATTTTTCTTGTTTGGTATAAGTTCGTGCATAAGGTAGGACTGAAATGGTAATTGGCCAGCCATATAGCCCAAAGAACCGACAACCCATGGGAAAGAAAGGTTTTTGAGTGGCAGCCCGTACCGGTTAACAAAGTGTAGGGCTCCCCACTGATTTAAGTTATGCATTAAGTCGATGGATGCAGGTGACTCGGAACCGTGCTTTTCGTCATTCCTTGGGAAGTTCTATTTTCAGCAGCAGACTTGTGTTAAACGGTAATGATGGTGATCTTATAAAGATAAAACCTATTCTAATATCTTATTGTGACTAATAAAATTATAGAATTGTTTTAGCATTTTAACAAGGTAACAGTAAAACAGTGAACGACTTAATAATGTATTTTTTTTTAATAAGTAATAGGCTTAAGTTATCCTTGGGCATGTTAATATAATGTTACTGAATGTAAATTCTTTTTTTGTGTTTAACCGATCGAAACTAGGTTTCTCACATACTGTTAAATATCGAGCAGTTAGTTAAAAAGAAGAAACAGTCGAATTGATAACCTTTTTTTTTGAAGTCGGTTAAAATACTAATACTTGCAGTGTGGTCGCCGCGTGAGAATCTCCACTACCCCATATTGTGATCCCATGGCTGTCGTAAAAGGAAACAATGGGTAACTGTATACAGAGGTAGGCATGAGTACATTAATGATAACAACTGTAAATAAAAATCCGCGTTCCGAACGAGTAGCTACTATGGCAAAATGTATTATGGGGCAATGTATCAGGGAGGCCTTTTTTGCAATGTACTTAGATAGATAGATATAGCATTTATTTGTTTCTCCAATCACACACGTAAATTCAGTGACGAAACTAAGTACAAAGTAACGTATTACGAAAAAAAATAATTTACAAATACTTAAA
The DNA here is from genome assembly GCA_963668995.1 of Parnassius mnemosyne. Taxonomy (NCBI): domain Eukaryota; kingdom Metazoa; phylum Arthropoda; class Insecta; order Lepidoptera; family Papilionidae; genus Parnassius; species Parnassius mnemosyne. The sequence goes on along the minus strand of CAVLGL010000057.1, from coordinate 42,254,727 downwards.
ATCTAAATGTACATGTGTGTTGCAGTTTGAAAAATGGGTCCTAGCTCAGCGATTAATATTGCTCAGAGAGCAAACACTGATCTTCAGCTATTACCCTCGAGATGACGAGAAGAAAATCAGCACAATAGTTAATCAGTGTAAATATGTATATTTGAATGATGTGTCCTTTCAGCCCTAAGACTTGCATCTTGGGTTTTAATTTAGTAAAATTACTGAAGGGATGTGTAAATGTGTAAGATTGCGTACAAATTAAAACTAGTATCTAAAAGGCTTAGACAGCCATGATGATTTAGTAGGAACAAAAAAATGCTCTGGTTTGTGGCCTATTTTGATAATTTGTAATAAATACATGAAAATAAGGAAGATATATGTCTGACATAATTTATATAAAGTGTCTTTAAAGTAAACAAATATTTACATTCAGACAAAATATACAAGGGTCTTTGTTACAATACAACTTTCAGCGGCGACATTGTCTCAGTTACTTGAACCGAGTGTTGAATATTCAGAGAAAGGAGAGTTTCAAAAAGTTTTGTCGTGTATATATCTTCCTGTATACAACGGAGTAAGATTTCGTTGGCGCATTGTTATACTTGTTAAAGATGTAACAATTAAATAGCTAGTAATGTGTGGTGTGTCTTGCGTATTTTAAAAAGCATATCCGTCTCTCTCACAATTGGGTGCACCATCACTGCCACCACACAATCCTACACCACTTCATATGTGTTTTACGCCAATACTAGCTAATTAACTTTTAAATAAGTTAAAAAAATTACTTTTGTAACAATAATATCCGCAGAAGATCAAGAGTAATTGACGTAGGGCAGCGAATCGATAAACTAAGGTGGAAATGGTCCAGCCATATTGTAGAATCGATAACCGATGACGAAGAAAGGTTCTCGGATAGCAGCTTTGTACTAGCAAGACCCGTGTTGTGCTTATTGAATGGGTGCTTGGAATGATCGATGGATAGAGGTGGCTCAAGACCGTACTTTGCGGCATGCTTGTTCAGCAGTGGACTTGTGATCGGCTGTAGTGTTAATGTATGCGTAGTAACTGTCCCTGTGGTTGTTACAAACATCCTACGCACAAGTGATACAAAGGCTTCGGGTTTGGGATCATTGCGGTACTATTATGTCCGGTACTACGAATAGTTCTCAAAGATGTTTGTAAAGTGTCCCTGGGCGAGCACAGTATACTAAGTTCCCTAGAAAGGCATGCCGAATTTAGAATAAGTAAAAATTTTGCATTTTTACTTCCTTTAAATTAAAAAGATTTTTCGAACGAAATGACTCCGTACGTAGGTTAAACATTTTGAATTCACCTATTATAATAAGACTAATAATATGTTTCTCTTTCTTCATCACCCCATTGTAGTTCACTGCTGGACATGGGCCTCTTCCAGTAAATCCTTTCTAGATATGCCTCAGTCGTCACGCATGGCTTGACGATCGCGGTGCCAGACGTGTCGCAATTTTAATAATTCTGCCCGTCGCCGGTCTGGTTATTTTTACTTCTGATTTAAACGAAATGGTTATACTGCCATCTGTAAGCCAAAAGATATTTCTGGCATTTCTCGTACCACAACCACGGGACAAAATGGTATGATGGCCTTTTTACGCCGACTCTACAGGTCAATTTTTCACCATCGTAAATATTAGGTAAAAAAAGGTTAGAACGTGTTTATAGTCAGAACATATTGCCGAGGGCAATAACCCAAATAACACAACGTAAATAAAATTTAAAACAACTTTGCTTATCAGCTTTTATATAATTAAGAGGAAGCCTTGTAGTCCTTTTAAGAAAGCCAATGGTGAGGCGAACTATAAGCCTTTCTACAAAAGTATGGTACATTATGAGCAATCCAACTTATTGACGCATTTCTTAGTCTTCGTATCACGAACCGTAGGTGTGTTACAAAAACAGTCAGGTACGTCGCAGGCTTTCCCCACTGGCAACTTATGAACCGTAGGGTTGTCGCAAGTCGGTTCAGCCATTCGTGGACAGTAAAGAACTGAGTGCTCGCCAGGTGGACAATTCGCTGTAAAATAAATAAAAAACACTTGTTAATAACATATGTAGTTTATAAATTGCAATACACCATTTTCTTAATTGTATTTTTTTTAACCAACTTCATAAAGGGAGGAGGAGGAAGAGGAAGTTCTCAATTCGTCGGAATCTTTTTTAATGTATGTTCTCTGATTAATCGAAGACACCTTAACCGATTTCGATTTTTTTTGTTTCAAAGGGTATACTTACTAGGTGGTCCCATTTTAATTTTATCGAAATCAGTCGAGCGGTTTTCAAAAAATCAATAATGAATTATTTTATTTATATTGAAGTCGGTTATATTCCACTTCATTTCATCCCATAACGTCCCACTGTATTTCATTTCATTTTAATTTATCTTATGCCATCTTTTTGCTATCATTATAAAACTTTTATATACCGCTTATAAACAGGTCTTATTTAATTTACATTTTTAAAGTTTAATAAAAACCTTACAAATTATTGAACTTGAAGACGAAAACCTCTAACAAGGGCGTCCTGTATGTACTCACATAATAAAATCATGATGCATAAACTTTATTTTATTTTTTTAAATCTTTTTTTAGATTGGTAAAGTTTCTCACCTATTGGAATTCCTTGTCCATGGATATTAATTATGGCGACTGCCATCAACAATGATAGCGATATTATATACTTCATATTGCTATTGTTCTCACTAAATGGATACTCTAAGAATGGTAGTTAAATGATATATTGACCTTATATATATCTGAACCATTACCTTCGTCAGTATTAAAGTGCAGTTTCCTTAATGCGACGAGTCAATATAAGAGGGATATTCCCTATGACATCATTGCATCTCTAAGAAATTAAATACATGGAATACAAATAATAAAGATCCGACAAAGTTTGTCTATTGTTAGCAATTTTTAACATTATTATAATAATTATTGATAACAATATAGTGTTATTGATATCAAATATTAACAATAGACTATACACTATATTGTCTTCTATTTTTAAGCTAAGTTATTGCTAAGAATTAAATGTTGAGTACATTGAGGTAACGTAGTAACATATTATCTCAATGGTTGAGTAAGTTATTTGTGCGGTGTGTTTAAAGTATTATTCCATCCATCCATTACAGTCTATTTAAAACCAACTGCGGAACATAGGCTTCGCTCATAGGTAGCTTCACAATTTTCTGAGTTGTGGGGGTTTTTAAGATATAATTTTGAAGGTAAAGTGGCAATGAACCGACAACCGACGGGGAAGAAAGATTATCGAGTGGCAGTCTCATAGTGGCAGGCGAAGTGTAGAGCGTCCCCCCACTAGATGGAGTGACGACCTGGTAAGACATGCAGGAAGTCAATGTATGCAAGGTGGCTTGGGACCGTGATTTATGGCATTCCTTGGGGGAGGCCTATGTTCAGTAGTGGACTTGTGAAGTTCTGTAATGATGATAATGATGATGGTGATAATTTTGAAACAAGTCATATTTGTTACCTGCTGTGGGACATTTCAGGCTATTAATATTATTTTTTAATATTAGCATAAGTAATTCGTTCGTTTCGTAAAACTGCACCTTTACTCCGGGGAATAACATTTAACGTAAGCGTGTAAGTATGCAATATAATAAATGTTTAATTCATTTCCTCAATATCTTTTTATACTTAGGTTGTTTCCCATTGACTTTGATAAGCCTAGGCCTGTTCTCAGAACTTCTACCGACGTGTCGGTCTAACTACGCGTCGTTTAATTCATTGATATAGGTATATAAATGTATTTATTGAATTTAATAACTTTTTTTGTTCCAATTCGATCCAATGTATACAATAAATGTATATGAAATAAATGTGTACGAGCAAACCGAATCTGATATCCCCTACACTAATGAAATTATTATTTTTTTATAAAACTGACGTGACAACCGCTTAAATAAAGCCGAAGTAGATAAGAAAGGCGGCGCTCCTCAATATCGCCCGCATCGTTCGCCGGCTACTTTCCCTGCCTTCCTAACCCTCGGCCATTTGCGGCCCTGCCGTGGGCTTCCATCTGGTTGGGTTTTAATTTATTTATGTGCTTTTTGTATTTATTTTATTTTATTGATATTAATGTATATTAATCAGTTTAATTACAATTATATATTTATACAGCCCAACCAGATGAGAAAAAATAATTTATTTCAAACCCGAATCATTCCATAATTATGTTAGTAATAATAAGCTTATATTATATTACCTATGTTAGTCTTAGTAGTTGTTGTTGAGAGCACTAAGCTCGAAGTTGTTGACGAGTATGTTTACCTGGGACAAATAGTCCGACTAAGTAAGTCCAACTTCGACCGAGAGGTCAATCGACGGATTGAACTCGATTGCGCAGCCTTTGGGAAATTACGGCACATCTTCTAGTCAGGTATACCTAAAAACTTGAAAATGAGACTGTATAACCAGTGCGTGTTGTTAGTGATGACCTATGGAACTGAGACGTGGTCCTTCATTGTTGGCCGGATGAGGAAGCTCAAGGTCGCTCAGCGAGCTATGGAGAGGGCTACGCTCAGAGTTTCTCTGCGTGATAAACTTAGAAATGAAGATATCCGCAGTAGAACCAAAGTGACCGACATAGCCCAACAGATTAGTAAGCTGAAGTGGCAATGGGCCGGCCATATATCACGAACAAGCGACAACCGATGGGAAAAAAGGTTCTCGAGTGGCCGTAGTACCGGCGGACGAAGTGTAGGGCGTCCCCTGACTAGATGGAGTGATGACCTGGTAAGATATGCAGGAAGTCGATGGATTCAGGTGGCTCAGGACTGTGCTTTGTGGCATTCCTTGGGGTGGCTTGTGTTCAGAAGTGGACTTGTGAAGGGCTGTAATGATGATGATGATGATGATATCAGTCTTAAATTATTACACACACAATTTTAATTACAATTATTTTTATTTTCGGCACTCCATGATACCAGGCACATGCAAGTGCATACGCACCCAGTGCCCTAGGATGGAACAATAAATTTATCAGATATTGTCCTCAGAAGCTCCCACGATCCCTGCGCATGGGGAATGCGATTCTCTTTCGGCATGAAAGCCGTCCGTACCGTACGCTGTAAACTTCCTTGAAGCGTTACTAGGATACAGCAAAAGTCCCATCGCCATCCTGAAGGCATTGTTATATTGTACCCGAAGGGCATTGTTGGCTCTCTGCACATACTTAACCCATAAACTGCATGGGTACAATGATTGGCAAAAGGCTTTGAAGAGTGAATGGTTACTGAAGTTCATGGAAATCTGCCAACCAAAACAAAAAAATCGGCCAACATCAAATATGTTATATATATAATAATACACATACGATGCAACATCTATGGACTAAGATCGAATGCCTCTCAAACTTCATTTATACAGGCTATCTATACTCTTCAGATCGGAATAAAGCAGTGCACGCAATGTTATCTGACGGCAGAAATAGGTAGAAAAGTAGATAGGTAAATAGGTAAAATTACTACTGTAGGGAAGAGGATCTGGGTACCTGGATTGCTGGGCAGAAATGGAGTCCTAAAATCTCATGAATTAGTTGCTAGTGTAAGTATAAAATTACATATGTAGTAGAAAAATTGCTAGTGCAGAATTATCACGTTCTCAATTATAAAGGAAAACCGTATAAGAAAACTTGCAATGTCTCAGAGATTAAGCCTTCGTTGCAAGAGCCAAGGCTACGTAAAGGCTTGTCGTAAACTTCTCAGTACGCGATCAGCCCGGTTCGATCTCCGCTGGTACCAATGAAATTGTTAGTTGCATTTTTAGGTGCTGATTGACCATGTACTCAGAGGTGAATGAAAACATCTCGAGGAAATTTTCACGTTTGAAGAATACAATTTTTTGATGACATGTGGAGTCCGTAGCCAGGAATAGCAAAATTAAAATGAATATAAAATCAAAAGTATGCTGAAGTGGCAATGGCCGAGAACCGATGGAGAAGAAAGGTGGTAGCCTCGTACCGGCAGGCGAAGTGTAGGACTTCCCCCCGCTAGATGAATTGACGACCTGGTAAGACATGCAGGAAGTCAATGGATGCAGGTGGCTCGGATGTGTGCTTTGTGGCATTCCTTGGGGGAGGACTATATTCAGCAGTGGACTTGTGACGGGCTGTAATCATGATGAATGATGATGTTCAGTCCACGATACGCACTGGAGCAACGTGGTTTTAATTATAAACAATGATAAAGCAATTAATCATTAAATAATAAACTCATTCAATTTTACACCCATTTAGTAAATGCTACATCATTAGGAATTAAATCATATACTCGGCGGGACTTAATTGCTTTCATTGCTAATTAATCTAGACATAATTCTATAGATATAAATCAAATTTGACATGCATTTTAGAAATACAAATGATTGATAAAGTTCGTGTAGTAACTTGATTAGTTCAACGGCTTGTGATAACCTCTTCTCGACGACGGCACGACAAATACAACAACGTTTTAACACACTACCGTCTCATTACAAAACTTGACTTACTGATAGTCTTGAATTTTAACTGTGTTTTAAACATAGTATTTTTCACTAAAGCATGTTGCAGACGAATGTAATCCAGCCTTCTAACAGAGGTGACCTTGGTGTGAGCTTGTTTTCCATTCGCGGATTGTGTTTAAGATATTTAATAAAATGGATTACATCTGCCACCTAGATGGTACATCTGCCGGCCACCACCGGCAACAAGCAAGGTCAACTCTGTTGGGAAGCTGGGTTACATCTGGAACATGCTTTAAAACGTCTTCGTGCAATTTGACATTTTTCCTGTCAAATATTATACTTTACATTTTAGCACACAAATATTTTCAATGGGAATTTTTTGAAACAGGCTCTAGTTTATACCTAAAACTAAATATGAAATACTTTTTAATAATAAAGCCAAAATAGTTTATGAGAAATAAAAATAAAATATTATCGTTAACATAATTGTTATAATTGAACAGTATTCAATCCATCAATATTCCAGCTTTTCACTTTACACTTTATCAAATACTAATGAATTGTAGTAATAAATATCAACTTTGGTATGGCCAATACTAAACAATGTCTCGCATCCTTAGATCTCAGCTCGATGAAAGAATTAATAAGATGAAACAAATTCAATATTTGGGTATGTATCAAAACTGTTTCGTCGATGCCTGTTCTCAATCGCAAATGATAGTATATAGATATGCATGTGTTTGAATGCATTACATTTTAACCTTTGCACGTTAATTTCGTTGTGCGGGTGTGAAAATTTGTAAAACAAACAGTTTTATTTAAGCGTACCCAGGTTACTCAAAACTCCCGAAAGCATAGTGAAATGCAAGTAAGTTCTAACAACAGCGCTAATTACAGGAAACATCTTGGACTGAAAGCGAATTTAACTAGCGGTTGCTGATTCCGAATAATTTACGAGCCAAGAGAAATTAAATTCTTAACGTTGTTCAAGAAAATGATAATTACGTTTCATTATAAGTATTTTTAGTGTCAATTAATGTGAAATAAGGTGTTGGTAAATTTAAATATATTTGATGTTATGCACATAGATAATTTGAAAGCATTCGATTACAACGTGGATACATGTTAAGTCAGTGCGTTTAACCATCTACGGCTACATCACCAGTTATTGCCGTGCTATGACCATCATTAAATAAATAAATAAATAAGCCTTTTATTATTTCTCATTTTTCATGCAGTTTTACAATGAGGGCATCCACGACTTTTTCTGCCACCAGGGCGGCGCCACTAGAAAGTAAGATATAATATGTGACTGATTTCATAGCGGGGAAGTTAATTTGTTCGGAAAATGTTAAAGTTATTGTTTCTTTTTGTACTATTAGCTATATTTTATATTAACAACATTAAAAGTAAATAAACCCAACCACGGATATTCATAAATGTAGAAAAATTTAAAAATAAAATTAAAAATGTGCAAAAAATTAAAGAGCAAACCACTGACGCATTGTTTTGTGTATTAATATAATACTATAGAAACTGATCACTCTTATTAAAAAAAAAATTCTCAGTTAAATTACATTGTGTAACAAAAACTTTACTTCTGTGTCAACTAGCGACATCTGTTGGGCAGAAAATTATTAGCACTCATTGATATTTTATGTTTACATGCAACAATAATAAATATATTATAACAAATTAAAAATTCATATTTGTATTTTTTTCTACAATTAAATATACTAAACACTAAACAAAAACTATTTCGACGAGTATTTCAACAAGTATTTACAAAAAAATTATTTACGTAAACAGCGTTAAAAAAACTTTAACATCCAATCGTATAGAGCGCGCTAGCCCCGACTGCGATCTACCCCTGGGGCAGCTTGCGATTGTAGGTAATTATTTCACGCAGGTAGCAAGAGTGACAGAGGCCTGATAATAGTCAGTTCTTCAAAGCCCTCCCACCCGTAATTTTTAAGTCAAGTCGTTAAACTTCCAACGAGTATGTTGTCATAGTTACGGTTTTTGGATGGATTTTGTACCTAATTCTACGACCTGTTAGAAAACGCAACGTTTCCTGATTATAGTAACTTACCGTTCCAATTCATTTCATTCTATTGTATTTCATTCCATTCTATTCATTAATATTTTTTTCTATTCTATTCTATTATGTTGTAGTCTATTTTGATTTGTTCTATCCTTTTCTGTTTTTTTATTTTATTTTGTTTCTCATTCCCTTTCATTCTATCCCATTTCATTGCCTTTTGTACCGTTTCGTTTTAAGCTATTTTATAGAATAAATTATTATGTTTCGTGTTTCCTTACAAAGCACTTATCCGTATGTTCAGTTTTTTATAAAATAGTTAGGTGTTTGCGCCAAAATTACATTTCGGTAGATTAAAAGAGGCCGACATAAGAAACTAATGTACCAAAAATGTAAAAAAGAACTTCTCATAATACTAACCTCACCTGCACCAGGTGCACTATTCTATCCACAAAACGAGACTCGAGAGTCATATTAAGATATACAAAATATCGTACGTGGTAAAGTGGTGCTACAGCTATATTATGGTTGTAGCATTATTGGCTCCAGCCGGGACCGACCGAGGCTCCACGCTCCCACATATTACGAGCGTAAAACAGCAGCTCATTGTTACTATGTTTCATATGGTTAGTACAGAGAACCGGAGACCCTTTTTCCTAGAAACGAAGCATTCCATCTAAGTCCTTAGGGGTGACAGTGCATCTGCATTTTGGTTCTTAATCGAGGATATACGTAGATGTCTATGGGCCACAGCATTCACTTATCATTAAGTGAACTGTGTACCTTTTCAACTTCACTGCCGGACATACAAGGCTTTTCATATTCTCGAACTCGTTAATTAATTGAAATAGTACACAATAAGCACGAACTGGTAATAATAATTTATTTGATTAAAGGTTCGGCATACTTAACTGGATTTGCTTTCAGTGACAGAAGCCTCATATTTCGGAAATTTAAAAGTAAAATGTTGGCACATATTTTTCACACCCCTTAAATTCCCTTACATCATAAATTTATCCAAAGAGAAAAATTAATATAAAAAATATAATCATACGTACATTACCACAAAAATATAACCCCCATAAATGATATAAGATGTTGACTTTCATAGAATGACAGTCAACATCTTATATCTTTTTAATCCGCTCAGTTTTACTTAACAGATACAGTAAACATATATTTTAGATTGCGGGAGTTTCAAACTAAGTTCCCTATACAAATGCAAATCCGCTACATATTTTTAGTTTCAAAAATGGCTTTTAAAAAATCTTCCAACTCCAGTGCTATCGAGTTCTACTTTTGTTACTTACTGATTTATAACAGTGGTAGAGCCACGCGGCAGCTTTTGCTGTCGTACGGATGGGCCGGCTCGAACCGGGGTGGTACCACGACCTCACAGAAAACCAGCGTGAAGTAGAGGTTTACCTCGGCGTTTCGCTTGGTGACTGCAGGTGGCCGGAGGCCCTCTTTACTGGAAATGAGGCATTCCATCTTAGTCCTCACGGGTGACAACGCATCTACGTATTGATTTGTAATAGAGGATAGATGTAGATGTCTATGGGCCACAGCAACCACTTACCATCAGGTGGACTGTGTGCTCGTTTGTCACCCTTATCCAATAAAAAAAATTCGTAGTAATACTGTATGTAGTTCATAAAATTCGTCAACAGCTATTGAAAATAAGTTCAGTACGTTCGCTTATGTACTTACGAGTATATGAAATATGTACAAAACACAAAGTTAATTTAAATTATACATGTAAACAGCCTTCATATGTTACACTAGGGACAGCCCTCTCTCCTCTTTTATCTTATCTTAATTTTAAAATAATCGAGCAATAATTCATCTAGAGAAGGACCACCCTGCACTGTGTTTGGTAGTCGGTTCCTTACAGCTTCTCTAATGCAAAAAATTTCCGACCATGTCTCAAAAAAACGAATAGGAAATTAATAAAATCAACGTCTATAAGAAATTATTAAAATTCTTTAAGTAGTCGTCTCTTCTGGTTTTTTGTACTCAAATACAAATCTTAAAACATATTCATAACGTTTTACTCGTAATTAGAACTCTCGTTAACGTATAAAATTTGAATTCCAACAGAAAAACGTCTTATTCGATTTTATTCAAGTAAAAGGAAGTATCAAGATTTTTAATGCACAATAACCTAAAAAATAATATTGATTCAATTTACCCTCTGCAATATATTTATTCCGCAAATAATTTACTAGCAATGTTATCTATATTAGTATCAATCAGTTTTATATCTTGATTTCTCATTTTTTTCCTTTAGACTGTATAAATACAGCATTATTATTATTATTATAGTTTGCAGCTTCTTTTATTCATTATTTACAGCTATCAAAAGTTCTAAATGATTATTACATATACTCCATAATAGCCAGACTTAGCAGTTGATTTTCATTATTAATATTATTATCAATAAATTTTAATTATATTTAATGTATTTAATTTAAAAAGGAAAGCTATTGTCGTAACAAGTTTCATACAAAAATTCTAACTGCTGGCATCATTGCGTCAAATCATGTTATATGATTTGACGCAATGATGCCAGCAGTTGACACTCAAAAGAGTTGGGCGTTAGCCCAACTCTTTTGAGTGTCACCAGCCCATTCCCAATATTTGAAAGTAATGCGAAAAAAGTTTTTATGGTAACTTTCTGTAATATTTAACTTTACTTTTAACCTACATTTATTATTTAATGATTTCTTATATTAAGGCTACACTACACATTGAATAAAACTACTTTCACAGATTTTATCGCGTTTAATTCTACTTATTTTTAATAACTAGACTACTAGCAACTAGGTCCATGTGACCACGGGTGCTGCATTTTTATGGTTTTATTTAATATATTCTTAAATTTGAAGTCATACTTCTTATGGGGCGTTTGGTAAAAATATGAGAGTGAATTTTTATGATGCGCGCGCACACCGACACCTAAAAACGACACCATGAATTTGTTTGATGCGTACACGCACTGACACCTAAAAGCGACAACTTCAATGGGTAATTGTCTCTCAATTTTTTTAGATTTAGATCAGTTTACAATTTTATTGTTTATATACCATTGAAATATATGCAATATAAAAAAAAACCTATAATAAAAAGTAAAACAAAACTAATAATTGAAATAATCATACAGTCCTACTCCCCGCGGGATCGGGCCAAGAACGTTATTTAGGTCGGAAATAATTTTTTATGTTTGTAATCAAACAAAATAATGATTTAATATTTATTTCTTAATAGTATTTTAAAGTGCCTATAAATTATACTACACAAAATAACGATCTAGGAAAAAAGTAAGTTTGATGTTTTTGTCTTTGTTTAGGTATCCGCATTTTTAACAATTATTTTTTTATAGCATAGGGTGACAAACGAGCACACAATCCACCTGATATGGTATGTGGTTGCTGTGGCCCATAGACATCTACATTTATCCTCGTTTGCGAATCAAAATGCAGATGCGTTGCCACCCGCGAGGGCTAAGATGGAATGTCTCGTTTCCAGTAAAAAGGGTCTCCGGTTCTCTACACTCACCATACGAAATACAGCAGTGTTAAGCTGCTATTTGACGCTAGTATTCTGTGAGAGCGTGGTCCTTCCTCGGTCGAGCCGACCCATTCGTGCTACAACTATACTACTAATATAGCTGCAGCATGGCTCTACCACGTATTAAAGCAACGTAACGTACGTAAACGTAATTATAAATGCAACGTAAAATATTTTTTACGAGTAATCATTATTACAGACAGATAGTAAATGAGGTAATTCTAGCAAAGTTTTATTTTGCTGAATTTTGCAAGAAAAACAAAAAACACACTAATTCCGCCATAAATGCAAAAAGTACCTGAGTAAAATGCTTTTATGTAAGTAATATAATTGTTTACGACTTTTTTATGAACTCTTGAAACTCGATGAAAATGAAAACAGAATAAGGAACAATTTGTGAAATAAAAAGTGAAGGTTCTTGATCCTTCTAAATACAAGAGACGAATAAAAAAAAAACTTCAATCTCAACATGATTGCAGTAATTTTATTGCAATGAGTTCTATTTATATAATTTGTTTTATGGAGGCATAATAAAATATAATATGTGCCGCGTAGTAGCGACGTAAAAGAATCCACTACCCCATATCATTACGTGGGTGTCGTAAGGCTCGTTCCTTATATTTATATTAGTCTGTGTAATTACTACCTAGTGGAAGAATTTTTTTTGTAGTAAACTTCAAGTGCGTGAGTTTTTCTTTGCTCACAACTTAAGTATAAAATTTACTGGCAGGCAAGAAACTAGCTATAGCAGCCCGGAGTCAGCAAGTTGGCGGTGTTTCACCCCCGTGGCTTGGAAAGCATATAGCGAAACCGAAAAGCGCTCAGGCACAGGAAACACTCCTGCGCCTGATCGCTTTTCGGTCATTTAGGAATTCGGTCCACACACACTCGTGCGTTCTTTCTTGCAAAACTTGGAGACTGACTTGCCGTGACTGAAATTCAATCAGGAAGACATTGTTATTATAAAAAAAAAATCCACTTAGCAATTAAAAGTCTATCGTTCTCTGAGAAATAAGAAGAGGCCTGTGCCCAGCAGTGGGACGTATATATATATATATATAGGCTGTAACTTTAACTTTTACTTCGCTGACATATTGTGGTGGCGGCTTTGTTTTGTTCCTGTCATTGTACGGTCATGAGATAATTGAGATTTTTAATGTTCTAATGCCTTGTCTAGCACGGGCATTAGAACATCAAAAACTTACTTTAGTAGTTAGTCAGTTATCTTTGTAGGTCAACAAAGATTGAACTGACAGTATCCTAAAATCTTGCAGTTGCATACTTGTTTTCTTTTATTTATTTTAAATATTTACTAGCTGGTTCAGGTTTTACTGCCCTTTCAGATGAGTGGAGTGGTGAATTTCACTTCGAATTCCCAACAAACTTTTCGGCTGTGTAAATATAACAATTAATAATAAATCTCGTGGTTCTCTTTTCTTGCACTAAACCAACTTATTAGAATTTGTTGATAACATGGATAAAGCGCCACCTATCGGATATGTAGTTATAATAATAATAATAAAAATAATAACAATTAATTTCAGAACCACATACAGTCTATAATTATGTTAGTAATTAGTTTAACATATGTTAGTTTTAAATTGTTTACACACAATTATTAATAATTGTTATTATCGGCATCCCACGATACCGGGCACATGCAAATGCATACGCATCCAGAGCCCTAGGGTGGAACAATCAAATTTATCAGATATTGCCCTCAAAATAATATTGAAGCTCCCACGATGCCTGCGCATGAGAGATGCGACTAGTTATGAGTGACAGTTATGAACCATTGTCGCGTGAAACCAAGATTATAGTGGGAATATGACCTTATCGGTCAAATCGTTCAGAAGTTACACGATCACTAACACAAACAAAGACATCCGTTTTACACTTCAGCAATTTAACTATTACTGGAGGAATAAGTGACCATTTACCTTCATAAACCTTATCTCCACTCGGTATTACCTGCCGAGTGACAAATGAAACTCTAAAACTAGGAGTTGGTCAGCAGCGACTTACTATTAACAACAAAAAAATACTTAATTAAAAACCACCTACTAAGCGTGGAAATTGTTTAAATATCCCCCCTGTGAGGAAATCAATGGGAGAGGCCTCACTCACGCTCCCGTCGCGGTTGCGTTCTGCAGGTTGCCGCCGTATTTGGCATTACAGGTCGGCGGATTGGGACGGAATGCGGTCTTTCTTTGCATCCTACCCATGGGGGCGGGTTTGCTTCTCGCCGGATGATCCCAGCGCTGTTGCTGACTCTGTCACTGATGTGATGCTACAGGGCATGGAACTATTTATTCCATCATCTGTGGTATCATATCATCATGTGTTCAGCAGTGAAATTATGATAGGCTGTAACGATAACGGCAACGCTCGACTAAGAAAATGTATGAGAACCTCTATCGGTGAGATATAGTGTAAATTTGCTTATTAGAAGTAAAGGTCTTGTTTTTAAAATTCACATCGCATCTCACTTGCAGTCTAAGAGATATAATAGTAGTTGCGTCTAATTTAGTGATGGGCTTAACATGTAATTGAAGCTGCCTCCAGCGGAGGCTGATATTCTTATAAAGTATCGCTATGATAGAGGGACATACATTGAGACGATGAATATTTGCAAGTGTTCTGTTTTGCAAAATTTGGAGTGGAATAGTAAAAACAATAGTAAGTACTAAATCTTAACTACATCACAAATATAGGTGAATAAATATTTATTAAAATCTATGCTACAACCGTGAAATGTACTTTTTCACATCAGTTTTTATTTATTTCGGACCACAAGCTGAGGCAAAGTAATTATAGTAAGTAAATAATATGGATAGTGCGCTGATATCGGATAATTTAGCGTTATTTTTTTTTATAAAATTAAATGTGGATAAGTATAGTTGTATTAATAAATATTCTTACGCGAGAATTTACTGGATCGATATTTACCTGGGAGCAGCAGTAGTGGCACCACGACTCGTATATTACATAAGATATGTAATGTAATAATTTCCTACAGACGTTTATACTTGGTAGAGCCATGCTGCAGCTATATTGGTAGTATAGTTGTAGCACGAATGGGTCGGCTTGACCGGGGAATGACCACCCTCTCACAAGATACCAGCGTAAAATAGCATCTTAACACTGCTGTGTTTAGTATGGTGAGTGTGGAGAACCGGAGACCTTTTTTACTGGAAAAGAGGCATTCCATCTTAATCCTCACGGCTGACTACGCATCTGCATTTTGAATCGCAAACGAGGATATATGTAGATGTCTATGGGCCACAGCAACCACTTACCAGCGGGAGGACTGTATGATCGTTTGTCACCCTATATAGTTCAATGGTACGGAAATATAATAAAACCGGAGAGAGATCAGGCGCAGAACCAATGGCTTCACGTGCTTTCCGAGACACAGAGGTGAAACACCGCCAACTTCCTGACTCGAGGCTGCTACTGAGAATTTCTTGACAGAATAACCCAATACAAACTGTGACCTCACGATCACTGTTCGCTCTAACGATGACTAGACCAACGAGGCAGTTAATGTAATGTAATATAAGAAATATATTATAGTAAATTACCCGACACGACTTATACCCACGGCACGTGCGGTTGTTTTCGTCTGTCGATGCACCGGCGGGCAAATGTTAGAACCCCACAGATATATTTAAAAAAAAAAAACTAATAATGATTTTTTTATATTTACGTGAACACCACACATTGAATAAAAATGCAGGAGTGTACAAGCTTGATTGTGAATGTGGTCTCTCATATATAGGGCAACCACATAGTCGAGGTGAAACACCAACGTTCCGGGAAGTCAGCAGTTTGTGATCATATCGTAGACGGCCCCCTCCATCACATTATATTTGATAAACCACAAATTCTCGCAAAAGCACATCAATTTCTGCCAAGAATGATATGTGAGGCTATTGAAATAAAAAAAAACATCCTAATTTCAATAGAGAGAGAGGCTGGGTACTACCACCTGCTTGGGATCCTGTAATTAATAAAATTAAAACTAAATCCAAGCATACCACTGCAAGACTTCAAGACACAGTAAGTTCATTGTGCGTGGATCGGACCAAAATTAATAATTAAAAAAACTAAAGGTACTCCGGGTTAACTCTGACATCGGGACGGCAATGACTTCAATCCCTCGTGACCAAGGGTGCTGTAAAGCACCTGAAACGTCGGGAATCAATAAAAAACTAATAATTAAAAATGTCGCCATATGCTCGGAATTATAGAAAACACAAGTCACAGGAAACCTCGCGTCTATTGGAATCCAAAAAGTATATGCAGCGTCGAAAATGAAAAAAACGTCGCAACCTACGTTTTCACGAAAAATCTCGACGTACCCGAACTGTGTCTTTCTTCGTTATTTTAATTTTATAAAACTGAAATGGCTCTGAAGATTAATTTGAATTAACTTAATGCCTGTAACTATATTGGCTCTCAAGACACTTCAGACCGGAGGACAGCAGTGCAAGTACTGCTATTTGGCCAGACTGAGTCCTAGGCAGTAAAGGAGGCCAAGCACGGACGTTATATGATCAATCGATTGTCGCAGCTTATATAATTCATTTGATAACGTGGTTTACGTGGTAGAGCCACACTGCAGCTATATTATTATTGTAGCACGAATGGGTGGGCTCGTCTGGGACAGGATAGAGATCCAGGCTGGTCCTGCGCCTGATCTCTCTCTCCGGTCGTATCGGATGGCGGCCCCATCGGCCTATGAGAGTGAGAAAATAGAGATGCAATTGTGCTTGCGCATACGTTACATGTACGTTGAGACCAGTTGAGACTCACCGCCGTGACCGAAATTTGGTCTGGAGGTCATTGATATGTCAAAAATCAATGTTAAATTTAATTAAACGCTACCATTTCGTGCCATAATCGACCACTTTATGATATTATTAATTCTAAGATCTGGCTAATACATATATAAAAATCTCTTTATTTTAACTATATGGATAGTGAAAGTTTTGCAATTATTACAGTTTTTATCAGTTTATTTATAGTGAAACAAAACTTTTTATAGATTAGAAATTGAACTTAGAAACACCTCAAATTTTATGATCTTCGACAAATGTCACTATTATCTACAATTTAAGTAGTAATTGGTTACTATAAACTTTATTAAATCCTATCAAAATAAAATAGCGAAAGAACTGAAAAATTAACGTTAGGATTTTCAAATAATTATGAATTAAATTATTTGAACCTATAAATGAAAGTTATTGATTTTTATTTTATTTATTATTAACTGAAGGTAAAATGTTACTACTTTTTGTGAAATTACGTTAGATGGCTCTATTTTGTTAAAGTGAAACGTGCATCGTCGGCGTAGTTCAAATTATTACGCAACAGTTAAAATTAATTTTAGGCTTTATTTAAGAATATGTTATTTATTTTTCAAGAAAACATCACCAATCAATGATATAATATAGAAATCAACATCTTGAGGAAGGAAAATATTTAACCCTCCTTTTTTAATGTTCCGCAATCGGATAAAAAGTACCCTGTAAGTTGCCCCGGATCTCTAACTACACACTCACAATATTTCATGGAAATCTATCCAGTAGTTTTTGTATGAATCCGGAATACAAAGACAGACAGACAAATATTCTAAAACCACTAATTTGGCTTCCGTGATCTTTATTTAGTCCGTTGGAATTGTTTTTTCCAGAAAATATTCGAATTACAGATAAGACTTTTCTATAGATTTATTATACATATGTGTAGATTAAATTAAGATATAAAATGATTATAACCGAAAGTTTTCATTTTGAGAAAAACATGCATTGTATGATACATATGCATAGCAATTGGAATAAACTTGATGGCAGTTGTCCACGGATGGCAGTAACCTTTTGCCGTCAGATAGATGTACTCGTCAGGTCAATTTAAGAGTTAAAGAAAGTACGAAATTATTTATTACTTTTCAGGCTGCCAATACATACGTTTGTAATATAATAAATCTATGCAATCAATACAGTTTCGGAGTAAATCAATCATAGTCTGTGAACGAAGTTGAAAATGACTTCACAGAACTTTGTAATAATTTTTCATTCAAATCACATTTGAAACCTTAGGCTTATTGATATTAGACTGAGTTGCTATCAAATATTGGAAATAACACGTGAGATTACTGAGTAAGCTGACTGTCAAATACATTGACTGAATTGAGCCCTAGCTTTGATTTATATTCAGGTTCTGTTTCGGATTTTGCAGGAATATCGCTTTGTCTATTTAACAGGGCTTAAGATATGACAGAAATGTGCTCTTTCTGATTGCTTATAACAAGCATTCGGAGATATTTATCGTATATTATGTAATAAATGAGATCTAATATCATTGAACAAACATAACGTCACCTCAGCGAAGGAAATTACTAGATTTTTGTCTCGTGGCTTCTGGATTAAAACTCTAGTCATAATCAACATTTGAGCAAAACAACAATTTTAGTACAACGAGACGAAAATGAAATGAGATTTATTTTTATGGCTACTAATAACGCCACACTATAGATCGCTAGTTTTGAATAAGTTTCTAATCGCCTCAAGTGAAGAAAAAAATTTTTATAATGTAATTAAAAAAAATCTTTGTGTCGCTTGTATGGTTTGGGAATTCCCGACAATTTCAAAGTCCCGGGACACGGACTGCCTATAATCAAAGTCCCGGGAATTCCCGGGATTTCGAGACTTAAGAAAATTTTTTGCTTTTTTGTATTTTTAAGATGGGTAAGCCTTTTTTGAAGAATTATAATTGAGTTAATTTCTGGTGATACGTATTAAAAGGAGGCAATTTTTTGTAAAAATCAACATTTATGAAACAACTAGCTGACCCGGCAAATGCTGATTTGCCATATACATTATTTATGAGAAATATTTTTTTACTTTTAATCGCGATTAAAAAACAGCGGTTGATCGTAGAAGGGTGAAAATTTGAAGTTTTATGTATTTTTCACAGCTAAATCATAATAAAAAAAAATAAACAAATTGTCAAAAATAAAAAAAAATATTTAGGGGTGGGTCACCCTTATCATTTAGGGGTTTGAAAAATAGATGTTTGCCGATTCTCAGACCTACCCGATATGCACACAAAATTTCATACAAATCGCTTCAGTCTTATCGGAGGAGTTTGGTAACAAACAACGCGACACGAGAATATAATATATTAGATTAAACAGAAAATTAAATAACTTTAACGTTAATTTCAGCCTTAATAATTGCTTTGTTTATTTCTTTTAGTCACACACTGATGCACTTCTAAGCAGTTAAATCTTATAGACCAAGTAATTTTTCATTAAACTAACACATGGCACTAGGCTCCATCAATTATTTGAAAATAAAAATGATTACATAACAATTTCGACAATCTTGTCTCGTCTCAAGTCTCGACCCGAAAGTCTCGGGACTCGAGACAACTAAAATTACGAAGAGTCCCGGGATTTTGAGACACGAGACGTCCCGGGACCCAAACTCTAGTCGCTTGCTTTGTGGCTGTGAAATAAATCCATGTTTTACCAACATAATTATAGCATGTGACTTTCGCGCTTTAGATAAATGAGTGTGTGCATCCATTTCTACTAATATTAATGATTCAAACTGTAACGTTCTTTATATTGCATCTGCCTGACTGCTACCAACGATGGACACCAAGAAACAGTACCTACATCTTCTACCATCACCGAAGTATAAGTACACGCTCACCCTAGAGAGTGAAACGTATTTTTTTAATTAATCATAGTAATAAAACTGGTATTATGTGACGCTATTTTATTTATTCTTTAATTTTTCAATTCAAAATACTACTAATTCAATAAAACTATTTTTACGGATTTTATGGCGTTTAATTACACTTATTTTTAATTACTGAATGAACTTTACATACTGGGAACGTATAATTAAACGTGATAAAATCCGTAAAGGTAGCTTTATTTAATGTATAATGTTCGCGTAAATATAAGAAATCATTATCAAAATGCTACTCAAAACTAATCAAAAACAGCGTCACATTGTCATCCCATGATTACCTATAGCAGACTTCGAATGCAGTTTATAAAGCTAATTGTTACTACTGAGTACAAAGATTTAATGCTTCACACCTAATTAAACTTCCAATGAAGCCGTGAAAAATCATGGGCTAATCTGATTGCTGTAAATTTTCAATTGATCTCCATTGGCACCTATGGAACTCTTAATTGCAATTTTAAGTGCTGATTTACCACGGTCTAGGTAAACATCGTGGTAACCTGCATGTCTCAGAAATTCGGGAAATATACGCCTCGGAGCAACGCGACGAACACTTTCTTGTCCCACAATTTAATTCAGAAATGAGAGGAGGCCTGTAACACATAAAGTTGTAGTTTTACATTCAAATTAACTGTCTCTATATTTTCTTATGTCTAATTTTAAAATGAGGGTAGCTGCAGTTATGACCTATGACATTAAGACCTTGAACACTTCAGTCCCCTACCCCGTGACCACGGGTGTACTCGAAACGTCAGGAATATAAAATACGTTTTTAAAACGCGATAAAATCCGTAAAACTAGTTTCATTCACTTAACTGTCTCCCTTGTCTTTTAAACTTGAATTCAGCAGTGGGAGTTATGTAAGATGAGGTGTATATGAGAAACCTTAATTACCTTTACCTGCACGTGATGAACTCTGCTGATTAATGAACTAAGCCAAGTGATGATAAGAATCACCCGATAATAAACCGAACCCAAATCCCACGGCTATGAGATTTTTTTTAAAAATATTAACACCCAATCACAATTCCACTGTTAAGCAAAGGCTATGTAGATTACGTAGTGGTCATACTTATCAAAGTTGCCACCCTTGGCAGGTGTGTTGGAAACTGCAGTTTTTATTATTTTAATTTTTAATATAATTATTATACAGGTTATTTTTTAATTTGCTGAAGATCTTTTGGGAATATATTATTTACACCATAACAACAACATTTGTAAGAAAAAAATTTATATTTATTAAATTTTTATTTACACACAAAAATAAAAATATTTTAATTGGACCTTCTAAACGGTAATAGTCTTAGTTAGCAAAAGAAAGCGCGTAGCAGGGTAGGGGTGGAGGGGTGTAGGAGGCGGCGCTTGCTCATTTGAACTTGACCTAATTACCTGTGTCGTCAGTCGCCTTTGGTGAGACCGCGACGTTACTCCTTCCGTTGTGAGATTAATATCGCGAACGTTACCTTGTTATTATGGCTTACCGATACTCAAATGTTGAGTATACCGAAATGGTGCGAATTTTAGCATTTTGCAATGATAACGTTAGTGAAGCCTGCCGTGAATATTCAAGGCTATTTCCCAACTCACGTGCACCGAGCTACGCTACGATGCTAGGCGCTACACAGCGATTACGGGCAATTCCAGCCTGTATCAATCGACCTGTTCGTCCACCGCGGCGCATAGTACGTGAACAGGAAGACACGCTGCAGTTTTTTGAACAAAATCCAGCAGCGAGCACTTATGAGGCAGCCCGACAGTTCAGTATGTCACAATACTACGAATTGAGTGTCATACACAATGAAGGAAAGTACCCTTTCCACCTGCATCGTGTTCATGAACTCAGCGAAGCTGACTAAGCAGCGCGAGTTACATTTTGTAACTGGTTACTAGCTGCTGAACGAGCTAACATTTTATGGACCATTCAATTCGCACAATGAACACTTGTGGAGCACCACTATGAAATGCTATGAAAATCCACATGAACCAAGACCGCATAGCTTTCAACACCGGTTTAGTGTCAATGTGTGGGCAGGCGTTATTAATACAACGTTACTGGGCCCGGTCTTCATAGAAAGATTAAACGGTGAAAGCTATCAGTTTTCTCACCGACACGCTGCCAGAATTGTTAGAGGACGTACACTTGCATCTCTACGCAATATGTCTACCAATATGATGGGGCACCGGCGAACTATGCTCGCCAAGTTAAGGATTATTTAAACAGAGAACATCCTGGTCGCTGGATCGGTCGTGGCCGGTCATGTGCATGGCCTCCTAAATCGCCAGATATCACACCAATGAATTTTATTTGTGAGGGCATGTAAAGACATTAGTGTATACTGGTCACGCATTCGAAACCCGCGACATGTTGAAAGAAAAAATAATTTGGGCATTCGATCAAATCAAAATGAATCAACAATTATTATCTCGTGTCGGTGAACAGTTAAGTTTTAGGTGTCACCTATGCATAGAATGTGGAGGTGATTATTTTGTACGCTTTGTGCGCGATACTGACCGCCATCCGTGGACGAGTACCTAGGTAATTCTAATTTTTAAATGTATATTTTAATATTTTTATTGAACCATTATACCTAAATATTTTTATTCAATTACTGTTAATTTGTATTATTTGCATTTAATCGTTATAAATATTTTATTGTAATATTTGTAATTATTTTAAACTGCATCCATTTTTAAATACAACATATATTAAATAAATAATTAAAAATTCAAAATTGTGTAGTGCCGACTTCAATATAAGTTATTAATGATAACTTATGAGGTAACACACATAAAAAAACATACAGTCGAATTGAGTACCGTCTCCTTTTTGGAAGTCGATAGAATAAATAGTTAATAATACTCAACATTTAATTTGCACGGGCTGCAAACATCGATCACCAATGAAAATACTGATCGTTGGCTGCAAACCGAAAAGGGCAGGTGGCGCCTTTGATGACGATGACACCTGTGTTGACATCATAATATGGCTTTGGCTTGGACCGCCGCATGTGCGACGTTGAGGCTTTGCTACCCGCTGGATGCGACGTTGCCTCTTGGATGCAGGCAGCGTTGCTAGCAAAAAGTATTCGTAAAAAAAACTACCTAAATGTCTATTAATTCGTAAAAAAATTAATAAAATAATCAAATAGTTCATCAAATGGTTTTATGCAAAATAAAGAAGTATATGAAAAGTTTATGTAAAGCCATTTAAAGTGGCGGCCTGGTGCAATAGGCACAGTGGTTAAGTAGGCACTTGCAACACAATCAGCTGAGCGCGGGCGCCAGTCCACCTGATGGTAAGTGGTTGCTGTGGCCCATAGACATCTACATTTATCCTCAATAAAGCATCAAAATGCAGATGCGTCGTCACCCGTGAGGACTAAAATGGAATGCCTCTTTTCCAGTAAATTGGGTCTCCGGTTCTCTACACTTACCATACGAAACACAGCAGTGTCAAGCTGCTATTTAACGCTGGTATTCTGTGAGAGCGTGTTCCTTCCCCGGTCGGGCTGTCCCATTCGTGCTACAACTATACTACTTGTTGCTTCTTAACAAACCAACGGGATGGTATTATAAATTCCCACTACACGGAACTAAGTGCCTTTGCCGTGCAGCGCATCCAAAAGTATGTCTTTATCTTATTATATCATAATTTCCCTCAGGCATAAAATCACATTTTAAGGAATCTGCTTTCCTATATCGAAATCCACTATTTGATATTAAAAAAAATGTTTTATTCAAAATTTTATTCATGTAGTAATTCCATATTATGTGTATGCACCATATTAGACATATGGTAATCTATACATATAATAAAACTGTAAATAGCAGATGTCTGTACATTTTATAATTTTGTAATAAAAGTGATTGAGGGGTACTAAAAATAAGTAATTAAATACATTTCTACCATTTTTAGAATTTTCTGTCTGTCTGTCTTTCTGTCTGTCTGTCTGTTTGTTTGTTAACGTATCACGTTTAAAGTACTAATTTATATCATAAGAATTGTTAAGGAAATTCTAAAGTGTACCTTCGGGTTACATTTAGTCTTTATTTCATTAAAATCGGTTCATTCCATGAAAAGTTATGATAAATATTCTGAAGTATGGGTAGGGAATTTGCTCAACGGTGGCTATGTTTGAGTCATCAAGTTGATGTTAGCAGCGCCATCTCTCTTTAATTAAATTTATACATATAATAAAAATGATGATAACATGTTGTGTCTCTTTCTGTACATTGTATATATATTTTGGTGACTAAAATCATTATGGGGAACTAAAAATAATTAAATAAGTACATTTTTATAATTTTTATAATTATCTGTCTGTCTGTTTGTCTGTTTTTATATGAAGGCATCACGTCTAAAGTAAACATCTTTTTTTTTTCAAAGAAATCGTTAAGAAAATCATAAAGCGTATCTTCAAGTTACATTTAATCTTTGTTTTATTAAAATTGGTTAATTCTATCGAAAGTAATGATTATTATTTTAAAATGTAGGTTCGAATTTGTTCAATGGCGCCATAAAAATCTCAGAAATAGTAATAAAAAGATTTGTGTGTAAAAAAACGTTCCATAATAATTAATATATTTATACTTAAAACATAAAAAGAAATTTAAAAAAGGATGTTTTCTCACACAAAGGTCGTAATAGATGGAGTTGTACAAATTACAAACTTTTCTGATTTGCTATGTTGAGATTTTTCTCCGATGAATCGTATTGAGACTTACTGAAGAAATTTGTATCTATCGAAGCCATACAACGGAACCCGAACAAAAATAACAAAATTGCAACGAAATGTCGTGATATTGTATTTATAATATACGCAAAATCAGTACTGCCATTTTAGCGCTTTGGGAACTAGATTTAGCGCTTTTTTGGAATGTATAGCGTGCATTTCGAAATTTTAGCACACAGCACTTAATCCAGCGCTTTTTGGTGTATTTAGCACACATTTCAAAATTGTAGCGACTAGCGGGTTATCAACTCTTTTATAGCAGCACTGTTAATCCACATTACCGATAATAATAATAATGACCTTTATTATTTTTTCCACAAATAGTACATTGCAGTTTATCTTTTTCAAACATATTTTTTCCACAAAACAAAGACCATGGGAAACGAGTCCAAACTAGGATACCCTGTGCTATGGATCTCCCGCCTTCCCCTTTAGGATGATCAACTTGATTTTTTTTATCGACGACTATAAGCGGGGAAATTCCCTTCATTAAAGTTTTCGTTCATGGTTTTGGCAACGCATTTATTTTGTTTTATTCAGTTTAAGTCAGTTGTTTAGAGCACAGCTAAGTTAAAAGTTACTTAGAGTAGTACTAACTACTGTTGACAGCAATTGCCATAATTATAAGTCGATGTCCTGCGAAGTATTGAAACATCAAAAAATATTGCCAGAAAAAAACTTAATGTTGTTTTCTTTATTATGATTATATTTTCTTGAATTATAAATTATAATAAAAAACACAAACTTTGTTTGTAGTTAATTTAGCGCGAAATCTAGGGCTTTTTTAAAGCGCTGTTTTCATGAAATCTAGCGCTTTTTGTGTTGTCCTAGCGCTGAATGAGTTTTTTTGATCTGGCAGCACTGCCAAAAAACCCTCTATTAAGAAGTAACTTTCCTTTCAGTTTTAAGCGCGTTCAGTTCCCAGTTACAGTAAGCGTGTGTTATGCGATGACCGTAAATATAGCGCAAGGTCAAAATTTACGCGTTGTAAGAGTGGACCTCAGTACTGACTGTTTTGCACATGGCCAACTCTATGTTGCTTTTTCCCGCGTTAGTAGCCCCCGTAACCTTTTTTGTGTACACCCCGTCTAAGTCTACTTCTAACGTCGTTTACACCGAAGCTCTATCATAAACTACTTAGAACTTTGATGATAATGATTTATTTGTTACCACTTATTGATACAGTAATGATATAAATCGTTTAATATTCTCTTACCTAAACGACAAATTCTTTATGTAAAATCTATATACGCGAGCTACGCCGCGGGCACAGCTAGTTCACTAAATAAAGTTGAAAACATATTCAATAGATCTTTTAAAATGACTAGATCTTTTTATATCAATAATCAATTAAAAAATGGTGGAAGGAAATCTAAAGAAATTTTATCTACTTCCTCATTATTCGCGTGTAGGTAACGTAACGTAAGTGTAAACTAAAGAAATAGCAAAATAAAGACATATTATATTACTTGCCAACAAATAGGAAACGTTTCTTACACTTCGCAAAGTATGTTGCTGAGAATTGAATCAGTAAAACGCTTATTGTGCATTAATATAATTCCTCTCTTACTTCGTTCAGTACGAAGAAAATCAAATTAGGTACTTACATAGGAAAGTAGTAAAATGTTACTCAATTGCAGATCCTATTGTTGTACGATAAGACACAAAATTGCACAAATATAATTCTGACTGTCTTCACAAAATATCTAGCAGAAAAAAAAACAACCGAAATGTTATCAAAACTGTAGCAAACGTGATTGTTTAACGAATGAGCGATTAAATAAAATGTTTTAGTTATACAGCCTATCAAAAGTCTACTGCTGAACATAGGCCTCCCGCATTGATTGCCCCATAGGGTGGATTTTTCCATATTTCCAGGATTGGCAAGCAAGTTGGCAACCGCATTTTTTTATTATTTTGAGCTGTTATCAGGAAGATGCTGCTGTCAATCTCCTGTTTTACCTTTGCTTTGTTTTCTCTCACGACACTCACGGAACGACATTGGGTGTTAGTGGTTATACTTATAACGCAATACACAGTTTAGTTACTATATTCATTAAATGTATGAAATTTAACTAAATGAAAAAAAAAAGAGTTTAGATACAAGTACTGAAGTGAATTAAGTGAAAAAATTTGGTAGACCACTTTAACAACAAAAAAATATTATATTTGTGCAGATAATAATATTCTACATCTTAAATCTTAACTCACCTGAATCCAATAAAAAATATACGATAATATCTGATGAAGGCTTGTATTCTAATTTTATCTTTACGTTTAAGGTGTACCCTTATCTTAGTCCTCAACGAAGGTAACGCATTTGCATTTTGATTTTCGATCGAGAATCGATGTAGTTGGACTGTGTGCTGGTTAGTCACCCTTAATTACAAAAAAAATTATGATGTGTTTGGCACTGGACACGAAATAAAACTTTATAATGACACTAGAAAAAAAAACTAAACCTAATTTAATTATTTGCTTTCTCCGCCTAACACAGTTCAGATAAATTTTTATTTCGCCCCCTCTATGATGTCCTCTTTCCTGCTACTCGCGCTCATCATCCCTCTCTGTCCTGCCACTTAAGTTCCGTTCCCACAAGTCATATCATTATAGTAAGATCACTCAAAGTTTGATGTTACAATACCATTACCTTTACAGCCTATCAAAAGTCCACTGCTTAACTTAAGCCTCAAACATTCTTGCAATGAGGCAAATTTTTTTACCCCCGATAGATTACTTAATAAGGAGAACACCGAGTGTTGAGCGAATGATTCGTTAATACACTCACATACGCTGATGCATATTGAGAGCAGGTGAAGGAGAGAGAGAGATAGATTTATCAAGTGAAGTAGTTTATTTGCATTATTATGTAAGGCCATTTTCAAACAAAGGAAGCTATGAATGCGTTGTCACTTCTGAGGGCTAAGATGGAATGCCTCTCAGCCTGTAATTATACTGGCTCTCTACACTTTTTAAACCGGAATACAGCAGTACCAGCAGTGCTGTGTACCGGCAGAAACTGGCTGCCCAGATCGACTCCTAGGCAGAAAAAGAGAATATTGAGAGAGTAATCTTTTCCGTCTGCTACACACAGTTGATTTTGGAAGCCAGTTTGTTTTTGACATTCTGATTTTAAAAACGACTACTTTAGGATACATTACTATATATGCTTCAATAAAAATGATCTCCTTGACCAAGGTTTTTCTGGATGAGATAGCTGTTTAGCGATACGGCCATCTAATTGTATGAATGTAAATTAAAGTTTGGTATGTGTTTATAAATACATTAAAACAGGAAAAATCCACATATCTTTAAGATATTATTAATTTTGCAGACATGATAGTACACCTACAATATTTTGCTTTACAACTGATTATAAGTTAGCGCTATGAAATCTATGGTCAGCGCCTTCTCCATGAGCTACACACGTGATCCGATCTTGACTAGACTGTACAGCCTTACATACCTCACCGCTGTGGCCGGGCATCATCTCATTACAGAAGCAAGAAGGCGTCCGACCTAATGCAGGACAGCCTTAACATAACAATTTTTACTTTTGAATTTTTAGCCATGCAAGTTTCCTCACGATGTTTTCCTTAACTGCCGAGCACGTGGTATATTAACACTTATAATTCAAATCAAATATTTCTTCGGTGAGGATCAAACGTGGGTTGTTTAATTATCTTGTGTAGAGCGCAAGTAGATCTTTAATAAGAATTTCACTATTTAGTCTCTCCGAACTCGTAAATTACCCTAGTTATTAACCTTGACTAACCTTTTAACTACAATAACCTTTAGTATTGGTATGGCAATTATTAAAATAAAATATTCACTTCTAGCTGGTAACTGGCGCGAGTTATATTGTTTAATTAAGAATGATAAAAGATTCATTGAAATCGAATTAGATATGTTTCATTAAAATTTGTCGATACGATACGCACGCCACCTAGTGTAAGTTAATTGAACTATGCTTATAACCTTCGCGCATGTGCAACCAATAGGTTGACAAAGTTTTATGGTATTTGCCATAGTTGCCACGCTTGGCGAGCGGGTTAGCAACCGCAGTATTTTTATTGTAATTTTAGCTATTATCAGGAAGATGCTGCTGCCAATCTCCTGCCTGTTTCCCTTTGTCGCCTTTCACGACACCAACGGGAGGATATGGGGTAGTGGATATACTTGACCGCCACTACACGGCAAATTCTTCTATTTTCACGGCAAATTCTTAATTCTTGATATTAACAATAAAACACCATAATTATTATATAATTTAAATTCGTTTTAATAACTCAATAACTCTTAAATTAAAAAACAATTTTTATTCTCAAGAAATTTCATTTATGGCCTTTAATATGAAAATTGGTTTCATCAGAGAACATATTATTGAAGCTTCTAAACTTACTTACACTACCCTGCAGGATTCGACTCGTTTAGTAGGATCGGGGGTTTTCGTCTCTTGTACAATAACCATTTTATAGGGCTATAAATGCAAATATTTACGAATAACGCTATAATTCGTGGATTTGTTCAAATTTTAACATCTAGGTTTATCAATAATAATATAATACGCAAGGAACTTCGTTCCAACAGTGTTCCACGACACGTACGCATTTTTTTTATGTCAATGGCAAAGATGTTCTACCAAATATATAATATATCGAGTCTGAGTAATTAGTAGTTAGGTACTTAATATATTTTTGGCATATTATCATACACCGTGGTATTATCATATGCCGTGTAGTGGCGGTCAAGAATATCCACTACCCCATATCCTCCCGTGGGTGTCGTAAAAGGCGACAAAGGGAAACAGGCAGGAAATGGGCAGCAGCATCTTCTTGATAACAACAAACTAACAATAAAAAAATGCGGTTGCCAACCCGCTCGCCAAGCGTAGCAACTATGGCAAATACCGCCCTATGAATGACAGTAACAAAGAAACGGCCCCAAGTCCCCGGCGGCCCCGCTATTCCTGGCTACGGTGGCGACCATGGTAACGGCGGGGCAGGGGGTGCTAAGAATCTCCGGTGGAGGTTCGGTTGCCACCTTAGACGATTCGACCTGGCAACGTACAACGCACGCACCCTGAGGACTGACGAGAAGATTGTGGAGCTGGAAGAAGAGATAGACAAGTTGCGCTGGCATATTATTGGATTATCCGAAGTCCGAAGAGAGGGGGAGGACACGGTAATCCTCGAATCCGGCAACTTGCTCTATCACCGGGAGGGCGACCATCTGTCCCAAGGAGGTGTCGGATTTATCGTCCACAAGTCTCTCGTTAACAACGTTGTAAAGATCGGGAGTGTCTCGACGAGGGTTGCGTACCTTATACTCAGAATCACCTAACGGTATTCGCTGAAGGTCATACAGGTTTACGCAACAACCTCGGCACACCCCGATGAGGAGGTGGAGGAAATGTATGAGGATATCTCTAGAGCCATGTATTCCTTCAAAACCCAATATACGGTGTTCTAATTAACTCTTTCTTCCAGAAGCGGCCCCACAGTAAGTGGACCTGGTCGAGCCCCGACGGTTCCACAAAAAATGAGATTGACTTTATTATGATGACCAGACGAAAGACAAACGTTCAGTGATGTCTCCGTGATCGCGAGGGTGAAAACTGGTAGCGATCACCGAATGGTTAGAGGCACACTGAACCTAAAAGTTAAGTTGGAGAGGTCTCGTCTAATGAAGTCAACGCTCCGTCCCCCTCGTGCTTTGTTCCAGAGTCCCGAAACCTTTCAGCTCGAGTTACAAAACCGTTTTCAGTGCCTAGAAGACTGCAATGAAGTGGACGATATGAATGACAAGCTCGTGGAAACTGTCCATGCGGTCGGAGCTAAGTTCTACAAGACCCGCCGCAGAAGAACACAAAAACTCTCCGATCACACTCTTAATCTCATGGTTGTTAGACGGGAGATGAAGCTACATTCTTCAACAGACTTGACAGCATACAGGCATCTGAACAGACAGATCTCCAAATGCATGCGGCGAGACTTACGCAACTTCAATACAGCTCGTATTGAAGAAGCGATCGAGCTGAACCAAGGCTCCAAAGTCTTTGCCAGAGATCTGTCTGCCAGAAAGAGCCAACTGTCAAAGCTGAAGACAGAATGTGGCAGCATCGTTTCCGGGACACCTGAGATTTTGAGTGAGATTGAGAGGTTCTATGGGCAGCTGTACACGTCATCGTTGGAGCCACACGCAAGTGTGAGTAACGATCCAAGAGCGAGTCTCATCCGACACTATTCCGAAGATATCCCGGACGTCAGTCTGAGCGAGATTAGAATGGCTCTCCAGCACCTTAAAAACGGTAAGGCCCCAGGCGAGGATGGAATTACAGCGGAGCTTCTGAAAGCGGGTGGAATACCGGTACTTGAAGTCCTTCAGAGGCTCTTTAATTCCGTCCTCCATGGTGGCATTACACCGGAGGCGTGGAGCAGA
The DNA here is from genome assembly GCA_963668995.1 of Parnassius mnemosyne. Classification (NCBI taxonomy): domain Eukaryota; kingdom Metazoa; phylum Arthropoda; class Insecta; order Lepidoptera; family Papilionidae; genus Parnassius; species Parnassius mnemosyne. The sequence goes on along the minus strand of CAVLGL010000057.1, from coordinate 42,223,688 downwards.
AGTGCGGTGGTCTTGATCTTCAAGAAAGGTGACAACGCTCTCTTGAAGAACTACAGACCGATTTCCCTTCTGAGCCGCGTCTAGGTGCTGTTTGCGAGAGTCATTACGAATCGTCTCGCACGCAGACTTGACGACTTCCAGCCTCCCGAACAAGCCGGTTTCCGAAAGGGCTTTAGCACCATAGACCACATACATACCCTTCGGAAAATTGTACAGAAGTCCGAAAAGTACAATTTGCCACTATGTCTGGCGTATGTGGACTATGAGAAAGCCTTTGATTCCGTCAAAATTTGGGCGGTTCTGCAGTCCCTTCAGCGGTGCCAAGTTGACTGTCGGTATATCGAAGTGTTGAAGTGCTTGTACAGTAGGGCTGCGATGGCTATCCGAGTACAGAACCAGAGTACGAAACCTATCCAATTGCAGAGAGGTGTAAGACAGGGTGACGTCATATCCCCGAAAATCTTCACCGCTGCATTGGAAGACGTTTTCAAGCTTCTGGACTGGAAAGGATACGGTATCAACATCAATGGTGAGTACATCACTCACCTTCGATTTGCCGACGATATAGTCCTTATGGCAGAATCGCTGGAGGACCTAAGCACTATGCTCAATGACCTCAATAGTGTTTCCCAACGGATAGGTCTTAAAATGAACATGGACAAAACAAAGATCATGTTTAATATCCATGTCACACCTATGCCGGTAGTTGTTGGGAACACTAAGCTCGAAGTTGTTGACGAGTATGTTTACCTGGGACAAATAGTCCGACTAGGTAAGTCCAACTTCGACCGAGAGGTCAATCGACGGATTCAACTCGGCTGGGCAGCGTTCGGGAAGCTTCGACACATCTTCTCGTCAGACAAACCTCAAAACCTTAAAACGAAATTGTACAACCAGTGCGTGTTGCCAGTGATGACTTACGGAACTGAGACGTGGTCCTTCACTGCTGGCCTTATGAGAAACCTCAAGGTCGCTCAGCGAGCTATGGAGAGGGCTATGCTCGGAGTTTCTCTGCGTGATAAACTTAGGAATGAGGATATCCGCTGTAGATTCAGAGTAACCGACATAGCCCAACGGATTAGTAAGCTGAAGTGGCAGTGGGCCGGCCATATAGCTCGAAGAACCGACAACCGATGGGGAAGAAAGGTTCTCGAGTGGCGGCCTCGTACCGGTAGGCGAAGTGTAGGGCGTCCCACCACGAGATGGAGTGACGACCTGGTAAGACATGCAGGAAGTCGATGGATGCAGGTGGCTCAGGACCGTGCTTTGTGGCATTCTTTGGGGGAGGCCTATGTTCAGCAGTGGACTTGTGAAGGGCTGTAATGGTGATCATACACCTAATAATAAAATTTAAAATACTTAACAATGACAGTAACAAAGAAACGGCCCCCAGTCCCCGACGGCCCCGCTATTCCTGTCTACGGTGGCGACCATGGTAACGGCGGAGCAGGGGGTGCTAAGAATCTCCGGTGGAGGTTCGGTTGCCACCTAAGACGACTCGACCTGGCAACACTCAACGCACGCACCCTGAGGACTGACGAGAAGATCGTGGAACTGGAAGAAGAGATAGACAAGTTACGCTGGCATATTATAGGATTATACGAAGTCCTAAGAGGGGGGGAAGACACGGTAATCCTCGAATCCGGCAACTTGCTCTATCACCGGGAGGGTGACCATCCGTCCCAAGGAGGTATCGGATTTATGGTCCACAAGTCTCTCGTTAACAACGTTGTTAAGATTGAGAGTGTGTAGACGAGGGTTGCGTACCGTATACTCAGAATCACCAAACGGTATACGCTGAAGGTCATGCAGGTTTACGCACCAACCTCGGGACACCCCGATGAGGAGGTGGACAAAATGTATGAGGATATCTCTAGAGTCATGCATTTCTACAAAACCCAATATACAGTGTTAATGGGAGACTTCAATGCAAAACTAGGCACAAGAGAGAACGGTGAGCTGAAAGTAGGAAAATTTGAAATAGGGCAACGGAACCCAAGGGGCCAGCAGCTGGCCGACTTCATAGAGAATGAGGGACACTTTATGATGAACTCTTTTTTTCAGAAGCGGCCCCACAGGAAGTGGACCTGGTCGAGCCCCGACGGTTCCACAAAAAATGAGATTGACTTTATTATGATGACCAGACGAAAGACAAACGTTCAACGTTCAGTGATGTCTCCGTGATCGCGAAGGTTAAAACTGGTAGCGATCACCGAATGGTTAGAGGCACACTGAACCAAAACGTTAAGTTGGAGAGGTCTCGTCTGACGAAGTCAACACTCCGTCCCCCTCTTGCTCTGTTCCAAAGTCCCGAAGCCTTTCAGTTCGAGTTACAAAACCGTTTTCAGTGCCTAGAAAACTGCAATGAAGTGGACGATATGAATAACAAGCTCGTGGAAACAGTCCATGCGGTCGGAGCTAAGTTTTGCAAGACCCGCCGCAGAAGAACACAAAAACTCTCCGATCACACTATTAATATCATGGCTGTTAGACGAATTATGAAGCTGCAGTCTTGAGTAGATTTGACAGCATACAGGGAACTGAACAGACAGATCTCCAAATGCATGCGGCGGGACTTACGCAACTTTAATACTGCTCGTATTGAAGAAGCGATTGAGCGGAAACAGGGCTCCAAAGTCTTTGCTAGAGATCTGTCTGCCAGAAAGAGCCAACTGTCAAAGCTGAGGACCGAGTGTGGCAGCGTCATTTCCGGGACACCTGAGAGTTTGAGTGAGATTGAGAGGTTCTATGGGCAGCTGTACACATCATCGTTGGAGCCACACGCAAGTGTGAGTAACGATCCAAGAGCGAGTCTTATCCGACAATATTCCGATAATATCCCGGACGTCAGTCTGAGCGAGATTAGAATGGCTCTTCAGCACCTTAAAAACGGCAAGGCCCTAGGCGTGGATGGAATTAAGCGGAGCTTCTGAAAGCGGGTGGAATACCGGTACTTTAAGTCCTTTAGAAGCTCTTTAATTCCGTCCTCCATGGTGGCATTACACCGGAGGCGTGGAGCAGAAGTGCGGTGGTCTTGTTCTTCAAGAAAGGCGACAACGCTCTCTTGAAGAACTACAGACCGATTTCCCTTCTGAGCCGCGTCTATGTGCTGTTTTCAAGAGTCATTACAAATCGTCTCGCGCGCAGACTTGACGACGTCCAGCCTCCCGAACAAGCCGGTTTACGAAAAGGCTTCAGCACCATAGACCACATACATACCCTTCGGCAAATAGTACAATAGTCCGAAGAGTACAATTAGCCACTATGTCTGGCGTATGTGGACTATGATAAAGCCTTTGATTCCGTCGAAATTTGGGCGGTGCTGCAGTCCCTTCAGCGGTGCCAAGTTGACTGTCGGTATTACGAAGTGCTGAAGTGTTTGTACAGTAGAGCTACCCGAGTACAGAACCAGATAACGAAACCTATCCAATTGCAGAAAGGTGTAAGACAGGGTGACGTTATATCCCTGAAACTCTTCACCGCTGCATTGGAAGACGTTTTCAAGCTTCTGCACTGGAAAAGATACGATATTAACATCAATGGCGAGTACATCACTCACCTTCGATTTGCCGACGATATAGTCCTTATGGCAGAATCGTTGGAGGACCTAAGCACCATGCTCAATGACCTCAATAGTGTCTCCCAACGAATAGGTCTTAGGATGAACATGGACAAAACAAAGATCATGTTTAATGTCCATATCACACCTATGCCGGTAGTTGTTGGGAGCACTAATCTCGAAGTTGTTGACGAGTATGTTTACCTGGGACAAATAGTCCGACTAGGTAAGTCCAACTTCGACTGAGAGGTCAATCGACGGATTCAACTCGGCTGGGCAGCGTTCGGGAAACTACGATACATCTTCTCGTCAGACATACCTCAAAACTTTAAAACGAAATCGTACAACCAGTGCGTGTTGCCAGTGATGACTTACGGATCTGAGACGTGGTCCTGCACTGCTGGCCGTATGAGGAAGCTCAAGGTCGCTCAGCGAGCTATGGGGAGGGCTATGCTCGGGGTTTCTCTGCGTGATAAACTTATAAATGAGGATATCCGCAGTAGAACCAGAGTAACCGACATAGCCCAACGGATTAGTAAGCTGAAATGGCAGTGGGCCGGCCGTATAGCTCGAAGAACCGACAACCGATGGGGAAGAAAGGTTCTTGAGTGGTAGCTCGTACCGGTAGGCGATGTGTAGGGCGACCCTCCACGAGATGGAGTGACGACCTGGTAAGACATGCAGGAAGTCGATGGATGCAGGTGACTCAGGACCGTGCTTTGTGGCATTCCTTGGGGGAGGCCTATGTTCAGCAGTGGACTTATGAAAGGCTGTAATGATGATGATGATGATTTACAATTCAAACACGATTTATTTGAGCTTTATTTTCGGCAATGAACATTAAATATGATAAATTTGGTTTGTGATTAGATATGACGAAACGTTCATTCATCTAGGCTTTGTTTTTATTTAATTATAATAATAATTTCCAAAATATAATAAAGATTTTCAATGATTCCTCAATGACACCAGAAAAGCTTACTTTAAATAAATAAGGCATTCAGACACATTATAAAAGCAATGATTGATTCGTTCCCATTGTCAATAATACTTCTATTCATACTGCGTCCTTTAACAATTCATAAAGAATTTTGGTAACAATGCCATAATCATTTACAAAACTTTGTTCAATAATAACCATTTATATTCACAATGATCATTAAGCACCTTATTCATCTTCGTTAAAAGAAACCTTTTCATTATAGAACTCTAGAAATACTTTAAAATCGTAGCTCTAAGACTACTGAATAATTTAACTGTAATATTTTTTAAATAAAAATCTAAGAAAATTTTTTCATTTAATTTAGACTTTTTTATACCTCTTTTGAATGTCAAATCTGTGTAGATTTCGTTCGAATTTTGAATCCTCTTCTGCTAACAACCGGCAAAAACTTCTACATATCAATGTAAATTCACAGTTAAATATATCGAACTAATATTATCGACATAAATAAACAGTTTTAGATATAAGTCGTATATGATTTGTTGTGACTGTCACTATTCTTATCCTTCTTTATGGCTCTTAAAGGTCCACTACTGAAACCAAACCTCTTTTATTGTATGGAGAATTAATCGTAATCACCACACTGATAATATCGATCGTCGCCGGTCCGGCTATGTTATGTCCAGGATGGTTGTGAGGTCTTTATTTAGTTCAAGTACAATACTGTGTTCATGTCTGAAGGCTAACCAGCATCTGCAGACTTCTATATTTGAAATTGGCTGCAGGAATCCATTGAATCCTAGCCATTTGCCATAAACTGGATTGTAAGTTCGTCTATAACTTAAATTTTATGCAAAACCCTAGAAGTCTTGAAGGTATAATAAGCTCGTTCGGTGTTTCACGGAATGAAGTTAAATAATAAAAGTTGATGGTATAGCCTCGTGTGACGGAGCATTCTTATTAATAATAAATAATAATAATAGATTTCTAGTCTAAAAATATCATATATGTCATATTTTGAATAATTATAATGCACTAATAAGCATAAAGTCATTTCGAATATTAAGTACTAACGTAAGTAAACGCTTAATTTTGTCATTAAATTTACTAATACTCCGCTTGAAATATTCGAAAGTTATTAAATAATAAAAATAAAAGTCGATTATATTACAATTATAAAAATAAATAACATTTTTAAGTTTTATATTATAATTGGGAAGTGGGTCAAAATATTTAACAAGTTATAAAGCGTGTAACGCTAGAGCGTGTTCATGTAATACTTGAATCTTATTTTGCTAATATCTCAAAAACCAAGAGAACCAATTCCAATGGAGTTGATTTTTCGCGTACATTTAAAAAAAGATCTGCCGGTACGATACAAATAATATATGAGGTGGTCGGACGCGGCTAACTGCCGGAATTCTGTTACGCAATGTTACACCTTGCCGAAGTACTGATGCACAAAGTCCCATATTAAGGACATAAATGATAGTATGGTATATATAACAGTAGAGAGGGGATTTGAAGTCCCACCTCTGATACATTAATATGAAATAAATAAATTCATATGAGACATATTATGAAAATTAATTCATATTCGCCTGTTTCGTTCTTCAAAACTGGATAGATTTTAATTTTTTTTCCGGAATAAAATACGAGCGATTGGTGACTACGAAGGATTGAGACTGTCTGTATATTTTTCTTTAATTTATTATGATCGTTAAAATTTGTTCCCTTGATGTCTAAAAACGGCTGTTTATTTGCGCAGTTTTAGTAAATTTCTAGTTTTAAATTAATTATTTACGGAGAGAAACAAATACAAAGTACATGTCAGTGGAAGATATGTATTTTATCGTTATAATCTTTATATATGAAAATTACGTGTCACGTTGTGTGTCCGCGATGAACTCCTAAACTACTGAACTGATTTCAATTAAATTTGCACACTCTGTGCAGTTTGGTCCAACTTGAGAGATAGGATAAATTTTTATCCTGATAAGTGCCACTCGATATTTTTTTTTTACGAATTTAAGGATTTTTTATATGAAGGGTCGTCGAAAAGGGCAGAAAAACATCTGCCTGGTCAGCTAGTATGCAATATAGACTTGTGTCATTATCCAGAGAGAAAACAGAGCAATACGTTAGTAAGGACTAAACGCCGCTCAAATATCCACTTAGTGGTATCCTCTTATTAATATCTGAAGCGATGTAATTTCTTTATTATCTATAAGGAAAACCTGTTGTGCAATTTATTCACTATTCACCATGTTAAAACCGTATTCTTTATATTCATCAATATGGAAAATTAAATTAAAGGAAAACGAAATAAAGGTTTTTTCTTTCCTCTAACTATTTCGACGGGGGTTTGATGTCAAAGCCATTCAAATATTGACGTGTCATAAGGCCACAGTTAAGTTTCGATAATTAGTTTAGATTTATTTTCACACGTTCGACGGGATTTAATTTTCTTTTTGGGGATAATCAATCGCTTAATAAATATTTTAAAACATTTCATTGAAATTTTTATTGTACAAATATGATAATTAATACATTTTAAATCGCTTGACCTGTGAAAATGTATCATATGAATGTAATGAAATTTTGTATATCAGTTCTGATCCACTTGCAATTGTCCGAATAAACTGAAAATTTGCGGACACATTAAGAACCGATAACAATAGAATAATTCAAAAATTTAAGACTCAATATTCTCATAAGGATCACCACAGCCTGTAATCGAAGGGTGTTGTTTGAGTGATTTAAGCTCCAATATTATAATGCTCAACAGTAAAGTTAGCTGACTTAAAAAAGGAAGAGGATATTAATCTGACTGTACGTATTTTTATACGGCATCGTCCTCAATTGCGAATCGATTATGATGATTCATTTTTTATTAAATAGGATATATTTCACGGGTGGTCCCATATAAATCTAATGAAAAAATTCCCCTCTTATGAGAGGAAAAATAGGGTATGCAGTTTTTATTGTAACTATTTAGATGACATTGTCATTAATGTATTGCTCAAAAGAGTGGAAAATAACTTTTATAAAAAATAACCAAACAATGAAAATGACTAAAAATAATGAAATAATTTCACATTATGAAGTCGGGGCTTTATTGAAAGACCAGACCCGACCCAACAATAAATTAAACCGTGTAGTGTCATTATAAGAATATTCTTAGTGGATATTACTACGTCATATCATCGCGTGGACGCGTTTAACGCACAAAGCGTGGCAACAATTGCAATCCCCCCTCCCCCCATAGCAAATCTATACGGAGACCTTTGATCAACAGTGGACTTTATAGGCTGTAATGGTAATTATTTAAACAATTTAAGAATCTCAAAAATATTTGAAATATAATTTAAAAATTTGAAATTAGCCGTGTATGATTCTTCAGATATGTTTGACAAGAGATTGGCACAATAAAAGGAACATATAAATGACAGCAATACGAGTTAGAGCCATGCAGCAGCTATATAGTTGGAGCACGTATGTGTGTTCTCGAACAGGGAAGGACTACGCTATTACAGATTACCAGCGTAAAATAGCAGCACAATGCTGCTGTTCTTAAAGGATTACATTTTAGCCTTCTGGGATGACAATAGATCTGTATTTTGGTTCTTAATCAAGGATAGATGTAGATGTCTTTGGGCCACAACATCCATTTACCATCAGCCTGTGAGCTCGTTTGTCAGCCTTATTCCATTAAAAACAATATATTTTTTAAATATTTTTAAAGTAGTCAGTTGCAAGCCAAAGAGCGTAATAATTTCATCTTATTGATATAAGTTGAATTTTCCATTCTTCAGTGAGTGGAGACACATTGGTTGCGGGCTGCGAATATTCGTTTTATGTCTGCACCTAGCCGACGAAACGTGATATCCATCGGAAGGACGGTGCTAGCGTGCTACATGAATAGTTATTTGTAATTTAACTATATCTAACGTTATATTGTATGATTGTAATTGTTTAATAACGATCATAAGGTCATACATATGATGACATACGGAACTGAGACGTGGTCCTTCACTGCTGGCCGGATGATGAAGCGGTCGCTCAGCGAGCTATGGAGAGGGCTAGACCTCGGAGTTTCTCTGCGTGATAAACTCAGAAATGAGGATATCCGCAGTAGAACCAGAGTGACCGACATAGCCCAACGGATTAGTAATCTGAAATGGGAAAGGGCCAGCCATAAACCGACAACCGATGGGGAAAAAGGTTCTTGAGTGACGGCCTCGTACGAAGTGTAGGGCGTCCCCCCACTAGATGGAGTGACGACCTGGTAAGACATGCAGGAAGTCGATGGATGCAAGTGGCTTAGGGCCGTGCTTTGTGGCATTTCTTAGGGGAGGCCTATGTTCAGCAGTGGACTTCTTAAGGGCTGTAATGATGATGATGATGATGATAAAATTTCATCCCCTATTTTTTCTCCCTTAGGAGGAGAATTTTTTCATTAGATTTATATGGGACCACCCGTAAAATTTATCCTATTTAATAAAAAAATACGTATTGCTGCTTAAATCACTCAAACGATGCGATGAAACTTATCAGAATACTAAATCATAAATTTTTGGAATTGTTCTATTATTATCGATTCCTAATGCGTCTTCAAATTTTCAGATTATTCGGACGATTGCAAGTGGATCAAAACTGATATATAAAATTTCATTACATTCATAGGATACATTTTCACAGGTCAAGCTAATTCAAATGTATTAATTATAATATAATTTAAAACATTTCAATGAAATGTTTTAAAATATTTATTAAGCGGTTGATAATCCCAAAGAAAAAAAAAATCCGTCGAACGTGTAAAAAATAAATTTAAACTAATTATGACCTTAACATTGTGTATGACAGGTCAATAATTGAATGGATTTGACATCAAACCCCCGTCGGGATCGTTAGAGGAAAGAAAAACCTTTATTTCGTTTTCCTTTAATTTAATTTTCCATATTGATGAACATAAAGAATACGGTTTTAACATGGTGAATAGTGAATAAATTGCACAACAGGTTTTCCTTATAGATATTAAAGAAATTACATCGCTTCAAATATTAATAAGAGGATACCACTAAGTGGATATTTGAGCGTCGTTTAGTACTTACTAACGTATTTCTTTGTTTTCTCTCTGGATAATGACACAAGTCCATATTACATATTATAACGATAAAATACATATCTTCCACTGACATGTACTTTGTATTTGTTTTTTTTTCCGTAAATAATTATTTTAAAACTAGAAACTTACTAAAACTGTGGGATTAAACAGCCGTCTTTAGACACCCAGGGAACAAATTTAACGATCATAAAAAATTAAAGAAAAACATACAGATAATCTCAATCCTTCGTATTTACATAACAATAGTTCGTATTTCATTCTAGAAAAAAAAATCTGTCCTGTTTTGTAGGAGGAAACAGGGGAATATGCCATGATGATTTCGTCAACTTTTATTATACATTATCAGGCCGTGTGGTAGCGGCGTAAGATAATACACCAGCCCATATCTTCCTGGGGGTGTTGTAAAAGGTAACAGAGGGTGATGAAAAAGGAGAGGGGCAACAGCATCTTCTTGATAACACCTTCCAAGCGTAGTCACTATGGCAATTTATGGGAATAAAAATATATTTTTATATAATATATACATTTTGATGTAGAGCGTATATAATGTTTTAATATATACTTAGAAATTGACCGATTTAACCGTGGCAGTCAGTGAAAAAGCGTTAGTTTAAGATATCGTAGTACACATGCAAATTGCTATTATCAAAAAAAATAATTAATATCAAAGTTTACTTACGAATTGAATAACCTCTGCGCGTATAAAAAAAATTTAAATGACTTAATATAAAGGGCACTGGGACATCACGACAGACTTTGCCTTACTCCTCATTTCCCGCGATATAGTACCTAGAACGCTGACTGTTTTTTAGCGCTCAATGGCTGTAATTAACCTTTAGGTGAAAAAATAATCAGTTCTCTTGTCTTCTAAAGGAACTGTATACAACACAAGTCAAGGATACAGTTCCTTTTTGAATTTTGATGGACTGTATCGATTCCCGGGGACCGATAACCTCTAAAAATTATACAGATATAGAGCATTGAACCAAATTGAAGTAATAAATAAAAAACTTTAACATATAACTTAAATATAAAATCTTATAAACCCCAAGAAACAAAAAGAACTGATGATTTTCAAACGGCTAAACAAATTTTTTTGAAACATAGCTAAGAACACTTAATTAAGACAGCTCTCAAACGATAAAAAAAACTTTATCAAAACCCGTTCATCCGTTCCAGAGCGTGTATGATGCCACAGACAAAAACACACATATACAAACTACAAACTAAACTTTGATTAAAAAGTTCTGAAAAAATCGGGCATTAAAAATTCATATTGTGGAAGTGGATATGTTAATGTTTGTAATGGCTATGACACTAGATATTATTAATACATTCCAATATCAAATACTTACATATATTTACAGTTTACAGAGGTATTATATTTATATAAACTTCAATTACAAACTACAAAATTTTCTCAGTTAACTAGACAAGAATACATATTACATGTTTAGAGGGGTCATAGATAAAATTTATCTGAAACTATGTTAATTTATGATTCCGCTAAGTACTGTTTTGTTTTAGCTAGATTTGACTGTTATGTAAAAGATACCAAGCATCATTAAATGCGCCTGCGAAAAATTTAACATTAAACTAAAATAGAAAACTATGATAAAGTTAAAACAGCTTTCTTCTATATACAGTAGATATAAGCAGTGAAAATTTATGTGTCATAAAAGGCGACTATAGGAAATTTAGTGCATCGAAATATCGCCATGTTTACAGATTTAGATACCGTTACCATTACAGTCTATTAAAGTCCACTGCTGAACATAGGTTTCTTCGATACATTGTCTCATACTCGATATTTGCCAAAGTTGCCACACTTGGCAAGCGGGTTGCCAATCACAGTTTTGCATGCCGTAAGCGTAAGCGTGTCGGTATGTTCTACTAGCGCCTAAAAATTAAGATTCCAACGTTTTGTCGTATGAAATTGTATCTAGCAATCATATTGTACATATAAGTGATATAAAAAGAACTTTGTCAGAAAGATAAATGATTGTTGAACTTATTAATATTTTTTTTTAAATCGATTAATTGCTATTTTTAAATAAAAAGGAGGTTTCAATGGCGTAAGGTGTTAGATTTATCAAGTCCCCAAGGCTTGTAAACACGATAACTTTTGAAAATATCAATTGTTCAACTCAATATATTTTTTAAACTCTTCATCTATCGTGTAGGAAGCCATTGAATGTAAATGGCAGTTTTATATTGTTTAGTTTCGTCATAATAAATTTTTTTCGGCTGCGAAATGGCGAAAATTCGATGTATTTGGGAGCCTCGTATGAATAAATAATTACTAAATGGAGACAGCGTCACTCAGTTCGGCCATAGACTAATATATAATACTGGAGATAGACTGGCAACTGAAGTTTTCATATTTAGTTACCGTTCAGCGCCCTCTGAACGCCAAGCAATGAACTAAATGAAACATATATAATTATATATATATATATATATATATATATATATATATATATATATATATACGTAGTTGCGTATATGGCAATATGTATAGGTACTTACGTATGAATTGCTGTTTTATTTATAGATAGAATATTTTATCTATAAATAAAACGGCAATTCATACGTAAGTACCTATACATATTATTTATATGTCGTTTTAGATACTTAAACAGTGTTTTGAAGTAAGCATATTTTTAGGGATGTTTTTAGATACACAAGTTTAAGTATCTTTGGGTATTCGGGTAAAGGTAATGAGATAAATAATACAAAAATATATAATTCAATGAATTTATTAATTATACATTAATACATTAATTTCGACGCCTTTTTGCCTCTCGTTTCGCACCCTTTGTTTTATTGTAATGTTCTCAAGCCCGTAGGAAAAATGGAGACATTTTCACCACTATCATTACATAAATTATAATAGCTCTTGCTATTTAGTATATTGCTGACTCCTTTGCACCAAGTAATTATGAAGAACACAACACTTTTATGGACCAAATATTTCTTTAAATTTTCTTAATGTTTTTCACATTTCATAAAATTTAAGTCGATGTGGACTGATATAAACAGCATGATATATTTAACAATGTTTTCTACATGTGCATATTTATTTAAAACTAGCTGATCCCCGCGACTTCGCCCGCGTGTTATTTGGGGTTTTAATTTATTTGCGCGGAACCCTAATTTCTTTTTCTAAAATAAAAGTGGCCTAAGTTACTCCTTGTGACATCAGCTATCTGCCAGTGAAAATCCCGTAAAAATTGGTCCAGCCGTTTCAGAGATTAACCGGAACAAACAGACAGACAGACGGACAGACAGACAGACAGACAAAAACTTTAAAAATTGTATTTTTGTTATTAGTACCGTATATACTTTCATTTGCACTTAGTAAAAAGCTGTAATTTTGACATTACAAACAGACACTTCAATTTTATTTATTTGTATAGATATTCCATGTTTTTTTTTATTTTTTTTTTATAGGTGAGGGGGCAAACGAGCATGCGGCTCACCTGATGGTAAGTGACTACCGCCGCCCATGAACAACTGCAACACTAGGGAGGGAATTGCAGATGCGTTGCCGGCCTTTTAAAAAGGAGTACGCTCTTTTCTTGAAGGTCCCTAAGTCGTATCGGTCCGGAAAAATCGCTGATGGTAATTGATTCCACAAGGAAGTCGTGCGAGGAAGAAAACATCTTCTAAATCGCACAGTGGTGGACCGCCAATCATAATGTGTTATGTGTTCTACTGGTGCAAAAAAGTCAAACAATGACCGTGTAGGATAGCATAACCATCTTTTGCCACAATATTCTTTTTTTATTATAAAATTGTAGAAATCTGCATTATTTGATGATGTTAAATTATTTTGACGTTTTACATTTTTTAAATATAAACTTTTTTGTTTTGATTGCTATCTACCTACTACAATAAGCTATGGCCGCGCATTTCTCTACATGAACTTTGGTACGGCTTTCTAGAATTTGTTGTGTATTTATTAAATCAATATTTAAATGTTCATTGATAATTTCTGCCCTTAACTTATTTGTTATTAATTTAAAACCTTCTATAGTGTTTACCCAACTGGTTAGAGATGGTACAGTTACCTCTTTACTATTATTATTTATATACTTCATTGACCTTAAAATGGGTAATGTTTTGTTCCATAATTTTAAATGGGATGAGTTTGGTGTGACAGCAGATCTGTATATTTTACCTTCTTCTTTATGTTAATTTGAGTCGAACAGGTTGTTTTGAACAGCATTATCAAATGTGCAGTGTCCACACTTTCCTCTGGCAAGCACCCACTTTCTAGAAATTATAATTTTATGTTAAATATACGGCGCAGAAGAGGCCGTGACAAGTGGCTCATTTGAGTCCAACACTTGCACTTGCGTAGTAGTAGGCACAAGCGGCTCCATTGAGTCCAACACTCGCGCACTACTTGAAGACGGCACAGAAGAGGAGGCCGTGACAAGCGGCTCATTTGAGTCCAACACTCGCACTTCACTCAACTCTTCAGACACAGAAGCATGGGGCTTCGGAGACGCCATGGTAGTCAAACGTTGTAAGCTTACAGGAGTACGTAAAACGATCTCAACTGCAAGGGCAACAGGTGACTAACGGTGACTGGACGCTATTAAACAAAATGGCCGTTGGTATCGTTAGTGATTCGCAAACAGTATCGATACCTGAGTAATATCGATACTTCCAATTCAATACCAAGTATTTTTGTACTCGATACACTTTTTACGACTTTTGAGTAGATATCGATACTTTCTGAAGTAATATTTACTTTAGAACAAGATTCTATTTAAAGTAAAAATAATTGGATGAACTACGATTTACAAATGCTGATTTTAAATTGAAACGTAAAACTCAAATACAACGATAACACTAGATCTAGAATCCATTTTAAGAGAAAAGAAAATCTCCTTCGTCGTAAAAAGTAGGGTGACTGATTCAGATGGATTTCTTTATCTATTTGGAGACTGCTACGTCTCCGGCGCTGCGGGAAGAGCAGCCTCTACGCCTTTGCGTAACAAATCACAGGCATCCCTCCTCGTCCGATGCCTACGATTTGTTACAGCAGGCGGAGGCTGCTCCCCCTACGCGCCTCCGGCTTTTTAAAACCACTCTAGGGGTAGGACAGACTAGTACCACGTGGAGTCGGGGTCAACCAATTCGGTTCTTTGACATAAGTTGAACCTAACCTATTTTATTTGTTATCTACCCTAATAGGTACTGTTAAAATAAAACAAATTTGAATAATCAAGTCGATGTTGCTAGTAGGAGGTCGTCCTATAACACTTTTGCATATCTTTCTTTGAGGTAAATTTGTGTTCACGAACGCAATTTAACATTAACGAAATGTACTCGATACCAAGTAGTATTGATACTTTTCATGCGATACTTGGTATCGAGTAGGTATCGATACTTTCAAAATTTTCGGAACCCTACACTAATTGAAACGTGAAGTGATTGACGTTTGACATAATTTGTAATTACGTGTTATTTGCCAATTTGTATGAAAAGTTAAAAAAAATATATCTCATGAACCGTAAGTTTCCGCAACCTAAAACTTTGCAAAACAGTTTCTTTTAGTGAGTACTATCTACAAAAAAAAATATGGGCATTTAAATCGATGGTCCATATTGGAAATTTTATCCAAACCTTTCTGCATCTTTCTCAGGGCATGGAAAGTAATGTAGAGGTACACCTGAAAAAAAAATAAAGTGACTATAATGGGCCTGAATGAAATGTGATTTTTAATCATTCTAAGTTACTCTACATTATTTTACAATACATAATAATGTAATTTAATAATAGTAAAATAAATTAAGTTATTGATAAATAATTAATCATAATTATTTTTCTAGATCACTTAGTTCAGAGTTCTAAAGACTAGCAATGTAATAAAAGACAATTTCAAAAACTCAAAAGCCCGGCTAAAGGGGTGTAGGTAGATGCAGATGTATAGACCCACATTTTATGTGAGAGAGTTTATTATAATTACATATATATCATCTGATATCAAGGATGACGTTTTGTACCATAGGGACAATCAACTAAATTTTTAATTTTCATCATTTTCTCTGTCGGTCTAGGTTATTTACTACAGATAAAGAATCTTGATAATATAATTATGTCTTTTCACTTTACCTTGCATTTCAAAAATCTAAGAATTTACAAATGAAATATATATAAACCCTCTTGTGAACTCTATGTAATAGTTAGGTCAGTGGCTTGTCTTAGATTCATTAGTAAGTTTAGAGATTTTTTCAATCTAAGTCAAATCTTATTTATTCATTTAGACCATATCAATGCCTATTGATTTGACTTTTAAAAGTCGAGACTTTAGGTGCATGTTCGAAAATGTAGATTCCGATGGAGAAAAACAAGCAAGAAACTCAACTTTTAAATGCAAATTGAGAAAAAAGACATGTCAAGATTGTTTATCATGTTTTAGTCCTTGCTTTAAGGTTTACTATGAGTTAACTGAGCCGACAGACTACGGCCCGTATTCTAGAACGACACTCAGCGGCGATCTCAACTTGAGCATATCTTAGTGACGTATTTGTATGAAATGATAGACTCAAATCATTCTCAAGTAAAGCTGTGTTTGAGCATCATTCTAGAATAAGAACCTACATGTAGCATTTATTATTTTTAAATGTTAAAAAACCTTATAGGAACTAATGGTATTTTAGAAATTTTGACTTACTGAATAAATAGAAATGTCGTTTTTCACTGCTTTTTAATTGTTAAAAACAGAGTAACCAGTTTATGGTGTATTAGGCACGTGGAATATAAGCCAGCGTAGAATACACATATTTGTTTAAAAGACTATTGAGGTTATGAAACTTCAGAATATAAAAACACACTTTACTCACCATCTTCTGCTACTACTTGGCACCCAGGAACACAGAAGATATTTCGAGGCATTGTGTAAAATGTAAAATAACACTACACTGAGATATATGGTCCAAACTCCCTACGGAGGGCCTATCAACGTAATGTCCAAAACACTTTCACAAAGTACAGTCTATGCTGGAATTTCGGTATTTCTATACGAAGAAACTGAAGCTCGACTCAACGTAGTAACACAAAAAACACCAAAAATTACAAGAAAAATGCGCACGAGTATGCAAACACACCGGTGAGAAATTTCTTCTAGTTAGACTAAGTGTTGTTAAAATTTGGTATCAATAAACTACTCTAAAGATTCTAAGATCGTAACTGTAATAAATACTATATAAATAATAATATTACTAGTAATATAAAATATTTTTAAAATAAATTATACTGTTGTTAAATCATTTATTTTTTTTATTACCAATAAAACAAAAATAGCAAAATCATCAGTTATTTTAAAATACCAAGTGTTCCAAGTAAAAAAAAGAGTGGTAACACTGCAATAAAAAGTTCCATGTATGTGGGATAGATGGCGCTTTTCATAATAAATAAAAAATGTTTTAAGTTACCAGGGCATGAGTTCGGCGTCAATCGCCGTCGTGAGTAGATGTTTTTTACGGTTGTTTGCAGCGACTCAAAAAGATCGCTGTATAAATACACAATATTCGAATAACCAAATTTCCTAAATACTTGATAAGAGATTTTTTGATTACAATATTTTAAAAGCACAGAATAAATAATAGTAGTACGTATGTACTAAAAGTATCAATTTTATCGTCATGGGTGTCATTTTCATGGCTTTCGCGGGTGTTGAAGCCGATGGGGTTGTCGAAATGTAAATCCAAGATGGCGGCCGCAATAGGTACCAATTTTTTCATCGTGGGTGTTATTTTCATGGTTTTCGAGGGTGTTGAATCCGACAGTGCTGTCGAAATGTATATCCAAGATGGCGGCTGCAAAAGGCATCAATTTTTTCATCATGGGTGTCATTTTCATGGTTTTCGAGGGTGTTGAAGCCGATAGTGCTGTCGAAATGTAAATCCAAGATGGCGGCTGCAACAGGTACCTATTTTTTCATCATGGGTATCATTTTCATCGTTTTCGAGGGTGCTGAAGCCGATAGTGCTGTCGAAATGTAAATCCAAGATGGCGGCTGCAATAGGTATAAATTTTTTCATCATGGGTGTCATTTTCATGGTTTTCGAGGGTGTTGAAGCCGATAGTGCTGTCGAAATGTAAATTCAAGATGGCGGCTGCAACAGGTACCTATTTTTTCATCATGGGTATCATTTTCATCGTTTTCAAGGGTGCTGAAGCCGATAGTGCTGTCGAAATGTAAATCCAAGATGGCGGCTGCAACAGGTACCTATTTTTTCATCATGGGTATCATTTTCATCGTTTTCGAGGGTGCTGAAGCCGATAGTGCTGTCGAAATGTAAATCCAAGATGGCGGCTGCAATAGGTATAAATTTTTTCATCATGGGTGTCATTTTCATGGTTTTCGAGGGTGTTGAAGCCGATAGTGCTGTCGAAATGTAAATTCAAGATGGCGGCTGCAATAGGTATCAATTTTTTCATCATGGGTGTCATTTTCATGGATTTCGAGGGTGTTGAAGCCGATAGTGCTGTCGAAATGTAAATCCAAGATGGCGGCTGCAATAAGTAACAATTTTTTCATCATGGGTGTCATTTTCATGGTTTTCGAGGGTGTTGAAGCGGATAGAGCTATCGAAATGTAAATCCAAGATGGCGGCTGCAATAGTTATAATTTTTTTCATCATGGGTGTCATTTTCATGGTTTTCGAGAGTGTTGAGGCCGATAGTGCTGTCGAAATGTAAATCCAAGATGGCGGCTGCAACAGGTACCAATTTTTTTATCACGGGTGTCATTTTTATGGTTTTCGAGGGTGCTGAAGCGGATAGAGCTATCGAAATGTAAATCCAAGATGGCGGCTGCAATAGTTATAATTTGTTTCATCATGGGTGTCACTTTCATGGTTTTCGAGGGTCTTGAAGCCGATAGTGCTGTCGAAATGTAAATTCAAGATGGCGGCTGTAATAGGTACCAATTTTTTCATCATGGGTGTCATTTTCTTGGTTTTCGAGGGTGTTGAAGCCGATAGTGCTGTCGAAATGTAAATCCAAGATGGCGGCTGCAACAGGTACCTATTTTTTCATCATGGGTATCATTTTCATCGTTTTCGAGGGTGCTGAAGCCGATAGTGCTGTCGAAATGTAAATCCAAGATGGCGGCTGCAATAGGTATAAATTTTTTCATCATGGGTGTCATTTTCATGGTTTTCGAGGGTCTTGAAGCCGATAGTGCTGTGGAAATGTAAATTCAAGATGGCGGCTGCAATAGGTATCAATTTTTTCATCATGGGTGTCATTTTCATGGTTTTCGAGAGTGTTGAGGCCGATAGTGCTGTCGAAATGTAAATCCAAGATGGCGGCTGCAACAGGTACCAATTTTTTCATCACGGGTGTCATTTTTATGGTTTTCGAGGGTGCTGAAGCGGATAGAGCTATCGAAATGTAAATCCAAGATGGCGGCTGCAATAGTTATAATTTGTTTCATCATGGGTGTCACTTTCATGGTTTTCGAGGGTCTTGAAGCCGATAGTGCTGTCGAAATGTAAATTCAAGATGGCGGCTGTAATAGGTATCAATTTTTTCATCATGGGTGTCATTTTCTTGGTTTTCGAGGGTGTTGAAGCCGATAGTGCTGTCGAAATGTAAATCCAAGATGGCGGCTGCAAATGGTACCTATTTTTTCATCATGGGTATCATTTTCATCGTTTTCGAGGGTGCTGAAGCCGATAGTGCTGTCGAAATGTAAATCCAAGATGGCGGCTGCAATAGTTATAATTTGTTTCATCATGGGTGTCACTTTCATGGTTTTCGAGGGTCTTGAAGCCGATAGTGCTGTGGAAATGTAAATTCAAGATGGCGGCTGCAATAGGTATCAATTTTTTCATCATGGGTGTCATTTTCATGGTTTTCGAGGATGTTGAAGCCGATATTGCTGTCGAAATGGAAATCCAGGATGGCGGCTGTAATAGATATCAATTTTTTCATCAGGGGTGTCATTTTCATGGTTTTCGAGAGAGCTGAAGCCGATAGGGTTGCCGAAATGTAAATCCAAGTTGGCGGCTGCAATACATATCAATTTTTTCATCATGGGTGTCATTTACATGGTTTTCGAGGGTGTTGAAGCCGATAGTGCTGTCGAAATGTAAATCCAAGATGGCGGCCGCAATAGGTACCAATTTTTTCATCGTGGGTGTTATTTTCATGGTTTTCGAGGGTGTTGAATCCGACAGTGCTGTCGAAATGTATATCCAAGATGGCGGCTGCAAAAGGCATCAATTTTTTCATCATGGGTGTCATTTTCATGGTTTTCGAGGGTGTTGAAGCCGATAGTGCTGTCGAAATGTAAATCCAAGATGGCGGCTGCAACAGGTACCTATTTTTTCATCATGGGTATCATTTTCATCGTTTTCGAGGGTGCTGAAGCCGATAGTGCTGTCGAAATGTAAATCCAAGATGGCGGCTGCAATAGGTATAAATTTTTTCATCATGGGTGTCATTTTCATGGTTTTCGAGGGTGTTGAAGCCGATAGTGCTGTCGAAATGTAAATTCAAGATGGCGGCTGCAATAGGTATCAATTTTTTCATCATGGGTGTCATTTTCATGGATTTCGAGGGTGTTGAAGCCGATAGTGCTGTCGAAATGTAAATCCAAGATGGCGGCTGCAATAAGTAACAATTTTTTCATCATGGGTGTCATTTTCATGGTTTTCGAGGGTGTTGAAGCGGATAGAGCTATAGAAATGTAAATCCAAGATGGCGGCTGCAATAGTTATAATTTTTTTCATCATGGGTGTCATTTTCATGGTTTTCGAGAGTGTTGAGGCCGATAGTGCTGTCGAAATGTAAATCCAAGATGGCGGCTGCAACAGGTACCAATTTTTTTATCACGGGTGTCATTTTTATGGTTTTCGAGGGTGCTGAAGCGGATAGAGCTATCGAAATGTAAATCCAAGATGGCGGCTGCAATAGTTATAATTTGTTTCATCATGGGTGTCACTTTCATGGTTTTCGAGGGTCTTGAAGCCGATAGTGCTGTCGAAATGTAAATTCAAGATGGCGGCTGTAATAGGTACCAATTTTTTCATCATGGGTGTCATTTTCTTGGTTTTCGAGGGTGTTGAAGCCGATAGTGCTGTCGAAATGTAAATCCAAGATGGCGGCTGCAACAGGTACCTATTTTTTCATCATGGGTATCATTTTCATCGTTTTCGAGGGTGCTGAAGCCGATAGTGCTGTCGAAATGTAAATCCAAGATGGCGGCTGCAATAGGTATAAATTTTTTCATCATGGGTGTCATTTTCATGGTTTTCGAGGGTGTTGAAGCCGATAGTGCTGTCGAAATGTAAATTCAAGATGGCGGCTGCAATAGGTATCAATTTTTTCATCATGGGTGTCATTTTCATGGATTTCGAGGGTGTTGAAGCCGATAGTGCTGTCGAAATGTAAATCCAAGATGGCGGCTGCAATAAGTAACAATTTTTTCATCATGGGTGTCATTTTCATGGTTTTCGAGGGTGTTGAAGCGGATAGAGCTATCGAAATGTAAATCCAAGATGGCGGCTGCAATAGTTATAATTTTTTTCATCATGGGTGTCATTTTCATGGTTTTCGAGAGTGTTGAGGCCGATAGTGCTGTCGAAATGTAAATCCAAGATGGCGGCTGCAACAGGTACCAATTTTTTTATCACGGGTGTCATTTTTATGGTTTTCGAGGGTGCTGAAGCGGATAGAGCTATCGAAATGTAAATCCAAGATGGCGGCTGCAATAGTTATAATTTGTTTCATCATGGGTGTCACTTTCATGGTTTTCGAGGGTCTTGAAGCCGATAGTGCTGTCGAAATGTAAATTCAAGATGGCGGCTGTAATAGGTACCAATTTTTTCATCATGGGTGTCATTTTCTTGGTTTTCGAGGGTGTTGAAGCCGATAGTGCTGTCGAAATGTAAATCCAAGATGGCGGCTGCAACAGGTACCTATTTTTTCATCATGGGTATCATTTTCATCGTTTTCGAGGGTGCTGAAGCCGATAGTGCTGTCGAAATGTAAATCCAAGATGGCGGCTGCAATAGGTATAAATTTTTTCATCATGGGTGTCATTTTCATGGTTTTCGAGGGTCTTGAAGCCGATAGTGCTGTGGAAATGTAAATTCAAGATGGCGGCTGCAATAGGTATCAATTTTTTCATCATGGGTGTCATTTTCATGGTTTTCGAGAGTGTTGAGGCCGATAGTGCTGTCGAAATGTAAATCCAAGATGGCGGCTGCAACAGGTACCAATTTTTTCATCACGGGTGTCATTTTTATGGTTTTCGAGGGTGCTGAAGCGGATAGAGCTATCGAAATGTAAATCCAAGATGGCGGCTGCAATAGTTATAATTTGTTTCATCATGGGTGTCACTTTCATGGTTTTCGAGGGTCTTGAAGCCGATAGTGCTGTCGAAATGTAAATTCAAGATGGCGGCTGTAATAGGTATCAATTTTTTCATCATGGGTGTCATTTTCTTGGTTTTCGAGGGTGTTGAAGCCGATAGTGCTGTCGAAATGTAAATCCAAGATGGCGGCTGCAACAGGTACCTATTTTTTCATCATGGGTATCATTTTCATCGTTTTCGAGGGTGCTGAAGCCGATAGTGCTGTCGAAATGTAAATCCAAGATGGCGGCTGCAATAGTTATAATTTGTTTCATCATGGGTGTCACTTTCATGGTTTTCGAGGGTCTTGAAGCCGATAGTGCTGTGGAAATGTAAATTCAAGATGGCGGCTGCAATAGGTATCAATTTTTTCATCATGGGTGTCATTTTCATGGTTTTCGAGGATGTTGAAGCCGATATTGCTGTCGAAATGGAAATCCAGGATGGCGGCTGTAATAGATATCAATTTTTTCATCAGGGGTGTCATTTTCATGGTTTTCGAGAGAGCTGAAGCCGATAGGGTTGCCGAAATGTAAATCCAAGTTGGCGGCTGCAATACATATCAATTTTTTCATCATGGGTGTCATTTACATGGTTTTCGAGGGTGTTGAAGCCGATAGTGCTGTCGAAATGTATTTAAACTACTTTTAAAAATTCCGTATAATCATTTTATACGTAATTTTTGTAATGCGCTTAGGGCATGCCCAATTGGATGTACCAATATTTTAATTCTACATAGGGCAATTATGTAAGATAATTATAGTTATCCCAACTTATCAAAGAAATAAACAGAAAAACAAATTTATAAAAAAGTAATTTGTTACAAATCATTTACGAGTACTGTCTTTCGTACTGTAACTCGAGTTTAAACTCGAGTTGCGTGAATTTTAACTCGAAGTAACTCGAGTCGTAATTTTTCCTAGTTGGTACATCTTTAGATTCGATATTTAAACACATCTGGCACGTCAAATTCTAAAAATTCAATCCGTACAAGTTGGCTTGGTTATTTTGGAATTGTGCCGGATGGCTGTTGCTGTATGCAAATCTGACGATATGTAAATCCAAGATAACGGCTGCAATAGGTACCAATTTTTTCATCATGGGTATCATTTTCATGGTTTTCGAGGGTGTTGAAGCCGATATTGCTGTCGAAATGGAAATTCAAGATGGCGGCTGTAATAGATATCAATTTTTTCATCAGGGGTGTCATTTTCATGGTTTTCGAGAGAGCTGAAGCCGATAGGGTTGCCGAAATGTAAATCCAAGATGGCGGCTGCAATAGATATCAATTTTTTCATCATGGGTGTCATTTACATGGTTTTCGAGGGTGTTGAAGCCGATAGTGCTGTCGAAATGTATTTAAACTACTTTTAAAAATTCCGTATAATCATGTTATACGTAATTTTTGTAATGCGCTTAGGGCATGCCCAATTGGATGTACCAATATTTTAATTCTACATAGGGCAATTATGTAAGATAATTATAGTTATCCCAACTTATCAAAGAATTAAACAGAAAAACAAATTTATAAAAAAGTAATTTGTTACAAATCATTTACGAGTACTGTCTTTCGTACTGTAACTCGAGTTTAAACTCGAGTTGCGTGAATTTCAACTCGAAGTAACTCGAGTCGTAATTTTTCCTAGTTGGTACATCTTTAGATTCAATATTTAAACACATCTGGCACGTCAAATTCTAAAAATTCAATCCGTAAGGTTGGCTTGGTTATTTTGGAATTGTGCCGGATGGCTGTTGCTGTCTGCAAAGCGCACGCAATTTTTTTTATAGGAATTTCGCTTCCTGCAGATCGATTTCTAGTATTATAGATTCAATGATTTATAATATAATAATCTGTCGGGTTTATTTTTTGAATGATTGAGCAAAAATAATTGTAACAATTTTTTAATCATTTGAGATATACGTTTGCATCCTTACTAACATAACTAAAATTCCAACTGATTCGTATGCGGACTCTTGAAAGTTACTGCTGGGCATGGTGTTTAAAAAATGCACTATAAAGCATAAATTTACCTTTACTCATGAAATTGGGCAGAAGTGTTGTTCATTTAAAGCACTTACTTTAGCAAGCGGGCTGGCAACCGGAATCTCTTGATTTGTACCCCTCTATCGCCTCTTACGATATCCACGCGATGTTTTTTTATTTTTAGTCCTTATTAGGAAGACGCTGCTGCCCATCTCCTGATTAGTTTCTCTCTGGCGCCTCTTACGACACCCACGGGATAATATGTGGTAGTGGATACTCTTACACTGCCACTACACGGTAATTTGCTACGTATATAGCGATATTTATAGGAACGAAACGAACTTAAAACTTAGCATGACTGCAAATCCACCCGGCAAGTGCAGTGATTACAGAAAAAGCTCATTCAATCGTGGTGTTCCACGTTCAGCAGTGGTGTATTACGGACTGATGGTGAAGAATATTTTTTGAAAAACAATTTAAAATGAAATACAATTTTGACAAGTTAAAGACATTTCAAATTCGTATATTCAAACAAAAGACCAGGTAATTATTCAGTTATAAATATTCATAGATGCGATTTACATCAGCTAGACCCAGTATTCAGTATTTAATCGAACATTTGAAGAGAATCTCGCATAAATCTATATAAACACAAGTGAGACAGACAGACAGCTTTATTTATTTCTACTGCGAAATTGCACTACTGTCTTCGGTCTGAATTTTATAGTGAGGCAGTGTAATAACAGGTGTGAGATATTCACTTTTTTACTTGAAAATCGGAGAACTTTCCGAAGTAGTGGCAAATAAAAAATAAAAAATGATTTTCAATAAGTATATTGTAATAATCTATTTTGAAAAGAAAAAACATTCTATTCTATTCTATTTTAATGCCTGATGACAACGCATACCTGGCTCTGTGGATTACAGCTCCGAATAAAGAATGCTCAATTTCTTTTTTCATTGTAAATTTCACTATTTTATTAATTTATTCTTTAGGCATACAGCCTATTCTATTCTATTTTAATGCCTGACGACAACGCATACCTGGCTCAGTGGATTACAGCTCCGAATAAAGAATGCTCAATTTTTTTTTCATTGTAAATTTCACTATTTTATTAATCTATTCTTTAGGCTGTATTCTTAGTGTCTTTAGTCATTACTGAAAATCACCGCCGTGGTTTCGCCACTACTTAAGTTGAGAAATCTTTTTCGGTATGACTTCAATGTACGAAGCCAAAATTTCTTCAATTTACGTGTTTTATTATAAACTAGTGATCCGTCCCTTCTTTGCACGGGTGATTTCAGGATCTCAACAACAGCGACACCTACTGGGTTGAAATGTAAATATAAACCATCTACAGACGCATTTTGAGTTTTAGCGAGACAAATAACAGCAATAAAATTATATATATATATATACACTCATATAATATAGAGATTATAATTTTGTTGTGAACGTCATTGGTTTTTGCTAAAATAGTATTTCTTTCTTATTTATTTATTTCATGCCAGTCCTCACAGGTGACACCACATGTTGTAGCCTTTTTAGTTTAAAGGTAGTTGCAGGTGTCCAAGGACTGCAGAACACACTTCATCAGGCGGAATGGAAAACACACACCTACACACCCACACACACGCAAATACGCGCGCGCGCGCGCGCTCACACGCACTCACATTATATGGCGCTCACAAAACAAGTAAATAAGACTTAAGTTTATGCAATATATGCAGGTATTCACCTGTATTATTAAATTTGGCACAAAACACTTCTTTCGAAGCTTCCTTCCTATGAGCTTCCCGAGAAACTGTGCAATGCAAATTGCAAATTGGGCATCAAGGTGACGGTGCATGCTTGTATTATAAGCCTATTAACGCTAGTGTTAACATAAATTGCTATGAGGACAACAGCACTGGTGATGCTTTATACATCGGCCTTGCCAATATTTCTAGGGAAAAACGTCGCCGAGTAGGTACCTGAACAAACTTGTGTCTAAAGTTGAGTCTACATTAAACAAAGTATTGAATTGGGGGCGACTAAATCTAGTCTAGTTTAATGCCCAGAAGATGCAAGCTTGCGCATTTACCGCAATAAAGAACCCCTTTGTTGTATCTTCACATTTTCAGGACACTCCCGTTATTGCCTCAGCCAGTATCGGAATCCTCGGCGTCAACATATCGTATGATGTTCTATTTCGTGGTTACTTGGAAGAGAAAGCCAAATTGGCTTCTAATAATTACGTACATGTGGTAAATAAAAAAAAATTGTACAACCGACTTCAATATAAACTATTAAGGATAATTAATAGAATCAGGCGTTACTTTGCGGAAATCCATTATATAAAAACTTTTAGGAAAATTTACTTCGCAAATATCCGCGTTATAAAATAAAATGATGTGTCTTACCTAGTATGAAGAGCACCTCCCGCCCTCCCTCAATTGCGTGCACTATGCCCGTCACCACTAATCCCAGCACCGCTACTCCAACACAAGACACACCACTAGGCAAGACACACCACTGACGATAATACGACACGTGTTTCACCTCTACACTAGGCATCCTCAGGTGATATAGACTCTACGGTGGCTAACCGCTAAGTGAGTTTTTTTTTTATATTAAGGATAACTCAATAACTACTAGTCAGACCTTGATCAAGTTTAAATGGAATCACATGCAAAGCACCAACTTTCAAATAAAGAAAAAATCATCGAAATTAGTTTACCGAAAAGAAATAAAGAGGTAACTCACATAAAAAAAAACATACAGTCGAATTGAGTACCACCTCCTTTTTGAAGTCGGCTGAAAAACTTGGCATGCTCAGCAGAGCGGGACAGTATTTCATGCCGCCACACCACCTGCAACTTTACAAGGTGCAGGTTAGGCCCCACATGGAATACTGCTCCCAGCTCGGCAGCTCCTTCCATTTGATCGCATCCAGCGCAGAGGGGTTTGTATCGCCGGCGACCGAGCTCTTTATCAGCTTGACTTACTGTCGTTGCATCTCTTTACGTATTCTATCGCATCTACCACGAGGAGTGCTCAGAGGAATTGTTCGGACTAATTCTAGCCGCTCAAATTCACCATTGCACATCGCGCAAAACTCGAGATACCATCCATGCTATCTGAATGATTGGCGGTCCACCACTTTGCGATTTACAAGAAGTTTTTTTACTCTTACAATCTCCTTGTAGAATCGACTACCACCACCAATTTTTCTGGAACGATACGACTCAGGGACCTTTAAGAAAAGACCTTACTCTTTTTTAATAGCTTGGCAACGCATCTGCGATTCCCCTGGTGTTGCAATTGTTCATGGGCGGCGGTAGTCACTTACCAGCAGGTGAGTCGCATGCTCGTTTATCCACTCTCATATAAAAATAAATAACTTTTAAGATCTAAGAACTTCTAAGTGCTTTACAGCACCCCTGGTCACGGGGGGGGACTGAGGTGTTTGACGTCCCGATGTCATAGTTAGCCCCCGCTACCTTCAGTTTTTAAATATTAATTTTTGGTCCAATCTACGCAGAATGAGCTTATAGTATTTTGAAGTCTTGCAGTGGTATGCTTGGGTTTGGATTAAATTTTATTAATTATAGGATCCCAAGCAGAAGGCAGCATCCATCCATCTTCTCTATTGAAATTAGAATTTGGTTTACACACGTTCGGGGCCCCAGTAGCCCGGGGGCCCCGTATCATTGATACGGCTGATAGGACGATAGCTACGGCCCTGAATATAATGCTAAGAGCTAACTGATAAGCTTGCTGTAACGAAATTTCAAATACAATTTTAAGTGCTGATTCTACGTGTTCAGCGGTGAGGAGAAGCAACATAAAGATTTTCAAGAACTCACCAAGGTAGGCAAGCAGTTGTTGTGTCAGAAATCGAATCCGTCGTACTGGTGATACGACTGTCTTCTTTAACGAATGAGCACTGCTGGCATGAGCTTTTCCCGTTGTAGATAATATTAACTCTTTTCAAGCTGATTACCGATTACAGGACCAGACGTATCAAGACGGAACAAGGACGAAATATCTTGATGTATGGCCTCTAAATCTTCCTTATCAATATTATTCTTAAACAGACAATCCTCAACACTACAGATAATTTCCTCGTACGGGATATTTTTGCGGTGTTATTGCAAAATTCAAGCCCTTCGACAATACCTTTATTGTAGGTTCGTCCAGTGTTTCTTTTTGACAGATTATAGATCGTGCGTTGTTTAGTGTTTGCGTCTGTAGTTAATGGTTGTGTTTCGTTTCTACGTTGACACTGATGTTTGGCATTTGATTTGATTGTTAATTTTTGGTATTTTTCTATTTGCTTATTTTTGCATTCATTATATTTGATGTTTCGCGTTTGTTTAAAGTTTCAATGCAATTATCAAAATCAAATGTCGTTAAAACTGTCTTTAACTCACTGGACAAATTGTCTATGGTATTATTTATGAATTGTAAATCGAACCATTTTTGCTGAATCACCAGTTCATAACAACTTTTTACTTTCCTGATTTAAGATCTTAGCGCTTCCTCGAATGTCCTTTTTTGTTGATATTTTAACACACGTAAGAATGAGATTATGATCTCTGCATCTCTTCAATTAAATTATTTATTTTTCATTATTTATTAATTATTAAATTAAAAAATTAAATTGAACGCAATAAAATCCGTAAAAGTTAGTTTCATTTAATGTGTAGTCTTCGCGAAAATATAAGAAGTCATTATATCCATGATAACTAACATACTTACTTACATAATTTCCTATCATAAAGTAAAATGATTTTTTTTCTCTTGAGCCCTTAGGAATTTCTAATGTAATGTCGATATATTATATTTTCATTATGTCATCCGTATTTATCTCGCTAGCTCCTTTCTATTTTATCTTATTTTATCTTAGGTTCTTGATTTGATTGTCTATTTTATCTTAGGTTCTATAATCTAAAATTCCATAACGTTTAAAGAATAATAAATATCACCATAATAAAAGTCAATGTTTACTGCTCCATAGCAACCATACCATAGCAACCACACCCTCGGGATAACACATACGTATCGATCCCTGGTATGCTATTATGCAATCTGTTATAAGTATGCGATGTTAAGGGAGATTTACTTACTATCTACCCCACACAAGAGCGACCATTTAAAACTTATGTAATATCTACTTAAATTTTAATTTTTGCAACTTGTTTAGCGTTTAAGTTGTGTTTGCGAGCTTGTGAATTATTGCTTGCTTTCTTGTGCATTTAATGCGTGTGAGTTATTTCATATCATATTATATACATGGCCAGCCGAGGTAATTCAGACTTAGATTTATTTTTTATTTCAGATAAAAGACCATTCACCGTAAATTTCACAGTACGCAAACAATCCGGGTTCGTTCTCCACCGACTCCAATGAAATTATTAATTGCAATTTGAAGTGCTAATTTATAATGTGCTCCGGGGTGGGGGAAAATATCGCGAGGAAATTTGTATCGATGTGTTGAAATCCGCCAACATGCACAAGAGTATTACGGTGAACTGATTGGTCCATTAACGACCAGTATTATAAAGGCGGTAACCGTCGAAATATTTCCTTTTTTTCCTAACAATATTTACCGTCAACATTGATTCGACTCTAAGTGATAATCGGTGGCTCAATATCTTATTAAAAATGAGAGCCTTTACTCAGAAGCTAGAAGTGTAAAAAGAACCCCTTTGTCGTATCTCCTCAGTTTCAAGGTACTCCCCTTATTGCCTCAGCCAGTATCGGAATCCTCAGCGTCGACATATCGAGTGACGTGCAGTTTCGTGGTCGCTTGGAAGAGAAGGCCAAATTGGCCTCTAAAAAGCTTGGCGTGCTCAGCAGAGCGGGACAGTATTTCATGCCAGCTCAACGCCTGCAACTTTACAAGGCGCAGGTTCGGCCTTACATGGAATACTGTTCCCATCTCTGGGCTGGGGTTCCCGAGTGCCAGCTCCTTCCACTGGACCGCATCCAGCGCAGAGCGGTTTGAATCGTCGATGACCGAGTCCTTTCCGATCGGCTCGACTCATTGGCACTGCGAAGAGATGTTGCATCTCTTTGCATTTTCTTTCGTATTTACCATGGGGAGTGCTCTGAGGAATTGTTCGGATTAATTCCAGCCGCCAAATTTCACGAACGCATATCGCGGCAGAACTCCCGATACCATCCACACCATATGGATGATTGGCGGTCCACCACTGTGCGATTTAGAAGATGTTTTCTTCCTCGCACAACTTCCTTGTGGAATAGTTTACCACCAGCGATTTTTCCGGACCGATACGACTTAGGGACCTTCAAGAAAAGAGCCTACTCCTTTTTAAAAGGCCGGCAACGCATCTGCAATTCCCTTGGTGTTGCGGTTGTTCATGGACGGCGGTAGTCACTTACCATCAGGTGAGCCGTATGCTCGTTTGCCCCCTCTCCTATAAAAAAAAAGACTGTATTAAATTTTGAATATCTTGGGTGCACAGAAAAAAAGTAGAAATTTTAAATAAAGTTTTTAATTGACTGATTTAGTTTAATGAATATTGCCTGTGTGTGAATTTGGCTATACGAGGGCGGCACTGAAAATTTCGGGAATCAAGGAAGTGACACAACATTACTATTTAAAAATGTATTTATTGCTTTTCGAAGTATTCTCCGCGAAATTTGACATATTTTTCCATACGATGGAACCAATTGTGACGCCTCATAATTATTATTAATAAATAATAATTAAATTCATTATACAGACATTTAAAAATGTCTTAGAAATTATAATTTAAACAATAAAATGCAAATAATAAGCATAGAGTTCAAAAATATCCATTTGGAATATTGAATATTATATATATTAGTAAACGCATAAAATGTCTCTTTAAATCTCTAAATTTATTAAAAACCTGCTTAAAATGTTCAAAATGTATCAAATCATATAAATACAAGGCGATTATATTGCAATAACAAAGATAAATAACATTTGTAATATAATAGAAAAAATGGATTAAAATTTTTCTAAGTTGATGAAGGAGTTCGTGTAATAATTGGAAAATTTCTAAGTTAATGAACGTGTTCTTGTAATGTTCCCTTATATTGGGGCGTTGTCGGAGACACATACCCAAGGTTGTACATATATTTGGGATGGTCGGCTGACCGACTGCTAGTACTAAGGTTGCACAATGACTAGTCCTATATTAGGGACTTAACATAGTAAGGTCTGACGAACCAAAGCATTAATATAGAAGGTCTCTATGATGCATAAGCATTATGATAGCAGAGTTATGACTTGAAGTCCCATATGAATAAGACATACAGTAGTATGGTCTATGAAATAAAGCAAATATGTGGAAGGTCTCAAATATGTAAAAGCATTATATTGAAAGAAATGGGACTTGAAAAGGATTATTATAGTGGCGTGTAGGTTGCTTCGCAGCCTCTGAGACCGAGGTAAACTTGGACTCACTAACCGATGTGTCCTAGACATATCATCTTAGTGCCGGTGGTAAGCTGGTTTGTTGTAGCAATACGACTTGCCCGTGGACATCGCACACCCCTACCGGTTGTGGGCGGCGTCTTAGCGCATAGCGTTATGATACGTCGGCTATCTTTCGGATTAGGGTGAGTGTGTTTGGTAGTACTTTTAAGTGCAGCAAGCATACTCAACTTCATGTCTTAGTGCAATAGCGCTATGATACGTGGAGTATTGGCTACTGACGTCTTAGTACCGTGCTACTATGATACGTTGGTGGTATTTTTAGTTAACAACATTATCAAATTTTGTTACCAAAGTCGATAGGGATCATGTGGGTGTGTTGTGAGGGGGCGCCATCCGTATGATAGTTGCATTGATGCTTACTGCTACTTGCAGTATTGTGTCTTGTGATGGATCTGCGGGTGTGCTGCACCTGATTCGATGCATCTTGTGGTTCTGGTCGATGGAGGTATGCGGGTGGTGATGTCTACTGGGACTGTATGGGGGACCTTGGGATGGTGTAAGCCCGACGATAGTCGTATTGATGCTTGTTGCATTCTGTAGCATTGCGTCTCTACGATGGTTGTTTGGCGGGTCGCTATTCTCAATGGCGCTCTCTGCGTCTTGGTTTGACTCACAACCTAAGTAGCTTTGCCCAAGTCGGGTCCCTCCATTGCGGGGCTGCAGACTGTCTGCCCTCCATGATGTTTTATATAACAACTTAAATATATATCTCTATAAAGTTCCCACCTTTGAGAGATTGAAGGCAACTTGTTGGTGGGTGAGACAAACATGATCGGAAAATGCATATACTCAACGTCAGTGACACAAACCCTTTCTGATGGCGAATTATTAATATTATCTTATAACTGCCTATTGGCTATATCTGCCATTGTATTGGTTGGTGGAGCATACGTGTTAACCTCATGCGGGTGGTAGCTGGAGGGAGAATCTGAGGAGGCTCTCAAGGCTGCGGCCGAAAGCCGCGCAACGTGGGACCCCATTCCCTTGAGGTGAGCGGTAGACTCATGACACGCTCTGCGGCCAATTGGCCGTGCTGACCATGCAATTGGTGGTGATGCCTTACACTTACATCACGTCTGCAGAAACGGCGGTCTGGCAGGTGGTGGCGCTCACGGAGGGCTTTTATGGTCAGTGTGCCGATTGTTGCCTAACCCGTGTGACGTACATTTCACTGTGGCTGGATTTGATTGTATTCTGTATGGCGTTTACACGCATTGACATGCGCGACTTCGGTCGATGTTTGTGCTTACGCACTATCAAGGGGCCAAGTCCTCTTTTACTGGTTCGCCAGTTATTTTGCTGTGGACTACGGTCCAGTTCCCAACTTTGCGTACCCTTCGGGGGGAGCGCATTAAAATGGTTGGCGCTCACCGTGCGCGGCGTGTGTGGGGCCGTGTACCTCCTCCACATTTTTTTTAAAATGTGGGAGAGCGAAGCCCTTGTAACTGGTATTTGATATAAATATTGTGAGCCTTTTCCAAGCGGGAAGGGATTAATTAATAAGGAATTGACTGTTGTGAACCAGATACAAGTGGAATAGGGACAATTTATTGTTCTTAACCTTTTTGAGCTCTGTCTTCGTGAACGGGGTTCTCTAGCTTATAAGACTCTACCAACAGCTTTCGATTGCTCTCGTGAATATTCATTCTTCCAAGATACACCTAAAAGAACTAAGTTACTATACTAAACACAACGTAAAAAGGGGTCCTAACTAAGACGATCACGCCATAAATTTATTAAACGGCCTATATTTAAACCTTTAGAAAGATCAAGTTATACTGGTCACGTAAATTAGATGTATTTATATATCTTACAGATATAGATTCTAAAGAAATACAAGTATAAGTGGGATATAGTAGAAAAGAAAAAAGATGCGGGGGGGGGGGGGGGTTCGTTACACAATCATTGAAGCAAGCATTTCATTCGGAAGTTGGGGTCTCCAAAATGGCCGTTTTGTAGGCGTCCACAGCTTCTTCATGTGATGAAAATCTCTGTCCACGCAATTTATTCTTTATTTTAGGGAAAGTATAGAAATCATTAGGGCTTAGGTCGGGGCTGTACGGATGGTCTAATAATTCTATGTTTTCTTGCTATAAAAACTCTTTTGTTCTGTGTGCGGTGTGAGAACTCGCATTGTCGTGATGGAGGATGATGTGGCGGTTGCAGTTAAAGAGTTACGGAGTTCAGAAACGACCTGTGGCAAACATATGTTAGCATACCTTTCTGCATTAACCGTTCTTTGTCCCTCAAGAGGAATAGTCGTAACATGGCCGGTTTTGGAGAAAAACGTGGCCAACATTTTTTTTGAAACACTCCGTGAACGAACAATTTTTGTTGTCTTTAACTAATTTTCGAACACCCAAACTCGTGACTGGTTTTTTGTTTCGGATTCGTACGCATATATCCAGGATTCGTCACCTGATACGATGTTGTATACAGCATTTAAGGATCCTGCGTGGAATTTTTCGAGAGTTCTGACGTACCAAGTAACGCGAGCCGTTTTCTGCTCTTCACAGCGCGAATGCGGTATCCATCGGGAAAACAACTTTTTTACACCTAATTGTTCATGCAAGATTATTTGCATTTGACTCATGCCAATGTCTAAAGTTGCCTGAATTTCGCGGTATGTCACATGTTGATCTTCCTCAATCAGCTTACGCACAGTATCAACGTTTTCTTGGGAGACTGCAGTTTTTGGACGACCTTGACGGGGATCATCACTGAGCTTGACACGTCCACGTTGAAATTCAGCAAATCAGCGATAAATTAAGTTTTGGATGGGGCTTCATCACCAATGCAGAAATCATCCGGTCAACACACTGTTTTTGTGTTAAACCACTTCGAAAGTCATAATAAATCATCGCTCTTGAATTTTTTCGAGTAAATTCCATTTTCTCAACGACTAAACAAGTTTGACAAAACATTGTGACAAGACCGAGAATCTTTTTTTAAATAAATAAATGATATTCGATTTTTATAACCAAGGGGTTAGTTTCAGAATAATATTGCGGGATTCATCTCTATTGTAATATCTTTATAAGTCTGAACAATGCAATGACCCAACTAAATTCTCGGTGAAAATGCATGTGTAACATTCTTTGTTTGGTATCGGCTGCTGGTGTCTATGGACTTCAATAGGTACTTACCATCAAGTGGACTTTAAATTCGTATGTCACTTTAGTTCAATCAAATAAAATAAACTCCTGTTGAACTATAATATTACCTTAACGCTGTCCGAATACCGCCGTCAGTATTCGGAAATTACTAATCTTTTATTTATGACATGCATTTATATTTGCAAATGTATTTTAATCATCACTTTTATTTACACCTATAAAGAACCTCTTTGTATTGTATATAAATCTCATATCTAAATTATCAAAGTTTATTTAATGCATTTTGCTATTCTGCGTTCAATTGTTCAAGTTTTTCTTAGAATTTTTCAAATCTCATTTTTAATACACAAGCACAAAATTAAGTTGAGTTATAATGGCGTTATTAATAAACTAGGTAATAAATGCAAATACGCAGAAAGTTTGCTTAAAATAAAAAATAAAAACTACTGCTCACTTTTCTATTACGTTGGCGTTTTGTTAGGTTTCAAAGGCGTGAAATTGTTTTCACTTACATACTTTACATGCTTTCATATTCACGTCGTCATAAAGAATAACAGGCTTTGGCATCATAATACCATAAAATTTTATTCACCCTTGAGATGGGAGAAGAATTTAAAATCCATTTAAGCTTGTAATAATATGTTGTATAACAACTATTAAATTAAAGTGGTTGGTTCCTTCCTTGGTCTGTACTTTTCTTCTTTATGAGCGTAGTACTCCGAGTATACTGATAATATAGTTTTTGATTGATGTAAGAGATGTCCCGCACATTTGACTCTATTTGCAGCCCCCGGTCTAAATATTATTCAACTTCCTTGTACATATTGTTTTAGCGTCATCTATAAGAAAACATGTTTTTGGTATCATGAGGTAGATTCTGATAACACGAAACTCAGTGGGATAGTTCTAACGTCGCCACCACACTACAAACATATCTTCTGGTTGAAGCGAATATTTTGACATTTATATAAAGTTTTTGGAAAAGAGAATGAATAATCAACAATAATCAATAAAAACAATAATCTAATTGTTTTTAATGAAAAGTGATGAGATTATTCTATTGTGATATAACATTATTTTTCTACACTTACGTGATAGAGCCATGCTGCTGCTGCATTATAGTTGTAGCACGAATGGGTTGGCTCGACCGGGGAATGACTACGCTCTCGCATAATACCAGAGCAAAATAGCACTTTAATACTGCTGTGTTTTGTATTGTGAGGGTAGAGAACTGGAGACACATTTAACTTGTAGCGAGGGCATTCTTTCCTAGTTTTCAGAGGTGATAACGCATCAATACTTTGATTCTTAATCAAGGATAGTCGTAGATGTCTATGGACAAACACTAACCACCAAGTGGACGTTATATATTTGTCACAAATATTCTATAAAATTATATAACACATATTATTAAGCGATATTTACCACCATTAAAGTTCATTAAAAATCTTCTTGCAACTTAGTAATTTTTTGAATTATAAGTTGTAATAATTGTTTCTATGTAAATAATGATTAGCCACTGTATGACTGTGGATGACGGTGGACTCGATCGGGTTCATAGTTTAGGGAAGCGGCTCGAGCAGGTCGATTCCCGAAGGGCTGTAGTGGAGGAGGCTTGCACAGAGCTTTTGGCCTCGGATGGGGAACAGGAAGTCCTAGACTCCTGCCTCGCGGAATATTTTTTTCGCTCACGGACGATTTGATCGAGGCGGGGGCCAAGTGTGCTAGGGAAGCGCGTGAAGCTCTGACGAGTGGTCTGCCCGAGTCCCCTCGGAAGCAGCCTACTCAGCCGGAGCTGTTGGAACGACTTCCAACTCTGGACCTGCCAAGGTTCTCCAGGGTCCTCTCCGACTGGATGACCTTTGTAAGGCTTTTTGATAGCCTAGTGGACGCCCGGAGGGATTTGACACCAAGCCAGAAGATGGCGTACCTCCTAGCCTCACTGGAGGGGGAGGCCCTGGGCGTCGTCGGCCATTTGAGATCGGCGGACGACGCCTACTAGACTGCTCGGGACCTCCTCGCCGGAAGATACGTCAACGTCTGGCGAATTGCGGACGAATACGTCAGGCAGCTTCTAAGCCTCCCACTGCTTAGGGACCGGGCCAGGCTACGTCCGGACCTCTTGAATCCTGTCTTGGTGGCCTGTAATGCGTTGAGGCGGCTGGATTTTCCGGTGGATGATTGGTCCTTCTTGTTGCTCCACATCGTGCTGTCCTGCCTGCCTCTTGACTTTAGGATACATTTTGAGGAGAGGTAGGGCGGGGACGGCGCCTCCTATATTCCGCCCTTTAGTGATCTGCTGCGGTTCTTGGAGGAGCAGTGCCGGCAGATTGAGAACGCGGCGGACACCGTTGACGACTGTAAGCCGTGCCAAGTGAGAGGCGAGATCAAGCCGGGCAAGTCGTCGTCAACCCCCTAAAGCTGATCGGAGCTTCCGCGAGAGGGCGCTGCTCCCTACCATCTTACATGGTGTGGAATGGCCGTGAAGTATCTCTCCACACGCTGAGGGGGGGCGACGACACCCTCGCCCCTGGGGGAACAACCCCCCGACTGGTTCGGGGAGGGACCCCTTTCAAACCCAGGGGCAGAGTGGCCTAGTGGCCAGGGAGGCGCTCTCCTGTTCCTATTGCCGAGCTTCCGATAACCGGGTGACGTCGTGCCCGAAGTTATTAGGTAAGCCAGTTCCGGCTAGGTGAACTATCGCCAAGGAGCGCCTCTGGTGCTACTCTTGTTTGGAAGGGCACCTCCAGCGAGACTGCCCGCACCAGCGGCCCTGTACGCATTGCCAGGGCAAGCACCATGCCGTTTTGTGCCTGGGTGCGAACGGCGTTTCCTCTCCGGGCTCTGCCGCGCCCTCGACTTCCACGGGCGGGGGTGCTCAGCCGCGCCCCCTGTCGGGCGACGCTCGGCGCTCGCCTGCCGGCCACTCTGCCCCTGGGTTTGAAAGGGGTCCCTCCCCGAACCAGTCGGAGGGTTGTTCCCCCAGGGGTGGGGGTGTCGTCGCCCCCCCCCCCCCCTCAGCGTGTGGAGAGGAACTTCACGGCCAATCAGCAGTCAGCTAGACCCTTCTCAGCCCCGTTAGCTGAGTGGCCGCGGCTGGGGTACCGCCATCCCCAATTTGATGGAGGCAGCCCTAGCTAGCTGCCGCCCTAGCTCCCACCATGGCCGCCTCCACTGAGTCTTTGAGCCGTCAACAGTCCACTTGTCAAATTGTTCTGTTGCTGACGGCCTCAGTGAAGGCGTACAACCCGAGTGGCGACTGTTAGCCGCTCGCGCTCTGTTGGATTCGGGTTCACAATGCTGTGTGGCCTCCACTTGGTTGGTGGGAAGATTAGGGCTCCTCGGTAGCGTTGAATTACGCTCTCAAGGACTATTAGATTTGGTTTGGTCGAGCACTTACAAAAAATGCTTTATTTTTCCGCGAAATGTTACATAGTTGTAGCGGTTGTTAGTAAAAAGGCGAATTGAATGATGTGCTCTTTGAATGCGTGTGCATATAGTTTTGTAAATGTATTTGATCATTGTGTTTGCTTTGTTGAAAAGAAAATTGAAATTGAACAACCCTATTTGTGCCGAAGGGAATAAGAGTAATTCCTGTCATTGTTTTCACATTTTTGTTGGCACTGTCGAAGATATTTATTTGGAAAGAGAAATAGGGCTGTCTCTTATTGTTGTTTAATTTGTCTGTTTGATCTATGCGCGTCGGTAAATTAATCTGTTTGAATTAATTCCGTAGTTGAACATATGCTTTTGAAACTTGGTTGAAATATGAGCATAGGACTACTTGTCTAAAAGGCTAGCTAGTTGGGAGATTATCAGATTGAAATCAGCTGCCGCATAATTGAGTAAATGATTATATGGTAGATGGCTTGGTTATGCCTACTTGCTTGAAAAATCATACTAAAGACTATCTGTGCGTTTCGTTTGCCTCTCCACAGACGCCGATCATGTGGAACTTGTGGGTGCCCTCTGCAGTGAAGCTTAGGTGGCCACGCTGGGACGCTTCGTATCGCGTCATTGTTTGCAGATCTGATCCGGTCGGATTGCGGAACGAATCATAGGGGCACAGATAGGTGTTTGAAAGAGGTCGTCGGACTTCTGTCCAGTAACAGGACTTATTTAGGTGCTGCGATGTCCAGGAAGGGCATCCAGTGGAGGTTCGACCCTCCGGCTTGCCCACATTTGGGCGGCATTTTGAGGCGGTGGTTAAGGTTGCCAGATCTGATGGGGTGCCTAAGATGGCCTAGTTTGGTTGTAGATTAGGTCTTGCAACGTGCCGTCGCGACCCTGTCCCGCTTGCCGGTTTTGCTCGCGGACATAAGTACTTATGTCCGGGAAGGGGGTTTGTTTGCGCCAAACGCTAAAATTTAAAAACAACATAACGAGCGCGTCGGCGCATTCCTCCGATGTACCTAGCACCGGCTGGCACGCAGCTCGCGCGCGCCTCCCCGCACGCACTGGACGCGTGGAAGATCGGGCAGTTTTTTGTTGCCAGCGGCGGCGGGTGGTGGTATAACAGTAGCTTTAATGCAGCGGTGCCTTCGCATCGTAACGTATTTGTGGTGACTGTGGCAGCGATTTCGTGCGACCAGTTTCGGTTTGTGGTCTAGATTTTTAGTATTTGTGCGCATTACTTCGCTACTTAAATTATGTTTCGTGAAGACCGTCTCGGATTCGGTTGTCTAAGTATTGCAGTGAGTCTACTCAGGCCGCGTGATCACTGCCTTAGAAGGTCGCGTTCGATTCTCGAAATAATTTGTGGCTGAGTTTTTTTTTTATAGGAGAGGGGGCAAACGAGCATGCGGCTCACCTGATGGTAAGTGACTACCGCCGCCCATGAACAACTGCAACACCAGGGGAATCGCAGATGCGTTGCCGGCCTTTTAAAAAGGAGTACGCTCTTTTCTTGAAGGTCCCTAAGTCGTATCGGTCCGGAAAAATCGCTGATGGTAATCGATTCCACAAGGAGGTCGTGCGAGGAAGAAAACACCTTCTAAATCGCACAGTGGTGGACCACCAATCATCCAGATGGTGTGGATGGTATCGGGAGTTCTGCCGCGATGTGCGTTCGTGAAATTTGGCGGCTGGGATTAATCCGAACAATTCCTCAGAGCACTCCCCATGGTAGATGCGAAAGAAAATGCAAAGGGATGCAACATCTCTTCGCAGTGCCAATGAATCGAGCCGATCGGAAAGGGCTCGGTCGTCGACAATTCGAGCCGCTCTGCGTTGGATGCGGTCTAGTGGAAGGAGCTGGCACTGGGGAGCCCCTGCCCAGAGATGGGAACAGTATTCCATGTGAGGCCGAACTTGCGCCATGTAAAGTAGCAGGCGGTGTGCCGGCATGAAATACTGTCCCGCTCTGCTGAGCACGCCAAGCTTTTTAGAGGCCAATTTGGCCTTGTCTTCCAAGTGACCACGAAACTGCACGTCACTCGATATGTCGACTCCGAGGATACCGATACTGGCTGAGGCAAGAAGGGGAGTGCCTTGAAACTGAGGAGATACGACAAAGGGGTTCTTTTTAGCGGTAAACGCGCAAACTTGTGTCTTCTGAGGATTAAACTGGACTAGATTTAGTCGCCCCCAATCCGAGACTTTGTTCAGCAAAGACTCGACTTCAGACACAAGTTTGTTCCGGTACTCGGCGACGTTTTCCCGAGAAATATTGGCACGGCCGGTGTATAGAGCATCACCAGTGCTGTCATCCGCATAGCAATGAATGTTACCAGTTAGCAACATATCATTGATATGCAGAAGAAACAGCGTTGGTGATAGCACACAGCCTTGTGGAACACCAGCGTTAATAGGCTTGTAGTCAGAGCATGCACCGTCTACAACGACCTTGATGCTCCGATCTACAAGGAAGCTGGTGATCCAATTGCACAATTTCTCGGGAAGCCCATAGGAAGGGAGCTTCGAAAGAAGCGCTTTGTGCCAAACCCGATCGAAGGCCTTCGCAATGTCCAGACTAACGGCCAACGCCTCCCCTTTGGACTCTACTGCCTCCGCCCATCTATGGGTCAGGTAGACCAGAAGATCACCAGCTGATCGACCCCGACGAAAACCGTATTGGCGGTCACTAATCAGCTGGTGATCCTCAAGGTACCGGATGAGCTGGCAGTTAATAATGGATTCCATTATTTTGGAGAACAAGGAGGTGATCGCGATAGGCCTATAGTTGGATGGGTCTGAGCGGTCGCCTTTTTTAGGGATCGGGTGGACAAAAGCTGTCTTCCATGAATTCCGGACTACGCCTTGGGAGTAGGAGTACCGGAAAAGACGCGTTAGGACCGGTGCCAACTCCGGAGCACACGTCCTCAGCACAATTGGGGGGATTCCGTCAGGCCCACTCGACTTCTGGATGTCCAGAGAGAGCAGTGCTTTGCGAACCGTGCGCTGTGAGAACAGCACATCCGGCATGGAGCACTCACACCGCGGGATGGTCGGCGGTGTTTTCCCCCCGTTATCAAGAGTCGAGTTGGACGCAAAAAGGGAGCCTAAAAGGTCGGCTTTGTTTTTTGCGTTATGGGCCAGTGAGTCATCCTCCCTGTGCAGAGATGGTAGTGATGGCTTACAGAAATTCCCTTGGACAGCCTTGGCGAGAGAC
This sequence comes from Parnassius mnemosyne, assembly GCA_963668995.1. Taxonomy (NCBI): domain Eukaryota; kingdom Metazoa; phylum Arthropoda; class Insecta; order Lepidoptera; family Papilionidae; genus Parnassius; species Parnassius mnemosyne. Next base: position 42,182,485 of record CAVLGL010000057.1, on the reverse strand, counting down.
CAGAATGCACGGGTTCCCGAAGGAAGGCGAACTAGTTTCTCGCCAATTCTGCCTATGTGCTCTGACTTTGCCTTGGCAATAACTCTTTTGAAGGACCTGGAGGCGAAGTTATACTTCTTTTTAAGTGTGCTGGTATTTACATCCCGAGTCGCCGAAGCCGCAGCCCAGGCTTGATAACACTCCTGTTTACTGCGTAATGCAGTCTTACAGGAGCGACCAAACCAAGGCTGAGATCTGCCTCCGATGGGGACCACAGATGATGGAATAAATAGTTCCATTCCCTGTAGCACCACATCAGTGACAGAGTCAGCAACAGCGCTGGGATCATCCGGCGAGAAGCAAACCCGCCCCCATGGGTAGGATGCAAAGAAGGACCGCATTCCGTCCCAATCCGCCGACCTGTAATGCCAAACACGGCGGCAACCTGCAGAACGCAACCGCGAAGGGAGCGTGAGTGGCACCACACTCCGGATCAGACAATGGTCCGAAGAGCCGAGAGGGGCATCGACGGAAACCAGATATCCGTCCGGATGAGAGGTCAGCAGAAGGTCCAACAGGGAAGGTGTATGATCCTCCACATCTGGAATCCGCGTAGGCGAAGTAACCAGTTGTGTCAGACCATATGCCAAGGCAAAGTCATAAACAGATCTCCCCGCATGATCGGTTAGACGTGAACCGAGCCATTCGGCATGGTGGGCGTTAAAATTGCCAAGGATCACGATCTCTGCGGATGGGACCTGTTGTAGCAAGAAATCTGTAGCCATTTGGACGTGGTCGATGAGTCGGTCTGTTTCGGCATTACCGCTATGGGACCTATAGAGGCACCCGTAGACGCGCGGATGGTCGTCGCTGTCTACGCGTAGCCAAAGGATGGACAGGTCCGAACCTTCAAGACTGCCGAGGCGTCGAGAACAGATGTCCTCTCTGACATACACGCAAACTCCAGCCCGAGGCACAAAGGAATGCTCCAATTTGTACCCCGGGTAGGAGAGATACGAAATATCAGCCGGAGAGGAAACCTGCGTCTCGGTCAGAAAGAGCAAGGCCGGCTTCGCCGTCTCGAGATGGTAGTGGACGGCGTTTAGGTTAGAGTGAAGTCCCCTGATGTTGCAGAAATTCACGGATAGCGTGGCAGGGGTCGCCTTGGTGTTCTTGCTCAGTTTGCCCCTAGCAGTAATGCTTTTGAGCGGAATTTTGCCCCCCCCCCAGAATACGCGGGGCAGCCTGAGCACCCACGCTCAGGATCGGAATAACATGGTCGTGGATGCTCAGCGAGGGATTCTCCAGGGGTGGGTACCAGCTCTCCTGGGGTAGTTCTTCGTGTAATTCCGCTACCATGTTGATGGGGGGGGGGGGGAATTGGGCCTCCGGCCACCTGCAATCACCAGACGAAACGCAGAAACAAAGCTTCTACTTCACGCCGGTATTCTGTGAGGTCGTGGTACCAACCCGGCTCGAGCCGGCCCATACATGCAACAGCAAAAACTGCTGCGTGGCTCTACCACCGTTAAAAGGTGAGTGAGTGAGTGAAAGAAAGTGAACTTTGACCCACCGCTCATCAGTCGTGCCGTGTGTTACGTTTTTGATTATAATTAACGGGATTTAGATGAGTTTGAACGTCAATTGGTAGTGGTTGCATGCATAAGTGCATTCTGACAATATTAATTCGCGTTAACGAGTTGCCTTGTGCCATTGGATTTAACTCGGAGATATTTACCTGTGTCGGTTAAAACAGCTAAACTTTGTGACCCGCGAGAACCAGCTTTCGTATTAGATTATAGATTTGTGCTAATGGACGCTAGACTTTGAGTGACACCGAGTGACGCCGCTGGAGTGATATCACATAGGGTGGCGGTGCTGGAGTCAGGGTTGCTGCTGATTAAAAGGGGCTAATTCAGGTTACACATATATACACTTCTCTCACACTACTTACATTCACGACAATTAACGATTGAGCGAGCCTTGTGATCCATTTTCGCCTCTGAACAGGAACGTACTATTTATTTACCTAGCTTTATCGCTGTCGTGTAGGTCAACCCCATAAGGCCATTTGGGCCCCGTCCTTAGTTATCCGTTGAGTCTACAGCTGTATGTGCCCCTGTATAGTCGACCTTTGTCGGGACAGCTAAGGGCGTGTAAAGTATGAACAAAGGAATAACTATTATATTTATAACATCACTGAGAGAATACTTTTATGAAATTTTAAACATTTTTATATAAACCAAATATTAGACATAAGAGTTCGTCATGTGCCAGTTGACATGCAATATTAGGTACATGTGCCCTGGACAAGTACATTGTAAGGGGGATCGACTCCTTCCTATAAGGGAAGATGTCGTTAACCTCCAGTAGAATATTTGCTGATTGATGAGAAAGAAAATGATTTAAGAATTTAACAGAGCTCTGTTTTAATTTGAGCAAGCAATTTGTCTCAAATTGGTGTCAATTAACATGGACGTATTATTATTGCCTGCTAGTGATAGGCAATTGATTAGAAGCCTTTGAATAAAATACTGTAATCAACACTTCATTTAACTGTCTCTAACAAAACAATTACTTGGACTACTTGGCGAAATGTCAGTGGAGCCGACAACATAACAGCACTGCAGCAAGATTGCTCCAGAATAAGGCTAAGTCGGTGGACTTTCATTTGATGCAAACTAATCAAATATATTTATTTTGTGTATGTATTTATTTTAAAAGTTTGTATTGGTTTGTAGCTTTCTACAAAATATATAGATTTTCTTAATGACAATCTGTTATTGCCTAACGATATTTCCCATTTTCGTTATCTTAACCACTTAAGTCTATTTTTTCTTTCTTTATTTTATTAAAATAATATTACATAAACATATATTTACATACATAAACACTCACGCCTGTCACCCAGAGGGGTAGGCAAAGACTATGGACTTCCATTTGATACGATCCTGATATACCACTCTCGCCTCCTCCACATCCATATACCTACGCATACACATTTTCATTGTCGGTTAAGGGTATTCTTAATTTAGCCCATAAAAGATTATTAGTGATGCTATTAACACTACTGACACAGGAGTATTGACTGCATCAACTAAGCTTAAAATGCTTGAAATTTTCAACCTAATTATATTAAAATGGTTAAATAAATTAAACGTAATATATCATTAATTACATAATTATCTTAATCATCACTCTTTTAATAGCTTGCTGCTGAACGTACTCCAATAGAATAGATAGTATTACTAATTTAATTTAAATCAAATGTCATTATATCTATGATAAAAATGTAGCAATAGATAGTTAATCGCATCAATTTCACACCGCCGATGTAGTAAGAGGTAGCTAGGGAAATAACTGGAAATATTTCATGACTTTGACGGTGCTACGATCTCGTTTACGGCATAAAAAAATTATCAAAATCGGCTACGGGTAACTGCATTAAACGTGCGAGACAAGTATTAAGTACGCCGGCTGTCAACATTATGAGGTAAATATGTTACGTGGTTTAGGTAAAAGTTTATAGTTAGGTCCTTAAACGTTGGTCGTAAAAGTAGGATCGACTCGTAACGACTTCTGAAATTAGAAGCACAATTACTTTTGAGCTAGTGTACTAAAGTAGCTAGGAACCGTCTTGGCTCATAATTCAGATGATTAGGATGAAACTTGCGTGTTATGAAAAACCTTTAAAATAAGTAAAGTAGACCATTTATTATGTATCTATAGGAGACGTGACTATTTTTTATTGTCACGGCGCACTATGGGAAAACCGGGTCTGTTTCGTCTCAAAACTTCATATTTCAGTTGTTTTTTTTAAATATAATTAAGCTGTACTTTTACATACTTGGATTTATTGGGTCTTTATTAAAAAAAAAAGAAAAACAATATTTTAAGTTAAAAATATTTTTTTTTAACTCAAAATGAAAATTTGGCCACAATAGATTTCAAATTCAAGGCATAATTTTTTTGACTACGGTAAATTAGGTTTTGAGAACTGTTTACCATAATATCTCAATTCAATAAATTTATAAATACACCTTCATCAATGCTATTTTATAAAAAAATAAATGTTTTTGAAAAAAAAATGTTTTTTATTTCACGATGTGACCGACATAGCCCAATGGATTAGTAAGCTAAAGTGACAATGGGAAGGCCACATAACTCGAGGAACCGACAACCGACGGGGAAAAAGGGTTTTCGATTGGCGGCCTCGTACCGGCGGATGAAGTGTAGGGCGTCCCCCCACTAGATGGAATGACGACTTTGTAAGACATGCAGCAAATCGATGGATGCAGGTTGCTCAGGACCGTGCCTTGTGGCATTCCTTTCAATCCAAGGCCTTCGTTCAGCAGTGGACTTGTGAAGGGCTGTAATGTAAGTATGTATGTAATGCATTTAACGATGTATTTGGGATCCGTATCAATAAACGAGAAAGTAAGACAATTTTTTTATCCCAAACAGAGTAATGTTTGAAGATATTAATGCAATAAATAACTTGATATCCGAAAGCATCGGTAAGAGGTAAATCTCTTGTTAAAAAAAAAGTGTAAAAATATACCATCTTAAACTATATTGGTTACTTTTTATTTAATTAACTGATATAATATGTTATTATTTACGAAAAATTTGGAGTAGCATGTAAGCATTCCAAAAATCTATAATACTTATGTAATTATACGGAAAATTTTCAAGTAATGTGGCATCGAATAATAATAACCTATTTCGTCATAATCATGTAGTCGAACATGACTAAGATCTGATGCTCTTTTATATTTATGTTAAACATACAAAACAAAATAAAAATACCTAATAAAAAACTTTAATTTTTTTATAGGAGAGGATGCAAGCAAGCATACGGCTCACATGATGATAAGTGACTACCGCTGCCCATGAAAAACTGCAACAGCAAGGGAATGGCAGGTGCGATGCCGGCCTTTTAAAGAGGAGTAACCTCTTTTCTTTGAAGGTCCTGAGCAAGCTTTTTAAAGGCCAATTTGGCCAATGGCAATCTGGCTGAGGCAACAAGGGTGCCTTGAAACTGATTAGATACGACAAATGAGTTCTTTTTAGCGGTAAACGCGCAAACTTGTGACTTCTGAGGATTAAACTGGCCCCCAATCCGAGACTTTGTTCAGTAAAGACTCGACTTCAGACACAAGTTTGTTCCGGTACTCGGTGACGTTTTCCCGAGAAATATTGGCACGGCCGGTGTATAGAGCATTACCGGTGCTGTCCACATAGAAATCACATAGAAACAGAAACAGAAACAGAAACTTTTTTATTCAATACAGATTATAAATAATACTTATTGAAAGTCACTATTTTGTTTGATTACCACTGGTTCAGAAAAAACCTCTGTCCTGGGAAGAACCAGCAAGAAACTCAGCGGGACTTTTTTTAAAATAACAGCTTACAATCATGATGTTACACGAATTAACAACACAACAAATTAGAAATAGCTTGGTAGCGATCACCTCATTTCCAGGGGTTATTATCATCCATAAATTCTTTAATATTATAATAACCCTTTTTATACAAACTTAGTTTAATAAAGGTTTTGAACTTTGAACAGGTCAAGCTTTGTATATTTTCTGGAATTTTGTTGTATAAGCGTATACATCGCCCCAAGAATGAATTACTGACTCGACGGAGTCGAGTAACTGGTACTACTAGCTTGTGTCTGTTCCTAGTATTTACAGAATGAATATCACTTATTTTTGTAAAACTACTTTTATTTTTGTTACGTACACAACGACTCTTTAGGCTTTTGTCGCAGCGACTCTTTAGCCTTTAAATCATAAATTGCTCTTATGGCCCTCTTCCGTAAAACAAATATAATTTCAGTGTCAGCTGCGTGTCCCCATAGCAAAATAACATACGACATTATGCTATGGAAATAGCTAAAGTAAACTAGTCTGGCTGTTTCAACACTGGTTAGACTTCTAATCTTTTTTACAGCATATGCTGCAGAACTAAGTCTGGTTGCTAGTTTTGATATATGGGGGCTCCATTAAAGCTTCGCGTCTATTGTGATTCCAAGAAAAATGGTGGTATCTACAAGACTCAGTTTCTCCCCATTTAATATTACATTAGTATTTAATTGTTTGACATTTGGAGTCATAAATTTCATACATTTCGTTTTAGTGCCATTTAAATGCAAATTATTAACATTGAACCAATAATTTAGATATAGCATTATTTACTTCTTCATATTTTAGTAATTGTGTACTTAATTTGAAAATTAAAGAAGTGTCATCTGCAAATAATACTATATCATGGTTATTCCCTACTATGTAAGTTAAGTCATTAATGTATACAAGAAACAGAAAGGGACCGAGAATTGAGCCTTGAGGCACGCCCATTTGTACCATCGATCCGGAAGAGGTCATATTGTTAATGACAACTTTTTGCGTTCTCTTACTTAAATATGAAATAATTAATTTAAGAGCACCACTTCTTACACCGTAGTGTTGAAGTTTCCTGATTAATGTTTCATGGTGAACACGATCGAAGGCCTTGGATAGGTCACAAAATATACCCAAAGCATCCTGTGAATTCTTCCATGCATTAAAGATATATTTAATCAGCTCAACACCGGCATCAGTTGTCGAGCGACCCCTTGTGAAACCAAATTGATTTTTATGAAGTAAATTATTTATATTAAAAAAATTTAACATTTGATCAAGAACAATTTTTTCAATAATCTTACTAAGTATTGGTAGTACAGAAATAGGTCTACAATTGGCGGGGTCTAATGTACTACCAGATTTAAATAAAGGTATTACTTTACTATGCTTCATTAAATCAGGAATAATCATAACAATGAATGTTACCAGTTTGCAACATATCATTTATATGCAGAACAGATAGCACACAGTCATCACATTCACAGTCACACACATCAGAACATTAATTAATTAAATATATATGTGATCAAATTGGAATACAGCAATGGATGTAGCACAAATGGATGGGCTCCTGCGGGGTAGGACCATAAAAAGTAAAGTAAAGTTGCAGCCTATTTACGCCCCACTGCTGGGCACAGGCCTCCCTCTCATTTCTGAGAGGGTTTTTGGGCAAGGATATGTCCACCGCGCTGCCCCAATGCGTGTTGGCGAACTTCACATGCAGGTTTCCTCACGATGTTTTCCTTCACCGCCAAGCAGGTGGTAAAACAGCACTTAAAATTGCAATTAAAAATTTCATTGGTGCCGGAGGGGATCAAACCCGGGTTGTTCGAGTAATGTGAAGCTTACAGCGAGCGATAACCATTTGAGCTACCACGGCTCCTGAGCTACCACGGCTCCTCTCATCACTGCGTATTTCGCTTGCTATAAAAAGCAACCTAAACTTTAATAAATTTTAATTAACTGCAAATTTGATGCAAACAGAAAAAAAATTGACAAAAAATTTGTTAAAGGTGGTAGAGCCACGCAGTAGTTACTTCGTTTACGTGGATTCCAGATGTGGAGGATCATACACCTTCTCTGTTGGACCTTCTGCTGACCTCTCATCCGGACGGATATCAGGATTCCGTCGATGCCCCTTTCGACTCTTCGGACCATTGTCTGATCCGGAGTGTGGTGCCACTCACGCTCCCTTCGCGGTTGCGTTTTGCAGGTTGCTGCCGTGTTTGGCATTACGGGTCGGCGGATTGGGACGGAATGCGGTATTTCTTTGCATCTACCCATGAGGGCGGGTTTGCTTCTCGCCGGATGATCCCAGCGCTGTTGCTGACTCTGTCACTGATGTGGTGCTACAGGGAATGGAACTATTTATTCCATCATCTGTGGTACCCATCGGAGGCAGATCTCAGCCTTGGTTTGGTCGCTCCTGTAAGACTGCATTACGCAGTAAGCAGGAGTGTTATCAAGCCTGGGCTGCGGCTTCGGCGACTCGGGATGTTAACACCAGCACACTTAAAAAGAAGTATAACTTCGCCTCCAGGTCCTTCAAAAGAGTTATTGCCAAGGCAAAGTCAGAGCACATAGGCAGAATTGGCGAGACACTAGTTCGCCTTCCTTCGGGAACCCGTGCATTCTGGTCTCTCGCCAAGGCTGTCCAAGGGAATTTCTGTAAGCCATCACTACCATCTTTGCACAGGGAGGACGACTCACTGGCCCAAGACACAAAAGACAAAGCTGACCTTTTAGGCTCCCTTTTTGCGTCCAACTCGACTCTTGATGACGGGGGGAAAACATCGCCGACCATCCCGCGGTGTGAGTGCTCCATGCCGGATGTGCTGTTCTCACAGCGCTCGGTTCGCAAAACACTTCTCTCCGTGGACATCCAGAAGTCGAGTGCATCTGACGGAATCCCCCCAATTGTGCTGAGGACGTGTGCTCCGGAGTTGGCACCGGTCCCCTTGGCGTAGTCCCGAATTCATGGAAGACAGCTTTTGTCCACCCGATCCCTAAAAAAGGCGACCGCTCAGACCCGTCCAACTATAGGCGTATCGCGATCTCCTCCTTGTTCTCCAAAATAATGGATTCCATTATTAACTGCCAGCTCATCCGGTACCTTGAGGATCACCAGCTGATTAGTGACCGCCAATACGGTTTTCGTCGGGGTCGATCAGATGGTGATCTTCTGGTCTACCTGACCCATAGATGGGCGGAGGCAGTAGAGTCCAAAGGGGAGGCGTTGGCCGTTAGTCTGGACATTGCGAAGGCCTTCGATCGGGTTTGGCACAAAGCGCTTCTTTCAAAGCTCCCTTCCTATGGGCTTCCCGAGAAATAGTGCAATTGGATCACCAGCTTCCTTGCAGATCGGAGCATCAAGGTCGTTGTAGACGGTGCATGTGCTGACTACAAGCTTATTAACGCTGGTGTTCCACAAGGCTGTGTGCTATCACCAACGCTGTTTCTTCTGCATATCAATGATATGTTGCTAATTGGTAACATTCATTGCTATGCGGATGACAGCACTGGTGATGCTCTATACACCGGCCGTGCCAATATTTCTCGTGAAAAAGTCGCCGAGTACCGGAACAAACTTGTGTCTGAAGTCGAGTCTTTGCTGAACAAAGTCTCGGATTGGGGGCGACTATATCTAGTCCAGTTTAATCCTCAGAAGACACAAGTTTGCGCGTTTACCGCTAAAAAGAACCCCTTTGTCGTATCTCCTCAGTTTCAAGGCACTCCCCTTCTTGCCTCAGCCAGTATCGGTATCCTCGGAGTCGACATATCGAGTGACGTGCAGTTTCGTGGTCACTTGGCAGAGAAGGCCAAATTGGCCTCTAAAAAGCTTGGCGTGCTCAGCAGAGCGGGACAGTATTTCATGCCGCCACACCGCCTGCAACTTTACAAGGCGCAGATTCGGCCTCTCATGGAATACTGTTCCCATCTCTGGGCTGGGGCTCCCCAGTGCCAGCTCCTTCCACTTGACCGCATCCAGCGCAGAGCGGCTCGAATCGTCGACGACCGAGCCCTTTCCGATCTGCTCGATTCACTGGCACTGCGAAGAGATGTTGCATCCCTTTGCATTTTCTTTCGCATCTACCATGCGGAGTGCTCTGAGGAATTGTTCGGATTAATCCCAGCCGCCAAATTTCACGAACGCACATCGCGGCAGAACTCCCGATACCATCCACACCATCTGGATGATTGGCGGTCCACCACTGTGCGATTTAGAAGATGTTTTCTTCCTCGCACGATTTCCTTGTGGAATCGATTACCATCAGCGATTTTTCCGGACCGATACGACTTAGGGACCTTCAAGAAAAGAGCGTACTCCTTTTTAAAAGGCCGGCAACGCATCTGCAATTCCCTCCCTGGTGTTGCAGTTGTTCATGGGCGGCGGTAGTTACTTACCATCAGGTGAGCCGCATGCTCGTTTTCCCCCTCTCCTATAAAAAAAAACCTTCCTATACAAATTTTAAACTTTATCCCACCTTATTAATAGTAAGGTAATTACTAGACGATACTATAGTATTGGACTAACTTGATATATTTTTTTGATGTCTAGTGGATAAGGTCTATGTTTTCATATAATTGACACTAGGGTGAATGGGGGGAAGATAGAACGGTTTTTTGATGGGATGAGCAGTGTTGTGTTTGACGTCTTGTAGAACAGTACATATTAACTTAGGCTAAAATTATATCTATAGTGAATAAAGTACTAAGATCATATTTTATGTCATATCGATAAATCCCTATTATATTTATTCGAAAGCAAAAAAAAAATAATTACAATATTTTTATGGAAAGAAAAAAACAGGGGGAAAGATAGAAGGGTGGTGGGGTAAGATCGAAGTAGTTTCTAAAATCGTTCAAATTAATGTCAGACGATACTGACGGTCAGTAGGCTACAATTTTAATTGTCCTGATACTTCAGATCTATGTATAATATCAAAATACCTTCAAATAATACAGATAACACAAATTATTTGTTTTTTTTTATATTTCAATCTTGCCCCGCCGGGAATGATTGAACTAGAGTTTCTCAAATTTTTCACTTTACTTGGATAAGATTATACAGAAAATGAAAGATATCAATAATATAAACTTTTTTATTGTTAATGCCACGATAATTTTAAACACAATTACGTACTACATGTACGTAATTGTGTTTAAAAACTTTTTACCATTTTGGTCAACAAAATATGTAGCACAACACGTGAAAAATCAAATATTTCAAAATTAAACAGCTAAACAATTAATAAGATCTTAGAAAAATGCCACAACTAAAAACATATGTTCACGCCCTTAGTTGCCCCTACAATAGTCGACTGGGCTAGGGCCAATAGTAGCCCCCTCAACGAGCAACAGAGGGCGGAGCCCAAATGGCCTATGGAGACTTATTCTATATAAGGGCTGATAAGCAACACAACTTACCTAGTTCCGGAGGTAGGGTTGACAACAGGGTACCAGACAGGTGGTAAGTGAAGTGCATGAGTAGTGTGTGAAAGTGTGTATAAATGTCACCTGACTTAACCGATATAGTCGGACCGCAGATTCACAGGCGCTGCTTTTCTCCAAATGTGCGATCCCATTTCACTATATTAGTTTATTAACTTTATTGTACATTTAATTAACTTCAAATTCAACTAAATCCACGTTAATCGTAATCAAACAAGTGACACACGGCACAACTAAAGAACGGTCGATCAAAGTTCAACTCCCATGTTCACTTAGCAACAAATTACTTCTCGAAACCGAATGCGACCTTCTCTCGGGTCACAAAGTTAGCGTTCCACACAACAAGGCAAAAATTATTTCGTACGATATTAAATACCACACAAACTACAACTCGTCGGCGCAAATTAATGGCAATCAGTTACTTTAATCACTCAAAACTCAATGATAAGCCTCGCTGTCACGTAACGCTGAAAACAGACACTCCATTCGAGGCGGTCTTAACGAGACCCAAATATTCAATAGTAAATTCAAAACGACGCGCATAATACTTGACACCACTCAGGCCACGCCCAACCAACTAACGGTCGCAAACAATACTCAAAACGTTTATAACAATAATTATATGAGACCAACCTCGTTGTCACGCAAAATGCCCGAGATTAGACAACTTCAAATTTAACTATTTAGAAGAGGCTCCGCGCGCAACTTTAACCGACTCATCGACACCGAGGTCGCTAGCAACTACCAGTCGACAAGGTCACGGCGTTCAAGGCACTGATGCGGCCCACGAGGCCGAAAGCCAGGAAGCGGTACACAGACCCCCGGCGGCGCTTACGTCACCTCATTATCATCGGATGATGCACAGAGGCAAACGTTATTGGATGCGAATTTCAAATGCCCATATTTGGCCTAAGCAACATAGAAAAACTTCTAAAAAAATATGATCTAAACATTAATAAAAAAATAGTAGTAGATCCACGTCCACAGTTCACTGTAACACATAAATGAGCAGGGTCGACCGGTGCGATACTACCCTTTCACAGAAAATCAGCGTTAAGTGTTTAGCTTCTTAGTGGGTGCATTGTTTCGTCTGATGAGTGAGAGTTCCGGATGCCCGTTCCTTTTTCCCTTTTCTTAAGGCCACCCGAAGGCTAGATAAACCGATGTAACGTTGCATTTTTCTAGGAGCTGTGATGTTGCATTTACTAACGAGTTTCTGGTGGTGTTTCCTTTTCTTTAAGTTCCTACTCCCATTCCTACGAATCCTGTTCCTATACCTTATGAGAAGGCAACGCACAAGTGACACTCCTGTTGTTTCTTGTGTCTATGGGCAGCTGTGAAATCACTTTGCCATCAGGTGACCCGCTTGCTCTTTTTGTCTCTCTTATAATATACAAAAATTAAAATAAATACCTTTAGATAATATTAGCTGAAATTGTGCCGCTGACAATTTATATAATAGCTGTAACAAAACAAAACATTTTTTCAGGTTCAGTTTGAGAACATGATGATTGACGTATGATTTTTGAAAACGGGGCAAGATGGAAACTTTTATATGTTTATCTTACCCCGTCAAATATTGGCGGGTCAAGACGGAATGTTACAATAAATCCTAAAATCCAAAAAGTAGCGATATTTAGACATAGCAACATAACTACCAATTAAAAATAATAAGTATGTATACAAATAAAAAACTCGTACCTACCTCGTAAATCAAGTTACACGACACGGGGTAAGATTAAAACACCCGACTTGCTCGCGTAAAATTCACAGCGTAGATATTCCCTTATAACACACAACCGATACCTCAAAACGACAAGTGCCGGCTTAGGTGTGGTAAGTAACAAAATGGCGGTCTTATGGATGTTGCCTGCATTGGATAAAGTTTTTCATCTTCCCCCCACTCACCCTACCTCAAACAAGTCACATAATTATTGTATGTTATTAGTAATTTTAGTAATTTAGTAGTAATTTATTATATTATATTGTGGCCGTTTCATTAATATCTCAAAAAATTTAACTTGCTTTAGTTTTTCTCTTGTTTTATATGTGTAAACTTAAAAGTAAAAGTATGCTGACTATAAAACACAATTGAAAGAACCAAGCGATGAATTCTTAAAATATTTTAGCTGGTTTAACCAATTCCTTCAATACAAATATTTGAATCAGCGAAAGCAAACTGAATATAATTAAATTACTTTACTTTTATTTTCGGTTAAACCCAACAAGATCGTTATAGTTGTATATTCAAAGCATCCAATCATCGTGTTGTCACACACAATGCTACAATGCTAGAGCCAAGATTTCTTTAAAGTAAATCGTTGCACATATACAATAAACTTTAACAATTAACTGTTTACCGTACATGTATTGCCACAGTAGGTTAGTTAGTTGTTTTAGTTCACTTACCACTTCCATCTTAAGAAATTAGAAAAAATTAAGCTTATGAAATGGTAAATCAAAATTCAAGATCTAAAAAAGCCCAGACACGAAAAGTAACATAAAGAGCACGTACAGAAATGTCACCTTTCTAGTTAGATCTTTAATGGTTGCTCTTGTGTGGGGTCGACGCTCAGGGGGACTTTAAATTAAATGCACACTTATTCCAAAGTGCCGTAATAGCTTAGAAGGGAACGCCTCCTTCGTGTTATCTTGAGAGAGTTTAGATGCAATGTAGGAATAAAAGATTTTTATTTTAAATTAATCCACTTATGATAGTAATCTGTGGACGCCTTTAAGGATAAAATTTGGCGCCTTTATTTTACACTTACTAATTACTGTGCGTCTAACATGCAAGTATAATTAAAATCCCAACTATAGTTAAAATGAAGAAAACAATCAAATTATATTAATGTTAAAGATTAATAGTGTTAATTATTAGCCTCAGTAGGAAATAATAGTTTCTGTTTATTTACGAATTGAATGATACATGAAAAATTTGGTTTAGTATTACTGGTTTTTTTTTTTCTTATTAAAAATTAAAGCTCCTCAGAAACAAAGTAAAAATTATTTTATTGATTTTAGTTTCTTGAAGTCGGTTTTGGTTTCTTTATAGTCCAAAGTATATTACAATTTATAATTTACGTTTACGCATTTTATGTTTCACCTTTTATGTCTGCTGTAAGGATGACTAATACTGAGTGTCCACTTGTGGCGGCGATGTCATCGCATCACAAGCGAAAATACACTAAAGTCTAAATTACGCTACCAAAGTTCCGAAGTAAAAGTAGTATATATAGAATAGCTCCGAACTACCACTCGGAACGTTAGCCACTCCGCGGTCATAAAACCTTGCTCGGAGTGAGATCTCTTATTTTCCTTAAACCGGCTACATTGTTGCCCAACTGACGTGATATGAACACGAAACAACCAATAACCTTTACAAACTACAACTTCAAATCTTCGTCATCATCTTCAAGTATCCCATTTATTCGCTCCCGAGAAGGTATTGTCTGAAGTATTAATCACATTATGTAAGCCATGTATGTAGCTTTACAAAGGTTCATAGCAGCACTGGAATAATAATGCTTCCTGCTTCTTCAAGCGACTCAGTGTGTGTGAGAACGGCTCTGAGCCTTAATATTCGCCGCTGCTTCACGGAACTCTCGCAGATTACTTGCCTTCTTCTCGACGCACCGCATACTACAAGGCAATTCCCTAGCACTTGCACATTCATCGATATCTAGATGCACTATCGACCTCCGATGTGAGCAGGGGGTTGATTTGGCAGCGCTGTGGTCGCGTTACAAGCGAAAATACACCAAAGCCTAAATGGCGTAATCAAAGTTTCGAAGTAAAAGCAGTATATATAGATAGAATAGCTCTGAACTTCCAATCGGAGCGTTGCCCGTTCACCGGGCAGAACACTTTGCCCGGCGGGAGATCCCTCCTTTTCCGTCCACGGCCACACACTTTTTAATCGACTTCAGAAAAAGGAGCAGGTCTCAATTCAACTGTATCTTTTATGTGTATTACTATTACGATTTTGATGGTTTCTTTTTATTTGAAATTTTGGTGCTTTTCATGTAGTCCTATATAAATTTGATCAAGATCTGACCAGTATTTTTTAAGTTATCCTTAATAATGCGTATTTAATACATTGACTTCGAGTACGTTGATGAAGTCCTCATTTCATTTCAAAAAATTTGTACAACCGACTTCAATATTTATAAATATTGAAGCCGGTGGTAAAATTTTTATTTTATTTTACCACTTGTTCCTATTCATAATCTAAGGGTCAATAAAGACTAGATGAGTAAATAACGTCTTTATTTGTTTATGCTGATAAGTTACATGACCATTTCGCTTGCCGTCAGTTTATTGCTTCTTCTAATCGAATGACTGCAGACAGTCTTGCATAAATTGTCTACAGCTTTGCCAAAGTTTGCGCTGCGACAGATCAGAGGTAAATTAATCCGCGTTGGAAATAATTAGAACAGAGTTTCTATAATACGTTTACTATGTTGGGCGATAAACTTCAGGCTTTCTACAACAGTTTTTTTTTTATAGGATGAGGGTGACAAATGAGCACACAGTCCACCTGATGGTAAATGGTTGCTGCGGCCCATAGACATCTACATCTATTCTCTATTACAAATCAAAATGCAGGTGCGTTGTCACCCGTGAGGACTAAGATGGAAGGCCTCATTTCCGGTAAAAGGGTCTCCGGTTCTCTATACTCACCCTAGGAAACACAGCAGCGTTAAGCTGCTATCTTACGTTGGTATTCTGTGAGAGCGTGGTCCTTCCCCGGTTGAGCAGTCCCATTCGTGCTACAACTATACTATTAATATAGCTGCAGCATGGCTCTACCACGTATAGTTATAGGAGTAGTAGTCAGGTCAGATTTTTCAATCATCAAGTTATTTATAGAATAAAATACAATTAAAACAAATTATAAATTACAGTTTTATTAATTCAGTAGTTTAATTGTTTGAATTTTATTTTCTGAGGCTTCGGCAGCTCGGGATGTAAACACTAGCATGCTTAAAAAGAAGTATAACTTCGCCCCTAGGTCTTTTAAAAGAGTTATTGCCAAAGCCAAGTTTAAGTACATTGGCAGAATTGGCAAGAAATTAGTTCGCCTTCCTTCGGAAACCCGTGCATTCTGGTCTCTCACCAAGGCTGTAAAAAGGAATTTCTGTAAGCCGACCCTTCCATCTCTGCACAGGGAGCACGACTCCCTGGCCCACGATGCAAAAGAAAAAGCCGACCTTTTAAGCTCCCTTTTTGTGTCCAACTCGTCTCTCGATGACGGGGGGGACACACCGCTGATCATTCTGCAGTGTGATTGCTTTATGCCTGATGTACGATTCACACAATCCTCAGTACGCAAAGCACTCCTGTCCCTGGGCATCCACAAGTTTAGTGGCCTTGACGAAATCCCGCAAATTGTGATGCGGATGTGCGCTCCAGATTTGTCATCGATTCTAACGTATCTTTTCCGGTATTTCTCATCCCTAGGCGTTCTTCCGAATTCATAGAAGGCAGCTTTTGTGCACTTCATCCCTAAAATAGGTAAACTCTCTGATCCGTCCAACTACAGGCCTATCCCCATCACATTCTTGTTCTCGAAACTAATGGAGTTCATTATTAACTGCCAGCTTATGCGGCATCTTGAGAAGCACCAGCGGATTAGTAACCACCAGTAAGGTTTCCGTCGAGCTAGTTGAGCTGGTAGCCTTCTTGTTTACCTTACATACAGATGGGCGCAAGCGATCGAGTCGAAGAAGGAGGCTTTGGCGGTTATTTTGGATAAAACGAAGGCCTTCGATCGGGTTTGGCACAAAGCGCTTCTTTCGAAGCTTCCTTCCTATGGGCTTCCCGGGTAATTGCGTAATTGCATCACCAGTTTTCTGGCTGATCGGAGCATCAAGGTCGTAGTAGACGGTGCATGCACCGATTACAATCCTATTGACGCTGTTGTTCCACAAGGCATTTTGCTTATCACATACGCTGTTTTTTCTGCATATCAATGTATATTGCAAACCGGTAACATTCATTGCTGTGCAGATGACAGCACTGCTTTTTACACCGGTCAAATATTTCTCGGAAAAATGTCGCCGAGTATCGGAACAAAGTTATGTCTAAAGTCGACACTATGTTGAACAAGGTCTCTGATTAAGAGTGACTAAATCTAGTTCAGTTATTGAACTATTATATTGAATTACCAGAAGACACAAGTTTGCGCGTTTACCACTGAAAAGGAATCCCTTTGTTGTGTTTCCTCATTTTCAAGGCTCCCTTTTATTGCCTCAGCCATTATCGGAATCCTCAGCGTCTACATATTGAATGAAGTTCCGTTTCGTGGTCACTTGGAAGAGAAGGCCAAATTGGCCTCTTAAAAGCTTGGCGTGCTCATCAGAACGGCACAATATTTCATGCCGGCACACTACCTGCAACTTTATAAGACGCAGGTTTGGCCCAACATGGAATATTGTTCTCATATTTGGGCTGGGGCCCCCCAGTGCTAGCTCCTTTCATTTGATCGCATCCAGCGCAGAGTAGTTCGGAATCCGACTCCTGACTGTCGGTCGCCGAATGAACTTTTTCTGATCGGCTTGACTCACTGGCGCTGTGAAGAGATGTTGCATCTCTTTGCGCATTCTACGGTATCTACCACGGAGAGGGCTCATAGGAATTGATTGGACTAATTCCTTCCGCTTAAATTCACCATCGCACATCGCGACAGAACTCGAAATAATCCGTACCACCTGGATGATTGGCGGTCTACTACTGATCTATTTAGAAGAAGTTTTCTTCCTTGTACTACTTCCTTGCAGAATACAACACCACCAGCAATTTTTTCGGACCCATACGACTTAGGAACCTTCAAGAAAAAGCCTACTCTTTTTTAAAAGGCCGGCAACACATCTGCCATTCCCCTGGTGTTGCGATTGTTCATGAGCGGCGATAATTACTTACCATCAATTGAGCTGTATGGTCGTTTGCTCCCTCTCATATAAAAAAAAATGGTAAATCCAATTCAGCATGCCCTAAACGCATTAAAAAAATTACGTATAACACGATTATACGGAATTTTTAAAAGTAGTTTAAATACATTTCGACAGCATTATCGACTTCAACACCCTCAAAAACCATAAAAATGACACCCATGATAAAAAAATGATACTTAATTCAGCCGCCATTTTGGATTTACATTTCGACAGTACTATTGGCTTCAACACCCTAGAAACCCATGAAAATTACACCAATGATAAAAAAATTGATACCTATTGCAGCCGCCACCTTGTATTTACATTTCGACAGCACTATCGGATTCAGCACCCTCGAAAACTATGAAAATGACACCCATGATGAAAAAATTTATACCTATTGCAGAAGCCACCTTGGATTTCCATTTCGACAACCTTATCGGCTTCAACACCCTCGTAAACCATGAAAATGACACCCATGATGAAAAAATTTATACCTATTGCAGAAGCCACCTTGGATTTCCATTTCGACAGCACTATCGGTTTCAGTACCCTCGAAAACCATGAAAAGGACACCCATGATGAAAAAAATTGATACCTATTGCAGCCGCCATCTTGGATTTACATTTCGACAACCCTATCGGCTTCAACACCCTCAAAAACCATGAAAATGACACCCATGACGAAAAAATTGATACCACTTACTTTTAGTACGTACTACTATTATTTATTCTGTGCTTTTAAAACATTGTAATAAAAAATGTCTCTTTATTATTATAATGTATTTAAGAAATTTATATTTGAATATTGTGTATTTATAGCAATTAATCGACTCAAAAAAATATTAATAAGTTCAACAATCATTTATCTTTCTGACAATGTGCTTTTTATATCACTTATATGTACAATATGATTGCTAGATACAAAGACAAAACGTTGGAATCTTAATTTTTAGACCCTAGTAGAACATACTGACGCGCTTAGGCGCTTACGGCATGCAAAAGTCAGTTTATAATTTATTTGATGGAATAACTTTTAACTAACGATTGGAACATCGGCACTTAGTGTAGGAAGACATAAAAACACGAGCAAATAAGATTTGCAGTGTGATGGTAGTGGAAGATAAAATGTTCAACTCCATTTCATTTAGTAGGTGTCGTATGAGGCGATTATCTAGAAAATATATGTTACGACAGATGTTACGATAGATAGTCTGTTCACATGAGGCGTTAAATAACAAAAACTGGCGATAAATAGCAGCGAAAAATTAAGATTAAGACGTCTCTCTACCATGGGAGTGACCTGTCCCATTGTGGACTAATTGTGGGATGATGAATATATACAAGTTTGTCATTGTTATTATGTATTACTCTTATGGTAGCGGTTTCAGATCTGTAATCACCCTATTTCGTACCATTGAAGTTGGAGGCGACAACAGAGAAAGCCAGAAAACCCAGTGGCCTTTAATATAAATGTACTTGTTTGACTGGCTACGTAGATCAGAGTCAAAGGTGCGTGATATCTGTATGTGATCGACAATCCGTATGCCAAGCGTGGCGGTGATAGCAAATCCTTCTCTGAATGGATGAGGCTCATGTCCAGCTGTGGATTGTTATGGGCTAATAAAGAAAGAAGAAAAGGAAGATTTATTAGCTAATGAACGAATAATTTTATTATATATCGTGACAGGTTTTGTATAACCATCAAAATGGTTGGTTTTCGGTTCATATAGTTATATTTTGCTGGATAACCGCGGAGCCTAAAATGAGGGTAATTTAATGTTGGATGATTTGTACATTCTGTTCTTTGTACGCCCGTATTGCCAAACTAGTTTCTTATCGGGTTTTAACAATAACTATATCTCGATCGATATATTAGGAAGTTGTCTTAAAAATAAGATGGCGGATATGAACTATCTAAAAGTTGCAACATGAAAGTAGTAACGACCAGATGTTTCCTATAAGGTGCTTACGACATGAATAACAGTTATTAGAGTATTGCAAATAATCATCATTTTTATTAGTTACAATACATTACATTGGTAAGAATGAATCACCGAGGCATGGTGTCGGGTAGTGCGACCATCCAATGTAAAAGCCATCAATACGTGAGTGTCGTAAGAGGTAACAAAGGGAAATGAAACAGAAGATAGGCAGCAGCGTCTTCCTAAAAACCGTGAACATAGGCCTCCCCCATAGATTGCCTCATAGGGGGCTTATTTGCAATAGTTGCCTCACTTTGCAAGAGTTGTCTCTAACAAACTCTAACTGTTGCCTCTAACAATACCCACTAAAATGATATGGGAAAGTGGATATTCTTACATCGTGGCGGTTTCTTCCTAGAAACAATATAAAATAATTAATACTCAATACTCAATATTTATTAGCATTCCATAATGTACAAATTAATAAATTAAATTATCACAATATGGACCCTGTTGGGTATAGCAAATTAGAAAATTAGAACAGAGGAGGGCGCATAGATGTTTTATAATTCATTATTATTATTATATCATTCATTATTATTATATCATTTATTAGTCCATAATTATTCATATTAATCATTCATTTATTTAAAGTATTGCATTTGTCATTCAGGTATTCATATAAAGTATAATAACATTTATTGATTAGAAACACTTTTAATTGTCTTATAAAAATATTATCATTTGTTTCGTTTTTTAATGAGTTTGGTAGTTTATTATAGACAGTTATGGACATTGCGTAAGGGCCTGATGAGAAGAGCTTCATTTTAGAGGGTGGTAGCAATAATTTATTTTCATATCTAAAACTATAAGCCGTATTTTTAGTTTCTCTTTTTACATATAAATTAGGGTATTTTCGCACGAATTTGCATAATTCCAATATATAAATACAAGTTAAGGTAAGAAGTTTAAGTTTCTTAAAATGAGGACGACAACTTTCAGTATTCTTTATGTTAGACATAATGCGAATTAGCTTTTTCTGTAAGATAAAGATGGTGGGTGCATCTGTACTGTTGCCCCACAGGATAATACCATACCTTAGCCATGCCTGTGCATAGGCATTATATGTAATTAACGCAGTCTGGAGGTCAGTTGTCTTTTTTATTTCACTTAGTGCATATACAAAGCTAGACAATTTGTTACGAATTTTCTGAATTTGAGATTTTCTGTTAATGTGGCTATCTAGAATTAAATCGAGTAAAGTGTGTTCATTTACTAACTCTATTTTTGTATTTTTGTAAGAAAAATTAATTTTAATCGGTGGTTTTTGATAAGGGTAAAAAGGCAAAATTTTTGTTTTTTTATAGTTAATTTCTAGGTAATGTTGTGTAATGCTCTTTCATCCATTGGTCAGTAGTTTTAAATATTTTATATAGTATATCATTTATATTATTTACGTTACGACATGGTGCTAAGATAGAGATATCATCCGCAAACATAACACATGGGTTAACCATAGTTTCACTGAGATTGTTGATATATATTAAAAATAATAAACATCCCAATACACTACCTTGGGGTATTGAAGCATTTATAATTATTTTATTTGATCTGACTTTCACTATTTTATTATTATCAAAGTATTCTATTTCTACATATTGTTCTCTATCTTGCAAGTATGATTTGAACCATTCCAAAGTAATCCCACGAATACCTATACTATTTCATTTATTAATCAATATGTTATATTGCACCTTATCGTATACTTTGCTCATATCTAATAGTATTCCTATTGTATATTCTTTATTGCTTAATATCTTGAATATATTTATATACTGCTAGTACGGTGGACCGATTTTTACGAAAGCCGTTCTGACATTCACTAAAAATTTTATATTTCTCGCAGAAATTATACACACGTTCGAACATTGCTTTTTCGAAAACTTTTGAGATTGTGGGGAGTAATGCTATGGGGCGATAATTATCGATATTGGTTTTTGAATTTTTTTTGTGGATGGGTGCTATTAATGCCTTTTTTAACATGTCTGGGAAGATGCCCTCTGTGAGAGATTGGTTGATTAGTTTAGAGAGTGGTAGAGTTAACTCATCTGCACAATGTTTGATTA
This sequence comes from Parnassius mnemosyne, assembly GCA_963668995.1. Classification (NCBI taxonomy): domain Eukaryota; kingdom Metazoa; phylum Arthropoda; class Insecta; order Lepidoptera; family Papilionidae; genus Parnassius; species Parnassius mnemosyne. Next base: position 42,160,659 of record CAVLGL010000057.1, on the reverse strand, counting down.
AGGTTGGTGGTAATTCGTCTATCCCAAAACTCATTTTATTTTTTAAATTTTTTATTATTTTATATACTTCCCTTGGGGTCACTAGGCTGAGATATATAGAATTATTCAACACATTCTGTGTAGTTTGACCGTGTGCTAGCGGGTTACAGTTTTTGCCTATTGAAGCATAGAACCTATTAAAAGTATTTGCTATTAAAATCGGGTCTGAAGTTAAAGTATCGTTTATTTTTAGTTTAAGGTTATCGTTTTCTTTTATAATATTTTTATTTGTTCTTTCTTTTATTATATGCCACATTGTTTTGATTTTATTATTTGATCTTAAAATTTTGTTTTTGTATTCTATTTTCTTTGATGTAATAACAGCTTTTTTTAGTAATTTTCCATATTTTTTATAATGTTGGATACGTATTTTATTATTTGATTTTAATGCCAATACCTTTAGCATACTTTTGTGTTTACAAGATTTCTTCAACCCTACGGTTAACCAACTTTTTTTATATCTTGGTTTAATAATGATTTTCTTTTTGGGTATACTCTCATTCAGTATATTTATTAGTTTATCATTGAACTTATTGTAATTATAATTAATATTTTTATTAGGTTCCAAAATTTCTGACCAATTGCATGTCTCTAATTTGGATTTAAAGGTTTGCATATTATTGAAATTAAATTTTCTTTTTTCTGTATACCATATATTCTGTTTGTTTTGCTTATTTATTTCTATATCTATAATTGTGCTCATGTGGTCGGATAGTCCAAGTTCTTCTACACTAGTTTTTAGTTTTAGGTTGTAGAAATTTGTAAATATTAAGTCTAAGCATGTTGATATATTTTTAGTTACACGCGTAGGCTTTTTTATATGTTGATTTAAATTAAATTCTAACATTAGATTTAAAAATTGTTTAGTCTTTGTATTTTCTTTTAATATGTCAATATTGAAGTCACCTCCTATAATTATACTGTATTTAGAAAATTTTATATTTATATAGTTTAAGATATATTGTAAACGATTATAAAATGCGTCTTCCTCTCTTCTATTCCAATACACAGTAATAATTAAAATATTTTCTTCTGGTAGCTCCACTGCACACACTTCTAATACATATTCTATTGACATTTTGGCTATTTCTTCTCTTTCTACATAGTTTAGAACATCTCTCAACAAGATACAAACTCCACCGCCAACGCGGGATTTTCTACAGAATGCAGCAGCTATCTTATAATTTGAAAATTGTATTATCTGTAATTTTTCAAGTGTTAACCAAGATTCTGTAATGCATATTACTTGAAACTGTGGAAACTCTATCAAAAATGCTTCTAGTATGTCTTGTTTATTGAAGATGCTCTGTATATTTTGAAATAATATTTTAAACCGTAATTTTTTTTCTGGTATGTTATGTTGTTTTATATCAGATCGTGATTTGCATATAGGTTTCTTTACAAAACTGTCTTTAATAGACGGACTTTGTATATTTTTGTTTATGGCAGTACTAGCGAAAAAAATGATCATCATTAACAATCTCATCTGTCGAATCACAATGAATATCCTCTTTAGGTAGCCTAATGCCTTTTAATAGCTTCTGTATTTCTTTACTTTGGTAATTTTTGATTTTATATTTATAGTCAAGTCGTAATATTTCTTGAAGTATATTTTGGCACACATGTCTCAAGTTATTATGTGGCAGGCCCAAATATGAATAACGTAAATCTATATAGTTAACATTCGGCAACTTCGCGCTGTATGATTTAAATATTCTATTTATATCTTCAGTATTATTTTGCCTACTACCCTCAGTTTCGCATAATATAATATTTGTGTTTTTAAGCTGGCTTAGATAGTAAAAAAGGTAGAAACTCATTTTTGTTAAGTCACTGTCATTTTTCCCTGTAAGGATCAGTACGTAATCCATATTACTGTAAGTTGAGCAATGGAGTTTAATGCCTTCTAGTATTTTATCCGTCGTAGCTCCTGGTTTTATATATATTTTGTATTTATTTCCAAGTAACTTTGATAATTGTGTGGTTATGCCTCGGCCTTGTTCATCTCCAAATATATATAATCTGTGTGCGTATGTGTATTGTTCTTCTGTCATAGTCTCATTATTTAATTGACTGTATCTTATCTGTTTTGAGTTTATCCTAATTTCGGAATTTTTACACACAAATTATGTGGGCTCCAGCCAGAGGTTGCAAAAAAAAGCAATCTTTATTTAATATATATTTAATTTAAAGTAATTATTACAATTAATTCTTATAACTAAGTGAGGTGACTCTAATTCGATGTTTGAATGTAGAATGGATTCACACGGTAAAATATTAGATCCAGGTAATATAAGACAGTAGACACGTTATGCTGACACGGCGCCTCGTGATCGTCGTAAGCCGATGCAACGCAGCAGATTGCCTGGATTAGGGCTGCGTAACACCTCCCCCCGAAGAACAGCGACTATGGAAGACCTTGGTCGTGAATTGAGCTGGGAGTTGATCGGGATCAATCTTCTCAGTGTCTGGAACAGCGTATACCCTTAATGATTTAGGATGGTCCTCTTCTGAGTTCCTTTGCGTACCTCCAGTTGGCTTCGGCTTGTATCTTCTATAGAGTATGCATAGAATCAGTGCACCTGCACTTATTATTAATGCGTAAAATGGTATTGTAGTATGATATAGACTGTAGTCATCGTTTCTTCTTAAATTCAATGGCGATTGCTGGGATATTTTAGTGTTCGTTGCATGAAGATGTTGGAGGTTTATTGAATTTAGTTTATATGCCGATGCAGAAGATGGGATGCTGGTGTGTTCCTCAGGTATGTCCATTATCTTTAAGGCTTGTCCCTTCAATCGATCTTTAGTATTTGAGATCGAGAATAGTGGCGTTTCTATGTAGCATTTCAGAGGGACAATAACGAGATAACTACCTTGAAGTATTTTGTAGAGATCTTGTCCACAGGATAGATGTACTTTCGTTGGTGTGGGGAAAGTGATGGTGTAATGCTTGTCGTCCAGTTCTTCGTAAGCTGGTTTATCTAGGGTGACTGTATACGGGTTACATACTGCATTCGTCTGTTGTTTAGTGATGAGGTGATGGATGCAATCAGGGGATGTTTGACCTCTCAGGCTCCGCTTTTCTTTACAGATGTACCATTTACTGGTCTTCGGGCATTCTGCCTCTATGTACTGAAAATCTTTCTGATAAATGGCTAGGAATGGAAAGGGTGGTGTGAGGATTTCGTGTCTCTTGTTAGGAACAATAGATAACTTATACATATCATATATATGGGGTAATAGAATTGGGAACTTAAATACTATTACTATTTCATTTCCTACATAATATGAACCTAATCTAATAATATCATAATATTCCCTAATATCTAAATCTCCTACCTTTTTACTTCCATAAAGTTCGGTTGCTCTGTTAATCATTATTCGGATAGATTTTAAATTAACTATAGAGTGGTGCATAGTGTTAGCTCTTATAAATGCTAAGTTGTTCTGTAACTTAATTAATTCCTGTGAAATGGAATCAACGTTATCACTAAGGATCATTAGTACTTGTCCAAAATGGGCATATTTAATTAGGTCATAGTCTCTGGTAGCCTCGGATTGATTTATTTTACCTATTAGTATTTCTAATTTATTTTGATTATCTACAATGCTATCTATTATTCTGGAGTATTGATTTGATAAATCTTTAGTTAGGCTTACATGATTATTAAATTCCGTAACGATTTTATTTTCGTCTTCGTGGATGGATTTTATAGCACGATTAAAATGATCTGCATCTGTATAATCAAGGTTACCAGTTATACTTTTTATAATGGAACCGAGACCATCTACAAGTCCTCTTTTCTCACGGTTCGTTTTAAAGCTACTCAACTGTATGGTGACACTTTCAAGCTTATTTTTAAGATAATCAATATGAGGCTGAAATAACGAATTGGTTATGTTGTTAAGGTTAGGGCTAATACTGATTAACTGTGTTTTAACTGAATTTACTTTATCTCTTAATTCCTGGAGATTTACATATTGCAGAAATGCATGGTAGTGGGATAGGATTCGAGCGGGGCCTAATTTGAAGGGTAATATACCAGGTCCATCGCTAAGACTTTCAAGTCTTATCTCCTGCATTAGAGCTGGTCCCAGAAGGAGATGAAGTACCAGGAGAGTCCTGTAACAATTGGTTCGTTTTAGGTATTCTCTTCAATCGAGTTTTTGCTACGGGGCCTCGTTTTTTCTTTGTATAAATGTGAATTGGGAGGTTTGCCATTACTGTGTCGTGTGTGTATCGAGGAGCTAATTTCTGACGGGATGCGAATGGATTTTTTATAAAGATTTGTTGTTCCGGGGAATATTCAGCTTCCTGTTCTCGGTTTTTATTGCGAGTATTAGTCAAGTCTTTACGCATGTCGTTACATAGATCGTGAATAGTTTTATAGGTCTCAGTCATTCTGTCTTTGTGGTTTACGACGTACTGTTGAACAAAGTGGGCGGACAGATCTATGTCAAAAGGATCGCGAGGGTCAAAATGTCCTGTAATTACTTCTATTGGTTTGCATTTTGTGAAGCTATGTATACTATGATTGTAAGCTAATAGGGCATAGGGCATAAGGTTAATAGCGGATTCATTCTTTTGATTTATCTTTAAAATACGGAGATGTTCTAATATGGTGGCGTGAAATCGTTCAACGATACCATTTTCGTTGGGTGCATGTGGGGCTACTCTATGGTGCTGAATTTTATGAAGTCTAACGAATTCTGCAATAAGTTGGTTGGTAAACTCAGGGCCGTTATCGGAAACTATGGTAATTGGAATTCCATGATGTGTGCAGAAAATTAGTAAAGCTTGTACTACACTGACAGCAGTGCCGTCTCGCAAATAATACGTCTGAGCATATTTAGAAAAACTATCTACTATTGTCAAATACTTTTCCCTTGAATTGTTAATAGATCTACGTGAACTAGTTCAAAAGGCTTAGAAGCGGGTGGTACAATTTTAAATTTCTGTTTAACTGGATTGCGGTCGTATTTAGCTTGTCCGCATACTGTACAGTCATTAATAAATTTAGTAATATGCTCTCTCATTTTCGGCCAGTAATATTTGCGGGACAAAGCCGAGAAACACTCGTTAATGCCTCGATGGTTTGTCTTTCCATCGTGATATTTATGAATGATTTCTTGCTGTCTTAAATACTCCCTAACGTTTTCCAATTCACTTTTTGTTAGAAAAAGGTTAAGAGATGAACTTTTAAAAGACTTTTGTATGATTGGTATGACAGTGTACATTGCAGAGTTTGGATTAATGAGTAATCCTGTCCTAATTTTCGGATGGACGTATTCTTTTATAGCATTAATGACATCCTCTTCTATGTTTGATTGAGCTATTTGTATCGTAATGCGTGTGTGTGTTTCGAATGGTTTAGTGATAACTGGTCTAGCTTTTATGTCGCCTACTATATTTAAGATTATCTGTTTAGTGAACTTATTTAGCGGTTCGTCAGAAATGGGAACTTCCAGGATGGGGTTTTCTTTATCTGTGTGAACGGTGATGGTTCTGGAATCGTCTGCGGCTTCGGTAGCCGTTATAGTCCTAGAGTCGTCTAAAGTGTGTACCCCTTCGGAAGGGTTAGGTAAAATGGAAAGCAATTCATCTATTATGGGTCTTAGCTCGTCATTGTGAAGTTCGATGCGCGATAGTGCATCGGCATTCGTGTTGCACTTGCCTTGCTTATATACGACACTAAAGTCATATTCACTTAACTTAAGGCGCCATCTGGTTAGACGTGAATTGGGTTCTTTTAAGCTCATAATCCATTGTAAGGGTTTATGGTCTGTAATAATTTTGAACTTACGGCCGAATAAATAGGGACGGAAATACTTAGTCGCTCATACGATAGCTAAAAGTTCCTTTTCTATCGTGCTATAGTTACTTTCGCTGGAGTTAAGTGTACGAGAAGCATATGCAATGGGTTTATCTGAACCGACTGTTCCCTGTGATAAAACTGCACCAATCGCCACGTTTGAGGCATCGGTTGTCAAAATAAAATCTCTACTGAAGTCTGGATACTGTAAGATCGGGTCATTTGTTAAGAGAGTTTTACAGTGTTCAAAGCAGTTAATATAATTTTGATCTAATGTTATCTTTGATCCCTTTTTAAGACATTGAGTGAGTGGTTTTGTGAGACGTGCGAAGTCTGGTATAAATTTTCTATAATATCCTAGAAGTCCTAGAAAACGCTTAATTTCGGTTGTAGTTTTTGGCAGTGGGTACTTTTCGATGGCTTTAATTTTGTCTGGGTTGGGTTTAACCCCGTTTTTACAAATAACATGACCTAGAAACTCGGTTTCCAGCTTCAAAAACTCTGATTTATCCATCTGAATTTTGAAGTTGGATTCCCGTAGCCTTTTGAATACTTTTTCCAGATTTGTCATATGTTCTTGTAAGGATGTGCTGAAGACAATTATGTCATCTAGATACACTAAACAAATTTCGTTCTGTAAGTTCTTTAATACGTTGTCCATCACCCTTTGGAAGGTCGATGGACTATTTTTCAGGCCCATTGGCATCCTAAGAAATTCGTAATGCCCATTCTCTACATTAAAAGCAGTTTTGTGAATATCCGCGGGATCCATTTCTACCTGATAGAATCCACTGGCTAAATCGAGCGTGGTGAAGTACTGACATTTGCCCAGTTTGTCTAGAACATCGGTTATATTAGGAATAGGATATTTGTCATCGACTGTCTTTTCGTTTACCTTCCTGAAGTCCACAACAAGACGCCATTTTATTTTGCCGGAAGCGTCCGCCTTTTTGGGTACAATCCAAATAGGAGAGCTCCAAGCAGAATCCGATGGTCTAATTATATTTTGATCGAGCATCTTATTGATCTGGTCTCGGACTTCCTGTCGGTGGACATACGGGTATCTGTAGCTCTTAGTATGTACGGGGATTTCATCATGTGTTTTAATTCTATGTTTGATCTTGTTGGTGAATGTTAAAGGTTCACCATCAAGGTAAAACACGTCGGCATACGAGGCACATAACCGTTGTAGGTTTGCTAGCTCTTCAGGATTAAGATGATCGGTGCGAAGACGGGATAGAACATTTTTAGCGCGATCCGATAACGTTTCAGTAAACTGGCACTCGACATTATATATTTCGGCTTCTACCGGACGGTCCATTGAAAAAATTACATCATTTGAGCTATTATTGGTAATTTCGACCCAACCACGATTATTAATTACTTTCGTTATACAATCAGAGATTATGCAGTTGCAAATTATTTGATTTTCAACTACTACGTCACCGTCCTTTGAGTTTATAGGCAACCTAACTAATTTTGATGACTGCGCGGGTATAATTTCTTCATATAAATTTGCGTTACGTGAGTCATACATTTCGATGGGAATTTTTGCGTTACGAGTAATAAGTAATTTATTTCTAAGATCGATATTAGAACCCCATATGTCTAGTAAATCAAACCCTATCAGTCCGTCGAAGTAATTATGAAATCTATAAACGAACAGGGTTATATTATCTCGTTCATTAAATTCTAAAGGGCAAGGGAGAGTTATAGAATAATCATTTTTACTTGTCGCGTGAACATTGGTGACTTCGAATGGGTCATAATTCAGTGGAATATGGCTAAAATATTTTCTTACAGCTTCGGGACTAATAAACGATTGGTTTGCGCCGGTGTCTATTAAGAATTTCAGTGGGGGATTACTTGTCTGAATGTAACCGAGTTGCCTTTGTATGTGGAAATTTATTTCTATTTTTGTTTTTCTGGTTTGGGACACTTCCGAAAATCCTCATCATTAGTCGGGGTGAAATTAGTCTCTACTTCCTCTACGATAGGAGCTTCCGCGTGGTTATACGGTGGCTCGTATCCATAGTTAGGATATTGTTCGTAAGTACAGTACTCTTGATTATAGTTATAGTCAGGATAGTCGTATTCATAGTACGCGTCGGTGCTATAGTCGTAGTCAAAATCCGTCTCGTTAAAGTTTACCTCCCGTGTTTTAAAGTAATTGCTCGGCGGTGGGTTGCCAAATCGTCTCCAGTCATGTCCAGTCGGTGGTAAGGGTTTCGGAACAAAGGGAGTGACACCGCTCATAGGAGAAGGGCGCGAATTATTATTTAAATTGAAGCCCTGTGGTTGCTGAGGTCTGTTAGGAAGCTTAAACACATTACTCTGGGGGTTATAATTTGGTGGAGGAGCACGCATCATCTGTTGCGTACGAGTGGGACCGCGTGGTACATGCATCTGGGGTGGTAGATTGGGCCTCCAACCCTGTGCAGCATGCGGTTGCATAGGTGGCTGTCTAAATGAGTTCAGTATATTATTACCCTGTGGTCTAGGTAGTGACGGCATGTTAAACGTGGTAGGTTTTGGAAGGAAATTATTTAATGGTAGGCTATGTGAAGGTTGAGTCCATTCCTTCTTGTTCTGGCTGCCTTCATTTCGTTGTTGGAGGTAAAGGGTGTTTAATTCCTCCTGTACGAATTCAAGTGCTTTCTCCATACTTTCGGGATGCATACATCTTATTCTAGACCCTAGGGGGTCTTTTAATCCGCGTAAATAAGCTTGCAAGGTCAGTTTTTTATATAGTGCGCGCTTAGCTTCAATTGTCGTACTAATCGTTTCATGTAAAGTGACATAGGTCATTATTGTACTAAATAAACTTTGAACTCGCTCGTAAAATTCTTGCGGGGTACTAGACCCTTGGGTTTGTAGTGATAAATCACTGTATAATGCGGTTTCGTCGCGATGGTCGGCGAAGTTATTTATAAGAGCGTTTTTAATGCCGGCCCAGGTTTCGGGTATTCCATTCGAATTTATTAGCCTAGCCGCGGGCCCAGTTATTTTATTTAAAATCCCGTTAATAAGAGAAAGATTGGCTAGTTCGTATCCGGGCTCATTTTTTACGTGGGCTAACACAAGTTGATCGCACAGGTTAATAAAGCGCGTAAGGATGTACGGGTTACCGTCAAATTCGGGCAAAACTCTAAGTGACTTATAAATTAGGTCTATTTCATTTGATTGGGCCATACTATCGGTTTCTAAACCTCTGTTCTCGTCTATAATACTAAGCTTAGAAGTCCTACTACTATCTAACCTAACGTTCCGTGTTCCCCTTGGATGGAAAATTTTGGAAGCTTTATACTAACACAGTTAAAATGCAATAAAATACAATAGGAAAAAAAAGGTGTATATAAAATTAGGATAGAGTAAAAAAAATTAATTACGGAACTAGGAAGGGTAAGGATTGAAAGATTCAAGCACTTACAGCATTACTTCTTCTTGCGGAATCAATGCCTGGATTCGCCTCTGGACTGGTGCTCCCGTAGGTTCTGTATCTTCTTGGTCACTCTTGATTCACTGACTCTACTTTAGAAGATCCTACCGACTGCGCCAATTATGTGGGCTCCAGCCAGAGGTTGCAAAAAAAAGCAATCTTTATTTAATATATATTTAATTTAAAGTAATTATTACAATTAATTCTTATAACTAAGTGAGGTGACTCTAATTCGATGTTTGAATGTAGAATGGATTCACACGGTAAAATATTAGATCCAGGTAATATAAGACAGTAGACACGTTATGCTGACACGGCGCCTCGTGATCGTCGTAAGCCGATGCAACGCAGCAGATTGCCTGGATTAGGGCTGCGTAACACACAGAGACTTTTTGTTTACTAGACGGTGTTTCGGTTAGTTTAACTGTGCTTTCATCATTAAGGCTATTCCTTTCTTCTTCTCTAAAGCTAAGCTGAGTACCCTTAAGGCTCCTCCTGTTTTTTGGTTTGGTGGGATTTTTTGAGCTTGATGTACATATTCCAGTCAAAGTTTTTATTTTTTCAGCTCATATTCGGCTAGTCGTTTACTTAAGGCAGTATTTTCAGAGTGAAGGTTTTTGATTTCGTTTTCAGCAGCCTTCAGTTTCAACTCTAGGTGTAATATTTTGTTCTTCATTTCCTGCGTATCTTCTTCCAGATTCATTCCTATATTTGGGCAACTTCTGTTCAATTTAATGTCTGTGACAAAGGAAGAATATTCTTCGTCTGATAAACCTTCAAAAGAATTTTCAGTAGTTATATTTATATTATACTTTTTTCGTTCTGTCACGTAACAGCTATTTTCATTCTGGTTTGTATTTGATTTAAACAACATCAAACAATTTGGACATTTCCATTTATTTTTATGATTATTTGTCATTAGGTGAAATCTTTTTTCTGTAATATTAGTACATTCAAGGTGATATATTTTTATGCAATTGTTACACTCTCGATAATATCTTGTTTCTATTAAATCTTTACACTTTGAGCATATTAGTGACATCTCGACTTGACGTTTGTATTGATCGTTTCGCAGCAAGAAAGCAAGAAGTTAAGCAACACGCAAATAGATGGCGCTCTTTGTATCTAGCGATAGACTATTGAGCTAGGGATTGGGTCCGAAGTTCAAATGATTGATACACGTATTTGTTTGAAGTCGTTATACGAATTTAAAAGTAAAGCACTATTCACTGATACACATAGTTTTGTTTGAGATGGCTCTTTGGTACATTTATTTGTTTATAGTTTATCTTGAGTAAAAATGTCTTTTAGTTAATAAAATCTGAGATTATTATGCACTGTTTAAGTTCGATAAATTTTTCACTTAGGTTCAACTGATATAGTCACAAACACTGTTTCACTCTCGTCGTAGTATATTCAATTTATTTTTATCACTTTTAAACTATTCTATTGTTTTAAACTATTTTTAAATGTATTATTTAAGGAGCTAATGTTTACTTTAGTGCGCCCTCTTTATTAATTATTAATATATAATTAAAACTGCGTTTGCCTACCCTCCTGTTTGGAGTAGCAACAATGGCAAATATTAGATGTTATATTTTCAGCAGAGGCCTTTTAATATGCTGTAACGGATGAGTGGAGTCCGGTCCTTTTTTAAATATTTTTTCCCTTATTATTCACTACAAGAATGATAAATGAGCTCACAGTTCGCACACATGCAACCCACTTCAAAAAATAAGACCACGGCTGATTTGTCACTTCATAGCCTGTAGTTGTATTTTTTTTTATAGGATAAGGGTGACAAACGAGCACACAGTCCACCTGATGGTAAGTGGTTTCTGTGGCCCATAGACATCTACATTCTTTCCTCGATCACGAATCAAAATGTAGATGCGTTGTCACCCGTGAGGACTAGATGGAATACCTCGTTTCCAGTAAAAAGGGTCTCCGGTTCTCTACACTCACCATACGAAACACAGCAGCATTAAGCTGCTATTTTACGCTGGTATTCTTTGAGAGCGTGGTCCTTTCCCGGTTGAGCAGTTATATTTAGTTACCATATCCTTCAAAATGAAACGCAACCGTGAATGAAAACAATTTAAAATGTTGTGTATCGTTATTAATATAATTTTTAGTTTTAAAAAATTATGGTAATGACGTGATATAACCATTTTCTATATGGACAGGATCAGCCTAGATGTTTGGCAGGAAAATCAACATACGCAAAACCAAAAACTTTGACGGTGTTCTTCATCTATAGTCTCAGTATTTTAGCGGTATACCACGATATATTGGAAGCCGCGATATCTTATTAGCATTTCCCATAGTCGCCTCTTAGGACACAAGGGGAGGAAGTGGCAAAATTTACTTTTTGCTTGGACTATATGTTTAGTATAACTATTACAATATCTGTTTATGGTTTTTAAATAAATAAATGAATGTGAAGGTGATAAAAATTCGGATGGACTCCTAAACAAAACAGCCCATTACCATTACAGTCTATGAAATGTCCACTGCTAAATAAGGGTCTCCCCCGTAGATCATCTCATAGTGGGAGCTTTTACCATAGGTACCATGCTTGATAGACTGGTTGGCAACCGTAGTTTTAATTTTTTTATTTTTAGTTTATATTAGGAAGACTAAAAGAATTTCCTTTGTAAATACACTAGTTAACTCGAAATTTGAAACGAGACTAAGAAAACAATTAAAATGGTAATTGAAAACGAACATAAATAAACTTGTAGAGATTATACTTAACGAAATTCTATTTTTGTTCACCTTAGCGATTATTAACATTGTTTTCAATCCCTTTTACATCCAATTGGATTAGCTTGTCTTTTATGCTACTTGTGAACTGGACTTATTGGATTGTAGCGGGTAGAAAGGGCACCTTTCAAATTTTGTTGATTCCCAGGCACCTCTGTCTGTTGATACACTTGTCATGACGAGCTTGACAGCTACGGACTGGGGTTTACGATATTATGAAATAATTCTTACGTATAATTTAATAAATGTAAGATGTTGATGCAAAAAAGGAATTCTTTTAAACTGCCAATAATATAATTATGCATATAAGAAAGGAACAAAAAGAAAAGTCAACATCGGTCTTATCGCTAAAAGCGATTACTTCTCCATAACATGTGGATGGATAAGAGAGCGAGAGACCAAAATACAAACAATACTTTTACTATAATCCACATATACTTAGATATTTTAACTAGCCTTACAACCAGCATAGCAGTAAAAGTAAAAAATGTCTTAAATAATCTATAATTAGTTTAAAGATAATCTATTTTATTCAGTTGTACTCTGTTCTGTTCTGTTTTGTCCTTTTTAATCTGTTTTATTCTATTCTATTTTATTTAATACTTTTCCATTCCATTGCTTCCCACTTCATTCCATTCTATTCTATTTTATTCTATTATATTCCATTCAATTCTATTCTATTCTATTCTCTCCTAATCTGTTCTACTCTATTCTTGTGTATTTTAATTTATTATTTTCTATTGGTTTCCATTATTTTCTTACCTTTGAAATCGGAAACCAGTTACAGCTGTGAGTGAAGCATTGTCTCTAACCAAGTTACCATAAAATAAAATAAATACGCACAACAACTACCGTTTATTAATAAAATATTTTTCTTAAATATTGATTATATTTTCCAACATAATTCGCTATTTAACTACTTAAGTAAATAAAAATATATAGGAATGAATTTAAAGCCACTACAGAGAAGCTATTATATATTACTTACTATCCGGGGGCTTTTGATGGGCTATAATGAATGTACAAACTCATTAGAAGGTAGTAGAATAGCAACACGTTACATTTGCTGGTAAAGTAGCCTAAAATCAAAATGCAGATTTGTTGTCGGAGCTGCAGATTTAGATAGGGCGCGTCATTGCCAGTAAAACGGTCGACACTTTCCTATGAATATGAAACACAGCAGCATTATGCTGGTATTTTACGCTGGTGTTCTGTGAGAGTTGATACTTCCCCGGCTTACCCGAGATATTCGTGCTGCAGCCATGCAGCACCAGTGAGGCCCTAATACCTTTATATTAAACAAAAATGTGAGTTAACATTATATGTATATACCAATACCACACTTAATATTATACTATACCACAAATATTTCTTTTTTTATACTGCTCTACAGTAAAACGTTCAGGTGTACAAATTGTTGTCAACCCTCTCAAATCTAAAAGTGTTTCCACTTCGACCCCTCGAGTATTATTTTCCATTTCAATACTCAACGATTTCTTATTTAAATTACTATAGTGCAGAAAATTGTCGAATTGTTACTTAAATTCTTAATGCGTCAAATAGGTACAATTTTTGTGGTTGGTCGACGACAAAATTTGTACTGTTTTCCAATATCTAAATATCCATATTTCTCAAAAAAAATGGAAGGATATAGTATGAAGCGGTAGCTACCTAACACAATTATCCAACTAGATAAGTTCATCGAACGAGTGGTTAACCGACGGATTTTACTCGGCTGTCAAGGTTATGAATACATGAACGTTTCAAATGCAAATTATCAATTGCAGGTCTGAAGTGTCTGCAGTCTCTTTCTTACCCTAAAATCCTTTTATAAATAAGAGGAAGCCAGTGGACAGCATTGGGACATATAATATAGACTGCAATATTGTTATTAATTAACCGCAAAGAATAAATTAAATTTCATAGCCTAATTAACCAAATTATTTAATATATTATTTTTTGCGCTTAATTAATTATTACCTATATTTTAATTATGTAACCTTAATTTATAGCTTTACATGACATTTCAGGTGAGCTTACATTAGCTTAATTAAACTAAGCTGGAATTCTGTGCTGTCGATTTTAGGTATCGAGAATGCCATGCATTGATGGCGTACTTACTAGGAAATCGATTTGCGTAGCACTTACATCGATGAAATGTCGGAATGTCTTGGTTGGATAAATTATACAGGGGATCACTGTTTCCCGTGAGCTGATTAATAAAAATAGTTACATTATGAATATGAATATAATCTAAGAAAGCGTAAATGAGATGATGAATCAAACATCTATTGGAAGTCTTACGATTTTCTAGCATTTTTCAAAGTCATCTCTTACGACGTATAGGGGATTATATGAGCTGATGTCTCTTACGTCGTCACCTCACGGCAAATTTTTCGTCGTACGTGCAATTAATCTCGATTCATATAACACATATTCATAATTTAAATATCAAAGAATAATAATGTATATAGTTTATGCGTAGTCGGTAATCGCTTCGTTGCTGCAGACTTACATGAATAATATAATATAATAGATTACGCAAGACCTTCAACCTATAAAAGCAATAACTAATAGTGTCAAGGATACGGTTTTCAAACGATAGCCCTTCCTCCATTATAAATCCTAAGTTACGAACCTTTAAAAATTAGATTAGACCTCAACAACACTAATATAAGTTTACTAAATTCACCTCATGTTCTTAAGCATAGTTCTCCCACCTTCGCCCCGAGTAACCTACAACCAAACTAAGCTCAAAATGAGTACAGCCGTGCGGCTTAGTAGACTGATTCATTACTACTACCATCATTTCAGCTCAAAAATTAACTTCTGAACATAGGCCACCCCCATTAATTACCTCTTATGGAAGATATTTTCCATAAGATAATCCGCTGCCCCGTATTATCATCATGTGGTCATCAAAGAGGTAACAAAAATAAATGAAATAGGAGACGGGTAGCAGCATATACCTGATAAAAACTCTAAATAATAAAAACCTGTGCTTGTCAACTCGCCCACCAAGCATGGCAGTTATGGCAAAATCCGCTTTCAATGCGGCAAACTATGATGGAAGTTTTTCTTCTATTGTGTGTTTTTATAAGTCTAATTTTTACTTTTCATCATATTTTATAGAATAAGGGTTTTTCTAAAAAACAAAACAAAAACAAACAAGGGTGACAAATGAGCACACTGTTCATTTGACGGTGAGTGAGTATCTACTATCTATCATCTATGGTCCTTAGACATCTACATATATCATTGATTAAAAATCTAAATATAGACGCGTTTTCACCCTTGAAGTCTGAGATGGAATGCCTGGTTTTTTAGAGCTAGAGCTAGAGCTAGAGGTTCTTAAGAGCGTGGTTGGTTTTAGAGCGTGGTCCTACCCTGGTCGAGCCGACTCATTCGTGTTACATCCGTAATATAGGTGTAGCGTGGCTCTACCAAGTATAAAATAATTATAAGGTTAGTATCGAAAACCTGATGTGACGATGATAGTAAAATTTCACTCCACTAAAATATGAGTACATTATCTTTTTCTAGTTTTAAACCATTTTCCATTTATAGTCCGTCATTTTGTACGCTATATGTACGTAAAAGGATTAAATTAATAAATATTTCTCCAAACAGATTTTTGCATTTGAAACAACCTGCAGGAAACAAGGAATGCAGTGCACAGTACGTCAATAACCCATTCTACGAAATGTTGGGCTACCAAAGATGACATCTGCTTTAGCATTCCTGAATACTTCGACCTATTTGATATTCGTTGTACTACTCCAAAATTAAAATGTTACCTAAACACACACTATAGGTAGTCTTAAAATGAGATTAAAAATTATTTATTAAAAACAGGACATAATCAGGTTAATAACTGTTTCAAAAATAAAGAAGAAATATAGTATTTTTTTAAATTCATAACATAACATATAACATAAACACTCACGCCTGTCACCCAGAGGGGTAGGCAGAGATTATGGACTTCCCTTTGGTACGATCCTGACACACCTCTCTCGCTTCCTCCACATCCATATACCTACGCATACACGCTCGTCGGTTAAAGGTACTCTTGATTTGGCCCATTTTTAATATATCGCCAATTTGGTCGATAAACCTTCGCCTAGGGCGACCCTTCCCGACTATGCCGTTCACCTCTGCATCATAAATTTGCTTTGTCACTCTTTCCTCATTCATTATTTCTACATGGCCAAACCACCGAAGCATTCCTTTCTTAATCCTGGTCACAACATCATCTTGCAAACCACACTCTTCTCTTATTAAACAATTTCTCACTCTGTCATTCAGCTTCATCCCTAACATACTCCTTAATGACCGCATTTCTACAGCATTTATTCTACTCTCATGCTTCTTCTGCCACACCCAACTTTCACTACCATACATTAAAGTAGGTACTAACACAGCATTGTGAATTGCCAATCGTGCCTTTTTGGACACATTCTGACTTTTCACAATAGAGTGTAGAGCCCCATTCACTCTATTTCCTGCATTCACTCGTCGTTCTATATCCTTATCATATCTACCATCCCTGCTAAAAACACATACCAAATATACAAACTCATCTACTTGCTCTACCAACTCCCCTTCTATTCTTATTTCACATATCGTTTAACTTTCTTCTCTTTCAAAAACCATAACTTTCGTCTTACTTGCGTTCACTTTCATTCCCTTTTCTTTTAATGTCCTGTTCATTAATGTAACCATCATTTGCAACTCGGCTGCAGACGATGCAAGTATGACTTGATCATCGGCGTACAAAAGGCATTTGACGGTTAACTCACCCATTCTTAACCCGCATTCTTCTACTTTCAAATTTTCCAAACAACTGTCCATAAATAGGTTGAACAACCACGGGGAAGCCACACAGCCCTGTCTGACACCTTTATGGATGCCAAACCAGTCCGAGTAGGCCCCGTTGATCCTGACACAAGCACTAGAGTCCCTATATAGAGACTTCAATGCCTGTATCAGACCAGCGGTCAACCCAAATGAGTTCAGTGTTTTCCATAACACATCCCTGTCCACTCTGTCATAAGCCTTCTCCAAGTCTATGAACGCCCAAAAAACTTTTTGGTTTTTGGCCAAAAACTTCTCCACGGTCAAGCGCATGGAAAAGACCTGATCCGTACATCCCATTCCCTTTCTAAATCCCGCTTGCACATCCCAAATTTTTCCATCAGTTTCTTTCATAACTCTTTCAATTAGTACCTTAGCATACAGTTTTCCCACAATGCTAAGAAGGCTGATACCACGGTAGTTTTTACAGTCCTGCTGTGATCCTTTTCCCTTATATATTGGGACTATCACGGCTTTGCACCAGTCTCCCGGTACCCGCTTAAGTTCCCAACATAAATTAGACAAGGTGTACAGCAGGTCTGCCACCACTCCTTCTCCAGCCCTTAGCATTTCGAGAGATACTCTATCATAACCGGCTGCCTTACCTGCTTTCATACTTTTTATTGCTTTCATTATTTCATCTATACTTATATCTATATCTATTTCCTCTTCTTTGGGAATTTCTATTTCATTTAATTCAAACGTCTCATCACTCATAAACACGCTTTCAAAGTATTCCTTCCATCTCCTTAAACTCAAAACTTCGTCATTCAGAATACAGCCATTCTGGTCTCGTATAGCATTCATTCTAGGCTGTTGTGAATGTCCCCTGGTAGTTCTTACGAGTTTCCAGAACATTTTAATGTTTGCCTGGAAGTTATCCGATATTCTTCTATCATTCTACTCCGTTCTTTCTTGCTTTTTCCTTTCAACTACTTCTTTTACTCTCTTATTTAGGTGTCTAAAAACTGCCTTTTTCCTTTCAATATCATCATTAATACTGCTAGAATTACTAGCCTTGGTTGCTAGTAAATCTAGCCATGCTTTCTTCTTTGCTTCAACTTCCATCCGTACCTCATCATCCCACCATAACGTGTTATTTTTCCTTTCAATCGTTCTCTTACTTACACCACATACTTCGGTAGCTGCATCCACTAAACCTTTCTTGACATTATACCACACAGTCTCCAAGTCTAAATCATTCATACACAATTCAGCCATACCACTTATATTTTCTCTCAATCTACATTTGAACTTCTCTTTCACACCTTCATCTTGTAACCTCTCTGTTCTTATACGCTGTAACGCAGTGGTAGACACAGATGTCCGATGCCTCCAACGTCTGAAAAGACCATTAATTCGGCATAAGACCAAGTAATGATCCGTCCCTACGTTAGAGCCCCGGTAAACCCTTGTATCTACCACAGCGCTCCTCATTCTTTCATCAACAATTATGAAATCTATCATACTTCTATCATCACCTCTTTCCCATGTATACGTGTGAATCTTCTTATGACGAAAGAAAGTGTTCGTTACAACAAGATTCTTTTCCACGCATACGGCGAGAAGGCTTTCACCATTCTCATTTATACTTTCATCACCAAACGTTCCCAATATCCTTTCATAACCAAGCCTCCTTACCCCAACCCTTCCATTAAAATCGCCTAATATTACAATATTTTCATTAACCTTGCATTTCATTAGCACCATCCTTACCAACTCCCAAAACTGCTCTCGGATATAAGTGGGCTTAGACATGTCTGGGGCGTAGACCCCTAAAACAAACAACTTCTTTGAGCCCACTTTCATTCGTATCCATAGCAGTCTCGGGCTTACACATTCATACTCTTTCACACAATGACCCATTCTTTCCGAAAGGATGATACCGACTCCCTGGCATGCCCGTTCGGTCTCGTCTACACCAGACCAGTACGCGGTATACATGCCATGTGTAGTGGCATCCTTTCCCTTCCGTTTCGTCTCATTTACACATAATACATCTATTCCTCTATCATACATCATATCGCATACTTCATCCATCTTATCATTCATTCCTCCACATACATTCAATGTAGCCAGACGGGTTTCCGCAATCCACTTTTCGCCCCTCCGGGGGACAGAACGTGACGGGTGGCGAACCTCGTCGCCGGTTTTCCTCCCGGAGATTCTTTGCACCCCTGCCCCATTAAAGGGGCGCCGGGAACTCGGGGCCATTTCGTTAATTTTATGCCTCATGGTGCGAAAGTAATTTGTGGTATTTTTTACGCCGCTACCACACGGCGAGGAGCCGAGTCAGTTCTTTCGGCTTTGTGGCTCGTTTAGCACCACCCGGGGGACACGTGTAGGGTGGGCCTAGGATTAGGTGGTCGAAGCCTACGGACGCGAGCGACTCATTTTAAATTCATTTATATATATATATATATAATTTAAGAAAACATAAAATGAAATTAATATAATAGCTATGAAAAAAAGATAGGTAGTAAAACAAGCCTTACCATAAAGTGAAGCAGTTTTTCACGGAAATTAAAAAACAAGAGGAAGCCCAAAGTGGGCGAGGCAGGCGTGCCACAATTAGTGACAGTAAAACGGAATTGAGTGTCAGTCGCAGGCTTAAATTGTTTACCCTTTTCAAAATTTTACTTTAAGAATTTCCGTCAAATTATCTAAATATGTTAAAGGTACTATATTGAAGGTCCTATGTAATTAAGCATTGTTAAAAACATCTGGTGCAACACATCGCCACATACAAACTGAGTTGCATATGAAGTAAAAACAAAACCTGGAAATTGAGGACGATAATTTGAATGTTGTTTTCTCACGTACTGTTGCACAAACGGATTGTTAACTTGGTCCTATTAATTGTTCTGATTTCGATTTTTCTAGTGCAGTTAGCTGGGTATAGTGTACAGTTTTCCGGATAGTGATTATCTTAACATGTTGCTGCTAGCAGCAAAATTTAAGGTATGTATAAACAAAACCCCTTTTAATGGTAAACCAGGCATTCCATTTTAGTGGTCAAATCTGTATCTGTATCTTGATCAAATATATTTGTAGGTTTCTGGATCCATAAGAGTGAAGACTGTGCTCGTTATCACTCTTGCGTAGAAATTTCTTTTTTAAATATTTAAATTACAAGCAAAATGAACAATCCCTTTGATAGTAAATGACTGCCATTAAAAATAGATTTTAATAAGAAGTAAGGGCAAACTTCAAAGAAATCAAAATAATTTCAAATCCAAAAGTTAGTGTTAGACATATAATAGAACAATCACAGCCTTTTTGTTTTTCTTATCGTTTTTATACAATACAAACACTTACGCCTATCACCCAGAGGGGTAGGCAGAGACTACGGACTTCGATTTGGCGTGATCCTGACATACCTATCTCGCCTCCTTTACATCCATATATCTACGCATACACGCTCGTCGGTTAAGAGTACTCCTAATCTGGCCTATTTTCAATGTATCGCCGATTTGGTCGATAAATCTTCGTCTAGGGTGTCCCTTCTCGACTACGCCGTTCACTTCTGAAACATAAAATTGCTGTGTCACTCTTTCCTCGTTCATTCTTTCTGGATGACCAAACCACCGAAGCATTCCTTTCTTAATCCTGGTCACAACGTCATCTTGCAAACCACACTTTTCTCTTATCATACTATTTCTCACCCTGTCATTCAGATTCAGCCCTAGCATACTCCTTAATGACCGCATTTCTACAGCATTTATTCTACTCTCATGCTTCTTCTGCCACACCCAACTTTCACTACTATACATTAAAGTAGGTACTAACACAGCATTGTGAATTGCCATACGTGCCTTTTTGGACATATTCTGACTTTTCACAATAGAGTGTAGAGCCCCATTCACTCTATTTCCTGCATTCACTCGTCGTTCTATATCCTTATCATATCTACCATCCCTGCTAAATACACATCCCAAATATACAAACTCATCTACTTGCTCTACCAACTCCCCTTCTATTCTTATTTCACATATCGTTTTACTTTCTTCTCTTTCAAAAACCATAACTTTCGTCTTACTTGCGTTCACTTTCATTCCCTTTTCGTTTAATGTCCTGTTCATTAATGTAACCATAATTTGCAACTCGGCTGCCGACGACGCAAGTATGACTTGATCATCGGCGTACAAAAGGCATTTGACGGTTAACTCACCCATTCTTAACCCGCATTCTTCTACTTTCAAATTTTCCAAACAACTGTCCATAAATAGGTTGAACAACCACGGGGAAGCCACACAGCCCTGTCTGACACCTTTATGGATGCCAAACCAGTCCGAGTAGGCCCCGTTGATCCTGACACAAGCACTAGAGTCCCTATATAGAGACTTCAATGCCTGTATCAAGCCAGCGCTCAACCCAAATGAGTTCAGTGTTTGTCATAACACGTTCTTGTCAACTCTGTCATAAGCCTTTTCCAAGTCCATGAACGCACAAAAAACTTTCTGATTTTGGCCAAAAATTTCTCCGCAATCATGCGGAAAAGACTTGATCCGTACACCTCATCCTCTTTCTAAATTCAGCTTGCACATCCCAAATTTTTCCATCAGTTTCTTCCATAACTCTTTCAATTAACACCTTAGCATACAGTTTACCCACAATGTTAAGCAAGCTGATACCACCGTAGTATTTACAGTCCTGCTGTTGACCCCTTTCCCTTATACATTGGGACTATAACGGCTTTGCACCAGTCTTCTGGTACCCGCTTCAGTTCCCAACATAAATTAAACAAGGTGTGTAGCAGGCCTGCAACCACATCCTCTCCAGTCCTTAGCATTTCAAAGTTAGACTCTATCATATCCGGCTGCCTTAACTGTTTTCTAGCTTTTCATTGATTTTATTATTTCATCTACACTTATCTCCCTACCTCCCTCCACTTCTATTGGAATTTCTATTTCACTTAACTCAGACGACTCTTCACTCTTAAACACGCTTTCAAAGTATTCCTTCCATCTCTTTAAATTCGAAACTTCATCATTCAACATGCAGCCATTCTCGTCTCGAATGGCATTCATTCTAGGCTGTTTTAAATTTCCCCTGGCAGTTCTTATGAGTTTGCAGAACATTTTAATATTTGCCTGGAAGTTATCAGATTCTTGCTTTTTACTTTCAACAACTTCTTTTACTCTCTTATTTATACGTCTTAAGTCAGCATTTTTTCTTTCAATCTCATCATTCATACCGCCAAAATTTCCAGCTTTGGTTGCTAGTAAATCTAGCCATGCTCTCTTCTTTGCTTCAACTTCCATCCGTACCTCATCATCCCACCACAACGTATTACTTTTCCTTTCATTCGTTCTCTTAATTACACCGCATACTTCGGTGGATGCATCCACCAAAACTTTCTTAACATTATTCCACACAGTCTTCAAGTCTAAATCATTCATACCTAATTCATTCAAACCACTTATATTTTCCCTCAGTCTGCATTTATACTTCTCTTTCACACCTTCATCTTGTAACCTCTCTATTCTTATACGCTCTAACGCAGTTGTAGACACAGATGTCCGATGCGGCCAACGCCTGAATAGACTATTAATTCGGCATAAGACCAAGTAATCCGTCCCTACGTTGGACCCACGGTAAACCCTTGTATCTACCACTGCGCTCCTCATTCTTTCATCCACAATTATGAAATCTATCATGCTTCTATCATCCACTCTTTCCTATGTATACATGTGAATCCTGTTATGGCGAAAGAAAGTGTTCGTCACAAAAAGATTCCTTTCCACACATACGGTGGGGAGGTCTTCACCATTCTCATTTATTCTTTCATCGTCAAACGTTCCTAATATCCTTTCATAACCAGACCTCTTCACCACAACCCTTCCATTAAAATCTCCTAACATAATACCATTTTCATTTTCCTTACATTTCATTAACACCAGCCTTACCATGTCCCAAAACTGCTCTCGGATATAAGTGGGCATTTCTGGGGCGTACACCCAGCACCGTTTCGTTTTTAATAAATGTAAATTGTTTTGTTTTTGGTGTAGACTAACAATTTTTTCTCCGCGTTGATATAAATATGAAGTATAATATATTTAAAAAATTATCAAAACCGATTTACAATTAATAATAATAATAATCTTCATTAAAACTTATAAAGGTTACAAACAAATTATTGCACTGATTCCTAAATTAGGACTAATCCTGTATCTTTGGATATCATTACCTTCCTGAAATTTTACAGTATTAAATTTTAAGACGAAGATATTGCTTATCATACATACGAGTACAAAAAACATACAGTCGCATTGTGAGCCTCCTCCTTTTTTGAAACCAGCTTATAAAACCCACCCATAGAAACTTATTCCAGTCTTTTATACTACGGCTACGGTAACATTTCTAAGTGAGAGCATGTTAAACTTGCAAGTTGATGACTTCAAATGTATTCAGGACCCTACTGATACAAAAAATAATCTGATTGTGCTATTATTTATATAGTGATGAACTTCTCAATGGCTGCAATTATATCAATGATTAATTTTTCTTTTAAATACAGCCGTATTCGCTGAGGTGTTAAACGCTGACAGTGAATTTCAGTATAAGCAAGCAACCGAGGTTCGATCCTCGCAAGTACCAGTGAAATTCTTAATTACAACTTTAAGAGTTGCTCCGCTATTAAAGAAAATCGTGATTGGTGTTTTGTAACCCGACCCTTTGTACTGGAAACAAGGCATACCACGTTAGTCCTCAGGAGTGACAACGCATCTGTATTTGCTTCATTCTTAATCGAGGTAGAGGTGTATAGGCCACAGCATGTACTGGACTACACCATCAGTTGGACTGTGTGCTCGCGTGTCTATAAAATAACGCTTTTGGAAAATAAATTTGACCCTGTAGTGGGACTTACTGTAATATTATTATTTTACTTTTTAATTCGTTAATTGGAAGTAGGTTCCATAACATAGACGTTTTTCTTAACATAACATATTTCAAACATCAAAATTTAACTTAAAAGTATCGTTCACCAAGATGCAGTAAGGTTAAAATCTAAAGCTGCAGCCTTACTGACTTAAAGTAAAGAGATAGTAAACAATGTAAGATACGGGGAAGACGCCTGAAACCTGAAACCTGAAACTTTAGTATAAATTAGTCTTACTCTTACCACATGTGTTTAAGTGTGATTGACAACTTTGTAAGATATTGGTGCAACATTATTGAGAGACAATGTTTCTACGTGTATAAAATTTTAAAGACTTGAGATTTAATTAATAAAATGTCTTATTTACATTAAATGTATTTTTTTTTAATTTTGGATATTTCAACAATTTTTATCAGGCTATGATTTGCTTCCATTTTAATTCTCAGAGGTGACAGCTGAGGTGACATCAGAGGTGGTTCTTTGTTCTTTGACCATGATCTGCAGTTACCACTACCATGAGATAGAATGTAAGTTCGTTTGTCACTACAGATGCATAAAAAGTATGTAGCAGACCATTGATGAACACAGTCCTCTCTTTTTATGAAGGATATCATATTCGACACGCATAGGAAGTAGATTTTGCGATCGCATTTACAAAAGTCTTGCACCTCTGATGGTGCTCTAGATCGTCGATCAGGGTATTTTTATGAGATTTATACAAGATAATTATATTGTAATATACGTGATTTAAGAGCCAGAGATCGGAGTGATACACACGCCGCTCTTAATTAAAAAGGGATATACATAATCACACTATGAAAACTTAACGCAACCGCCCCCTACACTTCTGATTTCAAACAATCTTACCTGATAAAGTTCTCAAAACACTGGTACAGGGAGCAGTTTATTTTATATACATGGTATAGTGTTGCTTAAATACCATAACACCTTTGTCTTACTAATTGCACTTACAATCGAGTAATTACGCTTTGTTAAAAACGATAAGCTCCTGGATGTATATTACTAAAATAAACCTGAGTTAGAAATTATTCTCAAACTTATTTCAAGGAAAGGAATATTTTCGTAGCAACCACTTTAAGGTATTAAACATTCTTGGATCACGGAGCAATAAGAAGTAAGTGCAGGATGTCACCGAAGTGATGAAATATGCAAACTAACAAGAACGACTGAGCCCACATCAGAGAACGGTCTACCTGTTGACACAGATCAAGACTCGTTGGATGTGAAAATTTTCTAATATCGGAATGATTTAAAATTTGGAGTTTAATACATTTAACATTTCACACTAAATTACATTAAAAATATGTTTTGTAATCCGCTGTAATTTATTATTACTATAACATTTAATTATGAGTCGTAAATCATGGCGTAAGACATAAAACCCTTCATAAATTAAGATGAATAAACATTTGTATTTTTTGACCAAACAGGGGTAATCAAATTGTACTGTTATTAATTAAGCTAAGCAATAAAATATACAATATAAAAAGTATTAAACAATTTTTTTGTAACCAGAAACCGTCTCGCATGCCATGTGATGCCTGCTGGTCCATGTAATGCTGGCCTGTGCCTAATTAAGCGATATGTGCTATATTACATAAGTTGGACGTACGTTGTTTTTATAAACTTCTTGCTGCTTTAGTACTAATATACGCTCAAAGACTGAGGGAAGCGAAAAAAAGTTAAATCCAATATTTTTTTAAAAGTTTTCAAATAAAATAATATATAAGAATTAAGTATAATTGAAAACTTATATTATTAGCCAACTAAAGACCGTGTAGTAGCAGTGTAAGAATATCCACTACTTCATATTGTCCCGTGGCTGTTATATGAGGCAACTCTGGGAAAAGGTACCAAGAGATGGGCAGTAGTGTCCCCCGCACCCAGACCTGTGACAGAAGCCGAATGAAAAATGCGATATATTTGATACATACTGAGATTGCCAATTCAACTCTCAAGAAGCGATTAGAATAGAGTAGAATAATTTTTTTATTCAATATAAATTACATGTTATTCTTATTGAATGTCATTTTTACTTTTTTATAGGATAAGTGTGACAAACCAGCACACTGTCCACATGATGGTAAGTGGTTGCTGTGGCCCATAGACATCTACATCAAACAAAATACAGATGCGTTGTCACCCGTGAGGACTAAGATAGAGTGCCTCATTTCCAGTAAAAAGGGTCTCCGGTTCTCTACACTCACCATACGAAACACAGCAGCTGCTATTTTACGCTGGTATTCTGTGACCTTCCCCGATCGAGCCGACCCATTCGTCATCATCATCATCATCATTTTACGCTGGTATTCTGTGACCTTCCCCGATCGAGCCGACCTATTCGTGCTACAACTATACTACTAATATAGATGCAACATGGCTCTACCATGTAAATAAAACTTTACCACTGGTTCTGAATAATACAGAGACAATTTTTCTAAAAGGAAATTATACAATATTAAATGTACAAAGTATTAACAAATTTTTTTTCAAATAGCCTGGAAGCAACCACCCCATTCACAGGGGTTATTTTCAACTATGTATTAATTTACTCGTATTTTAAGAGTTATTTTTTATATATGTTTAATAAAATATGTTATTACGAGAAGTCGTTTCTTTTCTCGAAGAGAAACACTTCATATCAGTCTTAACCGTTACCGCTAACGTTACAGCTTATCAAAAATCTAGTATATGCCATAGTTGCCACGCTTGGCAGGCGGCTTGGCAACTGCCGCTTTTATAATTTTGAGTTGTTATCAGGAAAAAGCCTGTCTTCGTTATGTTCATTTTGTATTTTAACTTTGCACGTACTTTGATGTTCGAATTTTTTTTCGATGAATGTATTAGACAATGAATATTTGACACAATGCATACCTAGATACAGGAGTAAATTTAATTAAGGAGCAACATTCTTCAGAACTTTGTTATCACATTCAAGAGGAGTTCAATATATTGAAAGGGAAGTTATTATCCTTTAAGATAAAGTAACTAAAGGTGTGTGCTTAATATGGTGAAATAACATAATTGAGGGACTAATTAATAAGTATTTTTTAACCATAGCATTTAAACGGAAATATAGTATCGGAAACTTATATGGAACCTTATATGACCAGGACGAGGTCGAACTGAGCTAAATTACATGATATAGTAACCTGGATGTAGGTAATGTAATATATTAATTATTTTGCGCAGAAATCATATGATTTAGTTCCTCTATTTCATCATCAAACCATCAAACCATCAGTCGTTTGGCTGATCTTCACCCCTTTGGTATCATAATACCACGTATTCGAACCAAACTGTTTGCTTTGTGAGCCTTAATGCGTACATCAAAGGCGTCGTCAGAATCTGTCTTTCCATCCGATTACAATCTGAGTATCAAGGCAAGAGTGAATAGGCTTTTGTTAAGCTAAGGTAGTGCGTTTACCATCTTCGGCTGCATCACCTTTTATCATCAAGTCGAACAGTAGTCAAGCACTGGCTTATAATATGTTTTTTTTATATTCTACTAATCCAGCGCTTATCTACTATCCCACCTGATGGTAAGTGGTGATGTAGCCTAAGATGATGAAGCGTACTGACTTAACAAAAGCCTATTCACTCTTGCCTTGAATACACCCACACTGTAATCGGATGGAAAGACAGATGCTGGCAACTTATTTCACTCCTTTGCTGTACGCATGATGAACGACGTGTTTATTTAAGAAAAAACAATAAAGTTGTATTTACTTTTAATGTATTTCTTGGCTAAGAAACCGAAAACACTCTAATCACTAACACTTAATTTATTTTGTTACTGTGACGCTAGTTTCACATTATAATTAAAGCAACTTCTTTTAATTCCATTAAAGGATGCAAAATCTCTTGGGTTACACATAACTAATTATAAAGGTTCTTTTTTTTATCTTATATCTGTTACTTAAGCAGAAATTATTACATAAATATGATATAATTACACAAACAATTTTACTAATACTTATGCACCTGCAGTTTACAAAAAAGAGCAGAGGTCTACCAAACAAAATATTCAAACCACACAGCTCGAAAGTGTTCAGAACTGATCAGTGCTACAATGCCATTATCCAGCAAACAGAGCATTTCCCAGCAACTGTAGCTATGCTGTGCGCCAGTGCAACCAGAACCGACGCAATTAGTGGCACAAAGGCCGGGCCGTTTGGCTAACACAGAACGGAATTACACAGTCGAGTTTTCGCTGCTCGGATCTAACGGTATTTCGAGAACTTTATTACGTAGCATTGTTTGGAATCGGAGCTTTCGAATGTGCTTAATGTAGAACGTACTTAAACATTATCCACACTTGTCCCGGACGGAGATAAGTGATGAAATTGAAGGTAATATTAGTGCAGTACACACGGTTAAACTCTCGACGTATGTCAGTGATAAAGGAATGATCGTTTGTATATTTGAATTCCTTTTGTAATAAATTAAAATTTTCACTTTGTTGATATTTTTTTAAAATAAGCTAAAAGGCATCTCTACCGGCGTTCAAATAATTCGATATTAGAAGAAAATGTTGTATTGCAAAGTAATAATGAAAAATTTCTATACTTTGGCTTAAAAAACGGTAAGCCTGAAATGAGAAACAGGCAAATAGGAAAACCCCTTTTATACCTATATTTTTACATATAACGTTTATTCATTAGTTGAGAATATGGTCAGGCGAATATGCCTATTATTAGGCATATTCCCAACAAACGAAATAATATAGAGATTATAAATTTTAAAATTCGCTCGGGGGGTTCGTTGCGCAGGTGAAGTTGGAGGTTTCGTAGGAAGAAAGTGCCTTTTGTTTTGTGGGCCTTGCCTTAGAAGGTGAAAGGGAAGAATTTTTACTTTCTCGAGAAGACGCAGCAATGGGGCGGCTGATATTGGTGGGACCACGAAAATGCTTACGCATTCATCCACGGCGAAGGTGTAACACGATGGGGTTTTGGTCGGTGCGAGCGTAACATAACCCGTCCTTGCCCCCGCTAGACGGGTATTCGTAGGCATTTACCTATGTAAAAAAAACAATAGGGCTGAAAGACGTTCGTAGTATATATCAGATATCTAGCATCCGTGACACTCCAAGTGACGTGGTATTTTCCATAGTCGCCTCTCACGACCGCCATGCAACGATATGAGGTGGGGATTTTCCGACGCCACCAACAAATACAGCTTGGGTATAACTATTAAATGAGTGTGTATAACTACTGAACACCTTCTGAACTAATATTTAGTTCTTTTTCTCTATTCTACATAGTAAGCGATTGTTGATATTTCTGTGCATTTCCTGCGGTATTGTAGCGGTTCACAAATTTACTCCAGTATCAGGGACGTGAAACATTGGTAGCTTAAAATTTTTATTTTATCTTTTTATCTGTGTAAAACACACTCTAAACAAACAAAAATAATTATAACTAATGATTTTTTATATTTACGCAACACTACACATTGAATAAAACTATTTTTTACGGATTTTGTCGTGTTTACCCTTTCATCCCCATTCATTTAATTCGAAAAATAATTCGTTTTTATTATTAAAAACAAATCTAATAAATTTTAAGCACTTTCATATAACTTTTTAAAAAACACAGAAAATACTTAAAACCATTTTCAACGTTATTTAGTAAGAGATAAGACCCGCAAATCTCGTCGAAACCGATTTAATTACTAAGACAGGCTTAACTTGTATAGAATCAACAAATTTTGTCTAATAAGGGAATTAAATTTCTTCCCTTTAAGTTAAGAGAAGGACGAAATTAATTTTATCCAATGCTTACGCCATTTTGCCGTGTAGTGGCAGTTAAGAATATCCACTACCCTATATATTCCCGTGGGTGTCTTAAAAGGTGACGAAGGGAAACAGGCAGGAGATGGGCAGCAGCATCTTCCTGATAACAACAAACTTACAATAAAAAAACTGCAGTTGCCAACCCGCTCGCCAAGCGTGGCAACTATGACAAATACCCCCCCAATATGATGACAGTAACAAAGAAACGGCCCCCAGTCCCCGGCGGCCTCGCTATTCCTGGCTACGGTGGACACCATGGTAACAGCGGGGCAGGGGGTGCTAAGATTCTCCGGTGGAGGTTCGGTTGCCACCTAAGACGACTCGACCTGGCAACATACAACGCACACACCCTGAGGACTGACGAGAAGATCGTGGAGCTGGAAGAAGAGATAGACAAGTTACGCTAGCATAATTTAGGATTATCCCAAGTCCAAAGAGAGGGGGAGGACACTGTAATCCTCGAATCCGGCAACTTGCTCTATCACCGGGAGTGCGATCATCTGTCTCAAGGAGGTGTCGGATTTTTCGTCCACAAGTCTCTCGTTAACAACGTTGTAAAGATTGAGAGTGTGTCGACGAGGGTTGCTTATCTTATACTCAGAATCACCAAACGGTATTCGCTGAAGGTCATAGAGGTTTACGCACCAACCTCGGCACACCCCGATGAGGAGGTGGAGGAAATGTATGAGGATATTTATAGAGCCATGCATTCCTCCAAAACCCATTATACGGTGTTAATGGGAGACTTCAGTGCAAAACTAGGCACAAGAGAGAACGGTAAGCTGAAAATAGGGAAATTTGGAATAGAGCAATGGAACCCAAGGGGCCAGCAGCTGGCCGACTTCGTGGAGAAAGAGGTACTCTTTATGATGAACTCTTTCTTCCAGAAGCGGCCCCACTGGAAGTAGACTTGGTCGAGCCCCGACGATTCCACAAAAAATTATATTGACTTCATTATGACGACCAGACGACAACTGTTCATGTCTCCGTGATCGCGAGGGTGAAAACTGGTAGCGATCACCGAATGGTTAGGGGCACACTGAACCTAAACGTTAAGTTGGAGAGGTCTCATCTAATGAAGTCAACGTTCCGTCCCCCTCGTGCTCTGTTTCAAAGTCCTAAAACCTTTCAGCTCGAGTTACAAAACCGTTTTCAGTGCCTAGAAGACCGTTTTCAGTGCAATAAAGTGGACGATATGAATTACAAGCTCGTGGAAACTGTCTATGCGATCAGAGCTAAGTTCTGCAAGACCTGCCGCAGAAGAACACAAAAACTCTCCGATTATACTCTCAATCTCATGGCTGTTAGATGGGAGATGAAGCTACATTCTTCAACAGATTTGACAGCATACAGGCAACATAACGGACAGATCTCCAAATGCATGCGGCGGGACCTAAGCAACTTCAATACAGCTTGTATTGAAGAAGCGATTGAGCGGAACCAAGGCTCCAAAATCTTTGCCAGAGATCTGTCTGCCAGAAAGAGCCAACTGTCGAAGCTGAAGACCGAGTGTAGCAGCATTATTTCCGGGGCACCTGAGATTTTGAGTGAGATTGAGAGGTTCTTTGGGCAGCTTTACACGTCATCGTTGGAGCCACACGCAAGTGTGAGTAACACTATTCCGAAGATATCCCGGACGTCAGTCTGAGCGAGATTATAATGGCCCTTCAGCATCTAATAAACGACATGGCCCCAGGCGAGGATGGAATAACAGCGGAGCTTCTGAAAGCGGGTGGAAGAACGGTGCTTGAAGTCCTTCAGATGCTCTTTAAATCCGTCCTCCATGGTGACATTACACCGGAGGCATGGAGCAGAAGTGCGGTGGTCTTGTTCTTCAAGAAAGGTGACAACGCTCTCTTGGAGAACTACAGACCGATTTACGTTCTGAGCCGCGTCTACGTGCTGTTTTCGAGAGTGATTACGAATCGTCTCGCGCGCAGACTTGACGACTTCCAGCCTCCCGAACAAGCCGGTTTCGGAAAGGGCTTGAGTATCATAGACCACATACATACCCTTCGGCAAATTATAGAGAAGTCCGAAGAGTACAATTTGCCACTATGTCTGGCGTATGTAGACTATGAGAAAGCCTTTGATTCCATCGAAATTTGGGCGGTGCTGCAGTCCTTTCAGCGGTGCCAAGTTGACTGTCAGTATATCGAAGTGCTGAAGTGTTTGTACAGTAGAGCTACGATGGTTATCCGAGTACAGAACCAGAGTGGGAAACCTATCCCATTGCAGAGAGGTGTAAGACAGGGTGATGTTATATCCCCGAAACTCTTCACCACTGCATTGGAAGACGTTTTCAAGCTTCTGGACTGGAAAGGATACGGTATTAACATCAATGGCGAGTACATCACTCACCTTCGATTTGCCGACGATATAGTCCTTAAAGCAGAATCGCTGGAGGACCTAAGCACCATGCTCAATGACCTCAATAGTGTCTCCCAACGAATAGGTCTTAGGATAAACATGGACAAAACAAAGATCATGTTTAATGTCCATGTCACACCTATGCCGGTTGTCGTTGACGAGTATGTTTACCTGCGAGAAATAGTCCGAATAGGTAAGTTCAACTACGACCGATAGGTCAATTGACGGATTGAACTCGGCTGGGCAGCATTCGGGAAACTATGACACATCTTCTCGTCAGACATACCTCAAAACCTTAAAACGAAATTATACAACCAGTGCGTGTTGCCCGTGATGACTTACGGATCTGAGACGTGCTCCTTCACTGCAGGCCGTATGAGGAAGCTCAAAGTCACTCAGCGAGCTATGGAGAGGGCTATGCTCGGGGTTTCTCTGCGTGATAAACTTAGAAATGAGTATATCCGCAGTAGAACCAGAGTAACCGACATAGCCCAACGGATTAGTAAGCTGAAGTGGCAGTGGGCAGGCCATATTTTTTTTTTTTATAGAATAGGGGGCAAACGAGCTTGCGGCTCACCTGATGGTAAGTGACTACCGCCGCCCATGAACAACCGCAACACCAGGGGAATTGCAGATGCGTTGCCGGCCTTTTAGAAAGGTGTAAGCTCTTTTCTTGAAGGTTCCTAAGTCGTATCGGTTCGGAAAATTCGCTGGTGGTAATTGATTCCACAAAGAAGTTGTGCGAGGGAGAAAACTTCTTCTAAATCGCACAGTGGTGGACCGCCAATCATCCAGATGGTACGAATGGTAACGCGAGTTTTGTCGCGACGTGCGATGGTGAAATTGAGCGGCTGGAATTAGTCCGAACAATTCCTCAGAGCACTCCCCGTGATAGATGCGATAAAATACGCAAAGAGATGCAACATCTCTACGCAGTGCCAGTGTATCGAGCTGATCGGAAAGAACTCTTTCGTCGACGATTCGAATCGCTCTGCGCTGGATGCGGTCAAGTGGAAGGAGCTGGCACGGGGGTGCCCCGGCCCAGAGATGAGAACAGTATTCCATGTGGGGCCGAACTTGCGCTTTGTAAAGTTGCAAGCGATGTGCCGTCATGAAATACTGTCCCGCTCTGCTGAGCACGCCAAGCTTTTTAGAGGCCAATTTGGCCTTCCCTTCCAAGTGACCACGAAACTGCACGCTATTCGATATGTCGACGCCAAGGATTCCGATACTGGCTGAGGCAGCAAGGGGAGTGCCTTGAAACTGAGGAGATACGACAAAGGGGTTCTTTTTAACGGTAAACGCGCAAACTTGTGTCTTCTGGGGATTGAACTGGACTAGATTTAGTCGGCCCCAATCCGAGACTTTGTTAAGCAAAGACTCGACTTCAGACACAAGTTTGTCCCGGTACTCGGCGACGTTTTCCCGAGAAATATTGGCACGGCCGGTATATAAGGCATCCCCAGTGCTGTCGTCTGCATAGCAATGAATGCTACCAGTTAGCAACATATCATTGATATGCAGGAGAAACAGCGTTGGTGATAGCACGCAGCCTTGTGGAACACCAGCGTTGATAGGTTTGTAATCAGAGCATGCACCGTCTACTACGACCTTGATGCTCCGATCAGCAAGGAAACTGGTGATCCATTTGCACAATTTCTCGGGAAGCCCATAGGAAGGAAGCTTCGAAAGAAGCGCCTTGTGCCAGAGCCGATCGAAGGCCTTCGCTATGTCCAAACTAACGGCCAATGCCTCCCCCTTGGACTCTACTGCCTCCGCCCATCTATGAGTTAAGTAAACTAGAAGATCACCCGCTGATCGACCCCGACGAAAACCGTACTGACGGTCACTGATCAGCTGGTTATCTTCAAGGTACCTCATGAGCTGGCAGTTTATAATGGATTCCATTATTTTGGAGAACAAGGAGGTGATAGCGATAGGCCTGTTGTTGGACGGGTCTGAGCGGTCGCCTTTTTTAGGGATCGGGTGGACCAAAGCTGTCTTCCATGAATTCGGGACTACGCCTTGGGAGTAGGAGTACCGGAAAAGACGCGTTAAAACCGGTGCCAACTCCGGACCACACGTCTTCAGCACAATGGGAGGGACTCCATCGGGCCCACTCGACTTGCTGACGTCCAGGGAGAAGAGTGCTTTGCGAACCGAGCGCTGTGTAAATCGCACATCCGGCATGGAGCACTCACATCGCGGGATGGTCGGCGGTGTGTTCCCCCCGTCATCTAGAGTCGAGTTAGACGCAAAAAGAGAGCACAACAGATCGGCTTTCTCTTTTGCGGCATGGGCCAGTGAGTCGTCCTCTCTGTGCAGAGATGGAAGGGATGTCTGACAGAAGTTCCCTTGGACAGCCTTGGCGAGAGACCAGAATGCACGGGTTCCCGAGGGAAGGTGAACTAGCTTCTCGCCAATTCTGCCGATGTGCTCAGACCTTGCCTTGGCAATGACGCTTTTGAAGGACCTGGAGGCGGAATTATACTTCTTTTTAAGTGCGCTGGTGTTTAAGTCCCGAGACGTTGATGCATCAGCCCAGGCCCGGTAGCACTCCTGCTTATAGCGTGATGCTATTTTACAGGAGCGACCAAACCATGGCTGGGATCTGCCTCCGATGGGCATCACAGAGGATGGAATAAAAAGTTCCATACCCTGAAGTACCACATCAGCAACAGAATCGGCAACAACGCTGGGATCTTCCGGCGAGAAGCAAACCCGCCCCCAAGGGTAGGATGCAAAAAAAGACCGCATCCTGTCCCAATCAGCTGACCTATAGTGCCAAACACGGCGGCAAGTTGCAGATCGCAACTGCGATTGGAGCGTGAGTGGCACCGTGCTCCGGATCAGACAATGGTCCGAAGAGCCCAGAGGGGCATCGACGGAGACCTGATATCCGTCCGGATGAGAGGTCGACAGAAGGTCCAACAGGGAAGGTACATGGTCTTCCACATCTGGGATCCGCGTAGGCGAAGTAACCAGTTGTGTTAGACCATATGCCAAAGCAAAGTCGTAGACAGATCTACCCGCATGATCGGTTAAACGAGAACCAAGCCATTCAGCGTGGTGGGCGTTGAAATCACCGAGTATCACGATCTCTGCGGATGGGACCTGTTGTAGCACGGAGTCTGCAGCCATTTGGACGTGGTCGATGAGTCGGTCTGTGTCGGCATTACCGCTATGGGACCTATAGAGGCACCCGTAGACGCGAGGATGATCGTCGCTGTCTACGCGCAGCCATAGGATGGACAGGTCCGTACCTTCAAGGCTGCCGAGGCGTCGAAAACAGATGTCCTCTCTGACGTATACACAAACTCCAGCCCGGGGCACAAAGGAGTGTTCCAATTTGTATCCCGGGTAGGAGAGATATGAAGTTTCAGCCGGAGAGGACACCTGAGTCTCGGTTAAAAAGAGCAAGGCCGGCTTCGCCGTCTCTAGATGGTAATGGACAGCGTTAAGGTTGGAATGAAGTCCCCTGATGTTGCAAAAATTCACGGATAGCGTGACAGGGGTCGCCTTGGTTGTATTGCTCCGCTTGCCCCGAGCAGCATTAGTCACGAGCGGAATTTTGCCCCCCCCCCCCCAGAATACGCGGGGCAGCCTGAGCACCCACGCTCAGGAGTGAAGTAGTTTGGTCGTGGATGCCCAGCGAGGGATTCTCCAGGGGTGCTGGTACCCTCCTGGGGTAGTCTTGTATTTAATTCCACTACCATGTTGATGGGGGGGGGGGGGAATTGGGCCTCCGGCCACCTGCACTCACCAAGCGCAACGCAGAGGTAAACCTCTACTTCACGCTGGTATTCTGTGAGGTCGTGGTACCACCCCGGTTCGAGCTGGCCCATCCGTGCGACAGCAAAAGCCACCGCTTAGCTCTACCACTGTTATTGCTCGAAGAACCGACAACCGATGGGCAAGAAAGGTTCTTGAGTGGCAGCCTCGTACCGGTAGGCGAGGTTTAGGGCGACCCCTCACGAGATGGAGGGACGACCTGGTAAGACATGCGGGAAGTCGATGGATGCAGGTGGCTCGGGATCGTGCTTTGTGGCATTCCTTGGGGTCTATGTTCAGCAGACTTATGAACGGCTGTAATGATGATGAATGATGAATGCTTACGCATGTTGTCTCTGTGCATTTTTTTTTATAAATGGAAGTAATAAATGAGCACATGAGCATTTGAATATATTTTTGTAAACGAGCTAAGGATTCAGAGACGGTACTTGATACGGGACGATATCTTGATATCCATCACTTTCTTGTCCTTGATCTCTCCCATAAATGAGAGAAGGCCTGTTCCCAGCAATTTACCGTTATTTAAAGGCTATTACTTTACTTTTTAATTACTTATTACTCTTTACTTACTGATCCATATACCATACTTGGACTTTGTGTTCTTATTCTGCAGCATATGTTGTAAAAAACATTAAAGGCCTTACATGTGTTGATGTGACCGAAATTCGGTCTGGAGGAGATTATTATTATTCAGTTACTTTGTTTACATCAAAAAAATAGTAACTTTGCACATTATGTATTATATTTTATGAGCCGTGGTACTCTTAGAAAAGCTATAAAGAATAGGCAATGTACTATAATTATAATCTGTAATATTTTTTTGACTGGAAATCGTCATATATACGATAACGTGTGGAATTCTGAGCCAATAAGCTTAGGCGTGTGTATTATTTTTGTAGAGAAAGAATAGATAAGTTTTAATACTCCACATTATTAAAATTTGAAATGTCAACACAGTCCCTGCACCAACTTAAAAGTTTAGCCACGCTAGAAATTTATGTAATAAAAAATAAGTATGTAACAGACTACATTATTACAAATATTCTTTCTTCTTTATGATCAGCCTGTACTATTAAATTCCACTACTGAACCTACTAGAAGACATAAGTTTTTTCCGGCATTTCCTATAGTCGCCTGTTAAGGCACCCACGAGATGATAATATGGAGTAGTGGATATTCTTACA
Source organism: Parnassius mnemosyne (assembly GCA_963668995.1). Taxonomy (NCBI): domain Eukaryota; kingdom Metazoa; phylum Arthropoda; class Insecta; order Lepidoptera; family Papilionidae; genus Parnassius; species Parnassius mnemosyne. Next base: position 42,123,701 of record CAVLGL010000057.1, on the reverse strand, counting down.
CTGCCACAAAACAGTTGGTCAACAGACGGAAACAATAAATTATAATGCAGGCGCATACTAGTAGTGTTAGTTTTGGTTTAATTTTAAACGAAAACGTTGCAGAAACGGCTTTAGATAATTGCAGTGTGCACAAGAACCATTATCTCATTTTCATAAAATCCTTTTGCATAAGCGGAGAAATCTCTCGACTGTGCATTTTGACACGTTTTCAGGTATTACACTGTACCGTTCTATCCCCGGACATCGCTATGCTTCACAGTTTGTTTTCAGAAATTGGGTTAGACATAATTTTATTTTGATGTTTCTATACCTTACCACCTAGATTTTACATTTGAAATAAATACAAAACAGTTATACCGTTTTCTATCAGGTCTTATGTCCCAAGAATTTTCCTAGATCACCTATTAGTGGCGGTGCAAGAGAATCCGCTATCCCATACCATGGCGTGCATGTTGTATGAGGTGATACAAGAGATGTCCACTGTCATCTACCTAATAAAAGTTCAAAAATATATGATAAAAACTACGGTTGCCAAACTGCATGCCATCTGCGGCACCCCTTATGAGGTAATCTATTAGAGAAGTTTGTATTCACCAGTGGACTTTTTAAAGGCTATAAATGAATGAATGACGACCTATTACCACTTCCACAGAACAAAATTTTATATACGTGCTAGAGTCACGCTGCAGCTATATTATGGTTGTAGCACAAATGGGTCGGCTTGACCGGGGAAAGACCACGCTCTCACAGAATACCAGCGTAAAATAGTAGCTTTACGCTCCTGTGTTTCGTATGGTGAGTGTAGAGAACCGGAGACCCTTTTTACTAGAAACGAGGCATTCCATCTTAGTCCTTACGAGTGACAACGTATCTGCATTTTGATTCGTGATCGAAGATAGATGTAAATGTCTATGGGCCACAGGTGGACATCAGTTGGACTGTGTGCTCGTTTGTCACCCTTATCCTGTAAAAAAAAATATATGGCGACGGACTTACTTGTCGCCACCAAAAGGGGACGTTATTTTCGGGTTCTTTAAATACTTTTTAAAATTTTACTGTAATTTTTTAACTGATATTAGGTGTTACCTATGAATTTGCCGCTATTTATGAAATAAATTTACTTAATATTTTTGTATAGTTTTTATTTCTATTAATCAAAGTAGGTAAGACCCATGCAATCGGTGCATCGTTGCCAACGCAGTGGCAGTTTATTGATGCCCTTCTCGATGAAATCAGCTGGATGGTAGACAACAAATTCTTCAAAGGCATTTTGTACTGCCTTTTGAGTATTGGATTTTTTCCCCGCCATAAATTTATCCTAATGCTCGAAAAAGTAAAAGTCTGCAGGTGCATGATCTGGCGAGTACGGCGAATGACGGAGAGCTTCCAATTCCAGGTCTTGTAACATTGAGACCGTCTGTTGTGCAGTATGAGGTCGCATACTATCGTGCAGAGGCAGCGGGTACGAGCGATTGAACAAAGCTGGTTGGAGACCTGCGAGCTTCTCTAGCATTGTGCTCAGTTCTTCACAGTGCACCTCTGCAGTAATACTCATTCCGTTTGGTATGAAGCTGTGATGAATCACACCGGCGCTAGACCACCAAACAGTGGCCATAACTTTTCTATGGGTAAGATTGTAAGTTAATCTTAGATTGTAAGTTATTGTAAGATTGTAATTTATAGTAAGATTGCTAGTTATTCTAAGATATTAAGTTATTGTAAGATTGTAAGTTATTGTAAGATTGTAATTTATAGTAAGATTGCTAGTTATTCTAAGATATTAAGTTATTGTAAGATTGTAAGTTATTGTAAGATTGTAATTTATAGTAAGATTGCTAGTTATTCTAAGATATTAAGTTATTGTAAGATTGTAAGTTATTGTAAGATTGTAATTTATAGTAAGATTGCTAGTTATTCTAAGATATTAAGTTATTGTAAGATTGTAAGTTATTGTAAGATTGTAATTTATAGTAAGATTGCTAGTTATTCTAAAATATTAAGTTATTGTAAGATTGTAAGTTATTGTAAGAATGTAATTTATAGTAAGATTGCTAGTTATTCTAAAATATTAAGTTATTTTAAGTTATTGTAAGATTGTAATTTATAGTAAGGTTGCTAGTTATTCTAAGATATTAAGTTATTGTAAGATTGTAAGTTATTGTAAGATTGTAAGTTATTGTAAGATTGTAATTTATAGTAAGATTGCTAGTTATTCTAAAATATGAAGTTATTGTAAGATTGTAAGTTATTGTAAGATTGTAATTTATAGTAAGGTTGCTAGTTATTCTAAGATATTAAGTTATTGTAAGATTGTAAGTTATTGTAAGATTGTAAGTTATAGTAAGATTGCTAGTTATTCTAAAATATTAAGTTATTGTAAGATTGTAAGTTATTGTAAGATTGTTATTTATAGTAAGATTGCTAGTTATTCTAAAATATTAAGTTATTGTAAGATTGTAAGTTATTGTAAGATTGTAATTTATAGTAAGGTTGCTAGTTATTCTAAGATATTAAGTTATTATAAGATTGTAAGTTATTGTAAGATTAAAAATTATTGTAAAATCAGTTTTTGTAAGATATACAACTGTATACTATTTTATTCTCCTGGACGGTTACGGCATCAGCTTACTGCCGAATAGTTGGTGCCAAAACAACCAAGTACAGTTGTACTGCGCTGAAAAGTCATAATCTATATCAGATATATCGTCTATGTGAAAAGTTCAAATTAATTTCAAATTCTAACTTTTTTTGTGAATACAGGGAACAAAGATATAGATAGATCTTAAAAACTATTAACGTTAGCTGCATTCAGCCCTTAGGCATGAAAACACTACCAACTAATTACAAGAATATACACATGTAAAGAAATCAATTATTTTTAAAACTACAATTTTTATTCAAATAATATTATAATGTCATTCCTTAATGATGAGTTACTTAAATATTTATTAGCATTTATGGAATTTTAGCATTTCTCAATGAAAAAATGTTTTTAATTCTGTCGTAGTTAATTAACATTTTCAATTTTATAAAACTTGGGGTTGATTTCGGACTATATACATATTATGCTTCGCTAAGTGTCATTGTATTTTGTTACTGTAAGTAAATATAATGGGTGGTGTGGCACATGGTGCTGTTACCAAATTTAAGTCTAGATAATTTTAGTGAAAAGATATATAAAAAACTCTAATTTCAATAGACAAAATAAGAGAGAGATACTCGTCGTTACTAGCTATAGATTTTACAATTTACTAAATGTAATTCCACCGAAATTATCAAATGTGAATTCGGCCTTACGCTTCAAAATCCCTCAAGTTGTTTTGGGTACAGAACATCACAAAGGGACATAGAAATGACGCAACTGCATAAAATAATAACATACTCTACATAATACTCCAAAAAAACCCAGGATTCTGGGGTAGTCTAGTAAACTTTAATTAATTAAACGCAGTTAGAATAAGTAGAAGATAGAATAGAATAATTTTTTATTCAATATTGATCACATGTGCAATTCTTATTGAAAGTCTAACTAGTCTTATTGAAAGAAGAACTAGCAAGAAACCCAGCGGGACATTATGCTATGGAAATAACTAAAATAAACTAATCTAGCGGTCTCAACAATAATGAGATCTCTAATATTTTTTACAGCATAAGCTGCAGAACTTAGCTTGCTAGTTTGGATAAATGGGGGCCCTACTAAAGTCGGTAATATAAGTTTAACACGATGTTTAGTATTTAATATAGGAAATGATTACAAATACGTTTACTTTATTAGTAATAAACAAGTGGTAAAATTAAAAATTTTGTATAAGCGACTTCCATATAAATAAATTGAGCAGATGATCAATATAGTCGAAGTCAATTAAATACGCATTATTAAGAATAACTCAAAACCGAATGGTAAAATATTGATCATTTTAATATGGGACCATGTGAGAAACATCAGCTTTCAAATAAAAAAAATCATCAAAAGCAGTTCATATAAAAAATACAGTCGAATTGAGAACCTCCTTTTTTAATTCGGTTGAAAAACTAACATTAATTACTAAACCAAACATAGTGAAAATAGAATGATCCAAATATACGAGATATAAAATACCCAGACCGGCGATGGGCAGCAGCGTAAATGTGCGAGACGTCTGGAATATCGATTCTCAATCCGCCTGCTAAACGAGACCATTAAAGTGATTAAAGTGAATTTTACTATCAGCAGCGCTGAGAGCCGCGGGTTCGAATTCCGCAAAGAACAAGTAAATATTTGTATGGTGTAGAAATAATTGGTCCGGGTCTGGAAGTTTGTCCTTGTGAAAATTATGCACCTACGTATACTGCCCATATGATACAGGAGCAAATCCTAGTGCAAGGGGGCGAACCTTTATGTATCAACGTGCCATTTACTAAAGAAATGTTTAATGAGGCCATAGACGTGCCGTGAAATAATTTTTACTGCGCACTGCCCTAGTGAGTAGTTGGCATTAAATAATAACTTGAGTATCTTCTATTATTTTCGAAACTGGACATTTTATAACAGATTTTTTTTTTATAGAATAAGGGTGACAAACGGGCACACAGCCCGTCTGATGGTAAGTGGTTGCTGTGGCCCATAGACATCTACATCTATCTTCGTTTACGAATTAAAAAAGAGATGCGTTGTCACCCGTGAGAACTAAGATAGAATGCCTCTTGTCCAGTAAAAAGGGTCTCCGGTTCTCTACACTCACCATACGAAACACAGCAGCATTAAGCTGCTATTTTACGCTGGTATTCTGTGAGAGCGTGGTCCTTCCCCGGTCGAGCCGACCCATTCGTGCTACAACTATACTATTATTATAGCCGCAGTATGGCTCTACCACGTAAAATGAAGAAATTAATATATTAACGAAAATTTCACTGATACTGTTACTATACAATCAGTATATTCCCAAACAATTGTGGCTATTCCATGCACCAGAGCAATCAGAACAAGCGAATTAGTTGTACAAAGGCAACGGGCTGTTTGAAACGAAATTACACACTGAAATTTTCGCAGCTCGGTTGTAAGGTTAGTTGAGTAAATAAAGAAACTTTATCACACACATAGCATTATTTGCTATTGAAACATTTGGAAGACTTTTTTCTTTTAATGGAAACGTGACAGTGGTTATACGTAGTGGAGAATTTTTGCAGGTTTATTATGCTTGTAACAGGAATGGATCATTTCTATCGGAAGAAGACCACGCTCTCACAGAATACGTCCATCCATTAGGCTTATAAAAGTCCACTGCTGAACATATGCCTCCCTCATATATTGCTTTAGGAAGGACTTTACCTTAGTTGCACACTTGGTAGGCAGACGGGTTGGCTACCACAGTTTTTTATTATTTGGATTTGTTACCAGGACCAGATGCTGCTGCTCCTCTTCCGTTTCAGTTTCTCTCTGTCGCCTGCCACAAAACCTACGGGACAAAACGTGGTAGTGGATATTCTTACACCGCCACTACACAGTGAGAATTTTTCTCACAGAATACCAGTGTAAAATACCAGCTAAGTACTGCCGTGTCTCGTATGACGACTAGGATAATGGTTCGCAGCATGTGATCATTCTGGATCTCTAAAGACAATTTAATCTAACGATCTGTAGCTGCCGTGTTTATTTGAACAATCGAGATTGGCAACCGGGAGAAACAACTGCAACTAGGATCCGATCACTCCAATGAAAAATTGATAAAATCGTCACTCCGTGTCCTCCTGTCTTTTCCACCAAAGTTAGACCGTTTGTAGTTTGTTTAAGCCTAGACAAATTTTAAACAACTTTTCATAATAACACGGTTAACATTGATGTCGGAATAAATGGTGAACTGTTGATTCTTGGCAGAAAAAGAAAAGTCAGTGATACCAACACAGACTAACTCCTAGGGAAAAAAACACAAGTTTAACAACCTAGTTCTGCAAAGTAGTAACGTGTTTTAATATTATTCAATCCTTCCAGAAAAATTACTTTATTCAGTCAATTGCAGAAATAAATAAAGCAAATGAATTCAGGTTTCTCATAGATTATTTTTAAGAAGTACTATGTAGTAGCGGTGTAAGAATATCCACTATTCCATATCATCCCGTGGATGTCGTAAGAGGCGACAGAAGGTAATAAATCAGGAGATGGTCAGCAGTGTCTTCCTGATAAAGACAAAAATAAAAACTACGTTTGCCAACACGCTTGCTAAGCATGGTGTTTATAGCAAATGTCCCTCTTATGAGGCAAACTATAGGGGAGGCCTATGCTCAGCAGTGAACTTTAATATGTAAAGGAGAAAAACGAGCACACAATTTTTTCATCGCTATCGAATGTTTCGAAATAAAACCTGTAGCATTTTGAATCTGTCCTTGATAAGGAATGAAAATACAGATGCTTTGCCACCCCTGAGGAACATGGTACCTGTGTAGTATGTACTCTGACCACTAAGACACGCTATAGCAACTGTTTGTACTACAATGTTGGTATTTTGAATTAATTTAGTTTTTTGATTTATCATTAATTCATTACAACCTATCACACTTCTCCATTGCTGAACATAAGCCTTTCCAAAGGAAAACCACAAAATATGACTCCGTCGGGGCCGTTTACAACTCTAATGATGCTTCGAAATCTTTTTAGAAATTTGGTTATTGGATGATTAAAAACCTATGTCGCCCCAGGATCACGGGCGTTGCAAAGCGTTCAAAATAAAATAAAAAATTGAAAACCACCATAATTTTCGCTAAATAAATTATTTTCACGCCTATATTTGCTTAAATATAATAATTATTCACAATTTAGTTAAATTTTTAAGGTTTATTAAACTGTTTTGTGTAAAATAACTTCAAAAGATTACTCATATAAATTGTCAGAACTTAAAACAAGACAGATTTCCAAGTAATAAGGGAAAAAGGAACTTTGTTACGTATTTTTTGTCGCTCACAGTTAGATTTCTTTTTCCTTGTATACCCAAGGGCCCATTTAATTTTAACAACGGTCGTCTCTTATACTTTACATTTCGCATTTTACAATAGCTGTAAACAGAACAATTTATTTAAATCAAAAATAATATAACACTTTTTTAAAATGAACTAGAAAGTATTAAATATTTTCTTCTAACACATAAATGAGGATATTCAGAATAGAAACAGAGTAACTGACATAACCCAACGGATTAGTAAGCTGAAGTAACATTAGACTGGCCATATAGCGCGAAGAATCGACAACCCTTCTTGTATATATAATAAGTACATTTGACTTTTCTTTTATAAAACTTTAAATATGAAGAAATAAATGAAAAATCATAGTCTCAAATAACGATAATTGCGTTTCTATAACGGGTGTCGTGAAGCGACAGTTAAAAACAAAAAAAGAACCTAACCTAGCAACAACAAAACAACAAAAATAGGGCAAAACAAATAATCTATTTAAAATATAAAAAAATGTTTACAGATTCATATAAAAAAATGATGTATGAGGATGAAGATGGATGACGTGATTTACAATTATTTCTAAAAAAAAAAGAGATAATAAAAATGATGAGTATTGAAGCTGAGGCCGAAGATCCAAGTGGTACACCGCTTTTGGTGGTGGTCTTCGCTGCCCACAGATTATACACAGGCTGTGCTGGTGGTAGGCCCACAGCGCCTGGAACGAGCACGCACAGCGTAGGTGAAGGCGTGGGCGTGTCTAGGCGACGACTTCAGGTGAATGCAGAGGTTTGCAAGATCCGGCGACTTCAGGCAAGACAGAGGCTTGCAGGATCCCAGCGACTTCAGGCAGGACAGAGGCCTGCAGGATCTGGCGACTTCAGGCAGAACAGAGGCTTGTAGGATCCGGCGACTTCAGGCAGACAGAGGCTTGCAGGATCCGGCGACTTCAGGCAGGACAGAGGCTTGCAGGATCCGGCGACTTCAGGCAGGACATAGGCTTGCAGGATCCAGCGACTTCAGGCAGGGCAGAGGCTTGCAGGGTCCCGGCGACTTCAGGCAGGACAGAGGCTTGCAGGATCCCGGGGCAGTGCGGCCCCGGGATAAGGCCTTTAGGAGATGCTTCGAGTTTGAGAACCGAAGCGAGACTGAGTTTCTTGACCGATTGTTCGGCTTTTATACCTTTTTAGAGAGAACGGAAAATTATTTAAATTAAAAGCAAATTTTTTTGTAAATGGCCAAGAGGAAAGAGTATTTTTGTGGAATTATCGAAGTAGAAACAACAGACCGGTAGCGAATTTGAATAAAAATTGCCATGACAACCAGATAAACAACGATGTCAAAACATGTCAAATTTTGCTTTTAGGCTCGTAATAGAGAAACGGCAAGATTTAATGAAAAATGAGATATTATTGCTATAAGAAAAAAGGTAGCGCACCAGCGCGCACAAAGCCCGAAATTGCAGAGTTACGGAGAACTAAATAAAAGATCGAAAAAGGTAGACTCCATCGACACCGATTTAAAAAGTGCTGATAGCGTGAAAATACGAAGTGAAAATGATTTGTTATTGTGTTCTTATGGTTCAAAAACGTTACAGGATCCTATGGAAACAAAGGTGATGCAAAATATCCAGTTTTGAGGTGGATGCAGAAAATCAAAACAGAATGGAAAAATGAATTTAAAATAGTGTAAAATGATATGTAAATAGCATAAAACTACACGGGATAGTATTTAATTTATCAATGCAGCTCTAGGAGACAAAGACTGTATATCTTTCATTTATAATGCTATTAGAAATTATGTGTAGGGTGGCCCCACACTAGATAGAGTGACGATCAAGTAAGACATGCAGGAAGACATGTGCCTTGTGGCATTACTTGCGGGAGGCCTATGTGCAGCAGTGGACTTGTGAAGGGATACAATGATGATGATGATAATGATTCTAGCACATACAGATTTGCATGCATTCCCATGCACATAAAACTAAAATTTGGAAAATAGGTACTGATAATTGAAAATTTAAAATAATAGAAAATAAAAAATTTATGCGTGAATAACTACTTCACCTAAGTCGCTAAAATTTTTATTACACTGCACATGATAATATATGACCTGTTGTGTGAGTACTCTTTAACTATTTATTTTAAATCAAACTTGAAAATGTGGTTAGTATTTTTTTTTATTTGAATCAACTGCTTAACGGTTGTAAAATACGTAACAAAAAGTTTGGCTGCGGAAATGCGGACCGCAGATTCAAATTCCGCACTTAATAGGTATTGTATGGCCAACAAGATAGTATTTTTTAGATCAAATAGTCGAAACAATCAATAGAATACTATTTCATTTAATTTTTATAAGAACTAACACATTACTAACTGAGATTTATTATACTACTAGCTGCTCCCCGCGGCTTCGCCCGCGTGGAATATATTACGATTTACGAATATTTTAACATTTTAACCCTGATTATTTTTATAATATAAAAGTTACACCTTATAACATCATAATATACGCTTGTGAAAGGCGCGTTAATATCGGTCCAGCCGTTTCGGAGATTAGTCGGAACAAACAGATAGACAAAAATTTAAAAAATTGATTTTGTTTTGTTATAAGTAACTTATAAACTTTCATATATTTAACAAAAATCCCCCTTACCCGCGACTTCGTCCACGTAGAATTAAATATTTTTTAAACTTTTTAGTGTTTTTTGTGACTTTTTTATTTATTTCGTTGTTTTTTGTTCCTTTTTTGGATTTTCTAACCTCACTGAAAAATTTCTTTATATACAATATTTGGTGTACGATTTTCTCGGGCTAAAACAATAACGCTAGTGGCATTCTAAGCACGTGAGCACGCCACGTATAGCTGCCCATGGGTAAAGCAACCCTTAGTTAAATCTATACCAACTTTGCTCAACGTTTGCCCTTGTGACTTGTTGATTGTCATAGCAAAGCTGACATAGATAGGAAATTGCAGTCTTTTAAACTCAAAGGGAAAATTCGACGGTATTATGGGAATACTTGGTATATATACTGTCTCACCTTTTCCGCATCCGGATATTATGCGTCCTTCTATAACGTTTCTTTGCAATGACACTACTCGCAATCTAGTACCATTGCAAAGTTTCGGTGGATTTAAATTACGGATAAGTATGATGGGCACGCCAATCTTAAGTTCTAATTTGTGAGGGGGTAGACCAGGCATATTTATACTGTTTACAAATTCTGTTGGATAATTAACTACTTCATCCAGATTGCAAACTTTATTGATGGAAGGATATGTCTGTGAGTCGACAGGAAGCTTATCTAAAATACGTTGATTAAGCGCAGTAACTTGGTCATTCATTGGTGCTAAAATTGATCGTTCACACAATCACATATCTTTTTTAATATTTAGATTGTAAACATCATCATAAGTACTATGTATTAAAGTTTCAGTGTCCGCCACTACCTGGCAAAGACCGGTGGGTAGTTCTATATTATGATTGATATTCACTTCTGGACATTTCACTAAATTCTGAATCGACTGAATGTGATCTCATGTTTTCTTTTAAATGAAGTGTAGAGACATTGTAAAGTCTCCACAATATTCAACGTTTTAAACTGGCGTTAATTTCATCCGCTCGCGTACCTTTAATCGCCACTGGTAATATTTGCCTAAAATCTCCAGCGAATAAAAATGTTTGTCCTCCAAATAATAGAGTATTACCTCATAGGTCTTGCATTGTTCTGTTCACGGCTTCGATTGAAATTTTGTTTGCCATAGTGCATTCGTCCCACATTACAAAGGCACAATCTTGTAATACTTTGGCTTTATGACTGTTTTTCGATATACTGCAGACTGATTTTTCCATATGCTCTGCTTCTATTGGTATTTTAAACATGGAATGTGCTGTTTTCCCCCCTGGAAGTAATGTTACAGCTATTCCCGAAGATGCAACTGCTATAGCAATCTCTTTTTCTGAACGTATTTTGGCCCGTAAAAGATTAATTAAAAATGTCTTACCGGTACCACCTGGAGCATCTAAAAATGTACACCACCAGCGTTTCCAGTATTCACACTGTCAATAAGGAGTCGGTGAACTTGATTTTGTTCCTTGTTTAATCTTTGTTCATTCTGATTTATCATTTATGTTGAAGTTCAACTGGATCAAAATTTGCGTGTTCAATATATTCTCTGTTTAAATTATCAACGATTCCATCGGTTGCTTGTGGAGGTGGTAAATCATAATGAGGGAGAGTATTACCGCCTATGGAAAGAAGGATGTCTTGTAACGCAAACAGAGCACGATTAGTAAAGTTATCTAAATTAAGATTTATGTCTGCATCGGGGTAATGTCTTTGGAAGTCTCTTACATAATCTTCTATGAAATTATCCTTGAACTTATCGCATAACTCAGAGGGCTTATAAACATTGCAGAATACCAATATAATGGCGAATAGCTCTCGAAATTTAGATGTGCTACTGCTTATACTGGCATCTGTTAATGTGTCGCACCAGTGACTATCGCCTTCTAGTGAACCAAGTGCAAGGCGTGCTGCTTGATATGTAGGATGTAAAATACCATTTACTATCTTGAGACATTCGAAAGAAGTTGGTCTCTTGACAACATTTAATAACATCCTTAGATGATAACATTCTCGATTATTAGGATTTTGTATTGTATAAATTCTACCAAGAGTATGCTCGTGAAATATGCCAGGATAACCCTACACAGAAGTAACTCGGCGTCGCCGTTGGAATGTTCCATTTTGTTTGTTAAATATGTAATAACCTGGTACATCTTCATACAATAAAGTAGCTGCGAATTCGTCGTTATGGCATAGATCGAAAAACGACGTCAAAGTCGTATTTTTCGGATTTTCTACCACTCCACTCCGGGAAATGTTCGTGAATCAAAAATGATAAAATGCGCCAGACTGCTTCAGAAGAACTAATATATCCTCCATTTTGATATGATGTCACCTCATCGTTAGTATTTTGTACACCAAATACCGCCAAGTTGGAGCCTTTGTTGACATACTTGCAAATATAGTTTTTATATTTTACACTGTTACAAAGTTCAACATTGATATGTGCTCTAAAAGTTCTCGACAGTACCGGTGAAAATGGAACAATCCAGCGATTGTCGATCTTGATAGAGCTAGCTCATGATCGGATTGTAGTTTGTTTACCACCGTTTTCAGGTGAACGGCGTCTGTAAAGTGGATAACAATCCTCACCTGTAACAGTTTCTGTACTAAAAGATTTAGGAAATCTTTTACTGCAAATACCATTCTTCATAAACGGAGATTAAGAATTGAAAGGGCTACATTGACCGTGTACCATGTGGGTTTTTACAACATCAAATAGCTCTGGATCAACTTCTTGGTCTGGCAATTCTGCTCGAATAACATCATCAATTTGCTCAGCTCTTATTTTCGCTTCTAACCATATCAAAATCCGGAACAAAAAATGTTTCCTTTCACCAGGAGATCAATATTTTTTTTAGTTTTTGTTTAAAAACTCTCGCTACAACATCATGTCGATCAGAAGTCTGTTCTGTAAAAAGTTCGTTTGTGATTTCATCTCATTTAGGGTTTGTCGTGAACGTTATGAAAAGATCGGGACGCTTTATAATCGCTAATGAAATATATTTGTAAAAATGATTCCCCCGCATTGTCTACTGGAAGAAGGGAACCAATTAAATGATACACCTGCCCCTGTATTTTAAACGTGGGCATATAATTTCGTTCGTGAACTTCTTTTGCCCCAAAATAAGTCATCTGAAAAGCCGAATTATAACGTCTAATATTATTTAGGATATGTTGAGATTGATCATGTTCGCTACATAACAAAGACTTAAGTGGCTCAGTTGGCTGCTGAATAGAATCCAAGCGCACTTTTCCAGAAGAACAACAAATTCCTTTTGACTCATCTTTCCACCTTAAGGCTTTACAGTAGTTGCAACATACATTCATAGGGCCTATCTCTGATGCAGCTGAATAATTTATTTGGGCATTATAATTGATTCCACTGTTATGTTTTTCTTGCCATGCAATATTACGTCTATTAGTTCTTTTCATTTGGTCATTATTCAGTCGTTGTCGTCGGTTCTCTTCACTTTCAATATGCGGCATAGCACTTATCGTTTGTCTGGCAGTAACGAGACGCGTTTTCTCTTTCTTCTTAAAATTTGTTTCTGACTGACGAATGATACTCACACTTTCACAGAGCTGTGCTAAGTGCTCAATTCTCTGTCGTTGTGTTTCATGATATCGATCACATTGCTCTGTAATATGGATATCATGTTGTTCTTGACTTTTAAATTCACATTGATTTTGGTGACGACTACGATCACTTTCCATTCGTCGCTGTCTAGTATCATCTGATTCTGGATAACGTGACTCTGAGTGTCGAATACGGTCATCATCTAACCGATGCTGTCTAATATCATCTGATTGTAGGCTTCACGAAACAGCGTATCGAACACGATCATCTTCTAATCGCTGCTGTCTAAAATTGATTGATTCTAGGCTTCGTGAAACAGCGATTTGAATACGGTCATCTTCTAATCGCTGCTCTCTAGTATCATCTGACTCTAGGCTTCGCGAGACAGCGTGTCGAACACGGTTATCTTCTAATTGTTGCTGTCTAGAATTGCTTGATTCTAGGCTTCGTGAAACAGCGTGTCGAATACGGTCATCTTCTAATCGCTGCTCTCTAGTATCGTCTGACTCTAGGCTTCGAGAGATAGCGTGTCGAACACGGTTATCTTCTAATCGCTGCTGTCTAGAATCGTTTAACTCTAGGATTCGTGAAACAACGTGTTGAATACGGTCATTGTCTAATCGCTGTTCTCTAGTATCATTTGATTCTAGGCTTCGCGAGATAGCGTGTCGAATACGATCGTTTTCTAGATGCTGTTCTCTAGACTCCTGATATTCTTGACTCCTTTACATGAAAGATGGGTTCTATCTAACTGTATGTATCTATGTAACTGTATGTATCGTTCGTTCCGCTCAGAACTACTTTCAGTCAACCTGAACATGGATTGCCTTAATGTACAATTTGTAAGACGACTTTCTTTATCCTGTTGAGATTCATTTTCACGTTGCAGTCTTTGACTTTTGGCCTTTTTCGTAATTTTAGAGAGATTTGATTTTCTTTTAGGCATGACTAATGGGTGTAAGTGTACTTTTTAGAAATATTTATTTTAAAAACTATTACCTACGTACTCAATTAAATAAAATAACCTATAACTAATTTATCTATTCTAATGTGAAATAAAAAACTTAACGACCTAATACGGACGAATTAAAATCAAACGACGTTAAACATTGATTTTTTATTATTACTTAAATCGCTTACTGCTATAAAACAGTGAAAATGTTTAGTAGCAATTTGAATTTAAGAGAATGAAAATTACAAAAATCCAAACCTAAGGAAGAAATATTTATTTTAAAAACAACTACCTACTAAATAAAATGATCTGTAACTAATTAATCTATTTCAATGTAAATAAAAAAAAACTTAACGTTTTAATACAAACGAATTTTCATGAAAGAAAACCAAACGAAATTATACATAGATTTTTTATTATTACTTAAAGGTCTAACAGCTAGAAAGCAATGAAAACGTAACGAAACAATTTGAATTTAAGAGCCGGAATGATAGAAAAATAAAAGATACCTAAACAAAAAAAAAAGTATTAAGTAAATCGAAAATAATTTTACAGAGCGCGCGTTGGGACACAACCATCCCCAATAGCCCGCTAGTAAAGGTAGTCTTTGTAATAATGTCTTTCGGTGAGGCCATGGCGGCGGCGTTCGCGTGGGGCGCGCGCGGTACTGGGTATTATTATTATTATATTATTATTATATTATTATACTTAGTGTTTACATTGGATAATGTTGAATGTTTATTATACATTACTATCATACTTTCCTTTATTAATTACCTTTGAATTGGATTTTGTTTACAATTTCAAGGGTTTTCATTTTTTGTCGCGGAATCCTAATTCGTTTTCTAAAATAAAAGTAGCCTAAGTTACTCCTTATAATATCAGAAATCTATTAGTGAAAGTCCTGTCAAAATCGGTTGAGCCTTTTCGGGATTAGCCGGAACAAACAGACAGACAAAAAAATTTTTAAAATGACTTTTTTTGTTATAAGTACCGTATATACTTTGCTATGCATTAAGTAAAAAGCTGTTATTTTGATATTACAAACAGACACTCCAATTGTATTTATTTGTATAGATAACTAAAAAATTGCCATAGCAAGAGCTTTTAAGCACTTTTTGCTCTTTTTTTAAATTATATAGTTTTTCATGAATTTAAAATTCGGATAAACTGAAAGTACTGGCAATGTTCCAAAGTACGTGCAAAAGTAGAGACAAAAGCTTTTATGTTAATTTTTTTTATAAACTTAAGAAAGATTCAAACAAAATAATTTGAAATGCAGTTTTATTAATTACCTAAGACCAATAATATTTTGTCCATTATTTGCAATGACTTGTAAATTTATTTGTTGTTGTTTTATGCAATAGTAAACCTATTTAATTGATCTCCTTCGATATATCTTTCCATATACTGTCTTTAATCAAATTATTACGAAATAATAGTATGACTGCTATCGTAAAGAGCTGGATATAAAGTCACCAAGTTAATTAATTGTTCCTTTTCTAAATCAGAGAAATTCATGTTTTGCTGCAAATTTACTTGTCAACATACACATAGGTACTATAGCTGCGGTGGACGCGTCACTATTGGTCTGCCGCGGCGGCGGGCGACACTGTCACGCAGCAGTGCTGCCGCTGCATTGCTGCCGCGCTAGGAATGTAATCTCATATAAACCTATTGAGAATATATGGGGACCAGTAGTGCTGCGACAGCACTGCCGTGGCGGTAGTACTGCGTGCAGCCGAGATCGGAATAATACTTTTGAGCGCAAAGCGTGTAGATATGTTCCACTAGCATCTAAAAATCAAGATTCCAACGTTTGTTGCATGAAATCGTATCTAACAATCATATTGAACATATAAACGATATAAAAAGCATATTGCCGGAATGATAAATGATTGTTGAACTTATTAATTTTTTTAAATCGATTAATTGCTATTTTTACATAAAAAAGTGGTTTTAGTGGTTTATAGTGTAGATTTATCAAGTCCGCATTGTGGAGTAAACATGATAAATTTTCAAAATATCAATTGTTTAACTCAATCTATTTTTTAATCTCTTCAACTATCACGTGGGAAGCCATAGAATGTAAATGGCAGTTTAATTTTGTTTTGTTTAGTCATAATTTTTTTTCGGCTGAGAAATCCTGAAATTGTCGGTGTTTTGAGCAGCCTTATAATCATTTATTTTACTAAATATACTTTGCTTTGCCTCACTCTGCGCTCGGCCGCGGCGCCGTCGTTGTGAGTGGATTACTGTATCGTTCGCAGCAGCGGCAATAGGCAGCCAAAATATCGATCGTGGTTGACCTTGACCTTGACCAAGGTTATTATTTTTATAATCACAGATTTATATTACAATATCTTATTTGCTAAAAGTACGTAAGATTTACATATAATTTTTTTTTAAATTTATTTACCATATTACAAAGCATTACAAAAAAAACTATCCTAAAAAGTCGCATACAGAAAACCACTAAGGTCTGTGATGACGCGACCTGAGTCGACGTTATATTAAAGTATAATTAATTTAGTTTGTAAAAAGAAAACATTACAGCCGAATTAGGACCTGAGCCATATACGCTGTTTTAAGTAGTAACATTTTTTTTATAAATTACCCAATAAGTACATTTTAAGTTTTTTTTAATGTTTTTAGGATTCCGTACCTCAAAAGGAAAAAACGGAACCCTTATAGGATCACTTTGTTGTACGTCTGTCTGTCTGTCTGTCAAGACCCTTTTTCTCAGGAGCGCGCGGAGATATCAAGCTGAAATTCATATCAAATACTCAAGTCTACTGTCTCTTAGAGCTGTGAAAAAATCAAACCTCTAAGCCTACGCAATCAAAAGATACAGCCGTTTATGCCGTAAATTTTCGACATTCGCAAGGGAATCAAAACATACAGGGTACTTCCCGTGAACTCAAAATCTTGAAATTTGGTACGAAGCAACGTTTTATGGCACATATAAAGGAAAAATTGCGAAGAGCATAAATTTTTAGTTACATCATATAATAAAAATATTTTTAATAATTTTAAACTACCTAACCTACAGATTTGTTCGGAACCCTCGGTGCGCGAGTCCGACTCGCACTTTGCCGGTTTTTTATATTTAAGTTATCGCTTATAATATATATACGTACCGGTAGGCGATGTGTAGGGCGTCCCCCCACTAGATGGAGTGGCGGCCTGTTAAGACATGCAGGTAGTCAATGGATTCAGGTGGCTCGTGATCATGCTCTTTAGCATTCCTTGTAGGAGGGCTATGTGCAGTAGTGGACTTGTGAAGGGCTATATGATAATGATGATGATGATACGTCTTGGACTTTATGGAGTCATCTGAAGGTGTACTTCGGTATCTGCTACTATAACTCCTCGACGAGTAGAAATAGATGTGCCGAGAATATCCTCGTTATGTTAGTTATGATGAGATCTTATCTCCAGACTTGATAGAACGACCTGAAGGTGTACTTTGGTGAATGCTACTGGAACTCCTCGAAGAGTAGAACTAGGTGTGCCGAGTCTGTCCTCGTTTTGTTATTTATGATGAAACCTTATTTTCGGACTCGATAAAATGACGTGAAGGTGTACTTCGGTGAATGCTACTGGAACTCCTCGACGAGTAGAACTAGATGTGCCAAGGATTTGAATTGGATTTTGAAATAAGACTTTTAAAGTTTTTGATTTTCAGTGTTCATTTGCGTACTCTGCTACATTCAATATTCCTTTTATACAGCGATATGTTTTTAATTATATGCTATAACTAGTAACAAGATTTTGAGCTTATAGATATTAGTATGTAGTTCTTTTTAAAATTATTAAGTATTTCTGGTTTTGCAAATAGTTTTAAAGTATTTCCTTTTATTATTATTATCATCATAAACTTGAAAATATTCTGATTTCGTCATGCTGGCTGGTAGATGGACGCTTGCAGTACCATGCAACTATGCCTCCTGCTGTTGGTATAGATATTATAAGTTTAAGTTATACCGCCATCTAAGTACACAAGCCATTAATATTAATAATATCCTTCAAATGTTATCATTTTGTTACGTGGTAGAACCATGCTGCAGCTTTATCAGTAGTATATTTGTAGCACGAATGGGTCAGCTCCACCGGGGAAGGATCACGCTCCCACAGAATACCAGCGTCAAATAGCAGCACTTTGATGAGTGTAAAGAGCCGACGACTTTTTTTACAGAAACGAGGCATTTCATCTTAATCCTCACGGGAGACAACGCATCTGCAAAATAATTCGTAACCTGTGATAGATGTAGACATCTATGGGCAGCAGTAACTACATACCATCAGGTGAACTGTGTGCTCCTTTGTCACCCTTATCCTATAAAAAATATTATAAAAAATAAATTATAATATTACTTGCTGTAAAGTATTATATTTCGTTATTTGTTCAGGTTGCTTTGGTGAATTTTATTATTTTATTGTTTTAAAATTTTCAGATATATATTGTGTTGTTATTTAATATCTCCTATCAATGTTGTGTACGCCTATAATAGGTATATGTATAAGTAATTGTGCTTTAAAAATGTAACTTTTATAATATGTATACATGTACTGTTGGTGTACCTTTTTAAATAAATAAATAAATAAGTAATGCCGTTGCGGTCATGTATTTGAATTTAAAAGTCCAGCCCCAACCCTTAAACATTAATCTCAGTCCTTCGTCCCCATGCCTCCGGGGAGTTCGTGTAATAAAAATACTTAACAACTCTTATTCAATACCGTTTCCCGATTTTAAATACCTTTAATAATCTATTAAAAAAATTTTGTCTTTAAAATGAAACATGATGTATCATTACGTTTAGAAATCAAAGTAATTTAACAGATTAGGAATGATGGGGTAGGTACTCGGAAGATAAGAGATCGCTTTAAAAAATTACACAAAACTTAAGTGTTAGTTTTGTTTGGAAGTCATACTTTTATATATTTGGGTAACTTCATTTTGTAACTATACCAAAATTCAGTCTTCGAAAAAGTTCATTAGTGAAATACTCTTTAAGTAGGACAAATACGTGGTACGTAAAGGGAACTCTGGTGCTGTAATATGTGGAAAACAGAATAACCATTCTGAGAGTATCGATTCTGCGCATATCTTTGTAATCAAACCATGGCTTTTGATTAAGGATTTAAACCTTAGGCACGGTGCTCAGCTGGCGCGTTTTACTTACAGCCTAAATGTCACACTCCAACGTCCAGCTTGGTAGAACCACGTCATAGCTATATTATGGTGTAGTACGAGATGGTCGGCTGGACCACGCTTAGAATACCAGCGTAAAATGTCAGCTTAATGCTTATGTGTTTCGTATGTTGAGTGTAAAAAACTGGACTTAATTTTCATAGGAAACGAGGTAGTTGGACGGGTCAGAGCGGTCGACTTTTTTAGGAATCGGGTGGACCCACCCCCACCCCATTTCTGGTGGAGAAACCCCGAGCATAGCCCTCTCCATAGCTCGCTGACCGACCTTGAGCTTCCTCATCCGGCCAGCAGTGAAGGACCACGTCTCAGATCCGTAAGTCATCACTGGCAACACTGGTTGTACAATTTCGTTTTAATGTTCTGAGGTATGACTGACGAGAAGATGTGTCGTAGTTTTCCGAACGCTGCCCAGCCGAGTTGAATCCGTCGATTGACTTACCTAGTCGGACTATTTGTGCCAGGTAAACATACTCGTCAACAACTTCGAGCTTAGTGCTCCCAACAACTACCGGCATAGGTGTGACATGGACATTAAACATAATCTTTGTTTTGTCCATGTTCATCCTAAGACCTATTCGTTGGGAGACACTATTGAGGTCATTGAGCATGGTGCTTAGGTCCTCCAGCGATTCTGCCATAAGGACTATATTGTCGGCAAAACGAAAGTGAGTGATGTACTCGCCATTGATGTTTATACCGTATCCTTTCCAGTCCAGAAGCTTGAAAACGTCTTCCAATGCAGCGGTGAAGAGTTTCGGGGATAAAACATCACCCTGTCTGACACCTCTCTGCAATTGGATAGGTTTCGTACTCTGGTTCTGTACTCGAATAGCCATCGTAGCCCTACTGTGCAAGCACTTCAGCACTTCGATATACCGACAGTCAACTCGGCAGCGCTGAAGAGACTGCAGCACCGCCCAAATTTCGACGAAATCAATTCTTTCTCATAGTCCACATACGCCAGACATAGTGGCAAATTGTACTCTTCGGACTACTGTACAATTTGCCGAAGGGTATGTATGTGGTCCATGGTGCTAAAGCCCTTTCGGAAACCGGCTTGTGTCGGATAAGACTCGCTCTTGGATCGTTCCACTACTCCATATCGTCCCGTCGTAAGATGCGATAGGGGTGAACAGTAAGAGGAGAGGGGCAGCAGCACCTTCCTGATAAAAACACAAAATTAAAAAAAAACTTTAATGTTTCCAACACGCCTGCCAAGTGTGCCAACTACGTCAAAATCCCCCGTATTTTTACGTAGTTATGCCATGCTGCAGCTATATTATGGTTCTAGCACGAGTGGATCGGCGGGACTGTGGCAGGAGCATGCTATCACAGAATACCAGTATAAAATAAAAGCCCAATGCTGCCGTGTTTCGTATGGTGAGTGTAGAGAACCAGAGACCCTGTTTACTGGAAGCGAGGCATTCATCTTAGTCCTTTGGAGTGACAACGCTTCTGAATTTTGATTCTTAATCGAGTATGGATGGAGGAGATATAGATGTCTATGAGTCACATTATTCACTTACATTCTATCAGGTGGGCTGTGTGTTCACTTGTCACCATAACTCCATAAAAATTGAGGTAATTATTTATTAGGTATCTATCTCAATATATTCATAATCATCATTACAGCCCATCACAAGTCCACTTCTGAACATAGGCCTCCCCCAAATAATGCCACAAAGCACAGTACTGAACTACCTGCATTCGTCAATTTCCTGCATGTCTTATCAGGCTGTCACTCCATATAGTGGGGGGACGCCCTACACTTTGTCCGCTGGTACAAGACCGCCACTCAAGAACCTTTTCTCCCCATTGGTTCTTCGAGCTATATGGCCGGCCCATTGGCACTTCAGGGTACTATTCCGTTGGGCTATGTCGGTTACTCTGGTTCTACTGCGAATATCCTCATTTCTAAGTTTATCACGCAAGGAAACCCCGAGCATAGGCCTCTCCATAGATCGCTGAGGAGCGACCTTGAGCTTTCTCATATGGCCAGCAGTGAAGAACCACGTCTTAGTTCCATAGGTCACCACTGGCAATACGTACTGGTTGTACAGGCTCATTTTCAAGTTTTGAAGTATACCTGGCGAGAATATGAGCTGTAATTTCCGGAACGCTTCCATGCCACGTTGAAGTCGAAGTTGGACTTATCTAGTCGGACTATTTGTCGTAGTTAAACATACTCGTCAACAAATACCAGCGTGACACACACATACAACAACATACAAATAGGTGTGATATGGACATTAAACATGATCTTCGTTTTGTCCATGTTCATCTTAAGACCTATCCGTTGGGAGGCACTATTGAGGTCGTTGAGCATAGTGCTCAGGTCCTTCAACGATTCTGCCATAAGGACTATATCTTCGGCTAATCGTAGGTGAGTGATGTACCCGCCATTGATGTTAATACCGTATCCTTTCCAGTCCAGTAGCTTGAAAACATCTTCCAATGCAGCGCTGAAGAGTTTCGGGGATATAAACTCACTTTGTCTTACACTTCTCTGCAGTTCGGTAGGTTTAGTACTCTGTTTCTGTACTCGGATTGCCATCGTAGTCCTACTGTTCAAACACTTCAGCACTTCGATATACTGACAGTCAACTTGGCACCGCTGAAGGGACTGCAGCATCGCCCAAATTTCGACGGAATCAAAGGCTTTCTCATAGTCCACATACGCTAGACATAGTGGCAAATTGTACTATTCGAACTTCTGTACAATTTGCCGAATGGTATGTATTTGTGGTCTATGCTGCTAAAGCCTTTTCGGAAACCGGCTTGTTCGGAAGCTGGAAGTCGTCGAGTCTGCATGCGAGATGATTCGTAATGACTCTCGAAAACAGCACGTAGACGCGGCTTAGAAGAGGCATCGGTCTGTATTTCTTCAAGAGAGCGTTTTCGCCTTTCTTGAAAAACAAGACTATTGAAATTATGCTCCACGCCTCCGGTAGTGCCTCCATGGAGGACGTTGTTACTCATAATTACGTGTGGCTCCAACGATGATGTGTACAGCTGCCCATAGAACCTCTCAATCTCACTCAAAATCTCAGGTGTCCCGAAAATGACGCTGCCACCCTTGGTCTTCAGCTTCGACAGTTGGCTCCTTCTAGCAGACAGATGTCTAGCAAATATTTTGGATCCCTGGTTCCGCTAGATTTCTTCTTCAATACGAGCAGTATTAAAGTTGCGTAAGTCCCCCAGCATGCATTTGGAGATTTGTCTGTTCAGTTGCTTGTATGCTTTCAAATCTACTGAAGACTGCAGCTTTATATCCCGTAACAGCCATGAAATTAATAGTGTGATCGGAGACTTTTTGTGTTCTTCTGCGGCGGGTCTTGCAAAACTTAGCTCCGATCGCATGGACAGTTTCCACGAGCTTGTCATTCATATCGTCCACTGCATTGCAATCTTCTAGGCACTAAAAACGGTTTCGTAGCTCGAGTTGAAAGGTTTCGGTACTTTGGATTAGAGCACGAGGGGGACGGAGTGTTGACTTCATTAGACCTGACCTCTCCAACTTAACGTTTAGATTCAGTGTGCATCTCACCATTCGGTGATCGCTGCCGGTTTTCACCCTCGCGATCACTGAAAATTCACTGAACATTTAAATATAACTAATTTTTCGGATTTTATCGCGTATATTAAATTATTTTATATTCCCGAATTTCCTGATAGCAGAACAAAATAATCATAGCTACGGTTGGCAAACCGCCCACCAAGCGTGACCACTAGCAAATATCCAGCTACTTTAGGCCTATGTTCATTTCAGTGGGCTTTTGATAGGCTGACGATAGTGAGTTCTAATCATTTTTGCAACCCTTAATATTGACGGTGGAGTGAAAACAAAAGTAACATACCCGAAAATATGAATTAAATAAAAGCTGTTATTATTAGGCACAGGCCGCAGAGAAATTTTCGACAAAAAAGTGTTTGCTGCGCTGATTCCAACGCGGGATGGCTCCAACTGGTAAACTTTTTAGTTGTGCAGGTTTTCCTTCACCGCCGAGGACGTGGTAAATCGACACTTAAAATTGCAATTAAATTATATGCTAAAATATATAATAATGCTTACGTACCATGAAATTTAAGTTTTAATCAGTTTGATTACCGCCTTTGTCAAGTAAAATAAAATTAACTTTTATATAAAGTAAAATCTGCATTCTTTAATGAAAGATTTTTTCGCAAGAGCCTGTTCATTTTCATGTACTCATATAAGCTATGAAACCAGGACTGTCACAAATATCTTAATATGTCTGAAAATATGAAAGCTATCTTAAATTACAAACTTATTTAAAATTCTCATTAAAGGTAAGAAAGTAAAGTAATAGCTAATATATGTACGTCTCAGTAAGACCTGCGCACAGTACTGAGACGATCTCAGTGTAGTGTTTTGTGGGCAGAAAAATAGAGTATGCTACAATGCATATTAATGGTTTTTACATTTCCACGAATATTTAAACTACTCAGGCATCTGGGTTTCCCCATGAACTTATTCTTCACCAATTTAATGGACATGTGTTAAGTCAGCACGTACAATTTTCTTTAACAGATTCATCCTCGAGGGAATCGTACACGTTTTGTTCCTGTGCCATGATGAAATCTCACTGCGAGCTACACGGCCCTCGTATTTGTTTAAATACAATTCATAAATACTGGAGCTCAGATTTTGCATGATTGTTGACCATGTATCAATACCAGTAATTACACACACATCCAACGGTGCCACGAATGAATATTCAATTATTTACATCGTAAATTCAGTATCATTCTATTATTTAATTTTATCATTGACTTTCCATTTTAGTTTATTTAAAAGTAAGTAGATGGCGCTATAATTAGATGAAATAATGAAAGCCAAAACTATACTATCTAGTAATATCAGCGGTAGAAGCGAACATTGATTTGTTATATCAATAAGGCATAAAGTGGTGTCATTTCTGTTAAAAGTTCTATTTCTGTTAAAAAAAATACGCCATGAGCGCCGCTAGCGGTGAAAACCGATTTAATGAATTAGTCATATGACCATATCATGAAGTAGCAACGTTGATTTTAGTTATTAATATCTTCAAACGATTTCTATTCATTGATTTGGTCAAGCTATACCATGACATGGTCAACAAAAAGTGTTAAATATCATGAAATTACCACACTATTTCACGAAAAATGATAGACTACTTTATAATATATGATCAATTCTACGATCTGGTCACGACATATATAAAAATCTCTTTAATAAAATCATAATGATTATGAAAATTTTGCAATAATTGCAGACAGAACAGTTTTAATCAGTTTACATATAGATTAGTAATTGAAATAGGCGAAGCTAATAAAAGTGGGTTAGAAAAGTATCATTGATACCGTTACACAATTGCGGAAAATGCCGCATAAAATCATTTATACAAATATAAAACATATAGAAAAAATTGAGAACGTTCTCTTGAAGTCGGCTAAAATCGGTTTACAACTTTGTTATAACCCCATAGTATGATATTGTCTAGTATCGTTGAAACAGTTTTACATACGTAAAATTCAAAAAGACCAACATCCAGATCCAATAATTATATGTAAGCCATAAAAATACTTGTTCCATGCGGGACTCGAACCCACGGCTCTTAGCGCAGTAACTCATTTCTAAGCCACTGCGCCACAGAGCCGTCAATTTGTCAAAGTTGTCAAGATATCGCGTAATATACATACAAAAAAGCATACAGTCGAATTGAGAAATTTCTCCTTTTATAAGTCGGTTAAAAGTAAAGGACATTGATGTTTTTTTTAGTATATTATTCATTTATATGCAAAAGATAAATGAGATCAAAGTTCAAGTTAATTTCCTCTAAAATTGTTAATCCTAACCAATGTTTCAAGATGGACTGTACTAAAATTAAATTACCAGATCCCAAAGCATTTCGAGGCTTCCGTATTTACCTTGTATGAATATTCTATAGGCACATCGACAGTTTAACTTGCGTTGTTTATCTAAGCTCGCGCCAGCTTTAAACGGTCTATGCCCATTTCACGTTATGGAAAGGTTGTTGCATATTGCCTATGTACATTCCTGTAAAAAGGACAAACAAGTTGCAAACACTTGATGCGTTCACGAGTTGCCGATATTTCACGCACTTTTGGCACTGTTAACCGTTTTCTGTCTATGTGTGGATCAACAATATAATGGTTAATCCTCACATTGAATACTGTTCTCATCTATGGGCCGGGCTACCTCAGTGCCAGCTCCTTTCACTTGACCGAATTCAACAATAAGCGGCTCGAATCTTTGACGACTGAGTTCTTTTTTTGATTGGATTCACTGACGCTGCGGAGAGATTGCATCTATTTGCATTTTCTGTCGCATTAACCATGAGGAGTACTAAGAAGAATTATTTATGTTAATTACAACCGCCAAATTCTACCATTTTCCGGATTATACGACTTAGGGACATTCAAGAAACTAGCTAAGTCCTTTTTAAAAGGCCGGCATCGCACCTGCTATTCCCTTGGTGTTGCAGATGCTCATGAGCCAAGATCGACACTTACCATTAGGTAAGCCGCATGCTCGATTGTATAAAAATTAAAACCTACTTCTATAAAAAGAACAGTTTTTTTTTGCAATGTCTACTCTTGTCTATAACAATACCTACAGGGAGAAATTGAGTAATGAATTCCCACACTAACAAGATACAATTAAATGTTTGTCTAGTCAAATCTCACCTTTAATTCTATCAACAATTCATTTCATTTTAATACGTAATAGCGATTGTTGAAATATTTATTAACCTTCTTGAAATTTGACATCAAAACATCAACTACTATTAAAGACATTAAAGTTGGCAAAAAATTACTTCGCGTACATCCCCTCGATATATAATGGACTTTTGCAAAGTAACGCCTGATTCTATTAATTAACATACGAGGTTATCAACATGTATATCTTTATGCAAAATATAATTTTATGGAATATTCTTTTGACAATCAGGAAAGTTGAAAAAAAAATTGTTTGTATTATAAAAATAATTCAAAATTATTTAACCGTGTAGTTGCAGTGTAAGAATATCCACTACCCCATATCGTCCCGTCGTAAGATGCTATAGGGGTGAACAGTAAGAGGAGAGGGGCAGCAGCACCTTCCTGATAACTACACAAAATTTAAAAAAAAACTTTAACGTTTCCAACACGCCTGCCAAGTGTACCGACTACGTTAAAATCCCCCGTATTTTTACGTAGTAATGCCATGCTGCAGCTATATTATGGTCCTAGCACGAATGGATCGGCTGGACAGTGGCAGGGGCATGCTCTCACAGAATACCAGTATAAACTAAAAGCCCAATGCTGCTGTGTTTCGTATGGTGAGTGTAAAGAACCAGAGACCCTTTTTAATGGAAGCGAGGCATTTATTTATTTTATTACACTATGGGATCTGTTCATGGGGTGGGGCAGGCAAAACGTACCTAGTATATGTTGAAAGAGCACAACGTATTGTGCTCAAAGTGTTACTTTTTCTTCCCTATAGGCATCCCACAACACTGGTGTATGAAAAAGCACAGGTACTTAGTGTAAGAAAATTATTTATATAACAATGTATCAGACGATTCCATAGGTACTCTGCACCCAATAATCTTGACATTAAAAACTATAATAGAAGAAATAAAGTCGATAAATACTTAGTCCCTAGAATACATAGCGCTTTTGCCAAACGACAATTTTATTACCTTGCACCATTACTATACAATAAATTTAATAAAATTTGTGTTAGTAAGAGCTACAACAACCATCAAATCAAAAGTAAAATAATTAATTGGCTGAAAACTTGTGACTATGAAGCTACTGAATGTCTATTAACCTCGAATTTGTAAATTATGTAATTGTAATCATAATTAATTCAGGCAATCATAACAATCATACAAATTTAAAAAATTAAAATCATGTACGCACACACACTCACTCTCTCTTTCTCTCACACATACAAACACACACACTGACACACACACACACACACACACACACACACACACACACACACACACACACACACACACACACACACAGGGCGCGCGCGCGCGCACGCACGTAGATTTAGAAACACGTATCTATATATATATATATATATTTTTTGTGTTTTTATTCAACAAAAGTTTGCTAAATATAGGAAGGAACTATGTCCTGTTACTCAGATTAACATTTTACAGGAGATAGGGCCACATTGATATGTATAAATTGTTTTTTGTTGCAATAATATTTTTTCAATTTTTTTTTTCAATTCATCTTAGTCCTTTGGAGTGACAACGCTTCTGAATTTTGATTCTTAATCGAGTATGGATGGAGGAGATATAGATGTCTATGAGTCACATTATTCACTTACACTCTATCAGGTGGGCTGTGTGTTCACTTGTCACCATTACTCCATAAAAATTGAGGTAATTATTTATTAGGTTAGGCCTTTTTCCAGCAGTGGACTTAATAGGCTGTAATAGTATTGCTAATAAAAAAAATGTCATTTAGAGGTTTGCAAGAAAATTCATCAACCCATTTTGTCCTCTGGGTGTCGTAAAGGCGCCATTTGAAAATTAGCTAGCTTCGCGATGACGGTATAACCATCTAGTTTACGCCAGGCGTACCCAGGCAGGTGACGGGGAGCAGCTCCACGGGTGCGATACATCTGGTGCTGCAATTGACATCCGTGAGCTAAGCGTGTGTGCTTAAAGCAAATACTTACCAAAGTTGAAGAAGATTATGTCCAGCAGTGGATTTATGAAGGTTCTTTTTGATGATGATGATAAAAATAATTTGGTTAACTCTTAATCTTAGAATTAAAACTGTATTTTAATGTTTGTAAGCAATTTCAATGGCATTAACACGAGTGTTTCTCTTTCGATTCAACGAATCTAGGCAATGCCGTTTAACATTATGGAGGAAGTTTTTGCTAAGCTTAATAAACAGAATAAATCTGTTGTAATATGTGGAGATTTTAATATCAATCTCCTAGAAGCTTCCTCCATCAATATTAAATTTAGATCATTGTTTAAATCATATGGTCTTTTTAATTTATTTATAGAGCCAACGCGTATTTCTCAATCTAGTGCAACATGTATAGATAACATTTTTACAAATGTGAAGCCGTTGCGTAAATGTATAATTCAAAAATTAAGTTCTGATCACTGTGGGCAAGTAGTTTCGTTACCTTATGTTCACAAAAAGCAAGTAGATGAGAAAGTTGTGTCTGTTCCACTAAATGCACGTCGCTTGGAGAAATTTAGAAGTAAGATAGTGAAAAAACTTACATCACTTTCATACCAAAATGATTAATTAAGAAAACTGCGGATCTGTGGGGGATTTCCGTTAAAGTTATTGCGTCTATAATAGATACAATCGCGGCTCATTTAGCTATTATTTTTAATACTAGTATCGAATCTGGTGTGTTTCCTGATTTAATGAAGCATAGTAAAGTAATACCATTATTTAAATCTGGTAGTACATTAGACCCCGCCAATTTTAGACCTATTTCTGTACTACCAACACTTAGTAGCCGTGTAGTGGCGGTCAAGAATATCCACTACCCCATATCCTCCCGTGGGTGTCGTAAAAGGCGACAAAGGGAAACAGGCAGGAGATGGGCAGCAGCATCTTCCTGATAATAGCCAAATTACAATAAAAAAACTGCGGTTGCCAACCCGCTCGCCAAGCGTGGCAACTATGGCAAATACCCCCCTATGCATAAATGTATAATTCAAAAATTAAGTTCTGATCACTGTGGACAAGTAGTTTCGTTACCTTATGTTCACAAAAAGCAAGTAGATGAGAAAGTTGTGTCTGTTCCAGTAAATGCACGTCGCTTGGAGAAATTTAGAAGTAACATAGTGAAAAAACTACCATCACTTTCATACCAAAATGATCCTAATATTTTGTATGGAACATTATTTAAGCTTATTTGCAATGAATTTAATAATACTTTTACTTCTAAAACATTCTCCTTGAACAGTCGGAAGTCATTCAATGAATGGGCGACAGTAGGAGTCCATAAGAGCAGGCATAGGTTATATGATCTTTACCATGAAAGGTCATATAATCATAGCGTCGAATTTAGGGAATATGTAAAAAAAATATTCAAAAATATTTAAAAGAGTGTACTCCATAGCCAAGTCTTTGCATTTGAGCAACAAAATTAAGACGGCTTCCAATAAAATTAAAATGACATGGAGTATAATTAATAGCGAAACTGGTAAGATCAACTCTCGCAATTCAAATTACCAGTTAAGTGTTAACAACAAATTAACTGTATCAGATCAGGACGTAGCAATGGTTTTTGAGAAATATTTTACTGATATTCCGATCTTGACCACTAAGTCACTAAATTCTTCTCCTGCCGTCGCCGAATCATTACTTAAACATAATGTAAATGTGTGTACAAAGAATTTTACATTTCATAAAGTGACATCAAAAGATATTGTAAAATATTTTAAAACTATTGATGTTAAGAAAACTGCGGATCTGTGGGGGATTTCCGTTAAAGTTATTGCGTCTATAATAGATACAATCGCGCCTCATTTAGCTATTATTTTTAATACTAGTATCGAATCTGGTGTGTTTCCTGATTTAATGAAGCATAGTAAAGTAATACCTTTATTTAAATCTGGTAGTACATTAGACCCCGCCAATTTTAGACCTATTTCTGTACTACCAACACTTAGTAAGATTTTTGAAAAAATTGTTCTTGATCAAATGTTAAATTTATTAATATAAATAATTTACTTCATAAAAATCAATTTGGTTTCACAAGGGGTCGCTCGACAACTGATGCCGGTGTTGAGCTGATTAAATATATCTTTAATGCATGGGAGAATTCACAGGATGCTTTGGGTATATTTTGTGACCTATCCAAGGCCTTCGATTGTGTTCACCATGAAACATTAATCAGGAAACTTCAACACTACGGTGTAAGAAGTGATGCCCTTAAATTAATTATTTCATATTTAAGTAAGAGAACGCAAAAAGTTGTCATTAACAATATGAGCTCTTCCGGATCGATGGTACAAATGGGCGTGCCTCAAGGCTCAATTCTCGGCCCCTTTCTGTTTCTTGTATACATTAATGACTTACCTTACATAGTAGGGGATAACCATGATATAGTATTATTTGCAGATGACACTTCTTTAATTTTCAAATTAAGTCGACAGTTACTAAAATATGACGAAGTAAATAATGCTATATCTAAGTTAGTAAATTGGTTCGATGTTAATAATTTGCATTTAAATGGCACTAAAACAAAATGTATGAAATTCGTGACTCCAAATGTCAAACAATTAAATACTAATGTAATTTTAAATGGGGAGAAACTGAGTCTTGTAGATACCACCATTTTTCTTGGAATCACACTAGACGCGAAGCTTAAATGGAGCCCCCATATATCAAAACTAGCAAGCAGACTTAGTTCTGCAGCATATGCTGTAAAAAAGATTAGAAGTCTAACCAGTGTTGAAACAGCTAGACTAGTTTACTTCAGCTACTTCCATAGCATAATGTCGTATGGTATTTTGCTATGGGGACACGCAGCTGACACTGAAATTATATTTGTTTTGCAGAAGAGGGCCATAAGAGCAATTTATGATTTAAAGCCTAAAGAGTCGCTGCGACAAAAATTTAAGGAAATTAATATATTAACTTTGGCCTCTCAATATATTTATGAAAATTTAATGTACGTACACAAAAATAAAAGTAGTTTTATAAAAATAAGTGATATTCATTCTGTAAATACTAGGAACAGACACAAGCTAGTAGTACCAGTTACTCGACTCCATCGAGTCAGTAATTCATTCTTGGGGCGATGTATACGCTTTTACAACAAAATTCCAGAAAATATACAAAGTTTGGCCTGTTCAAAGTTCAAAAACTTTATTAAACTAAGTTTGTATAAAAAGGGTTATTATAATATTAAGGAATTTATGGATGATAATAACCCCTGGAAATGAGGTGATCGCTACCAAGCTATTTCTAATTTGTTGTGTTGTTAATTTGTGTAACATCATGATTGTAAGCTGTTATTTAAAAAAAAAGTCCCGCTGGGTTTCTTGCTGGTTCTTCCCAGGACAGAGGTTTTTTCCGAACCAGTGGTAATCAAACAAAAGAATGACTTTCAATAAGTATTATTTATAATCTATATTGAATAAAAAAGTTTCTGTTTCTGTTTCTGTTTCAAAAGCCAATTCATATGACTACACACATGAATTTTACATGCACGCACTCGGCCGCCAGCTAGTTGCATTTGATTTGCCAACGATAATTTGTACCAGGCGCCATGAATTATTTAAACGATAAAGTTCAATGAGATTTTAAGAACACAAAGCTATTTTTGTTCATTTGTTATGTTTGTGATTTAGTGTTCATAGTTAAGTAATTACTTCCATAATATGTATAACTATGATTAGAAAACGTATTACAAAGTAAATGTGCGTTCAGAAATTTATTTTGGGTAGGAATTCGGGAATAAAGTAAAACCAAATGTTTCGTATGGTGAGTGTTTTTTTTTTTTTATAGGAGACGGGAGAAACGAGCATGCGGCTCACCTGATGGTAAGTGACTACCGCCGCCCATGAACAACTGCAACACCAGGGAGGGAATTGCAGATGCGTTGCCGGCCTTTAGATTTTAGAACCGGAGACACTTTTTACTGGAAACGAGGCACTCCATCTTAGTCCTCAGGGGTGACAACGCATCTGCATTTTGATTCTTAATGGAGGATAGATGTAGATGTCTATGGGCCACAGCATCTACTTACCATCAAGTGGACTGTGCGCTCGTTTGTCACTCTTATTCCATAAAAAAAAAACAAATATAATACTCTATGGCGCTATTACTTCCATAGAACAAGACCTCATTTGCCCCTCTTACATAAAAAAATAACCTACTATTAATTTCGAGCTCATCAGCGCATAGCGAACCCGACTACACCAGCCCCCACCAGTAGCACCTATTCACAAGTAACTTACACAAGGCCTAACTCTTGACGGCTCCATGACGCAGTGGCTTAGCAATGTTTTGCAACATTGAGGGCCGCGCGCTCGAATCCTGCATGGAACAATTATTCTTCTATGGCCTACAAATAGTTGTTCCGGATCTGAATGTTTGTCCATGTGAATGTTATGTGTGTCTTCTGTCCCCACGATACAGGAGGAAATCGTGGTGTGGAGGTAAATTTAAAAAAAATATACAAGTATAACACATGAGGCAGCCGTCGTCCCCCTCGACCAAATTAAAGGTGGTGGTGTACTCGTGGTGATAGTATAATTATGCACGCAGTTTTGACATGATGAATGGTGCTCATCACCACACGAGCACGATCACGTCACTCGATAGCACTACCACTACCATTTTAGCAATAAATTACGATATTTTTTGTAATCTGTGTAAACACTTGTATTAGTTTCTAAATATATATTAATAATGTGTCACAATATTGTGAAAGTAATGTGAATTGCGACAGCTTAACAGTGTTTTCATTTGCTCCGCAATAAAAATTTGTTAAAGTTAGAAAATTGATCTTTAAAATGTTTTAACTTGCATATTTACTTAAAACAATAGTGAAGTTAAGTTAGTTGATAACACGCGTGATTAGTCATTAAGACGATAATTTAAAACTGTTACTATAACTGTTACTATATACCTACACTACAAACGATTACGCTCGCTTTGCCCACTGAGGTCTCAAGCGCGTACGATTCGAGTGTGTGAATTATCGCAGCGGCTAGTCAAATCCCCTGTCGTTGATATTTTGTTTGCTGACTACCCGCGTTAATAATTTCAATAAAATCGAACTTCTCTTGAAATAAATACATCAAACATGACAAAAACTTCTGCCGGCTGCTCTGCAAATCTTCGTAAGGAGTATTTGGTTTGTCATAAATGTAATGATTCTTATTATCTCATGCGTGCAAACTTGACTCAAAATAAATTCAACTTAATGAGTAAAGATAATAAAAACACCTGAATGTGTCATACCTGCCGTTGCAAAATACCAAAGCGTGACAATACAAATACTTTTACGTGGTAGAGGCATGCTGCAGCTATATTAGTAGTATAGTTGTAGCACGAATGGGTCGGCTCGACTGCGAAAGGACCACACTTTCACAGAATACCAGCGTAAAATAGCACCTTAACACTGCTGTGTTTCGTATGGTGAGTGTGGAGAACCGGAGACCCTTTTTACTGCAAAAGAGGCATTACATCGTAGTCCTGACGAGTGACAACGCATCTGCATTTTGATTCGCAAACGAGGATAAATGTAGATGTCTATGAGCCAGAGCAACCACTTACCATCAGCTAGACTGTGTGCTCGTTTGTCACCCTGTCCATCAAATAATTCACCCTCGCCTCCTGGCTCTGACCTTTCTAATGTTACCATGCGACACAAAAGTCGACAAGAAATCCCAGGCAACCAAATAAGTGGGAGTTACAGCCCTAATACATCGTTGTGGGACTCACAATTAGAGGATAAACATGTTTCTACCATGAATAACCTATCTAAGGAAGAAATACGGGGTATAGTGAGAGATGAACTTAGCATTGCTTTTTCGCATTTTGAAACTAATTTGTTAAAAAATATGGAGACAACAAACAATGAACTCATAGAGATAGTAGAGCATTTGACAAGCTCACTTAATTTCTACGATGAAAAATATGAAGAAATTCGTGCTGATATACAAAATAAAAATGAATTACTGAAAAAGTTAGAACATGAAAATAAAGAGCTAAAAAGTTCCTTCACGACCTTCAGCGCCAGGCTTGCACAAATGAAATACCATTCGGGGGCTAGCAATATAGAAATACATTGTATACCAGAACACAAATCAGAAAACCTTGTCACAGTTATAAAGCAATTTGCAAATGTAACAGAGTATAAATTAAGTGAAATATATATTCACTTATGCATTAGAATATCAAAAATGGATAAAAATAGTTCCAAACTACGCTCTGTACTCGTAAAGTTCGCTAGCCCAAGGTTCTCGCATCAACAATGGTCTTCAATAAGAAACAGAAAGACAAGGACAAAAAGCTTAACTCAAGTCATATAGGGATATCAGGAGGACGAAAACTAATCTATATTATGGAACACTTGTCTCCGGTTATGAAGTCTCTTCATGCGGCAACCCGTGTTAGAGCTAAAGAAAAGGGCTATAGATATGTATGGATTAAATCAGGACGCATATATGTAAGGAAAACCGAGTCATCTGAACATAAATGTATTAAAAATATTGAATCTCTCAACAGTCTAAGATGATTAGACTAATTTATTAAAGTAGATTAATTACAATAATTCATACAAATGTGTTGGGTTATCCTACCACAACATACGATAATATATCATGTTATTAACAGAATGTCCGAGGCCTAAGATCGAACATTAGAGATGTCTCATTAAAAATTCAAAACAATACTTTTGGCATTATAATTCTTTCAGAAACGTAGTTAAACTGTACAGTTTATGATTCTGAAATCTTTGACAACAGAAATACAGTGTACAGAAGGGATCGTGAAAATTATAAACTCGGTGAAGGGTTCTTATAGCTGTATCTAACAATTTAACATCTTATAGAATATACAATACTGAATGTGAAGATCTTTGGGTAAAGGTTAAGATTTTAATTGGCAAGAAATGCGAATTTCTAAAAATCTGTGCTGTGTACCTATCACCACCCCTAAATCAAAACTTATTTAGAATATTCATTAACAAAACAAATCAAATCATGGATGAGTATAATACAAAACACACTTTAATAGCAAGTGACTTTAATATTTCAAATGTAAACTAGGAACTAAATAACTCTGGTACGTATCTTTTACCGATTTTAAATAGCAACAATAACATGAATAATTTACTCTTAGATTTCTTGGAATTAAATGACTTCAAGGAATTCAATTCTATTATAAATAGTTATAAAAACATTTAGACTTAATTTTATGTAACTCCGAAATAGTAAAGATTAATGAATATTCCAACCCTATACGTAATGTTGACACTTAACATCCACCATTAGAAGTATCTATTACAATGCCATCCTGTTATTATCCGAATCATGTGAAATTACAAAAAAAGAACTATTTTAAAGGCGATTACTATCAGATAACTAAAGCCTAGACGAAATCTTATGGGCAGATGAAATTTCAAAATATGATAATATTAACGACATGATTAATAAATTCTACCTAATACTTCAAATAAAATAATATATCTTTATGTGCTCAGCGAGCTATGGCGCTCAGCGAGCTATGGAGAGGGCTATGCTCGGAGTTTCTCTGCGTGATAAACTTAGGAATGAGGATATCCGCAGTAGAACAAGAGTAACCGACATAGCCCAACGGATTAGTAAGCTGAAGTGGCAGTGGGCCGGCCATATAGCTCGAAGAACCGACAACCGATGGGGAAGAAAGGTTCTCGAGTGGCAGCCTCGTACCGGTAGGCGAAGTGTAGGGCGTCCCCCCACGAGATGGAGTGACGACCTGGTAAGACATGCAGGAAGTCGATGGATGCAGGTGGCTCAGGACCGTGCTTTGTGGCATTCTTTGGGGGAGGCCTATGTTCAGCAGTGGACTTGTGAGGGGCTATAATGATGATGATGTGCCTAAAATTAAAAAATGTGGCAATAGGCATCCGGTATGGTACAAATCCTTTTTGATATATCTATTAAAGCAAAAAAAAGAAGTTTCATAGAATATACAAGATCTATAATAATCCCTTAGACATCACGACTGTAACATACTAACAGAAACATGTTATGACAAATACATATCTACTCTAGAACACGAAATATGTAGAAATTCTAAATATTTTTGGACACACATTTCTAACAAACCTAAAAACTCTTCTGGATACCCAACAACAATGTATTTAGGAGACAAACAATCAAATGAAATATAAGAATCCTGAATTAGCAGCGCACTTTTACAGTGTCTATAACACCCCAACAAATAGCTCACTATATTTGCACGATTCGCAGCAACAGCTTACTGAAATGTCCAATATATCTCAAAAAGCAAAATAAATAAAATAAAAAGACTTGATATAAAACAGAGTGCTGGACCTGACAATATGCTCCCTATATTCTTAATTAAATGTGCACATTCAATATCCTGCCCATTAAAACTAATTTATAACGCTTCACTTAAGACAGGGAGTTTCCCCGATAAGTGGAAGGAAGCACGAATAGTACCTATTTATAAAGATGGAAAAAAGGAACTTGTATCTAATTATCGGCCTATATTAACCCTCTCTACCGTATCAAATATTTTGGAATCACTTGTCCACCCATTTATATTCAATTATGTTAAAAACCACCTATCTCCCTGCCAAAAATTTCAGGTTTATTTGTTCGCAGACGATTTAAAAATAGATAAAGTTATAAAGTAAGAATCTGATGTTATAGACTTACAAGCG
This sequence comes from Parnassius mnemosyne, assembly GCA_963668995.1. Taxonomy (NCBI): domain Eukaryota; kingdom Metazoa; phylum Arthropoda; class Insecta; order Lepidoptera; family Papilionidae; genus Parnassius; species Parnassius mnemosyne. The sequence goes on along the minus strand of CAVLGL010000057.1, from coordinate 42,086,984 downwards.
AACCTTGATAGACTTGTAAAATTGTGTGAAACAAATCGAATGCTGCTCAATCGAGGCAAATGTAGTTTTATAAAATTCAAAAAGAAAAAAGAAATTATTAATGAGTTTTTACAACATTTTGGGTAAAAAGCTGAAGAAAACTAATTCCATTAGAGACCTGGGCGTAATATATGATAGCAAATTAAGATTCGATAAACATATTAATTCTATAGTGACTGCTTCCTTCAGGTTGCTCAGGTTTTTTCTTAGATAGTCTAAAGATTTTAAAAAGGTAACAACAATACTTCAACTGTACAACAGTTTGGTCCGTAGCAAACTTGAATATTGTTGTCAAGTATGGTCTCCCGCTTACAAAAACCACATTGAAAGAATCGAATGTGTTCAAAAAAGACTCATTAAACACCTAATATCTCGTCTTAAGGCGTCAAGTCATAGTGAGTGCTACAAAGAGAAACTCGATTACTTTAGGATGAAACCACTGGCAGTTCGTAGATCTCTTCTTGATTTAAAATTTCTTTATAAACTTTTCAATGGTAAAATTGATGACAGTGAGCTATTGAGTAGATTTAATATTAATGTACCTAGGAGAGCTCCTCGCAACCCATGTCATTTCTTTAAAACTGATAGCACTCGAACAAAACTTGGACAGAATTCTCCAATAACACGTATATCACGTGTATACAATGTATGTGTAAAAAACATAGCAACATTATATATTGGTTGTGACGGGCGGGATGATAGTTTAAAAAATTAATTGGTCAGTCACTAACTTCATGTTAAACTTAACTTTTATTTAATTTTTATTTTTATTTATGTTCATTAAACTTATTTTTGTTCCAACTACCATTAAAATAGGCAAATTATAAACACTGATATTGATTTAGAATGATGTGTTCTCCTATAATTGGTAGTACATAGTAATGTGTAGATGTAAGGCATATGTTAGAAGTAATTTAATATGTACAACTGTTGGAGATCCATACAAATAAATAAATAAATAAATAAATAAATAAATTATCCTACACCATCACCACATAACACATTTGTAATTATTTATTGGTAATTATAACGCTATATTTAAGTTAACTAACCTAATAGATACGAGTATCATTGATGTTTACTTTCTCCAGTCAATTTTAAATATCTTATCTCCTTAACTATAAATTTTAACATAAAGTAAAACAGACTTCAGATTGTTAAAAAAAAGTACTTATTTATTTGCTACACTTAGGGGTAGAATTTTTTTTCATATCTATATGGGAGTACCCCTAAAATTATACCCTATTTAATAAAAAAGGAATCATCAAAATCAGTTCATAATCTGCGAAGATATCGCGTGACATACATACAAAAAATATATACACTCGAATTGAGAACTTCCTCCTTTTTAAAGTCGGTTAAAAAGGCGATGGCTTCTTAATTAATAGAATCGGGCGTTACTTAGCGGAAATTTATTATATTGAAGATGAGAAAATAAATTTACTTAAGATTCTCGTAAAAAATAATTTGTTGTGTACTAACCACATTAAAGACCAGACACCTCCCTTCGGAAAATTAATACTACCCTCAACATCATTCTTATTATTCCTTAGAGGTTTTGAAGCATCTGTACACTTCTTTGTTTATAATTAGTTGCAGATGTCTTTGGGCTGATGTAACCGCTTATTATCAGATAGACAGTGAGTTTGTTTCCTACTTAATAAAAATATAAAAGTTATATAGATTATGTCGACCACTAATGTCCATTGAGGGAATCTCTTCTTCTTTGCTCCAAGACCAAAGTAAGAATAGACCTGCGAAAAGTTGTGGGACATAATATGCAGTCTTTCTACTACTCTTATTTTATATTGTGGAATATTTTGAAATATTAACTAAAAATAACATAAAACACACTAACTTATTTAACTGCAAATACTACGCATCTAAAAATGCCCATAGTAAAGACAAATTTTATTAAAAAGTTCAAACGCAGAAATCGCTAGCCATGAAAAATCCTTTAAAAACAGAACGATGCAAAGACGGACAACACAAAACCTGTAACATCAACACTGGCCTTTAACTAAAGGAAAGCAAGAATACCAGTGTTAGCGAGTTGTTAACACAGCCTTTGTTAGCATCGCGTAAATTTTGTACTTATACTATTTTTATACTGCATCCGTATGTCGATTTCTTTTGTTTCCAGTGTGTGCTATTGTGGCGTTTCATTTTGTGAAACCAAGCACCATTCATACCTAGAAAGAGTTCGTATATTTTAGAGTAACTTTATATTTGGTTAAATAATATATTATCTAATACTTCGCTTCCAAGTGGTAGTAGTTTTTTGGGTTATTTAAAGTTAAATTAGTAATATAATAATGATAATATACTTTATAAAACTTGAAACTTGTGAAAAACAGAAAAAATAGCTTACATGTAATAATAAAAATTAGGTAAAAACAATAGTGAGGGTAATGTTCTTTTCTTCTTGCTAGACTGTAAAATAGCCTGCATTAAGTAGATTCAGTCCCTTGCCCCCTTACAAAAAGGGAACAAAAAAAACTTGTTGTGCTAAATGATAGTTGACTGCCAGAATACTGCAGATTTTGTCCTTACGCCGCTTGGTAATTTTGATATAAGGAACCTTGCGTTGTGGTAACATCACTGTATTTAATATCAACAATTTTCTTATATTAAGAACGTTATGATATTTGTAGAGCTGAATTGTTGGATATGAGATAGGTCGAAGGGAAATGATCTTTAAAATTGCTTTCAAGTTTCAAAACAGTTTTTTCGAGAGTCACTACGACTCGACTCGACGACTTGCAGCCTCCTGAAAAAAACCGGTTTCCGAAGAGGCTCTATCAATATAGACCACATACAAACCCTTCGGCAAATTGTACAGAAGACCGAAAAGTACAATCTGCCACTTTATCTTGCGTATCTGGACTATGAAAAAGCCTTTGATTCCGTCGAAATTTGGATGGTTCTACAGTCCCTTAAGCGGTGTCAAGTTGACTGTCGGTATATCAAAGTGCTAAAATATTTGTACAGTAGGCCTACGATCACTATCTTAGTACAAAACTAAAGTACGAAACCTATCAAACTATAGAGAGGTGTAAGAAATGGTGACGTAATATCCCCGAAAGTCTTCAACGCTGTATTGAAGACGTTTTCAAGCTACTGAACTGGAATTGATACGATGTTAACGTCAATGGCAAGTACTCTCCTTCGATTTGCTGACTATATATGTAGTCCTTATGGCAGAATACCGCTGGAAGACTTAAGTACTATGCTCAATGACCTCAATAGCGTCTCCAAACGGATAGGTCTTACGATGAATATGTCCAAAACAAAAGTCATGTGTAACGTCCATGTCACACTTATGCCGGTGGTTGTTGGGAGCACTAAGCTCAAAGTTGTTGAAGAGTATGTTTACCTGGGACAAATAATTCGACTAGGTAAGTCTAACTTTGACCGAGAGGTCAATCAACGGATTCAACTTGGCTGGGCAATATTCGAGAGATTACGACACATCACGTCATCCTCAAAACCTGAAAACAAGATTGCTCAACCAGTGCGTGTTGCCAGTGATGTCTTATGGATATGTGACGTGGTCCTTCATGCTGGCCGTATAAGGAAGCTCAAGGTCGCTCAGCGAGCTATGGAGAGGGATATGCTAGGTGTCTATATACGTTTCGCTGCGTGATAGACTTAGAAATGAGGATATCCGCAGTATAACCAGAGTAACTGACATAGCCCAATGAATTAGTAAGTTGAAGTTGCAAGGTGCCGGTCATATAACAATTGTATGGAATAATTTTAAGTTACAAGTTACAATGATATGGAATAATTAATCTTCCGTAATGTTTTTGTATATTTTCTCCGATATGCAGGTCTCACGATGTTTTTTCATTACCGCCAAGCACGTGTTAAATCCGCTTATAAATAACTATAAATCGGAGTTACCATAACTCACAATTGTTTAAAAATAGCAAGTCATGGGAACAGGCATACTTAAAAAAGACAAAAAACGACTACACAGTCCACCTGATGCCGAGTGGTTCCTGTGGCCAATAGACATCTATATTTTTATTCTCAATTAAGAATCAAACTGCAGATTCATTATCACCCCTGAGGACTAAGAATTTCTGCATTCACCGTGTGAAACAAAGCAGCATTAAGCTACTGTTTAATGCGGGTATTCAGTGAGAGCATGGTCCTACTCCGGTTGAGCAAAACCGTTCGTATTACAACCATAATATAGCTGCAGCGTGGCACTGGCACTATCACGTATAATGTATCTATTGTATATAATAAATAGATTTTTTTCGGACTCGCCCCATTATCTCACGGTAATAACAAATTAAATATCAGACCCAACAGATTTGAATTGCTTTTCCCATTTTCTTTCGAACGATGTTATCATAAATTATTGTCTTTTGTCAGACGTTATGAGGTTTTCTAGGGTTCATCTTACCCATCTTTTACGAAGTGCGTCAAATTGATACCTATTTCACAACAAGAGAGTATGCGTACAGCTTGTTAAATTTATGCTTAAACTAATCTTAACACAATTATTTTTTATTAGTATTAATAGCTAAGCTGATAAAATATATGTCTAAAGATTATTTCATTTCAAAACTTTGTAAACTTAATTTTTCTCAGCTGTCATAAGCCAGTACTATACCAGTGTCAGTGCAGGGCAAAATACTATCATATCTGAGGGTAAACAATGAAGTTTTCATAGTCACCAAGCTTTTCAGATGGATAAACGAACCCAGTACCAGACGTATCATAGTTTTGATATACATATTACATTTGGTATAACAAGTGAGAAAACACTACAATCATAAGTTACGAAATCTTTCCTAGTTGTTTTTTTATTGGTTTCTAAAATTTTCCATATTATTTTCTTCTTACGACACCCACAGTACATAACGATATATAAGCTTATAATACAATGAATAGGTTTATGACTATTATTTGGATGTAAAATGTAAAATGCCCCGAATTAAAACTAAAGTAAGGAAACAACAGACATAATTAATAAAAATAATAGTACTTTATATTCAACACTTGCATAACTTTCAAATTTATAAATAACTACTCTATGATCTATACTTAGTTTACAATGAATGACGAACGTAAATTTTCTCACGCGAATTTTTTACCATAAGAGGAATATTAATTCGGTTTTCAATTGCAAATTCGTTTATTAATATCTGTTCTATTTTACACAATTAATGATTTTTACTTTTTAAAATTGGCGTAATGTATACAGTATCGTTTAATACGGGTAGTGGTGATGCTTAAAACACCACGGAGTACCCAATTTGGGGTTTTACGTCTATGGCACTTAAGTTATTACAGTCCAATAGCTAACTGAATTAAGCTAAAATTATCCGTAAATTTTATATGTGCCTCTTTATTACCTACGGTTTCAAATTTTAAAGTTATTATAAGTTTTGAATTTTAAAGTAAAAAGTTATTTAGTTTATAATATGCATGATTTAATTCTCCAAGTTTTTTGTCTCATTTTATATGAAAGTAGTAGTAAAAAATAAAAGTATTACGAGTACCAAGATATTACAGTTAATTTCTGATAGTTATTACTTTGTAAGATGACATGTATCATTACATCGTAATGTAGTACTTAAATGCATAATAATTAAAGGCTGTCAGGCAATCCATCTTAGTTCTTAAGAGTGACAACGCACCTTTACAAAGATATAAAAGTCAAACATTTGCCATCAAAAGTGCATTACGAACTGGTTTGTTACTGCAGTATCATGGAAAACAATTTTGTATAATTACAATAATTATTTATATTAAAACTTAACTATACAAACTTAAACTCATCTAAATAAAACAAATAAGAAATTTTAAGAGTATATTTATCAAAATTTTCAATACAATTCGGTATAATGTTATTTCAAAATACAAATAAATCTCTCAATATTTGTGTTGGTGCTATAATCAATTAAACCATCTGTTACCATAGTTTCGTCTTTATTAACCAATATAATTCCACTTCTGGATATCGCTGTAAGAAGGATTTACCATAATCGAGTAATACCAAATCTTCCCATACGGAATGAAAGCCACCAGACAGCTTGTACCTTTAACGCTCTACCCCGTTTCCTTTCTTTGCTTTTAATGTCTGTCGTAAGCGAGATGATTATAAAACGTTCAAAAACGAAACGGAGAATATGAGACGATTGGGATGATGGATTCCCTTCCGCCACCGCCACCTAATAATATATTCTTATTTGAGAGCAGCAGCTTTTTCTTCATTCTCCTGTTGTAGCTCTTCAAGCCGTTGGAGTACTTTTTGGCGACGTCTTTCTAAAGGTGTTTTGAACCACCACATTTCCGGTTTTGATCCATCTGCCAAGCGTAAATTTACGGGCTGACGATGACAATGAAATAATAGCTATATGAAAACAAACATCCAGTCACGGAACAATTATTGGCAATCAAGATTGAAAAAAGAAATTTTCAGTGTAACCATTTCATAAACGCTAGATATAAAATATTTAACTGAAAAAGCAAGCAGTGTCAAAGGCGCAAGACGTCTGATACTGCGAAAGATAGCCAGCCTGCTGCCAGCAACATTTGTCATAGCCCTGTGGTATTTACTGGAGTCATCTATACTATAAGCAATTAGTGCCTCTTTTTTCTAGTAGTTGTAAGCGCGATTTCTGGTCGTATGGTTCCGTGTTCGAATTCCAGGTTGTGCTATGCCCGTGCCTCGGAAATCACGTGAAGAAGTTCCTGCGCCTGATCTCTTCTCGTTCGGATTGCCGTTCCCATCGGTTATCGCATACAGAAATTAAGGGAATAGAAAGTGCACCTGTACTTGCACTGACACTCATAATGATCCTATCCTGTGCCTACGGCTTGTCTCCAATGAGACTGGCCGCTAAGACCGAAATTCAGTCTGGCGATGGGCTGGCACTTAGTTATAAGAGAGATTTTTTTATAGGATTGGGTGACAAACAAGCACACAGTCCACCTGATGGTAAGTGGTTGCTGTGACCCATAGACATCTACATGTATCCTCAACTACGACTCAAAATGCAGATGAGTTGTCGCCCGTGAGGACTAAGATGGAATGCCTCTTTTCCAGTAAAAAGGTTCTCCAGTTATCTACACTCACCATACGAAACACAGCATATTTTATTCTATAATATTAACATGTTATGACTTTTTCTCTACCAACCTGATTTACTGGAAAATAGATATTCCACCTTAGTCCTCTTAATCAAGAATAAATGTAGATGTCAATGGAATACCATCAGGTAGACAGTGTGCTCATTTCTTACCCTCATTCTATAGAAAAAAAAACGTAATTATCCACAGTTGGACATGTGACTTCCAACTGGAGGATGATTTGGCGTGTTCACAATGCGCGGGAAATATATATAAATATATTGGTATTTGATTACATCTGGAAAATTATATGAGCCTTTTAAAATACGACCTAACGGAGGCTACAAGGTCTTTTCATTTCCCATAATTTTCGTTAACTACAACCGTAACGTACGTTAAGTTTTATGCGTTGAGAAGAAACAGAAAAGTTAAATAAATCTAATTTAATATACCTATAGTATACGAATCTGAAACCCTTGATAAGCAAGAAACATCCAACCTCTGAGACAGAGCACCAGCTTTATGAAGTTTTGTTCTCCACATAAGTGAAATACTTCCGTAATCGGCTTTTGGAATTTGAATATCTTTAGAATAACATTGGAAGAGCAGTTTCTGTTCGGCTTCCTAAGGAAGTCGCGACGTTCCTATAAATAAAACTCGATCTTCTGCACATATTCCTGAAAAAAATATAAAGTAAAATAATATAATCACTAAATTTTAAGTTTTTCGTATCATTTTCGTCATATTATGTATTTTTTTATTTTTTTTTATTTCTCACGTAAACAATGTATGTTTCGTCGTGAACATGAAGAAAAATTAATATTCTTAATTAAAATTAAAATAAATCAAATGAACATTTTTAATACAATACAATAATTTTCTAAGTAAAAGTAAGTGAAAGAAATAGATGTCAAAAAATTACTCATACAAAAAAAAATATCTTAATAAAAAATACGACACAAATTTTTAACAAACATCGTCTATTTTTTTACATCTGTACATTTAATTGGTTTCTAATTATTATCATTATGTGAGATATTACATAAATAATATATATGTCATTCAGACTACTAGATAAACGGAGCCGTTTAGTAAAAAAGCTAGGCTTTAAACTGAAAGGTTAATTAAGCTAATTGACTGCGAAATATATAGGTATCCATTTAATTGTAATTTACAAATCTCATTAGGATAAATCACAATATTACCTTTAATCATTTTCACTAAATCTTTCTTTAACCTCTTTGGATCGGTTTTATCGGTTTTAGGTATTTTTTTCACAAATGGTTTTTCAGTGTCATCCATCCAAATGACGCTCGGCTGGAGAAGTCTCGATACCTTCATTACTAAATGTATTAACATTATGAGACCCGACTTGCCAGGGTACTTGCCAAAAATATTCGCTGGTGTTAAATCAAAAAGCATTGCCCCAACTTCACTACAAATAGCATGAATGAGCATTTTCTTACCGCTACCAGAAGGTCCTGAAAATATAAAAGTCTAAAATAATATTTGCGTCATAGAAGAAATCCATAAAATTATCCCCTATTATATCACACAACCGAAGGAGAAGAAATGTTATTAAGTGGCAGCCTCGTAGGATAAAGCTGTATGACGGGTGCCCTCACTAGATGGTGTGAGAACCTGGTACGATATGCAGGAAGTCAATGAATGCAAGCTGCTTAGGAACGTGCTTTGTGAAATTTCTTGGGAGAATGCCTTACGTTCAGCAGAGGAATTAGTTTTGGACTGTAATTATGATGATATCGCACAAAATTTAAGTCTATAAGTCTCTAATGGAAATCTGAAACACTGATCACAGCAAATCCTAGCCTGCATCAAACGATAATAAATTTCAATATCAGAAAAATCCAAGCGAAAGTAAATGTAAAAAAAGTATATAATCATAAAAGTTAAAATTAAACAAGATAAAATCCGTAAAATTAGCTTTATGAAAATGACTAACCTGTTATAAGTACAGATCTTATTTGAGGTGCATTGGTTCTGACATGTTCTGATCCAAGTGGTAGTATACAACACTCCTTTATAAGCTGACGTATATCACCCAAACAAGGTGTGGGCACTCGACCTTGGCTCCTCAACTCTGATCCCACAATTTTTTTTTCACCTATGTAGTCGTCAATCTTCACTATTGGATATGGGCGTATTATACCATTCGCTACTAGTTCTTCAAATAGTGACTCGGTTGTTCTGTCGGGAGTTAAATCTTTTTCTTTTTTCTTCTTACCTTTTTCCCCCCACGTTTTACCTAATAAACGTAAACGTTACTCTATAAAATAAATAACGATATACATTGTTTTTTTTTTTTTGCACGCGGATCTTAGCAAGTTTATTTTTAAATTAATAAATTTCTCAATTTCTCAATCATCTTTAAATTAATAAATTTCCGTTAATTCACGCCTGATTGTATTAATTAATTTAGTAATAGGGGCATTTAAATGGAATGAAATTAAAAAAAATATTTTTACAGAATCTTTTTTTGAGGTTTCTTCGCTTTCTTTCCCTTGTGTGACCTATCTCGATCATAAGCTGCCTGTAATTACTCAAGTCCGCTCCTCATCATTTCATCGACATTATTTCTTATCTCTTGTTCTATCTTTACCATTTTTTCGCTTTCAATTATATCTTTATAATATCTTTCATGATTTTCATAATCATCGTCTTTATATTTCCATATATCTTCAAATCTAAAACGAAAAGCGTACATTATTCATGCCATATTTATCATATGTAATCAAATGTACATAATAAATAAAAATATTAATTTCAAAAAGTGATTTTTTTATTATGTAAAAAGGTTTCCATGTATTTTTATATTCTTACATTGTTATCCGATTCTGAGCTATCTTCAAAATTCCATGTCTAGCTCGTCGACAAGTTACTTTAAAATAAATTACAAAATTTGAAACGAACAGCCCATTTCGTATGGGCTGTTTATTTTAAATTTAGTCTAGTTAATAAAAACGTGGTAAAAATATTTTACTATGTCTTTTCAAAGATCTGAATTTATACTTATATATAAGAAAATTATCATATACAAAAGACAATTTTTCCAATGATGAATTCAAAGTTATTCATTCAACGATAACAAATTAAAAATACTTGTGTAGTTGCAGGAATAAAATATTTCAACTGTCACACACATTTTTATTTTGTGGGGTAAATAATAACCTTCTTATTTGATGTATAACTTACCTGGTAATTGAAATATTAACCCTAAGCTTGTCAATTACGTTTATCATTTGTTATATCCATGGAAGAATCATCAAATATTCCATTGGTTTTTACAGTACAGAGGGGCAGAAATTATATATTTATTGCAATACATTTTCTCTGTGAGACAAAGGATGGATAAATAAATTGGATTCAGGATTCATTTCATGAATGGCTAAAGTAATAACTGTGACTATTATTCATTATACAATTGCGATGTATCTTAGCGTAAGAAACAAATCATGTACTTACTGTAAACCACCGCTGTATGTAAATCACCTCTATATTTTACAAAACTTATTTTATGATTTCCTTGTCGTATCCAATATATGTGATTAAAACGAAGACTGTTAAAATACGAGGACTACAATAATACATCGAAAAAGACAATTCATAATTTTTGTATTACAATAATATAACATCTTCTAGGTGGTAGGAGTCCGCTTACCTATTTATGCTGCCAAATAGCAGTGCATAGTTTTAGTCCGAAGAGTATAGAAAGTCACTTTATTTAAAGGCTGTGAGACATTCTTATTTAATACTCCGAACATCTATAGTCTTCTTTCTTTATAGTTGTCTGGCGGTGTCTATAGACTGTCAGGTGGACTCGTTTGTGACTACAGTTAAAAAATAGTTTTTTAAAATATAGGTCATAAAAATAACACCGATTTTTTATATGGAATAACAATAATAACTTACTCTTCGTTGGCATTGATGATGTCCTGTAAAAATGCTGAACTTGTACATTTATAATTTTGTAAATCTTCCATTTCATCCTTAATTTTGTTATCTTCAGCTTTGCTGCTCTTCTTGTCTTTACTTTCTTTGCTTTTCTTAGATTCTTTTGATGACACGGGAGAAGATTTACTGAGCTCGCTTTCTACGCCTGTGCCTTTACATTTAATTCAATATATTATTTAATTATATAAATTTTAGATGGTAAGCATACTAAAGAAGAAAGAGAGAGAGAGAGAGAGTAATGGAATCTAACACTACGTTAAAGTTACAATATAATTGCTTAAACTACCTTGTCTACTAAACATAGTTCTACTTCCACCAGCTTCTTCTGAAGGGAATTCCGGGAGTCTATTTGTTCTTTCGTAGTATTCCGAAATCCACCTTCTTAATTCATCTCCAATACTTTCACTAATTTTTGCTTTATGCTGAGAGTACAATCGTTCTTCTATAGTGACAAGTGCTTCGTGATATTCAATCTCAAGCTTATTTTGTAGAATTCGACGACTTTCTTTCACCTAATTAAACAAAATTTATTATATTTACCAATTTGCCCGACAGGCGTTGTTCTGTCCTGTAGGTAGTTTCTATAAGTTCGGTGGTGCGATAAATTGTTAGTTTATTTCTAAATTACGTTTAGTATCGTTGTTGAGATTGGGAGCAAATAATTCGGTTTTTTGACATTAAACCAAATAATATTTTATATATGAGTTAGTTTGATCTTTAAATATACAATATTAAAAAACTTGACAAAAGCGCCAGATCAGATCTCAGATATCACCATCGACTCGATAAATTATATTAAAAAAAAATTGTGTTATTATTACTTCAATAAGTCACGATTTAACGAATACAACGGATAAGTGAAATTAGTTTTATTTAATTAACATAACTATTATTTATTACCTTTTCTGCCTTCTTTATAGCTTGGGGTTCAGTATATGGAGGTAATTCCATCCCAATGAGCAACTGCTCCTCACGCTTTCTTCTTTTAGTCATTCTCCTCGTTATAAAACCCCGCCATACCCGTTGTATAGCAGCAGCTGCTGTAGCTGAAATTTCACCTTTCTGATCCCTACCTTTCTCTTTCAACAAGCGTATTTCCTTCATAAACTGGCCTCTAAAATTTATTTAAAAGGGTAGTAAGTTTTTAATAAAAAAAATTACTTCGTCGTCATCATAAGTGTAGTCAGATAAATAAAGTTCCACCAAATCATGCTTGATTTTAAGTAATCGGCCTAGGAAAGCTTCCAGAAGACATCGTACAATTAAGCGCTTTTGTGGCTGCAGTAATTGATCGTAAATTGTGTCTAATCTGCAAAGCAGCACAGTATATCGTATTCGTAACTCTGATAAAAGAGGCTGAAATACAGAACGTTCAGCAACTCCCGTCTCAAAAACTACTTCATCTGTTTGAGTGGTCTCTCCTATCAGTTCTGATGTTTCACAAATAAGATTATTGTAGGTTTTATTTGACATTATAAATAATAACGTTAACGCAAAAGTAACGTTATTTGTAACTCAGCTTACAATGTTAAGTTTTGCCGAAAACACGTAAATCACAAAAATGGTTTATATATTTCTTCGTGTAAAGACCCTTTTGAATAAGTTAAAATTCATACAAAATAAAAATCACAACATAAGCTAAAAATCACCTTTAACGTCACACAGTAATACACAAAATGTGCGCAGTTTTATTGAATAAACAGCTCATCACTATGTGCCTGGTCGCTATCATATTGTCACGCTTGGATTAACGTGTTTAATTTTGTAAAAGTATCACACCGAATGTTAAAGGGTTGCTATACTAATTTGACAGCCATAGCTGTAAATTATACCATGTTATTTTACCTTTTTTATTCGAAAGGTTACATTCTCGTCTGTATAACGTATAATACTTTTATGAAGTGAAACCCTTATAGTATTTTATATTTAGTTAAATTTCTTTTTAAAATTTATTTCAATCTAAATCGTAAATTGTGTATTTGACATATGAATATTGTTTTACTATAGCAGCTATATTGCTTGCTAGGACTAGTAAGGGCTTTTAAGTGAGTTATTTAGGAAGAACTAGGCCCATACCCAAGAAGAATAATTAAAATGAAATTCTAATAAATACTCATCACTCTATATTTAAATGATGTTTATACGGGCAGTTTTATTATGATTGTAGCATCAATGGCCTTCTCGACCGAGAAAAGACTATACTCTCACAGAATACTAGTGTAAAACGGCAGCTTAGTGCTGCTGTGTTTCGTGTGGTGAGTATAGAGTACCACCATTTTTACTGGAAACGAAGCATTCCATTTTAGTTCTCAGGGGTGACAATGTATCTGCATTTTGATTCTTAGTTGAGGAAAAATATAGACGTCCATGGGCCACAGCAACTTACAATTGGGTGCACTGTGTGCTCGTTTATTACTCTTATTATATAAATATAATTTGTTATAAGGATATGCCGCTTATTTTTATTTTATTTTATTTATTAGGTTCTCCAACAGTTATAACACAATACATTTGAATAAAAGATACAAGTTCTAACATGTCTTAAACTAAGTGCATAAGTACTTATAGGGGAACACATCATGCGCTTAATAATAATTAGTTACTTATATGTAAAAGAAAAGAAAAATCATAAATACCTATTTTAAGTTATTTTTTAACAAATTACAGAAGATATTTTTTGTGATAAATTCCCTGATCTGCTTACGAAAAAGTTTTAAAGAATCAAAATTAAGATCTACCGATGTGCTGCATTCATTGTAAAGTTTACTCAATCTAGGAACAGGAGAGAAATGACCAAGTTTAGTCCTACGCAATGGTGGGTTCATAGGTTGAACAGGCTTTCTCGGAAGCCGATAACAGGACAGTCTATCTTATTATGGAACAGCTTGTATACGAACATTAAATCTAAAATGTCACTTCTTGCTTCAAGCGGCAGTAAATTAAAAGCGAGAAGCCTACTTTTGTACGATTTAAGCGATCGAGCTTTACCCACAGAGAACGCTACGTGCCATAGAAACTTTTTCTGAACCCTTTCCAAGCGTAACGAATGTGTTGGGAAATGGGGCCTCCAAACAACACTGCAGTATTCCATAATGCTACGCACAAAACTATTATAAAGAATCATCTTGGTGTTAACGGTCTTGAAAATCTTTGTATTGCGTATGATGAAACCGAGCATTCCGGATGTTTTTTTTTATAATATGGTCGAAATGTGTTATAAATGTAAGCTTCTCATCTAGCAGCACGCCCAAATCACGAACATTGTCAACTTCTCGTAATTTGACACGATTGATTTGGTATGAAGAATTTATAATATTATTTTTGCGCGTAAATTTTATATGTGTACACTTTTTCGCGTTGAGTACCATATTGTTTTCGTGACACCACCTCGTCAACTTATCCAAGTCAGCTTGCAGGAGATTTACATCATCCATGGAATCGATTTCACGCAAAAGTTTAAGATCGTCAGCATATAAAAAAGATTTAACATTAGTAAGGTTAACAAAGACATCATTGACGAATATGTTAAATAAGACAGGGCCGAGGTGCGAGCCTTGTGGCACTCCTGATGATATTTTGTAGATTTCACCATAGGCTGAAAGCTTACAAAGAAGGAGGCAATGAGAAGCAGTGCAAATGCTTTGCTAAAATCCGTGTTAATAACGTCAATCTGTTTGTTATTTTCCATAGACTTAATCAATTCTTCGGTGAAGCACACTAAGTTTGTAGAAGTCGATCTACCCCGCGTAAATCCGTGTTTTTGGTCTGTTAAAAATTGTTTGAAATAGTTTTGAATTAGGGGTGTTATCAATGACTCCATAACTTTACCCATTTGAGGGAGAATTGAAATTGGTTGGTAGTTTCCTATTACATTTTCACCGTCAGATTTGTAAATTGGTACAACTTTAGCCACCATCTAGACTTCGGGGAAAACTCCAGACTTGAGAGAAAAATTAAATATGTAGTGTAGTGGAGTGACTAAATTTGATGCACAATTAACCAAAAAAAATGCCGGAATCTTGTCATATCCCGCCCCTTTCAACCTATCCAGCTTGGACAAACTTTGGTAAATTATTTCTTCTGTCAGGTTAATGGAACTGAAAAAATCATTCAAATAAGTAATCGGTTGTGACTGTTGACCAGATTGATTAGACTGTTCTTCACTGTAGACAGAGGAGAAATGCGATGCAAAAAGGTTACAAATATCTTGACCATCAGACCTTGTTACGGAACCATCTGTCATCTCGGCCGGATATGAATTCAGACTGCCACGTTTCGATTTGACAAAAGACCAAAAGAATTTGGAATTAAGGGCGATATTTTCTTCAGTGCGTTTTATATAGGAATTTTAGGCATCCAACGATTGTTTTTCACACCTTTTCCTACAAATATTCAATTCTATTTTGTCTAACGGATTTTTATGTTTTTTGTATCTAAGTCTTATTTCATTTTTCTCATGCAATGCCTTGATCAAACAAGAGCTAAACCATTTCGGGATTTTTTTGTTTCGTTTTTTTATAATTGGAACATTCTCGTTAATGATTTTTTTAAGTTTATCATAAAAAATTGTCACCATGTCGTCTACCTTTCGTATTCTGAAAAAAACTTGGGACCAGTCAATTTCCACCAGGTTTCGGTTGATCATTTCATAGTCGGCCCTAAAAAAGTTTCGACTAGTGAAGTTACAGTTTTGTGCTAAGTTGTAATATTTTTTGTTTTTAAATGTATTTCTAAGGGAGGATGCAGCACATCGATTGCAGACAAAATATCGGTAGCACGGTCTACCTGTACTAATAAATGTGATTGCTCCAAGAACACTAGATCCAGGACTTTTCCCTTAGAATTCGAATATCGTTGTACTGTTTAAAGTTATTCATACAAGCAAAATCAATTAGTGTCTGACATAGCGTTGATTGAGTGGCAGATAATGTATGCTCCAATCTATTCGGTTTAATTAAAATCACCCACAATCATTGGATATACATTATTTTCTACGTACTCGAAAATCTTATTACAATTTTCAGTAAAACCGTTAAGAATAGCATGGTTACCAGGGCGTGGTAAGTATACCGCGCAAAGTGCGATATTATATTTGGAGTTTGAGTCTATGCTAATTTTGACCCACAAATCCTCGCAGGTACTTTCCCACTCACCTATACGTCTAGCATTATAATTTTTGGCGACTGCAATTAGTACACCTCCTCCCCTCTTATCATGATGAAAACCAGTTTCCCTGTCCCTGCGAAAAACTGTGTATCTATCATTAAAAATTTCAGTACTAAATACGCTCCTGTCTATCCATGTATCTGTTAAAATAATTACATCGTATTTGCTACAGCACAGATTACGGTAAAAATTGTGCGTTTTAGTTCGCAGTCCACGAGTATTTTGATAATAAATATTTAATTGAAGCTCGAAGAATGAAAATAAAAACCAATGCATGCACACAAAATGAGTAAAATTTAACTTAGCACCTATTTCACTACTCTAATTTGGATAAGTTGTCCATATTTTTAATAACAATATAACCAGCTGTATCGTTTTTTCTGACAAATATTTTCCCATTCCTGACCCAGACGTACTTGAAGCCTTTATCCTTTGTTTTTATTCTTGTAGCAGCGTGTAATGCCTTGTTTGCAGGTGTAAGGTGTTCTGAGACAAAATTGGCGTTCTTGCTCTATGGAATCCGAAATTACTACTATTCAGTTTATTTTGAGGATTGCTCTTGTTGAAAGTTATTGTTGCTGCCAGAATGTGATCCCGGGTACGGTTGGAGTCGAGCTGAACGACTATTGATCAAGGTCGAGAGCTTTCGCGATTTACTTTCGCAGTACGTGCACAGTGGAGGATGTTCTGTTCAGATATTTTATAACTAATTATAGAGCCCAACCGAGATACTACTTCAACTAAACTTTCATTTTTTTTCCGGCATGCATTGAATCTCAAGATTATTAGATCTTGCTTCTTGTTCTATTTGGTTTATGCGAAAATTTATATCGTTTATTGTGGGTTGAAGTTTATCACTCTTTATTTGTAACCCCTGTATTGATGTTTTAGATGCCTTGAGCTCCCTGTTAATTTCCTCATACTGACTACTCATAAATGACATTGACTCTTTTACGTCTTGTATTTCATCTTTGATTGATTTAAGTTGGGTGTTAAGCAAAATGCCCATTGAGATGTTAAGTTTAGTCAGTAAATTACTCATTTCCCTCTGTACTATATCTTCAATTATATTGCGAAGCCCTGTGTTCGTACTATCGTACGCGCCTTCTGGTAAATTCACAATTGGAGGAGACTTTACGGCAGGGAGTTTGCTAGGCCTTTTTGCTACGTTAATTGACGCAGGTACAGATGTATGGTCACCCCCCTCGCTGTCGCCATCAAATATTTGAGAGGTTGTTCCCGTCGGTGTTCTTTGCGTACTCATTTTGCTTATAAAGTTTTTGTAGTATCAATGCTAAATAAATAAATAAATAAAAATATTTTTCCGTCAATACGAGAAGATCCGTCCCATGCGTGGATTAGAAACCAGGACTTTCGATTCGTAGCGAGGGCGCGGCTAATCTAACCGCTGCGCCAACTAAGCTTACTCGTAGGTGGGCGAATTTAATAATCACAAACAACTGACGATGAATGACTTTGCACTTTGCAGTATATAATGTGGGTTGGTTAAGAATACATACGAATAGCACACTTTTAACTTTATCCGCGTGAGGGTGATTTTAAGTAAACCGGGTTTGCAATGAACACTTTTTTAACGTTTTATAGTCAATCCCTTACTAATTTGAATATGTTATATTGGCACAGTAAACTGGATGGTGTTAAAGCACTCTTTTACATTAAATTTCTCGGGAAACGTCACTTTTAACAGTAATATGATTTTTCAAACACAGAGGTACACTATTTACGTCTTCTCGCTCGCTAGCCCTCAATAAAACTTTTACATACGCTTATATAATAATCTAGAAAATCAATTAGATTTACCAGCATTATGTGTTTATCAACGCGCGAGCGTACATAACCGATCTCATGCTCTCCACCTTAAGCTGTTATTACGTTGATAACAGACCCGTTGTAGCAATCTGCCTATATGAAGTAATTACTAATCTGTTTCTATGGAGACAACTAATGGAAGCAACTAAATAATTAATTTTTTTATAGAATAGGATGACAAACGAGCACACAGTCCACCTGATGGTAAGTGGTTGCTGTGGCGCATAGACATCTACATATATCGTCGTTTGCGAATCAAAACGCAGTTGCGTTGTCACCCGTGAGGACTAAGATGGAATGTCTCTTTTTCAGTAAAAATGGTCTCCGAATCTCTACACTCACCATACGAAACACAGCAGTGTTAAGCTGCCATTTTACGCTGGTATTCTGTGAGAGCGTGTACCTTCCCCGGTCGGGCCGACCCACTCCTGCTACAACTATACTACCAATATAGCTGCAGCATGGCTCTACCACGTAAAATTGTAATTTACTGTTGCTACTGAGAATATTTTGATGGTGTGGAAAATGTGAAGTTCTCCTACGTGAATTTTGATATTGTCGACAACTTTTAGCTCTATGGTCAGGAGTCCCGGAGAGCGAGAACGCCTGCCAGGGAGTGGGGGTGCTGCTGTCTTCTCGGTTGGTCGATGTTATGACTGAATATAAGGTTGTGAACTCAAGACTTCTCTGGGTTCGCTTTAAATTGGGACTGACGAAGTTATTCCTTTTGGCTATTTATGCGCCGGTAGGTTCGTCGTCCAGGGCTGAGCTGGAGGAGTTTTGGGAGAATGTAAGAGAAGTTCTAGATTTGGCTAGGGGAAACGAAAGAATTGTTGTATGTGGTGATTTGAATGGATGGGTTGGTACCGCTCGACCTGGGTACGAGTCGGTACTTGGAAAGTTTGGCGATAAAAGGGTTAATGATGCTGGCAAGCTTATACTGGCGGTGTGCAAGGAAAAGGGTCTTCTTGTGACAAACACTATGTTTAATCACAAGAAAATCCATATGTATACTAGAGAACGAAAGAATGAGAGAAGTATGATTGATTTGTTCCTGGTGGATGACCGACTGCGAAAACAGGTGATGGATACGCGAGTGTTCAGGGGTGCTGACCTGGGAACGGATCACTATCTAGTGATTACTAGATTTAGGGGTCTGTTCGCGGGTTGGCGCTACCGGACGGCAGTAACAGAACCACAGTCGGTCTGTCGCATCCGAAGCTGGAAGCTTCAGGAAGCGGATACTAGGGACAAATATCATGCGAGGGTAACCGAAAAGCTTGACACCATCGATGGCAGAAAAGAATGTGTAGAAAGAACTTGGCAGAACCTTAGGGATGGAATGGTAAGTGCAGCGGAAGAAGTGTGTGGAACAATAAAAAGAGGCAGTAGTAAAAGAAGAGATGCATGGTGGAATGATGAAGTGAAAGAAGCTGTAAAAAAGAAGAAGAAAGCATGGTTAGACTACTTGGCCTCTAGTAATGATAAGGATATGAGAGAGAAGATGAAAGAAAGATATAGGCTGCAGAAAGTTCACACGAAAGCACTGATTGAGGAAGTGCGTGAAATGTGTAGAATGGTTGTCGCACAACTTCAAGGAGAACTCCAAACTCTTCTGGAAAGAGGTTGGAAGGACCCGAAGTGGTGCGACGGCCTTAAGAATGAACAAAGTGCTTTCGAGAACTAATGACGTCCTCTCAGAAAAATCGGACGTCATGCAGCGATGGAGCGAATTTTATAGAGAAATGTATGCGTGTGATGATCTTAGTGAGGGATCCGGGGATGCCGCCGTGACTGGTACGCCAGACCCGGACCTCGATGACACTGAGGTCATCAGGATGAAAGAGATTGAACGTGCGATTCGAAGTTTGAAATGTGGTAAGGCTGCGGGACTAGACAGAGTTACTGCTGAAATGGTCAAGTATGGTGGGCCTCGCGTCTGGGACAGCTTTCATCTGCTGTGCAATTTGTGCTGGCGGACGGGGGATGTCCCGGATGATTGGCGATCCGCAGTCATTGTGCCTTTATATAAAGGTAAAGGTTCACATTTTGACTGCGGGTGCTATCGGGCGATCAGCTTGACCAGTTTAGCAAGTAAAGTTTACTCGAAGGTTTTGACACGTAGGATGCAAGAGAAATCGGAAAGATTTCTATGGGAGGCACAATGCGGATTTAGACCTGGAAGAGGATGCACGGATCAAATGTTTTCTCTCCGCATGATCACGGAGAAGCTTCTGGCTGCTAACCAGAAGACTTTCTGTGCTTTTGTGGATCTTGAGAAAGCATTTGATAAGGTTGTAAGGAAGAAAATGTGGGAACTGTTGCCGGGGTATGGTGTGGATGGTCGATTGCTAAGGGCTGTGCAGTCTCTTTACTGTGACTGTAAAGCCTGTGTGCGGGTAGGGCATGACCTGTCACCCATGTTTAACGTCCAAACGGGTGTAAAGCAGGGTTGTGTCATGTCTTCCTGGCTGTTCATACTGTATCTCGACAGCTGTTTACAGAAGCTGAAAGATAGCTGTTTGGGTGTGAAATTGGGTGACATAAAAGTAAATTGTCTGCTGTATGCTGATGATGCAGTGCTTATTGCACCATCAGAGGCAGAACTGCAGGCATTAGTCACGTGTATGAAAGAGTAATGTGAAATTAAAGGTCTCCGTTTGAATGCTAATAAAACTAAGGTTCTGGTATTTGAAAGGGACGAAGAGAGAACGAAGTGTGAAATATGGGTAAATGAGGAATGTCTAGAACAGGTAAATGAAATTGTATACTTGGGGAGTGCTTTTAGCCGGGATGGAAGATGTGATTTAGATGTGGACAGGCGTGTCGCTGCCGGGATCAAAGTCAATGGTGCCCTGACTGCGTTAGTCAAAAGGCAAGGCGTAGCGAAGAGTGCACGCCTTGCAATACATAACGCAGTGTTGGTACCGACTTTGTTATATGGCAGCGAAACCTGGGTATGCCAGAAGAAGCATAAAAGTAAGTTGAATGCAGTGGAGATGCGATCTCTTCGTAAAATATGCGGCGTTACCATGGCCGACCGAAAGCGAAACGAAGAGATTCGCAATATGGCAGGTTTGAAAGATGACCTTTTCACAAAAATTGATAAGGGCGTGCTTCGGTGGTTTGGGCACGTTGAGCGAATGAGTGAAGACCGAATGGTGAAGAAAATATATAGCGCGAAAGTTAATATTAAAAGGTGTCGAGGTAGACCGAGACTAACTTTCGAAGACCATGTGAGCAAATTGCTCGAAGAGGGTAGGGTCAAAAGTACTCGGATACCTAGACGTGCATGCATGAAGAAGATAATGAATCTGAAAGAAGCGAAAAAGGTTTGTAAGGATCGTGACACTTGGCGATCTGTTCTCTCTGGCTACCCCGTCAGGGATTGTGCGTGAAGATAAGTAAGTAAGTCGACAACTTTTAAAGGATATGAAGGTAACTCTGCTGAATGTAACCATTATACGATATTATTGATGGTTGGCTAGGACGCGACGTGTGAAGTAAAGGCCTCTAAAAACAACAAGTTGTAATTTTGAAGTTGTTGGTTTGAATGAGGTTCAAATAGATCCCCCTAGACTAGAACCCGTGGCGTAGTAACCCAATACTCTGTCCAAATGATCAGTTGTCTTTAAATTTTGTGAAATTTTTAAATCGAAATTGTAGTGTTTTAAATTAAATGTATCATAGTAAGCTGGAATATCTAGGAAAAAATTAATTTTATCTAAAGAAAAAAATTGTAATTTACGTACGTAATATCGAGTGTCGTGTTATAACAGAGTTAGAGATATTATAATCTTATATTATATATACCTTAAAATCTATTATTGAAAAATATTTTGACTATCATATAAATTACCAAACTTGTAATCGAAACAAAGAGGTTGTGTTTAGCAGCATTTACTTTTTTTATACAACAAAAAGCTCACAGCCCACCTGATGATATGTGGATCTGTGGCCAATAGATATTTACATTAATCCTAGCTTAAGAATCAGAGTACAGATGCGTTATCACCCTGAGGACTAAGATGGAATGCCTGGTGTCTAATTCTATTAGAACTCTAATTCTAAATAGAGGATAAATATAGGCGTCCATGGGCCACAGCAACTTACAATTGGGTGCACTGTGTGCTCGTTTATTACTCCTATTATATAAATACAATTTTTTATAAGGATATGCCGCTTACGCTCATATAATAATCTAAAACTCAATTAGATTTACCAGCATTATGTGATTATCAACGCGTGAGCGTACATTACCGATCTCATGCTCTCCACCTTAAGCTGTTATTACATTGATAACAGACCCGTTTTAGCAATCTGCCGGTATGAAGTAATTACCAATCTGTTTCTAAGGAGACTCGTATCTCGATAGTTTATAATATTTTTGACATGTTTAAGTTTCTTTTAGATATGACTGCAATGAAAATCTAATCTTGCGTAAAGTCCGTAACATATGATCCTTTTTAAAATTCCGTCTAAATTTAGCAAAAACTAAAAATTATAATAATAATTTCCTCCAGATCAAATTTCACACGGTCAAAATTCAAATGCGTTGCGACCCACGAGGATTAAGATGACTTACCACGTTACCTACCTGTAAAAAGGGTCTTCGATTCTCTACACTTACCATAAGATACATATTTGCATTATACTATACTAATATATTACACTGCTATGTCACGAGTTTAGTCCTACCCCGATTCTGATTCATTGACTTTCTGCTCGTCTTACCAAGTGATAACCCATATATTTTATAATATATTATAAAATATACATGGTATAATTAGGTATTTTAGTTATTTTTTGATTAATGATGTAGGTATTTTGCACTCACATACCCAAAATAAAAACTGTACTTAGTTTGCTAGCTTATATGGGGATCCCTGTTAATCCTAATTAAAAACGGTAATTTATACTAAAAGTATAAACAAGTATATAAAATAATAGTGCTTCGCAAACTATAAATAATTGCACAAACATTAAGGAAATTAATTGGACTAAACGTCTAACCACCAGCATAATGAACAAATTATTTACGAGCAAATTCTTAAGAACGACTAGAGCGTTAGTGATGTTAAAATATTTTTAAATCCCTTTTATTAGCTTGACCTGTATAAATTTATATATCTCCATATGTATAGACGTATAATTTGAAAGGAATTTTTATTAATTATGCCCACTTCTGAACGTCGTTATAAAATAATATAACTTATAATTTTGCACAAGCTTTAAGAACCTATGACAATGCAATAATTTCAGGTCAGGGAACATGAGTAAAGAAACCGACCAGAGGCAAAGCTTTATACAACCACGATATGGTAAGTACGTACGCTACTACTAACAAAAGGCGCATGTGTGCGTGAGCACTGGCGGCTCGCCACGTACCGAGGGAAACTGTTTCAAACCGGCTCGGGTAGTGCTCAAATTCAGGGTGTACACGTCGCATATCATGCGAAAAGTTTCATGTTTGGTTTAAAAATAACGAATGAGTAAAAAAGTGTCATGTAAAATATAAAAAGTGTAAATATGGTTTACTGTACTATGGCTATGAACAATAATAGAATAACGTAGAAAATTTACACATTTAATAATTATTATTTATAGTATACGGTGCCAAGTTGACTGTCGGTATATCGAAGTGTTGAAGTGCTTGTACAGTAGGGCTACGATGGCTATCCGAGTACAGAACCAGAGTACGAAACCTATCCAATTGCAGAGAGGTGTAAGACAGGGTGACGTCATATCCCCGAAACTCTTTACCGCTGCATTGGAAGATGTTTTCAAGCTTCTGGACTGGAAAGGATACGGTATCAACATCAATGGCGAGTACATCACTCACCTTCGATTTGCTGACGATATAGTCCTTATGGCAGAATCGCTGGAGGACCTAAGCACTATGGTCAATGACCTCAATAGTGTTTCCCAACGGATAGGTCTTAAGATGAACATGGACAAAACAAAGATCATGTTTAATGTCCATGTCACACCTATGCCGGTAGTTGTTGGGAACACTAAGCTCGAAGTTGTTGACGAGTATGTTTACCTGGGACAAATAGTCCGACTAGGTAAGTCCAACTTCGACCGAGAGGTCAATCGACGGATTCAACTCGGTTGGGCAGCGTTCGGGAAATTACGGCACATCTTCTCGTCAGGTATACCTCAAAACTTGAAAACGAGACTGTACACCCAGTGCGTGTTGCCAGTGATGACATACGGAACTGAGACGTGGTCCTTCACTGCTGGCCGGATGAGGAAGCTCAAGGTCGCTCAGCGAGCTATGGAGAGGGCTATGCTCGGAGTTTCTCTGCGTGATAAACTCAGAAATGAGGATATCCGCAGTAGAACTAGAGTGACCGACATAGCCCAACGGATTAGTAAGCTGAAGTGGCAATGGGCCGGCCATATAGCTCGAAGAATCGACAACCGATGGGGAAGAAAGGTTCTCGAGTGGCAGCCTCGTACCGGCAGGCGAAGTGTAGGGCGTCCCCCCACTAGATGGAGTGACGACCTGGTAAGATATGCAGGAAGTCGATGGATGCAGGTGGCTCAGGACCGTGCTTTGTGGCATTCTTTGGGGGAGGCCTATGTTCAGCAGTGGACTTGTGAAGGGCTGTAATGATGATGATGATGATTTATAGTATATGTATTTATGCAATAATACTGTAACTTGTTCATAGCAAACAAAGACACAAATATATTATCTATTTTTAATCATTCCAAAGACTCCATTAGGTAATTACTACTTGATTATTATTTATTATGAGGTTGTTATAAATTAATTTGGTGAATTCCGCGTAAAGAAAGAAAATGATGTCTTCTGCCCAGTCTTAACAAAACCACGATGATTATTTTTGTAGTTTCTGTGAT
Organism: Parnassius mnemosyne; assembly: GCA_963668995.1. Taxonomy (NCBI): domain Eukaryota; kingdom Metazoa; phylum Arthropoda; class Insecta; order Lepidoptera; family Papilionidae; genus Parnassius; species Parnassius mnemosyne. Next base: position 42,062,015 of record CAVLGL010000057.1, on the reverse strand, counting down.
AATAATGCTGTTAGCAGCTATTACAGCTTCATCGAACTCAAAATTATAAAACGGAGGGGGAGGGGGGATAATTTATTTTAGTGCAATTTTGTGGACGTGACGTTGCACTAAAATCGATAATCTCGAGGGAGTGGGATAATATTGTATTCCGTGATCACATCAACATCAAATACTCCTTGTTCGAAATACTTCGTCACCGAAAACCGCAACATGACGTGGGTGAGTTGTCTAACCGATGTCCAAACAAGCGGGAGCGGTGGGAGCGGACCCCAGCTCTGACAGCTATCCCATATCTTTCGATGTTCTGGGCGGTGATAACCGTCCATGGACGCGGGTAAATATTTCTGGCTTTAAGTTTAGCGACTATATTTTGATGTTTCTTTCTCCTTTTAATATTTCAATATGAAATTTATCACTAAAATGACTAAAGTTGCATTTCTATGTTCAAATCTAAAGCCATTAGAAATTTCCGCTTGCTCTATTGTGCTTATTAAATATTTCAAAATCTTGATTTATCAACCTGCTGCGAAATTTAAAAATCGCTAGTATGGTTATCGTTACATAATACACATCATGGGGGAAAATAATTTCTTTCATTTCTTTTGAGTTTTGTTCAATTTTGTCATTTTTGTATCAAATCGCCTACTTACAATGTTAGTTTTACTTTGATATCTTTATCAGTTGTGGCACAAAATACTGATAAGAAAAATCTGCTTCAATCTGTATATGATGGTTATACCATCATTAGTAATTTCTTCTTAGCACTTCGAGGGAGTCGCGTCCTAATTTGTAGCTTAAGTACTCGCTACCGGGTTCACTGGACCCAGTAAAATATCATAAGCTTATTCCAAAACTGCTTTATAAACGTAAATGATTACTTTCTAATATGGATTCGGTATGTGTAAAGAAAAATATAATTGAATTAAATACTAATATTTATTATTTTTACTAAACAAAAGCTGTTACAAAAATATACTAAATTTCTCCATAGTTTTGTTACAGGTTTTCGTTGAAATTTCTATAATTACTGATATCAAACAAAATGTTCTATATTTTCTTACACAAAAATGTACTCACTTATATGAAATAATGTGGGATCAATCATCACGGAAATATAAAAAAAATAACAAAATGAATATCTTCTTTGAAGTAAAATCACACTTTCCAATATTCTACTGACCCTTTTTAAACTAACTGACTACTAACATCGTTATTTGCTGTCTTACACTATCGTTTAGAGGTACAATGAGCGGCAATGTTGCAAACGTCGAATTTTGTTAGTTATTAAGAAAAATAATGAGGACTGGACCAATCAGCGACTCTTTATGTGTAAAAATATTACTTGTAACGTTTTTATATTTCAATACTCCCGTACTCCAAGTAAGTTTAAAATACTTACGTTAGAAGGGGTTCACGACATTAGCGGAACAGCGGATTCAACCCCACTACTTTTGCAGACCGAGGCCTTTACTTCGGACCCTTGACTATTGAGCTTCCGTCGAAGTTTAAGCTGTTGCCTGCTGTTTCGTTATTATTGATTTGGTTTATTCTTTGTCCTGCATATCTTATTGTTGGCCGTAGTGAACTTTTATGATGGAAACGAAATTGTAATAATTTAAATTTAATACCGTTTTCATTATAATTTCTTAAAAAAACGTTACTCCCACAGTGTGATTTTTACTGTATTGTGGAGGCAGTACATAATTACATAAATTACACAAGAACATAACCCAATCATCAAACAATCATTTGTAGGTCAAACAAATACTGATTTCATGCAGGATTCAACCTGTCACCCTCAACAGCGTAACTCATTGCTAAACCACTGTGCCACGGAGCCTCTTTGGAGGTCATTTTTGTATAAAAACTTGACATCAAAAACGGATTAGTTTCTACCGATTAGCGCCTATGTTTTTGCGCCTACACTTATGCGGTTAGAAAAACTTAGTAAGCAGTTGTTAGCGTTTGATTGTATTCAAAAGTTATTGCCGAGGCGCAAAATATCTTTTTATACCTTTTAATGGAGCGAAGTTCCGAGATCCTAGAACTAAATACACTGCATTTTATCTCAAGTATGTGGGGTTCGAATTCAGGATTTTTGTCACAGTAAAGTTTATATGAAAAAGGTGTGCAGAAAGTAAAAATTAGAATATATAATATGTGTTACAAATACATAAAATAAAACATAATTTTGTTAAGTTCATACTGCCATTGCCAAACTCATAATAGTCTCGGTCAAATAGTCGTACAGAGTAGAGATTGTCGCCAAAGAATTTTGAAAATGTTGCTTAAAATATTTACTCATCATCATCATCATCATTACAGCCCTTCACAAGTCCACTGCTGAACATAGGCCTCCCCCAAAGAATGCCACAAAGCACGGTCCTGAGCCACCTGCATCCATCGACTTCCTGCAAATCTTACCAGGTCGTCACTCCATCTAGTGGGGGGACGCCCTACACTTCGCCTGCCGGTACGAGGCTGCCACTCGAGAACCTTTCTTCCCCATCGGTTGTCGGTTCTTCGAGCTATATGGCCGGCCCATTGCCACTTCAGCTTACTAATCCGTTGGGCTATGTCGGTCACTCTGGTTCTACTGCGGATATCCTCATTTCTGAGTTTATCACGCAGAGAAACTCCGAGCATAGCCCTCTCCATAGCTCGCTGAGCGACCTTGAGCTTCCTCATCCGGCCAGCAGTGAAGGACCACGTCTCAGTTCCGTATGTCATCACTGGCAACACGCACTGGGTGTACAGTCTCGTTTTCAAGTTTTGAGGTATACCTGACGAGAAGATGTGCCGTAATTTCCCGAACGCTGCCCAACCGAGTTGAATCCGTCGATTGACCTCTCGGTCGAAGTTGGACTTACCTAGTCGGACTATTTGTCCCAGGTAAACATACTCGTCAACAACTTCGAGCTTAGTGTTCCCAACAACTACCGGCATAGGTGTGACATGGACATTAAACATGATCTTTGTTTTGTCCATGTTCATCTTAAGACCTATCCGTTGGGAAACACTATTGAGGTCATTGACCATAGTGCTTAGGTCCTCCAGCGATTCTGCCATAAGGACTATATCGTCGGCAAATCGAAGGTGAGTGATGTACTCGCCATTGATGTTGATACCGTATCCTTTCCAGTCCAGAAGCTTGAAAACATCTTCCAATGCAGCGGTGAAGAGTTTCGGGGATATGACGTCACCCTGTCTTACACCTCTCTGCAATTGGATAGGTTTCGTACTCTGGTTCTGTACTCGGATAGCCATCGTAGCCCTACTGTACAAGCACTTCAACACTTCGATATACCGACAGTCAACTTGGCATCGCTGAAGGGACTGCAGCACCGCCCAAATTTCGACGGAATCAAAGGCTTTCTCATAGTCCACATACGCCAGACATAGTGGCAAATTGTACTCCTCGGACTTCTGTACAATTTGCCGAAGGGTATGTATGTGGTCTATGGTGCTAAAGCCTTTTCGGAAACCGGCTTGTTCGGGAGGCTGGAAGTCGTCAAGTCTGCGCGCGAGACGATTCGTAATGACTCTCGAAAACAGCACGTAGACGCGGCTCAGAAGGGAAATCGGTCTGTAGTTCTTCAAGAGAGCGTTGTCGCCTTTCTTGAAGAACAAGACCACCGCACTTCTGCTCCACGCCTCCGGTGTAATGCCACCATGGAGGACGGAATTAAAGAGCTTCTGAAGGACTTCAAGTACCGGTTTTCCACCCGCTTTCAGAAGCTCCGCTGTAATTCCATCCTGGCCTGGGGCCTTGCCGTTTTTAAGGTGCTGGAGAGCCATTCTAATCTCGCTCAGACTGACGTCCGGGATATCATCAGAATAATGTCGGATAAGACTCGCTCTTGGATCGTTACTCACACTTGCGTGTGGCTCCAACAATGACGTGTACAGCTGCCCATAGAACCTCTCAATCTCACTCAAAATCTCAGGTGCCCCGGAAACGATGCTGCCACATTCGGTCTTCAGCTTTGACAGTTGGCTCTTTCTGGCAGACAGATCTCTGGCAAAGACTTTGGAGCCTTGGTTCCGCTCGATCGCTTCCTCAATACGAGCTGTATTGAAGTTGCGTAAGTCCCGCCGCATGCATTTGGAGATCTGTCTGTTCAGTTGCCTGTATGCTGTCAAATCTGTTGAAGTATGTAGCTTCATCTCCCGTCTAACAGCCATGAGATTAAGAGTGTGATCGGAGAGTTTTTGTGTTCTTCTGCGGCGGGTCTTGCAGAACTTAGCTCCGACCGCATGGACAGTTTCCACGAGCTTGTCATTCAAATCGTCCACTTCATTGCAGTCTTCTAGGCACTGAAAACGGTTTCGCAACTCGAGCTGAAAGATTTCGGGACCCTGGATTAGAGCACGAGGGGGACGGAGCGTTGACTTCATTGGACGAGACCTCTCCAACTTAACGTTTAGGTTCAGTGTGCCTCTAACCATTCGGTGATCGCTGCCCGTTTTCACCCTCGCGATCACTGAGACATCACTGAACAGTTGTCGTCTGGTCGTCATAATGAAGTCAATCTCATTTTTTATCGAACCGTCGGGGCTCGACCAGGTCCACTTCCTGTGGGGCCGCTTCTGGAAGAAAGAGTTCATCATAAAGAGTCCCTCTTTCTCCATGAAGTCGGCCAACTGCTGGCCCCTTGGGTTCCGTTGCCCTATTCCAAATTTTCCCACTTTTAGCTCACCGTTCTCTCTTGTGCCTAGTTTTGCATTGAAGTCTCCCATTAACACCGTATATTGGGTTTTGGAGGAATGCGTGGCTCTAGAGATATCCTCATACATTTCCTCCACCTCCTGATCGGGGTGTGCCGAGGTTGGTGCGTAAACCTGTATGACCTTCAGCGAATACCGTTTGGTGATTCTGAGTATAAGGTACGCAACCCTCGTCGACACACTCTCAATCTTTACAACGTTGTTAACGAGAGACTTGTGGACGATAAATCCGACACCTCCTTGGGACAGATGGTCGCCCTCCCGGTGATAGAGCAAGTTGCCGGATTCGAGGATTACCGTGTCCTCCCCCTCTCTTCGGACTTCGGATAATCCTATAATATGCCAGCGTAACTTGTCTATCTCTTCTTCCAGCTCCACAATCTTCTCGTCAGTCCTCAGGGTGCGTGCGTTGTATGTTGCCAGGTCGAGTCGTTGTAGGTGGCAACCGAACCTCCACCGGAGATTCTTAGCACCCCCTGCCCCGCCGTTACCATGGTCGCCACCGTAGCCAGGAATAGCGGGGCCGCCGGGGACTGGGGGCCGTCTCTTTGTTACATTCATTCATAGGGGGTATTTGCCATAGTTGCCACGCTTGGCGAGCGGGTTGGCAACCGCAGTTTTTTATTGTATTTTGTCGTTACCAGGAAGATGCTGCTGCCCATCTCCTGCCTGTTTCCCTTTGCCGCCTTTTACGACACCCACGGGAAGATATGGGGTAGTGGATATTCTTAACCGCCACTACACGGCAAAATATTTACTACTTTTGTTAATTTCAAATGTTCCTTTTTCAATAGTCTGTGGAGTGTATGTCAGGACAAAAAAGCGTTTATTGTATAATTTATATATGATTGAAATATTTTTGTTTAAATATGCAGTTGAACGGAAAATACTAAATAATATTATAAAAATTTAAAAATTTTATGAATTTCGGTCGAAATTTTAATCTCTAGGCGAACACTAGCAGAAAAAAATAGTTATGAAAGTATGATATGAAATCCTATTAATTCTATTGAATATTATTCTATTAAATGTATTAAATGAAACTTACGAATATTCTTCAACAAAAGTTAATTGGACATCTGAAATAACATGTTTAACGCTCATAATGCCTTTTGTGTGAAGGTTTCTTTAAGACTACTTCTGTTTTAATTCAGAATAATCCGCAATATCGTTTTCTTAACGAGTAAGCCTACACGGCGACAGACTTTTCGTTACGAGAAAGTTAAGTGTCTAGGCAATCGAGTCCAAGTCTCTGCTAATTAATTGTGCTTGAAGAATCAAGTGAGGCATTTGAAATTACGATGGTCGTACGGACTAGTAATGATAAAATAATTTTATACTGTAGTGGTTTTGTAATGTTATTTTATAATTATTTATTTTTAATAATTAAATTCACTTTAAATACTCTTTTGTTAATTATATTTACTTAATATATCATCTTGTTAAACACTGTACGTAATTTTAGTTTTTGAGGCTGAACTATTACAATTTGATATCATGTTTTTTATAATAGAATTTTAAAAAAATTTAGGGACATAAATAGGACTGAATAATAGGCATAGGTGACAAATTCAATCTAGTAAGTGTATGAGCTGACATTAGAAACTTTTGATGCCGCAAGTGTGGAGGCATACGAAAGAGATAATGTTCGAATATCGATAATTTTCAAAATAATTTCAAGATAAACATCACAGATTCCATGCCAATAATGAATGGAAAAAGGTTTATAAATATAATACTCGACTAAAAGGCAGAGTACTTAACTATATTAATTAAACCCCGAGCAAAAACATAAAGGTGACTTGTTGTAAAAAGTAAAATATATGAATATGACGGCACGTGCACCATTGCACGTGCGATTGCGTCGGTGTAGCTAGACAGAATTCTTGTGAATAACACGTGCTCCGCACACCTGCACCATTGCACCTGCGGTGGCGCCTGTTTAGCTTGTATAAAACGGACGGAGCTGCCGCCGTTAGGATAGTCTTGGCTCTGACGTGGAACGGTGCGCTTGTCGTATTCCGTTACTAGATTATCCTCGACTCGTTGGATAATTAATTCGTGTAAACGAATTAATTATTATTCCTAACTACAAAATCAGTCTCTGTACTATACCCACTATACTTCCTACAAATATGTTGAAATTTGCTTTAAACTCAATATAAGAATTAACATGCTGTCTTCTATTATAAGCTAATGGAATTGCCACCATCAAAGTAGTTAGTACTTAACGTATTGTACGTAGGGCTATGCTATAATATATATTTGTTCTATCATCTTTTAATGATTAACAAGTACCATATAGTAGGTATTCTATTGTAATTTGATAAAAGTATATTACTTATAAGTGTATCCAGACGTGGTAAGTGTTGAAATTTTTATAAAACAAAACGTCTAACCTTTGTGAAATAAATATGTAATTTTATTAACAATGGACACCGAAATTGTGAAAATTATCTATAATTAAATAATTTATAGGTTATTGGTAAAAAAAGACATTTCCATAGTTGCAATAATGGGGTTGTTATAAACTAATTTGCTTAATTCCGCGTAAAGAAAGAAAATGATGTGTCCTGCCCAGTTTCAAGGGGACCTCCCACCCTCCTTCAATCGCGCGCACTATACCCGTCGCCGTTAACCCCAGCACTACTACCCCCAGCACCAGCACACTAGGCATGACACACCACTCTCGAAAATACGACACGTGTTTCGCCTCTACACGAGGCATCCTCAGGTGAAGTAGACTCTGCGGAGGCAGGCCACTAATAATAAAAAATAAATAAAAATAGTTTATTCAGTAAATGATCATACATTAATTATAACCGGGGACGGGGTCTCCTTTTAAGTATAAAAACTTGTGTTAGGAGACTCCGCTCTTCCATAGCACTTACATTAACCACTTGCATGACCTTTATACATAATAATTGACTATATAAATTAAGATAATAAAAGTAATTACATTCACGCCAAAGGTGCGTTTATACGCAAACGCGTGCGTGCGCGCGCGCGCGCGCGCGTGTGTGTGTGTGTGTTACAATTAAATTACATTATTTTATGATGCTTAAAAGAGCCTCAGTATCATCATAGCTCTTATTCAACAGCCATTTGGTTAGAGCATATTTGCAATTTCGGTAATTAAGGTGGTAAATATTTAAGTTTTTATTAATGACGTTGTATAGAGTCGCAGACTGTTTTACATATTGCCTCCTAGCTAAAGCGGTTTTAACAGTGACGGCTGTAGCTGCTAGGTTTTTCCTTCTTTTGGCTACAATACAACGGTCAAACTTTATACCTTTATGCAGTCTTAGAACGGAATATAAGATGTACAGTTTCCTAACAGTGAGTACATTACTTATAGCATAGAGATCTTCTGTTGGGAATCTTTTTGGTTTAAAATGCATAATTTTTAACAAATTTCTCTGTGCCCTTTCAACTTCTAAAAACTTAGTTTTAGTAGCACCACCCCATACAGGAATACAATATACTAAAATATACTGAGCCAAAGCAATATATATTTGGTAAACTAAATTTTTCGTAGCGATATTTCTTAGTGTTTTAAATGTCCAAGTAAGTTTCCTAAGTCTATTCATGATTAATTCAATGTGCCTATGCCATGACAAATGTTGGTCAACTATGACCCCTAGATACTTGGTCTCAGAGACCTTACAAATTAATGAACAGCGGCAAATAGTACTTAAGGGATCATTGCATGTGTGAAGTTTAATTTGGAAATTGATGTTAGGTTGAGTTCGAATATAATTTGTAAAACATATATAACAGGTTTTCAAAGTATTTAAAGTAAGTAGGTTAGAGTTCAGCCACTTGGCGATCCTCGCAAGTCCTTCTTCAGCAGATCTACGTACAGAATCCCAGGAGTCACCAGTAAATATTACTGCAGTATCATCTGCATAGGAGATTATGTGGCCTTCGTTAATGTGCATATTAGTTAGATTATTTATGTAGACTAAAAACAATGTAGGACCCAAAACACTGCCCTGTGGTACTCCAAATGTTATATCAGATTCCTCGCTTAAGTATTCACCTATCTTTACTTTCTGCTTGCGATCCTTAAGATAGTTTTTAAATAAATCTAAGGGAATACCCCTTATACCCAAATCCTCAAGCCTGTGTAAAAGGATGGGAACAGAAACGGTATCGAATGCTTTCTTAAGATCTAAAAATACGGTTAAGCATTTTTTCCTATTGTCTACTTTATTTACAACAAAAGAAGTTAATTCCAAGACTGCATCTTCCGTAGAAAGTCCTTGCCTGAAGCCATATTGAAAGTTAGATAAAATATTATATTTGTGGAGATAATTTATTAACCTTACATTTATTAACTTCTCAAGAATTTTGGAGATGGCAGGTAAAACAGAAATGGGTCGATAGCTACCTACGTCATCCCTGTCGCCATTCTTGTACACAGGAGTTACAACTGCTTTTTTAAGGGCATCTGGAAAGATTCCCTTATTAAAGCACAGATTAGCCAAGTGGGTGATCACTGGAACAACAAACTCATGTGCCATCTTAAGGAATTCGCCCGATATGTTATCCCATCCGGGAGCACTACTAGATTTCAGCTGCATTAATATACTGTATACTTCCTGAGCGTGAGTTTCCAATAATACAAAGGATGTAGGATGAGAGGTTGCTCGTCTATCGATAACAGTAGACGCTAGCCAGGTAGCACTCGAGTTAATAGTATCAGCTAAAGTTTTGCCAATATTTGCAAAAAAATTATTAACATAATTTACAGATACAGAAGGTTCAGATTTTAAATTTAACAGCTCTAAATTTTGGGTTTTATTACATTTACGATACGTTATCTTATTTATTGCGTTCCATATAGCTTTAGGATTGTTATTAGCTTTAGATAATTGCTCACGATCATAATTGCGTTTTAGTTTTTTAATTAAGTTATTGCAATAATTTCTATACCTTCGATACGTTAATTGTAGTATTTGATTATAAGGATCACACTTAAGCTTTCTTTGCATGTTATTTCTATTTCTTATACACCTTAATATACCAGGAGACATCCAAGGTTTGATTAAACGTTTATTACACGGGATCAAAGTAATTTTAGTGTTATCTAGGAGGCATTTTCTTATTGTGCCTATTAGAAGTTCAGTTATAATGTTGGGGTCATCATATGATAAGAGATCCAAAATATTATTATTTTTCAAACACGTTAGAGCATTTTCAAAATTAATTAACATTTTGGTTTTAGAGCCTTGGCTCGTCTTACTCACATTCGTTTACTTCAGAAATATCATTTTGTGATCAGTAATAGTGGTATTTAATATAGCAATCGATACAGATATAAATTTTCTATCTATTTTTATATTAAAATGATCTAGACAAGCGTTACCCCTTGTAGGAGTCATATGACCCGGAAGTAACCCTTGCATTGCAAGCATATTAAAGTAACTCAGTCTATTTTTATATTCAAATGCTTGTTCGTTGCATTTAGGTATTATATTTATATTAATATCTCCTGTTATAATAATATTTTTAAACGATTTGAGGTTATCCAAACATTTATTTAAAGAAGTAATAAAGTTTTCCGCGTTATTAATTGAGGGTGAGCGATAAATTCCAAGTACAACAATATTATTTATATTTATTTGTAGGCACGAAGCATGCATTAATTTTATTTCTTCGACACTAAATTTACAAGAGCTTTTAACATAAACGACAACACCATCACATTGGTTAAGGTGATTTGTTGTAGAAAAGGATGTGTAGTTACATATTTGGGGAATAGGTTTATTAGCGTTTATTCTACATTCACTTAGAACTATAACGTCAATGTTGTTTTTTAAACAAGATAAATTTAGCAATAAGTCATCAAAGTTACTGTAAATGCTCCTTATATTCTGTGAAATTATGGTGAGATCCGAATTATTTATGAGAATGTGCTTAGAAAATTCATCTAGTTCTAGTTCGCGAGCTTGGGCAATTTCCAATCGGTCTATTTCCTTCATAATCATTAAGGGGCTATTTTCCATGATCGGGTAACAGTAAGTATTTACGTTGTATTGACAATAACTTGTTATACGTGAATTCATAGCACAGTTGCAAGTTATCATTTATCATTCGAATAATGTATTGATATTTTAATGTTTGCAGGTATGTATTTTTAATTATAATAAAAATGTGATATTTGCCTGAAATAGCTAATTGATTGTCTTTATGGCATTTCTTATAAGATGCAAAAATAAAAATGTGTATATAAAAAATAAGTAATTTATAATAAAGTGTGTCTGTATAATTGTATTTGTTGTAAGTTAAAAGTTGTGTGTGTATTTGTTTCAATGTAAAAATTATGAGAAATGAATTTATTCTAACAGTTTTATGCACTAAAATTATTATAATAAAGTATGATGGGTTTAACATACATAGGTATACATATATGAGTCATATTTCTTGCATCAAACTATGTACTTGAGATTCATTTCTAATTACTATGATTGGTGACTTATTGTCTCTCCTGACATATACTTTACCATATGCGGTCCAGCAATACTTATAAACCTTCGTCTTGGCCAACTCTCTTGCTAAGAAGTACAAGCGAGCTCCTTTTGCAGTCAGTTGTTCGGAAATGAATATGGGACTATCTTCGTTTTTTGTAAAGCCTAAATGTTTGACACATAGTTTTTCTTTGTGTTTTATGTTATAGGTCTTGCATGTCTTCAAAAATTCAGTCTTCAGGATAGTAGATGTCATTTCAACTATAACAGGCGTATTTACTTGATCTCTTTTTTTACCTTGTACTCTGTAAACATCTGTAATGTCGGTTTTCATGACTTTGCAGCCTATATTTTTAGATAAACACAATACAATGTTTATTAGATCATCCTTGTTTTCTTTGGTGTTTCTAGGTACATTTTTGATCTCTAGGTTTGCTTTGCGACTATTACGCTGCAAGTCCTCAATTTTATCTTCCAGTATAATAATATATTTTTTATCCTTCTTTGCTTGAATCTCGAACTGCTCCACTTTTTTTTTAAGTTCTTCATTTTGCGCTGCAAGAAAGGCAATGGAGCTCTCTATGTTACAATTAGTTTGTTTAATTTCCATAAGCGTGGGGGAAATTTTTTTAAGTTCGTTTTCGTGCCTCGTCAACAAAGATTTAATCATGCATTTCATTTCTTCTTTAAAGGCTTCTAATTCTGTCTCCAAATCATCTGCTCTTCTCCTTTTACTACGTTGAGAGACAAAGTTAGGTGGAGTGACTGTCTTACTTTGCTCGGCAATGTCAGTCTCTGACAATGATTTATTTATATTTGTACTCATATTCTCCACACAACAGTTAAGTTGCAATCCGTTATTCAAAATTTAGTAAGATAGATAAAAATGCTGCGCGAGCTCAACTCTAGTAGTATATTAATGAATAACGCGAAACAACAGTCGGTTAAAATATAATAAACAACAACCGCTTACGCCCCACTCTTCCGTCCAATCCGCAGTTCCTTACACGTAACGTAGTCACCGCCCACGGAAGCGGTAATTAGTTGATTGATGTAGCTTTGGTAGGATGCACTGTGAGACGTCAACAAGTTAGGCGTAGATCAAAATACCAGGGAAGCAGTAGTTACAGAGATATTCTTCGTGCGGTCGCGTTCACTATTTCTTATTTATGCACTCCTATTTTTATAAGCACAATTATTTACTCATGTACGAATTAATTTTTACAAAATATTTTACGCAAAAAGTTATTACTACACGTTCACACCTTACGGCGATCCGGAGGGAAGAGCGAATAATTAATTCGTGTAAACGAATTAATTATTATTCCTAACTACAAAATCAGTCTCTGTACTATACCCACTATACTTCCTACAAATATGTTGAAATTTGCTTTAAACTCAATATAAGAATTAACATGCTGTCTTCTATTATAAGCTAATGGAATTGCCACCATCAAAGTAGTTAGTACTTAACGTATTGTACGTAGGGCTATGCTATAATATATATTTGTTCTATCATCTTTTAATGATTAACAAGTACCATATAGTAGGTATATATAAATATTTACGAACTTAAAACAAGCACATTTTTTGAAAGATTTGAAATAACGACAATCGCTAGGTATTTGAGTAGGGTTTCTGCACTCTGCGACGACCGATGGATAAATACACAGAGTACATTACATATAACTGACATATATCAGAGTGGCGCCATCTGCTTCTAAATGCCGGAACTAAAAATTTGCTATACATACGTATAACGAGAACCTATAATAAGTACTTATAGGTTTATTGCAATTGCGACCGAACAAAGAATAGAACTGAATTTCCGCCATATTGTGACATTGTAGCGGGAAAAATACGATTTGTTACATATTTTAAATTAATATTTCCCACTTACACGTCACAATATGGCGAAAATTCAGTCCTATTCTTAGTTTGGCCGCTTTATACATTATTCTGTGTAGTGTTAATGTAGGTACTAGAAACATATTACAAAATATCATAGAGGTACATACGACTGGAAATATATGTTCTAACAGAAAATATTATTGAGCGAATACAAAAAAAAAAAACAAATAATATGATTAATTTTTATTTTGTCCTTTTCTTAAAATATTCCTAGCATGATTTTTGTATTGCGTCCTCTACATCATAATCCAATAATGATTTCTTATATTTACGTGAACACTACACATTTAAATAAAACCAATTTTACGGATTTTATCGCTTTTTTTCTGCGCCCAGAAGCAGTTGGAAAGCGCTACCTCGATACGCGAGGGGGCGGTAAATGCTTTAGGTATTTATACAACAGCCGGTCTGTCATGGTTAGGCGGGACTCACTGTGACTATCCAACGGGGAACCTAAGTGATAACCGCTAAAAACCGCCTGTGGGAATGGCAATTGGCTGATTAAGCCTCTTTGCCGGATCGGAAGCGACCCTCTTTTGGGAGAAGAGGTTGCAGGCGGCTACAAAGAGCCGCTGAGGGAGAGCCTACATAGGCAAATTTAAGAAGAATCGGCCTGAGCCGCCAGGAGGCAGTTCAGGTCGGTTAAAATTTTATTTGGCGGGTCCGAAAGAGAGTTTCTCGGCCTGCGGACTCGATAGCGAGAGGGGCTGGTTTGGTTCTTTCCATTTTTTTTTAAATTGAAGAGATGACAAAAGATTCACATAGATGCTTGTGATTAATAGCGACAGTAGACTTAAAGTCAATGGACAAAACGCAGCTTCAATTGTCTCCGTTACACTTCTGTGGTAGAACACTCCTAACATAAACATTTTAGGTTATTTGGAGTGGTTATCGGGAATATTATTAATGATAAGAGCATAACTATTGTAAGTATTTAAAAAAAACACACCAATATCTATACTGAAATTAGGAATCAAATGAAAATTACTTTGCTTAGGACTAACATGAAATCCTTTGTTAACTGTAAAATATGGTAAAGCCATGCTGCAGCTATGTTATGATTTGCAACTAAATGAGCAACTAAATGCTTCTGTGTTTCATATGGTGAGTGAAACGAACCAGAGAAAACGAATCATTCCATCTTAGTCCTCAGGGGTGACAACGCATTTGCATTTGCTTAATCGAAGACAGATTTTGATGACTATGGGCCACAGCATCCACTTACCATAGGGTGGACTGTGTGCTCGTTTGTCACCTTAATCTATATGTGGCTATTTTATGCTGATAATATTCGAGCGAAATTCTTTCACGGTTAAGTCGAACCTTTCGTGTTCTAGTCAAAGTTCAGCTAAAATAGTTTTATCACACTAATTATTTTCCAAATAACTGTGATTTGGAAACCAGAGTACATAATAAGATGTACAATGCACTTCAGATAATAAAATTCGGCTAAAATTATTAAAATATTATCACTTGTCCATTTGTAATAGTTCTTTAACTTGCCTTTAGCAAATCATGTGTTGCGGTTGTTCATGGGCGGCGGTAGTCACTTACCATCAGGTGAGCCGCATGCTCGTTTGCCCCCTCTCCAATAAAAAAAAAAAAAAATCATGGCATTCGGATTTTGAACCAAAATCATCTTACAATGTGGGGATAATTCTTTAAATTACACCCCTCATGACACTCCATTACCATATCCCAAAGGTTATATTCCATCTATTTCCATAATGCTTACAAAGGCACACATAATGTTAGGATGACAATTTTGTATAGATTCGAATAGTATAATTAAATATCAAGATAGTATGAAGTATTTCGGAGATTATTCGAGGATATTACACCATAACAATGTGTAGGGGATGATTATAAATTAACCTGATGAAATTTATAATAGCTAACAAGAAATGACCTGTAGTTTTGTTATTTATATTGTAAATTGTTTTAGACTTTAAGGACCGATTTTGCAACATTCGGATAAAAGTTCAAATAAATTAAAACCTGCATGAATATAGAATAAACAATGAACTGTTTTCTGCTTAATGCTACTGCGTATTGTATAATACCGTGTAGTGGTGGTTAAGAATATCCACTACCCCATATCTTCCCGTGGGTGTCGTAAAAGGCGACAAAGAGAAACAGGTAGGAGATGGGCAGCAGTATCTTGCTGATAACATCAAAATTACAATAAAAACTGCGGTTGCCAACCCACTCGCCAAGCGTGGCAACTATGGCAAATACCCCCCAATGATGAGAGCAACAAAGAGGCGGCCCCCAGTCCCCGGCGGCCCCGCTATTCCTGGCTACGGTGGCTACCATGGTAACAG
Organism: Parnassius mnemosyne; assembly: GCA_963668995.1. Classification (NCBI taxonomy): domain Eukaryota; kingdom Metazoa; phylum Arthropoda; class Insecta; order Lepidoptera; family Papilionidae; genus Parnassius; species Parnassius mnemosyne. The sequence goes on along the minus strand of CAVLGL010000057.1, from coordinate 42,046,579 downwards.
CGGGGCAGGGGGTGCTAAGAATCTCCGGTGGAGGTTCGGTTGCCACCTAAGACGACTCGATCTGGCAACATACACCGCATGCACCCTGAGGACTGACGAGAAGATCGTGGAGCTGGAAGAAGAGATAGACAAGTTACGTTGGCATATTATAGGATAAACCGAGGTCCGAAGAGAGGGAGGATACGGTAATCCTCGAATCCGGCAACTTATTCTATCACCGGGAAGGCGACCATCTGTCCCAAGGATGGATGGATTGGATTTATCGTCCACAAGTTTCTCCTTAACAAAGTTGTAAAGATTGAGAGTGTGCCGACGAGGGTTGCGTACTTTACACTCAGAATTACCAAATGGTATTCACTGAAGTTCAACAGGTTTACGCACCAACCTCGGCACATCCCGATCAGGAGGTGGAGGAAATGTATGAGTATATCTCTAGAGCAATACATTCCTCCAAAACCCACTATACAGTGTTAATGGGAGACTTCAATGCAAAATTAGGCACAAGAAAGAACTGTGAGCTAAAAGTAGGGAAATTTGGAATAGGGCAACGGACCCAAAGGGGCCAGTAGCTAGCCGACTTCATGGAAAAAGAGGGACTCTTTATGATGAACTCTTTCTTCCAGAATCGGCCCCACAGGAAGTGAACCTGGTCGAGCCACGACGGTTCAACAAAAAATGAGATTGACTTTATTATGACGACCAGACGATAACTGTTCAGAAATGTCTCCGTAATCGCGAGGGTGAAAACTGGTAGCGATCACCGAATGGTTAGAGGCACACTGAACCTAAACGTTAAGTTTGAGAGGTCTCGTGTAATGAAGTCCCCCTCGTGCTCTGTTCCAATGTCACGAAACCTTGCAGCTAGAGTTTCAAAACCGTTTTCAGTGCCTAGAAGACCGTTTTCAGTGCAATAAAGTGGACGATATGAATGATAAGCTCGTGGAAACTATCCATGCGGTCGGAGCTAAGTTCTGCAAGACCCGCCGCAGAAGAACACAAGAACTCTCCGATCACACTCTTAATCTCATGGCTGTTACACGGGAGATGAAGCTAGATTCTTCAACAGATTTGACAGCATAGAGGCAACTGAACAGACAGATCTCCAAATGCACGCGGCGGGACTTACTCAACTTCAATACAACTTATATTGAAGAAGCGATCGAGCGGAAACAAGGCTCCAAAGTCTTTACCAGAGATCTTTCTGCCAGAAAGAGCCAACTGTCAAAGCTGAAGACCGAGTGTGGCAGCATCGTTTCTGGGACACCCGAAATTTTGAGTGAGATTGAGAGGTTTTATGGGTAGCTGTACACGTCATCGTTGGAGCCATACGCAAGTGTGAGTAACGATCTAAGAGTAAGTCTTATCCGACACTATTCCGAAGATATCTAGGACGTCAGTCTGAGCGAGATTAGAATGGCTCTCTAGTACCTTAAAAACGGCGAGTCCACGGGTGAGGGTGGAATTACAGCAGAGATTTTAAAAGCGGGTGGCAAACCGGTACTTGCAGTCCTTCAGAAGCTCTTTAATTCCGTTCTCCGTGGTGGCACTACTCCGAAGGCGTGGAGCAGAAGTGCAGTGGGTTTGTTTTTTAAGAAAGGCGACAACGCTCTCTTAAAGAACTACAGACAGATTTCCCTTCTAAGTCGCGTCTACGTGCTGTATTTGAGAGTCATTTCGAATCGTCTCGCACGCAGACTTGACGACTTGCAGCCTCCCAAACAAGCCGGTTTCCGCAAAGACTTTAGCACCATATACCACATACATACCTTGCGGCAGATTTTATAGAAGACAGAGGAGTATAATCTGCTACTTTGCCTTGCGTATGTGGACTATGAGAAAGCCTTTGATTCCGTCGAAATTTGGTCAGTGGTGTAGCCCCTTCAGCGGTGCCAAGTTGACTGTCGGTATATCGAAGTGCTGAAATGTTTGTACAGTAGAGCTGCGATAGCTATCCGAGTACAGTATCAGAGTATGAAACCTATCCAACTGCAGAGAGGTGTAAGACAGGGTGACATTATATCCACGAAATTCTTCACAGCTGCATTGGTAGACGTTTTCAAGCTATAGGACTGAAAAGGATGCGGTATTAGCATCAATGGCGAGTTTATCACCCACCTTCGATTTGCCGACGATATAGTCCTTATGGCAGAATCGCTGGAGGACCTAAGCACTATGGTCAATGACCTCAATAGTGTTTCCCAACGGATAGGTCTTAAGATAAACATGGACAAAACAAAAATCATGTTTAACGTCCATGTCACACCTATGCCGGTAGTTGTTGGGAGCGCTAAGCTCGAATATTGACGTGTATGTTTACCTGGGACAAATAGTCTGACTAAGTAAGTTCAAATTCGACCGAGAGGTCAATCGACGGATTCAACTGGGCTGGGCAGCGTTCGGGAAACTACGAAACATCTTCTCGTTAGACATACCTCAAAACATGAAAACGAAATTGTACAACCAATGCGTGTTGCCAGTGATGATTTACGGATCTGAGACGTGGTCCTCCACTGCTGGCACTATGAAGAAGCTCAAGGTCACTCAGCGAGCTATGGAGAGGGCTATGCTCGGGGTTTCTTTGCGTGATAAACTTAGAAATGAGGATAATCGCAGTAGAATCAGAGTAAATGACATAGCCCAACGGATTAGTAAGCTGAAGTGGCAGTAGGCCGACCATAACTCTAATAACGGATAATTGATTGGAAAGAGAAGTTCTCTATTGGCAGCCTCGTACCGGTAGGCGAAGTGTAGGGTGATCTATACGGAGTGACGACGTGCAGGAAGTCGATGGATGCAGGTGGCTCAGGATCGTGCTTTGTGGCATTCCTTGGGGGAGGCCTATGTTCAGCAGTGGACTTGTGAAGGGCTGTAATGATGATGATGATAATGATGAAGATTGTATAGTGACATTAAAGAACCCAATATTCTTTTAACGAGAAACAAAGATCAAATGCCTCATTTGATCTTAGTTTTCAGAGTGACGGCGTCGTAAGTGGCGACTGTGGTAAAAGCCAGAAATATCTCATGACATTTAACAGAAGTCCGTATAACCGTCTCGTTCAAGCTGGTATATATTTATACATATAAATACAATTGAAGTCTGTCTTGTAATATTATATTTATATTAGGAAATTATTAAATATGTGTGTACTCGTAACGTATTGCTTGGATGGGTACATCACCCAGATGTGCTCGCTGTGCTAAAGCTACGGGTACCTGATAATTACGTGTGTTCTCGTCGCCGTGCCGCGTTAGTCCTCGTGCCCGCTGCTAGGACCAAGTTGCTTCAGAATGCACCATTGTCACGTGCCATACACTATGTTTATATCATCTCATAGGGTACTTCGTCTGAATGAACTACTACTACTTATACTAAATATGTTATACTAAATACTTATACTTACTACTAAATATGACATATTTACATGCAGTCAGACTAATTTCGTAATTGCAGCATGCAAATGCGTTCAAAATTGTAATTTTTTAAATTAGTATTTTATTTATATTCATATTAATGTTTTCTTTCTGGAAACGAATCATTATATCGTAGTCCTCAGGGGTGACAAAGCATCGGTATTTTGGTTTTTAATCAAAGATAAATATAGATGTCTATGGGCCACATTTATACACTCACAATCAGGTAGATGTACGCTCTTTTGTCACCCTCATTCTATAAAAAGAAACACTACACAAGTAAAGACACACCAACGTCGATACTGCGACACGTGTTTATCCACTAAACGAGGCATCTTCAGGTCAGCTCCATCGCTTAGCAGTCAGCTACCGTAAAGTCTACTTCACGGGTACGGGAGGTGCTCAGAAACTAGGTGAGACACATCATTTAAAATTTTCACTCGGATCTTAGCTAATTAATTTTTAATATCTCTAATATTTAAATAATCTAAGTAATAATTAGCTCTTAAAATCTCTAAAATACACGGATCGTGGAGTAGTCTCAAAGGTAAATAACATATTATAACACTAAATCTTTTCAATAATGGGAAAGACCCTTGTCCAGCAGTGGGCTGTTACTGGCTGGACTGGCTGATAAAAAAATACCGATTTATTAGACCTTGCGGCTTGTAATCAAATCTTTGTATACACCCCAACTATGCTGTAAAAATAGGCAAGAATAATATCACACAATCGAATTGTGTATACGTCATGTCGTCAATGGTCCCTGATTGAGCTCAGTAACAACATTAACGTCGTAGACTGATGAATTTACGATTTCATGAAGTACAAACTTGCTTACGTTATTTCACCTAGATTTTCATAATCTTTATGAGTTTTATTGCTTCTCCAATAGGGGCTTATTTTAACAGTACCAACATGAATACTTATAAACAAGGTAGGAAAGCAGGCAATGCAACACTAGAAAGATTTCTCACACCAATGCCACCAAATTTTATAGGTAAAGTAGCTTGAGTCCAGGCTGTTGTATTTAAAGTTAAATTTAGATTTTTTTCTAAAGCTATTTTAAGATTATTATCAATATCTTGTAAAATATCCGAACATTTCCAGACTGGACTCGAGCGGAGTAAGTATGTAAATCTAGGTACAATAAGACTATATACTCGTAGTAAAATAGTAAGAGCTATATGGGGGTTTAATTTATACAATTTATCAACGTGGTTTAAAAACTGATCAAATTTTGTTTTTAAAACAGGTTTAGTACCATCGAAAAACAACGGGGCACCTAGCAGATATAGTGACTCCGTACTGACAGTTTTTATTCCTGGACAAATATGATTAAAATTTTGAATTAAAGTGTCTCTATGAGAAATAGATAAATTATTGGAAAAAAATATTTCACATTTATTGCTATTTGGTTCAAGATCAATATTTTTAAAATTTTGAAAATATGAGTAAGATCACTGAGGACGTCATCTGCTCTACCTCACAGTGTACCGTCGTCTAGGTACCAGACATTCAGCTTGGATTTCAAATTTGAAATAATGGGTTGAATTCCCAAAATGAAAAGTGCTGGACCCAGTGGGTCACCCTGCTGAACACCGACAGCAGAATCGACAACATGGTTTGCGTAAAACAAGTTAGTATTTGACTATAAAATTGCCAAACGTAATGATAAATTTCGGGGATATTTTTAGCCACTTCTTTCAGCAAGGCTACCCCATCGATAGAGTTAAATGCATTCCTTAGGTCACCTTCACAAGAAGATCTGCATCACAGTTTGTTAAAAATGTACGCACTGAATGTACCGCCGCCTCACAGCCACCTCTATTGCCAAAGCCTAGTTGAGTAGGCTGAAATTTGGTCTTAAGTTGAGAGATTATGTGCCTGCAAGCTAATTTTGAAGTTAAGCGTCTAAATGTGGAACCAACGGCAATAGGACGGATACCGTTATCCTTTTTTTTTGGAGGCATATAATCTTGCCCATATAAGAATGGAATGAAATTTGTATTAACATAAAAAAAAGCATAAAGTAACATAATTTTGTAATGTCTTTAAGAAGTACTCCGCTAGCGTCATCGGCGGAAGCACTTACAAGATCTTTAACTCTTGTATATGAGGCAACCGGGTCCCGGTTGCTGACAGAATATGCGCGTCTGTGAAGCGACCGGGAGCCGGATCCAATAACTGGTCCGTTGTCTTGCTTATATTAAGCGTTATCCTATATTTCTTTCTCTTTTTAACTTATTACGAAAGCATAATGCTTAAACATGTTAGCTATTGGACCGCGAATTTGTCGGATTACGTCATGTAAAAGTCAAATATTATGAGAAAAATTTCGCCGGTCACGTACGTATAACCACCTTGTTTAATTGTGTTAAAAAAAGGTAAACAGCTATTTAATAGGTTGATGATGAGGAAAATACGATGGAAAGGTAAGTTATGTTTAATTGCTATGAATAATATTAAAGCTGTATCTAAGTTATTTGTAATTTTAGACCTTTTTTCAAACCTATCTTGTGTCAAACTATGAGCAAGATTTTGATTTAGTTTTATTTTTATTAAAACAAGTCTCACACATTAATTTAATATCATGCACTGGTTGCCCAATTAATGAATATAGCTAAGGTATAGTGTGAAACATCTATTAATACCTAAAAAGTGATAATTTCGTAAAATAGATATACTGTACTTCCAAACCGGGAATCGGTCTCACCACATACAGTGTTTGACAGATCTTATTTAGGACTAAGCATAGTATGGATATCCCCTGGGTGTTAGAATTTTTCAAGCGACTTCTCAATTTGACTGATTTTTTCAGGTTTATTACCCGATTTTACTTTTTTTATTGATATTTATCATTGAAAAAATATTCTACGCCCAATGGGATGAATTTAAATTCGGTTGTTATTTTTTTGTTGAAGTACTACTATAGGTTTTTAATTTTTCATAATATTTTTAAAAAGTTATGTACAACCATTTTTTAATTCCATGAAATTTTATCAACAACAAGAGGAGGACGAAGAAGAGGCGCCGGTGGACGAGGGCACGCAGGTCCTCTGGTCAACGTACACGTGGTGGGCGGCCTGGTGGAGGTGGTGGCGGCTTACAAAGGCCATCTTTTCACTTGTAATAGCGGCTTTTTATTAACACAAAATCCTAAAACGCAGAAAAGTTATTTCAAAATATTTCATACAACAAAAAAATAAAGAGTTGTATCCATATTTTTCTAACCTCATTGTGACTAAAGTGTTTGTTTTTTCACAATTTTTATCAACATTGTTCTTAAAATATTTCTAAGAAGCAAACTTATTTTCTATTTGAATTTGATGCCTTGTTCTATGTAAATCTTGGTAAATATAACACTCTTTTGATAGTATGTACCTAAAACCAAAGAAAAATTTTAAATGGGCACTGTGTTTTGTGCCCATTTTAAGTACCATATTTGTGTAACTCTTACTAAAGTTAAATTTATCTTAGAACTATGTTGCTATTTTAACTTGTAGCTGATATGATCAACTTACTGAAAATATAAAATGTTTGACCCTAATACAAAGAGTCTTTTTAAACCCTTGAGAAATATGAAGGCCACTTGAGATACCAAACAGTAAGGTCGATTTAGTGCTTTTTATAAAAACAAGTGATGTGTAAAAAAATGTATGCTGTGAATAAAATAACATATAAAAGCTATTAGTTGTTTTATTTTGACAATAAATAATAAAAACAATCAAATTTAGATAATCCTACATTATGGGCTATATTTAACTGTGCAATTTAATACTAATGATAAAGAAGTTGATTAAAACTTGTAGAATTGTTATCTTAGACTCATACTTTACTAATAAATATCCATAATTTTAATAAGAATTAGAGATATTCCAGTTGGAATGAAATAATTGCCCTCCACAAGCCCTGACTGTGTTGCAACCGGGAGCCGGTTGCACACACCTGACAAATGCGGCTTTTGACAGTACACAGTTGTAAGGTTATGATGTTGAGGCGTAATTCCATCAACGCCGCCAGCAGTACCATTCGAAAATGACATAATTGCTTTGAAATTTGTAAAGGTTGCATAGAAGTCTTGGGAGGCAGCGGTAAACCCTGAGAAGGTTTGACGAAGGCTTTCAAGAGTTTCGACATTACGAGAAGCCAGGATGTCATCTGAGAATAAAATACGGGATGCATTTTTTAAATCGCCATCCATTACTTTCGGCTCAACTACTTTTTTAAATCATACTTAGGACGTGGTCGAGATAAATGAGTATTAATTGGGTAATCTAAATTTTGAAAAGATGTCTCTTTTAGTTGAGACGTAATTGATTTATTTTTTGTTTTATCAAAATTAAGGGTGCGTTTGCAAATCGGGCCAAATTATACTGTTTTTCGGTACATTTTGTGACATAACTATACCAAATCAAATACAACTAATTACAACGTATAGAATGGTTCGTTATCTTCAAATGGATGTAACTTTTTTGTTGAAAATAATAGTTTTTTACATTGTATAAAGGATCTTCCCTAGCCATGTTCTACAAAATTAACGATACCGGCTCATGTTTCGGTACATTTTTTGTTCTATTATCAACATATATTAAGATTTCTAAAAATACTGTAAGTAGGCAGACATATTCAATAAAAAATGCTGGTGTTTACATTTTATCAAAATGTCACAAATGGTCGTAAAAAAATAAAAAGTGATGCTTATTTTTTTGACATATTTTGCTGATACGGATGAATCCTAATGGACCTAAAGGACCTAATCCTAACATAAGGGTTATTTTATTTTAGTACCTGTTTTGTTTTCGTTTTACAATTCGTTGTACAAACATTTCGATGAAACCACAGTCGGCGCTCGGCCGCCATCGCGGGTGGTCGCTGCATCCATCCTTACCCGCGGTCCATCAATTCCGGAGGTAAAGTCTCATCATAACTAACAAAACGAGCCCAAACTCGGCACACCTAGTTCTACTCGTCCAGGAATTCCAGTAGTAGTCACTAAATTACACCATCAGGTCTTTTCATCAAATCAGGAGGTAAGGTTTCGTCAGAACTAACAAAACGAGCCCAAACTCGGCACACCTAGTTATACTCGTCCAGGAGTTCCAGTAGTAGTCACTAAATTACACCATTAGGTCTCTCCATCAAGTCCGATGGTAAGGTTTCGTCATTACTAACAAAACGAGCCAAAAATCGGTATACCTAGTTCTACTCATTCAAGAGTTCCAGTAGTAGTCACAGAAGTACACCATCGGCTCTCTCTAGAGCCCAGAGGTTACGTTTCATCATAATTAACTAAGCGAGCCCAAACTCTGCACACCTAATTCTACTCGTCCAGGAGTTCCAGTAGTATTCACTGAAGTACACCATCAGGTCTCTCCATCAAGTCCGGAGGTAAGGTCTCGTCATAACTAACAAAACGAGCCCAAACTCAGCACACCTAGTTCTACTCGTCTAGGAGTTCCAGTAGTCACCGAAGTACACCATCAGGTCACTCTATCAAGTCCGGGGGTAATGTCACATCATAACTAACAAAACGAGCCCAAACTCGGCACTCCTAGTTCTACTCCTCGAGGAGTTCCAGTAGCAGTCACCGAAGCACACATTCAGGTCTCTATCCAGTCCGGAGGTAAGGTCTCATCATAACTAACATAATGAGCCCAAACTCGGCACACATGGTACTACTCGTCCCGGACTTCCAGTAGCAGTCACCCAAGTATACCTTCAATTCACTTCACCAAGTTCGGAGCTGAAGTTATCATAACTAAGAAAACCAGCCCAAAGTCCACAGCCAACATATCACTCCCAGTAGAGGTCTTCTAGTGCCTAGCTGTCTCTGGAGCAGCCATTTATATTTCGTACCTAAGTATATTTTTGTAGGTATAAGAAATATGAAAAAAAAAACAATCTTTCAAATTATCAAAATGTTTATTCTTGATTGCGATTCCCGCAGCTAACCGTGCGTACACTTGTGTGTGTGACCCGTGTCAATGTAATAGTTCGATTCTATACCTATCAATTTTGTAAACGCGTCCTTAAAATGGGAATACGCGAAAGTAAATAATTTTTGCCAACTATTTTCACTTAGTGAAACAATTTTGAATAGTGCAAGCATTGGCTTTAGCAAGCTTCATCCTCGTACCTCTAGGAATTCTTTTAACCACTGGTACATTACGATAATAATTGTAAATTTGCTCCGAAAAAAGGGAAAAATTTGTGTCATTAGAGGAATTGCTAATAGAGTTATGAATTTCTACGGCAGGCTGTGAAGCCGAAATACTTTTACTATGGCATCGTTTAATATGTATATTTAATCCCCTTTCACCTTTAAACAGCCTACCGTCAGCATAATTTTGACACTGTAGGAAATCCGGCTGTGAATGTAGCGGAGCAGAGATTATTTATTTTATTATTTTTAGATTTTCATGATGCAATATTCATTTAACGTTGTTGTTTTTCTATCTTACTCGCTTAATTTATTCAAATTACAAATTTGTCAAAAGACGACTACCCCAAAAAGTTTAGTAGTCATAGAAACGTTTAATACGACAGGCTATGCATAAAGATTTTCTAAAGGGCATTGGCCAGTTATAATTAATTATGTAAAGATGATTATTTACATGAAAAATACGAATGTTCTATTTTCAAATTTCACTTATCATTTTATCGTTATTCATCGAAAAATAGATCTGCATCAGAAATATTGTTGCGCGATGATTTTTAATGTTTTCAAATATAGCTAAAAACCGGACAATTTAACCAGAAACATTAAATTCAAATACAAATGGGATTTATAGATAAAGGCCTTTCTAAGGCAACCGTGTACTGATGTAAATAGAACAAACTTAAACACAGCCGCAGAGTCATACCAAGATTAAATTAGGAACCGTTCACCATATTTAATTCAAACGCCTTTGCCCGTGGAAGATAATTTCGCGTTTACTGTCACTCAACCTCACCGACTCTTAGAAGCAGAGCCGCGTGGAATGATGCCGTGACGTGATTACTAAATTTGAAGCAAGGATTGTTACAGGTGATAAATCTTATATTTACTAGTATGATCCAGAAACGATGCGCCAGTCGACAGTTTGGCTGTTTCAAAATAAACTTTTGAGAAGGGAAATTTACAGAGTAGCATTTTATTAGCTATACTTGTATAGGTTTAAACACAATTTTATTCGTTCCCTACAGGGTCGAACTTTATTTGTATACTATACACGCCCCCACATTGTCTCATTCTGTGGCTCATTTAAAAATAAAATAGATATTTACGAACTTGACAAACTTCTTGCAACTTGCACTGTACCCTAGTCTAGTATTTAAAATCAAACGTAGCAGCTACCAAAGTATTGACAAAAGCACTAAATTCAATAGTACGAAATAATAAACATCTTGTCTTAGAAAACCTAATACACAATACCCTTAAAATTTATACAATTTACTAATGGGATTGGAAAAACTCAAAAGGTATTAGTACAAATCTGCCATCTAACTGTTCTAACTTTTCATTCATGAATGAATAAAATCAACAGTACTCGTAAATCACGTAACAGTGTTGTCATTCTCATTTATTTTTATAGTTTTCTACTTGCGTTAACGATTGTAGAATGTTATAAATACATTGCACTCGAACATAGATTAAATAACGTTACTACGACTCGAAGTTCCTCGGAAAATATCATTGTAGATGACAGTAAATTAATTTATTTTGAGATCTAAATTGTTTTTTGGTCTCGTGGTAATACCTTTGTTCAATTTAACAGGGCCATTTTTCTGTTTAGACCTATCCAATCTCCATAGCCTATCCCACCATCCTCCTACCTGGTCCTGCCGAAAATAAAAAAATAAAACTATTTTATGTCAGCGCACTGACGGTGGTAAGTGATAATGCAGCCGAAGATGGTCAAACACCATGATTTAGCTTATCAAATGCCTATTCACTCTTAAAGGAATTTGAAAGGTAAACTTGCTCGCGTCCCTTAAGGCCGGTAATTACAGCCTTTTATTATTATCCATCTTAGTACTTAAAGTTGACGAAGCAACTTGTTTTAGTCTAGTTCTTTCAATGTATTTGGTTGCGAGTACCCATGGGTTGCGATAGGTAGCTACTTTGATGTCAAAAAATAAGGTCATCAATATAGGAATTAAGGTTAAAAGGATATTTTTCTTTAAATTCTGTAATCAGTTATTATCACTTATATTATTATCACTTACAGCGAAATAGAGCTTGAATTTTTCAACGTTCATCCGTTGATATAGTTGAAACACAAAGATATGCTATCATGAAACTGAACAAAATGCGTAGCAACATGTGAAGCGAGGGGCCTTTTAAGGATTTGAGGCAATAAAAATAAAATAAACTGCCCGTGCCATATTGCATTACCCTCATTTTTGGTAGCTGTGAACGTTACCGGCTTGTTTTATATTTACGTTGCCACAATATGCTTCTATGTTTGCAGTATAATAATTATAATAAATACTGAAGTCGTAAAAAGATGCACTAAGTTTATTGTTCAAATTTTAGTATTACGCTTATTTTTGTATATATTTCTATTGCATGCCTTAAGCGCAAAGCCTGTAGGTATGTTCTACAAGCACCTGAAAATCAAAATTTCAACGTTTTGTTGCATAGAATCGTATTATATTTACTAAAACTTCTTTCATGGTTTTTACTCCGAAAAACAACTAAATTCGATCCCTTAACAATAAATAACCAAAAACTTAAACAGTCTGACTCATAAAAATATCTTGATGGTCATTGATAGGAGCTTTGCGCAGATATACACGTTGTATACCTTATAAAGTGCGAACTGTTATTTATAATTCACTAGCAAAGTCATTACTAGAATATTTAATAGATATATGAGGATGTGCGTCTAAAAATAATATAAAGGATCTTCAAATATCCCAGAACAAATTGTTAAAAGTTTTATTCCAACTCGACTACCGCTTTCCGACTAAAGAACTCTATAAAATAAAACTGATACATTGCATACATTATTCATAAGTCAATTATACAAAAATAAAACTTGCATACTAGTCAAAAAATTATCTCAGATTCCATACACATTCAAATTAATTTTTATAACTAAATCACATAAACACTGTACACGAAACAAACATAAACTGCATCAACGAAAGCTAGGACAAAAACCTATGGTTCGAAAACTATTCAATTTGAGGAAGCGCTACTGTAAAGTAGTGTACCAAACGATGTATTTCATGAAAAAAACTTTTTTCAAAATTTAAAGATAAATTTAAAAATCACTGTCAAACGTTAATTTAAAAACAGTTTTTTCTTAATTTGGATATATTTATTTACTTTATTTATATAAGTCACCGTATGTAAATGTATTATTTTACAAATTATGTTATTTTTAAGACTCATAGAAGTAAATTTTTGTTCTTTTGTGAGATAATAAACTATTTCAGCCTATCTAACAATCATATTGAACATATAAATTATATAATAAGCACATTGTTAGAATGATAAATGATTGTTGAACTTATTAATATATTTTTTAAATCAATTAATTGCTATTTTTATTATTTTTATTGCTGTAGATTTATCAAGTCCGCATGGAGTGGTAAACACGGTAACATTTGAAAATATCAATTGTTTAGCTCAATCTGTTTTGTAATCTCTTTATTTAACATCAAGGAAGCCATGGAGTGTAAATGAAAGTTTAATTTTGTTTTGCTTAGTTATAATAAATTTTTATCGACTGCGAAATCTCAAAACTTTCGGTGTTTAGCAACCTTGTATTAATTTATTTTACTAAATACACTCTGCTCTGCGTGGTTTACAAAAATATCGATCGCTGTAGATATACAAAATATCTCAAAAACCAAAGGAGGCAGTGGTTTTTGGGCCCACTAGAAATTTCCGCGGAAATTTCCGTGTTGAAATTCACGTAACCGAATACTACTTGAGTTACGCAACTCGATTTGGCGGAACGAAGCTTTGTCAGTTTGTTAAAAATTATTTTTATATTTGTTATTCCATCCAAGATAATCCGTACCCTCGGGGAAAAAAAGCATAAGATGAAAATTGCAATTTTACAGGAGAGCAAAAAGCTCTTTAAATACCTATAACTTTTTTTTCTGTAGACGAAAAATTATGTTTTATACATCCTTGAACAGATAAAAAAATACAACACAATATGAATATGTTCCTTTATTATTTAGTTTTATTATTTTATAAATATATGGAAATTAATATGTTGTGCTACTACTCGTTATTAACTCTGAATGCTCCGTTATAAATATTAGCGTTTATGTACATCTTCTCCTACAATTAACTAACTGTAATAAAAGTAAACCCTTTAACAATTCTATTGAATTTATTAGCAGTATACTTTAGGAGAGCGTAAATATTTTTACTGCATTATTTCCTTTTAATATTTGTTGTTTTTACTCAATAACCTAAACTTACGATTTTATTTCATTTATATATTATATAGGTGAACTTTAGTAAACAATAATACCACTCTATTTAGTCTATGAAATGAATTTATTTTTTGTATATCTGGAGTTGGTACAAAATCAGTTAATAATATTGGCAAAGCAAAAAAGGGTTCATTTATATTTTGTTCCCAATTATATATTTTTTAAAGGTTATAAAAATATTTCAAAACAAAATATATTTGCATTTCTACAACCACAATCAAAATATTTAAGGCACACTATTATTTTAGTAATAAAACTACTTTAAAAGTATTACAATTTTAAAGTGTAAAATCAGTCTCATAACAAAATAAACAAAAAAAAATACCACTTATAAAAACAAAAGTTTGCGCTTCTACAAATATTATTAAATTGCTATTAAAGTTCTTATACCTATATACAAAATAACTATAAAAGTAACAGTGATTCGCCCTTATACAATTCGAGCATGTTAGGTGCTATTAACTTGCAATTTCATTAGCACCTCTTTTTTCAATTTGTGTATGCCATAAGAAAGAATAACCCTGTCGTGAAATTAAATTATACATAGTAAAATTATATGCTGGGTATTTTCTTTTATAATGGAAAATACCCCCATTTGACTGAAGCAGACTTAGTACCTTCTCCAAATCAAATACAATACGGTTTTTATTGTTGGGTCTGCTGAATCTTTTGGCTTCTTATTTCTCTAACAATATTCTTATTTTTAATATGACTTTCGTTCTGCTGCTGGAGTTGGAGTTTAGCATCTTCCGTTGCATTTTCATATTCACTGCATAATTTACAAATATCTTTTTTTGGTCTGAAAAATGAAAGGTTAAATTGCGTAATATATTTGACTATATTGGTATTCACTTGCAACTTTTATAATTTGAAAGTTTTCATTTTCTGAAACCCAGACGTTATATAACCAGTGCATTTTTGAAATATTCAAGTCCTGTGATAAATATTGTCGGGTTGTTTTTTGCCGTAAACAGTGAGACTCAATACAAGGGAATGATTTTATATGTTGTACAACACGTTGCTCGGTAGCATTTGTTCTTCTATGAGGTCGGTTTGCGTGCTTACGCCGTAGGTCTGTTATTTGTTTACCATTATTATACTTATCAATGACCGTGTAAACAGTTATTTACTTAATACCAAGCGTGTTTAAGAAAATTGTTTTACAAACTTTGAGTTTTATTACGTGTCCTACATTATTTTTCATTGGCAAATAATATATCAAAGTTTGATTTCTTTCCCGTTGTCTCTGAACTTTAATAACTTTAGGTTCCTTAATTTCTGTGCTATTCAAATTAAAATGCCACTGAGTCTCATGACAGCCTGTAGCCCAAAAATATTCAAATAAGTTCAGTCTATCTTCATGTTGAATAGTTTCAAAACACTTCAGCTTACAGGCGCAAGGATTTCTCATACATTTTTGTGGCTGTGCGCCTGTATTTCGAAGTTTCTTTGTTTTTACTTTTGTCCACGTGTCCATGATTCTTTGTCTTTTTCTAGGCTTGTGGTTACCCTTAGTCACTAACAATGGTTAAGACACAGTAGCTTCTATTTCCGAAGCTACGACTATATTATTTTCTGAGATGATGGGAGGCGTTGGAAGGTTAGTTATATTAGCTGAAGCGACAGATGTATAGATACATGGAAGAATTGGAGCAGTAATTGTTTCGTCGTGGTTGTTATTGGATATCGACTCTAGGACAATTTCATTTGGCAAAGGTGCAATACCGTCTATGTAAGGATAAACACAGCACAGTCCCTAAGAATTTCTTAAAACTACAATAACACGACTGGACCCGGGAATCGAATAAAGTACCTCATGCACAGCCGGGCAAAGTCACGTTTACTACCACTGTTTCGTAGAATTTTAATTGTGTAGGCACTTTAAGTTATAATTATAATATTTTCATTCTGATAGTAAAAAGCTTCAATAATCGCTTCATACGGCACGGCTGCAGGATAAGTCATAAATACGTGACTGTACATGTACAGTCACGTATGTAATTATATTACGTGTACTCTTTCAGAAACAACGTTGCCCTCTACTTATTTAAGTAGGTACCACTTCATGGCTAAATCCATAAGACCAAACAAGATAACACATTAATATGTATTTACTAAATATAAGACTAATCGTTTAATAGGTCCTTACAGTTTACTATTGCAGCGCGACTGTACCCGGCTGTGCATGAGGTACTCTATTTGATTCTCCGGTCAGGTAGTAGGTAGTTTTTCTTTCGAGAAGTTCTTAGGGCCTATGCCTAGGGCCGAGTTTAGGACCAATTTTGGAAAATGAAAATAGGGTCACTCTCAGTTACATGTGATTTAAGTTTTACCAAATCTATTAAAATGTTAATGTAACACCTCTACTTTTATTCAAATTAAAATACTATCTACTTTAGAACGGTTCTACTACTTACCTAATAAACCCAGAATCTTTTTTGATCTACTATTACGTTTGTGACTCGTTATTAAATTCGTTATTTTTAAAATATATCATCAGTTAATATTATGTCGTAAACGACACGTGCAATGCTGACAGTATCAAACATACATGCATACGCTCTAAGCTTACAGCATACCATATTCAAAGTACTCTGTGCAGCATACACTAGCGAGTTATATGCCGCGAGTGAGCGCGAATATCACTCTGCCCCTTCGGCCCACACCGACTTATTCACGTTTACTCGCGATATTATAGAATTGTATAGACGTATTATTACTTACTTGAATAACATATATTTTTTTTTCGTACGAAATAACGCAGTAATCGTTCTTATTTAATAAAAGGTTCGTAGTTAAAAGAAGTAAGTAGACATAATGATGTTCAACTATTTATTAATTTGTGGATGAACATCATAATCGCGTGTAATTAAGTAGCGAAGAAAAAGAAAAAGCGGATAAAGACCATTATCATATTTATTTTATTTGTCTATATAACTTATCGTAGATATGAACATCATAAGTGTTATAACGTTTAAACAAACATCAACATTTTTGCGTATATTCACTTATTCCGTTATTTACCAATTAAAAAATCTAAACTGTCAAACGATATAAATTATGTTTTCTAGCATAAAATCGCCAAAATTAATGATAAAAATATGAAAAAAAAATGACCATATGTAACTTTAGTCGCTCTTTTCAATCATATTAATAACTAAAATTCAAAGTAATACTACTTATGCTTTTCTTCCCCTGAGGGTACGAATTATTATTATTACTTAACTTAATAGGTAGTTATATATTATTGGTTTGTGTATAGACAATCTTCATAAAATAATATCACTTACTTTATGACGTAGTGTAAAGTTACTGTTATTAATAATTTAACTATCACGCATTATACTTAATCAGCTTATTGACATTACATAATATATCAATAAATTACTCGAATTAGTAAGTCGAGTTCATCACGAAATTGTAGACAGACACTGCATTGACCGTAATATAAAAATGTGACTCGAGTAGAATTTTGTGACTCAAGTCACTCGGGTTTTATCATGTCACTCTAGTTGTACTCGAATTTTTGAGTTATTTGAACTAACTACTTACAGTCCCTGTATCGATTGAAGTTTATCACTCGAGTCGAGAATAGCGATTACCTCAGTTAAATCATTTTTAAATAGGTACCTTTATTAAATAAGTAATATGTGGCAATATGAAATAAAATACAAATATTTATTATTTACTTCTTTGTAGTATTTCCATGTTTTTTATTTACTACAGATATGTGGAGTATTTCAAAATCTATAAACTGCTTTTTGCATATCTTACAAATCGTTTCCATTTTTTAAAATAATGCCACACTGACGATTCTTATTTTGTTGTTTCATTGTTATCATACATACTTTAAACAAACAAGTACATTTAAATCACCTTTTATGTTATGCACTACTTATACGAAGTAACAAAAAATAAACAACAATGATATCACAATCACGATATTATAAATCAAACTAAGTTCATATTTGACTACAATATGACAGATGCAAGTTTGAATTTGGATGTAACCAGTAACGTCACTCGCGGCGCCTTATACTACAAGTGAATTAGTGAACTGACATCTATCTAGCGATCTCCGAATCTACACGGTGCGGTGCGCCGAGTTCAATCGGTAACTCGAGTGCAAGCGGACTCGAGTAAAATTTATTTTCACTCGAGTACCGAGTTACACAAATTCACTCGATTGAATCGATTGAAAACAGTACGAGTTGCATCACTAGTGTAAGAATAAATTCTGTGGTTACTGGTTAATTGTGCTTATATTCTTTTTTGGTAGCAAAAACATAAAGTTTATAGTTAAGTCTAAACATTTTTTATACAAGACAATAAAATATCGTCTCATTGATGCACAAGTGTATGGATACATGGATATACATTATATTCGTATCATAATATGGATAATATCATGCTGGTTATGTAGCCAAATTCTTCAATTCTCTTCTACATATGTATGTAATATATGAGTTTAATTTTCCACCTAGAATTTTAGAAAATCTATAATTTGTGTTGAATAACCTAAAACAAGTGACAATGTATTAAAGTTTTATGTTATTAGTAATATCTAAACTAAATATTAGATAGTTTGCGTAAGTATTGTGACTTAGTTAAGTCATTTTATTTGTGTAATGGGTGATATCCTTAAAATTGCTATTGAATTTACAAAAACACTTAGGACTGTAATAAAACTGATAAACTTCAAACTGCCAGACAAATCACCTTCAGGAGCTATGTTCTCTAAATCATATGAGTTTTTGTTAATACATTCACTGTTCCATAAGACTGATTATATATTATGTAAATTGACAAATTACAATATTATAATATTATTTAAAAATCCCATGTATTATATAACTTTGGACCATTTACTGCGACGGATTCAGATTCTTCTATTATGCTTATACTGCTGTGTTGATAACTCTGCAGAAAGGAATATTACTTTGTCGTGAAAAAAACTATATATTTTTCTCCTACACTCCTAGTGAAACCAGTGAAAATAAAAAGTTAGACAACTTTTATATAGTCAAATATTGTTGATGTAAATCCGTAATTACTATTTTTGTATTTGATTAACTGGAGCTAATTAATCGTGTATATTTTACAATAATTTCTTATTTATTTAACATATAGGCATAGATAACAAAATTTTGACAGAAATATGGAAATATAGTTTAATGAAATTGAAGGATCTTTAATGTCTTATCTCTAATTATTGAAAATGTCTTTTTAATTTCTAACAGTATCATAAATAGACATGTTTTTGGCGTTATAGTATTTGAAATGCAATTCATAAATAAACATAGTCTCCACAAGCTACATAGAATGAAATAAATATAGAAAAAATAATATCATGATGTTCGCGCCCAACGCTTATGTCAAGAATCGACGCCAGAAGGCGCTCGGTTCGGCGTTATACCGGTTTGACGTTCGGGCTAGCTTGGGTGTGGCGAGAGCGCGCGAGCGAAAAAAGAGTTGTTTACCAGCTGTGTTTGGGACAGCACGCTGTCATTTTTTTGTTCGGGGATGCGGAATTGTGCACGCGCGCGTCGATTAGATATACAGTCTAGGGTTCGAACCGCGCATTCCTTGTTCGAGAGCTTCTCCCGGTTGATCATCAGGAAATCATTATAATCGTGTCGTCGCGTTAAGTGCCCCTTTTTTGTGTGTGTTGGCTTGTTAGTTTACGCGTCAACGAGGCCTATTTTGAATCTTTTCGCGACGTGGTTCTTGGTGTCGAATGAAGGAAATTAGTTGTATTTAACTGAGTAGTATGACTCATTAATAGATTGCATTAATTCCCTCTTTATAATTTGTGATAATTGAATCCGGGACTTTGAATGTTGAACATTGAACTAATGTCCGTTACTGTGTCGGGTATCACGTGTTTGATTCTACGATGAATATGGAATTAGGCGAGTTTTAGTTAGTTAAATGTACAATGAAGCTAATAGGACTGTCTTCGTGACGAACGAAGAAAGTGACTGTGGACGACCCCGCGGAAGATTACCACAATTTGGAGCGGTGCTGAAGTCCGAGCTGCTGCCGACGGCAACGGTCTCATAAGGTCTACCACACTCATTCACACACAGATACACATCACTGACCCTTACTTCCCAGGCACCATAAAACCACATGCGACCTGACCGAACCCTGAGGGACTAGTCGCCTTGGATATAGGTAAGTAAGCTCGGTTTAATATTCTCCCTGTTGGAGTGCAGTAGGATAGAATGCTCCCTCTGATTGTTTATCGTTATTAGAGACTTTCCACGCGGCCCCTTGCTGAGGCCCGACCTGCATCTGCTTGTAGGTTCTTCCTTCATGGGCCGGGAAGATCCTACTATTAGATAGGCAGCTGTAGGCCGTTACACTTGATAAGAATTAATATTTAGTATAGGCACTCTTTAGCCGTGTAGTGGCGGTCAAGATTATCCACTACCCCATATCCTCCCGTGGGTGTCGTAAAAGGCGACAAAGGGAAACAGGCAGGAGATGGGCAGCAGCATCTTCCTGATAATAGCCAAATTACAATAAAAAAAACTGCGGTTGCCAACCCGCTCGCCAAGCGTGGCAACTATGGCAAATACCCCCCTATGAATGACAGTAACAAAAAAACGGCCCCCAGTCCCCGGCGGCCCCGCTATTCCTGGCTACGGTGGCGACCATGGTAACGGCGGGGCAGGGGGTGCTAAGAATCTCCGGTGGAGGTTCGGTTGCCACCTTAGACGACTCGACCTGGCAACGTACAACGCACGCACCCTGAGGACTGACGAGAAGATCGTGGAGCTGGAAGAAGAGATAGACAAGTTGCGCTGGTATATTATAGGATTATCCGAAGTCCGAAGAGAGGGGGAGGACACGGTAATCCTCGAATCCGGCAACTTGCTCTATCACCGGGAGGGCGACCATCTGTCCCAAGGAGGTGTCGGATTTATCGTCCACAAGTCTCTCGTTAACAACGTTGTAAAGATCGGGAGTGTGTCGACGAGGGTTGCGTACCTTATACTCAGAATCACCAAACGGTATTCGCTGAAGGTCATACAGGTTTACGCACCAACCTCGGCACACCCCGATGAGGAGGTGGAGGAAATGTATGAGGATATCTCTAGAGCCATGCATTCCTCCAAAACCCAATATACGGTAATAATGGGAGACTTCAATGCAAAACTAGGCACAAGAGAGAACGGTGAGCTGAAAGTAGGGAAATTTGGAATAGGGCAACGGACAGCTGGCCGACTTCATGGAGAAAGAGGGACTCTTTATGATGAACTCTTTCTTCCAGAAGCGGCCCCACAGGAAGTGGACCTGGTCGAGCCCCGACGGTTCCACAAAAAATGAGATTGACTTCATTATGACGACCAGACGACAACTGTTCAGTGATGTCTCCGTGATCGCGAGGGTGAAAACTGGTAGCGATCACCGAATGGTTAGAGGCACACTGAACCTAAACGTTAAGTTGGAGAGGTCTCGTCTAATGAAGTCAACGCTCCGTCCCCCTCGTGCTCTGTTTCAAAGTCCCGAAACCTTTCAGCTCGAGTTACAAAACCGTTTTCAGTGCCTGGAAGACTGCAATGAAGTGGACGATATGAATGACAAGCTCGTGGAAACTGTCCATGCGGTCGGAGCTAAGTTCTGCAAGACCCGCCGCAGAAGAACACAAAAACTCTCCGATCACACTCTTAATCTCATGGCTGTTAGACGGGAGATGAAGCTACATTCTTCAACAGACTTGACAGCATACAGGCATCTGAACAGACAGATCTCCAAATGCATGCGGCGGGACTTACGCAACTTCAATACAGCTCGTATTGAAGAAGCGATCGAGCGGAACCAAGGCTCCAAAATCTTTGCCAGAGATCTGTCTGCCAGAAAGAGCCAACTGTCAAAGCTGAAGACAGAATGTGGCAGCATCGTTTCCGGGACACCTGAGATTTTGACTGAGATTGAGAGGTTCTATGGGCAACTGTACACATCATCGTTGGAGCCACACGCAAGTGTGAGTAACGATCCAAGAGCGAGTCTCATCCGACACTATTCCGAAGATATCCCGGATGTCAGTCTGAGCGAGATTAGGATGGCTCTCCAGCACCTTAAAAACGGTAAGGCCCCAGGCGAGGATGAAATTACAGCGGAGCTTCTGAAAGCGGGTGGAAGACCGGTACTTGAAGTCCTTCAGAAGCTCTTTAATTCCGTCCTCCATGGTGGCATTACACCGGAGGCGTGGAGCAGAAGTGCGGTGGTCTTGTTCTTCAAGAAAGGTGACAACGCTCTCTTGAAGAACTACAGACCGATTTCCCTTCTGAGCCGCGTCTACGTGCTGTTTTCGAGAGTCATTACGAATCGTCTCGCGCGCAGACTTGACGACTTCCAGCCTCCCGAACAAGCCGGTTTCCGAAAGGGCTTTAGCACCATAGACCACATACATACCCTTCGGCAAGTTGTACAGAAGTCCGAAGAGTACAATTTGCCACTATGTCTGGCGTATGTGGACTATGAGAAAGCCTTTGATTCCGTCGAAATTTGGACGGTGCTGCAGTCCCTTCAGCGGTGCCAAGTTGACTGTCGGTATATCGAAGTGTTGAAGTGCTTGTACAGTAGGGCTACGATGGCTATCCGAGTACAGAACCAGAGTACGAAACCTATCCAATTGCAGAGAGGTGTAAGACAGGGTGACGTCATATCCCCGAAACTCTTCACCGCTGCATTGGAAGACGTTTTCAAGCTTCTGGACTGGAAAGGATACGGTATCAACATCAATGGCGAGTACATCACTCACCTTCGATTTGCCGACGATATAGTCCTTATGGCAGAATCGCTGGAGGACCTAAGCACTATGCTCAATGACCTCAATAGTGTTTCCCAACGGATAGGTCTTAAGATGAACATGGACAAAACAAAGATCATGTTTAATGTCCATGTTACACATATGCCGGTAGTTGTTGGGAGCACTAAGCTCGAAGTTATTGACCAGTATGTTTACCTGGGACAAATAGTCCGACCAGGTAAGTCCAACTTCGACCGAAAGGTCAATCGACGAATTCAACTCGGCTGGGCAGCGTTCGGGAAGCTACGACACATCTTCTCGTCAGACATACCTCAAAACCTTAAAACGAAATTGTACAACCAGTGCGTGTTGCCAGTGATGACTTACGGAACTGAGACGTGGTCCTTCACTGCTGGCCGTATGAGGAAGCTCAAGGTCGCTCAGCGAGCTATGGAGAGGGCTATGCTCGGAGTTTCTCTGCGTGATAAACTTAGGAATGAGGATATCCGCAGTAGAACCGGAGTGACCGATATAGCCCAACGGATTAGTAAGCTGAAGTGGCAGTGGGCCGGCCATATAGCTCGAAGAACCGACAACCGATGGGGAAGAAAGGTTCTCGAGTGGCAGCCTCGTACCAGTAGGCGAAGTGTAGGGCGTCCCCCCACGAGATGGAGTGACGACCTGGTAAGACATGCAGGAAGTCGATGGATGCAGGTGGCTCAGGACCGTGTTTTGTGGCATTCTTTGGGGGAGGCCTATGTTCAGCAGTGGACTTCTGAAGGGCTGTAATGATGATGATAGGCACTCTTTACAATGATTAAATTTTCAGGTCTATCGCTGAGAACATATATGTATGCCTTGCAGGCTAAAAGCTTGCAGAGCTGCCTGTAGGTGGAGACAAAAAGAGTATGGATATTGAAGACAATAGTCTTCTATCATATCATTGAAAATGTTTTTCGAATTCCTGCCAATGTCATAGAATAAATAGACATGTTATCATCAAGTTATTTAGAAAAAATATTTTGAAATGATTTACAATAACAAATACAATTAAATTATACATGGTGTTTTATTATCCTTCCATGAACAATTGAAAACATCTTACTTCCTCACCATTTATCAGTGTGTAATAACAGATAATAATGTTTGAGGTATCTAACCTAACCTAATCAGTTAATATATTTTCAAACAAAGTTTTGACACCGTGCCTGTCTATTTGTTCTACTGTTAATAGACTACTTTGGAAATTATGATTTACTATAATAAATGTAGATGTAGATGTAGATTATAACTTGTGTTTTTATCCTTATACAACCAGTTCAAAACATCTTTCTTACTATATAGCGTGTGTAAGTAGTATTATAAATGTACATATTATCCCTGACTCTTCTTGGTTTTAATCATATTACTTAAACGGTATTTGGGATTACTCACAAACAATACATGTAAAAAATAGTATCCATACCATATTCATGCACAGACATGCACTATAATATTTTGCCGGAACTACTAAAAAGATTTTCCATCAATTTTAAAGTAAGCTGCTGAATGTAACTACAACTTTGTTTTATACTATTATATATTGAACAGTGCACTATTATAACTTATAATACCGGTGAAAACTAATAGAAATAGCTTTTAGTTTGTTTTTAGGTTATAGTACACTCACATATTTTATTTGCTAATTACTCACTATTCCCATTAGATACGGTAAAACTAATATTACTATTGTAATCTGTAAATTATAATAGATAAATCAACATGCATTTTATTAAGGTTCTCTAAAATTTGTGGTGGGCCCATTCTCCATACAAAAAGAAACTGTTTCCTTTGATACATACTCGACCAAGTTTATTATTTTTATAATCACAGATTTTTATTATAATATTTTGTTTCGCTAAAAGTACATAGGATTTATATATAAATATACTTATACGTACGGGCAGGCGAAGTGTAGGTCGTCCCCCCACTAGATGGATTGAGGACCTGGTAAGACATGCAGACGGTTAATGGATGCAGGTAACTCATGACCATGCTTTGTGGCATTCCTTGGGGGAGCCCTATGTTCTGTAGTGGAAATGTGAAGGACTTACAAAGATTATTTTTATGTAGTAATGATGATGATGATATGTTTAGGAATTTGTGGAGTTATATGAATGTGTACTTCGGTATCTGCTAATGGAACTCCTCGACGAGTAGAACTAGGTGTGCAGAGATTTTGCTCGTTATGTTAGTTATGACGAGATCTTATCCACGGACTTGATAGAACGACCTGAAGGTGTTCTTCGGTTCTTTTTGCTGTTGCACGTATGGGCCGGCTCGACCACGACCTCACAGAATACCGGCGTGAAGTAGAAGCTCTGCTTCTGCGTTTCCTCTGGTAAGTGCAGGTGGCCGGAGGCCCAATTCCGCCCCCCCCCCCCGCCAACCCATCAACATGGTAGCGGAATTACACGTTAGACCACCCCAGGAGGGTACCAACACCCCTGGAGAATCCCTCGCTGAGCATCCACGACCATGTTATTCCACTCCTGAGCGTGGGTGCTCAGGCTGCCACGCGTATTCTGGGGGGGGGGGGGGGGGAAATTCCTCTCGAAACATAACTGCTCGGGGCAAACTGAGCAACAAGACCAAGGCGACCCCTGCCACGCTATCCGTGAATTTCTGCAACATCAGGGGACTTCACTCGAACCTAAACGCCGTCCACTACCATCTCGAGACGGCGAAGCCGGCCTTGCTCTTTCTGACCGAGACGCAGGTTTCCTCTCCGGCTGATATTTCGTATCTCTCCTACCCGGGGTACAAATTGGAGCACTCTTTTGTGCCTCGGGCGGGAGTTTGCGTGTATGTCAGAGAGGACATCTCTTCTCGACGCCTCGGCAGTCTTGAAGGTTCGGACCTGTCCATCTTATGGCTACGCGTAGATAGCGACGATTATCTGCGCGTCTACGGGTGCCTCTATACTCATAGCGGTAATGCCGAAACAGACCGACTCATTGACCACGTCCAAATGGCTACAGATTGTTTATACGCTACGGATATCAGGTTTCCGTCTATGCCCCTCTCGCCTCTTCGGACCATTGTCTGATCTGGAGTGTGGTGCCACTCACACTCCCCTCGCGGTTGCGTTCTGCAGGTTGCCGCCGTGTTTGGCATTACAGTTCGGCGGATTGGGATGGAATGCGGTCTTTCTTTGCATCCTACCCATGGGGGCGGGTTTGCTTCTCGCCGGATGATCGCAGCGCTGTTGCTGACTCTGTCACTGATGTGGTGCTACAGGGAATGAAACTATTTATTTCATCATCTGTGGTACCCATCGGAGGCAGATCTCAGCTTTGGTTTGGTCGCTCCTGTAAGACTACATTACGCAGTAAGCAGGAGTGTTGTGAAGCCTGGGCTGCGGCTTCGGCGACTCGGGATGTAAACACCAGCACACTTAAAAAGAAGTATAACTTCGCCTCCAGGTCCTTCAAAAGAGTTATTGCCAAGGCAAAGTCAGAGCAAATAGGCAGAATTGGAGAGAAACTAGTTCGCCTTCCTTCGGGAACCCGTGCATTCTGGTCTCTCGCCAAGGCTGTCCAAGGGAATTTCTGTAAGCCTACTACCATCTCTGCACAGGGAGGACGACTCACTGGCCCAAGACGCAAAAGACAATGACGACCTTTTATGCTCCCTTTTTGCGTCCAACTCGACTCTTGATGACGGGGGAAAACACCGCCGACCATCCCGCGGTGTGAGTGCTCCTTTCCGGATGTGCTGTTCTTACAGCGCTCGGTTCGCAAAGCACTCCTCTCCCTGGACATCCAGAAGTCGAGTGGGCCTGACGGAATCCCCCCAATTGTGCTGAGTACGTGTGCTCCGGAGTTGGCACCGGTCCTAACGCGTCTTTTCCGATACTCCTACTCCCAATGCAAAGTCCCAAATTCATAGAAGACAGCTTTTGTCCACCCGATCCCTAAAAAAGGCGATCGCTCAGACCCGTCCAACTATACCTATCGCGATCACCTCCTTGTTCTCCAAAATAATGGAATCAATTATTAACTGCCAGCTTTTGCGGTACCTTGAGGATCACCAGCTGATTAGTGACCGCCAATACGGTTTTCGTCGAAGTCGATCAGCTGGTGATCTTCTGGTCTACCTGACCCATAGATGGGCAGAGGCAGTATAGTCCAAGGGGGAGGCGTTGGCCGTTAGTTTGGACATTGCGAAGGCCTTCGATCGGGTTTGGCACAAAGCGCTTCTTTCGAAGCTCCTTTCTTATAGGCTTCCCGAGAAATTGTGCAATTGGATCACCAGCTTCCTTGCAGATCGGAGCATCAAGGTCGTTGTAGACGGTGCATACTCCGACCACAAGCCTATTAACGCTGGTGTTCCACAAGGCTGTGTACTATCACCAACGCTGTTTCTTCTGCATATCAATGATATGTTGCTAACTGGTAACATTCATTGCTATGCGGATGACAGAACTGGTGATGCTCTATACACCGGCCGTGCCAATATTTCTCGGGAAAACATCGCCGAGTACTGGAACAAACTTGTTTCTGAAGTCGAGTCTTTGCTGAACAAAGTCTCGGATTGGGGGCGACTAAATCTAGTCTAGTTTAATCCTCAGAGGACACAAGTTTGCGCTTGTACCGCTAAAAAGAACCTCTTTGTCGTATCTCCTCAGTTCCTAGGCACTCCCTTCCTTGCCTCAGCCAGTATCGGAATCCTCAGAGTCGACATATCAAGTGACGTGCAGTTTCGTGGTCACTTGGAAGAGAAGGCTAAATTGGCCTCTAAACAGCTTGGCGTGCTCAGCAGAGCGGGACAGTATTTCATGTCAGCACACCGCCTGCAACTTTACAAGGTGCAGGTTCGGCCTCACATGGAGTACTGTTCCCATCTTTGGGCAGGGGCTCCCCAGTGCCAGCTCCGTCCACTTGAACGCATCCAGCGCAGAGCAGCTCGAATCGTCGACGACCTAGTCCTTTCCGATCGGCTCGATTCATTGGCACTGCGAAGAGATGTTGCATCCCTTTGCATTTTCTTTCGCATCTACCACGGGGAGTGCTCTGAGGAATTGTTCGAATTAATCCCAGCCGCCAAATTTCACGAACTCACATCGCGGCAGAACTCCCGGTACCATCCACACCATCTGGATGATTGGCGGTCCACCACTGTGCGATTTAGAAGATGTTTTCGTCCTCGCACGACTTCCTTGTGGAATCGATTACCATCAGCGATTTTTCCGGACCGATACGACTTAGGTACCTTCAAGAAAAGAGTGTACTTTTTTTTAAAAGGCTGGCAACGCATCTGCGATTCCCTCCCTGGTGTTGCAGCTGTTCATGGGCGGCGGTAGTCACTTACCACCTCGTTTGCCCCCTCTCCTATAAAAAAAATACTAGATGTGCCGAGTTTGGTCCCGTTTTGTTAGTTATGATGAAACCTTACCTTTGGAGTTGACCTGAAGGTGTACTTCGGTGAATTCTACAGGAATTTTTCGACGAGGAGAACTAGGTGGCCCAAGTTTGGGCTCGTTTTGTTAGTTACGAATAGAATTTACCTCCGGACTTGGTACAGTAACTTGAAAGTGTACTTCGATGAGTGGTACTGGAACTTTTTGACGAACAGAACTACAATTTACATTTTTTTTTAATTTTTTTACGATCATATGAGCATTATGAGTTGTGCACTTTTCGATTTTCCAAGCTTTTTTTTAAATTGAAATTAGACATAAAATTATCGGAAAATTGCAAGTATAGTAATACTAATAGGCATTATAGTGAAAACTTGTGTGTAATTAAACTACTTTAAAAATTTACGTATTATCATTTTATACATAATTTTTTAATGCGCTTAAGGCATGCGCAATTGGATTTATTTACTTCCATTTGGTACAAATTATTTGATGCCACAATAAAAAAAACTTACAAGGATTATTTTTATGCAATAACTTCACTATTTTGTAAAATAATGTAAGTATGTTTAGAAATATATTTTAAAAGTATACCATTCGAAATTACCTCTATGATCACTTATGATCGGTCATGAGCGCAAAACTTACAGTGCCCTATGTATACTGAATAGCCTCCAATCAAGCTAATAAAAACCTCCAATAAACCCTCCAATAACGCTTGAACGGCTAGATGCCTTGTAATGAAATTTCACGTAAAATTCTAATAGGTCAAGGAATATGACCTAGTTTTATGTGATTTTCATAAGATATCTTAAAACGTATAAAAAGATAAAATGTGTACCAAGCTTCCCCACCGAAATTTGCTAAGCCTACCCAGTCTTCCGCGCCAAAACCCAGCACTTGGGTGAAACCACCATCACTTGTCGCCTCACGGCCAGTGCCGCTCACCCAGGCCCCAAAATCGAAGCCCGTCCAACAAGGCTTGGCCTCTTTCGTCACTGACTTCTCTCTAGTCTGCGGCTTCCTCGGCAACATCAACGTTGCTGAGTTATCCTCCTTGGCCCACAAATTTCGCGGAGTCACCTCACCTCAGAACAAGCTCAACGCTAAGATTGAACATATAGGACTTATCGACGCAATCTGGTATTTCCAGTACCTCTTATCACCTCTTCTAAATATCAGAATGGCAGCACAAGTTCTCGGTACAACTAAGGCACGCTCTTTGACTGTCGCGTTTTTAACGTCAACTTTTTTGGCCTCAGAGACCAAAAAGACGAGATCGCGCTATTCCTCTGCAACCACGATTTAGACGTAATTTTAGTGCAAGAGACTATTTGAAACCTAGCTAACGCGATCCTAAGATCGCAAACTATACCTTAGTTAGAAATGATAGGTTGACCAGCTCTAGAGGCAGCACCTTGATCTACTACAAAAGATTATTGCACTGCGTACCAATCGATGCCCCCCCCCCCCCCCCCGTTAACCACCATAGACGTTTCTATATATAAGGTAGCTCTCTCTAGACCTCCGCTACTTACCATCATATCGGCTTATCTACCGCCACTCAAACGCATAGTTGGATCAGACTTTGCAGAATTATTTAACCTAGGCTCTAGTGTCATTATAGCTGGAGACCTCAACAGTAAACATTCCTCCTGGAACATGCTTACAAGCAATCTCAATGGTAATGCATTCTACGATCGGATTGTAAGTACGGAGCGACGAAACTTCGATGTTATCGCGCTTGAAACTCCGACCCGCTACTGATTCGCAACCAGTCATCAACCGGACGTCCTTGACGTAGCGATACCTAAAGATGTCCGTTTTTCGAAAGCATCGATTAAAACTATTTTAGAAATCAACTCGGACTATAGACCAATTCTATTACAAATGGGCCAACCCGCAGGTGAGTTCCTTCAGACCAAAGCCATCCTGGACTGGCATAAACACGAGGTTAAACTCGAGTTTACAACCTGCCAGCACTTAGATACTCGCCTGAGGAGGCCGATGAGGCGATTAACGCCATATAAGTGCACCTCACCTCTACGGCCATGAAAAGTGCTCTTGTTAGGTTCATGTGTCGAGCAATCAACACATGGAGCTTCCGAGTGATATTCGACAACTGATTTGAGCAAATAACGCGGCCGTAAGACAATACGATTACTATCCTACGAACAAATTCCGATTGTGCAATCTCCAAAACGAGGTGAAACAGCGCGTAAAAAGTTTAGACAGGATAAGTGGGATAATCTGGTGTTCAAAAACTGCCTTCTGGCAGTTGACGCGAGCTCTGAAAGCAGAACAATCCTCACCTATGCCGCTTCTCATCAGGCCAGGAAACCCCGATCTCACCTTTGACGACTCTGAAAAAGTCGAATGCCATGCTGACAGTTTCAAAAGCCAATGCACACCCTCTTGCGAACCTACAGATCCCGCTCATCTTGCAGAGGTCGAAACGGACGTCGAGCGTAAGTCTGCACTACTACCTACAGGCGACCCCTTAGAATGTGGGACTGTCGACAAAGTAGAATAGAATAGAATAGAATAATTTTTTATTCAATATAGATCACATGAGTAATTCTTATTGAAAGTAAGTTTTTACTTTACCACTGGTTCGAAGAAAAGCTTTTGGCCTGGGAAGAACTAGCAAGAAACCCAGCGGGACTTTTTTTTAAAGCAAATTTTACATTAATGGTTGTACAAACTATATAAGTACAAAATTTGTTTTAGAAATAGCTTGGAAGCGACCACCTCATTGGCAGGGGTTATTATCAACCAAGTATTCATTTATATTACAATAACCCTTTTATATAGTTTCAACTTAACAAAACATTTAAACTTGATAATAGAGAATCACAGAAGTAATTAAAAGCCTTAAAAAGAAATTAGCACCCGGCCTCAGTGGTATCAGCAACAGGGTACTGAAATCTCTTTCAACGCTGCTAATATGCCTCCTAGTAGGCTTATTCCTTCTCGGATGCATGGAAAGAGGCAGACCTAATAGGAATTCCGAAACCGGGGACACGGCGGAAATTACCCTCTAGTTACAGACCAATTAGTCTTCTCATTACACTGGGGAAAGTTTACGAGCGAATCGCCTTCGTAAATACGTATTTACCAACAAAGTTCTTCCAGACGAGCAGTTCGGCTTCAGATCCGAATACTCGATAACCGACCAGTTGCATCGCCTCACATAAAAGGATTCAATCTCTCACAAAGAAGTCACAGAACCACCACGACATGGCATATAAAATATATATGCCAGACTTTGTCAAATCAACTCGACGTACCTGATAGGCTCACCCACATCATCAGTCTTTCTTGCCAATCGCCACTTTCGCTATCGAATAGAGGATACTCGCTCTACACAGCGTCTCCTCAAGGCTAAAGTCCCACAAGGCTCCGCCCTATCCTCACTACTCTTCACACTCTTCACGAGTGACATCCCGAAGGACTCAGTAGTGAATACTGCTCTTTTCGCAGATGACACGGTACTTTTTGTTACCCATTCCAATAAAATATTCCTCATCATGATACTGCAAACAGCCGTCAACCGCCTAAGCGATTGGTTTCGTTTATAAAGAATTGAAGTGAATCCTGAGAAAAGTGTGGAAATAAACTTTCAAAGGATCTCCACTTTTAATCGTCAAATCAGAAACCCCAAGAAATCGTTAGGTACGATCACCCTGTACGGCCGCTAGATCCGCTGGCAACCGACGGCCAAATATCTAGGGGTTACATTTGACCAGGTTATGACGTTCACGAAGCTCATTCGCGATGTCTGCAACCGTACAAAATTCGTCACTAGTCGCCTCCACTCGCTGATTAACAAGAAGAGCAAACTGCCTTAAGACACAAGCTCCACCTTTATAAAACGTGCGTAAGATCTCTCATGTCTCACGCAAGCGTAGGTTTTGCGCACGCGAACCATAGTCATTTCTACGACCTCCAGGTCGTCCAAAATAGATTGATTCGCATAGCTACCGGAGCTATGCGAATCAATCTACAGACGGGCGCACCGCACACCCCTCTACAACACGTGCTCACCATAAACCCGCGTCCTCGGGTGGTTCTCACTACCCAGAACATCGAACGAAACAAGTTAGCCATCAGAGCCGGGGCCTGCCACCCCGTGTTCGGATGACCGTTAGTACGACCTTGAGTAATTGGCGACGAAAAGTGCCGTGTCATCGGGCGAAGAGAGCAGTATTGATATCTGAGTCCTTAGGGAACTGAGATGGAATGCCTCCCAGCCTGCAATTGTCCTAGTACTCTATTCTCTTTAGATCGGAATACAGCAGTGAAGCATTGCTATTTGGTGGCAGAAACATGTAGGAGCGTGGTACCCACCCAGGCCAACTGCAGGCAGATAAGTAGTCCCATCACATAGCAAATGATACTCTTAAAATGCTATTTAAATTAAATTACAGAAACAAAGGGAGAAAAATGGAACGAACCATTATGATTATAGATATTCGAGTGTATATTTTCGATACAATCACTGAAGCGACCGCTGCAATCCATTACTAAATACAATTGGTGCGAGTATTTCACCACGGACTGTAATGCGCGGCTGTTTAATAATGTATGAGCTTTAAAATTTCATCTTAAATTATGAATAGTCAGAGAACAAAGGAAATAATCAAATATTCCTTACTTACCGTAACAAGAGAGTGGAAGTGGAAGCAGATGCAATTATTTATACCTTATCGGGGACATACTCGTACATGCCTTTAGATAAAAAGTGATTTAGTTATTCATTTCGCACCTTGGATTTTCAAAATTAAAATATTTCAATATTAATCTATTTGTATATATAAAAGTAACGTGTTTTTGACCTCAATATTTTTAAATTACTTATGAAAAACAAAATTAATAAATTTCACCCTTATGTTTAATTTTTGATTTTTTATATAATTTACATAATTCTTCTTTACGCCTCGAATTTGTGACTATATCGTTGTTGTAATGGCTGTAAATGCGACTGCTGATCATGAGGTCCCGGGTTCGAAAATTAGCTATTGAGTTTTTCCATCAAGAAATTTTCAGTAGCTGCCCGGAGTCAGGAAGTTTGCGGTGTCCTACTCCGTGCCTCGTAAAGCACGTAAAACCGTTGATCTCTCTCTGGTCGTATCGGTTTACCATCTCATCGGAATATGTGAGGGAAAAGAGAGTGCAACTGCGCTTGTGCATAAACTTGGGCGGCTTGTCCTGCGCCAATTCCTAGCCTACGTTGATGCGGGCGTATCGGTACGGAAAAATCGCCTTTTGGCATTTGGTCTAATCTATCTGGAACTCGCCTTTCTAATTTTAAATATTCTAATGATTCAGATTAGTTTATTGCACATTTAATAACAACAAAACACGTTGAACAACATAACTTGCAACACGAAGGGAATTGGTAGTCTTTTAAAAAGGTGTAAGCTCATTTCTTGAAGGTCCCTAAGTCTTATCGGCCTGGAATTTGCTTTTCAATATTAAAAAATTGAATGATTCATATTAGTTATACAAAACATCTAATAACAACAAAACAACAAAACACGTTGAATTATTTTAAGCGCTGCAACTCACCGCTAAACCACTGCGCCACGGAACACTTTTTAAAGCCCGCAACGCACCTGCAATTCCCCTGGTGTTGCAGTTATTCCTGGGCGGCAGTAGTCACTTTTTTAGTTTTCTACCTATTTTATGGCTGCCGCACGAATGGGTAGTATCAAACTGCGGAAAGGCCGTACACTCACAGAATACCAGCATAAAATAGCAGCTAAATGTGTTTCGTATGGGGAATGTGCGGGTGACAACGCATTTCACTAACAGTGGTAGAGCCACGCGGCAGCTTTTGCTGTCGCACGGATGGGCCGGCTCGAACCGGGGTGGTACGACGACCTCACAGAAAACCAGCGTGAAGTAGAGGTTTACCTCTGCGTTTCGCTTGGTGAGTGCAGGTGGCCGGAGGCCCTCTTTACTAGAAATGAGGCATTCCATCTTAGTCCTCACGGGTGACAACGCATCTACATATTGATTTGTAATAGAGGATAGATGTAGATGTCTATGGGCCACAGCAACCACTTACCATCAGGTGGACTATGTGCTCGTTTGTCACCCTTATGCTATAAAAAAAAATTCATTCCGCATCACATTTTAATTCTTAACCGAGAAAAATCACACTGCAGTATTCACATACATATAAGGGTAGCCGCAAATCTGATTGCTTCTATATAAAAAACTGTCAGATCAAATTACTGATTTAAAATTACTGATCGAAAATATTTTTTGCTTAAACTTTTTCGGTTGTGTTATTACTATTATTATCGGAATTGACTCGTTAGTCTAGCTGTAAGTGTGACATGCAGTTCGAAATTTTGAGGTACTAATACCGGGTCGGGTTACAAAATCTACTATTGAGTTTTTCTGTCATTAAATTTTCAGTAGCAGCCCTGAATCCCCTCAGAAAGCCTGCCTCTGATCGTTCTCCAGTCGTGTCGAATTGCCGTCTCGTCCAACTATGAAAACGTGTCAATAAAGAGTGCACCTATGTTTGGACACTCACTTATTCACTATAATTGTACTGTACACATGGATCGTCTCCGTGGAGACTGGCCGCCATGACAAAATTTCTTAGCTAGACAACATTATTTATTTATTTACTATCGGTATTATACGAAAAAACATACAAAGTTTATTTATTTTAAACTAGTGTATATTTCTTTATTAACTTTAACTATGCTTCTTTTATGTTTTTTTTCATCTCATTTCATCTTTCATGATTGGTAGATATTCTATCCCTAGGTTGGTACTCATTATAATCGGTTAAAATACAATTTATTTTTGTTTTTTACATTTTGGAATGTTTCTTTAGAATACGTTTTAAATATTAGATTTCTATAATAATTATACGAGTAAGAGCGACAAACTGGTCCATATTCCACCTCACGGATAGTGGATGCTGTGGCCCATAAACATCTACATCTAACCTCAATTTAGAATGAAAATGCAGATGCATTGTCACACATGAGAACAAAGCTGGAACGCTCTTCTCGCATTACTAGTAAAAGGGTCTATTTTAAGGAATATTTGGGAAAAGCTTTGTCTCATGATCTGGCACTGTTAAAACAACAATATTAGCACTTGAAAACCGCAAGAACGTGGGAGATTTCTGCACGTGTAGTCGGATTTGCATATCAAATTAGAATTTAATTACGTTATAGCTTTAGTAGATGTTGTCTCAAGTGAACCAATCACGATTTAGCAAATTTCATCTTTACATTAATCAGTTACTTATGATTTAAATTTCTCAGAATTATTTTTTTAAAATACAATCAAAGTTCTGAGTAACACAATTTAACACCGAGTCTTCCTTCAGAAAACGTTTTTTTTCTTAATATCGAATGAAACGAAAAGGCAAACTTATAATTTCTTGTAAGCAAGATTGAAGTGATTTTGATTAAATATTTTGGAAATTATAAAAGTCTGCAGATTTACACTTATGCGATAACCTTGAATAGGTTTGAATATGGCAATAAAACTGGCAAAATTGCTGCTTTAAATAGTACAAGAATCCTGTATTTTAGACCCACGGCCAAAACGGGTCAAAAATGATCCAGTTAAGAGTATAATATGTCCATTGGCATATTTTACCTATTTTTCATTTTTGGCAGTCTAAAGAACTAAAAAAAAATCACTGCCTTCCTATATGTATATACCACAATCGCTCTTAGGTTTAGACTAATCTGAACTATGTCAGAGTATCGATGTCGTGATTCCTGAATTCAAATTCACGCGTAGCCAACATTTGTACATGGATCAATACAACATATTAAAAAATGAACAATTCACTTAAAGTATCAAATAGCAATGAGATAATTGACGACTAACAATTGCAAAGGAAGATATAGGTCACAAACAGAAATTAATTCTCATTTATAACGGTAAAAGGGCGTTTGATAATTGCAGCTAATATTCCCCCTTGAGTACACAAGCAAATACAAATACAGCAAGCCTACAACCAAATTTTACATAATCGTGAGTCGATTATGTAAAATTCGGTTTGTATGTAAATTTCAAGAGCGTCAAGCTATTCGCACTTTCGTATGATCATGTTTATATTCATCAAAAATCAATATTACAAATGTAAGTAAATAAAAGAGACGGTAATCGAATAGTTCGAGTATACGCATACTAATGTTAATGTCCTATAAAGTAAAGGCACCTTATTCCGATTGGTTCTAAAATTGACAACATATTCAGAGATATTTATAAAAACTGTTTTTAGGAGCTATTTACAAGGTCTTTTTGGGGTTCCGTACCCAAAGTGTAACCAACGGGACCCAATTACTAAGCCTCCGCTGTCCGTCCGTCCATCCGTCCGTCCGTCCGTCTGTCAATGGGATGTATATCATAATCCGTAAAAAGTATTCAGTTGAAATTTTCACAGAATGTGTATTTTGCTGCTATAATAGAGAATAATAAACCTAGCAAGCTAACAGCATAGCAAAGTGGCAAAGCAATCAGCTTTGTAGCGGTTTCTAACGGTTGCCGTTGAGCAATTAGTTTCAAAATAGGAGGTTCAGATGCCTGGGTGATCAGTAATCGATTGCTGAAAACAGAATTTGAAAATTCGAAACCGTTCTCGAGATAATCGTGGGACAGACGGACAGACGGACAGATGGACAGACGGACAGACGGACAGACATCTTGAAATCAATAAGTGACTTCGCAAGCTTCGCCACATAATAAAAATAAAAATCAATTAAAAATTAAAAGGGGCTCCCCTACTTGAAACGTGTATTACGATGGTACGGAACCCTTCATGCGCGAGTCCTACTCGCACTTGCTCGGTTATTTTATTACTGCAAGATCTCTTATTCAATTGATAATATTACATAGTATATATATAGTCGTATCATCAAAGGTCTTTAGTAATGCGTTCACGTTTTGAAATAATTGGTTAGTTTTGCGTATGATACTGTAT
This sequence comes from Parnassius mnemosyne, assembly GCA_963668995.1. NCBI lineage: Eukaryota > Metazoa > Arthropoda > Insecta > Lepidoptera > Papilionidae > Parnassius > Parnassius mnemosyne. Next base: position 42,009,586 of record CAVLGL010000057.1, on the reverse strand, counting down.
TTTGTGAACACTTATAGAGTATTTCGTCTGAATAGGAGCCCTTACCTTAGTCCAATTACAATCACGGTGACATCTTTTAAATATTGTTAGAATCTATCACTTGTATTGTTAAAGATCTAGAGTGTATGGTTATTTTATTATTACTTAACTAGCTGTTCCCCGCGACTTCACCCGCGTGTTATTTGGAGTTTTAATTTTTTGCGCGGTACCCTAATTCTTTTTCTTAAAATAAAAGCAGCCTAAGTTACTCCTCGTGACATCAGCTATCTGCCAGTGAAAAGCGTGTCAAAATCGGTCCAGCGGTTTCGGAGATTAGCCGGAAGAAACAGACAGACAGACAGACAGACGGACAGACAGACAAACAAAAACTTTAAAAATTGTATTTTTGTTGCTAGTACCGTATATACTTTCATATGCATTAAGTAAAAAGCTGTAATTTTGACATTACAAACAGACACTTCAATTTTATTTATTTGTATAGATATCAAATAAGTGTGACAAACGAGGAGACATTCCACCTGATCGTAATTAGATGCTGTGCCCATAGACATCTATATCCATTCTCGATTAAGAATCAGAATGCAAGTAAATCGTCCACCCTGACTAAAGATGGAATGCATCGTTCTTAGTAAAGAGGTGTCCGCTTCTCTACACTCACCATATGAAACACAGCAGCATTAAGCTGTTATTACTGCTACTACTCAGTATATGTACCAATACAGATACTGTATTGGTTGCGGCATGCAATATCGGAATGCTTTCAATTCTGTACTTGAGACCTGATACCGGTATTCTGGAACATTTTTAGGAACTTGCAATAAAATATTTTTCCGATACCCTACCTTAATCCTATCAGTTGCCCATGTACTTTATAATACGCGTACAGAAAGTTTCTCAAAGGGTTATACCGACGCGGGTTAATCGAAGCGTTGCGGCAGACATGCGTATGACGCGGTCGACAAATGTAGGAGAGGTGATTATCGGCAAATATTCTGCGTTCGGCTTATATTGCGTACGTGATAAGATTTGGAAGAACTGCGCCCCCATTTCCCCTAAATGGATTCGGCAGAAAGGCACACAAGCCAATGCCAGTCTCACAGGTGGTATTTAGTGGGTAGACACTTAGGTTTCGCAGTGAGTCCCACATAACCATGCAGCCGGCTGTCGTGGTAGGCTTAGAGCATTCACCAGCTTCCTTTCCTGCTTCCCGGAGGGTAGCCCTTTTTATTGCTTCTGGGTGCAAAAAAAATTTGTGACGCTAGGGTGTTGTTAGACCCAAGGTGGCAATAACAACACAATAACTTTCAAAACCTACAATTTGTGCATTTGCCCAAGTGTTGATTCTCAGGTGGGTACTCTGGCCGATGAGCTATACAACCTTGATGAAGATAAAGGAAAATATAAAAAAAAATAACAAACATCATAGTAGATTACCATTTTTCATTGTTTTATTTGATTAGTGGACTGAAGTAGCAGTCTACATAGAAAGTAACGCTGGCCTTATTTTTCTTTCACGTAAATAGTGTTTTGTCCCTAATATAGTTTACACATTCTAAAAATATATTCGTTTCTTATACATGCATATTTCAAGATGTTTTTCTTTAGCATTAGTAAATTCTGGTTATATGCGTCATATATTCATATATTTACATACATATAATATTACATACGTACATGCATACTTGAATATATCACATTTATAATTCTTATAAATCATATTATAATATATTGTTTACTCAAAGAAAATAATCGCCTATATAAAGTGCGTTCTAAAAGCCGAGTGCTTTATAAGATTTTAAAGTGCTGTCGTTTATAATTTTAGCTCCTTTACATTCTGATAGACATTAATTTGTCACTTATTTCGCGTCGCCTTTGACGCTGCATTAACTTAAAGTGCTGTAATCATTTCGACAGCGTATAAGATATAACTGAAGCGAGTATATACACTTTGCAGAGAAGGGATTTTTCTTAATTTTTCAGCACAAAATTAAAGGCAAAAAAATAAAAACGCCATGTGGTGGCTGTGTTAGAGAATCCAACACTCAATTTTTACATGGTAGAGCCAAGCTTCTACATAATCACATGTGCAGCGAGAATAAATCCGATCGATTGATGTAGGACCATGCCGGAGTAAAATAGCAGCATTATATTTTTATATAATGCATTATATTATAGGAACCGGGCCCCCGTCACATCATCGACCACGTACATGTGACGGCGTACTGGCCGCATATTAACTTTGTAAATTTTATATTCGTTTATTCTTCTGTCAGTGACCTATGGTTTTAATTATACTACTAGATTAGCTAACGCAAGAACAGTTGTGAGTGACAAGAACCGTAGACCCTTTTCACAGGTAACCAAAACCTCCATCTTGGACCTTAGAGGGACCTATAGAAAATACTAGAAATACTTTACGGCTACCAGTTGTTAAAAAGAAATAAAATGAGCCCTGTACGCAGTAGGAGGACGGGTACTCGTATAAATAGCCGACTAATAGCCTTTCAGTTAACAGTCTAGCCTCTATACTAAACGGCACCGCTCAACTAGCGGTCTAAATGATATTCAGCCGATGCGTCTATAGTGGACTAGCCGGCTGATGCTTAGGTCATTCATAAAATAGGGTGACCATGTGGCGAAAAATAAAAAAAAATTCTGACGTTAGTATGATATAAGGAAATTATGTTGATATCAGTTATGCATTGTTTAGTAATCATATGATCAAATATAGTAACTTAATTATAAAGTACATAATATATAAATAAAATATTATTAATTTGCTAACGCAAGCTAAACTTCCATGACACTTAGATGACACATGGATCTGAAAAGGACTTCGTTGAATGAAATTAATAGGGTAACCATGTGTTATATAAATGTACGTGACTTTGTGCCCTTGGGCTACCCCAGCCGCACCTTAACTTACTGTCCTAATTTTTCTTGATAGGCGCTTTCGTATTTTTAACTATATTAACAGAAGTCAATGTCACGAAACGCCCAAGTAGATTGAAATCGGTTCAATTCTAAAGATCGGACTCTGTTACACAAAAAATAGAGCTTACTTCTTTTTAAAAATACCTGCAATTTCCTTTGTGTTGCAGTCGACACTTACCATCGCTTCATGCTCGTTTGCCCCGTCTTCTATAAAAAACCTACCTAGTTAACAAACAGATATGTGTATTTAAAATTAAATTCATTTAGGTCTTATTTACCCAATAATAAATTTGAGGCGTTGCATAAATATCCACCTTTAATTAATTTAAAGTAGGTGTGCGGTCGAATCAATACACGGCTTCGTTTTGCTCCAATTGGAACTACAGTAGTGAACAATTCGTGTAACGAATTATCTGTTTAAAAAGATATATCTGTACCATTTATAAAATCATTAAGGTAACAAATAAAAAAGGTAATTAAATAGTTTCATTTAACATTATCATTACAGCGCTTCACGAGTTTGTGCTTTGTGACAAAGAATGCCACAAAGCACAGTTTCTAAACACAACATCAAATACAACAACAATAAATTCATAATTTTTTAATTAAAATTATCAACATTATTCAGGTTTTAACATGTATCCGCACTCCCAGCAAAAGTTACCTATATACATTTTTATATGATTCATTTATCAATCAAAACATGATGGGCTGCGGAAGCCTATTACAAGATAGAAATGCTTTATAATTGACATAATAATTAATATACATCCTTATTAATTAAACACAGTATTTTATTGACATTTATTTCAATGAACTTAACTTTTTTTAATTTTTTGCATCATTATTATCACGAGTGGTTGAAATTCGATCGTAATAATTCCCATACTTTAAATATTATTAAAAGCACAGATATCCACTAGAAAAAATAAAAAATATACGTTTTTTCCTTGTAATACAAGCCTTGCCAACAAAACTTAGGTTAATCTCTAGTAATGATTTTAGGTAGAATATTAAGTCAGTCTTAAAATAATTTCATTATCAGTTCCTTTTAATTCTTCAATATTATATTGTTGGGACGTCACAAAATGTGTAAAAGCTTTATTAAAATTGCATTACATTCGTGGACAAATACATTCATGTACGTTTAGGTAGAAAAACGTATGGAAAATTTATAAGCTTCTAAAATTTCATTAAATCAATTTAAATTCGTTTGGGGACAATAATTTTTCCTCGTGCTATTCTTTAATACGAACGTAGTATAACCGTAAAAACGTACTCCTACGTAACTCGAATATGCACATACACTCACACACATACAAACACATATCTTATACAGAAACCATAAAACTCTATTTGGATAATCGGACGTTTTTAACTCACGTATCATCCTTGGTAGGAAACGATGTCTTTCGTGAGGATTTGTAGTTTATCAAATCTTACGTAATGGCGGGGGCCGTCTAGGATATGATCACAAACTGCAGACTTCCCGGAACGTCGGCGTTTCACGTCAGCTATATGTTTTATATTTGCGGGTATTTATAGAAATTTTCGTTTGCCCTATAAGAAGGGTGACAACACCATATTGAAAAACAACCGATCGATTTCGTTACTGAGCCGAGTTTAAGTGCTATTTTCTAGTCATTACGAATCTAGCTTGAAACTTTGATTTTTTACTTTTACCGTGCAAAACACGGAATCATTCGTTCCTCCTACCATCATAACATTCCTTAAAAAAAGAATTTTAAAAAAGGGCATAAAATATGAGCAGTACGTACAAATCTGAATTCTTATTTTTCAGTTCAAAATAAATCTTCCATAACATTCGTACCTTATTTTACAGACGTAGTTCTAGTAAAAGTAGTACCTATTTTCTCTGTCCGACTCGAGGCTAAGGAGCTTATTGACTATCATATAAGGATTTCATCCAACTTCCATTTAAAGCTTGCAGATAATATTTAAACAGCTTCTCTTAGGTATTATTTTGTTGGGAATATTGATATAAAATTTTAGTTGATTATGACGTATGCAGGAAATTTACATATTGCAAACATGATTATTTAGATAATATAAAATTTGATAAATGATAGTTTTAGAAACTATTTTACTTCTGATGTTAGAAATTATTCTCAAAATATTTAAATAAAAGAATGTTACTCGTATAAGTATTTACTCTGAAGGTTAATTGTTAAAAATAATAAAAGTGTGAGAGCGGATGTTCAACTTGCTCTCTTGCTTACGCAATTGATCATTATCAGGAATAAGACAGCGTACAGCACAACACATTCAGTATAGAGCAAATACAGTTCGACTAACCGTAATATGTACCAGACACAATCACACATTGGTGTAACGTGAAGGACATAATTTCATGATAACACCAAACTATGCAAAGCAACAGGTACACTACTCCTCTCGATGTAACACCGGTCAGCCTCTCAGCAACTCGATCTTCCTTGCTTACACTAGAAGAACTACTACACGAATAGAACCCAGAATTTCAGTATAAAAGTGATGTTTTAGCCCAACGGGCATAATAACGATACGAGAATCATAGAATTACAGACTGATCCCTCTTAGTCGACTGCGCGATACTCTATACTGCTAAAACAAGTGGGAGATTATAGTTCTACCTTCAATATTCCTTATTTTCTTTTATTATTTTACTCTCATACCTAATAATATATATAGCCTGGGAATTAAATTATTCAAAAATCCCTTTTTACATTATACTCGTAGATCGCATATTTCCCGGAATCTCTTTCGTGAAACAGTCTCTAGTTTATTCCTTAGACTAAAATTATAAACTATTTTTCTGCCGACTACCAAAAAGGAGATGGTGCTCAATTTGACTGTTTGTTTATTTTTTTATGTGTGTTACCTTATAACTTTTTACTGCGTGAAACGACTTCGATGATTCTTTTTTTCATTTGAAAGCTGGTACTTATCATGTGGTCCCATATGAATCAGACCAATAGTTTTTTGAGTTATTCTTAATAAGTTATATTGAAGTTGGCTGTACAAAATTGAAATTATTTAAAAACATAATTTTATGTTTATTAAAACTCAATAGCCATTCTTGTTTCTTCACGAGAATTATTAAAATAGGCTGTTGTTACGAAGACGGAAATAATACAGAGGTATGAAAATGAATATATATTTATATCTACTTAACGTAACGAAGAACAACGTCGAAAATGTCATGAAATCTGACAATGTGATTGCATATCCACCTGAGAAAGTTAGCAATTACGGTAATTACCGATAGTGTTTTTACATGGGAGCCGAGTAGTTGACTTTTTGTGAATTGATTACTGTGACTCCTAGAGTTGGTTGTTCGAGTGACGCTCTAATAACGAAGGCATGGATACAGGTGCCTTAGATATATTGGAATTCTTCGCGAAAGTTTATTTAAGCAGTTGGCTTGTATTGGGCAATAAATAAATGATTACTTCATAACTATGAATATGGATTAGTGACTAAATAACTGCCTCGTTGTTCTTGTGGTCGCAAACGCGACTACTGATCATGAGGTTCCGGATTCAAATCGAGGTTTGGGTCAGAAATAAGTTACTGAGTTTTTTTATCAAGAAATTCTCAGTAGCAGCACGGAGTTAGACAGTTGGCGGTATTCTACTCCGTGCTTATAGATACACGTCAAGCCATTATTTGGTTCTACCCCTGTTCTCTCTTCTGTCGTGTTGGTTTACCGTAATATGAGTGCACTGTATGACTTTCACTCAGGCACTATAGTCCTATTCTGCGCAGATATCTGGTCTCCGTAGAAACCGAAATTCGGTCTGGAGGAACGTTATTTACATGGCTTACTTTGTAAAATGTTAAAATCTCAAAGGATTCACATTTTATTGTAGTAAGATCTTTGAGTTTAAAAAATAAATTACTCATTACACGTATAATTAAGAAGCGCTGAAGCGAAAAAAATTTGTGCAGCTTTACGCGTTTCTGTAATTAAAATTTGTGTTCAGGTAACTCAAAGCTGTAGCAGGCGCTGTCTTAAGTTTTTTTTTCTGGGATTTAATTAATTTCCAGTTACCTCCTCCTACTTCTTTTCAAACTTGTGGATGGATATTAAATTGTCAAAGAATTGAATGAACAAGCTTAATGGTTAAATTATAAATTAAAAAAAAACCCAACTGCGATAAAAAGTTTGCTGAGAACAACCTTGCCATCCCTTTTTAGTATTAGCAGATGCAATATATAAATATCATATAGCCTATGTCACTAACACAATTTAGACGAATCTGATGACACCTCAATATATGTTAAAATCCATCAAGCCCTTTAGGCCACAGCGTGTGCTACATACTCTTATGTATGTAACTCTCGAAAATATGCATGAAAATATGATGCAAATATATAGTTATGTATCATGAAAAAATACCCTCCTTTTGCGGTAGTCAGTTAAAAAGATATTTAAAAGAAAACAGATTTAAATGTTTAAAGCCGCGTATTAGATAAATTCCTCTTTTTAAAATTCCGTAACAAAATTTGCACAATGAAAAACTTATAGAATCACTTCATTGTCAACCCGTCCGTCGCATGCGATGTTACAGAGACCCTTTCTCGTAATGATTTAAAAATTAGCACAGAGACTGGCACTCAAAGGACACTTATAAAACTGAATAATTCAAAGTATAGGAGCTGATTGACAGGCATGCAGCCGGGCATCGAGGCTAGCCAAGTGGACTTTATAAAATTGTTAATGCTAAGAGACAGGTATAAAAATTAAATCACGTGACATTTATGTGACATATCGTTTATTATATTTATTTTATTTTTTCTTCTAGCGTTATGGTCTATAGAATTGTCAACTTGTATAGACCCGCACATCGTCTAGGCATGGTCCGAGAGCCCATGACGCATTTTTCATGAAGTGTTTGATGCATCATGAAACTTTGTTGAAAAGTATCAGCCCACTCAATAAGCAGATATTTGACTGCCTGGCCTACCTGGGTACACCTGGTACTGCACATACAGGTAAGCCGTAAAATGATTCCTCAAAAAAGTGTTTGATTCAAATAATAATAACTACTTTCCATCAGCTAAGTTGATAAATAGTTAAGAAATAAAATGGCAGACACTTCTGAAGGGGTTCACATAGAGGAAAGCTATCCCAAAGTTGTATTTTCAAAAATTCCAAATAAACGTGTTTGTTTTATTTTGCCATTTTTACTGCGTGCTTATTATATATAATAAAAAATTCTCACAAAAGGGCACACACTTTTTCCGAGGGTTAGTAATTTAAAAGTCTATACTATACAACAAATAAATAAAATTGAAGTGTCTGTTTGTAACATTAAAATAACAACTATTTACTAAATGGATATGACAGTATATACGTTACTAATACCAAAAATAATTGAAATTTTTGTCTGTCTGTCTGTCTGTTTGTTCAATTTTGTCTCAAACTTTGTCTGCTTGGCTAATATCCGAAACGGCGCAACGGATTTTGACGGGACTTTCACTGGCAGATAGCTGATGTTATAAGGAGCAACTTAGGCTACTTTTATTTTAGAAAAAGAATTGGGGTTTCTCGCAAATAAAATTAAAACCCATAAAATCGTAATGAATTCGCGGAGGACGTCTAGTCTAGTATTTAAATAAATGTGATCTACTCACTGGTTAAACGCTTGCCACCAATTAATTGCGGTACATTACTTAATATTCCTGCCTGCTTTGGAAGGTAGGTAATGAATAAGAAAAAGTGACTTGTTTATCGGTTGATGAGAAGGAAATTTGAAACAGAAAAATATTAAAGGTATTGTGGACGTGGAAGGAAAAGGGGAGATTTCCCGCCAGGCAAGGTGTTCTGCCCGGGGACAGGCCAACGCTCCGTGTGTTATTACGGAGCTGTTCTATATATAGCGCTTTAACTTCAGAACTTTGATAGCGCGATTTAGCCCTCGGTTTGTTTCGATTATGGCGCGATGACAGCGCCGCTACATCACCCCCGATATCTAGATGTTGACGAATGTACTAGTGCCAGGAATTGCCTTGTAGCCTGCAATGAGACGGGAAGAAGGCAAGTGATTTGCGAGAGTGCCGTGAAACAGAGGCGAGCAGTAACGCTCAGAGCCGTGCCGTACACTGCAGCGCAGAAAGTAGCTTGAAGGCACAGGAAGCATTATTCTGGTGCTGCGATAAACCTTTGTAAAACTAGATGACTTGCAGGATGTGAAGACTGCAGAAAACTTATGCTCGGGAGCGAATGGGAGGGTCACTTGAAGATGACGACAAAAGCTTGAAAGTTGAGGTTTCGGAAGGTTGTCGGTTGCGTGTTCACATCACGTCGGTTGGTTACCACTGCGGTAGATCTCCCGCGGGCAAGGTCTTCTGTCCGGTGAGCGACCAACGCTCTGTGTGTTATTTCGGAGTTGTTTTATATATGGCGCTTTAACTTCAGAACTTTGATAGTGCGATTTAGGCTTCGTTTCGTTTCGATTACGGCGCGATGACGGCGCCGCCACAGTATCATGTCAAAGAAATAACGGTAATTGATATTTTTTAGTAAACCATTTTATTAAATTAGATTATTATGCATCCTCTAAAGATAAGAAGTAAAGTAAAGTTACATCCCACACATGTCCCACCGCTGGGCATAAACTTAATATCTGAGATAATTTTAGGGTAAGGAACCGTCCACCGCACTGCCCCAATTCGTATTGATTGAATCTAGGAATGTTATATTCATAATCAATAAAATCATATGCCAAAGTAGATATTATATTATAATTCAAAAAAATATCAGGACTTATTTTCGCTTCCAATTTAACATTTTTCCTCTGCGGTAACTTGTATTAGTTTTTGTACTCAAAGTACTCCTCAACACTCACCATATGAAACACAGCAGAGTTAAGCTGATATTTTACGCTGGTATTCTGTGAGAGCGTGGTTGTAGTCTGATCGAGTCGACCCGTTCGTGCTACAAACATACTCGTATAAGTTGCGTAGTGGCTCCACCACGTAACAAATGAATACTACTATCCTACCCAGCAGGCTTAGCTAAACTGTCATTCTACAATCTACAATTCGATAACGTTAATAGAAAACTATGAAAATGGATGAAAATAACGAGAATTCCTTAGACAGACACTTGGCTTAAGAAAATGAATAATTATGTTCGTTCACTTCTTTTCCATTCATTTTTATAGTGTTAAGAGTTCATATGATTGCTGAAAACCATTTTTTTGTCAATCATTTTTTTCTTAAAGTCCAACTAGATTTGTTGTTGATTCTTCATAGAACAAACGCATTTGCCGACAATGTATTTCGGATTTTTTTTGATTCAGCAGTGCTTATAAAATTTTGTGTGGATTTCATGGCTACAGTAATTATAAATTCACCTGCACTCAAGTCACTTAATAATAAATGTTTCAAGGGATTAGAACCAGAAAATGCATACTCCATCAAATGTGGCCGTACAGGTAAAATGCAAGTTCTATGAAGTAAAATTGTCAAATCGCTTTCACTCTGGGGAAGAGGTAGAAAGGATTTTCTCTGAGTGACACAAACCTTAAGCCCGTCTCTACAATAGACGGCTGTCGTAAAACCATCTCTCAAAAGAGTACGAAAAATTGATTTCTCATAACGGTAATAAATGGATTAACGTAGTAAAATACGCCTCTGTCTTTATAAATCTTATTTTTGAAATAGAGGATTCTTTAGAATTTGTTTTTTTTATGTTCATTTGTTTGTATTTTATATGAACCACGCTGCAGTTATACTCGTATTATGGTTGTAGCACGAATAGGTTGGCTCGACCGAGAAATAACAACTCACCGATAATTTAATTTTTTAGATAATTTTTAGGTTAATGCTGCTGTGCTTCGTATAGTAAGTATTATTATACATATATGATACTTTTTTGTTGTTTGAATGAGTTCTTTTTGAAGTAGTTTTTATTAGATTTGTTACCGCTGTATGAATATATGTACTTATATTTGACCGTATGTAACGAATATAATCCAGCGATTTTTTTTGCTTTTATACCTACATCAACATTCCAGGAAAGCCGTAGGTTTATGTACACTTTCCATCAAAGTATGCACTTAAATCGGGGTGACGAAATGTTACGGATCTTGTAAAGATTATGTAAAGAGATATTGTAAGCAATCCACTATTGTGTTAGTACGTTTACTAGAGTATAGACTACTTATATGGTAGCTCATTTTAATAACAAGTCGAAAAATTTAATATTTTGTACAACCCACTACAATGTAAATAAAATGAGAACATCATCAATGTAGTCGAAGTCAATTAAATACGCACTAATAAGGGTAACTCAAAAACAACTGGTCAGATATTGATCAAATTTATATGGGACCAAATGACTGTTAAAAATATATTTTAGTCTTCTACGTTACATTTTTAATAACTTTAATATTTTTACGATGTTATTATCGTCTGCCACAGCGAAACATACGTGTGTACATTGTCCCATAGATTACCATTCATTAGTTAAATCTCCTTGTCTATATTTACATGTCAACCAGGAGAGTGTCGAGAACTGGAAACCGTTTTACTGGAAACGAGGCATTCTATCTTAGTCCTCCAGGGTGATAACTCATCTCCATTTGGATTCTTAATTGAGAATAGATGAAGTAGACCCCTAAGTCGTATCGATCTGAAAAAACTGGCAACAGTGAATTTTACAACATTGTCGTGTGGGAAATTCCTGAATTTTTATCGCTAAAGAAGAAGATATTGATGATTTATATCTGACTTTTTTTTGATTTATTTATGTTATTGCAATTCTATTTATATAAACCCACTCTCAATTGCAATAAATATGTATGACATTTGCCAATATTTAAATTTATGTCTTTATTCATCAGAGATTCAACACTATTTTTACTTTATTTACATTTCTCCGTAATTTAAAATCTTCGAGTGTTGATTTTTGATACAGTTCAAATTCTCAGAACGACGTGACAGCTGCATCCGTCTCCGAATAAATATTCGTAATATTCAAATCTTCCTTTTTTCTTTTAAGCTGCATCTGATATTTGAAAATGAAGCGAAGGATAAAATATAAAGCATTTTACAATAATTAAAGGTAAATTATATTTATTTTCCTAAACTTATTTCTTGCACGCATCGTCTTCCAGCATGTTCAGGTCGTCACTCCATCTTATGGGGGGACGCCCAACACTTCGTCTGCCGTTACGTGTAGAAAAATTGAGTAAGTGGAAGGAAGGACTTTGTGGCATTCCTTAGGAAAGCCCATGTTCAGTAGTGGACTTGTAAAGTGCTGTAGTGATGATAATGATGATGGGGAAGCTTATTTCCAGTATGTCTTGCAAGAATGTACTGAAACTGTGAGGACTAAGAAAGGAAATAATCTAAATATAAAAATTAGTCAAATCTAAAAAGTCTACCAAGGTGGTAAATCGAATTGGAAGACTTAATTCACTCGATTTTTATTTTATTTCTTCGCACAAAGTTTGTTATTCCCTTACTAATTTTGATTTCTTTCACATAAAATATTTATAAAATCATTAATAGTAGGTAATGTAGTGTAATATTTAATATTGTTTGCTGTAGGTACCTCTAACATCAACTGGGGTCAAATTCTTGTTTTTCGCGTTCTATTAATTCAGCGACTGGTGTGTAAGCAATCACGGCCCAACGAGCACGGCTTTTCAATATACTTTAAGTGGTACGGGGCACACTAAAATGATCGGGAATAAGAAAAACCACATGCACGGTATAGCTGAATTGTATTTTATTGTTTTTCGAAGTATTCTCCGTTCCATTCGTGAAAACCAATCATTAAAACAGTAATTCCAGTCTGAAGTTGATGTTGACAAAATGGCTGATTTGTACGCTTCCACAGCTGCTTCGGGGTCTTCAAACCGTTGAACGCGTAGTAAATCTTTCATTCTAGGGAATGTAAAGAAATCGTTTGGGCTCAGGACAGAACTGTACAGAGGATGGCTCATCATCTCAACGTTTTCCTGCTTAAAAAAATCATTTGTCTTCTGAGCCGTATGGGATATCGCATTATCGTGATGATGCGACGTTTCGGGTTATTTTTTCGGAGGGGCGGTTTGCTAGTAAACCATAGAAGTCTTTTATAATAAAATATAAATTTCACTGATAAGTATGTAAATGAAGACCACGTCCGCTTGCTGGTAATAAATGTTGGGAAGAAAACTATATTTAAAGAATAAGCAGGTTTTGAATACGTTTTCATACCTAAAATATATTCGCCTGCTACAGCCTCGGTTTCTTTACTCGTGTGCTACTGCTGAATTGACTTTATTTCAAGTAATGAAACGTCTTATTTTCGCAACGGTATTATACTGTTACAGTAGTTTTCCGCAAGTACACCACGTACTTTGAATTTCTTGGAAGTTTCAGTTTATTAACGGCAACATGCCTCAAGCGTTATTTATTAACCAAAGCTACACTTCAATATGTACTGAAATATATTTTAATAAAATTAATTAAAGAAATATAATAGATAATTCTTTTGCAAGTGAAAGTCCCCTCAAATTCGGTCTAGCCTTTTCGGGGATTAGCCGGAACAAACAGGCAGCATACAGACAAAAATTTTAAAAATTGTTTTTTTGTTATTAGTACTGTATATACTTTCACACAGTAAAAAGCTATTATTTTAACATTACAAACAAACACTTCAATTTTATTTGTATGTATGTATGTATGTTTGTATATAGATAAATATTCCTTCTTACAGGTCAAAGTCACACAGGCCAATCTCATAGGTAATAGTCCTTCTTATATAGAAGTTCCTTTGCCGCGAAACCACAGTCTTCATTTGATATTTTGCTATCAAATACCGTCATTATTAAAACCGTACTATCTTCCCAAGACAGAGGTATTTTTTCCAAACAAGTAGTGAATTCAAAGTAAAGATAACTTTTAGTAAGTATTACTTTTATTTCACATTAAAAAGTCTCTATTACTAAATATATTAAGTGTAGTTCAAACCTAAGACTAACTACAATATTTTTTTTTCAATACGGTCGTCACACAGTGTAATTAAGCAACTTTATTTCACAGCACAGAGATCTATTCTGTGGTGAGACAAATGCTTTGTCGTAAATGGGAGTTTTGGCGGTAACTTGACCGGCGACGGATTGCCGCTCTTATATTATTGTTTAAATAATGGTTTGAAGTGGATTTTAATATGTAAAAGTGGTGCGATTTTGTGTATTAAATGTCTGCGCATGTAAACTATTAGTGGGAACGGTGAAACAAGTGATCTGGTGGTGATTTGATTCGCAAGATAAGGTGTCTGTCTGCTTAGGCGCCTTGAGATACATGTCTGATGACTCAAGTTGCCGTCAAAAACTCCCAAGGGTTGCATAATGTGACGCATCAACATATTGTGAAGCAGTGTACTTTGAAGGATAATTATACATTGTGTCTTCAGGCTCAGAAGAGCTAGAACCCAGAGCCGTAAAGACAGTTTAAAAAAATGTGTCGTATATTTAGGTTATGACACGCACTCACAACCACTCGTGACATTTGTCTAATTGTACTGTCTCACGTCGATGTCACATGTCAATAGAGTTTTTTACAGAATAAGGGTGACAAGGGAGTACACTGGACTGTGTGCTCCTTTGTTACTTGATAGTAAGTGGATGCTGTGGCTCATAGACATCTACATTTATCCTCGAGTAAGAATCAAAATACAGATTCTTTTTCACCCCTGAGTACTAAGATGAAATGGCTGCGTTTCCAGTAAAAAGAGTCTCCGGTTCTCTACACTCACCATATGAAAAACAACAGAATTAAGTGCGGTCCTAACCTCGGTCGAGCCGACCCATTCATACTACAACCATTATATAGCAGTACCGGGGATCTACCACGTATGAGATATGATAAAAATCAGTTTCAATAAAAAAAAATCTCTATTTTTCTGGCTGAATGCACTGTCCACACTGGTGTCCTTTGTCACCTATAAGAGGGACGCCTCACATTTAAAATCCCACAACTATAATCATGTCAGCCCAAGACGCGAAACAGCGCCTACGCGAGCCGGCATACTCCTCTCCACTTTCTACCCTGTCAGTGATATTAGTTGGGTTGGGCGATATCAAATCAAATAGCTTAAGATAGAATATTAGTAAAACAAGTCTGATAACAGTTATTTGAAATATGTGCGACAGAATTCGTAATGTCGATATCCGCAGCAGAATGAAAGTAAACCAACATAGCTCAACGGACTAGAAGAAGAAGTGCGAATAGGCCGGCCATGTAAGTTGAAGAACCGGCAATCTCCAATGACAGTGTCGCAACTGTTAAAGAGTATGAATTTTTCACATCAAAAATATCATTTTTTTTTAAATCAAACCTATGTTTCTTCTTGATAGTTATATTTACATCCCTTTAAAATAAATAAATATTCATTAGTAGAGTTGCGGGACGAGCAAAACTTTATCACTTACCGAACTCCGCATTTTTCTTTCTTACTATTGGCGAGATTCCAACTCAGATAGACAACGGTTGGGAATAATCGGAAACGTATATCAACCACGATAATCCTTAACAGCATAATAGAATAAGATGTTGGTGTTTACCAACTACTGCTATAACTATTAAAAACTATTTTTACAGGCGTCACTCCCGCAATTCCTTTTCTGAGTGGTAGTCCGTCTGGCTACCACACTCTCACCTATTTCTGCTGCCATATAACAATGCTAAAACTGTTTTCTTGCAGTCTGAAGGGTAAAGAATGCCAGTATAATTGCAGGCTTCGAGGCATTCCAACAACACGACAAAGAAAAATTTAATTTTAATAGAATAAAAAAAAATTACCAACTTTATTTAATTTTACTTAACTTATTTGTTACTACAAATTTAAAAAACAATTTAATTAAGAAGTCTCTGTTTGCTTATATATCTAAGATTATATTTGACGAACGACACCTATCCGACTAAGTGACCGGTATCGTCAAAGCTTCAATACGGATTTTTCAAAGTAAATTAGGTAGGAGTAGACAACTTTCTTCTTGTCCAACTAAAATGTATTCTTATTTCTGGTTGTAAATGAAATAAAAAAAATTAAATTTAGTTCTTTAATTCCCAACAATATTCATTAAAAGTAAATCTGTTTCACAGGTTAGAAATTCACCGTAGTAGCTCCAGGCGCTCTTTAGTTTTACTGTCAAAGATATTTATACCCTGTATAGTAAAACGAAAATTTGCGTAGGAAGAAATGAATAGGACAATACAAAATATTATTTCAAATAGTCTTTACAATGTTGAATCGTTGAAAGACCTTAGGACTATTCCCAACAAACCCAAAATTCTCTCGGTAATTAGTATACCATAAAAGCTCCATTGTAGTCCCATCATGGCTGCAACTTAGCCTCGCACGTGGAACCCCACTACATAATATGTCTATTATGTTGACGGAAAATATGTCAACATAATAGACATATTATGTTGACATATTTTCCGGTTTATTGCCAAATTTAAGGAATAAACTACTAAACAGCATTGGTGAATCTTGGTGAAAGGTATTGATGAGTTCTTTTAACATTCAGAGTAAGCATAGACTACAGACTTACATCTGGCACGATCCTGACACACTGCTCTCACTTCTTTCACATCTATATTATACTTACGTATAAATGCTCGTCGGCTACATTTAATTTGGCTCATCTTCAATATATAACCAATTTGGTCCATAAACTTCGGTCTAGTGCGTCCCTTTCCGACTCAGCCACTCACTTTGTTAGCACAAATTTGCTTTCTAACTCTTTCTTTATTCATTATTTCTACGTGCTTAAATCACCAAAACATTCCTCTTTTAATCCTAGTAACACAATTTTGCAAACCACACCTTTCTTTTATCACACAATTTCTCACCCTATTATTCAGATTCAGCCCTAAGATACTTCTTAATGACCGCATTTTTGCAGCATTAATTTTACTTCCATGCTTATTCTGCCACACACCAACTTTAGAATTTTCAAATGGCAATTCACAATGCTGTGATAGTAGGGACAAACATGTAGTTCACAATGCTGCAATAGTACGGACTAACACGCAATTCACAATGCTGTGATAGTGAGGACTAACACGCAGTTCACAATTCTGTGGTTGTAAGGAATAACACGCAATTCACAATACTGTGTTAGTAAGGACTAACATAGCATTGTGAGTTGCCACTCGTGCCTTTTGTAACTTATTCTAACTTCCCAAAATAGAGTCCTTTTAACTAAGAGTACTTTGTGGTTTTCAAATATTTAATAATATTACCTGTATAACCCGTATTACCTGTATTGCAGCACACGTTGTGGTTGCAAGTTATCGGAGTACAATTAGTAAGAAAACGATATCTTCAAGAACCCGAATATTGTGAACTATAATTATTTAAAATATATAAACTGGTACAATAAAAACTGGTGATCTTTTAAATAAATAAATAAATTTTCTGAATTCAATTACTTCAGTAAAGGAATTTTTGAGAAGATGAAAAGTATTTCAATGTAAATTGAACGTAGATAGAAAGTCGATGTGATTGATGAAGGAACACTCGCTTACGAGTATGTCAGTGATTTTCTGATTTTATTTCAAAGAGAGTTTTGTTCGTGGAAATAAATCTTTACACTTGATCTGTAAGGGAAACGAAATCATACAGAATACATTTTAGTCTCCTAAGACTTTTTATGTTTACAAGTTTACATAAATTCAAGGATCCTTTAATATCTATGAGTCCAACTGGGTAAGTTTTTTTTTTATAAATCTGAAGCGGCAAACGAACTTACTGTCCACGTGATGGTAAGTGACTACTGTAGTCTTTTGCAGTGAACACCTGCAGTTAAATTTAAAGAAGGCTATATTTGTGTTGTCATCTCTCAGAACTAAAATAAACTGCTTTATATGTACAGCCTCTAATTATACTGACACTCTATATCTATTCCTTCAGAGCAGAACACAGCGGCACAGGCAAGCGCAAGCGCAAGCAGAAAACGAGTATAACCTTTATCTGTGTCTGTATTAATGGTCAAATACAAAGGTCTTCCCCGTAGATTGCCAGATAAACTCCGTAGATATTACTATTTGCCACAGTTGTCACCCTGTGTAGGTGGCAACCGCATTTTTTTATTAATTTGAGTTGGCAAGATTAACGCTCACTCCTACAATACAAGGAATGCTTATACTAGTGTTTGCACAACCCATAAACGATGTTAAATTAAAATTTTAAGATTTTTTTTATCTCCACATTTTGAAAAGTGTACGCTATCAAAATCCCTTAAATATACCTCAAGAAAAACACGTTTCAATATAAAACATTTTGCATAAATCAAAAGCGAATGTTCCGCTGAGTATTAGCATTCTGTTAAATTTCAAATTTAGTTTGATCGTGATTGATGAAGCTTGTACGAGAGCCCGTGTTTTAATAATTTGATTTTATAGCAAGTGAATTGCTCTTATTAAAGGTTTTATATGAATTACTCAGATTTAAGCGAAAATTGACAGCTATTATTGAAAAATTACTAAAGGGTCTAGGAAATAAATACAGATGCAAAAGATTTAGTTTCACTTTTGGCAGGCAACCCTTTTTTAAGTACTTAAATAGCAACAGGAGTTTATCCCATAGCTCCACTATTTTTTACTTTAATTAAAACAATTTAAAAAACAGATTTTATTTATTTTGTCGCGTTAATTTTGTCTTCTTTTAGGTGTTTCATGTCCCGAAGTCATATCGCCGGGCTATGTTCAGCTTTTGAATATTTATTCAATTTTATTCAAGTATTCGCGTTCTGCTGGGCATACGAAAAATCTTAAGGTCACTCAGCGATCAATGGAGGGGGCTATGCTCGGGGTTTCTCTGCGTGATAGACTTAAAAATGAGGTTATCCCCAGTAGAACCAGAGTAACCGACATAACCCAACGCGTTAGCAAGCTAAAGTGGCCGGCCATATATCTCGTAGAACGACAACCGATGGGAAAAAAGGTTCTTGAGTAGCAGATGGAGCTAGATGGAGTGACAACCTGGTACGACATACAGGAAGGTGATGGATGCAGGTGGCTCCAGACCGGTCTTTGTGGCATTCTTTGAAGGAGGCCTATGTTCAGGAGTGGACTTGTGAAAGTCTGTAATAATGATGATGATGATTCGTGTTAATTTAATTAATAAACACACACACAATGTAAAATAAAACAATATTATGATAGAAAGTTAAACTCTTTTATTATAAGATCAATCATAGACCTATCCACACATCCACTAGCCTAGGTTTATGAGATCAATCACCTAAACAATTGAACATTATGGAAAATAGTAATCTAATCAAACTATATTTAAATATAACTATAAGTGTGGAGATTGTATCGCAGTTTTGCATTCTCAGCACAATGATGTAAAATCGTTTATATATTTTTATTTTTATAGAGATAAAAGAGATTAAAATTATCCATCAAAAGACGTGATTGATGTATTTTTATGTTGTGAAACAATATTAAGAGTTAATATAAGGTTTAAAAACCTACTAAAAACAAATTAAAACAAAATGTTACCTACGCACTAGAATTTTCTCCAGTATCGCCGGGGTAGTTTACCTACATAGATTTCACAAGGACAGACATCCTGACCCAGAACAATTATTTGTACGCCATTTAAATACTTGTTCCGTATGGAACCCGTGACCCTTAGCGCTGCAACTCATTGCTTAAGCACTGCGTCACGGAGCCGTTAATTAATTCACCACCACCATTATTGCACCAGGATCATATATTATTTTTTAGTAATTTATTTTTGTTTTGGTACGCTAAAGAAGTATAACTTCTTACCTGCGTACATAAGAACATACACACATTTTTTTATTATGGTAGAAATTTTTCGTAAAACAAAACATAATACCGTCAACTACAATAGACCGAGCTATATTCCGTCCAAAAGAAATCGTTTTAAACAGAAAGTTTTCTCAGTGCAAACGTACACAAACTGACTAAATTGAACGATGACATGTCGAAGTTTAAGGGAAACCGATGCATTTCGCTAGCTACGGAGCTCGATACTGATCGATCGTACTTTGTGTTAACCCTTAGCACCACACGCTATTTCTGGCCACGCATCTACACACGTGGGGGAGCGTGGTCCCCCAAAAAGAAAAATCATATATCAGTACCAATTTGCATTACTAGACCAGTTTTTTTTCTACGAAATAAATAAAATACATTTTTTGAATGTTATTAGAGTATTTATTTATAACTTTAAACTTAAAAATATACATTTCTAGCGTCAAACAAAACAAGTCACAAAAAACACGTTAAATTTTAAGAGTTTACTTTGAAAAGCGATTATGACTTAAAAGTAGAAACAAGAACTAAATCGAGTCTTTTTTGTAGTTACTCATATGTTATGAATTACAAATAATACATAAAAATCTACAAAAATACTTAAACGTCTAAAATCACAAGAGGAATGCACATAGTACTTAGAAAATATCAAAAATCATTCAAGTTTAGGAACCTCATTTCAGTCTCAATATTTTCTATCAAAATAATGTATTTTAGCCCATTTAATACTTTTCCTGACATTTAGCACATACTATTACGTCTACAGAATGATTACGGCACACATTCTTCATACATTTTGAGCACACTCTTGGGGTGTTACTGTCTTTGAGCCGTGGGCACAAATGACAGCGCGATTTCTTTGGTCTCTTATTTTGGCTCGGTCCTTGTGCAGGTTGATCTTCAGGTAGCTCAACACCAACCTCACGGAGAAACTTGTCAATCATATCTTTCAGCTCTTTTGAAAGATTTGTCATAGATCTTCTATTCATAACATGTGGAGTTACTAAAGCGTATCCAAGTTCTTCTAAAAACTTGTAACGGCTCATACGCTTTTGAGGGTTTGAGGCGCAATATAGAACATGACTGTTTACTCCTGATATATTCAACATCGCACAGAATATTGTAGTTGGCCATCTTTGACTTCTCCTGTTGACACTGTAAGCAGCACACTTCTGGTCAAGAGCATCCACGCCACCTTTTGTAGAATTGTAAAATTCAATGATCTCTGGTTTCTTAGTTTCAGGATTCGTTACAGTTTCATGATGCATGGAGGATATGAGCGCAATACTATTGTTCTTTTTCGGTACAAAAGACACAAGTGTTTTATCTTTTTGAAAGCCATAGATTGACGAGAGAGCTGGCCTGCTCCTATGAGGAAGAAACTGCAAAGGAATTTCTCTTTTATTCTTACGAATAGTGCCTACATAAGTTAGACCTTTCTGTTTCAAAGCATCAACCAACTCAATCGATGAGAACCAATTATCACCAGTTACATTTCTGTTAGTTTGGTAAATTGGTTCAGTCAGTGTCAAAACGTTCCTTGTTGGTATCAACAATGTATTAGCTCGAGAAGTTTGCTCTTTTCCTGAATAAATAAAGGCATTGTACAAGTAATGTGTTTTTGCATCACATAAACACATTATTTTCAGCCCATACTTCGCTGGTTTTGATTTCATGTACGTACGGAAAATACATCGACCTCTGAAAGGAACGAGCATTTCATCAACAGTAACGTACTCAGAGCAGCTGTAGTTAGTGATACAATTTTTTATAAACTTGTTAAACAATTCTGATATTAGAGCAAGTCTGTCTGTCTTTTTTCGTTCTTCTCGTGTAAGTTGTTCGTCAAATCGTAGGCATGATAAGATAAACAAAAATCTATTTAGACTCATAACTGTTCTGAAAATAGGTCTACCCCTTGTTTTAGTTGACCATATGCCCCGAGCATCTTCTCTCGCAGATTTGAATATGCCTGTCAAAAACATCAACCCAATAAATGCCAAAATTTCCTCTCTTGTGACATGGTAAGTATAGACTGAGTTAGATGTATAGTTTTCTGAATAATTTGTGATTTTTTCATTAGTATGTTGTAAAATCAATTCAATCATATCTTCAGTAAATATACAAGACCATGCTTCCAATGGAGATATTTCATTTTTGACTAGTGCAGGACCTCTTAGACCAGGTAAATGAATAATAATGTTATGTGCTGGCACTCGTGATCGCGATGGTGGTACTTTCGACCATTTGTACCTGTTTCTGCCATAAAAAGAATTGCTGTTTCGGCTTTGTTCATCGATGTCACTTGAGTCTTCGTTTTCAGAGATATTTTCCGCTTCTTCTTCACTTTCAGTATTGTGATCACTGATTTCAGACTCCGCGTCACTCAAATCCGATGATGCATCAGGAAAAATGTCCTCATTCACGTTTTCATCACAGTCTAAGTCATTCAACAGATCTTGTATCTGCTGGGGATTCAAATTTTTATCCATATTGCGCCACAAACTTAAAAAAAAAACAAATAAATAAGTAAATGAAACAACAAAAAAACTAACGTTATTACACTCGTGGGGACTAGGCTCCCCCATCGACTCGTACCTCTTGAACTAAGCACAATAGCCAGGCGCGCGTCCACTCCCCGCGAGACCTCGGGCGGCACTGGGAATACACGAACACTCAACCGCGTTACGTTTCAAACATTTAAAATATTTTCTAAATTGTGAGCGGTGGGGGAGCTTACTCCCCCACGTGTGGTGTTAAGGGTTAAACTATAGAGAAAGATATGATGCAATTGTTTACAAACAAATTCATTTTGTTTAATATACTCTACCGGAAACGAAATAACTGACCGGTTGTGCTGACAAAAAACATATAAAAAAACTAAAAGTGATAAAAATACACAAACCCAATGCTTCACTGCATACCATAGTGAGCCAAATCGATTCAACAAATTACAGATTAGCTTAATACTTAGCGAAAATACTCTCACCACTCAGGGGACATACAATAGCACACGCAAAGGACTCCTACCATTTTGTCAGCGAGATTAAAGACCTACATCTGCAGACAATGAAACTATGGTCAATTTTGATGTGCAGTCTCTGTTCACATGCTTATCTGTTGAAGATTGCAACTCAATTGTAACTAGAAGGCTGGAGGAAAACAACATGCCCGTAGAATATGCAGTATTACTCAGACACTGCCTTACATCTGCCTGCCTATTGCGGATGGAAGAGTTCTTACATTTGCTTGGGATCCTATAATTAATAAAATTAAATCCCAACCCAAGCATACAACTGCAAGATTTCAAAATACTCATAAAACAAGAAAAACTTCGTACCACCCACAATCTGATGGAATGGTAGAACGATTTAATCAGATATTGGAGAGGTACCTAGCAAAAGTTATGGAAAATCGGCAACGGGACTGGGACAAGCATATACAACCGTTTTTGTAGTCATATCGAAGCGTTGTTCATGAAAGTTCATCGGTGACACCAGATTTTGTAAACTTTGGAAGACAATTACGGCTGCCTGCAGACCTGATCACCGGAATAGCACCTGATGCCCCATGCAGTGTAACCGATTATGTAAATGACTTGCGGAAAAAAATTAATGGCATTTATGAGCACGTCAGACAATCGGGCCAGCAAATGTCTACTAGGATGAAAACCCGGTATGACCGCAAAATGAACAATAAAGGGTTCACTAATGTGGTTGCACAATCAAGTTCGCAGCAAAGGGAAATCTTCTAAGCTTCAAACTAAATGGGGCGGACCGTGCTGGATTGTGACAAGGATCAATGACGTAACCTACCGGATACAAAAAGGTGCAAGAGGTACTCTTAAGATCATCCATGTGGATCGACTGGCGCGTTTATATGGTGCCAATAATGCTCGGGACGAGCATATCTTAGAAGGGGGCATTGTTGCGCGCCACAATTAATACATGGTACATGGCGACACTAGTTACCACTAGCGCCCTCTAGTATCGAGTAGCAGAACTAGGAGAGTCAAGAACATTCTACAAATTTCCATGGAAGAACTTTCTAGATTTATCGACACCTAGTCAATCGGAACCGATATGTACTCGAAAATTCTGCAAGTTTCTACTGTAGAAGGTTCTGGAAACTATCCGAGGCCTTATATAAAGCCGGTTTAGACTGCGACAGAGGCAGTATTGAACTGGCGGTACAAGCGAATACTTCGAAGCGATACAACTGCGAACTAAAGTGATCAGTACTACAAGTTAATGTTCTGTAATTAAAGTGTCAATTTTGGTAATTCAATCGGCAGTTCTTAATTGTCTCGAAACCCAAGGTCGTAACAGTACTTTTAACGAAACAAAATATTGACTTTGACTTTGAATTTGACTTTGTTGTCAAAACATATACATTGCCCCATGAAGGAGTTACTGACTCTTTGGTGTCGAGTATCTGGTATAACTAACTTGCTTTTTCCTAGTATTTACAGAATGTATATCACTATTTTTAATAAAATTATTTTTGTTTTTGTGTGCATTCATTAAATTCTCGTAAATATATTAAGAGGGCAAGGTTAGCATATTTATTTCTTTAAAATTTTGTCTAAGGGATTCCTTCTGACCTAGGTTATAAATTGCCTCTCTTTTGCAAAACAAAAATAGTTTCAAAGTCAATGTGACCCCAAAGCAAGAATTCATATAACATTATGCTATGGAAGTAACTAAAATAAACTAATCTAGCTGTTTTAATAGATGTAAGATATCTAATCCTTTTCACTGCCTATGCTGCAGAACTAAGTTTGCTAGCCAGTTTAGATATATTAGGGTCCCATTGAAGATGCGCGTCAACTGTACTTCCGAGTAAAACAGTGGATTCAACAAGACCCATGCCCTCCTCATTTAAAAGCACATTATTATTCACCTGTTTAAAATTAGGTGTAGTGAATTAACTACATTTCCTTTTATTACCGTTCAAAAGCAAATTATTAACCTTAACCCAGCGTCCTACTTTTGATGTAGAATTATTCACTGTGTCATATTTCAATAATTGCCTTTTTGCAACGAAATTTTACCAGAAAATCATACTATATCATGGTTATTCCCTTCCAAGTAAGGTAAATTATTAATATAAACTAAGAACAGAAAGGGTCCAAGAACTGAGACGTAAGAAACACTCATCGATACTACCGATCCGGAAGAACTGCATCCATTAATAACAACTGTTTATATTAATAATAAATTAATAAAAATAGAAGTAGATTATTTTATTCAAATTAAATTATAATAAATATACCATCAACTGCATACGAGGACTGGTCTCTCCAAAAATTTTCCCCAATCAAACCTATCTAACAGAACCATCATACATGCCCAACTTCATCATCATCATCATTACAGCCCTTCACAAGTCCACTGCTGAACATAGGCCTCCCCCAAGGAATGCCACAAAGCACGGTCCTGAGCCACCTGTATCCATCGACTTCCTGCATGTCTCACCAGGTCGCCACTCCGTCCAGTGGGGGGTCGCCCTATACTTCGCCTACCGGTACGAAGCTGCCACTCGAGAACCTTTCTTCCCCATCGGTTGTCGGTTCTATGGCCACTTCAGCTTACTTATCCGTTGGGCTATGTCGGTTACTCTGATTCTACAGCGGATGTCCTCATTTCTAAGTTTATCACGCAAAGAAACCCCGAGCGTAGATCTCTCCATAGCTCGCTGAGCGACCTTGAGCTTCTTCATACGGCCAGCAGTGAAGGACAACGTCTTAGATCCGTAAGTCACCCACATAAGTCTTAAACCTCTCTGCAGTTGGATAGGTTTCGTACTCTGATTCTGTACTTGGATAGCCATCGTAGCTCTACTGTACAAACACTTCAGCACTTCGATATACCGACAGTCAACTTGGCAATGCTGAAGAGAATTCAGCACCTCCCAAATTTCGACGGAATCAAAGGATTTCTCACAGTCCACATACGCAAGGCAAAGTGGCAGATTATATTCTTATGTCTTCTGTACAATCTGCCGCAAGGTATGTATGTGGTCCATGGTACTAAAGTCTTTTTGGAAACCGGCTTGTTCGGAAGGCTGGAAGTCGTCAAGTCTGCGTGCGAGACGATTCGTAATGACTCTCAAAAACAGCACGTAGAAGTGGCTCAGAACGGAAATCGGTCTGTAGTTCTTCAAGAGAGCGTTGTCGCATTTCTTGAAGAACAAGACCACCGCACTTCTGCTCCACGCCTCCGGAGTAGTGCCACCATGGAGAACGGAATTAAAGAGCTTCTGAAGGACTTCAAGTACCGGTTTTCCACCCGCTTTCAAAAGCTTCGCTGTAATTCCATCCTCGCTTGGGAAATTGCCGTGGTGAAAAAGGTGCTAGAGAGCCATTCTAATCTCGCTCAGACTGATGTCCGGGATATATTCGGAATAGTGTCGGATAAGACTCACTCTTGGATCGTTGACTTCATTAGACGAGACCTTGTCATGCATATCGTCCACTTCATTGCAGTCTTCTTGGCACTGAAAACGGTTTTGTAACTCAAGCTGAAAGGTTTCGGGACTTTGGATTAGAGCACGAGGGGGACGGAGCGTTGATTTCATTAGACGAGACCTCTCCAACTTAACGTTTAGGTTCAGTGTGCCTCTAACCATTCGGTGATCGCTGCCGGTTTTCACCCTCGCGATCACTGAGACTTCACTGAACAGTTGTCGTCTGGTCGTCATAATGAAATCAATCTCATTTTTTGTCGAACCGTCGGGGCTCGATCATGTCCACGTCCTGTGGGGCCGCTTTTGGAAGAAAGAGTTCATCATAAAGCGTCCCTCTTTCTCCATGAAGTCGGCCAGCAGCTGGCCCCTGGGGTTCCGTTGCATAGGGCAAATCCAAATTTCCCTACTTTCAGCTCACCATTCTCTCTTGTGCCTAGTTTTGCATTGAAGTCTCCCATTAACACCGTATATTGGGTTTTGGAGGAATGCATGGCTCTAGAGATATCCTCATACATTTCCTAGAAGTCGAATAATACCAAACATATTTGCATAATTTCTTTCTCGATTTTCGTTTATAGTGCATTTTGCATATTCATGCCAATATTATACGTGAGATAGTATGCAAATTGGAATCAATTAAACATGCTTCAAAACTGACAGAATTTTCATCATTCATCTATGGTTCGCGTTGTAGTTGAGTTGATCGACAACATCAATATTCATAAACACTTTTGGTTTGCTTGTGAGAATGTATTCTATTTTATTTTTTGTTTTTTTCATCAGGTGACTAAATGTCCATTTTCTATTATGTTTTTATTTTTATTTTAGTGGCTATTCATGATGTTTTGGTTGTTTGCTAATGGGAAATGTATCACTCTTTGTCCGTTCTCATTTCTTTTACTAGTTGAATACGTTCCAAGTATATTTTTCTAATTTTTATTCCTCTTTCCAATTTGAATATTAAAGTCTCCCATTAACAGTTAGTTAGAGTTACATTCTGTATACGTCCCACAGCTGGGCACAGGCCTCCTCTCATTTGGACCTACTTACGCAAAACGGAATCAACCCACACAATGACAGTTTTGAGAAAAAGCCGTTTATGTCGAAATTTTGTATACATCAAACTTTTCTGCCGACTTCCAAAAAGGAGCCGGTACTCAATTCGACTGTATGTTTTTTTTTTTCGTTTTTTTTTTTTTTTTTATGTGTGTTACCTCAGAACTTTTTTCTGGGTGAACCGATTTCGATGATTCTTTTTTTATTTGAAAGCTGGTACTTCTCGTGTGGTCCCATATGAATTTGATCAAGGTCAGACCAATAGTTTTTAAGTTATTCTTAAATAACTTATATTGAAGTCGGCTGTACAAAATTTTTAATTTTAAATTATTGTTAATTTGAATGAAGTTTATTTACAATATTGTAGGAAATAATTTATTCTATGTTTACATACATAATATTGATGAAAATCATTTACATTTTTTAATAATTATTTAAAAAGAACTCATTGCTTCCTTTTAGCAAAACTATCTGTGTGTGGGTTGGTTCCTTGTTAACTTATTGCGTTGTCATAATTTTATAATAAATCTTACATTTTATTTTAATCATTTTACTAAAAAACGAAAAAAAATATAAAATTCTTATAATACAATAATATATAATATAAAAATGTTAAGAGTTACAAAAATGTTTAGTACCAAAAAATTACTTAATCAAAATCAAATTTTATTCTACTTCAAAATCAAGTTGACCCGAAAAACCTTCAATGTCGTCTTCTAAATCAGCACTTCCAACAAGTTTCACATAAAATCGTGTGAATCTTGCGGAATCAGGTGTAGCATGCTTTTATTCCTTAACTTCGCTTCAGGGACAGGTTTCCCTGTTGGCCAAAGTGGCTCCATTATCTCTTTCACAATGTTACAAAACATTGTCTTCCACGAACATTTTTTTAATATCTATGACCTTGAAATATTCATCCAAATTAGTTTTCATATAAATTTTGAACATTTCATCCTTTTTAGTCATGGTTTCTTTAGTATTGAGCCACGAAATTTTCTTTCATCTATCGTTTTCTTTCTATTAACTATATTCCTTTCTAACTTCAACGATGACAAGAACTCTTCAATTTTCATTCTGTGTACATGCATTTGCTTAGTTTTTTTACAAGTTTTCAAAACCTGGATGTAATCATCTGGTGTATAGAGCCTCTGTTCCTTTTTTATAGGATAAGGGTGACAAACGAGCACACAGTCTACCTGATGGTAAGTGGTTGCTTTGGCCCATAGACATTTAAATATATCTTCCATTACGAATCAAAATACAGATGCGTTGTCACCCGTGAGGACTAAAATGGAATGCCTCGTTCCCATTAAAAAGGGTTTCCGGTTCTCTATACTCACCATACGAAACACGGCAGCGTTAAGCTGCTATTTTATGCTGGTATTCTGTGAGAGCGTGATCCTTCCCCGATCGAGCCGACCCTTTCGTGCTACAACCATAATATAGCTGCAGCATGGCTCTACCACATATAAAAAAAAAATCCAAAATCTGAATCGTTTGGGAGGAAGCTATGCCCCGATTCAAGAAATTTTATATTGATCTGGTCTAATGTGGGATGTTCGTTCAACATGGCTTTAAGCATTAATGTTAATTTTATGTCGCGGTTCTGGCCACCACATGAATCGCACCATAAAATCAAATGTTTCACGTTGCCATCAAGCCTTTCTGTGTTGTGTTTAATGAGACAAGACCCCACCTCTTGAGCACCTCTGCCAGCTTCGCCTTCTACCCACACATTGCAGTGAGCTTCATCATTGCTACCAGTGTGTATACCTAAATTGTACACCCAGAGTTGTCTTTTGTAAAAGACGATATTCGTGGGTGTATGCGGTAAAGGCAACATTTTTTCGAGATCAAAAGTCAAAGTTTCAACAGAGGGATCATCTTTAGCAAGCTTCATGTCAATTCTCAATAGGTTTTGTAGAGATTTTGCGATTTCTTAATGCGCTAACTGCTTTTGTTCAATTTAGGCTCTATTTTGTTCCTACGACGCGTGCAGTATTTGACATTCAAAAAAGTCACACTTATTACACGTATCTTTTTTAAGACATTTGGTACGCAGGTTAAACTTAGTAAAAACAATTTACTGACTTTTGCAGTAGATATTATTTTCACGCCAACTGTTTTCGCTTCATCGCTGTATAGCCCATATATTTTTGATAAGGTCATGTCTGCTCCCAAAAACTTAGCCCCATCTGTTTTTTCTCGGCGATAGTGGGATATATATGTCGGCAACCTTTTAATAAAATTTATCACGAACTCCTCACTTTTAGGAGATGCTCTATTGCACGCGCCATGCACACCACGATTATCTATAATGCGACTTTCTGACCGCATCTTACAAAGTGAAGTATTAATTATTTTTGCTGACGTCTGTAATGTTTTGACGAAAATATCTCTACAAACTGATACACCATCTATAAAATATTGGCGAGCGTAAACCTTTTTCTTTGAAACATTGGTTTTATTGTTTATTGCATTTTTTTATACAACTACATTGAAAATCTATAAATTTCTTAGGACTGACAATCTTTTTCCTCGAGTTCCCGTAAGATAGATTTGTGTACTTTCATTTATTTCCTTTCTTCTAGCGATAGTCCACCATATTTTGGCTTTCCGTCTTTTTTGGTCTTTCCATGGGCTGTCTTTCAGCCAGTGATGAGCCGGTTTCGTGAACAGAATAAGTTCTTTTACGTGAGAAATCATTATTCGTGTTAGCACTGTCAGATATTATAGCAGTCTCTAAAACAGAAACCATATTTTCATTATCGACTTAACCAATTTCCTGTTGAGTACTATGAGGTTCTAAATTAACTGTGTCTAGTTATTAGATATTGTAAATTGCTTTATATCAACAAGGAACCAAATAAAAATATAGGATTAAGTTATTTTTATTATGCAAACAGGAACCAACCCGCATGATTCTACATTATTGATAAAAAAATATATTTTACAAAGGACTATGTGGCATGGGCCTTTATGAAAAAAAAAAACTATTACAATGATTTCTTAGATTGTCAGGTTACCATCGGGCATGGATCTTGTTTGTTTATTGAACAACTGTTGTTACGTGGGTTGATAACTTTGTCACCAAATTGTTTTGTTATGTCAAAATTGTCATATCATTTTGATCTTTACAGGGTCTATAGAAGGTGCATTTTAAAAGCGTTCTGCATATTTATCCCAATTTTGCCATGTGTGTGGATTGGTTCCTTTTTGCATAAGTAGGTCCATTTCTGACAGGGTTATATGGCAATGATATGCCCGCCGCGCTGCCAAAATGCGTGTTGGTGAACTTCACATGTCTTCGAAATATATTTTTTTCTTATTTCTCAGACATGCCGGTTTTCTCACGATGTTTTCCTTCACCATCAAACACGTGGTAAATCAGCACTTAAAACTGAAATTAACAATTTCATTGGTACCAGAGGGGATCGAAACCGGGTTACTCGCGTACTGTGAAACTTACAGCCTTCTTCTTCGTAATAATCTAATATATAAAAATAAATTTATGTTTGTTCGTATTTTATGCGCTGCTATACCATTCATTAGATTGCGGTAAAACTTTGTCAACTAATTGTTTGTACTTGCTGGAAGGTTATAGGCGTAATACCATTAACATACAGTAAGTTTTGATAGAATCAGGCATTACTTTGCGGAAATCCATTATACTGGGGTTGTTATAAACTACCTTTCATCAGATTGCGCTAAAATTTTGTCAACTTATTGCTAGCACTTGCACGAAGGTTATAGGCATAGTATAATTAAATTACAGTAGTTGGCGTGCGTGTCCCACAGACATATATATTTGAAAGTCAAAATATGTCATTCCATTCCAATGAATGTATTATGTCATTTGGATAGGCTATCCAATACTATGATCTAGTCTAGTACTCAACGTACCCTACGTTGAATCGGTATAACTGCAAACTGTAGCGTGTAGTGGCGGTGTAAGAATATGCTACCCCACATCGTCCTGTCTCAAGAGGCGACAAAGGAAAACTGAAACAGGAGATGGGCAGCAGCATCTTCCTTATAACAAATCAAAATAATCAAAAATGTGGTTCACAACCTGGATGCTAAGAGTGTCAACTATGGTACTATTCCCAACTATAATGAAATCTACGAAAAAAGCCTTTAGCAGTAAACATCTATTGGCTGAAATGAAAAGTAGCTTTTATGATTTGTCCATGACCAGAAGTAGTCAGGTTGACTTCATCATCATCATCATCATTACAGCCCTTCACAAGTCCACTGCTGAACATAGGCCTCCCCCAAAGAATGCCACAAAGCACGGACCTGAGCCACCTGCATCCATCGACTTCCTGCAGGTTGACTATTAGCTATTTATTATAAAGGATTAATAGAACCGGTCATTTTAAATCAACTCCACTCAATGTTCCTAACTTATAAATGTAACGTAGATAATACAAAATATGAAGCGATTGGTATCTTGAGAATTTGCCAGGTGGTGTTCTGTTAAATTTCAAACTCACTGCTCCGTGATTAATGACGCCTCCTCGGGAGCTTCAGTGATCCGTTAATATGATTTAATAAAATGAAGATAACTTATCAAGTATTTTCACAGACAATATTGTGATATCCGAAAAGATACTTAAAAGGTTATTTTGAAGAAACTTACCTAAAAATCTATACCCGATATCTTTTGGGCATAATTAGTGTTGTCGTAAATTCTGCTACAATTTAAGTTTCTTTTTATTGAATTCTTATGTGGAATATATTATCTAACGTGATAGAGCCACGCTAAATTATAGATGTATAGTGTAGTAAGAATGGACCGGGCTAGAATCACGCTTTCACAGAAAACAAGCAAGGAATAGCAGATAATGCTGTGTTTAGCATTGTAAGTGTAGAGAAACGGAGACTATTTTTACTGTTAACGATGAATTTTATCTTATCGCAACGTCTCGTGTTGTCAACGCAATTTGATTCTTAATCGAGGAAAACTTGGTATGCTCGCTTGTCACTCTTAGTCTATAAAAAATAATTAAATATTTTGACTTGGTGGTAGGACTCTTTTTCTGCCTGGATTTCTGTCTGTGTAGATTACCACCCTCTTATTTATTTCTGGCTTCCATGAGCATCGCCTGCATTGTTGTGTGTAAAATTAACGTTTAATAACAATTAGTCATATTTCACTCTTTAAAAGTGGAATTGATACAATCTAGTAAAATAAATGTATGTTTTATTTGTAGAACTTCATCACACAACTTGAGTTTGCTATGTATTTAGTAAGTGAAATCTACTAAAACTACTCTTACAATCAAGGGTTGATTCAATTTCCTGCTAGCTGAGTAGAGATACTTGTGTGAGGAACTAGGAATGTTAGTACTGGAAAGTGTCAATCAGTTTAATTAAAATGTGAAATACTGTTTTTATACAGATTTATAATCAGCACGTTTACTAATTAAATTTTTTTACACTCATTTAATCTTTTTTATACTCATTTAAACCTTTTTTAACATAATTTTACTCACTGTTAAATTTATTACTTTTATAATTTTATCACAGATAGTCAGCGATAATAACCTGATAGCAGAGTGCGGACTGCGCACTCAAAGGTCGTGGGTTCGAATACGCCATCCCACTAATGTCGTGAACCACACCCAACACAAGCATTTGTAAGCAACTGGAGATCCTTATTACTGGAAACGAAGTATTCCATCTTAGTAATATCTCAGGAGTGACACCACATCCGCATGTAGACGTCTATGGGTCACAGCGTCAGCACTTACCTTTTTGACTGTGAGCTCGTTTGTCGCCCTTATTCTAAAAATTATGTTTATGGCCTATCAAAACAGACTATTATTTAAAATTAATGTAATTTTATCAGACACCACAGTGAAGTTATTTTAGCTTTTTTAAAGGTATGAGTCCACAGAATTGCATGGCATATAGGATTGATCGTATAAAACAGATCAGTTTATGTTAGTTCATTCGATGTATCTGCAAGATACATCGAATGAACTAACATAAAAAACTGATTTTTAAAAAAAAAAAAAAGATTGCCAACGAGACGATCACTTGCAATCTTGTTATTTATAATCGGATTTTAGAGCAAGATTTAATAAGAAATGTTGAAGAAAAACTTGTTTTGATTACTTGTTAAGCTATATCCTCGATTAAGAATGAATACGCAGTCTCATTGTCACCCCTTGAGGACTGAGTTTCAAAACCCTGTTCAGCAAAAGGTGTCTCCGGTTCTCATCACTTATCACACGATTCACAGCGGTATTATGCTACTATCAATTTACCCTGGTATACTATAAAAGCATAGTACTACCAACTATTACTACTAATAAAGCAGTTTTTCTTGTCTATATTACAAGAAAAGTAAAATTGTGTTCACATTTTTTGACAATTTAATGTTATTAAAATTTCAACAACGCCAGACAATAATATATTTTATATAACAATAATTTGCTGATATTTGACGTTTTATGGAGTTAAATTACTTCCATCAAATCTTCAATATACACTTAATCAAAATATCTGAACGTGCTCAAGTATTGCCACTAGTTGACAAATAACACACATTATTGGCGCCAAACCTCCGATAACCCCACTCTATTTGTCGGGTCGCATGAGTTAAGCGATTCGATCCTCCTCAACGAACTTGTTGACACGTTGGATTTGGTGCTTTCTTGAGGTGGAAAAATGGCTTTAAGGAAAATAGAAAATTGAGGACTAGATTTATTCGAACATTAGCAAAGTTATTTTAGTTAGTGACAGTTGAGATCCAAAATTAAAGATGAATGAATTATTCACTTATTTTAAAATAAAGGTTGTAACGGAGTATGCGGATCATCTGATAGTAAGTGATCAACACCTGTCAAGAAAAACCTCAATACAAGAGGAATCGCAGGACCATTGCCGTTACTTAGAAATTGCAGTAATTGACGTGGCTCCGCATATTGGATTGAAGTACGTTGCACTGGTGGAGTTGGAGCCGGCTGAAGAAGGCTCGCCTTGAATAATGTTGCACCTTACCTGAGAAGGGACAGAAGGTGTCATCATTCGTAGAGAGGCTGCCAAGAGGCAGTTGGCACTCGCAGCGCCACGAATACTAGAGAGTGTTTTCCCGTGGCCCTACCAATAGTCGGCAAAGATGCTAGTTCGCTTTTAACGTCAGTTTAATAAAAAGAAGATGGTAATAGAGAACAAGGTGTTCAGGAGCAACCTTCCTCGACAAATAAATATTTTTTTAAAGATTTAAGGGTGACAAACAAGCACACAGACTGAAAGGGTACAGCGGCTCCTCATGACCTGCCCTACAGCAGAGATCGACCAATTAATGACCATCTATTCACAGATCCCACACTAATACCACACCACGTTGGGTTTGGGAGAAGGTGTGTCACTCAAAGCCCGTCTGCGCTCTCCCTAAAAAAAAGATTAGACGACTAAGATTACGGGACCCTTTTTTTTTTTTTTTTTTTTTTTTTTTTTTTTTTTTTTTTTGCGGATGGAAAATCATCTAATGACGCCTTTCGCTGTGGGTGGAGCGGAAGGGAGTGTCAGACTTTTACTGACTAAAAACCATCCGTGTTCCTTCAGTGCCCTTACGTTCCGGAGCCGCGGTATCTCTTTCGAACAGCCCGCAGCCCCGGCAGGCGTCGGCCCTTGCGGGCCCCTTCACGCTGCTGACAGCTCTTTGAGGCGCGCGTGGAACAAAACGCGCCGTCGACACGGCCTGTCGTCGTTAGACGGACGGACGGCGAGCTACCCATTGCTCGCCGTCCACAGGCCCGCGCCTACGGTGGTCGGGGGCCACGACGTAGCCCCCGACGCCCGGGGCATCTCCCGCGGCGGCCGGGAAGGAAAGCTGTTGCTCTTTCCTTCTCCCGCTCCGCCACCTCCTTCGCTAGCATCACTGCTTCGCAGAAGGTGGTGACGGCATCCCATTCCGTCTCGCTCCGGACCATGGCTTCGACCAGAGCCGGACGCGAGAGGTCGCCGCCGCCTAAAAAAGACAAAGATAGTTTTAGTAAAAGAAGTGATATACATTCTGTAAACACTAGGAACAAACACAAGCTAGTGATACCAGTTTCTCGACTCCACAGAGTCAGTAATTCATTCTTGGGGCAATGTATACGCTATTACAACAAGGTCCCGGAAAGTGTACAGGTTCTCTCTATTACCAAGTTTAAATGTTTTATTAAGCTGAAACTGTATAAAAAGGGTTATTATAGTATAAATGAATACATGGTTGATAATAACCCCTGGGAATGAGGTGGTCGCTTCCAAGCAGTTTCTAAAATAAATTTTGTAAATAGTTCGTAATCATTTATATTGTAAAATTTATTTTAAAAAAAAAGTCCCGCTGGGTTTCTTGCTGGTTCTTCCCAGGACAGAGGGTTTTTTCGAACCAGTGGTAAAGTAAAAAATGACTTTCAATAAGAATTACATATGTAATGTATATTGAATAAAAAAATATTCTATTCTATTCTATTCTATTCTATCGCCGCTACGAGGACACGGCGGTGCTCCGCCCAAGCAGAGCACACCTCCACGGTGTGCTCCACCGTGTCCTCCGGTCGATCCTCGCAGTGGGAGCACCCGGGCGTTTCCTCCCGCCCGATTCGGTGCAGGAACCTCCCGAACACACCGTGTCCGGTGAGGACCTGCGTCAGGCGGAAGGTGAGGACGCCGTGGCGTCTCTCAAGCCACTCCTCAAAGAGGGGTCTTATCGCCGCTATAGTGGCGTGCCCAGCACGGGGTTGCGACAGTCGCTCTCTCCATGTCGCCATGAGATCATGCCGGAAGTCTGTCCGCTGCGCGACAACTTGCCGCGGCAGCGGGGTTTCCCCCCGGCATAGTGCTGCCGCGCGCCATTCGTGCAGGCGCGCGAGGACTATCGCCTTCAGATCCCATGGCGGCAATCCGGCAAGGAGGAAGATTACGGGACCCTATGGTATGGCTCCGGTCTGCTGTATTTTCTGGTGAATGGATTTAATTAGTGAAATGAAACATCGATTAATCTTCATAAATCCCCCCTTAGAAATGTGACATTGAAACAAAAATTCGTGAAAGTGTGTGCACTGTGCATAAATTACATGTCCCCTTTTTCACCATCGCACAACCAGGCGGTCGGCAGGTCTTCATCGTCTTTCCGTCCTATTACAAACTAGCTGTTTTCAAAGCAAGAGTGAATAAATAGGCTTTCGTTATGACAAAAGAGTGCGATTTACCCTCGAGAGCTTTATCACCAATAGCTTTCAGAGGGGATTGTGGACAAACACTAATTTCTATATTTAAAAAAAAAAGATTGCAGTCTTGATCAACCGTGGTCAAGATCCCTTTTTTTATAGAATAAAGTTGACAAACGAGCACATAATTCACCTGACGGTAAGTAGATGCCCATAGACATTTACATTTATCCTCGATTAAGAATCAAAATGCAGATGCGTTTTCACACGTGAGGACTAATATGGAGTGACTTTTTTCAGTAAAAAGGGGGTCCGGTTCTCTACACTCACCATACGAAACACGGCAGCAATAAGCTCTGATATTTTACGCTGGTATTCTGTCTATTTTTGTTCTTTGCAAATCGCGAAAAACATATTTGTGATCAAAGCAATCATTGTTAACGACCAAATTACATGTATCCGAATGGGACTTGATATTTTCGAAAAAAGTTCTAATTGTTTAACTTCTTCAGTAAAAAACTTTTGAAAGTTTGGATGTTATGAATTATTTATTCAAAGTGAATTAAGGTTCAATTTTCCCTTGGCGGAATACAATTAGTTATCTTCAAATAATTCAATAAATCGGTTGTTAGCGAGAAAATTTCTTAGTGTAAAGAAGAAAACTAAAACTCCGGTGAAGGCGAGTGTGCTAATAAGTTATTTTAGCACACTCGCAGTTATTGCTTCGCAAATATTGGTTTTATTTTTCAATTGTAAAGGCATGTTGCTTTGGCTGTGTTGGAGATTTTATCCATAGGTATTTTTTTATAAACCCTAGTTTGATATTGTTTAAATCAAAGTAAATAGGGTTTTTAATACAAAAAATAATAGCAATCACACACACAAATAAGATCTATTTGTAGTCGTTGTTTTTATTCAATATTTGCGGAGGGGAAGATTTTTTTTTAAGAAAAAGTTTTCTTTATTCTTCTTTACAACTGATTATTTTTATGGCCACAACAACTTAGAATATTAAAAAAGAAACTCCAACACACCATACATCCATCCATTATAGTCTATCAAAAGTCCAGTTCTGAACACAGACCTCCTCAATTGATTGTCTCATAAGTGAAATAATTGCCGCGCTTTGCAGAATCGTTAGAAACAGTATTTTCATTATTTGAGTTGGTTATTAAGAAAACGCTGCTGCCTATATTTTGTTTAATTTTCCCTCATTATCTTACGCCGCTACTACACGACAGTCATTTGTTATCGTTTGAACAAAACCTTTTGTATATAAAGACGAAACACTTTTACATTTTGAAACTAAAAACGAGCTACGCGAAACAGCTTATTTAAATACAAATTGAACTTCCCGTCTCTGTTACGACTAACTCTTGTTGACTATCTACGATTTTGTTCTAGGAATTAATTTAAGGCTCAGTAAACGATTTATCAAGTGATTCAAGATAAAATTGGTTATAGTAATAATATTGCCATTTAATTTCCAATTTTCAAACAACAGTCAATATTAGTTAGATCATTTTCAATAATTATTGTGGTTCATGCAATTTCTGCTTTCTTTACTAAATGTCATGTCAACGTCAGTGTTAATTTCAAATAAAAAGTCTTACTTTAATTTACAAAGTTAGCTTTTGATTATAAATAATGTTTCAGTAAATAAATATTTTATATTAACGTAACTATCAATTTGTTTTTCGTGTAGTTGATTTTAATCACGTAATATAATATATTAAAAATAATAAAATTTAACTTAATAATAATGAACCGAATTTGACTATAAACATAAAATAACATAATTTTATAATTTTTTATATTAATTATGAGTAATAATGGGATACCTATTATCGGGTGAAGGCCTCCTCCATTCTTTTCCATGAGGTTCTTTCTGCCGTTAGCCTAGTCCACGTTACACCTGCCACGTCTACAATGTCGTCACACCAGCGCGCCCGTGGCAGGGCGCGCCAGCGCGTGGTACCACGACGGTACCAATGAAGCACCCTTTCAGTCCATCTCCCATCAACGACTCTTGCCACATGTCCTGCCCATCTCCACTTCAGTTGGCACGCCAATTTGGCTACGTCTATGATATTTGTTCTTTTTAGTATATCACTGTTTCTATGTCGATGTCTTAGTTAGATGTGAAGCATGCTGGGTTCCGTTGCTCGTTGGAAAACTTGTAGTTTAGATATTATTTTCTTAGTGAGAGCCCAATTCTAACATCCGTATAATAAAGTAGGGAGTAAAGTAGTATTCATCGCTTTATTTTTTATTTATTCATTTATTACAGAACAATAATAGCTTCATAACAGTACAAGACCAAGACAATGCTGTACAAAAACCACACAAGGACTGATAAATATAACTACTGACATAAAAAATATACGTATACTATTATAATTAAGAAAAACAATTATAAAAAGAAAAAATAATATAAAAAATGTCACAGACTAAAACCACTAATATTCACACGGGGATTTTTTATCGTATATCTAAGCTTTAATAGATATCCTTTTCTTCCTTTCAGGTAGTTTAGTCTATAGATCGTCACTTCGTATATTTAGCGGTTGCTGATATTTGGGTAGTTACAGCTCTCTTATTTTCGCCACCAAGCGGTAATGCATCCACTGCTATGTTCCAGCTTGAGTGTAGAGAAATACGGTATAATGGCAGTAATTGTGGCTTTGACTCTTAGCACTCAATAGTGGAAAAAAGTGACAAAGCATTAAAGTTATCTATTAGCTTTTTTGCATGTTATATAATTATAAAACACACAGTATTTTTTCACAAAAATGATGTGACAAACGATCTTACATTCCACCTGTTGGTAAATGGCTTCTGCAGCTCATGGACACCTGCTAACTTAAAAAAATTAGAATACAGATGAATTGTCATGTCTGAGTTGACACGGAATGAGTCATAGCCTGTACTGGCTGTCCAACCCTTCAGTCTGAAAATGAATTGAAATTAATTGCAGGAAGGCAATGGCTGCATCAGGCTCAGAACTGTATTTTGGAGCACTTATTGGCCTTTGCACAGGAGTAAACTTTTAATTTAAGAGCCGTGGTAGCTCAGATGGCTAGCGCTCGCTGTAAGCTTCACAGTATTCGAGCAACCCGGGTTCGATCCCCACCAGCACCAATGAAATTGTTAATTGCAATTTTAAGTGCTGATTTGCCACATGCTCGGAGATGAAGGAAAACATCGTGAGGAAACCTGCATGTATGAGAAATGAGAAAAAAATATTTCGAAGACATTTGTAGTTCGCCAACACGCATTGGGGCAGCGCGGCGGACATTTCCTTGCCCTAAAACTCTCTCAGAAATGAGAGGGGCCTGTGCCCAGCAGTGGGACATAAATAGGCTGCAACTTTTACTTTACTTTTAAACTTTTATAATTAGATTATTCGCAGTAGAACTAGAGTAACTGACATAGCCCAAAGGATTAGTAACCTAAAGTGGCAATGGGCCAGCCATATAGCTCGAAGAACCGACAACCGATGAGGTGGCGCCCCACTATATAGAGTAACAAACTGGTAAGTCATGCAGAAAATCGATAGATGGTGGATGATAATGATGATAACTCGGCATTGGATTTAATTAATTGTATAATAAATAGCTTTACGTATGAATTTTTAAAGTAATCTTTGACTTCAAGTTATTTATACATTAATACAGTGCCTTAGGGTAGGTTTATCTTCTACTATTTTTAAATGGCTGTAATGAAAATGCTAATGATCATGATGATGAAAGTGACATACATTATTTAGTTGCACTAAAAAGTTGTGTTACTAAGTAATAACATTGTTGGTTTTTATTTTACAATGATGCATTTTGTTCATGTACGTCGTAAGCATGAGTGTGAGACGATAGTTGCTATTTCCATCACCTTGGTCATATAAATTCTTAGAATCATTTTATTGTTAATTTACTTCATATTATATTACACTTAAGTTATGTGTACATATATAAAGATTTATATCCGGCCATCCATCAATTACAACCCCTAAACGTTCACGCTGCTGCTGATCATGGGCCCTCCCCATATATCACATAAGAGGAGTCAGGAACATACAGAAGAGGGCCATAAAAGCAATCTATGATTTAAAACCAAAAGAGCCGCTCAGACAAAATTTTATGGAAATTAATTTGATAAATTTCACCTCCCATTTATAAAATATACGTACACAAAATTAAAATTAGTAGAGAATAGAATTATTTTATTCAAAAAAGATTACATTTACTTATTGAAAGCCACTTTTTTACTTTTACAACTGGTTCGGGAAAAACCTCTGTCCTGGAAAGAACCAGTAAG
Source organism: Parnassius mnemosyne (assembly GCA_963668995.1). Taxonomy (NCBI): domain Eukaryota; kingdom Metazoa; phylum Arthropoda; class Insecta; order Lepidoptera; family Papilionidae; genus Parnassius; species Parnassius mnemosyne. The sequence continues at coordinate 41,968,841 of CAVLGL010000057.1, read as the reverse complement.
AAACCCAACGGGACTTTAAAAAAAAAAACACAATTGTTATACATATTATTCATACAATTGTTATGAAAACATTTAGAAACAGCATGGTGACGATCACCTCATTCTCGGGAGTTATTATCAATATTGTACTCTTTAGTAGTATAATAACCCTTACTAGACAATTTTTGCTTAATAAATATTTTACACCTTTTGATAGATACGGGAAGGTCTGCATATTTTCTGGAACTTGATTGCAAAAGCGTATACATTGCCCAATGTAGGAATTAACTGACTCTTTGGAGTCGAGTAACTTGTATAACTAACTTGTGCTTGTTTCATAAAACTATTTTTATAAAACTATTTTTGTCCTTTTTGAACATACATTAAATTTTCGTAAATATATTGAGAGGCCTAAGTTAATATATTTATTTCTTTAAATATTTTTCTAAGGAATTCCTTCGAACTTAGGTTATAAATTGCTCTTATGGCTCTCTTTTGCAAAACAAAGATAGTTTCAATGTCAGTCGCATTATTACCCTATAGCAAGATTCCATATGAAATTACGTCGCGTTGGGTAAACAGGGTAATGTAATGTAATGGAACATGCGCCGCATTTATTTGAATTTCTTATATTAGTAGACTTTTAAGGTCCCTACTGAACTTCTTTTAATATCGCTGAAATGTCATGTATAAAGTATTTTGCTATCCTTCTTGTTTTATTTAAAGCAAATGAAGATGTTTATAACATGGTGCTGAAATAGAGTCTCACCATGCTTCGATTAGATTATGACGTATATATATATATATCATCATCATCATCATTACAGCCCTTCACAAGTCCACTGTTGAACATAGGCCTCCCCCAAAGAATGCCACAAAGCACGGTCCTGAGCCACCTGCATCCATCGACTTCCTGCATGTCTTACCAGGTCGTCACTCCATCTCGTGGGGGGACGCCCTACACTTCGCCTACCGGTACGAGGCTGCCACTCGAGAACCTTTCTTCCCCATCGGTTGTCGGTTCTTCGAGCTATATGGCCGGCCCACTGCCACTTCAGCTTAGTAATCCGTTGGGCTATGTCGGTTACTCTGGTTCTACTGCGGATATCCTCATTCCTAAGTTTATCACGCAGAGAAACTCCGAGCATAGCCCTCTCCATAGCTCGCTGAGTGACCTTGAGCTTCCTCATACGGCCAGCAGTGAAGGACCACGTCTCAGTTCCATAAGTCATCACTGGCAACACGCACTGATTGTACAATTTCGTTTTCTATCTGCACATTTAGCAAAATTATTTTTTGAGCTAGCTACAGAATACGTACGATGTTGGTTATATTTGTATGAAGATCTCTTTTAAAACGTAATTAATGCCGGAGAAAATTAGAAGGAAACATAGTTTTATCTTAAAAATTACATTTTGTGGTACTCGGAATAAAGTTCCATGTGACAATTTTATCAGAACCAAAATTAAGTTGTTCCTTGTTGTGTGTGCACTACAATGTTTTGCGAGTACATTTTAATATACAAGCATTATAATTGTAATGATCTATTCTACTCCTGGGCATTCAGGAGTTCAGGTATTTTAAAATGTCCAATCCCGCATAGTATTAATAACAGCAAATTTATTTTTCTTTACTGCCCGGTTTAATTTAATTAAACTTATTACAAAACAAAACAGATTATGATTATTAACTTAAATATAAGACAAAAAAGAAGTTGTTAAATAATTTTAACCCTAAAAATCCTTTTGGTATGGTTACTATCAAAGTCTTTGTCCTTGGGTAAGTAACTTGTTCCATAAAACTTGATTATGCAAATCTACAGACTCTACGCTCTGAAATTTACTGTGTTACATACCAGTATACGACAAGTCATTATATGACTGAATGACAGGGTATTGTCAAACACCATGAAAGGAGCACCAGAAGATAAAATAATTGCCTTAATTATACAAGATTTGACAGAAAGCAACCCTTCAAATTCAAGCCATGCTATAATTGATTCTTAAGATCAATCTTAAGTAATTTAAAGCTCCATTTAAAACTGTATAATACACTTAATTTTTTAAAACATTTAATAATAAGTGAATTTTAAAAAAAAAACATTTATTTATAAGTTATTTTAATGTTACAGTATAATCATATGTTGTATTTTATTCAATCATATTTTTCATTACACGACGACTCCGTGGCGGTTCCGTGTCGCAGTGGCTTAGCAATGGGTTGCTGCGCTGGGAGCCGCGGGTTCGATTCCGCACGGATCGAGTACTTGTAAGGCGTATAATAATGGTTCCGGGTCTGGATGTTTGTCCTTGTGCAATTTGTGTTTTGTAAATGGCCTCAACGATACAGGAGAAAATCCTAGCGTGGAAGTAACGTTTTTAAAAAATAAAAATATTACAACACTGCTCTAACTTTGTAATTCACAATAACAAGGTTCTATGGGAAGATGGAACTTTGATGAATTTATGTTATTTTCTCGCATACCCACTAAAAATATACAACAGATCGGACCTGTGTAAATGTAAAGGCTGGTTTTATTATAAAAATCATAAAATAATAGAATAAAGCCTTATGTTACGTCTAAAGTAACATTCTCAATATTACGTCACATATACATAAACATACATAAACATTCACGCCTGTTACCCAGAGGGGTAGGCAGAGACTACGAACTTCCATTTGGCGCGATCCTGACACACCTCTCTCGCCTCTTTTACATCCATATATCTACGCATACACGCTCGTCGGTTAAGGGTACTCCTAATCTAGCCCATTTTTAATGTATCGCCGATTTGGTCGATAAACCTTCGTCTAGGGCGTCCCTTCCCGACCCTGCCGTTCACTTCTGCAACATATTACGTCACAATGTTTAATATAACATTGAAGTCATCTGAGGCAGCAAACAAAGTCATTAAATCTTGATAGTCTTATCTTGCCTTTTGTTCCTTTCTTCATTTAGAACTTTGTTTATGCAACGCGACGATTATGATTAATATAAAAGAAAAACGAATTTCAAAACAAAAATGTTTCAAAAGAAAACTTCTGACAAAATAACGAACCCATGCGTACTTTCCTTTTTACTTTTTTTTTTACTTTGCACAGTGTATTATCTCATAGTGAATGGTGACGCTAAAATGACTTTTTGTTATTACAAAAATTTTTATTCTCGAGTGCTACAAAATGTAAAGTGAAAATTGCATGTTGCGAAACACGAAATTTTATAACGCGTTGTGTACTGAAATAACATGAAGTAAACGTTATAATAATAATTATAATATGTATATAAATTATAACATGAGAAATGGGATATAATAAATCTTTTTCTTTAGCCTCACTTCCATGCTGCAGTTGTGTTGCTGCTCATCAAATACCTTTAATAATTTGTGACTTGACTGCCAACCATGTCATCAGGTTGCATTAAAATGTTAACCGTTAAAAAATACATTATTGAAAGAACAATTTTGTGATAACCCTCGTGGTTTTGTTTGACCTAAACTTAGAATTATAATGAATTATGAATAAGAGACAAATTTTCGGAACAGTTTTTTTGTATCAAACTTCTTCAAACACTTCATTTACAGTTTGCATCATGACAGTATGCAAACTACTCCTGATTTGCTCTGTTATATTTACTGTATTGAAATTTGTGACTCTTTTAAATTCTGTTGTATTGTAAATATCTCATTTTTGTTATATATTTTATATTTATTTAAGCTTTGTATATTATTTATACAAAGCTTAAATTCCAAGAAAAGAGGCTATGTAACGCCTGGTTTCTCCTTACCCACATCGGTATATTTTATTTCAGAATTATGAAAAAAAATTTTAAGAAAAAATTGTTATTCATATTAACACTGCGTATATAGCAAATATTTATAAAGTATAATTTCAAAATTAATAAAATGTGATCGCAACAGGTTATATCATAAGGAAGTTCCAATTGTAAGTATCTTATATATATATTTTTATTTTACTTCGTGTAGGAATAGTTTCATTATACATATGAAAGTAATGCAAATGCAGTAGAAATGCGGTCAATAAGAAATATGAGCGCTAACTCTCGAAATTTGGTGATACAAAGAAAGTGAGGTTTGCAAGAAAATGTTGTTACTAGGATTAAGAAAGGAATGCTTCGGTGGCTTGGAAATGTAGAAAAAATGAATAAGGAAAGAATGACAAAGCAAATGTATGCAGCAGAAGTGAGTGGCTGAGTTGGCAGTTTCCGATGTAACAGTTATATGAATAGCAGAAACTACAACCTCGATTTGCTCAAATTTTTGATAAAACTTTCTTCAATATTATACTGTATATATACTGTACCTACATAAATAATATAAAATAATTTTTATACGTGGCAACGCTGCAGAACAACGCTGGGAATGAATGTCCTTAAAAGTAAGACGAAAGTTATTGTTTATGAAAGAAAAGAAAGTACAATGATATGTGAAATAAAAATAGAAGGGGAGTAAGTTGAGGAAGTGGATAAGTTTGGGTATTTGGAATGTGAATTTAGCAGAGATGGTAGATATGATAAGGATATAGAATGACGAGCAAATGCAGGAAATAGAGTAAATAGGGCTCTACACGCTACATTGGGAAGTCAGAATGTGTGAAAATAGGTACATATTTATGGCAATGCTGTGTTAACCTTACCTGAATGTATGGCAGTGAAATTTGGGTATGGCAGAAGAAGCACGAGAGTAGAAGCTGTATAAATCCGGTCATTAAGGAGTATGTAAGGGCTGAATCTGAATGACAGGGTGAAGAATTGTGTGATAAGAGAAAAATATGCTATGCAAGATGATGTGGACTAGGATTAAGAAAGGAATATTTCTATGGTTTTGATACGTAGAAAGAATGAATAAGAAGAGAATGACAAAGCAAATTTATGTTGCAGGAGTGAGTGGCAGAGTCAACAAGGGACGCCCTAGAAATTTATAATTTATTGAAGATGAGCCAAATTAGGATTATCCTTAACCGACGAGTATCTATGCGTAAGTATATGGATGTGAAAGAAGCGTGAGATGTGTGTCAGAAATGCGACAAATGGAAGTCCGTGGTCTTTGTCAAGCACTCTGTGTAAAAGGCCTAAGAGTAAATGTTTATGTTATCCTGTATGATTTTTTGCCGTGTAGTAACTTATTGATAGAAACCTTCAACCCATAATATCAACCCGTGGGTATCGTGAGAGGAAGTAACAAAGGGAAAAGAATAATAACAAAACTGTGGTTGCCAAATCCAGTCTCGCAACTATGTGAAATATCCCACTTCATGAGGTAATCTATCAGCGAGGACTATGTTTGGCACTGGAAATAAACTAAATTAATAATCATATAACATAATGATATAACAAATTGAATCATTACAACACAATATTTGATGTTCTTAAAAATATTGTGTTATTAGGGTTTCTAGCTTCAAAGATAAAATTGTTGTAATCCAATTTTATCTCAGGCTTTACTCCTAATATACTCATTTTATACGCATTTTATACTCCACCCCTAGACCACTAACACGACAAAGTAATGTAAAATCGAGAATGACTGCCTTACTCGCCTGACTGTAGAGACTTGTGTAACCCTTATAATATTTCATTGACATCGTAAGGGGTGGAATCCCTAGAGGAAGGGAAGCCAGCATTGCAATCACATGCTTCATTGCAAGATCAACAATGAAATCGCTTGACTTGGTAAAGACGCCATTTTGAATATGGAGGGGTCGGAAATAATAGCAGCAGTAATTGAAATTTGATAGCCGGAGATGTGTGTAAAATATGTTTTAAAAAGTAATAAATATAAAAAAATATATTATAGATTAATAACTTAAAATTCACCATTATATTTGGATTGAAGATTAAAAAAAACAAAACTTAAACAAAGTACGTGACGTAAGATTCTAAAAAAGAACTGGTCTGTGTTTAGACATCAAAATAAAGAAAACTACTACAATTCCTAAAGGGTGATGATCATATGATTGCTGAAAGTTTCAAACTCAAATTATATTTTCAATTTTATTCTGTTAGATCTTTTGGTGACGAATCTGTGTATTATGTTTACATAAGTAAAATTATACCAACTATTAATCAAATAAATCACTTTTAATATCGCAGTTGAAAAAATAAAGTAAATATTAGCAGCACCTAAGTAGCTTCTAATTAATTCATATAGCGAGACATCTTCCGGTTATAGCAAAGGTTAATCGTCATACGCGCCGTTCTAATTCATCTAAAATGCTGCGTATTTAGTTGAATGTCGGCGCTTGATTGATGACTAGGGTCTATTTAACTCGTTGATTAAACCATTAGACTTTTACATGTACATTATTATCGCCATCTAAAATCTATGGGATACATTCGCCGTAAATGCTTGCAACATGTAGATACCTATACGCTGGTATTCATCACTATTTGAAAGTTATCTGTCATATTATAAACCGTTGTTAATTGATATTTCTGGTTTTAACTATGGTTTAAGACGAGTCTTTTTCACGAAAGAAGTCTATTCGCCTTTGTTAAGTAAGACATTTGCTATCAAATTCTATACTTTATATTTTAGTTCACATTTTTTTTTCCGCGGGACTTCTTTATTGAAACACTCCAGGTAAACCTTGTACTAATAACAACAATTTCTGTAATAAGACTATAAATATGTGAGATGGTTACTTCATCATTAGTTTTCTAGAATTCTCGTTTGTTAACTTTATGACTCCCACGATGTGAAATGGGGTAATGCTGACGCTGTCATATTACTGCCTAAGTTAATGAATTGTTACATTCCTTTTGTTTTCTTTCATGCTATTTAAGTATATATTTCCACGAAACGTATCAACATGTCATCCAGCTTATACAATTAAGTAATTTTAAATGTGTGCTCAGGTTCGAGTTAATCCCTTTAATGATATCAATAAACGAAATAGTATATTTTATGTCCGGAGTTGCAAGTAAATTATACCAATTATGTAAAAGTTAGCTATTAGCTAATAGAAAGATAAAAATGACAACTTTCACACAATGGCTGTGATTAAGACTTTCGATTATGCTATCCGATGTTAAAAAACATTGTTTAATATTTCATTTTTAATTTATCAATTAATTGCACATACGACTACTAACTAATTTGTTATATAGCTATTATAATTTACAATTAATTTTGTTAAATGGGATACAGTAAGAAAATCTTGATGTAGGTTATGATTAGAATATATACATTGAATAAAACTATTTTTAAGGATTTTATCGCGTTTAATTAACTTATTTTATATTCCCGACGTTTCGGTTGCTTTCCAGCAACCGTAGTCACGGGGGCCACGGTTGCTGGAAAGCAACCGAAACGTCGGGAATATAAAATAAGTTAATTAAACGCGATAAAATCCGTAAAAATAGTTTTATTCAATGTGTAGTGTTCGCGTAAATATAAGAAATCATTATAGAATATATACATTAAGAATATGAGTATGAATACCGGCAATATGGGTTTCGCCGAAATCGGTCAGCTGGGGACTTTCTAGCGTATGCCACACACGTATGGGGCGAGGCACTCGAGAACAGTGGGGAAGCACTTGCTGATTCCCTCGATGTCTCGAAGGCCTTTGACAGAGTTTGGCACACTAGCCTTTTGGGTAAGCTTCCAGCGTACGGCTTATCCCTTGGTCTGATTGAATGGGTAAAGGACTTTCTGAGTGAACGGTCTCTCCGGGTCGTCGTCGATGGTTGCTCATCCGATCCTATGGCGACTAATGCCGGTGTTCCTCAGGGGTCCGTTCTCTCCGCAACTCTCTTCCTGCTGCATATTAATGATCTGCTTATGCCCGGTATCTATGGGTATGCAGACGATAGCACAGTTGTTGAGAGATACCAACCACGTCCTCGGGCTAGTCGGGATCAAATCCAGTTCGAAAGAGAAGCTATAGTAGAGCGTGTGAATCTCACATTACTGGCAGTCTCCGATTGGGGCGATGCCAATCTTGTGAAGTTCAACGCCTCCAAAACACAAGCGTGTCCTTCACTGCAAAACGTAGCCAGCTCACCTTGGCTCCTTCTTTCCTAAATGAATCACTGAAATATACCGACCGCCTTCAGTTGTTAGGGTTTAAAATATCCTCAAATTTAAACTTCGGGCGGTTCATTGAGTCCAAGGCCAAAGCAGCTGCAAGGAAGCTGGGTGTCCTTGCAAAGGTGCGGTGATACTTCACGCCGGGACAGCTGCTTACTTTATATAAAGCGCAAGTCCGGTCGTGCATGGAGTATTGCTGCCATATATGGGCTGGTGCTGCAAAATGCCACCTAGCAGCTTTGGACTCAATGGAAAGGAGTGCTAAGAGGCTTATTGGTGACCCGAATTTGGTTAAAACCAATCTTACCAGCCTCGAACACAGACGTAAACTAGCCAGCCTTTCGGTTTTTTACAGGATGCATTTCGGAGAGTGTGCGCAGGAATTACATAATTTAATTCTACCCTCTCCCTTCCATCATCGAACAACCAGACGTTCGGCCAGTCTCCACCCTTTCGTTGTTTACTTACCACGCATTCGAACCAAACGGTTCGCCACGTCGTTCATCATGCGTACAGCAAAAGAGTGGAATAAGTTGCCAGCATCTGTCTTTCCATCCGATTACAGTGTGGGTGTCTTCAAGGCAAGAGTGAATAGGCTTTTGTTAAGTCAGTGCGCTTCACCATCTTAGGCTACATCACCACTTACCATCAGGTGGGATCGTAGATAAGCGTTGGCTTAGTAGAATATAAAAAAAAAACTTTAATCGAAATATTATAAGAATATCTATACATATAATAAAAATGTAAATAGCAGATGTCTGTACATTTTATATTTTTGTAATAAAAGTGATTGAGAGGTACTAAAAATAAGTAATTAAATACATTTCTACTATTTTTAAATTTTTCTGTCTGTCTGTCTGTCTGTCTGTTTGTTTGTTAACGTATCACGTATAAAGTACTAATTTATATCATAAGAATAGTTAAGGAAATTATTAAGTGTATATTCAGGTTACATTTAGTCTTTATTTCATTAAAATTGGTTAATTCCATCAAAAGTTATGACAAATATTCTGAAGTATGGGTACTAAGTATAGGTACGAATTAGTTCAATAGTGGCGTTGGATGAGTCATCAAGTACATTTTAAAATTAATATCATATTATAAATCATAATTAAATGATGTAAAATAATGTTCTATAATGATATAATTATATCTTAAACGGAGTAAACAAAAGTATTACATAAAGAACGTAATAAATATATACAAAATATATTAACCTTATTATCTAAACTAAATTAAAGTACAATAGTTAACCAATTTCATCGATAGATGGTGGTGTGGCATAAATGTGATACAAAAAGGCAGGTTAATTTTTTTTTTTTTGCTGTAGATGAGTTTCATATTTGCTTCTAACCTTTATATTAACGACACGCTGCCCTACTGCGTGTTGACAATCTCATTTATTTTTTATTTTTTTACCGCCGAGTACCTACTCTATGTGGTAAATCAAATTTTAAGAGCTATTAACAATTTCGTTTTTCGGCGAGGATCAAACTTTCTTTTTTGCTTACTATGCAGGCACTGATTTATAAGTTCATTTGTGTTTTTTATTGTATCAATCGTGTCAATTAATCTCTTATTTTTAGAATTGATGTTAACAGCGCCATCTCTCTTTAAATCTATACATATAATAAAAATGGTAATAACATTTTGTCTGTTTCTGAATATTGTATAGTATATTAATTTGTGACTTAAATCATTATGGGGACTATAAATCATTAAATAAGTACATTTTTATAATTTTTAGAATTGTACTATCTGACGGTCTGTCTGTTTGTTTATGGACGCATGACGTTTTGAGTAAACATCTGTTTTTCAATGAAATCCTTAAGAAAATCATAAAGCGTATTATCAAGTTCATTTAATCTTTGTTTTATTGAAATTGGTTAATTCTATCGAAATTTATGATTATTATTTTGAAATGTAGGTTCGAATCTGTTTAATGGCGCCACAAAATCTCAGAAATAGTAATAAAAAGATTAATGTGTAAAAAAAACGTTCTATTATAATATATTTCGTATCGTTCTATTATAGTACTTAAAACACAGTAAAAATATGTTTTCCTTAAATTAAAAAAGGATGTTTTCTAACAAAGAACGTAATAGATGGCGTTGTACAAATTACAACCTTTTCGGAATTGCGGTGTTAAGATTTTTCGCAGGTGAATCGTATTGAAACTCACTGAAAAAATTTATGTCCATGAGTCTGACGAAGTTGCAAGCCTGTAAGGTATATATATAGTAATCTATGCCTGCCTGTAAGAGCCGTGTAGGCTACAACACGTCATAAAAATCATCAGAATCGAAAACCAGAAACAAAAAATATTGATATATTAAATTAAATTATTCAACAAAACTCAACTAAAAGTAGCAAAATTGCAATAAATGTCGTGATAGTGATATTGTTTTATACCCAGAATCCCTCAAATACCAAATAACTTTCCTTTCAGTTTTAAGTAAAGTAAAGTTGCAGCCTATTTACGTCCCACTGCTGGGCACAGGCCTCCTCTCATTTCTGAGAGGGTTTTAGGGCAAGGAAATGTCCACCGCGCTGTCCCAATACGTGTTGGTGAACTTCAAATGTCATCGAAATATTTTTATTTATTTCTCAGACATGCATGTTTCCTCACGATGTTTTCCTTCACTGCCGAGCACGTGGTAAATCAGCACTTAAAATTGCAATTAACAATTTCATTGGTGCCGGCAGGGATCGAACCCGGGTTGCTCGAGTACTGTGAAGCTTACAGCGAGCGCTAACCATCTGAGCTACCACGGCTCAGGCTTCAGTTTTAAGATAGGGATAATAACATCGATGATAGCTCAACATCGATGTTCGATGTTTAGGCTACTCAAAACATCGATGTTGACCATTATCGATGGTTTTTGTATACGTGTAGATACTTACAAATTGTTTCAAAATTATGTGGGTATACACAGCAAGGGAAAAGTAACAATTAACTTGAATATCAATTTACGTAGAATAGTTATTATGCGACAACCGACAACGACACAACAAAATAAAGCGAAAGCAGTGACCATTGTGACATTACAGGAGACAATTGACAATTAAGTTTGACTCACCATACTGACATTTTTTTAGGTTAACGATGCGTTCAGAAATTCTGAATTATTCAAAATTTTTAATCTTCAGAGCTTATGCAAGATTTAGTTGATATTGATTTCGCGAGTTCGCATTGTTTGCAAGTTCCCAATTATCGATTATGGGTTCATTGACGTCGATGTTTCGATGTTTGACATATGTCAACATCGATGTTAAAACATCGAAGTTTTAATTTTTGACATCGATGATCATCTAGCATCCCTATTTTAAGTGTGTTTCCCACTCAGCGTGTGTTATGCGACGATCGTAAATAAAGCACAAGGTCAAACTTTACGCGTTGCAGGAGTGGACCTCAGTACTGATTGTTTTGCATATGGCCAACTCTATGTTGCTTTTTCCCGCGTTAGTAGTCCCCGTAACCTTTTTCTGTACGCCCCGGCTAAGTCTACTTCTATCGTCGTTTACACAGAAGCTCTATCATAAACGACTAAGAACTTTGAGCATATCGATTTATTTTGTTACCACTTATTCATACAGTAATGATATAAATCGTTTAATATTCTCTTACCCTAAACGTCCAATTCTTTAAGTAAAACCTTTATTCGCGAGCTACGCCGCGGGCACAGCTAGTTTTAAATATATATTAATGTTTAATAGAAACTATGTGCAAGGCGGATAACCATCCTAAATTCTGCAAATCTTGTCTCTGCGGACAGTTCTACAAATTATAAAAATGTATCCACCAAATTTATAATTGTAACTTTAAATTTTTTTTCTAACTCGTAATAATTAATAAATTAGTAAAAGAAAAGTTATATTACATTTTTTATTACATTATTTACAAAATATTATTATTTAACTAATTTTAAACATTTCTAAAACTATGCTTCGAAATTTAAAGCAAAATGTTGTAATATTTTATCACCGACACAATAAAAATTGTCTAAAACTTTATAACGAATATTTTTCACTTTTATGGCATTGAAATTTAAAATGAATACCTACACACATACATAGATCATCTTACTAAATATTACTTTAACTCACTAAATCTAACTTACTTATTAACTTAATAAACTTTTGTCTCTACTAACCTACTTCAATTTCATCGTAATTTCTTAGGTCGATATTCTGTTCCAGACAGGATACTGAACAAAGCGGCTACGATTTATGGTAATGTTCTATCTAAGCAACTTCTACTTGCATAGAAAATATGCCTTTTGTGTAATTAGTCAGGTGTGAATAGCGTCTTAATATAAATATAACGTGGAACTTCATCATCATCATCATTATTAAGACCGAACCGATAAATATTGGGAGAGAAAGGATCTAGAGAAATTAATGCAGCCTCGCAAGCGAAGTGTAGGATGGTCACACACTAGATGGAGTCACGACCTTGTAAGGTATACAGTAATTTAATGGATGCAGGTAGCTCAGGGCCTTGCATTGTTGCATTACATGGGGGAGGTCTATGTTCAGCAGTGGATTTGTGATGGGCTGTGATGATGATGACGGCGTGTGACGCCGCTACCACTCAAAACATGTATTTGTTTATTATTGATTTTTAAGGGTTTTTTTTTATAGGAGAGGGGGCAAACGAGCATGCGGCTCACCTGATGGTAAGTGACTACCGCTGCCCATGAACAACTGCAACACCAGGGAGGGAATTGCAGATGCGTTGCCGGCCTTTTAATAAGGAGTACGCTCTTTTCTTGAAGGTGCCTAAGTCGTATCGGTCCGGAAAAATCGCTGGTGGTAATCGATTCCACAAGGAAGTCGTGCGAGGAAGAAAACATCTTTTAAATCGTACAGTGGTGGACCGCCAATCATCCAGATGGTGTGGATGGTATCGGGAGTTCTGCCGCGATGTGCGTTCGTGAAATTTGGCGGCTGGGATTAATCCGAACAATCCCTCAGAGCACTCCCCATGGTAGATGCGAAAGAAAATGCAAAGGGATGCAACATCTCTTCGCAGTGCCAATGAATCGAGCCGATCGGAAAGGGCTCAGTCGTCGACGATTCGAGCCGCTCTGCGCTGGATGCGGTCAAGTGGAAGGAGCTGGCACTGGGGAGCCCATGCCCAGAGATGGGAACAGTATTCCATGTGAGGCCGAACTTGCGCCTTGTAAAGTTGCAGGCGGTGTGCCGGCATGAAATACTGTCCCGCTCTGCTGAGCACGCCAAGTTTTTTAGAGGCCAATTTGGCCTTCCCTTCCAAGTGACCACGAAACTGCACGTCACTCGATATGTCGACTCCGAGGTTAACGATACTGGCTGAGGCAGGAAGGGGAGTGCCTTGAAACTGAGGAGATACGACATAGGGGTTCTTTTTAGCGGTAAACGCGCAAACTTGTGTCTTCTGAGGATTAAACTGGACTAGATTTAGTCGCCCCCAATCCGAGACTTTGTTCAGCAAAGACTCGACTTCAGACACAAGTTTGTTACGGCACTCGGCGACGTTTTCCCGAGAAATATTGGCACGGCCGGTGTATAGAACATCACCAGTGCTGTCATCCGCATAGCAATGAATGTTACCAGTTAGCAACATATCATTGATATGCAGAAGAAACAGCGTTGGTGATAGCACACAGCCTTGTGGAACACCCGCGTTAATAGGCTTGTAGTCAGAACATGCACCGTCTACAACGACCTTGATGCTCCGATCTGCAAGGAAGCTGGTGATCCAATTGCACAATTTCTCGGGAAGCCCATAGGAAGGAAGCTTCGAAAGAAGCGCTTTGTGCCAAACCCGATCAAAGGCCTTCGCAATGTCCAGACTAACGGCCAACGCCTCCCCCTTGGACTCTACTGCCTTCGCCCATCTATGGGTCAGGTAGACCAGAAGATCATCAGCTGATCGACCCCGAGGACAACCGTATTGGCGGTCACTAATCAGCTGGTGATCCTCAAGGTACCGCATGAGCTGGCAGTTAATAATTGATTCCATTATTTTGGAGAACAAGCAGGTGATGGCGATAGACCTATAATTGGACGGGTCTGAGCGGTCGCCTTTTTTAGGGGTCGGGTGGACAAAAGCTGTCTTCCATGAATTCGGGACTACGCCTTGGGAGTAGGAGTAACGGAAAAGACGCGTTAGGACCGGTGCTAACTCCGGAGCACACGTCCTCAGCACAATTGGTGGGATTCCGTCAGGCCCACTCGACTTCTGGATGTCCAAAGAGAGAAGTGCTTTGCAAACTGAGCGCTGTGAGAACAGCACATCCGGCATGGAGCACTCACACCGCGGGATGGTCGGCGGTGTTTTCCCCCTGTCATCAAGAGTCGAGTTGGACGCAAAAAGGGAGCCTAAAAGGTCAGCTTTGTCTTTTGCGTCTTGGGCCAGTGAGTCGTCCTCCCTGTGCAGAGACGGTAGTGATGGCTTACAGAAATTCCATTGGACAGCCTTGGAAAGAGACCAGAATGCACGAGTTCCCGAAGGAAGGCGAACTAGTTTTTCGCCAATTCTGCCTATGTGCTTTGAATTTGCCTTGGCAATAACACTTTTGAAGGACCTGGAGGCGAAGTTATACTTCTTTTAAGTGTGCTGGTGTTTACATCCCGAGTCGCCGAAAGGCCGCAGCCCAGGCTTGATAACACTCCTGCTTACTGCGCAATGTAGTCTTACAGGAGCGACCAAACCAAGGCTGAGATCTGCCTCCGATGGGTACCACAGATGATGGAATAAATAGTTCCATTCCCTGTAGCACCACATCAGTGACAGAATCAGCAACAGCGCTGGGATCATCCGGCGAGAAGCAAACCCGCCCCCATGGGTAGGATGCAAAGAAAGACCGCATTCCGTCCCAATCCGCCGACCTTTAATGCCAAACACGGCGGCAACCTGCAGAACGCAACCGCGATGGGAGCGTGAGTGGCACCACACTCCGGATCAGACAATGGTCCGATGTGCCGAGAGGGGCATCTACGGAAACCTGATATCCGGCCGGATGAGAGGTCAGCAGAAGATCCAACAGGGAAGGTGATCTTCCACATCTGGTATCCGCGTAGGCGAAGTAACCAGTTGTGTCAGACCATATGCCAAGGCAAAGTCATAAACAGATCTCCCCGCATGATCAGTTAAACGTGAACCAAGCCATTCGGCATGGTGGGCGTTAAAATCGCCAAGGATCACGATCTCTGCGGATGGGACCTTTTGTAGCAAGGAATCTGTAGCCATTTAGACGTGGTCGATGAGTCGGTCTGTATTCGGCATTACCGCTATGGGACCTATAAAGGCACTTGTAGACGCGGATGGTCGTCGCCGTCTACGCGTAGCCAAAGGATGGACAGGTCCGAACCTTCAAGACTGTCGAGGCGTCGAGAACAGATGTCCTCTATGACATACACGCAAACTCCAGCCCGAGGCACAAAGGAGTGCTCCAATTTGTATCCCGGGCAGGAGAGATACGAAATATCAGCCGGAGAGGAAACCTGCGTCTCGGTCAGAAAGAGCAAGGCCGGCTTCGCCGTCTCGAGATGGTAGTGGACGGCGTTTAGGTTAGAGTGAAGTCCCCTGATGTTGCAGAAATTCACGGATAGCGTGGCAGGAGTCGCCTTGGTATTGTTGCTCAGTTTGCCCCGAGCAGTTATGCTTTTGAGCGGAATTTTGCCCCCCCCCCCCCCCCCCCAAGAATACGCGGGGAAGGCTGAGCACCCACGCTCAGGATTGGAATAACATGGTCGTTCGAGGTCGGCGAGGGCTTCTCCAGGGGTACTGGTACCCTCCTGGGGTAGTCTATTGTGTAATTCCGCTACCATGTTGATGGGGGGGGGGGGGGAATTGGGCCTCCGGCCACCTGCACTCACCAGACGAAACGCAGAAGCAGAGCCTCTACTTCACGCCGGTATTCTGTGAGGTCGTAGTACCACCCCGGCTCGAGCCGGCCCATACGTGCAACAGCAAAAACTGCTGCGTGGCTCTACCACCGTTAAACACGCGGTACATTATTGATTTCCTTCTTTCGTTATACGCCGATTTTATTCACTATTTTTCGCTCTATAGGTAAACGCCTCAACTGGCATGCGTTACTTGAAAGATTTATCAACACTCACCATCTATGATGGGTTGGTAAGACACAAACATAGAATCAATAATTTTTCACTGACAATGCAAGGCCCCATCTCAGTCCCGTGGGATTCGGGTTTTGCATTTTCGAATGAATATACCTACATTTATCGGTCCCCCGTAACCGCGTCCGTTTATTCGTGGAATTCAATACTTACAGGCGACCGATATAAAAGACCATTTACTTATAGGAGTTTAATGTGATTCTCTCTACACAACTCAGCTACCTACGAGTATTATCCATATAACACACAATAAGAACTTTAGAACATTCATAGATCTACAATTTGAAACTTAATCCGTTTCACTCAAATGAACATGAAGTTTATTAATTCCTTTAGTTAGGCGATTTGAAGCAAGCACTTCTAGATAATGGAAAAATTGACCAAAGTTACGATACTTGATATGATATTCGATAATAGGAGCATTATGTTTGAGATTATTAGATTTATCATCAACTTTTTTTTAAGAAACATCCATCACCCTAGTTCATACCATGGTACGACTATGGGAAGTGCCAAAAACATGGCTTCCCACAGATGACGGCTTAATAATCCCGTTTTTTAATACAATAAGAGTGACAAACGAGCACACAGTCCACCTAATGGTAAGTGGATTCCTAGGTGGATGCAAAAACAGAGCTCAGTCTAAGGATCGTCATCAAAAATGTCAATTACTAATTGTAATGATGATCTAATTTTAATAAAATTCTTTAATAGGGCAAAATTTTCATCATTGATCACTTACCATCATTTGCCTACTTTACGTAAAAATAAATTTATATATATATATATATATATATATATGTTCATCATCATAATCATCATCATTACAGCCCTTCACAAGTCCACTGCTGAACATAGGCCAAGGAATGCCACAAAGCATGGGCCTGAGCCACCTGCATCCATCGACTTCCTGCATATCTTACCAGGTCGTCACTCCATCTAGTGGGGGGACGCCCTACACTTTGCCTGCCGGTAGGTAGCTCCCACTCGAGAACCTTTTTTCCCCATCTGTTGTCGGTTCTTCGAGCTATATGGCCGGCCCATTGCAACTTCAGCTTTTTAATCCGTTGGACTATGTCGGTCACTAAAACCATAGTTCTACTGCGGATATCCTCATTTCTAAGCTTATAACGCAGAGAAACTCCGAGCAAAGCCCTATCCATAGCTCGCTGAGCGACCTTGAGCTTCCTCATACGGCCAGCAGTAAAGGACCACGTCTCAGTTTCATAGGTCATCACTGGCAACACGCACTGGTTGTACAGTCTCGTTTTCAGGTCTTGAGGTATACCCGACGAGAAGATGTGCCGTAATTTCCCGAACGCTGCCCAGCTGAGTTGAATCCGTCGATCAACCTCTCGGTCGAAGTTGGACTTACTTAGTCGGACTATTTGTCCCAGGTAAACATACTCGTCAACAACTCTGAGCTTAGTGCCCCCAACAACTACCGGCATAGGTGTAACATAGAAGTTATAGATGCTCTTTGTTTTGTCCATTGTCCATCATCTTAAGACCTATCCGTTGGAATGCACTATTGTGGTCATTGAGCATAGTGCTTAGGTCCTCCAGCGATTCTGCCATAAGGACTATATCGTCGGCAAATCAAAGGTGGGTGATGTACTCGCCATTGATGATGATACCGTATCCTTTCCAGTCCAGAAGCTTGAAAACGTCTTCCAATGCAGCGGTAAAGAGTTTCGGGGATATAACGTCACCCTGGTTTACACCTCTATGCAATTGGATAGGTTTCGTACTCTGGTTCTGTACTCGGATATCCATCGTAGTCCTACTGTACAAGCACTTCAACACTTCGATATACCGACAGTCAACTTGGCATCGCTGAAGGGACTGCAGCACCGCCCAAATTTCGACGTGATCAAAGGCTTTCTCATAGTCAACATACGCCAGACATAGTGGCAAATTGTACTCTTCTGTCTTCTGTAAAATTTGCCGAAGGTTATGTATGTAGTCTATGGTGCTAAAGCCTTTTCGGAAACCGGCTTGTTCGGGAGGCTGGAAGTCGTCTGCGCGCGAGACGATTCGTAATGACTCTCGATAACAGCACGTAGACGCGGCTCAGAAGGGAAATCGGTCTGTAGTTCTTCAAGAGAGCGTTGTCGCCTTGCTTTAAGAACAAGACCACCGCACTTCTGCTCCACGCCCTCGGTGTAATGCCACCACGGAGGACGGAATTAAAGAGCTTCTGAAGCACTTCAAGTACCGGGTTTCCACCCGCTCTCAGAAGCTCCGCTGTAATTCCATCCTCGCCTGGGGCCTTGCCGTACTTAAGGTGCTGGAGAGCCATTCTAATCTCGCACAGACTGACGTCCGGGATATCATCGGAATAGTTTCGGATAATACTCGCTCTTGGATCGTTACTCACACTTGCGTGTGGCTCCAACGATGATGTGTACAGCTGCCCATAGACCCTCTCAAACTCACTTAAAATCTCCGGTGCCCCGGAAATGACGCTGCCACACTCGGTCTTCAGCTTCGACAGTTGGCTAAAGTTGGCAGACAGATCTCTAGCAAAGACTATGGAACCCTGGTTCCGCTCGATCGATTCTTCAATACGAGCAGTGTTAAAGTTGCGTAAGTCCCGCCGCATGCACTTAGAGATCTGTCTGTTCAGTTGCCTGTATGCTGTCAAATCTACTGAAGACTGCAGCTTCATATCCCATCTAAAATCCATGAGATTAAAAGTGTGATCGGAGAGTTTTTGTATTCTTCTGCGGCGGGTCTTGCAAAACTTAGCTCCGACCGCATGGACAGTTTTCACGAGCTTGTCATTCATATCGTCCACAGCGTTGAAATCTTCAAGGCACTTAAAACAGTTTCGTAGCTCGAACTGAAAGGTTTCGTGGCTTCGGATTAGAGCACGAGGGGGACGGAGCGTTGACTTCATTAGACGTGACCTCTTCAACTTAACGTTTAGGTTCAGTGTGCTTCTCACCATACGGTGATCGCTGCCGGTTGTCATCCTCGCGATCACTGAGACATCACTTAACAGTTGTCGCCTGTTCTTCATAATGAAGTCAATCCCATTTTTTGTCGAACCGTCGGGGCTCGACCAGGTCCACTTCCTGTGAGGCCGCTTCTGAAAGAAAGAGTTTATCATAAAGAATCCATCTTTCTCCATGAAGTCTGCCAGCTGCTGGCCCCTTGGGTTCCGTTGCCCTATTCCAAATTTCCCTACTTTCAGCTCACCGTTCTCTCTTGTGCCTAGTTTTGCATTTAAGTCTCCCATTAACAACGTATAGTGGGTTTTGGAGCAATGCATGGCTCCAGAGATATCCTCATACATTTCCTCCACCTCCTCATCGGGATGTGCCGAGGTTGGTGCGTAAACCTGTATGATCTTCAGCGAATACCGTTTGGTGATTTTGAGTATAAGGTTTGCAACCCTCGTCAATACACTCCCAATCTTTACAACGTTGTTAACGAGAGACTTGTGGACGATAAATCCGACACCTCCTTGGGACAGATGGTCGCCCTCCCGGTGATAGAACAAGCTGCCGGATTCGAGGATTACCGTGTCCTCTCCTTCTCTTCGGACCTCAGATAATCCTATGATATTCCAGCGCAACTTGTCTATCTCTTCTTCCAGCTCCAGGATCTTCTCGTCAGTCCTCAGGTCGCGTGCGTTATAAGGTGGTCGAGTCGTCGTACGTGGCAATCGAACCTCCACCGGAGATTCTTAGCAACCCCTGCCCCGCCGTTACCATGGTCGCCACCGTAGCCAGGAATAGAGGTGTGATGCGATAATTGACAGCCAATTGGAGTCAATTAACGAAGAGCAATTCCAAATTAGCCTCGTTATTCTACCCGTCCGCACGTATATCATTCATAACCGTTTCTATTATAATTATATCACAGGTAAATAATTTTACGTGATTAAGCAGACTACTATCAAAACTTCAACAATATTGTTTACATTTAACTTGTCTTTAAAAAAAATCCATGAAAAATACTCAAAATCCGTACAAATACTTCGATGCAATCCTACCGACGGTTGTAGTATTTACGAGTTCACATAACAACAGTAAAACGAAATTGAAGTTGGATAATTTCAGTTAATCTGGTTCTTGTTTACACGCTTAAGCTATTTCTTTGCTTAATTATTTTCGACTATAAATTAAAGTTTTTAGTTCGGTTGTAAAGAGTTCAAGCGGTCGAGGTAAGCACCTCGGTATCACCAATGTATAATGGCAGCTTAATTCTGCTTTCGTATGGTGAGTGTAAAGAACCGGAGATGCTTATTGAAATGAAAATGAAAATGAAATACATATCACCTATAAAAGAACACGGAATATCGGTCTTCTTAATTCTTAAAGTAATAAAATATTTACTTTAAAAATTATTTCAGATTTAATTTACGTTATATGCCGGTCGCCTGAATTATTTATAATTAAATGTTTTCTTTTCACACGCGTGAGGTTCTCAGAGGTGAAAACACATCTATAGCATTATATACTTGAAGTTACACAGCCAGTACTCTCTTGCCACCAGGTGGATTGAAAGTTGGTTTGTCACTACAGTTTAATTTAAAACATCACACTATACCATTACATCCAATCAATAGTCCACTTCTGGTGGCCTCCCTCCATAAATTACCTATTGTAATTACAATAGGGTATTTTTTAAAAAAGGAAGATTCGCGAGGCTATTGAAATTACCTAACCATAACCTGAACCTAACTTAAACCTCATTTCAATAGAGAAGATGGATATGTGCTGCCATCTGAAAGAAAGAAAGAAAGAAAGAAAAGTTTATTTGGTGCATAAATCAATCGTTTACAAAAAATTATTTACAATAAAAGAAATACAATGTACATGCACCAAATAGGTTTCCACTCAGCATGAGTTCACGGAATTAATAAACTTCGTGAATGCTGGTTTTCAGTGGAACCATAGGAGGATGATAGATGGCGTAACAAAACAGTGATTAATATGTAGCAAACAAAATCATATAACAAACACAAAAAGCCTCATATAACAAAAACAGAAAGCAAAATAAAACAAAATTAAAAAACAACAAAAATAGACATCCAAAAAAATCTGAATTACAAAAATGAAAGAAAAAAATAAAATAAGACAATAGAATTGGTTACAAATACATGCTTGAGCTGTATGCAAATATTAGTGAGTTATGTGTGGTCACTACAGTTATGCCTTAATTGTGCTTGTTTATTCTTCCAATTATATCTGCTTGGGGTCTTATAATTAATAAAATTAAATCCAAATCTAAGCATACCATTGCAAGACTTCAAGATATTATAAGATCATTCTGCGTAGATCAGACCAAAAATTAATATGCAAAATTGAAAGTAGCCGGGCTAACTATGGCATCAGGAAGTCAGACACAACACCACCGTGATCATGGGCGCCGACTAAAGCACCCGAAACGTCGGGAATTAAAATAAGTAAATTAAACGCGATAAAATCCGTAAATATAGTTTTATTTAATTTCATTTGTTTTCTTAAGTGCTCTTAATATATGAGACGTCTACATAACTCCAAATAAGTTCGGCGTCCTGGATTAGATTTCCCGTCAGCCGCTCTACAGGGCTTCGAACTTCAGTAAGATATACGCAACGCTTACAAGTAATAATTTGGATAAAAATACTGCTTATTACTCCTCAGTATTCTAATATTTCAAATCATCATCATCAGTATCACCATTACAACCCTTCATACATAGACCTCCAAGAAAGAAATAAATGCCACGAAGCACGATCCCAAGCCACCTGCATCCATCGCCTTTCTGCATATCTTACCGGGTCTTCACTCCATTTAGTGGGGGGACGCCCAACACTTCGCCTACCGGTACGAGGCTGCCACCCGAGAGCCTTTCTTTTCCATCGATTGTCGGTTCTTCGAACTATATGACCGAGGTATGGAAAACGCTATGCTCGGGGTTTCTCTGCGTGATAGAATTAAAAACGAGGATATTCGCTGTTGAACCACAGTAACCGACATAGACCAACGGGTTAGTAAGCTGAAGTGGCAATGAGACGGCCAAATTTTAAATATTGCGGATTAATTAAAAATATATAAATCATTATGTGATAACAATGGGAAAATAATTTGTAAGGATTTAGCTCATCATCTACATCGTCACATCCTATCAATGTCTACTGCTGATCATAGACTTCTCCCATAAACTGCCTCACAGAGGGGATATTTGCCATAATTGCCACTCTGGCAGGCTGGTTGGCAAACCGCAGTTTTTCGTAATTTGACTTGTTATCAGAAAAATGCAGCTAACCATCTCCTGTTTCAGTTAGTTTCTGTCGCCTTTGAACTCACCTACGTAATGATATTACGAAGTAGTCGATTTTTTCACGCCGCCAATACATACGGATTAAGCTGATTCTACGAAGATTTTAGTATTACACAACCTTTTGCGAAAAGTTAAAAATTCTTTTATTTCTTTCTTTTGGGCGCCCAGGTTGTTCTTATTATGTTGTAGGGAAAGATTTAACGACGCATTTGACAAAGTTTGTCATTATTTATTTCATCTAATCTAACTAATTATTAAGCTGTCTATTTAAATTTCAAAATTGTATTGCAAATAAATACTTTTCATTTACTACGTGGAAAAGCCACGTTGCAGCAATATTATGGTTGTAGCATGAATGGGGAAATGGATAGGTTCAACCGGCAAAGGACCACGCTCTCACAGAATACTAACGTAAAATAGCAGCTTAAACTGCTATTTTTCGTTGGTATTTCGTATGAGTGTAGAGAACCGGAGACCCTTTTTACTGGAAACGAAGCATTCCATCTTAGACTTCAGGTGTGACAACGCATCTGCATTTTCATTTTTATTCGAAAATAAATGTAGATGTCTATGTGCTACAGCATCTACTTACCATCAAGTATACCGTGTGCTCGTTTTTCATTCTAAAAAAAATATTTGTTCTTATTAATCGATCCATAGCAATCTACTGATGGGCATGGGTTTGTCCTAGTAGATATTCTAATAAACCAGATTATAAGATACCATTATATCGCCATCTTTCGGAAAACAAAGTCTTTATTGCTCACCCACATTAATTAGACCGAAAAAAAAAAACTTTGCGCAATTGTTGGCTGGCCAGCAAGGATACGAACCATGAAACGTGATCCTCTCACTACGCCACCCAATCGTCACAAAACAAACAAGCTCATTTACGAATCATCATTCGGGGTTAAAACATTTTGTAACAACTTCGTAACAAATACAAGCAGGGGAATTTAAATAGGGAATGCTAAATATCCGCAGAAGTTTAACGTGATGTGGCGTCTTGTAAATTAGATCGAGCAATAATGTTCGTGCAAAGTTGCGATAGGGAAGTTTGATACTTCACACGTCTGTATTTAATTGAAGCTTTTACAATAAGCTCCATCCGTCTATTCATTAATAGAATATCTAAGTTAGATTGCCACATAAGAGGGATTTTGCGATAGTTGTCACGTTTTCCAGACGGATTTTAAGAGGTTATCAGGAAGAAGTTGCTACCCATCTCCTGTTCTGTTTCCCTCTGTTGCCTCTTACAACATCCACGGGATGATATAGGATAGTGGATATTCTTACATCGCTACGGTAAGTTAATAGATATAAACTTAAAGATTAACTTCTTCAAATAGATTTGGTATATCTATTTCGTTTACATCAGACGTAAATACCCAGATTAGCAAAGATAGCGGCGTCAAAGGACCAAAACGTGGATCCTGCAAACGTCAATGTCATGCCTAGCAATCGCTAACTGTGAGGATTAACGAAAGTTCTCCGTACAATGGAAGAGGTATTACTAATTTTGATTTAAGAGATATACTTATACCGTTATCCTTCAGAGGTCATTGCAAACTTCTGACTAAAAAGGCCACAGACGTGTTTTCCTAAGAGAAGAATAGTGTGTTTCGCAAGAGAATACTATATAATGCTTCGATGGCTTGCATTTGTAGAACGAATTAATGAGGAAAAATTGAGAAATCAAACTTATGCCACAGATGTGAGTGGCAAAATCAGCAACATACGCCTTGAGAGCGACGAGCATCCAAAATCTCCATTTTTGCGTATGCGAAAAATGGAGATTTGAAAGAAGTGACAGGGGTGGGTTAAAATCTTGGCAAATAGAAGTACATAGGCTCTGTCTACCCCTCTGGGTAACAGGCGTGTTCATGTATTATAATTTTTGTGTGTATTTGTAGTCAACCTTGAGGACTAAGATTCCTCACAACATGTGCATATACATCCGTCCATTATCCATCACAGCCTATAAAAGTCCACTCAGAGTCAACATAGGTCTATATCATAAATTGCCTCATAAGGGATGTTTTCCATAATTGCCACGCTAGCAAGGGTTGGCAAACGCAGATTTTTATTATTTTGTTATCGGGAAGATGCTGCTGCCTATTTCCTGTTTCATTTTCCCTCTATTGCCTCTTATGACACCCTCGGGACGATATGGGGTAGTGGATTTTCTTACACCACCATTACACGGTTTATTTCTAGGTATATACTGGGTTTATAGTCCTTGCTACAGCAGATGTAATGTTATTTAGTAGCAAATATATTTATTTAAAGGGCCTGATATCAACCTTGAGGGAGTCCTAAACTAGCGAACAAAGTTAAAGTTATAGAAAAGTATAGACCATACACTCTATATGCACCTACTTATGGTATATCCATCTTCAAAATTCTAAGAGGTTTTTAAGGGATTGAACCCGGTTTGCTAGCGTACACTGAAATTTATGACGGTCGCTTAGCCCGTGAGTTACTAAGTGTCACTTATTTGTTTAAATCAAATTTTATAATCAAGTATATTTTCATATATGGAAGATCAAATTTTAATCTAAACAAATAAATAAAATTGAAGTGTCTGTTTGTAATGTCAAAATATCAGCTTTGTAATAAATGAATATGAAGGTGTATGCGGTCTGGTTGTTCCCGGTAATCTCCGAAATGGCTGGACCAATTTTGGCGGGTCTTTTACAGGCAGATAGCTGATTATTAGGAGTAACATAGGCTACTTTTATTTAAAAAAAATAATTCGGATTCCGTACATGAAAATGAAAACCCATGAGCCAATCTCAATAAATTCCACGGGGGTAAAGTCGCGGGGAACACTTAGTAGACAATACTCTCTATGGAAACTTAGTATGTAGATTGTTGAGCTTCCTAATTTGCAAGACATCATGCCGAACTTTCTTCCTAACTTTACATTTCGTATTTGAAATTCGGCATATAAACTTCGGTGAAGTGACAATTGTGAAGTCGTAAGTTTTCTTGCTAAGTAGTTTATCAGTGTCTTTAATTTTATAATATATACTTAGTATACCATAAAATTAATGCTATATGAAACACTATTCTTAATAAAGTTTTGCAATAGCCAAAACGATAAACTGCTTGTATAATTTATGTAAGTAATGGACTTGATCTCTTTGTATGTTGAGTGTTTTTACGTAGTAGAACGACGCTGCAGCTATATAATGGTTATAGCACGTGGGTTGCTTTGACCGGCACACTGTCATAGATTACCAGCGTGAAATCGTAGTTTTATGCTGCCGTGTTTCGTATGGTGAGTGTTGAGTACTGGAAACCTTTTTTACTGGAAACAAGTCATTCTATCTTAGTTCTCAGGGGTGATAGATGTCTAAGGACCACATTATCTACTGAACATCAGGTGGACTGTGCTCGTTTATGACCCTATTCTATAAAAATAAAATGTCTCTACATGTTGCTAGAGTTTTATTTTGGAAAGTAATTATAAACACTTTATTTATTTATGTTTAAAGCCGGTATTCCAAATAACATCATGATGGTCTTATTTGGAAACAAAGGTTCCTAATTTTTATGGTTCATTGAATACATTTCAAACTAGCGATCCGCCCTGGATTCGCACGAGTGTTTTCTGGATTTCAACAACAGCTACATCTACTGGGCCTAATTGTGAATTAATCATTCAAAGATTCACCTTAACACACACAAAAAATTTCATCGGGATCAGTCCGACAGCAATTGATTTTTATATATAGAGATAAGAGCGCGATATCTGGAACGATTTACTGATTCAAGTGCAAGTACTCGTACAAAATCTGAATTAAATATTTAATCAAATCCTCGAAACGGATAGAGTTTAAAATATAAAGGCCGTAAGAGATCATGTGTAAAAATGTGATGTTTCGTAAGAGATTTAATCGAGGAGAGCTTATGTTTCAAAAACATTTAAAAATAATAATCAGTATTATTTATCAACAGTATTAAGTAGTATGTGATCTTTGATGCAACTCTCTGTAAACCAAAACACCTGAATGCACATTCCTCGAATAAAAAAAATATACAAAAAGGAACGGAGTGAATGACAACAATTGACAAATTTCTCATTAAAATATTGTAGTAAATTTAATATTTTAGACAACGTACAGAGACAAATACAGAACTATGATAAAACAATTTCTTAAAAAAAAAATTAAATAGGTTTAAAAATAATAATGATCAGCAATCAGTAATCCTGGAGAAATGGTCGAAATAAATAAAAGGTAACGATTTTCAACATATTAATCCTTACGCTCAAAAGTTACTTCATCATCAAGAAAAGTTTATGAAGAAAAATTTTTCGTCTTATAGCATGTTATTTGAACGCATAATTTAAGAGATAATTAAAAATTAAAATAGGCAGGTGAAAAATAAAAATTATTAAATCGTTTGCTGTGAAATGTTGTTTTATTTTTCATTTCATTTGAAGATTTAATTTCTACCACGTCTTAACAGCTGACATGTTTTTTTTAATATATATAGAATAAAGTTGACAAGAGAGCACACAGTTCATTTGATGTTAAGTGGATTTCTGTGGCCTGTAAAAATCTACACTTATCTTCATTTAAGTATCAAAATGCATATGCGTTGTCACCCCGGAGGACCAAGATGGAATGCCTTGCTCCTAGTAAAAAGGGTCTTCGGTTCCTTGCACTTACCATACGAATCATTGCAGCATTGAGCTCTTAGTTTACGCTAGTGTTCTGTTAGAGAGTATTCCTTCCTGGGTCGAGTCAACCCATTCGTGCTACATCCATAATATAGCTGCAGCGTAGTGCTTTTCCACGTATAAAATATATTTGTTTGTTACAAAAACTTGGACATATTATAGAAATCGAATATTTTTTTTTATTTTAAGTTGAATTTTTATGCGTACTACTTATTATAGAACTTTTATGACATTCTGAACCAAACCAATACACAGAGTTACCTACCACTCAACTTTCACTAAGCAGACTCTTAATTCAGATCTTAATTCATTCAGTTCAGTCATACAAGTTTTACAAACAGTATACTCGAAACTTAGAAGGTAATAATAATCTTTTGCCTAACTACATGAAAATTGGGACAACTTAAAACTGTTATCATTAAAACCACAGATGTGCGATGTTGTTGCTGTGTAAGAGCCCGGGATGACAGGAAGAGAATGCCAAAAGGAGTTATGTCCCTCCCGAGTAATCTTTTTATTAAGGTATAATTTTTTTTATTTATACAAAGTATAAATAAAAAACAATCTATCAGTCTACTTCCCCTTGATATCTTACCATAACTGGCAGCTTTTGAACGGATATTATCAAGAAAACTTAAAGCCTCCTACAGATAGCAGTATAATCACACCAGTTAGATATAAAATTTCCTAACCGGCAACGGGGCGCGATTGACAATCCACACCCCAAGCGTAGCGGTCGAGACCTAAGTAAACTGGTCTAATGAATAAGACCACGTGGTAATGCCATAATCCAGCTGTATGGTTGAAGCACCAGTAGGTCCGTTTGAAGTGGGTGGGACCACACACCCACAGACTACAGCCGTAAAATAGCAGCATTATTTATTCATTTAATATACTGATAACTTAAAATAATTATTTGGACTAAAGCCCATAGTGCATATTGTAACAGATTCTTTTAAGAGGATTCATATTTGTATGTTTTCTGTGCGTGTGTGCGCGTTATCTATATATTATATTTTTATCCGAAACATTACTAGCAAGTAATTATAATGGGTCAGACAGAAAGTATAATGATTAGATCATCATCGTCATCATAACAACTCCACTTCTATAGATAAGCCTCACCCAATGAATGCCACAAAATATAGTCTTGAGCTGGTAAAACTTTTTTTTTATTATCTACTTTTATATAAAAAGCCTTTTATCCCACAAGGATATGTCAGCCTTATCGTAACCTAACTTATTCGTGATACACAAATGCTATTTACAAAGGGGGAATCAATGTGGTAAGAATATTGAAATGAATGATTTTGCTACCACTGAGTGTGGCTCTGCAAGTATACTCAAAAATCAACCCGTTTCACTCAAATTGATATAAAATTTTTACACCAGATTCCCCTTTCCCTTTGGTATTTCACTCATTCTGCTAGCATATGTTGGACATCTTCTATAATATGACAATTATCGCAATTGGGCGAGTCTGATTTTTTCATCAAAAATACAAATTTTTGATTGGGATAGTGCCCAGAAATGGTAAAACTGTAACAACTAAATTTTTAAGTAATGATTAATTAAATTTCAATAATAAAATAAACCCTTTGTTTTTCGCCGACATTAGAATTTAACAGCCACTATACACTTTACAACATACATGTGTAAAAAAGAGATTCTCGAAAAGAAAGATTCTCGAGTGGCAGCCTCGTACCATTACAAGTGGAGTAAAGACAAGGTCAAAGATGCCAAAAGTCGATGCATGCGGGTAACCAACTAAATGAAAGAGTGTTAACTCACATACTACCTACGTCCCACAGCTGCGCACAGATCTCGCATTGTTGAGAGGTTTGTGGAGTATGATTCGACGACTAACTCGATGTGTTTCAGCGGACTTCATATCCACTTCACCGCTGACTACTGGGTAAATCAGAACAAATTGCAAACAATTGCATTGATACCGGTAACGATCAAACTTAGTTTACTCGGGTATCTTTCGCTTTAAGTTTTTTACTTAAAGCGGGCGATAGAAAAAAATAATTAAGTTGGTATATAACTTAACGAAACTGCAATTAATGAAGTGGAGTAATATGCCAGCATCTGTCTTTTCATCCGATAAAAATGTGTCTCTAAGGGGTGAGTGATTAAGCTTTGGTGAAGTCATCTTCGGCTACATCGCCACGTGGCATAGTATTCTAGCCCTAACTTATGATTTTTTTTCATTCATTCTTTACAGCCTATCAAAAGTCATATGTTAATAAAAGACTTTTACCATAGTTTCCACTCTTTGTTTTCACTCGTTTTGACAACCGCAGTTTTGTTATGTGTTACATCTATCAAGAAAATAATGTTACACATCTCATGTTTCAGTTTTCCTCTAACGCCAGTAAACGGCAAACTTATGATCGTTACAGAAACTAATAGAAAAGTAAATATTATAACAAAAGAAAGCTTACAATAGTATTTAAATATTATTATATAGAGTTAAATAAGTATTTTATGAAAAATAAAATAGAACGAGAAACACAAAAGCTTTTGACAATAAAGAAGGGAAATAAAATATTTGCAATTAACTGAACAAACAATACAGGACAAATACAAAAGTGCTGCAACATAAAGAAGCCACGGCTTTAGAATTGCAAGTTCAATACTTTGTCCGTGTTTACAGCTAATTTATAAAAAGCTTTAAAAATTGGTATATTTGATGTAAATATTGCAATTTCCTTGCCAAGCTTAATTCTTTATTCTTTATTTATATAATCGTGGGTGTATCTGTTAGTGTAACTAATGATATTCATTAACCATCATTAACAGATTCTGTATTTTGGAACAAAACCACTCATATTCAAAACATATGTATTCATATATTTTGTTAAGTACGGGCAAGGGCTAAAAGAGAAAATAACAAAATTCGGACCCTAGAGATGGCGTTGTCTTCACGTCATTAATAAGATTTATATTTATACACTTCAAAAGCTCGAAGTAACCCTTACCGCGCCACTTTTGGAAAGGGCAGAATGTCGTTTCCCGGCAAAATATTTGGTATAAAGATAATTAATAGAAACAGGTGTGTAGTAGTACTACAGGCAGTATCCCTCACACCACTAATCCCAGCACCACTACTTCCAACACCACTATACTAGGAAAACACCACCGTATGTAGATAATACGACACATGTTTCGCCTCTGCACGATTCATCCTCTTCAAGCTAGGTAAGACACATAATATTATTTTATTACGCGGATCTTAGCAAATTCATTTTAACACCTTTAATGGTATGAAGTATTTTTGACTAAAGAAGTTCTTTAGCCACAGTGTTACATGTTTCGTGAAATTTAACATTTGCTGTCATACTCCATGCTTAGCATTTTGGTTCGCATATTTCGAGAGTTCTTAGATAATATAGATTTAAGTTTAAACCTGAGACAAATAAACCAATTTTATCATAAATTCGGATATATTTATAAACTTATTCATTATTCAAATTTTCTTTAATAAAGGTTCCATTGTCATTTTTTATCTCTGTCTTAACTTGTCACAGCATTACATCTCTATCAGTTTGATTGAATTAAGACTGATTTTTAATCATCAGATCAATTTTACTCACAGAATAAAAACCAACATTAAAAATTAAAATTTACAGTTTGTGAAGAAGAAATATCGGTTTTTTCTTTTTTAAATTCAGTCAGGTAATAATTTATTCGACGGATACCTCTTACGTGACGATTGAAAAGTCAGTCCTAAAATAATAATATATAGGAGTAGATTATTTATCAAATAGAACTAAAATTTTCGTAATACCCATTAGGTAATATAAATTTTTACATTATCCTCATACCATCAGTATTTTGATTCTTTATCGAGGAAAGATTAAGTCTTACACACAACATACGTCTATGTTTGCGAAGTAAGTTTCCCTTCCTAATTTTGAAAAATAAACGGAGTAAATGTTTTAATCTTAAAGTAACATATCAGAACGTTTGGGTATTTTTATTCATTATTTTTGACTATAATTTTAAACCAAAAGAACTCTAACTTCCATTTGAATTAAACGAATTAAAACTATTTTTCACAACAATGGACACAAGATTATTTCAGGTGTACAGCATTTTTGTGACGCACATTTGCCCCGTAAGGGGAGAAACAAAGGACAAAGTTAGCTACGTGACATTCAGTAAACATGAATGGTGCAGAAATGATAAAGCCTAAAATCCTTTTGTGATGCTATTCTCTATATATACGAGTACGTATTTAATTACAGAATCTCTACGCAGATGTACGTTTAGCAATAGAATTAAATAGGATACAATAATTTTATTCAATACTGATTATTAAATAATACTTATTGAAAGTCATTTTTTATTTACCACTTGTTCGGAAAATACCTCTGTCCTGTAAAGAACCAGCAAGAACCTCAGCGGGACTTTTTTTAAACATATTGCATTTAACAATCATTTTGTTTATACAACTTTTAAATGAATTTTCTTATAACCAGCATGGTGGCGATCACCTTATTCCCAGGAGTTATTTCCATTCATGTATACCTTGATATTAAAATAACCCTTTTTGTACAGTTTTTCTTTAATAAAACTTTTAAACTTGTTTATTGCCAAACTTTAAACATGTTCTGGGATTTTGTAGTAAAAACGTATAAATTTCCCATAAATGATTTACTGATTCTATGGAGTCTAGTAACTGGCATTACAAGCTTATGTTTGTTCCAAGTGTTTAAGGTGTGAAGATCCTTATTCTTATTAAAGCTATTTATGTTTTTATGTACATACATTATATTTTATAATTTATTAATATTTATTAATATATTTATTAAATTTTTATAATTAATTTAATAAATATATTGCGATCCCAAAGTTAATATGTTTATTTCTTAAAATTTTTGTCTGAGGGAATCTTAACAATTTAGGTTATAAATCACTCGTACGGCTCTCTTTTGCAAAACAAATATAGCTTCAATATCAGTCGCATTACCCCATAGCAAAATTCCACAAGACATTACGCTATGAAAGTAACTAAATTACACTAATCTAGCTGTCTCAATATCTGTCAGACTTCTAATTTTTCTTACAGCATATGCTGCAGAACTAAGTCTGCTTGCTAATTTAGATATATGGGGGCTCCAGTGAAGTTTCGCGTCAATATTACTATTATACTAATACTATAATAATAATACCAAGACAAACAGTGGTATCCACAAGACTCAACACCTCCCCAGTTAGGAGCATATTGGTATTCGCATGTTTAACATTAGGTATTATAAATTTAATACATTTTGTCTTATTGCCGTTTAAGAGCACATTGTTGGCGTTAAACCAATGTACTAATTTCGATAGCGCATTATTTACATCGTCATAATTAATTAAAGACTCTAACAGCTATTTACTTTTTATCTATATTAGTTTTTAGGTTGATGACTAAGTCTATACAAGCCGAAAGAGTGTTTGATTTGGAGCGAAAGTCGTATTGTTTGGTATTAATGAATATTATATAATAAATATTTATGAAAATATACTCGCACTAGAATAAATTTATTTTGCAAGTTAACATAAAATTATAATAAAACGCTAATTCCAACTGTGCTTGAGAAGATGCCAGGGTGTTTATATCTGCTTAGAATTCTACGATTAATTAAATTAAATTCAATGCCGAGTACTGCTCAAATATTAAGTGTACTGTAAATTCACTCCGAGTTGATTGGATAAAAAGTCAACCATAAAGGGACCATCCATAGAATACTACAATTAGCGGCGTGTTTGAATACCAAAAAACCAGTCACTCCATCTAGTAGTCTTGGTTATTTCGATACAAACAGCAATGAATATTAAATAATATTTATTAATCATCATCATAACAGCCCTTCACAAGTCCACTGCTGAACATAGGCCTCCCCCAAGAAATGCCACATAGCACGGTCCTGAACCACCTGCATCCATCGAATTCCTGCATGTCTTACCAGGTTGTCACTCCATCTAGTGGGGGGTCGCCCTACACTTCGCCTACCGGTACGAGGCTGTCACAAGAGAAGCTTTCTTCCCCATCGGTTGTCGATTCTTCGAGCTATATGGCCGGCCTACTGCCACTTCAGCTTACTAATACGTTGGGCTATGTTGGTTACTCTGGTTCTACTGCGGATATCCTCATTTCTAAGTTTATCATACAGAGAAACCCCGAGCATAGCTCTCTCCATAGCTTGCTGAGCAACCTTGAGCTTCCTCATACGGCCAGCAGTGAAGGACCACGTCTCAGATCCGTAAGTCATCACTGGCAACACGCATTGGTTGTACAATTTCGTTTTAAGGTTTTGAGCTATGTCTGACGAGAAGATGTGTCGTAGTTTCCCGAACGCTGCCCAGCCGAGTTGAATCTGTCGATTGACCTCTCGATCGAAGTTGGACTTATCTAGTCGGACTTTTTGTCCCAGGTAAACATACTCGTCAACAACTTCGAGCTTAGTGCTCCCAACAACTACCTGCATAGGTGTGACAGGGACATTAAACATGATCTTTGTTTTGTCCATGTTCATCTTAAGACCTATCCGTTGGGAGACACTATTGAGGTCATTGAGCATTGTGCTTAGTTCCTCCAGCAATTCTGCCATAAGGACTGTATCGTCGGCAAATCGAGGGTGAGTGATGTACTCGCCATTGATGTTTTTACCGTATCCTTTCCAGTCCAGAAGCTTGAAAACGTCTTCCAATGCAGCGGTAAAGAGTTTCGAGGATATAACGTCACCCTGTCTTACACCTCTCTGCAATTGGATAGGTTTCTTACTTTGGTTCTGTACTCGGATAGTCATCGTAGCCCTACTGTACAAGCACTTCAGCACTTCGATCTACCGATAGTCAACTTCGCACCGCTGAAAGGACTACATCACCGCTCAAATTTCAACGAAATCAAATGCTTTCTCATAGTCAACATACGCCAGACATAGTGGCAAATTGTACTCCTCGGACTGCTGACAACTTGCCGAAGGGTATGTATGTGGTCTATGGTGCGAAAGCCCTTTTGGAAACTGGCTTGTTCGGGAGGCTGGAAGTCGTCAAGTCTGCCTGCGAGACGATTCGTAATGACTCTTGAAAACGGCACGTAGACGCGGCTCATAAGGGAAATCGGTCTGTAGTTCTTCAAGAAAGGGTTGTTACATTTCTTGAGGAACAAGACCACCGCACTTCTGCTCCACGCCTCAGGTGTAATGCCGCCATGGAGGACGGAATCAAAGAGCTTCTGATATGGTTGCTGTGGCCGATAGACATCTACAACTATCTTCGTTTCAAATCAAAATGCAGATGCGTTGTCAGCCGTGAGGACTAATATAGAATGCCTCTTTTCCAGTAAAAAGTATTTCGGTTCTCTACACTCACGTGGTCCTTCCCTGGTTGAGCCGACCCATTTGTGCTACAACCATACAATAAATATAGCTACAGCAAGTTTCTACCACGATCTTTAAGAAGAACAGCAAATGGAAATCCTCAATTCTGGCCATGAAACGACCAACAATTTGCATTTGTTAAAAATACATTTTTTTATGGTAATTAATCGCGGTATTTATGTATCCAAAAAAGATTGCAATATTTTTGCACAAAAAAGTACCGAAAATTTAATAATGAAATTAGGTAAATCTGCTAATTCATTAGTTTGTGGAAAAAATAAAAAGTGTTGCCAATTGCAAATCTCGCTAAATAAGTCGATTCTGTTTTTTCATTCGATTTATTAGCGTGTCATTATTAAAATGGTAATATTATTTTTCGATAATTATTATGATGTTATGATAATTAAACAAGCGAATTGCTAGTTTATTTTTCATGAACTCTTTAGAACATAACAAAAACGCTACTGCACAATTTAATTGTTATTCTTGTCTGTTCTTAAAACCACATTTAAAATGGAATTTAAATAAATAAAACAAAACATATTTCAAAGGCGAGCAGAACTTAAAGCAAATCAAAGATTATTCTTTTTTTATAAAATTATAAATGGAATAAAAAAATCGCTATCTATTTATCGATTTTATATTTGTTAATTGGTAACATCAAATCTGACAGCTAGGTCCATGTCATAATTATCAAAACTAAGTAGTTATAAGTCGAATTTCTTGAAACACAATTTTGATAACTATGAATAACATTTATAATATGAATAACACATATTTTGTTTGCTTTCTCGCGGATTTGTTATCTAAGCAACGAATAAGCTTTCTAATTGGACTCCGATAGTTCTTCTCACCACCTTGACCACGGCCTGAAAATGGATCCCGCTCCTGCTTCTTACGATAACCTCTGCACGAACTTAGACTCGATATCCACTGTTAACGATGACCCAAGGTTTCACAACGGCCAGAGTTCTACATAGCTTTCAGTAACTCATTCAAGAGGACATTTACGCTGTGTCAATTGTGGTTTAAAAGTCACGAAAATATAAATTCATTTGTTGTTAAAAAACTGTTCTTGTGAAAATAAAAAAAAACCTTTATATCTTAAAAATCTGGACCTTTTTTAACCAACTCCTTAACCATTTCATTATTTTAATTGCATATTATATTTCGTTTTTCATTTTTATATACTTTTATATGTGGGCAACCATGGCCGAAGTGTCTACGAACAGTGGGCATTCCCCTTTAAAAGTCGTGTTTTTCTTTTAAACTAATTCTTAATTCAAACTTCATAAATAATTCATAATAATAATATACTACTTTCTATGCTTTTTAAACTGAAACTTAACAGTGGGTGGAATGATTTTGTAACAACATAAGAAGAAGTTGTTGGAGTCCGTGGTACAAATAGAAAAAAACATGCTACCTCATTAAGTTTTATGTTTTTTCTGTCTTTTTTATCCTTTCTAAGCCAGTGTTTGACTGCTATCACATCTTGGTAAGGCGCTCTCCACACATTAGTTTGCATAATCATTTGTCATTCGTACAGCCATAGCGGATGACTATGCAAACCATTTAGTTTTGATCGGCGGTACATCGGCAGCGAAGGGGTAGAGACTAATAAGAGTTTGCTTTTCGAAAGTAGACTTTAATGACATCTGTGACTATTTTAAATTAAAAGGAACTTTTAAGCGGTACTGGAAAATAACAATGAAAATAATTTTTTTCTCAACTATGTAGCCAACGACTTTGACTTATTTTGATGCCCCTTGAGGGAGTTCATAAGATTTTCATTATAATATATAATTTGCTATGTAATCATAAAATGCAAAGGTATCGTAAGAAGCGATCATATAGTGGCGGTGTAAGAATATGCACTAAACCATAACATTCCGTGGGTGTCATAAGAGTGATGAAAGGGAAACTGAACCTAGAGATGGGCAACAGCATCTTCCTGATAACAGGTGAATAAGAATAAAAGACAAACGAGCACACAGTCTACCTGATGGTAAGTGGTTGCTTTGGCCCATAGATATCTACATCTATCCTCGTTTGCGAATCAAAATGCAGATGCGTTGTCACTCGTGGGGACTAAGATGGAATGCCTATTATCCAGTAAAAAGGGTCTCCGGTTCTCTACACTCACCATACGAAACACAGCAACGTTAAGCTGCTATTTTACGTTGTTATTCTCTGAGAGCTTGGTCCCTCACGAGGGTCGAGCTAACCCATTCATGTATAATAGCTGCAGGCTCTACCACCTACCAAAACGGTTGGCTACCCGCTTGCCAAGCGTGGTAACTATGGCAAATAATCCAATAATTGGAGCCCGATTGGAGAAAAGGGGAGGCGTATGTTCAGCAGTGGATTTTTGATAGGCTGTAATGGTAAGTATTATTGGTAATTCGTGGAATTTTTATTAAAATATTCGTAGAAAAGAAGGCAGATAAAAAGAACTCACCGATAGATGGCGATATATTATTAACTCGTATAACAAATGTTAAACCAGACTGGAACATGGAGCATTGTCAAAACTCGACCAGGAGAACATCAATCTTTCTTTTTCCTCTCCGATCAATGAATAGTGCACTCACCTGGTGCTCGTTTTATAAAACGCGTTCACTTTAATCATAAACAATAAAACATGAAAATTTTTCGGTATACGCCGCCGTTCCTGTATCAAGTTTTCTGCCAGGGTTCTTTAATAAATTCTAAATTCGCTTGTATCTGGAAAAGATATCAGTAATTGCTCAGTCATCTGGCTAAAGCTTGGGGGAAACAAAACTAACGAAACTTACGAGTAATACACATTTTTTATTATCTTATATTGTTTCAAAAGGCTTTTATCCTTCAAGGATATGTCAGACTTATTGTACTGTATCTTGTTCATGTTACTATGAATCATGATTATTATAGAAAAGATATCAATATATAGTCGATGGATTCAAGGGGCTCAGGATCGTGCTTTGTGGCATTTCTTAGGCCGATGTTTGCTAGCAGACTTGTGATGGGTTGAAATAATGATGATGAACATGATTCTGAATCAATGTGATAGAAATAAAGATACTCGTATTACGACTAAGTAAGTATACTTAAAATCCACCGTTTATGTCTCTGTGATACTGGACAGAAAATACATATTTAATGAAACAAATTTTACGGACTTTATCGCGTTTATTTTAAATATATTTTGATATCTAACTTTTTTATTCTGAACTAACATTTCTAAAAATTTGCAAAACCAATATTCAAAGGAGGACTGAATTGTTTTACGTCTTAATGAACCTGGACTACAATAAGGTATTAATTATATATTTTTATTCCGATCTACGCATAATAAACATAGCTTCTTCATCAATATGCAACACATCTAGTATTACAGACTTTTTAATTAAAATTAAGATTTTTAATTACAATAGCCGCACGAATCATCTTTGGGAGTATTCGGTGTATGTTTTTTACAAGAATTTGAGTTCTTTAAAAATCTGATATAATGTTGAGATAAATCTTGAATATGTTTACAGATTGCATAAATAAATTCCGCAGTTGTTTAACATCAAATAATTTAAAATGTTACATCCTTTATGTACGTGTATTATTATTTCTTTTTGTTAGATCTATGCAATAGATGATAATAATTGACGGATGACAAAAGGAGTATAAGTCTCACAGATGTTGAGACAGCTAGGTTAGTGTATTTTAGTTACTTTCATAGCGTAATGTCTTATGGAATTTTGCTATGGGGTAATGCGACTGATATTGAAGCTATATTTGTTTTGCAAAAGAGAGCCGTACGGGCGATTTATAATCTAAATTGTAAAGAGTCCCTTAGAGAAAAATTTAAAGAAATAAACATATTAACTTTGGCATCGCAATATATTTATGAAAATGTAATGTATGTACATAAAAACATAAATAGCTTTAATAAGAATAAGGATGTTCATACCTTAAACACTAGGAACAAACATAAGCTTGTAATGCCACTTACAAGACTCCACAGAATTAGTAATTCATTTATGGGGCAATGTATACGCTTTTACAATAGAATCCCAGAACGTGTTCAAAGTTTGTCAATAAACAAGTTTTAAAGTTTTATTAAAGAAAAACTGTACAAAAAGGGTTATTATAATATCAAGGAATACATGAATGAAAATAACCCCTGGGAATAAGGTGATCGCCACCATGCTGGTTCTATGAAAATTCATTTAAAATTGTATAAACAAAATTATTGTTAAGTGAAATTATGTTTAAAAAAAAAGTCCCGCTGGGTTTCTTGCTGGTTCTTCCCAGGACAGAGGTATTTTCCGAACCAGTGGTAAATAAAATAATGACTTTCAATAAGTATTATGTAATAATCCATATTGAATAAAAGTCATTCTATTCATTCTATTCTAGAGATGAACTTCGTGCCATACAAGCTTGGGCCCGTCGTGAAAAAAGTTCAAATATATCTTATTTTTAAAATTTATTTGCATTTGTTACTTATGACAAATAATCATATTTTTGTAGGGCCTGGGGTTTTGTTTTTATTTTGTTTTATTATTTGTAGCTTATGTAGTAATTTGTGTATCACCTTTCATCAATAAATCTGTGCTGGGATATGACTCGGTAAATGATCGGATAATCACCATGAAAGTTAACACAAAGCCATGCCATCTGAATCTGGTAGTTGTGTATGCCCCAATAGCAGGTTCAACAAATAAATTCAAAAATAAACTATTAAGTTAAAAAAAGAGATATCCAGGACTTCTACAGATTGTTGGAGGACATCCTGAATAGCCTGCCCAGTCACACTTTTGATGAAAGATCTTAATAAAATAGTAGGATCGACAAGACACGAGGATCACCTAAGAGAAGTCTTTGGGAAATATGGTCTCGGAGAGAGAAACGATATAGGTGAGATGTGGTAATGCAATTCTGCGCGGAAAACTCTCTGGCCATCATGAATACATGTTTCCAGAACCACCCACGACGGCTATATACTTGGGTTATGCCAGGTAATTGTGCCAGAAACCAAATTGATTATATTGCTATTGCAAAGCGATGGAGGTTCAGTTTAATAAATACAAAGACGTACCCCGGAACTGACTGCGGAAGCGATCACTAATTATTGGTGGCAGTCATGAGTTTAAAGATCAAGAAATGCTTGAGATCCTCAGTCAAACATCATGGTCGACCTTCTCCAGAAAATCTTAATACCTTCAAAGAAGTCTTTATCAATAAAGTCACACGCGTAAAGTTAGATAACAGCATCGACATAGATACAAATTGGATTGCAATAAAGAACATTATTCTAGATACACGAAAAGACACCCAACAGCAAAACTATTGTAGTCCAAGAAAGGCGTGGATATCTGAAGAAACGTGGAAGGCAATTAATGACAGAAAGAACCTCTTAACCAGGAGGGACTCTGAGAAAGCTCCGTATAACACCATGTCAGCGAAGGTTGTAGAGACTACAACCAATATCTGAACTCGATATGTGAAGACGTTGGGAACCATGCTATGACGATACACACCAAAGATCTGTTTCTACGAGTGAAAAGCATCACAAGAGAGTTTAGACCCAAAACCTGGGCGATCCAAGATGGCAAGGGTAAATTACTGACGGAGATTGTCCAGGTCACAGAAAGATGGCGGTTATATTGCCAAAACCTGTACAAGGACGACAGGAGATCTTCTGGGCCATTGAGCCTGAATGAAATCCTAGAGCCTGAAATACTGGAATCTGAAATCAGGGAAGCTCTTAGAAATATTAAAACAAATAAATCATCCGGAAGAGACTCTATATTCGCTGAAGAACTGAAAAGCCTTGGAGAAACAGGTATCAAAATCTTAAAGGCCCTATGTAATCAGATCTGTAACTCGGGAAAATGACCTAAGGTCTGGACGGAGTCTCTTTTGATACCACTGCATAAGAAAGGCTCGACAAAGATATGGGAAAACTACCGAACAGTGGCCCTCATAACACATGGTAGTAAGATCATGCTCCACATAATTAAGGGACGCTTACAATCTTACCTACAGTGGCAAATACCTAATGAACAGGCTGTCTTCGTCAAGGGCCGCGGGAATCGGGAGCAAATTGTTAACATTAGACAACTCTTAGAGAAGAGCCGGGAATTTAATGTTCCGATAATAATGTGTTTTGTTGACTACTCCTAGGCGTTTGACTGCGTAAGGTAGGATTGTCTATGGAAAATCCTCATAGAAATGGGTGTTCCTTGCCATTAAATAGGACTGATCGCAACGCTATATGAGAATCAATGGTAAAAGTGAATGACCTGGTATCAGCTCATTTCAAACCATAAAAAGGAGTACGACAGGGATGCATCATGTCCCCTCTTCTTTTAAACATCTACGGCGAGTATATCATAAGGACAGCACTAGAAGAATGGCATGGAGGCATTTCCGTTGGAGGCAACAAAATCATTAACCTCCGGTACGCCGATGACACTACGCTATTGGCTTCCTCAGAACAAGAAATGGCTGAACTGCTTAGAAAAGTCGATCGCGCAAGTGAGATGGTCTTTCCATTATATATAGTTGCAGCTCGATATACATTATATGTATATCGAGCTGCAACTTTTGCACGAACCGGAAAACTCGCAGACCTGGAGTTCGTAAATGAATTTGTGTACCTGGGGTCACATATAAGCAATCAGGGAGGCTGTGACAAAGAAATTCGGAGACGAATGCAGATAGCCAGAATATGGCTAAACAGGAAAGTGTCGAATACCACCATGAGCAGACTCGTGCGAGCTTTGGTATTGTCAATATTTCTGTACGGTGCCGCATCATGGTCAATCCGAGCAGCTGACCGAAAGAAGATTGAGACTTTCGAAATGAGGTGTTATAGAAGAATATTGCATATACCGTCGACAGCAAAAAGAACCAACAAGTCTATTCTCGAACAACTAAAGATTACTACCAGACTATCCACTTTATACTACCAACGAGTCCTAAGTTATTTTGGTCATATTGCCCGGAGACAACCAGACAATCTGGATAAATTGGTTGTAGTAGAGAAGATCGAAGGAAAAAGATTACGTGGGCGATTACTTACCCGCTGGTCCGACCAGATTCAAAATATGGACAGAGTGGTATGGAGAATGCTAGTTGACTCATCGGTGAAAACATTTCAGAACTAGCACGACCTTCAGCAATGAAACACACGAATAAGAAGCAGATGTAGTAAAATCACTCGTTCTTGTGATAAATTGTTTCAATAAATTGATAAGAACACAAAAGGATGCCGTGTTTTAATTATTATTAAATAAAATAAAATACAACTCAAACTTTTCTGATTGTTTCATTATTTTATGCAATTATTAATAAAATGTCATCCAGAAAAGCAGCCTAAGTCTGTACATTGTTTGTTCTATTCCTCTAAAAACCAAAGTAACACATTATTGTTATTATGTGGGCGCAACAACCTACTATCATGTAAATCGAAAGAAAAGCCAAGGGTCAGTTTAAATTAATTCACGAAAATAAAAACACGAAATATATCGACAAACACAACCACAAAGCCAAATGCTCATGACCGCATGACAAATTTAGACTCGAAGTTACCAAGTTTTAAGTCTCCTTCGAAACAGGCAATGATCAATGACCATACAGCCTATTCAATCGTGTCCGATATTATACAAATATTTTGTTTAGTTTAATAACGTAGCCTATTCAACCAATTTTCTAAATAGATTTCTTTTATTCAGTATTAATTTTTACAGATTTGCCTCAATGTTCCAATATTATGAGTTTTTTTGATACTGAAGGCTATTTATTACAAAAAATTGTCTTCATTATCTAATGCCATAGGCAAAATACATAAAAATATTCAAAAACGTTTTGTTTTTGCTATAGTAAAAGCATTAGCTTTATTTTTTCAGTTTAAAAACATGTTTTTATAACTGTCCCATACATTATAGAAATAAAAATCATTAATTTATACTTATAATTTATCGTTATATTACCTACATATTTTGGTACAACTGTTACAAACAATGTCAAGCACTCAATTTCATACATCTCCTTTGACTAATCTTCGGTGGTTCGTAGTATATTTTCATAGAAAACCGATATAGCCGATCATGTCTGTCTGTCGCTTAACTGTCGCTGAGTTTACTCATTTACTGCAACGTTGATCCAAATCCTGTAGTTTTAGAAAAGAAACGTAACCGATATAATGAACATAGTTATTAGATGGGTACCGTTACTGCCAGATAGGATAGATAGATTGCCTCATAGGGGGGATATTTGCCATAGTTGCCACGCTTGGCAAGCGGGTTGACAGCCGGATTCAAATGGTTAATAAAAATGAAAATCATATAAATAAAAATGTAGGTATTCGTTGGTTCAAAAACATAAATCTCCGAATATTTTTCGCCAAATGATTTTAAATTTTTACCCAACGTTGCATTCAAATATGCGCGTGTATATAAATACTTTAAAAAAATATTGAGCCACAGCAAAACGTGGCTGGGAACAGATTGTATTTAATTAAAAAAATACTTAGAAATGAACACAGAAATTATACGACAGTTTTATTTTTACATTAATACATTCGAGCAACACTAAACTCACATGAAAGTTTGACACGTGATGTCTAGAAAACGAGGGGAAGCAATACGTGAAACCCGATGTTGCTGGCGGGTTTAATAATACATCTGCAAAAAATAAAATACCTCTAAAATAGAAATATTTAGTTTTTATTTATTTATTTATACTCTTTATTGCACACAAAATACTACACAACACCAAACTTAAATTTATAAACGAATGTAAAATTAGGTGGCCTAATCGCTAAACAGCGATCTCTTCCAGGCAAACCTAAACAAGTATATATTAATATTATAACGTATATATAGTATATAAGACAATGCAATAATGGAATAAATAATATTATATACGTATACACATAAACACACAAATACATATATACATACATACATACATATACACATATACCTACATATACATACATAGAATACATACCTATTTATAAATATTTCTGTAATATATTATAACCATATATCATATACATAAACCTTATCAAGAAAAGTAGATATGACAATAAAATATATTAAGTAGAACACATATTTAAATAATAATCTTTAACCATATTTTTGAAAGTCTCAATGCTTTGGGCTTTCTTAATTGTTAAAGGAAACGAGTTCCATAATTTGATAGCTTTGGCACAAAAGGAGGAATGAAAAAATTTTGAGTTGTGAGCAGGCATACGCAATATAAGTTTATCAGCTATTCTGGAACGATCTTTATCTGCGCCTATGAACTCAAACAAGATAACTCGGTGTTTTAGGATCGAATAGTACACAGTACAGTAGAGATAGTATATAAGTATTCCGACGAAGCCTGATAGGGAGCCACTTGAGCTTAATACGGTACTCGGAAACATGATCATATTTGCGAAGGCCAAATATGAACCTAATCGCGAAATTCTGAAGACGCTCAAGTTTATTTAATTGATCCTCAGTAAGATTGGAGTAGCATGCATCAGCATAATCAAGGATAAGGATT